>OZ005650.1:285738376-287101709 GCA_963930645.1 Salticus scenicus | reverse complement strand
ATATATATATATATATACACTCCAAAATTAACTGTGAATTTAACTGTATACAGCCAAATGTTTGTTTAGTGATCAAGCTACTTATACCAGTTTTTCATGTATAATATATGTTAAACTTTAGTTTTATTAATTATTACTAGTATTTCATTTAACTATTATTATTAGTATTTCAATTAATAATTTTGAAATTGCTGCTTGAATTTAAATAAGTTTGATTCTCATTTGGTTTTTCACATATTATGTGTATCATATAGGGATGCTACACTAAACTTTTCCATGAGATCAAGCAAATGTTTCCTGCACAGGGAAAACCAAGAGAATTCATATGCGTTAGAAAAATTGCAGGAAGTAGAGTTTAACATCTGTAGACTGCACTAAACAAAATGAAAGAAATATATATTTTTTATATACGTAAACACATGTTTCATGTAGAATATGGTATGGATATCATCCACTGTTCGTTTAGAGGGCTACACAAAAGAACTAGATTTACTTGCGGCAAAGCTTGAAAATTGATGGAATTGTATTTCAGGTTGTGTCGTATGTTATTAATATAGGATTATATTCATGCACACCATGTGGTGTGTACATAACCTTCAGAAGTTATATAGGACTTCCAATATTTAAGTCATAACATTCTTGTTTATTGTTAGTGGAAGTGCTTTGCTATAATATTTTACTATGTCCAGGAAAGCAGCTCAGGAATAGAAATTAATTCCTCATAAACATAAATTCTTCTTCTTTTTTTTTTAAGCTTAGTATTTTTCACTTGGTTTTTGTATATTTGCACGTTTTGGGATTTACCTCATACCGAAGTCAAATTTTTAACGTTGATTTTTGTCTGTGTCTCTTAGCGTAAATTAAAATCAAATAATTTCAGACGATCCAAATGTTGTATTTTGAAGTTAATACGTTCATTACTAGAAAAATTTTATTAAAATTGATAAGTTTAAAGGATTGTTACGTGTGAAAGTTGTGAGAATAGTTTTAAGTGAACTTTTGAATTCAATAACTTATTTTAATTCTATATAAATATAGGTACAATAATAAAACGGAGGGTTGAGGGGGCGGTAAATAATTATTTGTTAAATAAAGCTGATCCGGAACCTAATTTGAATTATTTTAATGTAGGTTTACATAACATTACTCGTTATCTTACCCCTTAATCTCCAATCTGTATTTATAGTATTCAATTTCAGGGTAAGAGAAATTCGTGTGAATGAAACACCAGATTATTTTTTTTTTCAATTAATGTAATAATCTTTGCATGTAATTTACGATCTTTTAATTATTGATTACGAAAATACAGAAATTTTTTAATTAAAATTAAGTTAAGTACACAAGAAATGTTAGCAAAGTTTATTTGGAGCTTTCATTTCTAATGTACATTCATATTTAAATAAAAAATAAAATTCTATGAAAACTGTTACAATATCATGATAATTTAATAATAATAATAATTTAAAAAAATGTAAGAATACCTCTTTTCCTATATTGGGGTAAAGTGTTTTGCTATTTTTTTTCTTTAAATCATATGAAAATTTGGTGCAATAGACAAATAACATTGAGAAAAATTGCGGGGAAGAAAAAAAATTCTTCAAAAAACCTTTTGATGACACTAATCCACTGAGGTGTAAAAATGTTAGACCGAAAACAATTAACCTTATGATATTTTTTGTGGATTATGCTAAACTTGTTTTAGGATTATGATAATTAAAACAAATGTAATATCCATATATGCGATTTTCCTTTTTTTTTTTTTTTTTTTTTTTTTGAGAAAAGCCATTTGTTGATTGTTTGTGTTTGTAAAGACTGTTTCTTTAAAACAAAATAAAAATAAATAAAAATAAAAATAAAACCCAGTATAGTCAAAATTAAAAGTATTTTCTTTCGCATCTCTATAGCCTCTTAAATAAAATTAAACACTCAACAATTTTTGGGGGATTTTATTATATTAAATGAATCTGATTTATTCATTTGTATCGTTTTGTGTACTTCATTTATTCATAAATTTTTAAAATTCGTGTTTCTTTTTATGTTAAACTGGAGTTCTGCATCGTGTGTGGAACGAGTTCACATTATTAATTTCTCTTACCAATATACATGGTATAGAAAGTAAATTTTTGAGCCAAATTTTCGATATTGAGATTTTGTTATATTTACACGTTTTGAGGTCCCCTGAATCCAAAAATAATATTTTTAGCGGTTGGTCTGTGTGTGTGTATGTGTGTGTGTCTGTTTCTCGGTCTGTCTTTTATCAGCATATCTAAAGAACAAATAATAGCAGAACGGCTAAATTTGGTATTCTAAATGTATATCATATAGGGATGCTACAGCAAACGTTTTGTCGAGATCAAGCAAATGATTTGTGTACAGGGACACCCAAGGGAATTCAAATACATTACATCTATAGGGGAAATTGCAGGTAAGTACAGTTTAAACATATATAGATTGCTCTAAACCAAATGAAACGAATATTTATTTTTAAATGTGTAAAAACATGTTTCATGTAGAATAATGGTATGGAAATCATTTACTGTTCGTTTACAGGGCTACACAAATGAGCTAGATTATAGTGAGACAATACTTGAAAATTGATGGAAGTGTATTTCAGGTTGTTCTGTGTGATTTAACATAGGATTTTATTTCTGTGCAACATATTGTGTGTACATAACATTCAGAAGATATACAGGGCTATCAATATTTAAACTAAACATTCTTGTTCATTGTTAGTGGAAGTATTTTAGATTAATGTAATTTTTTACCGTGTCCAGGAAATCTGTTCAGGAACTGAAATTAATTCCACATCGTCTTGAGGTAAATAATCTACTTTTTAAGCTAAATATCCATTGCTTTGTTTTTTGCATATTTACACGTTTTGAGGCTTCCTGAATAACGATGTCAAGTTTTTAACCTTTGATCTGTGTCTCTTAAAGTATATTAAAAACAAATAATTGTTGGCGATCCAAATGTTGTATTTTGAAGTTAATAAGTTTGTTACTAGATACGTTTGATCAAGATTGATAAGATTCAAAGAATGTTGTGTGTGAAAACTGTCTGAATGATTTCAAATGAAATTTTTAATTTAAAAACGGATTTGAATTTTATAGAAATTAGTGCTGCTCCAAGTAGTGCTTTGGTCGAGTAACCGAGTACCGAATACTCGGCTTTTTACTACTCGGCCGAGTAGCCGAGTACCATATACTGAGTAGTTGTAAGAAAGAATATTTGACATACATATGAAGAATTTTGCACATCTTGAAATTTAAAAAAGGCCTTTTGAAAAGAAAATTAAGTTAAATGGCAAACAGCATGTTTTCATGAAACATTTCAGAACATTTGTAGTGTATATACACAATTACGTTCGTTGTTATATTTGATACTTCCAGCTTAGTGAATTATTAAAACCAAAATAACTGATAACTTCATTCTTTATTATATAGTCTTTCTCAGATGCGAATCATTCTCAGATAATTCTTAGAGAATATAAAAGTTCCTATACACTCAGGCTTAATTTAAGATGCATGAAATTTACATATCAAATGAGAACATTAAAATAAATATCTTATCATTTCAAACATGATAGGCTTCATTAATCTGCAAATTTTAGAAGAGTAAAAAATATAGGTGGTTTCGGGCCATAATTTATAGAACAGTAAATTTGATAATATATTTTTAATGATTTTAGTGCATTTACCTTTTTCATAATTATTATTTACTGCAGAAAACTGTTTGCAGCAAATGTTTAATGACTCTATGTTTATATTTTCATTACTTTTTAGTTTATTTATTAATAAACAACTCTTATGAATACATTTCTTTCAATAATACATAAAACTAATGAAATTCTTAACTACTCGGTATTGGCCGAATACTTAGTCCATATTTGGCCGAGTACCGAGTATATACCGAGTACAAGGTACAGCTCTAATATAAATGCGGATACAATACTGAAACGGGGTTTTAGGATTGCGGTAGCCCCTTTTACATAGAATTATATTTCAAATAAAGCTGTTCGAAAGCTTAATTTGTATTATGTTTGTGTAGATTTACATAACAGTACTTGATCTCTTACCCATTAATCTCCAATCTGTATTTACAGTATGAAATTTCATGGTAAGAAAAATTCGTGTGAGTGACACACCATATTATTTTTTTCCCATGAAAACATTTTTTAAACACTTACCTGTGCTAAAAAAAAATTTCGAAGAAATTTTAACACTGCGAATATAGCCATCTGAACGAAGAGACTGTGAGACATTCTCTTCCTCTATAGCAATTAAAAGCAATAAAAGTTCATTTACAAATGTGTTAAAACTTTATATACAAAACTTACTTGGTTTCACCATTTTTTTCCATATATCTTGTCAAAATACTTAGTCCATATTTGGCCCGAGTACTGAGTACTCGGCAAACAAATCGAGTACCGAGTATATACCGAGTACTTGGTACAGCTCTAATATAAATGGGGGTACAATAATGAAACGGGGTGTGAGGATTGCGGTAGCCCCCTTTACATAAAATTATTTGTCAAATAAAACTGTTCGAAAACTTAATTTGTATTATTTTTGCGTAGATTTATATAACAGTACTTGATTTACAGTATGAAATTTTATGGTAAGAAAAAGTCGTGTGAGTAACACACCATATTATTTTATTCCCATGAAAACATTTTTTAAACACTGACCTGTGGAAAAAAAAATTTCGAAGAAATTTTAACACTGTGAATATAGCCTTTTGAAAGAAGAGACTGTAAGATATTATCTTCCTCTATAGCAATTAAAAGCAATGAAAGTTTATTTACAAATGTATTAAAACTTTATATACAATAATATTATAGTTTTAAAAAATTAAAGATCACGCTTTTATGGAAATGTGAACTAAAAAGCATAAAATATCTATCTTAGTATTAAAATGCAGGGTAAGAGAAAATCGTGTGAATGATACACCATAATATTTCCATACATTTAAATCTTTAATTAAAATAATTTAGAAATAAAGAAAAACCATTTTTGAAAAATCTCCCCTGATTGGGGTCGAACGCTAGACCTTTAGGTTCATAACGCGGAGCTTTACCTCACAGCCACAGCATTCACGTAGGGAAAGTCTTTTTTTACAATATAGATTTTTTGTTTGCTCCCAGAGCAGTTACAAACATACATTGATACAAACATACGTACAAACATACATACAGGTGAAGCTAATAAAAGCGTGTTAAAAATTACGTGGTTTCATCATTTTTTTCCCCATATATCTTGTCAAAATATTTAGAAAACAGTAGATTTTTAAAAGTAAGTTTTAATAGATAAGAAATTTTCTTGCATTATATATTAAAGATTTGTTTATGATTAGACTGGTAATTTTTATTATAATTATAGTTTTTATATAAATGCATACTAGCATTCTTTTTTGTTTGTTTGTTTGCTTGTTTTTATAGCATTTAATTATTAAAATAATCTTTTTTTTTTTCTCTAGAAAGATCTTTTTATTAACAGAAATTGTATTTTGCGTAGTAGTATATTAATTAAATTTTTTATATAACATAAAATTAACAATACATTTTTGCGGGTCGCGGGTCCAATGCCATTCAGCGGGTTTGGCGCGGGTGAAGTTTTTTCGACCGTGCAGGGCTTTAGCTTAAACTAAGAGTTATTAACATGGAGAATGTGATCGAGTAAAATTCAGTGAGATTCAAAGATTATGATTTATATTTTTGGCAATGTATTCCTAAAACAGAAAATAAAAATAAAATAAGTAAAAAAAAAATCTTTGTAACATATTTTATTAATGAAAATATTATCAATTATACTTTTTTTCTGTAAATGGAAAAATCAATTAATATTACAAAACAATGACATTTCTGCAGGTATTAAATTTTGCTATCCAAACAGCATTTTATTGTTTGATAAAAATGAAATAAACAATGGCTCAAACTTTAGTTTCACTGTCTTAAATTAAAGAAATCTTGTTAAATTGAAACAAAAATATAAATCATTTACAGAATGTTAAAAATGAAAGCAAAAAAAATTTTAGCATGAAATAATATGAAATAAATAATCCGTGTAAAAACAGGTATTTTAGAATTAGTGCATAAAACTCAGTAAATTAGTTAAAACAAGAACATTGTACGAGGTTTTCTTTTGATTTACAAAAGAATTCAAAGAACAAAATAAAAATTTAAAATATTTAATAAAATAAACTAAATGTGAAACATTGTCTACAACTGCTAACAAAATTTTATTTTTCAAAGAAAATTTTTTGATACTGTCGTTTTCTTTATCTTTGTCGCAATATTTCGTTCTTTTAAACCAACAATTAAATTTTACTTGCTCCTACAAGATGTAACTTAATTATGTTACAACACAATATAAATAAAATAGGATATAAAAAATGGAATTAAATATAAACATAATCATTAAAATAAACAAGGTGGTATTTACAGTACTAAGTATAAATCTAGTTGTAAAAAAATCATAAAATATAGAAACGCTAAATTTTTACTTTCACTTTAAATTTTATAATTAACTGTCAGACTTTCATTTGCACTTTTATAAACTACTTTCTGGAAAAGAATTTGCATAAAAAGTTTAAAAAAAAAAAAAAAAAACAATTTACCGAAACTGTAAAAAAAATATATATAAACTAAACTAACATTAGAAAAAAAAAAAATGTATATTTTTTTATCGAAAATTTTCTCCCGTTTCATGATCCATTTCTTTCTTTCAGTTCGAATTTAAACATAAACTCAAAAGAAAAATAAATAAATAAATAAAGTAAATAAAAACTGTCACTTTTACTTTTAAATTAAATATGTGAAATGTATTTTTATAAAAATATGTGTATTCAGTGTCTTTCTAAATAACTATACTTATAATAAATTTATCAGGTAACTTATTGTTAAAATATTTTTTTTTCTTTCTTTCCAAACATACTATGTGAAGGAAGTATTATAATTATGGCAAACATTCTACATTGAGGTGTTGATGTATTTATACGTTTTGAGGTCGTCTAAGTTCATTTTTGCTTATTTTATAAATATGTATGCATGTGTGTGCGTGTATGTATGTGTGTGAATGAACACGATAGCGTCTAAATACTTTCTTCAAATTAGCTGAAAGTTGGTGCTATGTTATAGGTCACCGTAGCACGAACTGTATTGATTTTGGTAAATATAGAACTTAATTTTTTTTTCTTGTTATGGAAACACAAATAAATATTCCTTATCATTATAACCTATGGGATTAGATTATTGAATGTGCAATAACATCTAAAAACCTGGAAATTTATATAATGTTACATGTCACCGTCGAACGAACTGTATAAAGTTTGGCGAATCAAACATTTATAGTTTTTATACAGGGGCATAACGAAAAATTCTATAACATTATGGCTTATGGGCTTGGGCTTATGGCTTGTGGCTTATATGGCTTATGGCTTATTATTATAAATCTGGAGGCCCGTTAGTTATTGAAGTTTAATTTTAAAAAACAGTTTCAGAATTCTTGTGAAGTGTACCGTCAGTAACACAGTGATCATTAATCCAGGCATTTTTGTAAATACTCACGAAAAATTTTATTAAAAATTTTATTTAATATATTACTCTCGTATAGGGGATCATTTTATAAAGTTATTATTATTGGATAAATAGAATTGAAGTGATTTTAATAACATTGGAGTAGGAGCCCGAAAAGTCGACTTCTTATCTTACATATTGGTGGTGAAGTGATTCGTCGATTCTCTGTTGATTCGTCAAAGCTCTCATCGAAGACAAATTTAAAATAATAGAGAAAAAATAGTTTTTATTATGTTAAGTATAAACGCACATAGTTTTTTCAAAAGGTTACCAGATATTTATAATTGAAATGGTCTTCAATAAAAGCCAACTCTCACCATGGGAAGACGGAGATTTTAAACAAAATAAATGTACTATATTTTGAGACAAGGAATGCACACATGGCGCCTAACTGCATTTATTTCCAAGATGAAAAGAAACGGAATTAGAAAAAGTCAAAACATGCTATTGTAGATCTGCATTACGTTAAAGAAAGAATAATACATGATCAAAGGTTTCGATAGAGTTGCAATTAGCAAAAGATGCATAGTGAGAAGACGGATGATGTAAAGATTTAAAGAACATACTGTATGTGAATTTAAGTTACAACTTAAGGGTCTCATTACTTTAATTTTATATACATACATGATAATATACAAATATGGGATATCGAAAATCACATATTCAAAATTACATATTATCTTTCAAAATTTAATTCAATGCCCACCTTTATGAAGAGCGATTCTACAAACATTTATTGCATTTAAAATCAAGTCAGTGACGGTTTCTCAGCTGATGAAATATCTAATTTAATCTCTCTTTGTTTCTTGTAATAAACAAATAAATAATAAGAGAAGAAGCGATCCTCTTACAATGAGCTGGGCTAGTGAATCTTTTCATCTCAGTGAAATGAGATAGAATAAGTTTTCGCTGGTGTTGTCACTTTTGACAAAAAACAGATGTACTCTTGAAAAGAAAATTAAGTTTCTATCGGTTCAAAATCTTGTGAAACCATAATAAGTATAAACTACAATTGTGAATAAAATTCCTGAGGTTATATTTTTAACGTACATCATTCGTTTTGCCAGGATCTTTCAACGATATTTTTGGTTGAAATCAGGGTCGCCAATATATTTAAAAATTTTATATTGTTTGCAGGTTAACTTCAAAATTGGGTGTTGCTCTTGATTACTTTGAGATTTATGCTTGGCGATCATATTGTGTTTTTTCATGAGAAGTAAATGACACAAACTTTGATCACTTTTTCAACATGTAAATACTTCGTTGAATTTCCTCTGCACTCCTCGTGTCCCCGTCCTCTTCCGTGTATAATGACTTTTTATAATGAAATTTTTGTAAAAAGAATTATTTCTTTGTCAAGCTATAATTAGATATTAACGGTACAGGTCAGTTCGACGCCAACGTTTCGACGCCAAAGGTTCGACGCCAACGTTTCGACGCGGGGTCAGTTCGACACCAGGTCGTTTCGACGCGGGGTCAGTTCGACGCCATACTTTTTTTTTTCGTATTTTTATTTATTTTTAGAATAAGTTTGCATCATCATTCAAATAAATGCGATATGCCTGATATAATATATATATTTTATATGTTATATATATGAAGCGTGATTCAAATACCGATGCTGGTTTTGCTCACTATGCACGTATGATTCCTGCGTTAAGTTTTGTGCCTATCGAAGAATTTGAAAATGCTTTAGAAGTTTTGACTGAGAATTTACCTAATCAGTTAACCCCAATTTTTGATTACTTTGAAGATTATATTCAGAGAAATATTCGTCGCCGTCGTCCTACTTTTAAACCAGAAATGTGGTCATGTTATGCTAGAACCTTAAATAACGAAGGATGCACCAATAATTTCGCGGAAGCAGCGCACAGGCGTCTGCAGGCCGAATTTGGTGTTTCACACCCCACATTATGGAAATTCATAGATGGTCTCAGACGTGTTCAAAAAACAATTAATCAATGTTATGAACAATTTGTAAGTGGAGATGAACTGCCGCACAAGCGGAATAAGTATCTGTGGGTTGATACGAGAAATAAAGTAATAGTTGAAGATTTTGAAAATCGAGAAATAATGGAATACCTGAAAGGTGTGGCGCATAATTTTGCAATGGATTAGTATAATAACTGTTCTGTGTTGTAATCTTATTTATGTGTAACCTTATTTAACTGTAATCTTATTTATGTGTAATCTTATTTATCTGTAATTATATTTGTCTGCAATATAACTTCTTTGTAACCATATGTTTATTTACCATTTCTGTATTTTGCCTTTTTGATGCTGTTTTGCGAAATAATAATAATAATAAAAAAAAACCTCTCTCATGTCCCGGGGCCTTGAAGTTGGCGTGGGGGCTTCTCATTAATCTGGGACACACACACAAAAAAAATATCTAGAAAACTTTTACACATATACACATATATTTATTGTATGCATGCAAACAATCGCTAATTCAATAAATAAAAATCGGTCAAATTACTTATTTATTTGAATCACGCTTCATATATATAATATATAAAATATATATATATTATATCAGGCATATTGCATATTTATTCTAAAAATAAATAAAAATACGAAAAAAAAATGTGGCGTCGAACTGACCCCGCGTCGAAACGTACGGCGTCGAACTGCTCCCGCGTCGAAACGTTGGCGTCGAACCGTTGGCGTCGAACCGTCGGCGTCGAAACGACCTGCTTCGAGATATTAATATTGGAATATTTCGTTGCAATTAAAAGTCAATAAAATATTTGATGTCAGCGAGATTAACTGGGTTTAATGTCATCTCAACGCAACTGCGACCATTTTACTTGGAAGGATTGTGAATTTGTTAAGTACTCTACTTCGGTAGCAACTCTTCATCATCAAACTTAATTTCTGAATGAATAATATTTCTGCATCTAAGCAATCTATCTAAACAGACCAACAAACAATACAGCAGGCTCAGTTGATTTAAAGTGCAATAACGTCTAAATGTCTTATCTGATTGGGCCTAAAATTTATATACGTGTTATAGGTCAGAGTGACACGAGTTATATAGATTTTGGTGAATCTGGCATTTATACACTTTTATAGCGACGCAAAGCAAATTTCTTTATCATTATGACGTATGGACTCATATTATTTTAAGTGCAATATTGTTAAAGTAAACAACATGTTACATGGAGAAAAATACTCAAACACCCTATTATAATTTTCTCTCTTATTTATTTAATGACTTCTTTTTCTTTAAATAATCTATACAACCATTAATTGCTTAATGTTAGGAAAATCGAGGAGAGACACTCTAAGATTTTTATATTTCGTATATGAAAAAAAAATGCAGAAGCTAAAACACTCCTTTAAAAATAATTTGCAAACAAACAAAAAGGATTTTTCTTTTTTATAAAAATCATTATACATATGTCATACATCACATATGTCATATATCATACATATGTCATACATCATTATTTTTACATTATTATTTTTTTTTCGTTAATGATGAAAAAAGAAATAGTTTCTCACAAAATTATTTTTATCCTTGATATTTATGTAACTACATTTACTTATAAGACACAATATTTCTTTTTAATTGTGAATTCATATCAGAAATCATATGCGACATAAATCCCAACAATAATTTTATATTATAATGAGAATACATTAAAATTTTTAATTTTGAAAATCGAATTTTACTTTATGAACAATACAATACATTAAAAGTCTATTTTTTTTGTTCTAATCACTAAATTAGATATCTATTTTTTAATATATATGTTTGGCATAAAAATAATATATTTTATATCATGATTATAAAATATGTAAAATATTCTAACGTATAAGACAAAAATTGAGGAAAATAATATTTCTATCAACTGTTTTTTGGAAAAGAGAGAAGATAAACTGCTCGTTTTTGTTAAGAATAATAAAGTCTTGCAGCAAAATATTATTGTTTAAATAATACGACTTTATATTTAATATAAATTATTTAACAATAAATGCTTATCTAAGTACTTCCCCCCCCCCCTTCTTTATCGTTATTTTTAGCAGAAAAAAGAAGTCTGTAATACAACTAGATAAAACACAAGTGGATCCTTCAAATGTGCCAAATATTCCTCCCCCTCTCCTTTTTTTTTTCCTTTTCCAGTTAACAATAAATTCTCTATAATCTAGAATGTTTAAACAATATTTCGAGCGGTTTAAATTCAGCAAAAGCAGATTAAAAATTTTTAACTCTTGATTCGATAATTTTTCAATCGATTTAAGTTATCACTTAACTTTTCGTCATAATTATTTTTTTAATTGTAAAATATTCCGTTGATATTCAAAATTCATTTTTAAAGTACGTTTTTAAATTAATATTTAAAATAAAGAACATTTATTAAACTCTGTGGGATGACTCCATTCGACTTTACGATTATTTAGTAGATGTTATGCGTTAGTTTTTGTGTTTCGTTACATAAATTTATTTGCGCATTTCGGCACAAGTTCGTAAAATTGGTTTATGAACTGTAATGTATCCGAATGTTTTGTGTATCTATGTAAAAGAGCTGTAAATGCGGGGAACGCTCATTTTTCAGAAATAAGTGTACAGTAGCAAAATTCTAAAATATAAACCAGTTACATTCTCTTTTTAATAATTAAAGATCTCTAGGTAATAGATGTCATAATATAAGTAAATATGTGTAAATTATTTCACGCTTTCCTGTAAAGTAACTGTATATAACAATGTAACATATGCATTTTTTTGTTTAAAATAATTTATTTTCACGAAATGAACTTTAAATAGTGCAATGTGTTTTTAGAATGCAATGTATAAGAATTCTATTTTGTACCTCTCTATATTAAAAAAAAAAAATGTAAGTTCTAGATACATGAAAATCTGTATATTTTTTTGCGACTATGAACTATAATATACATACTCAATTGAGTTTTAATCATGTGTAGGACTTAACACATCGCTTACTTTAATTAATTTTAATTCACTGGGCTTTAATAATGAAATGCTTAAAAATGTATGGATCCTAATAATAATTAAAAAAAAAAAAAAAAAAAAAACCTTAAGTCCTACATTTATAAAAATTATGTAGTTTGTGTAATGGTCACCTATAACATACCTATTTGAATCGTGTAAAGCACTTATGTTTATAAGCTATCATGTTTACTCACACACATACGTACATCACCGTAAAGCAGTGTTGGCTTGATTTTACCCTACCCGAAACAAACCGGGTGGGTTTATTTAACAAAATCCACTTGAAAAAAACCCAAGTCGATTTTTTTTCAAATCCTTATTCAGAATTTCACTTTTATCTAACTTATAATCAACATGTAAATAAAAAAAAATCTATTAGCATACATTATTATAAAATGGACGAAGAATTTTCAAAAGTATTGGGGGTACTCAATTTGCTGTAGAGAACAAAATCTTGAAAAAGTCTCTATGAAAAATAACATATAATTATCTCTCTAAACCTCAATGAAAAAGTTTGTTAAACGAATTAAAGCAAGAATGTACAACATTGTTTGTCAAAAACAGTGCAGAAGTTAAAAAATTAACAGGATATATAATTTTCAAGTGACCGCCACATAGCGAAAAAATGCCAGGGCAAGTTCTCAGTAAAGTAATCCAAAATAATTGTAAGATAAGTCTACTGTCCAAATTTGTTTCGAATTAATACAATATTTTAAAAATTATCGCGATAACAAATTTTCAAGTGGCAGCGTGATTTTACCTGGAAGCAAAATGGCGGAGCGAGTTGCCCATCGAATTCATGTAAGATATTTGTAATTTAATACGTCATTGTGCAACCATAGCCTTCTGAACTAGATGCCTGTCGCGTTGCTCGAAAACTTGGCAACAGTTGAAATGGTAGACAGCGCCACCTGGTGCAGATTGCACGACTTTTTTATTCAACAGCCACCAAAAATTTTTAAACGTGGGATATGATATACATTAAAAACGAATAGAATCGAAGAAACGTCATTGATATATATGATATATCACTTCTTAAAATTATTGGTGACAGTTGAATAAAGAAATCACGCTATCTGTACCAGGTGGCGCTGTCTACCGCTTCAACTGTTGCTATGTTTCCGAGACATGCGACAGGTATCTAGTTTAGGAGGCTATGGCACAACTTTGGTTTGAATTGTGTCAGTATTTCAAAACTTATCGTGATGACATATTTTCAAATGGCCGCCACTTGGAAACAAGTTGCACAACGAACTCATCCAAAATATTTGAAACATAAGTTTACTCTCTAACTTTGGGTTGAATTAGTTCAGTATTTCAAAAGTTAAGTGGCTGCCACTTGGAGACAAAATAGCGGAGTAACTTCATTAACGATTTCATACAAGATATTTATAAGATAAGTCTACTATTCAACTTTGTTTCGATTTGGTTCATTATTTCGTAAGTTATCGGAATGACAAATTTTCCATTATATAGATAGATTGATAAACTAAGTAACTGTAATAAGTCAATTTCTGAGGAAATCCACTTAAAATACTATATCTATAGCAAAATTGCAAACAAAAAACTGATTTTAAAGGATGAAGATTACCTTACATTAAAAGCTTTGTTAAAAACCATGAAAATTTAGGGGGAAAATACACAGAATAAGAAGAATCATTGTTTTGATTTCCAGCATAATGAAATATTATAATCATGAAAAAAAAATTCAACTATGAGATTTGAATGCGTTAAAATCACCTTAATTCATTTTTTAGAGCTTTACAATATGTGTGCATATGTGTATATATGTAAGTGTGTATGCGTGTATACAAATATATGTGAGAGAACACAATAACGTCTAAACTTTCCATTTGATTGAGCTCAAAGTTTGTATGTATGCTTAAGTCCTGGTCGCACGACCTTTAGATTTTGATAAGTGTAGGACTTATAAATATTTTATAGAGACACAAAACAATTTCTTTATAATTATGGTCTATGAATTCAAATTATTTAAAGTTCGATACGGTATACACAACTAATCGATGGTGCTAAAAGTTGGTGGTATGTTATGGGTCAAAATTAACCGATTTGTATAGATTTTGATGAGTATATTATATAAAGATCTTTTACAGATACACAAAGAAAATTCTTTAGCATCATAGCCAGAGAACCAAACATACAATAGCATCTAAATACCTTAATCGATGGAGTTTAAATCGCTGTACACTTTGCTGTACACTTGCATGCAAAATCAGAGCTGCCAACCTAATCCGGCAAATTGTTAGTACCGCCCCTTTTTCTACACCACTTAATTTTTAGAGTATTTTTCTTCTTAATTCATCGTAGATACATTTGAAGAGAATTGCTCTAAAAATTAAGTGGTGTAGGAAAATGGGCGGTACTAACGATTTGCCGGATTAGGTTGGCAGCTCTGAAAATTAACACTTTCGCGACCGTATGTTTTGTCTTTTTGACAGTAAGGTCCGCCTGTGGGCGTTATTCTCCCAAGTAACAATATTTCAGAACAAATTTTTCTATATTCAGATTCATATTACAAATGGATATACATCATACTTGCCAACCATCTCATTAATAACCGTACAATTGTTAACGCCCCCTGAAAAAACGCCCCTTTTCTCACACCACTGTATTTTTAGAGTTATTCTCTCCAAATGTTGTTACGATTAAATAAGACTAAAATTCCTCTAAAAAATTATTGATGTGAGAAAAAAGGTGGGTACTAAAAATTGTACGGTTCATAATGAGATGGTTGGCAAGTATGTATACATCATAATTGTACTCTTTATAATCAAAATATTTATATCCGTAGTATATTGGTTGTACAAATATGAATATTGTGTGTATTATTAAGAAATAAATGACACACAAATTGCGACAGAAACGCCCGCTGGCAGAGTTACAGATTTTCAAATGACGTGAATCTACGTCAGCGGTCGCGAAAGTGTTAAAGGAACAACCTACTTCCCCGTTTTCATCCTTTGCGCATAATTTTTAAACAATTAAACTTATGAACATAAAATTTCGATAACATGTTAGTTATCAAATCATTAATTTAAATTGATATGACTTTAGCAAGAGTAATAATTCTTAAACTGATAATAATTTAAATTTTCTTAAAAATAAGCTCTGGAAGAAATGATTTCTTTTCTTAATTTTAGAAAGAAAGCTAAACAGGAAATGGTGTTAAGGAGGAATCAGAGGTACAATGGGTGGCCGTCACATTAGGACAACGTAGTATTTTTACAATTTTCTCTGAAAATCATCATGTTTTTTATTAAATTTCTTCTTTTTTTCCATAGATGACAATACTGACTGTCGCTTAACAGCTCTCAAACTCGTACTGCATATTTTTTTTATACATGGGAACATTGACTGTCAATTATCTGCTGTGAAACTCGTAAGCCAGATTTCATTGATAAGATTATTCGAATCTGGCACCATAATATTGAGTTGACAACAACAATAAAAAAATTCATCTCAAGCATGCCAGGGCATACAGAATCTGTAATTGCTGACAAGGGTTGAAAAACTAAATATTAATGTGTTTCTATTTCTGAATAAATTATTTTGAAAAGTAAAAAATATATATTATCTTTATTTTATTTATTTTAATAATCGTTTAAATTAAACATATAAGATTTGAAATGGTGTTTAAACTTCACATTTTATTAAAAAAAAAAAAAAAAAAAAACTTGTTTTAAATTTGATAGCCACCCACTGTAGATGAAGGTGCACATTCATCTACACATTAGATTAAAACCAGAATTTTG
Source organism: Salticus scenicus (assembly GCA_963930645.1). Lineage (NCBI taxonomy): Eukaryota > Metazoa > Arthropoda > Arachnida > Araneae > Salticidae > Salticus > Salticus scenicus. The sequence goes on along the minus strand of OZ005650.1, from coordinate 287,085,406 downwards.
TTACTGTTCTACTTTTATATTTCTATGTTTCTGTTTTCTGTTTCTATTTATTTATTTATTTATTTTATTTTATTTTTTCGTATGCGAATATCTTTTTAAAAATGTACACATGAATATGAAAATTGCATGAGATATTAGTTATAAAATTATTTATTGATATATATATTTTGCAGATGCTCATAGTTTACTAATTAATAATTACATTTTTTTTCCAAAAGTCCGTTATTTGAGAAAGAGAGAAGTGATTCCAGGAAGAGAAATCGGGTTTCAGTTTAACATTTGGAGGCATTTGTATCTTCTCCTATCTTTAATGCATCCTTATCACCATTTCTCATTTAGTTTCTTTTTCTAAAATTTATTAAATTTTCCATTTTCCTTTAAGTTTACTTTGAGAACAATTATAATAATATAAGTTAAAAAAAATATATTACTTATGTTAAAGTTAAAAAGAATTTGATTAATAATATTATAACTTATAACAAACATGCCATCCAAATTTTATGTCCACATGCTTATTAGTTTAAAAATCATTTGCAAAAAAAGAAAAAGGAAAAGAGGTTTTTTTTTTTTTTTTTTTTTTTTTTTTTTAAATTTTTGCACCTTTGTGAAGGGGCTATTGCTATATAAAATTTGATGAGTGAATAGGACTTACAGATGTTTTAGAAGAACATAAAGGAAAATTCTTTATCATTAAGGCGGGTGGACTGAAATTTTAAGTGCATATAAACTCTACATTTCATTATGATAAAATTAGGTAGGCATGTTACAGGTTATTGTGGCAATAAACTTTTACTAGTATAGCCTTTATTGATTTTTTTTTACAGCAATGCGAAATAGAATCATTATACGCTGCGTTCTATGGATTAAAATTAATTGAATTTCATCTTAATAACATTAATTTGTTTAAAACGAAACAACAAAAAGAAAAAGAAAATGCTAGTGCATATTGCATTGCTTTGCTAGAGTATAATAATTATAGGAAATGATGGCGTGCTACTTATAATTATTTACAGGGAAATATAAAAAAAATTACACATATCACTCAATGGAGCACATTATACGAAAAACATTAAAATATTTTTTAAAAACTCTGAAACTGATGCATATTTAGAATTCTGCTTCAAAATTATCGTTATTTGAAACAGCTTGATTAAAATTTATATTTTTTACAGGAGTACGTAAAAGAATTCGGATATGTTTCCGTCCAATGAACAAATATTCGAAATTGAAGAGAAATATTATATATATTGTACTTTTATTCTTTGATTATTCATTGAATTATTCGCTGATTCAAATTTGTTTTAATGCATTGTGAAAACTAAATGTTCGAAAACTTGAATAGATCCCCTCCAGATATATTTCTTTACTTAGTGATTAAAAGTGATTTTGTTTTTTATAAGATGGTATGCACAAATTGCTATTTTCAGTGAATGGATAACCACGCGTAATTACATAAAGACATATTAATGCATTAAATAGACATAAAATTTATAAATAAAGAGCAATACGCAATGAATATTGAAATAAATTTTATTTTACACATTGCATTGAAATTTTTTGGGATACTTTTTAAGTTAATAATTGTTAAATAAATAATCATCAGCTATATCCCTAACAGAACATCTCATCCACAAGACATCCTCAGGATATCCTATGGATGAAAGTACGTCTAAGGGACATTCTCAGGATGTACTAGTGTTACGTGTGCTATTAGGGATATTTTATAAAAATTATCAATTAACTTATATTGAATTCAGCAATTTATGACAGTCACCTTTTTAAAAAATCAAATTTGGTTAATAACTAAAAAACATCTTGCTCCTAACGATAATATGAATATAACAAGGCTGTTAATGCTGGTTAGTCTATATATTTGACTATTCTATTATATAAAAATTGTTTCCTTTATTGTTCGCTTGTGCGCAGTTAAAACAGCTTTATACGAAGGTTCATATTTTGTGAGATATTTAATATATATTTAATATATCATATTTAATATCTCATACATTGTTTGAGCCATAATATTTCTATAGTACTCGTTTAAGTTATATGAAAGTGCTATTAACTTCTGCTTAAAAATCTACATATCATTCAAAAAATAATAATAATAAGTGCTGGAAAAAACTTATTACATTCTTATTTGACTTTATTTATTTTTTTATTTTATTTTCATTTTTATTTTTATTTTCATTTTTTTTTTTACACAAATGTATTAGAAAAAATTATTGGGCAACATCAACATTTCGTAAAGTTACAAATCATTTCACAGTTTTATTGTTATCGGGTAATCGCAAGTACCTATTTATTTACTCAATTAGTTTTTGCCCCCAAATTATAGTCGAAACTAAATTTTCACTGAAAAACATGAGATCAATTATTTTTCTTTATATCAACAAAGTTTAAGAAAAAAATTTCAAATGCACAATTTATATAAAAAAAAAAAAAAAAAAAAAAAAAAAAAAAATCTTGTAAATTTTTCTAAACTTTTGAGCATGTATGTATGTGGAATATCATACTTTGTACAACTCTAATTAACGAATATAAATATATATATTTTATAATCTGCATCTAAGGTACAGCATAGAAGTGACACCTGTTGGACGATAAGCACCAATATTTAATATGAGAAAATATTTTCGAAATTCTATTTGATTCTTACCTAGAAAAATCACAAATTACTTCCTCAGCTACACTGTTCAAAAAATGTGTGCAATATCCACCCAGATATAAATAAAGAATTGACAAATTAAAATTAGGTCATAGGAAATAGTTTAAATCTCATAAAAATGGTAAGTCGAAACTGTTTGCAAATATTTTATTCCTTTAAATATAGAAGAAAGTTTAAAGAAAATCCTAATGGAAAAATATCTACATTAGGTTATGACAAAGAATTTATGTTTTTTCTGTGAGAAAAAAAAAAAAAAAAAAAAGTCATAAATAGTGAAAATAGTGAAATTAGGGGGAATTAATGAAATGGATACAAAGCCAGAAGAAACACTTTTGGTATATCAATGCTATGAAGAGAAATGGCTTACAGGGCATTTTAAGTTGTGTCATGATTTTTTATTTATCTTTTTATCCTGTGAATATAAGTATACTGTTTGCTGCAAATAGTAATATATATAAGGCCACTCAGAATTAATCGAATAAATTTGAAAAAATGTTGTTGGCGGTAATTCCCCGAATAATTTGATTTTTTTCCCCCCCAAATTTAATAGCTTTAAATATTTTGTAAACCTAGCTATAATATTCAAATCGTGAACTGAGGTGCGGTCGGAAGACCATGAAAAAGAATAAAATTATTTTCACAACAATTTTAAACTTTTTTTTTGTCTTAAGGATTTCATAAATGCTTTACTGCAAACCTTCAGCTTTCCACTTTAAGTGGTAACATGGACTTCGAAAGCTATAAAAGGAAGAAGAAAAAAAAAAAGAAAAAAGAAAACAAATTTTTTGCCTTTTTTTTTATTTATTTATTTATTTTTTATTTTTTTAAATATAATAAGTACATTTTTTTATTCAAAATTCTAAAAATATAAAAGAGCAACAATTAAACAATTCTTTATGAAATTTGATTTAAAAAATTGGAAACTTCAATGGTAGGTTTAGAAAAGCTGTGGACACGATTTCTCAAAAATTGATTTGAATTTTTGTCAGAACTGTATGCAAAAACAGTGCAATTTTTGATACATTTTACCCCACATATAGCATTGTAAAATAAGTTGCAATCGAGAAAAAGAAGACTCCTTCGTTTAAGCACTTGACAATTCTATTTTGAAAAAACGTGAAATTTTTTCAATCAAATCGGTCCATAAGTTTTTCAGAGAGCGTGTCTACCAATTTTCCGGAAACCAGGACCCACCATATCAATTAAAAAAATATATATATATTTAATGAAAATTTTATAAAATATTTCTTTAATTGCTCTTTTACATGTTCAAATTTTTAAATAAAAAAATATATTATACATGTATATATATATATATATATATATATATATATATATATATATAAGAAAATTATGCTTTTTAATAGAATTCGAAATCCATGTAACCCCTTGAACAGAAATGATGTGCCTGTAGTAACATAAAATTTTGAAAGTGGTGTGAGTTTCACACCAGAATTTTTATGTACCTTTTTTTTTTTTTTTTGATTTTGTTACTAAAAATATGATTCATAATATTTATTTGCAAATATACATGTAATGAAGATATTAATCAGAATTGAGTATTTTTTTTAATACGTTATTTAAAAGTTTTATTTCAGTTCTGATGAAAAAAAAATATTAAATACCATTTTTAGTAAGAAAAAAATAAATAAATAAATAAATAACTACTTAACGTTTAGAAAAATTACTTTCATTTAGTTTTCTAAAAGACAAAAACTATAATTAAAATAATTATAAGATAGAAAAAGAATTATAAACCATGTTTTTAAATTTTCTATTGAATCATATAAACGCTACTGAAGGCAGCCGGAACCCCAGCAATTGGATAAAAGTATTAAAAAAATTCCTTGCTATCGTCTTTTGAGCTATTATAAAAGTTTCAAATGGCTATCTAGCTGAGAAGTTAGTTAAAAGTTGATTGCAAGCTTTGTACTGGAAACGCTGCCGAAGGCAGCAGGATCCCGAAGCAATTGGATAAAAATATTTTTAAAAAGCATTTTTACCGTATTCTGGACTATTCCGAAAGTTTCAAATGTCCAGCTACTCGGGAAGTTAGTTAAATAAATTTTCTGTTGAATCATATGAACGCTGCCGAATACAGTAGGGACCTGAAACAGTTGACTAAAAGTATTAAAAAAAATGTATTGCCCCGTGTTCTGAGCTATCCTGAAAGTTTCAAATATCTAGCTAGTCGGGAAGTTAGTGAAAAATCGATTGCAAGCTTTGTACTGGTAACGCTGCCGAAGGCAGCAGAAACCCGAAACACTTGGCTAAAAGTATTAACAAAATGCATTTTCACCGTGTTCTGAACTATTGTGAAAGTTTCAAATGTCTAGCTAGTCAGGAAGTTAGTTAAATAAAATTTCTGTTGAATCATATAAACGCTGCCGAAGGCAGTAGGGACCTGAAGCAGTTGACTAAAAGTTTTTAAAAAAGTATTGTCCCCGTGTTATGAGCTAGCCTGAAAGTTTCAAATGTCTAGCTAGTCGGAAAGTTAGTGAAAAATCGATTGCAAGCTTTGTACTGATAACGCTGCCGAAGGCTGCAGGAACCCGAAACAATTGGCTAAAGGTATTAAAAAAATGTATTTTCACCGTGTTCTGAACTATCCTGAAAGTTTCAAATGTCTAGCTAGTCGGAAAGTTAGTGAAAAATCGATTGCAAGCTTTGTACTGGTAACGCTGTCGAAGGCAGCAGAAACCCGAAGCAGTTGGTTAAGAATATTTAAAAATTACATTTTCGCCGTGTTCTGAACTATTCTGAAAGTTTCAAATGTCTAGCTAGTCGGGAAGTTAGTTAAATAAATGTTCTGTCGAATTATATAAGCGCTGCCGAAGTCAGCGGGACCTGAAATAGTTGACTAAAATTATTAGAAAAATGTATTGTCACCGTGTTGTGAGCTGTTCTGAAAGGTTCAAATGTCTAGCTAGTCGGAAAGTTAGTGAAAACTCTATTGCAAGTTTTGTACTGATAACGCTGCCGAAGGCAGCAGGAACCCGAAACAGTTGACTAAAGGTATTAAGAAAATGCATTTTCACCGTGTTCTGAACTATTCTGAAAGTTTCAAATGTCTAGCTAGTCGGGAAGTTAGTTAAATAAATTTTCTGTCGAATCATATAAGCGCTGCCGAAGGCAGCGGGACTTGAAATAGTTGACTATAATTATTAGAAAAATGTATTGTCACCGTGTTGTGAGCTGTCCTGAAAATTTCAAATATCTAGCTAGTCGGGAAGTTAGTTAAAAATCGATTGCAAGATTTGTCCCGGACAAACCCACAAACAAACAAGAATCGAAGTTAATAAAAACATGGTAAAATTAAATAGTATTTATATAAACATTAAATATTTTTTTTAATTATATATTTTCAAATGAATTAATAATCCCCGCACACCGGAAGCTATTCAAATACCCTGAACATTGGTACAATTGTAGTATCCATTATGAAAGTCAAATAACACCACAAAAAATTATCCTGTATTATGAAATTTTAATAAACTAGATGAACAAAATGCTCAGTTATAAAATATTAAGATACAAAAAGAGTAATGTAAGTAGTTAACATCTTTCTTAAGATGGCACTTAATAAAAATGTTATTTTTTTTTTACAATAAATGTTGTTAATATTTTTTTTTTTATAGTTTAATAATTATATTTTTGGAAAATTTAATTATACATGGAAGAATAGCTTTCAGAAGATAAATAAATTTGATTTTAGTTTTTAATTTGATTTATTTTTTCCGAAAACCCACATACTCCTAAAATTCACTGGTTGGTATGATTTACAAGTTTTATTTTTTAAATAATTCTTTTTTTTTTTTTTTTTTTTTTTTTTTTTCGAAAATTTAAACAATGATATAGATAGATGGGATAGATATATAGATAATTCTAGACACAGATTATGTATAGATATTAGATTCTATACGTTTCCATAGCTTTAAAAAAAAATGAAAAATACCTGCGTTATCTTGTATATAAATTAAATGTATGTTATTCTTTATTAATGGTTAATTATAAAATATTCAATATTTTATTTATTAATATGCCTACATTTTTAATATATATATACATATTTAAATAAATAACTATATAATTATATATGTTATAATAATAATGTTATAATAATGTTAATGTTAAATAATAATATGTTATTTAAATAAATATCATGTTATGATATAGTTTTGAATGTACTGAACTATTAATTAAAAACAAAAAAAAATCCGTATTCATATACAAAGAAAACTTCTTAATAGCATTCCTATACATTTAATTTTTTAATAATCTTAAAGCAAAAGAAAAAAAACCATTTTTGGAAAACTCTGGAATTATTCTGGAATATTAATTATTTTACACTTATTACGAATAATTTTTCAGATCTTTTATTTGTTTCTATTGTCTTCATTTGATTAAATGTGGCTTTGTTAAAATTTTAACATGCGACACCACTCCTTTTTTTTTTTTTTTTTTTTAATGAAACTAGTTATTTATAGTATGTAATAAATAAGTTTAAAATTATCTGTGGTTGTTTATTGAATTACGCAAAAATGTGCACTTCAGAAAACTGCATTATACAACTTGTTACAAACTAGTTTTCAGCAAAAATCTATACAAATAAATGAAAAACGTGAAATGTATACTTACCGACATTAAGTTTGATAGGAATATATTACCTTTAAATATTTATATAGAATCAGAAATTCTACAATCATATTTACACAAGATAGATTTTCCTAATGCTTTTCATCTTCTTTATTTAATGTTAACGTATAAGATCATTAAGAAAAGATCTCCTCATAAGGCACCGCTCCTATTTATAAAAATGTTTAAATTATTTATCCACACATTAGAGCTGTTTTCTGAATTTATTTCACATGCACCTTATTTTGTCTATTATGTAATTTATATGCAGTCTGCCAATTTACAGAAATTTTTGGATATTTAAAATTGCAATACTATTTAACCTTATTTTTTATTCGCTAAAATTTCTGATTTATTGCACTGTAATAACACAATAACTTTCTAATTTTTATTATATATATATATATATATATATATATATATATATATATATATAATGTTTTCACATATTTCCACATATTTTTACATTATTATTATTATTTTATTTTTGCTCATTTAAACAGAAAAATAAAATCAAGATACTACTGTAATAGTTAAACAATACTAAGCCATTCGCCTCCTGAAAAACGTTAAAGGAAATTAATTAAAATTACACTCACCAACACCAAATATAAGGGGAAGAATAAATGCTATGTCCAATAGATATGTTGGTATGTGCCACATTTTTTTTTCTCTCTTCTCGATCAGCAGTCGCAATCAAGGCGTTCAGATTACAGTTCGAAAAGCCGCTCTGTTTTTGTAGAGCCGAGGATCTATGTTGGCCGTCTCCCGGGGATCCTTTTATCTCGCACTTCGAAAATGTGTTCCCATGTAGATGCAGGAAAGAAAAGAGGAGGAAGATGTACACAGATCGATCCGGAGCCAGGAAAGTGATCCCAAAATGAGCGCCATCTGTTGAAAGTAAAGTCAACAAATACAGGAAACAGGAAATATTAAAGGAGCAAAGTGTGTCAATGTTTTTAAGCACTTTTTATACGTGTTTCCAATTTTAACTTAAAGGAAAAATTATTTACTTTTGCTTTATTCATTTTTTTTAAGCTTTAACATCAAAATAAAACTCGTTTGACATAAAGTATGATAATAAATAAATATAGTTATGATTGAAAATTATTGGTGTAATCTAAAAATGAAAGACAGTCAGTACTGAAAAATTAGATTTCAGAAATTTAGTTTTTTAGATTTTTTTTTTATTGTCCTATTATATAATATATTACATTAAATAGAAACTGTGATACGTCTTATAGGTTAATATTTTGAATCCAAAATTAAAAATTTATGCATAAGTATGCAAAATATTCATCACACACACAAAAAAAAAAAAAGTTTTAAGGTGTTTTTATAAATCGAATTTAAATAACTTTCTATTGTAGAAATCATAAGAAATTGAAATTTATTGTTAATATGCTAAAATAATGTCTTGTACAGAATATGGTATGATTAACCTTCAGATTTACAGGGCAACACTAAAATGTTCAGATACATTAAGGGTTGCAATTAGAATTTATAGGCTGCATTTTCTTTTCTGTTAAACATTTTTAATACTTTCCAAGAATGTTTAAGAGTGTTTATGAATTCTATTAGTCTATCTGTGTACCTTTCAGAGCTTCTGTCAGTCCGTTGTGTGATAAAGTAGGCAATGAACATTGAATGTTATACGATACAACAAGTACGTACAGTTGGAAAATGTTAATAATAATTTTTCGTTCTTGTTATACTTTAAAAAAAAAAAAAAGTACTTTTATGGAAAAAGAAGGTATAATTTATGAAAACTTCATAAGAATTTGTTTTTTATTTTATAATTACCATCTTCTTTTCATTATTATTATTATTATTAGTAGTAGTAGTATCACTATTATTAGGGAATTCTCATCATGTAAATCATTAATAATATTAATGTATTTAGAATAGTTCGTTTTCAAACCTTTGCAATTTTAAAGTACCAATACTTTAATTATAAATAGAATGATTTTATATCACGGTACTTAATGCACCGCAAAATTTCTCATTAGAGTTTAAAAACATTAAATTATCAATATTTATTATTTATCATGTTCATGATATTATAATTAATATAAAAAAAAATCTGAAAAAAAAAAAAAAAAAAGAAAAGAAAGAAACTGCAGAGGTCAGTCGAAGAAATATTTATGTAACAATAGTAGAAAAGTAATAATTGAATCGAAGATCGTAAAAATGATATAAATTATGAAAAAAAAAAAAAAACTTTTAAGCTCTATGTCATTTTTCTTATCAGCTTTTGAGGAACATTTTAATTATATACATATATTATTATATAGTCGTTTATGCATACAATTCAAAAACTTTCTTCATTCCAAGCTAGATAAATGACATAGAAATTAGAATTTTTTTTCCCGTTACTTCATATCATTTATTCAGTCCTCAATATTATTAATTTTTACTGTTACATTTATGTGAATAAATGGATAGTTACTTTTTAAAATATTTTCGTAACAACTGTAACCTTCAATGTATTTTACCTATACGATGTCACATTTGAAAACATTTTGATTTTATTAGGAGGCAGAAAATTCTTAAAATTCTTTTTACATATTTTCTTTATTTTAAAGAAAAACTTTATAATAGAATTTTGTGTACCCCTTTATATTTACCTAAAACATTAAGTCCAAAAAAATAATATAGTTTGTTTTTTTAACTATACTGGTGGACAAAATGAAAGCAACAACCTGTTTTCTCGTTTTCTTTTTTGTGCACATAATTTTTTAACAAATAAACATATGAACATAAAATTTGGATGGCCTGTTCGCTATCATATTATTAATCGAATTTTATGTAACTTTAGCATAGAAATTTTTTTAAGCTAAAAAATTTTCATTTTTCTCTCAAAAGTAAGCTTTTGGAAAAATGAAAAATTTCAATAATTTTAGGAAAGAACACTTAATGAAAAGTGATGTTAAGGATGCATTAGAGATGGGTGAAGATGCATACCCATCCATATGTTAGATTACAACAAAAAATCTTTCTACCTGTATTCACTTTTTTGTTTCTTATTTTTTCTTCCTTTTTTCGCATGTGAATAACTTTTTTTAAAAATATACATACAAACATGAAAATTGAATAATATGTTCATTCTAAAACTATTTATCGACATTTTTATTATTCTGGTGATGCTCATAGTTTACAAATTATTAATTATATATATATATATATATATATATATATATATATATATATATATATATATATATATATATATATATGTATTTAAGTTCATTATAAAAGTAAAATAAAAGTTATTACAGAAAAAAATCGAGATTTAGTTTAACATTTCAAGGTATGTACATCTTTACCTATATCTAATGCATCCTTAACACCACTTTTCATTAAGTGTTCTTTCCTAAAATTATTGAAATTTTTCATTTTTTCCAAAGCTTACTTTTGAGAGAAAAATGAATATTTATTAGCTTAAAAATTATTCTTATGCTAAAGTTACATGCAATTCGGTTAATAATATGATAACGAACAGGCCATCTAAATTTTATATTCATATACTTCTTTTTTTTTTTTTTTTTTTTTTTTAATTATGTGTAAAAGACAATCTCAGTACATTCTAGAATATTTAGTTGTAGGGCGAGTAAAGCGCCCGTTGAAAAGTGATAATTTCATTTTATTTATTTCTCACTTCAAATAATTCATTTGCTAGCAAGCTAGTGCGAAATTTTCGCACTTTATTTATCTCTTCGTTAACTTTAAAATTTACAATTATTATTATTATTTTATAGACTCATTTTTTAGATCATTACATCATATAAACATTCACATTTCATCATACGACAGATACGTTAGACGACATCATACGACATCATATAAACACACATTTAGATCATAACGACATCATATAAAATTTATTTTATTTTTATTTTTATTTATTTATTTATTTTTTTTTTTATTTTTTTTTATTTTTTTTTTTTTTTTTGCACTTGAAAGCATATTTTATTTTATGCTGAAAAAAAAATGGCAACAATTAAAAATTTAAATGTCTATTTTAAAGTTGTTATTTTCATACTTTAATTAATTTTAAAAAATCTAATCAAAAATTCATTACAAAAAAGGTACCAAATGAAAGGGGCGATTTTTCTGAATCCGTCGGATTAAACATTTTTTCGATCGGAAAATTACATTTTTTAAAATTAACCAAAGTATGAAAATAGATGGCAACTTGCGTTCACGCACAAACAGAATTCAAGGAAACCTCTCTTAAGCCTAAATCGTGACATAGTCAGGCACTGATGAGCGTAACTATATATGCTGATGTTTTCCTGAAATGGATGCCCGATACACTGTGTAAAAAAAGTATTTAGAAGGACAATCGATTTTTGTAAATTGTTTTCCGTATTTTTAACCCAGCTATTAGATTCTTATACAGATTTTGTTTAACAAAGATTTCTTTAATGTCACGAAAAATAAAATCTTTACCACTAATGCTAATTAGTGGATTGTAGAAAAACTAATAATGAGGATTTGGATAGTGTAAAAAAAGTAGGAGGACACTTGCCAAAATTTGTTATTTGGTGGATTGTGCACGGGTAAAAGAGTAAATGCAGAATTTCCTTTAATTGCTTTTGTTCACGAAAACGTATTTTGTTAAAAATTGCATTGTTATTTTCTTTTCAGACTGCCTAGAAGAACACTTTTAAATTATTTCCAAAAGGGGTGAATTGTTGCATATAAAAATAATGGTAAAGCTGTTAGACAGATTGTTCAGATACTGCAGGCAGCCCCAATGCAGTTACTAACTTTATCGGAGAGCCAAATAGTAACAGGAAAAGAAAGAAGACTAGTAGGCCTAAAAAATAGCTTTACGATGAAGGGAATCTTGTTCATGAACATAAAAAAACAAGTGGAAGTATCGCAAAGAGCCAGAATCAAGCACGACTTACTCATGTGTCAAGGCAAACAGTTTACAATTACACAACAATATCCAAATAATTCGTTTTCAAAAAGCAGAAACATCATCCAAAGTAGAAAAAAACTCATATTGATTACATTTTATCCTGGGCTAAGGAAAACGCATGCCATAGACCTCAGATGGGACTTGTATAACATTTTCAGACGAAAAGAAGGTTAACTTAGACGATTTAGATGGTTATCAATAATACTGATATTGTCTCAAGAATGCAGAAGAATTTTATTCAACAACAAATGGGGGGGGGGGGGGAGGGATGATGGTCTCGTCAGCAATTGGATATGGGAAAGGAACAAGTCTGGTCTCTTTCGGTGGTAGGCAGAAACATACAAACTATATTGAAGTACTGAATTCTGAGCTTCTTCTTTACGGCTTTGAATTAGGAGGAGAAGAGAGGTTGTTTCAACAAGGTGAAGACTCCATTCACACCATCAATGGAGTTAAATTTGGTTCGCTGCAAATAGTGTTCGGATTTTTTCCAAACTCAGTTAAAAGCCCCGATCTTAACATAGTGGAAAACATCTGGCCAATGAATGTTTGTCGAGTATAAAATGATGGAAAATGCTTCAATTCCTTACTGAGCTTCGAGAAACTTTAAATAGCTCATAGGATAATTTTTGACAGACAAGAACTCAAGTATGATTCAGTACAATATAGAGTATTCGAAGTCATAAAAGCTAATGGGAAGGGTATTCCTTACTAATATCGCTTGTATTTTATAGTTTGTATTACTGTCCTTCTACTTTTTTTACTGAGTTTTAAAAAGTAGAAACTATTTTTGTGACCATTAATAACCCTGCAAACACACTTATCTACAGTTCATCCTAAAGATATCCTTTTCATCTACATTACATTCTAAAGATGTCTATTTCGTCCTCAAGATGTCCTATAAATGTCCTGGAAAGAATATGTATTTGTAGGGAATTTATTTTTGAAAATCATGGTAATAATACTGATATTTTCTTGATAAATGATCTGCAAAATGTTACACATATAAATAATTTTATTAAAAATAAAAGATTCCCTTTTTTCTAAAAATATCTACTGTCCTTCTATTTTTTACACAGTGTATTATTGCTTTCTTTCATTTTATCTTGTGTTTTTCAATCTTATTCTTTTTAGATATTATCGTTCAGCTTTTTAAAACGTGTATAATTTATTAAGAATGTGCAATTTGTGTTATAAAGGTATTTAGAAGTAAGACTTATCAGTGAATATTGAAAAATACTTTTAGTTACTCTTTTTTGAAGCATTTTTAAAGTACTTATTCATATATTTTATTTGATAAAAATTTCCTTTAACTAAATGAAATTTAGATAAAGCACGAAAATCATTTTTACCTTGCACATATTTCACACACTGGAAAATCCTTTAATTGAATATTCATAGTCAAAGCAAAATCACCCTTGTCATATGTTCTTTTTATTATATTTTTAATCGTTTAAAGATATGTTACAGATCAATATACCATTACTGATGCAAGTGAATAGTCTGACATTTGTTAAAGCTTATTTAAAGTCAAGTTCAAAATAAATACTTTTGTGCATTTATTACTTTCTGAAACGTATTAAAAAAAAATAAATTGATAAAAATAAAATTAGTCATTAAGTATCAATTTTATGTTAAAAATTGTAAAAAATAATTCCAGAAATATTTAAATACATAAATTCAAGATGCACTAAAGGTTATTTTTGTCTTTAGAAATTTTGCACTCACATTAGCCTCCATTATGCAAAGCAAAAGTAGTTCTTTTCGTCAGGCGTAAATTTGTTGGGTAATATATATATGGGTATTATATATATATATATATATATATATATATATATATATATATATACGTAACTCTAAAATGCAATTTTTTTTTAACACGCTTTTATTAGCTTCACCTGTATGTATGTTTGTATGTATAATGTATGTTTGTAACCGCTCTGAGAGCAAACAAAAAATCTATATTATAAAAAAAGACCTTCCCTACGTGAACGCTGTGGCTGTGAGGTAAAGCTCAGCGCTACGAACCTAAAGGTCTAGCGTTCGAGCCCAATCAGGGGAGATTTTTTTAAAATGGTTTTTGTTTAATTCTAAATTATTTTAATTAAAGATTTAAATGTATGTAAATATTACACTCATACGATTTTCTCTTACCCTGCATTTTAATACTAAGATAGATATTTGTGCTTTTTACTTCTATAAAAGCGTCTTCTTTAATTTTTTAAAACTATAATATTATTAACATTATATTTTGCGTAAGATAGAAGGATTTGGGGTGTTGCTCTAAGATCATTTTTTGCTCATTAAGTAGACTTTTTACCTATCGCTGGAAGTAAATCCATCATGGGAAATACTGTTAATAATTTGTTTGTATAGAGTGTTGTTGGGCCCAACACACTATTTTTTGGAGGGAATATGATATTCATAATATTCCCACACACGCTTGCGCAAGCGTGCGCGTTTTCCAAAAGTCTTTTTATTTTACTCAGGATAATTTAAAGCGTATAAAACCATTAAGCACTCGATATCAAAATTCTTTACAATGCTACGTTTCCTACGGTAGCTGGATAGAAGAAGTAAAAATTAGTAAAACTGAGAGGAAAACGTAAATAAAGCAAGTAAATTTATAGATAGAAATTTTATTGAAAATGCGCACAATTCTCAATTAAAGAAAATTAATTGAATTTTTAAGCATCAGAAAAACAATAACCGAAATGTTTATTTTTAAATCTTTTATGTTCCACTAAATATTATGTTTTTAAATATCAAAATTTTGTTAATTAATTTTCAATGTCAAAACTTCCCTTCTCTTACTAATTTGATATTTTTCTGTATGAGTTAGAATTAAAAATTAGTTTCGTTTATATGCAGCCCCTTATAAAATTATACGGTATATGAAAACTAGCTACATACAATAAGAAAAAATTTTGTAAGTAGAAGTAAAATCTTAATGTCAATAATTTAAAAAATATGCAATGCAATATAACAAATTAAAAAAACGGTTATTTATTTTGTATTTTGTGTTCTTTACGTTATCTTTGCATTAATATCAAAAGAAAGTCGTAATATCCAGCACATTAGTGCTCCAAAAAACATATGAAAATATACGGATAAACTTTAACAATATTGGTAACGCTAGTTGCAGTCCTATATACTCCTGTTCATGCAACTTCGTCACATTGCTCTCTTTTGAATTGAAAAATCTCTCATATAAGATTCAAATGTTTTGACATAACACAAAAACATAGAATATAATCTTTCGAAAAAAATTTGTAGCAGGAGTTTTTCGCATAATCTAGCATTTTCTAGGGTATTGGTGCTAGTCATATAAAATATTTTAAAAATTCATAAATAATTTTAAATATGAACAAAATTTCTTAGAACAAATAAATCAGCTGAAAGTTCAATTTTTACAATATCATCGTAATACACAGTGCTCAATCGAAAAATCTTGGAGTATCAATTACGGTATGTTGAAAATCTTGTATAGAAATAATTATAAGATAAAAAAAAATTTCTAAACCATGTTTTTAAATTTTCTGATGAATCATATAAATGCTACTGAAGGCAGCCGGAACCCCAGCAATTGGATAAAAGTATTAAAAAAATTCCTTGCTATCGTCTTTTGAGCTATTATAAAAGTTTCAAATGGCTATCTAGCCGGGAAGTTAGTTAAAAGTTGATTGCAAGCTTTGTACTGGAAACGCTGCCGAAGGCAGCAGGGTCCCGAAGCAATTGGATAAAAATATTTTTAAAAAGCATTTTTACCGTATTCTGGACTATTCCGAAAGTTTCAAATGTCTAGCTACTCGGGAAGTTAGTTAAATAAATTTTCTGTTGAATCATATGAACGCTGCCGAATACAGTAGGGACCTGAAACAGTTGACTAAAAGTATTAAAAAAATGTATTGCCCCCGTGTTCTGAGCTATCCTGAAAGTTTCAAATATCCAGCTAGTCGGGAAGTTAGTGAAAAATCGATTGCAAGCTTTGTACTGGTAACGCTGCCGAAGGCAGCAGGAATCCGAAACAGTTGGCTAAAAGTATTAAAAAAATGCATTTTCACCGTGTTCTAAACTATTGTGAAAGTTTCAAATGTCTAGCTAGTCAGGAAGTTAGTTAAATAAAATTTCTGTTGAATCATATAAACGCTGCCGAAGGCAGTAGGGACCTGAAGCAGTTGACTAAAAGCTTTAAAAAAAGTATTGTCACCGTGTTATGAGCTAGCCTGAAAGTTTCAAATGTCTAGCTAGTCGGGAAGTTAGTGAAAAATCGATTGCAAGCCTTGTACTGATAACGCTGCCGAAGGCAGCAAGAACCCGAAACAGTTGGCTAAAGGTATTAAAAAAATCTATTTTCACCGTGTTCTGAACGATCCTGAAAGTTTCAAATGTCCAGCTAGTCGGGAAGTTAGTAAAAAATCGATTGCAAGCTTTGTACTGGTAACGCTGTCGAAGGCAGCAGGAACCCGAAGCAGTTGGTTAAGAATATTTAAAAATTGCATTTTCGCCGTGTTTTGAACTATTCTGAAAGTTTCAAATGTCTAGCTAGTCGGGTAGTTAGTTAAATAAAGGTTCTGTCGAATTATATAAGCGCTGCTGAAGGCAGCGGAACCTAAAATAGTTGACTAAAATTATTAGAAAAATGTATTGTCACCGTGTTGTGAGCTGTCCTGAAAGTTTCAAATGTCTAGCTAGTCGGAAAGTTAGTGAAAAATCGATTGCAATCATTGTACTGATAACGCTGCCGAAGGCAGCAGGAACCCGAAACAGTTGGCTAAAGGTATTAAGAAAATGCATTTTCACCGTGTTCTGAACTATTCTGAAAGTTTCAAATGTCTAGCTAGTCGGGAAGTTAGTTAAATAAAATTTCTGTCGAATCATATAAGCGCTGCCGAAGGCAGCGGGACTTGAAATAGTTGACTAAAATTATTAGAAAAATGTATTGTCACCGTGTTGTGAGCTGTCCTGAAAATTTCAAATATCTAGCTAGTCGGGAAGTTAGTTAAAAATCAAGATCAAATTGCAAGATTTGTCCCTGACAAACCCACAAACAAACAAACAAACAAACCCACAAACAAGAATCGAAGTTAATAAAAACATGGTAAAATAGTGAAGAAAACACAACTTATGGAACTAAAAACTGGTCTGTAACATAACAAAAGATGCGTACTTTAAAGTTATTAGAATGCAGGCAATATTTCTACTGCAAATATAAAGGGACTAAAAAACAATATCAATTGATATCTTTGTCATAATCACCACAACGCATTTAGTTACTATGTTTCTGGATTATGAATATGAAAAATCGAGTATACTACTACTTCACAATACTAAAACTGCATAGGGTTTCGTTAAAAATACTAACATCGGTCTATTGAACTTTAATGCGCCAGAAAATGACCGTAGAGGAGCCATTCTCCAATAATAACATAAAACTTCCATCCAAAACTTATTAGCTGCAACCAACAAAGTAAATTTTACACCTACAGATGAACCCAGTAGCTAAGTTGTTTTTACCTCTATTAAGTTTAACTTTTTTAATGATGGTTGCAGAAATGACACAGGTTTTACAGGTTGCCTCTTGTGCCTTAGCCAGCATCTCAAGACACTTATTCCTGTAAACATTAAACAACCTAATTTTTAAAATTAAAGTAACATTTAAAATGAGATAAAGAATATAAAAATATTTTTAAAACTTTAAAATAAACTGAAGTTGAAAAATGTAAAAAATTATTGACGGTTTTATGCAATCGTACTCGTAATCCATTTTCTCAATAGTGATCATATTCCTGATTTTGACAACTTTAAAATTTTAGCTTCTAATGTTAATATATATGAATCACTTATTTTTCTGGAGGGCGCTTTTACTAATGCATAAAACTGTCAATACTTTTTTTACATTTTCAACTTCAGTTTATAGAAAACCACCTTCTCTGGTCAATATCTTAACTTCAATTCTGCTAATCCTTTATCACATAAACTTGCAGTTATTTGTACTCTTTTACATCGTGCAAAGCATTATTGTAGTAATTCCGAATTATTAAATATTGAAATATCTAAACGTTTTTCTGATTTAAAAAATAATTATTCCCCCCCCCCCTCGTTTTATTAAAAGAATGTATAAAAAAGAGTTCTATTTTTCATATAAATCAGTTTATCCTAAAGTTAAAAATTCCACTCACCGTAGTACTATCCCGTATTATAAAGATATTTCCGAAAATATCTCTAAATTGCTTAGAACAGTTAATATCTCTACTAGCTTTAAACCTCAACTCCTTATTAGTAACTTTCTGTCTAACTTTAAACCCGCTGGCCCCCTAATTAAACGTTTACGTGTAATCTATAGTATCCCCTGTAAAAATTGTGATTCTTCATATATCGGTGAAACTGGCAGAAAAGGTGAAATTAAATTAAAAGAACATAAACGCTAATATAAAACAGGGGACTTAAAATCGAAACTCGTAATCCATTCTCTCAATATTGATCATATTCCTGATTTTGACAACTTTAAAATTTTAGCTTCTAATGTTAATATATATGAATCCCGTATTTTTCTAGAGGGCGCTTTTATTAAATTGCAACTTTCTACCTTGAACGAGGCTAAAGCTATTCCTCCTGAATATTTAATCTTGCTCTGATGTGTTATGAATTTTTTGTAAATGTTGTGCTTTGTATGTTTGACACTGAGGAGGGTTAGTGTTCTAGCCTAAACGTCTGTCGTGTATTTTAATGTATTTAATTAAAATTTATTTTTAAAGTTTTATTTATTTATTTATTTATTGTATTCTTCATCTCATCTTAAATGTTACTTTGGTTTTAATATATTAGTGAGACGTATAAATTATGTTTAATTTTATTAAACATAATTTTTGTCTTACAAACAGCGATCATCGCAAAGGTTTAGAGTGGGTAAACATAATAGACTTCATGAATTTTCAAGAATCTATAATGATGATTTATTGAATCTAGAGGCAATACATATGCATACATCTAATAACCGACTAAATTTACACTTAAGCAGCATAAGATAGTGGTCTTATCTTAAGCAGTTACAGCATTTATTTCGCACATATATTAGCATACATAGGTATTCTTGGTAATGGAACGGAGATATCCTCATCAGGAGGCCATTTCGAAATCCACATACTCCCTTCGCTTTCCCGTCTCATTTATTAGCCGAGTACTTAAACAATTACTGCTCCGAAAATGGCAAGACCTTTGAGATAATTTCTCTAAAACTTCTAGTATACACAACTTAATACCTCGTGTCTGGCTACAATGATACAATTTAAATTCACATAACACAGCATTACTGACAAGCCACAGCTTTAGAGCTTACTTGAGTGATTTTACAGATATCGTTTACTGAGACGATTTAGCTAGTGCTAATTACTATTGCAGCCTAATCAAAGCCTGTCATTTACAATATTTCATTATTAGATTAGCTTAAAAGTTTACCCATTCCTCTTTCATGGTAAAAACTTAAACTTATTCACAATTTCACATGCTGTTTAAAAAAATGGTTTTTCAAACAGCTACTGCATAATTCCACATAACGAAATAGACTTTTGTATATTTTCTTTTTCTAAATATTCATCTGGCACATATCGAACAAGCACTACTTAACATACGTATTTAACAATGAGGGAAAAATGGAATGTGTCGAAATTCTTTGAGTGCAGTCATTTCCCACAGATAATTATAATATTAAAATAAATAAACTATGTCAAAAATAAACAAAAAAAGGTTTTTTTTTTCTTTCTTTTTAATTCAGCATGCCCAACAACACAAATTCTTTGTGTTAAGAACCAAGCAAAAAGCTTGTTTCAACTTAAAAAATAGTATATAACCTTCTCTCAAACCTCCATAATTCTTTTATTATTATTATTATTATTTATCGCTTTTTAACCCGTTAACGCCCGAATTAATGCAAAATATTATTAGCTGATTATTTCACTTCTAAATTAATATAGACAACTGACAGTAAAATATATGAACTTAAACAATTCTTTTGATAGTTTTAAATTTAATGCCTATCCTCATTTACTGACGTTTAGTGTTCTAGCGAGAAAACTTCAAGATAGAAAAACTCTGTGATAACAGATTAATTTCTTATTATATGTCGACAAAGATATCGAAAGTAAAGTATTATAATATATATTATTATTCAACTTGATTTAAGTTAGTATACCTGCGCAAAAAGCAAACATATGTGCGACGAATGAAAAATCATAAAATGTCTATCCAAATTATGAAATAATAATTAATAGTAGTCGCATAAAACATTCACAGACCATTTAGAGTGACGCTATAGACTGTCACTAAATAGAAGTAATCATTTTAAGAAACCATAAAAAAATATACGTGCCATTTTATTATCTGTTCTCAAATGAGGACACTGGGCGCTAACGAGTTTTAATATTGCTTAAGAGCTCGCTTTCCGTCCTCTTCTTTTCTTTTTACAGATATCATTCCTTTAAACACACATGCTCAAGAAAACAATAGTAACAATTATTACATAACTAACTTTTTCACGTGTCTATTTAGATTTTCGCTTTCAATATCATAAGTTATTTTCGATGAATTATCCTTCTGTTTCATAGACTTTTCTTTCTACGCTTTAGTTTAGTTCTTTCCAGCGGGGTTATTCGCGCAGTTCTCGCGCTCAGAAGTTGCATTTCTGGCTCCTGCTCTGCCTCTCTTTTGTAATTGGAGAGACGCTTGCCATTAGTTCTCTCCGGTAGAGTGATTCGACCAGTACTCACAACAGAAAATTCTTGCTTTGGCGTTTGCTAGTGCCCACTGTTCCCGTTTTGAGGACTGCATTTGGCTGTGTTTTATCTACTTATGCCTAGGGTGCCTATATTACTTTATCTAGGCACCCTACTTATGCCCTGTGGCGCATTAGGCATATTTTCGGCAAGGAAATGATTTTTCTCAATCACTTCTGTTACTATCATCTTTTTAGCTGGCTCTTATGTGTCGTGTTGAAAACTGTTCTGGCCAAAATAATTTCATTGTTGGTTCACTCTGAATTCTCGACGTTCTTGGAAATCCTGGGCAGAAGTGAAAATGATCTACAAATCTTCCTGAACAGTTTTTCTCTTCCGATTACTAATTAAATAAATCTTTAAAACTTGAGTTTACCCTTAAAATCCAACCTTTTTCGATTAATAAATACATAATGAATTGTACTGTTAATTTAAATTAATTAATTATAATAGGTCTTAAATAAAATTCTAATTTATTGTCTAAAAATACTTTTAAAATTGAAACAAATTTGTTTTTCCGAAAAACGCAAATATTGAATGTTCTTATCACAGAAAAATTTAATTCTTTTAACAGTTAAAAAAAAAAAAAAGGAAAGAAAAAGGAAAAGAGAGAAAAAAAAAAAAAGAAACTGCACGATGAAAGAACTGTAAAATTTATGTATGCATTTTAAATTGAATCAAAATATTTACTTCTACAATGGTATACAGGAAAAAATCCAAATAACAAAATAACAAAAAAAAAAAAAAATATCTTATTATTATTTCTCGTCAAAAATCTTTTAGAAAAATTAATGTTTTTTCCTTTACATTTATTTAATAGCTTGAAATATATTTATTTGTTATTTATTCAAACCATGTATAGAAGACACTTGAAGCGTAAGCGTTCTTTGCAACACTTGAAGAAATAGCAAATAAATGAAAACAGGAAAGCATATAGAATGCCGAAGCTATCCAAGTTAGGGGAAAAAAACGAATTTACTAAAACCTGAGGGAAAAAACAAAACAAAAAAAACCACCGAATTTACTTTTTAAAACACTAAAGAAATCCAACTTGAAATCTGTTTTCTTTTTAAAAGTAATTTTAAATTCAGAACAAGAAAACTATTCAAGACTTCAATAAAAAGAAATCAATTCGAGTAATGAAATAAACGAATACAAACAAAACCAAGTGTCACTCAAACAGGGATTCAGTTTTATTTGTATTGGTTTTATTTCACTTTAAATTATTCTGTGAGATTAGATAGGAAAGTTGTTTAGATGCCTTTTTAACTGCCTTAGAGAGATATTGAAAAAGGTTTTAGTAAATGTTGATTGTAAATGTGAATTATCTCTCTGTAATAGATTTTGAAATGACAAGCTTTTTGCAAATTTGTGTGTAAGGAAAAAAAATACAATTATCCAGTAAATGTTAACGATTTTTAGTGCTTAATATAAGTCAAAGCTATAAGATTTTATAAGTTATATGAAAAATAATTTGAAGTGACTTAGAAATTTCATTCTTATAATGAATATTTAAAAGTTTTAGTTTTCTGAAAAAGAATAAGTAATGACATTTATGGGATTTTAATGCAATTTTTGTAGTTTCTTCACTTTTATATATTGAAAGATGTGACTAAATGAGATAAAATTAAGAAGAAATATACATATTTGAAAAATATGGAGTTACACCACTTTTACAATGAACAGCCCAAATGATGCATAAGTTTTAAAAACGAGGAATAAATTTAAGAAACAATTAAAAGCATATAATATTTTCTGATGCAGTGCATTGAATCTTTTTACTTTCCGAACATACGTATGTAAGGAAATTATTGTAATCATATCAAAAATCCGAATTCGAGATTTTGGTGTTTCTATACGTTTTGAGATCCCCTGAGTCCGTATTCACTATTTTTACGATGATATATGTATATGTGTGTGTATGTATTTGAGTGAACACGCTACCGTGTAAACGCTTTGCTCGAATGAGCTGTAAGTTGGTACGCATGTTGTAAGTCACCGTAACACGAACCCTAATGATTTTGGTGAATCTAGTACTTATAGTTTTTTTACAGGGACACAAAGAAAAATTCTTTATCATTATGTCCTATGGAACCAAATTTTAAAAAGGGCGATAGCGTCAAAACGCCTTATTAAACTGGGAAAATAATTTATATACACGTTGTAGGTAATAAGTGCATGAACTGCATAGAGTTTAGTGAATCTAGCACTTATAGTTTTTTTTACAGGGACACAAAGAAAAATTCTTTATCATTATGGCCTAAGGGACCAAATTTTAAAAAGTGCGAAAGCGTCTAAACGCCTTATTTAATGGAAAAAAAAGTTTATACACATATTATAGGTCACAGTTTCACGATCTGTATAGGTTTTGGTGAATCTAGCACTTCTAATTGTTTAACAGGTACACAATAATTAATTCTGTATCATTATGGCCTATGAGGGTGAAATTACTTAAAAGTGCGATAGCATCTAAATGCCTTATCTGTTTCAGTGGAAAATTTATATACGAGTTATAGGTCACCATCAAACAAACTGTATAAATTTTGGTGACTATAACACTTAACGAGATTTACAGGGACACAAATAAAAATTGTTCATCATTAAGACCTATAGGCTCAAATTATTTAAAGTGTGACAGCGACTAAACGCCTTATTCAAATAAACTGAAAATTTATATACATGTTATACGTTACCCTCACACAAACTTTAGAGAATCTAGCACTTATGGTTCTTTTTACAGGGACAAAATGCAAATTTCTTTATCATTGGGCATATGGGCTCAAACTTTAAAATGCGATAGCGTCTAAATGCCGTATCCGATGAAGCAGAAAATTTATGTAAATATTATAAATCACTGTTGCACTAAATATAAGCATTTTGGTGAATCTAGCATTTGTAGGTTTTTACAGGGACACAATGAATTATTCTTTATCATTATGATCTACGTGTTCTGTAAAATAGCGTTAAATTAAACATCGTGTACTATATAAGGGAAAATACCCAAACACCCTATTATAATTTTCTCTTTTGTTTATTTAACAACTCCTCTTACTTTAGTTTATCTACAAAACCGTTAATTACTCAATGTTCGGAAAGACGAGTGGAGTCACTTCAGATTTTTTTAATAAGATATTTTATCAAGTCTTAGTGTACAATGTTTCTTACCACTTAAATAATGTGCTTTCTTTTTTTTTTTTTTTTAATATTTTGATAATTTAACAGAACTCCTATTTTTTGCTTACGCTTTTTTTCGGCATATGGATTCTTTTAATAGGCAAAAACTCTTGTTAACAACCGCTAAATTATTTCATAATCATTATTTTATAATCATTATATAATGCTATTACTTTTCCTATTAAATTGATTGATTGTTTGTTTTTTTACAATATTACTTCTTGATACAATAGTATGCAGATTTATTACTTTTAAATTCCATTTATTTCTAATCAGTTTCAATCGTATTTTAAATGTATTTCATAGATTAATAGCAGGAGACTTGGCGTTGGAATATTAAAACAGGAATAAACTACTACGTCAGAAACGCCAAAGAAACAATATTGAGGTGCATACAGCTGTTTCGGTAGCCTAAAGCATACCGTCATCAGTGCAAAAAGAATTCTGAATCTTGAGAAAAGCTCGTATATATAGGAGAGGGACCGGATTTAGTTCAACCAATAGGAATACGGAAAAGGTGGGGAGTGTGGCCAATAGGAATTAAGGAATGTGTAGCTGTGTAAACAGTAGAAAAATTAAGGAAATGTGGACTGAATGTAAAATTTCCAACAATCAGATAAATAGGGAACAGCGAAATCACAATTAACAAGGTTTTTAAAATTTTTATAAATATGAAAAGCTTCAAAGAAATCGAGTTCATGAATGGATTTAGGTCTGCAAATTATTTTAGCTGAATTAAATTTAAAATTATGATTTTCCTCCCAGCAATGTTTAGAAATAGCCGATTTATTGGTTTCTTGTTTGCGGACGTAATTCATATGTTCTTTTAGACGAAATTTAAGACTGCGTTTAGTTTGGCCAATATATGATAAACCACACTGACAGGAAATACTATAAATGCCCCAAGAATTATGCATATCAATAGGATCTTTTAACTGAGAAAAGGTGAGTTTATTGGAAGGCGAAAATATTATTTTAAAATCATATTGTTTGAGAATTTTAGCTATGGTTTGACTTGTTTTAGAAAAATAGGGTAAAACAATACTGATATTAGATGTGACTGATTTAGTAGACGAAATACGAGGAAGTTGTAATTTTTGGATAGCTTTGTCTATAATGGAAGGGTCATAACCTCTGTCAATTGCGATGGCTTTCAGGTATTTAATTTCAGATTTCAATAAAATAGGATTTGAACAAATATTAAGGGCACGGTTTACAAAAGTATAGAAAGCAGCCATTTTTTGGTTAGGTGGGTGACATGAACGCGCATGGGGAGGAAGGGAGACTGCAAAATTTTTACGATAGACAGTGGTTGAAAATCCATTAACAGTGCGAGAGACGAGGGTATCAAGAAATGGAAGGGAGCCATTATTTTCTATTTCATATGTAAACTGGATATTACTGTCGATTGAATTTAAGGTATCTAAGACATGGTCAATATTGTGATGAGATATGTCGATAAGCGTGAAGGTGTCGTCAACGTAACGGATCCAAAAAGGAAAAGATATTTTCTTAAAAAGCTTGCTTTCGAAATAGTGCATGTAAATGTCAGCGAGAATTGGGGAGAGAGGGGAACCCATGGCTAAACCTTCAGACTGACGATAGAATTTATTTTGGAAAGAAAAAGTGGTTTGTGATAAACAAATGCGGGTAAGAGAAATTAATTCTTGTATTTCGAAAGAGGTGAAATGAAACTCTTTTAATCTATTTTCGAGACAGCAGAGGGCGCCACTTATTGGAACATTAGTGAAAAGAGATTTTACATCAAAAGAAACCATAGTGAGATTAGTGTGAGGGCAGTTTTGAATATTTTTTGCAAAATTTATGGAATTCTTAACAGTATAACTATTAGCAGCAAGAAGTGGAGCAAAAATTGTGGTGAGAAATTTAGCAAGATGATAGGAAGCAGTACCGATATTAGAGACTATTGGACGAAATGGAATATTGGGTTTGTGAACTTTTGGTAAAGCATAAAATCTGGCACAATTAGCAATAGAAGGGATAAGATGGGATTTAGTCGAGTTCAATAACAAGGGGCAAGATTTTATAGCAGATTTAATTTTATTTAGTTCTTGAGGAGAGGGGTCACGGGGCAGAGGAATGTATGGGCCATCATTAATTAGTTCGGTAACACTTTCGATGTATTGTTTTTTATCCAAAATAACAATCTGACCACCTTTATCAGCTTTAGTAATGATGATATTTTCATTAGATTTTAATTCCTTCAAGGCGTTTTTTTCTGCAGGGCTGAGATTTGAAAAAGCTTTCAAAAATTCTCGACAAAATTTTTGAAAAAGCTTTCAAAAATTCTCGACTGACTGACCAACAGAAAGAAAATCTTCGTCACTTAATCCTTAATAATGCCAATTTCAACTCTAAAAATTTTAAATCAAATCTCAGCCCTGCAGAAAAAAACGCCTTGAAGGAATTAAAATCTAATGAAAATATCATCATTACTAAAGCTGATAAAGGTGGTCAGATTGTTATTTTGGATAAAAAACAATACATCGAAAGTGTTACCGAACTAATTAATGATGGCCCATACATTCCTCTGCCCCGTGACCCCTCTCCTCAAGAACTAAATAAAATTAAATCTGCTATAAAATCTTGCCCCTTGTTATTGAACTCGACTAAATCCCATCTTATCCCTTCTATTGCTAATTGTGCCAGATTTTATGCTTTACCAAAAGTTCACAAACCCAATATTCCATTTCGTCCAATAGTCTCTAATATCGGTACTGCTTCCTATCATCTTGCTAAATTTCTCACCACAATTTTTGCTCCACTTCTTGCTGCTAATAGTTATACTGTTAAGAATTCCATAAATTTTGCAAAAAATATTCAAAACTGCCCTCACACTAATCTCACTATGGTTTCTTTTGATGTAAAATCTCTTTTCACTAATGTTCCAATAAGTGGCGCCCTCTGCTGTCTCGAAAATAGATTAAAAGAGTTTCATTTCACCTCTTTCGAAATACAAGAATTAATTTCTCTTACCCGCATTTGTTTATCACAAACCACTTTTTCTTTCCAAAATAAATTCTATCGTCAGTCTGAAGGTTTAGCCATGGGTTCCCCTCTCTCCCCAATTCTCGCTGACATTTACATGCACTATTTCGAAAGCAAGCTTTTTAAGAAAATATCTTTTCCTTTTTGGATCCGTTACGTTGACGACACCTTCACGCTTATCGACATATCTCATCACAATATTGACCATGTCTTAGATACCTTAAATTCAATCGACAGTAATATCCAGTTTACATATGAAATAGAAAATAATGGCTCCCTTCCATTTCTTGATACCCTCGTCTCTCGCACTGTTAATGGATTTTCAACCACTGTCTATCGTAAAAATTTTGCAGTCTCCCTTCCTCCCCATGCGCGTTCATGTCACCCACCTAACCAAAAAATGGCTGCTTTCTATACTTTTGTAAACCGTGCCCTTAATATTTGTTCAAATCCTATTTTATTGAAATCTGAAATTAAATACCTGAAAGCCATCGCAATTGACAGAGGTTATGACCCTTCCATTATAGACAAAGCTATCCAAAAATTACAACTTCCTCGTATTTCGTCTACTAAATCAGTCACATCTAATATCAGTATTGTTTTACCCTATTTTTCTAAAACAAGTCAAACCATAGCTAAAATTCTCAAACAATATGATTTTAAAATAATATTTTCGCCTTCCAATAAACTCACCTTTTCTCAGTTAAAAGATCCTATTGATATGCATAATTCTTGGGGCATTTATAGTATTTCCTGTCAGTGTGGTTTATCATATATTGGCCAAACTAAACGCAGTCTTAAATTTCGTCTAAAAGAACATATGAATTACGTCCGCAAACAAGAAACCAATAAATCGGCTATTTCTAAACATTGCTGGGAGGAAAATCATAATTTTAAATTTAATTCAGCTAAAATAATTTGCAGACCTAAATCCATTCATGAACTCGATTTCTTTGAAGCTTTTCATATTTATAAAAATTTTAAAAACCTTGTTAATTGTGATTTCGCTGTTCCCTATTTATCTGATTGTTGGAAATTTTACATTCAGTCCACATTTCCTTAATTTTTCTACTGTTTACACAGCTACACATTCCTTAATTCCTATTGGCCACACTCCCCACCTTTTCCGTATTCCTATTGGTTGAACTAAATCCGGTCCCTCTCCTATATATACGAGCTTTTCTCAAGATTCAGAATTCTTTTTGCACTGATGACGGTATGCTTTAGGCTACCGAAACAGCTGTATGCACCTCAATATTGTTTCTTTGGCGTTTCTGACGTAGTAGTTTATTCCTGTATTTCATAGATGTTGAAATAACTTTTCTTTAAATATAGTTTTAAAACTTGAGTTTCATTTAGATGATATTGAGTAGAAAAATAAATAAAATCTAACTTTGAATATGATTTGTATCGATATCTTGTATACAAGATAGACTGTATTTTCTTCTACTTAAATGTTTTTAAAAATATTAAAATGATACGCACTATTTCACGATTTTAAATTTATGTCTTTTATTTATTTTTTTATTATTTTTTTAACTATCAGATATGCTAAAATTATTTCTATGCTTTTTGTTTTTTAATTATATTTAAATTATTCTAAAAGAAAAGATACATCTTCCATGTAAAATTGTATGAGATCTCTAAATTTTTGTTCATGATACAGGACTTCTCTTAAAGAATTTTTTGAAAGAAAAAAAAATGCAGCAAACTTGAAAAGAAGCAAACATCAACGCCTTATACGCAAAAAACTTTAAAAAAAAAAAAAAAAAAAAAAAAGTATTCTATCGCTTGTAACGTAGAGAAATAATGCTTGCTTTTTGTTTTTTAATTATACTTGAATTATTCTAAAAGAAACGATAAATCTTTCATGTAAAACTGTATGAGGTCTCTAAATTTTTGTTCATGATACAGGGCTTCTATTAAAAAAATTTTTCAAAAAAAAAAAAAAAAAGAAACAAACAAACTTGAAAAGAAACAAACATCAACGCCTTATACGCAAAAAACTTAATTGAAAAAGAAGAAAAAATCGAATTTAATATTTTAATCCTTTTTGACGAATAAAGTATTCTATCGTATATAGAGAAATAATGCTTGTAACTGCATGTAAATAAAGTTTATTAAAATATTAATCTGTATAAATTCATATCAAAAGTACGGTGTTGTGTTATAAGACAAAATGCTCAAAAATCAACGAATAATAAATGGTCATTTAAGAACTATTTCTGACTGTGATATCTGCAGCAATAAACGATGCATGAAAATAAATTGCTTTACATATTACATTAAAATAGCGACGACAGTATCAATGCTATTATTCAAAGTTTTTTTTTTTTTTTTTTTTTTTTAATATGGCAGGTCACACTTCAAAATTTTACAATAAGTGCTTAGATGATGTAAAATAGACGCACTGGAGAAATCTTCGGTTTGCTAAATGTGTCTTTGCACTAAATACTCTCGATTACTGAATGTTATCAATAATACTCCAATAAATAAAGTATTTTTCTACTCAAACAAAGGTGAGAGTCATAATACATTTTTTCATGCGAAAACTAAAAGCAATCAGTTAAAAGCATACAACTTCTAAATATTCAAGATTGTTTATCATAAATTCTTCAAGAGCAAATTTTTCCAACACAGTTTCTAAACATTCAAGATTCTTCATAAATAAAATCGATTTCTGTTCTAATGTCAGAGATTTTTTTTTTTTTTTTTTTTTTTTTTGAGAACTAAAGTCAATTAATCGAGAGAACTAAAGTCAATTAATAGCCTACAATTTCTAAACATTTAAAAGATTCTTCATTATCAATCTTCGTTAAAGGAGTCTAGGGTGTTATTGCATTTTCAAACTTTCACTCTAATTTTCTCAAACATGTTTTTTGCCCCTATCTGCAAGATTTTGAATAAAATACTTTCACCTATTGCTTTAAAACTTTCCAAACACTTTTATGTAAATGATAGGTACAAAATAAATTAAGTGTTTAGTGATATTTCAAAATTTACTAACTTAAAAATGTATTTAAAACTTAAAATTTTTTTAACTTTTCAAAAATATCCAAGCATTTTTATAACAATTTTTAACTATAGCACTAAATAGTAATTCGTCTTTTAGATATCCTTTGTAGAAATGTCTGTGCAAAATGCAATATTTTAAAACAACAAGCTTTTTTTTTTTTTTTTTTTTTTTTCAGAATCCTGCGGATAATGGTAAAATAAATAAACTGAAAAAAGCATTTTTGATAAAAATTAAGGATAAGTTTGGAAAGGCAATAATATTCAATTTTTATATCAATCACAATTTTATTCGTAATTTTAGAGCCATAAACGCTTAGAAGAATAAAAGAAAAATCATAATGTTCATAATAGTTTATATATCAATACAGAGTTTCTTTTGTTTAAAGATTTTTTTTAAGTCGTCTTTGTTAGGTTATAACACTCTAGTACCCTTAACGTTGTTAGATAATATATTTTTTTATGAATACAAAAAATCTTTGAATGTATGCATTGCTTCAATTAAGCAGTTTTGGTGTTAATTTTCCGTGATTATTAAAAGTAAGATTAATCAATTAAAAGCCTACATATTACCAAACTTTTCTCATGTTGAAGAAACTGAATATAAAATAAATATAAAATGAATATAAATTACAGTTTTTTTTTTTTTTTTTTTTTTTTTTAGTATTAATGCCAAAAATATGCTTGAATGTCTGAAGAAAATCATAAGTGAGCACTTAACCATAGGTATCTAATATTCAATAATTATTATTCATATCTATATTATACTTACAAAAAATAAATAAGGGAGCAAAAACCCTCAAAAATGAGTAAAATTGAGTAAAATTTGAGTATGTCACATGCTCAAAACAGCTCCGAAGCAAATTTACTCAAATTCAAAAATCCCATATCCTTATTTATGAGTAGGTATATTAACATGGTCAAGAAATTGGCATCGCCCATCATGAATTCTCATTGATGTATGTTTCTAAAAATCAGTATAAAACCGTCACGAAACAGAATTCTGGAGATATGAGGGAATACGTTTTGTATTCGAACTCTTTCTGTTTAAATTTGTGGAAATTCTATAATACAACATTTATAATAAATTATGAATTGAACAGATATTAATTTGAAAACACGATATTACATAAATGAGACAAGCATGTTTTCCTTCTTGAAAGGAAATTATTCATTTCGAAATGAGTATGTCTATTCACACATTTTTGAATGCTTCATTTTTAACAGTGTAGTTTGCTAAGAGTCAACAGGTGTTTTCATTTTCAGGCTTTTTTACACACACACACACACACACACATACACACACACACACACACACACACACACACATATATATATATATATATATATTTTCCCCTAGAAAATTAATTGACCATCATATAATGATATTGGCCTTGAAACAAATATTCACACTATCCTAAGAAATTTGATACACAAGTAATTTTAAGGAACTAGGGTAAGGTGGAGTAAGTGGGACCCCTTTTCGGCATAATTCAACTTTAGCTCAACATAGCACAGGATGTAATAGGCCGAACAACTTAATTTTTTTTTTTTTTTTTTTTTTTTTTTGTGGTTTATTCTCTCATATGTTGTTACTGTACCCACGGCCACCTCTAACCAAATTGGCAAATGATGAATTAAAAAAGAAAATTATTTTGGGTGATCATCGGGGTGACCCACTTGCCCCACAAAGTGGGGTAAGTGCTCCACCCCTTGAATATATTTTTATAGATAACTGGTAGAGATTTGGTGGGGCAAGTGGGGCAATCTACATGATTTTCTGAATCTTTGAAAAAAAAAATCACTGAAGTAACTCCATTAGTTCACCCATAGCAACTTTTTTCTGGTACACAAGCCTGCTAAAAGAAACATATGCCAATTTTTCAACTTTTTACTTTTGCATGTAGAGTAGCCTAAAATTTAGGCCTACAAAGTTTAAACTAATGGCAGTGTTGCATGCTAGTGAACATTATATCTTGATAAATCGTTGGTAAACATGTATTTTGAAAGTCTCTTGGAAAGTGTTGGTTCATTTAGTTTCAGCACAACATCTTCTAGCCCTTGTTATCGTGAATACCATTAGCTTCGGGTGGAAAAAAGTTATTACGTATAGTTGTGTCTTTGTGAATGTATTACATGACAATTGTATCTTCATCGTTTGGACTGTCATTTAATACCAAGCCAACATAATCTTTCTTTTTTGTTTTGCTTTCAAACTCGACAAGGCCATAATCCCCATTTTTAAGTTCTGTTGTAGTGGGTGATAACTGATAGTTCATCTTCGGGACTTGAATCACTACTGGTAGAGTCATCCAGAGGTAAACCATATAAATCAGTGCATTTGACTATTTTTTAACTATATTAAAGAGTTGGGGTGGGTGGCCCACTTACCCCACCATTGTGGTGGCCTACTTACCCCAAACGCGGGGCAAGTGGGTCCCTCAATTTTTTTTCAACCTTATTCACATCATGAGTACACGATACTACAAAAAGATTTTGTGTTTTATACACTTTCAAAATATATAAAGTTTTCGTTTGTATCATGAACGGTTTGGAAGAAAAAAAATAATTAGTACGATGGCGCGAATTACGATAGGACTGCAAATTTAAAAATCGTCACAAAAAGGCTTGTAACTTATCACACACATAAATGAAAACGATGCCATAATGGTTTCTACATCTATTGGGGTAGGTACATAAAAATATTATAACAGATTTTTTTTGAGTCAATAACTGGGGAAATGCCGGGGGGGGGGGCACTTACCCCATTGGCCCACTTACCCCACCTTACCCTATCAAGAAATTCAAATGAAAAAAAAAATATTATTAATAATTTTTTCCATTCTGTATAGATAAAATAGGAAAATATAGGGGAGAGTGGGGATGAATGGGACATTTTTCATGGTTTTATTAATAACGTTCACCATGTGTAATTCAGAATTTTATAACATTGCTCATAAGTACATTTCAGTAATCAGTTACATATAAACATACTAACTTTAATAAAAAGTTATCATTTTTAATTAATAATATTTTTTTTACATGCATGTGCTTTGTCCCATTCATCCCCACCTACGGGTATGAATGGGAAAGGACTGGAGTTAGCAAAGAAGAAGAAAACAAAATGGAAAGTAAATAAATTTTTTAAGTTAAATTGGTTTATGTGATTTTATTACACACTATGAAATTACTGAAATTAACATAAACTGATATATTGACTCAAATTAACATCAAAAGGCAAAAGTCCTTTGGTTCGCACAGTTCCTAGTGCTCTATGCTTTCGTTATTTAATCTAATAAAATCTAATCTAAAAATAAATAAATAAATAAGACACTAGAAAGATAGAAATCATTATAATAGATTACAAATAATCCATATAAATTTTTGTTTCCGACTGATCGGGAAAAATAAGCATTCTATTCTGTATTACATTAATAATCACCAGGATTTATTTAATTAGCTTGATTGAAATTGTGATTTTAATCCAATTATTATTAGTTTATTTATTTATTTTTTTAATTATTGATTTATGTTGCTTTGAATAGTCTAACTTATAATTTTTTTAATCATAATTGTTATAAACAAAAATCAGAACAATTAATTTCAATCTATTTTTCTTTAAATCTATGCTACTTTTATAATTCCATGTTATAATTTTTGAGCTACAGGTTATTAAAATATTGAAAATCTATTTACGATTTGTTTTAATACAATTCTCGTGTAGAATTTTAAATTAGCACATAGTGGGGAATGTCCCATTCATCCCCATTCAAACTGTCCCATTCATACCCACCACCGCATGCTCATATAGAACATGAATTGGCCTAAGGAACTATTGTCAATATTCATCTTGAATATCATAAACACAATAAAAGATTATGCCTTTTCAGCATATATGAGTTATATTAACTTTAAGCAAATAGTTAATTTTTAACTGCTATTTAATTGAATCAGTAAAAACTTACTCTGGCAGCAGAAGACAATTTAGTTTGTTTCTTGCCTTCAACAGACAGCACAATTCTGACACTACACTTGATGAATGACCTCAGTACTGTCATATATCAAGAAAAGTTGTCAAGTTTCTAGTGCTTGCAAAACATAAAAATTTTGCTATTGTCCTATTCATCCTGCGTCCCTTCGTCCCCACTTCCCCCTATGTAATGAAATATATTTGTATCGCTAAAATGGAGCATTCAAAAATACTCTATGTTTTAAACAAGTGGTTTGCTGTGAAAATATAAATACCAAAATGCATTAACCATAAAATCAATGAAAATTCAGATGCAACATTTTAAACCATATAAGTAACAAACAAACAAAACAAAAATCGAATTTGTAGCAAAAGGACCAATTAGACGACTGCGTGCTTGTCAATGTCTATTTTGTTTAGGCTTCCACGGCATTATTTCTTCCACACGGGTAACGACTTTAATTACAACTCATTGTCATAATTGTAATGAATCCAGTAATTTCTTTCTCTTTTTAGCACTTTTAACACTAGAACCGCGAGACTTTCAATATACCTAGAACCGCGGAGCGGGTCATTTTGACCCCAGATTGTAAATCAATAAAATATTCAACAGAGCTTAATTTAGATAACTAAAACATTTTATTTTTTAAATAATAATCAATATTTCTGAGATTTTGCATTAAATAATTTACATAATTAAAGAAAAATTAACTTGTTTTTTTACAAAATTGTATTGTTTAAAATTTTTCCCTTTGAGTATAATAACATGTCTCTTTAACAAAATATGGGATAAATTTCTTAATTTCAATAGAAAAACAGAGTATGTCTTTTGAATAAGTTTAGACATAATTTCAAAAAATTAAAAATTTTGTTAGTTACTTACTAGTTTTATAGATTATAAAATCCAATATACTATATGCATTGTGCACAAAATTTAGCAATAACTTTTGTACATTTTCCACAAATGGGTGCTTTATATTTTGAACAGATATCTATAGTTTTATTTTCACATTTCGAACTGTGGCACCGGACTCGTTTACGTTTAATTTGTGGTTGTCCGTCGTTTTCATTGGTTGCTTCACACTCTCTTTTTGGCACCTTTTTTTGTCGGGAAAGGACAAACTTTTCTCTCAATTCTTCAATCAAGTGTTGAATGAATTGCCTTCTACTAATAGATTTTCCAGTTACAGCTTTGTATAAAACCCAGGCATTGATTGCAGCAAGGTCTAGAATATTATAAAAAACCGGCACCGGCCACCTACTTGAAGCAGGCTTAACTGTATATTTCCTTGCCATTTGGTCAATCACGTCCACTCCGTATTTAGTTGCGTTGTAGAAAGCGATTGTATCAGGTAGTTTTTTGGGGTTATCTGAAATTTCCACGGTTGGATGGAGACTACTTAGCAACAAAACATTTTTATCTTTGTTACCTTGGTAAACAGTTAGGCTAATGTCTTTATGGGTTGGTACCGTAGTTGAATGCAGTGTCGATTTTGACATTTTTACAGAGACTGGTATTTCTCTTCTTGAACGTTTTACAGTTCTTACAAGGCTGGTGTTTTTGATTTCAACGTCTCTGCAATCTTCAGTGTTGTGAAAAAGTTATCTGTAGTGACATTTCTACCTTTGTTTTCATATGGACTTATTAGTCGCAGCACTACATGTTCAGAAAGAGACACGTTGGATGGACTTTGGTTATCTTTTCCAAGATACGGAAATCCATTTATCAGATATTTTGAGTCAACATCTGCAGCCAACCAGAACTTGATTCCAAACTTATCTGGTTTGTTTGGCATGTACTGGGTAAACCTACACCTAGCTTTTGTAGGAAATAACTG
Organism: Salticus scenicus; assembly: GCA_963930645.1. Lineage (NCBI taxonomy): Eukaryota > Metazoa > Arthropoda > Arachnida > Araneae > Salticidae > Salticus > Salticus scenicus. The sequence goes on along the minus strand of OZ005650.1, from coordinate 287,049,399 downwards.
TTCATCTACAGTTATATTAGGACCTGGTGTATAGTTAGTCTTGCAGTTTTCGATGAAACGATTCCAGATATCCGAAATAAGGGAAAAATTGGCGGTCTCTAGGCGCTTTGATCTTGTTGATTTTATGTCGAAGCGTAAAAATCTCATTATTTCACGAAATTGGTCTCTTGACATTGTATTTTGGAAAAATGGTGGTCCCCAGTCCTTTGACCACAAACTATCCAGTTCAAGTCCTTTTGCACAATATATACCACGTGCATATAAAATTGAAATAAAAGCATATAATTCTTCTAAAGTTTTATTCCATTCTTTTTCATGAATATGCTGACGAGCTTCATCTTCAGTACACTTCTTTATGTGCTTCAATATCCATTCATCTATAAAAAGTCTCCAAGCACTTGAAGGACTGTTATCGATAACATTGCGTTTAGCATGTGGTGTTGGGCCTCCAACTTCTTTCAAAATATTGCACTTTGATTTTCTTCCTCTATTGCTTATTCCTAATGGAGCGACATTCCAAACTGTCCCATATTTGCCAACTTCATTATTTCCAACTTTGAATGTTATTGTTGATTTCTTTTTCAAATTTCTAATTGTATGTGTATCCCTTCTTAGAAAGTTTGACTTTTCTTGTTTATCAGATAAATTATCATCATTATTGCGATGAGAAGGAATAGCGATTGTTAGAGCATTGCTAGAGTCATCTTCGCTTTCATTTTCTTCATCCAAATCCTGATTGCCTTCATTAGTAGGCAGGTATTCATCCTCACTAGTCAAATTCGAAACATTTTTTTCATTTTCATCAACTTCTGAATCATTTTCAGATAATTGTTTTAAATATTCTAAAGCTTCTTGAACAGTGAGATTACGGCGTCGTAACATCTTTTTTATGCATACACTAATTACAGAAAAAAAAAAAAAAAAAAAAGCTTCAAAATGTCTTCTAAATATTCGCTGTAAATTTTCAATGAATTCCAACGTAGTTCACGCATCAAACCAAATATAATGACCTTGACTGAAAACCTTCACTATCTCCCCTTCTAGTGCAGTCCATTTAAGGAATTCGAGGGTGGGAAAGAAGTATTTTACAGTTACTTCCGAGAAAATGCGTCTGTTTTCCATTGTTTGTACATTTACATTTCTTATGGGTCAAATTGACCCGCTCCGCGGTTCTAGGTATAACTGTTAATAAATGGAAAATTATTTAAGTTACGAATTTTTAAATTTGATAAATTGTTGTTCACCTTAAATTATTAAAAGTCATAAAAGGAATTTTTTTTTCTATCAAAACTTTTCGCGTTTTGATAAATTAAACATCGTTTTGGGTCAAATTGACCCGCTCCGCGGTTCTAGTGTTAAACAAAGTAAAAAATTTGGTGTGAAACAACCACACGACTTCCATTACCCACTATTACACGTATTATATGCATTTTTTGGAGATAATGTGATCAGAAGTCATAAAATTGACCTAACGAAGTAGACACCTAACACATGTTTTGCAACAAAAAGCTTATATGTATATATATATATATAAAGACATGTAAAACAGAGTTTACGTAACGAGTTAAAAAATAAGAAAAAAAAATGATAGAGATATTTTTTGAAACACCAATTTCTAATATCTAAAACTGGATGACCTAGTCAGGATGACAGTTAATCTTCATGTAAAAACCTTGTAATACATGAGAAAGGATATCTTAAATGGATTTATGCAACAATTTCCAAGAAAATCGTTAGAGCCATTTTTGAGATACCAAAGTTCAGCAAAATTTAGCATACTCAATTACTGACCGGAAATAATAATTACGCACAAAAGGATATTTAAAATGTAGTTAATATGGCAAGTTTGAAAAAAAAATCTGCACTGCTGTTTTGAAAAAACGCACTTGCGAGACATAAAAGTGAGCTATTTATACAGAACGTCTATCGATTTTCCTGAACTAACCAACTATATCATTCGAAAAGATATCTAATAGAGTGCTTATATAGCATTTTTGAAGAAAATTGTTAGACCAGTTTTCGAGATACGGACTTACGGTCCTACTTCCGGTTTCCGATGACCCACTTCAGGTTTTCCAATTTTCACCAAAATTTAGAAAATTCATCTGTACACCCGACCTGTATAAATCCTTAAGTTTCATAGTTCTATCCTTATTAGTTTCGGAAATATGACAGCCAGAATATTCCGCACATACATACATACAGTCGGTAACAAAAGTATCCGAACACTAGCAAAAATTTCTATGTAAAAAAAGTAGAGTTAATACTGTTTTGTTAAATAAATCCTTGTCGAATCATGTTCTTAGACTGACTAATAACATGATTCGACCAGGATTTATTTAACAAAGCAGTATCAACTCTACTTATTTTATATAGGAATTTTTTGGTAGTGTTCGGATACTTTTGTTACCGACTGTATATACACACATACACACACACACTGACCAATTGCCAAAAACTAATTTTTTTGGACTCAGAAGACCTTAAAGCGTGTAAATCAGGTGAAAACTCGATATCGAATTTTTGGACCGAAAGCAATAGTTCCATTGGTAGTAGGGTAATGAAAGTAAAAATGGGGAATTTCTTGTTCACTAGGAATAAATTTATTGTGCTTTATATTATAAATAATTGAATTTCAATAACTGAATTTTTATGCAATGCGGTGGTATTTCATAATTTATAATAAAAGGTCATATTACTCAAAAAGCAATTTAGGATTCTTATGAATGCAATTAGATAGAAAATCTGGAGTGACCCACTTCCGGTTTTTCAATTTTCACGAAAATTTAAAAAATACATCCGTACACCAGACCTGTCTCAATTCTGAAGTTTCGTAGTTCTACCTTCATTAATTTCCGAGATATGATAGTCAGAATATCCTTCACACACACACACCGACCAATTGCCAAAAACTACATTTTTTGACTCAGAATATCTTAAAACGTGTATAAATCAGGTGAAAAATTGATATCGAATTTACCTACGGTAGTCGGGTAATGAAAGTAAAATGTATGTATAACTTCGGTTTGTCAGTCTGTCAGTGCTCTAACTCCTGTAAATATCGAATTTCTTCAAACTGATACATGTTATTCAGGTTCACTATAGGATGTTCCCTATTGTAAATATATAAATACCACTACTATTTTGTGTATAGAGAAACCCGAAAGGTCTCCAAAGCAAGCTATATATAATTAAAACATTAGTGCCCGTAGTCATTTTGTCGTAACATTTCTTTTTTTTTCTACATGTTTTTTCTGTATCTTTTATTTTTAGTCGTATAATATGCTCAAGTTCAGTTTCTCTGCACTTTTAACAGAAACTTTTTTGAACTGGTTACTAAGGAACTTTCTTCTGCCAAACTTTTTCTGACTAACCCTGGTAAAAAAAAAGAAAAATCCGAAGCAATAAATTACATATATTTGTATATTATTATATTATTATATATCATTATACATTATTTTTGCATATTATTATATTTTATTATTATATTTTTTAAGCCACTAATAAAAGAATCGAAATTTTGAAGGTATTTCACGTCCCAGTATTCCACGTACTTTCAACTTTTGGAAAATATCTAAAATCTAGCTCGTTCTTTTTCGTTCAATTCACTTAATTTTTATTCTATTCAAATGCACTCTTGATGACAGTTGCCCAATACATCAAGCTTTCAACCTATGCAATAAAAAATGTTTTACTTTTCGCACATGCGCAGTAAAAACGCTTTTCATAAAAATGTTCATATTTAATGAGATATTTAAGATATTTGTATTCCGATTGCAATATATTGTTTTAAAAGTGTTTTTCCAACTTATTTGAAAGTGAGAATAATTTTCTTTAAAAACTCTGTATATTATAAATAAATAACATGTTGATATGGAGTTTTAAAATAAATGCTTATTTAACATGCTATCATCATGCAAACTCATCCATAAATTGAACTGCGGCTATGTTAACATATCCTAAAGTTACAGCTCATTTCGTTTAACTAAGGATACAAGGTGATCACAAACGCTATTAATTTTGCTCAATTTGTTATCGGCCCCCTAATTGTTGTCTTAAACCAATCTTCCCTGAAAAACATGAGAAGACCAGTTTTTTAAATACCCAATGTTTGAAAACATTTCTTTGCGAGATAAGTTTTTAATTTGAAAAAAAAATCTGATCGTTTGCAAATCTTGCTAAACTTTTAAACAGGGGTATACATGTTAATCTAATACTTAACAATCAATTTTCAAATATATAAAAGTTTTTATAATTACGTACAATAATTGTCTTATCCCTCAATTTAAATAAAAGAAAATTACTGCATGTTCATTTTTCGACTTAAAAGGAAGTATATCTATTACCAATAAATATGTTTAAACAGAACATAGGCAAATAAGTTTACTTCTATTCAAAAAAAAAAAAAAAAAAAAAAAAAAAGTACCTCCTTTTTTTTTTTTTTTTTTTTTTTTTTTTTTATCATATATATATATATATTTCAATAGTTTTAAATTTAAAAATAGAGTTTTTTTTTTTAATATCTTTTGAAACCATTCAGAAATATGGCTCTGTCTAGATTTTGCCCTGATTATAAGTACAGGAATTTCCGTTGCGATGGGTGTGTAGTTTTGTATAGCAAAAAGACGACATATAATGTTTGACTGAAATCAACAGCTCTGTCGTACTATTACTAATTATGTCTCTGAAATATCTTGGCATATAGCAAAGCAATGGTTTCTTGTAATAATCGATGTTATATTGTTGATATTTTTACTCTCATAAATACTCTTTGATCTAAAAATGATATTGAGTTTGTATCGCTGTTTTCATATGTTAAGTATTTTTTTTTTTTTTTTTAGTGCTATTTCTTGCTCAGAAGAGGTTAAACAACCTTGAATCATTTATCCCCAGTTTTTAATCTAGAACATTTTGAAGCATAAATTTTAATAATTCATAAATAAGCATGGGAAAAAAAAAACTTAAGAGAGTAAGTTTCACATTCTCAAGCATTTTACTTTAATTTTAACTTTTTAATTTTTTACCTTTTATCTTTCTTTTTTTCTATTTACTGTAATTTGACTTGTACAATTAAAAAAAAAAAATAGTTTAAAATAAATTTAAAATATTTAAGAAATAATGAAAACGAGATATTAACCTTATTATTGTTTAGCGGTAAATATTATATTGATGCATTTGTAAAGAATATGGATTTATATATATATATATATATAATTTGAATGATTTAATATCTTTATAACACTCAGCAAACAAAAGATAGATGAAAATAACAACATATAATTAAATTTTAAATGAGATATATTTCGAATAAAATTATTGTCACGATGATAATTTAATTTGAGTACCAATGATTAGTAAAAATAAGTTAAAGTACTTACGCAGAAGAGAAATGACACAAACATAATACATAAGCCTAACGATGACATAATAGTTTGCAAAAACCATTTTTAAATGCTGAAAAATAGAAATGTTCAACCATCAGGAAACTTGCATTTCTATCAGCAGAGTGCAAAATTTCGAAAAACTGTATAGCTAATTCAAGCCAATATGCCCAATATGCAGCTCAAGTCCCTATCTTGCAAGAAAACAGAATAAGAAAAGGAAATTAGATTAAACAATAGCACGAACCAAAATTGATACAAGGAATAAGTATTTTTAAGAAATGTTAAACGATACATACGGAGATAGTAGATATAAACAGGTTGCCAAACGAACATTAGTAAAAAGAAAAGATTAAAGGTAAAGAAACGATTAATCGATTTAGGTGCTACTGAAATGCAATAATTGAATGCATTAAGTGATAGTTATTAATCTTTAAAAGCTAATAACTATATTAAAAGGTGATTTTTAAAAGGGTTATTAGGTTGATTTCTTTAGAAATCGACCTATTGCAATCACTTCGTTTATCTATCTATCTATCTATCTATCTATCTATCTATAATGAAAATTTTGTCACCACGATAACTCCCGAAATAATACTCGAAATCGAATCAAATTTGGACAGTGAACTAATCTTATAAATATCTTGGATGAGTTCGTTAACCAAGTTGCTCCGACTTTTTGTTTTCAAGTGGCAGCCACTTGAAAATTTCAAACCGACATTGTAAAAAGCATATTTAAAGCAAGATTTGCTTGAATTTTGATGTAAATACAGGCCACATAAGGATCTCAATGAAGTTTATTAATGAATTTTATCCGCCATTTTTAATAAAGTGGCAGATATTTAAGTTAAGCGGGACCACTTGAAATCAGGCTACCACTTGAAAATTTAAAATCACTATAACTTCCGAAATAATACTCCAAATCGAACCAAATTTGGATAGTGTCTTATTTTATAATATCTTAGATGAGTTTATTAACCAAGTTGCTCCGACATTTTGTTTTCAAGTGGAGACCACTTGAAATTTTCTAATTAAAATTGTAAAAAGCGTATTGCGAATTTGTTTGAAATTTGATGTAAATATAGACCACATAAGGGTCTCAATGAAGTTTATTAATGAAATTTATCCGTCATTTTTAATAAAGTGGTAGATATCTTAAGTTAAGCGGGGCCACTTGAAATCAGGCTACCACTTGAAAATTTAAAATCACGATAACTTCCGAAATAATACTCCAAATCGAACCAAATTTGGACAGCGTCTTAACTTGTATTATGAATATCTTAGATGAGTTTCTTAACCAAGTTGCTCCACCATTTTGTTTTCAAGTGGAGACCACTTGAAATTTTCTAATTCAAATTGTAAAAAGCGTATTGCGAATTTGTTTGAATTTTGATGCATACATATACTACATAAGGGTCTAAATGAACTTTATTAATGAAATTTATCTTCCATTTTTAATAACGTGGCGTATATCTTAAGTTATATGGGGCCACTTGAAATCAGGCTACCACTTGAAAATTTTAAATCACGATAACTTCCGAAATAATACTCCAAATCGAACCAAATTTGGACAGCGTCTTAACTTGTGTTATGAATATCTTAGATGAGTTTCTTAACCAAGTTGCTCCACCATTTTGGTTTCAAGTGGAGACCACTTGGAATTTACAAATTCAAATTGTAAAAAACGTATTCCGAATTTGTTTGAAATTTGATGCATACATAGTTTATACAAGTGTTTCAAAGAACTTTATTAATGAACTATATCCCCCATTTTTAATAAAGTGGCGGATATCTTAAGTTAAGCGGGACCACTTGAAATCCGGCTACCACTTGAAAATTTAAAACCATAATAACTTCCGAAATAATACTCCAAATGGAACCAAATTTGAAAAGTGTCTTAACTTATCTTATAAATATCTTGGATGAGTTCGTTAACCAAGTTGCTCCGACTCTTTGTTTTCAAGTGGCAGCCACTTGAATATTTCTAACCCACATTGTAAAAAGCTTATTTAAAGCAAGATTTGCTTGAATTTTATGTAAATCTAGACTACATAAGAGTCTAAATGAACTTTATTAATGAAATTTATCTGCCATTTTTAATAAATTGGCAAATATCTTAAGTGGTGCCACTTGAAATCAGGCTACCACTTGAAAATTTTAAATCACGATAACTTCCGAAATAATACTCCAAATCGAACCTAATTTGGACAGCGCCTTAACTTGTGTTATGGATATCTTGGATGAGTTTCTTAACCAAGTTGCTCCACCATTTTGTTTTCAAGTGGAGACAACTTGAAAATTTCAAATTCAATTTGTAAAAAGCGTATTCCGAATTTGTTTGTATTTTGATGTATACATAGATTATATAAGTGTCTCAATAAAGTTTATTAATGAACTATGGATTTTCTCGCCAAAAGTCGCCAAAAAAGTCGCCAAGTGGAAAAGTCGCCAAGTTTGTCGCCAAATCCATTACCTGCCACATTGGAGCTTTTTAATGCGTTTTTAAGGGAAAATTACGCTATTTTAACGTTAAAACAAACTGGAAATGCAGAAAAGTAATGTTTAATCAACTTACTAAGCCTCTTTGAAAGAATTTCTACAAAAAAGAAAAAAAAAAAAATTCAAATTTGCAACAATGTCTTAGATTAATTAGTTCACTCAGCAACTTTCTCTGCCATTTTGATCCAAGTGGCAGCTACTCAATTTTTCAACACGATGACTTTTGATATTCTGAATTAATTCCAACTATATTTGTACAGTAGTCTTATCTCACAAATGCATTTGATACATTTGTCAACTTGTCCCACCATCTTGTTTCCAAGCCACTTGAAAATTTTAAAGTCACATAAAAAAGTTATTTATGATATTTATGAACCGATTTGCTTAAAACCCCATATGCAGATAGCCTACATCAATATTTCTACTAATTCGTTAATAATTTGTAACCGTGCTTGATACGGAAAAAGAAATCAACCTACCCTTCCGAATAAGCCGGAAGGACTTGTTTAATTTTAACGTTAATATTTTTAAATTTCAGTTTATATTTAACTTTCAACGTAACGTGCGCAAACGCCATCTTACGCGAAAAAAGAGATTTACTATTAAGTAAATACAGAAAATGCACGATTTAACTAATGTTTACTGTAGTTTAGTTTAATGTTTAGTGTTAAGCAATCTCATCCAAAGGCCAACATGTCATGATTTAGACATTATGATTATTGGTGAATTAATTATTATTTTTTATGTTATTGTTATTATTATTATTAATAATTGTATTTTATTTATTTTTTATTTCAAATTGCGTGTAAATGTTTCTAAATGACATTGTTTTACATAGACGGATTGATACCTTTGAGGGAAAAAATAAATAAAATAAAATAAGGCATTCTCGGAAATTGTTATCTGTGTTTGAAAAATAACAATGAAGCCGTAGATAATATTGGAAATGAAAATATTGTTTACTCCACGAACAAGAGATCAATATAATGTAGAAAAACAATATAGTTTACTCAAAAGGTAACACAATACAGGGGGGAAATTTCTTGGACATTAAAAATAAAACACAATTCATTTGGAAAATGGCTAGCTTGCTTTCAAATGTGGTATGCCTTCTTTAAAAAGGGCTCATCGCCGTCTCTAGTTTTGTATCTCAAAATAATTATTTGAATTTAATAACAGATTTAAATTCTATATAAATATAGATACAAAAATGAAACGGGGGGTTGAGGGGGCGGTTGCCCCCCTCACATAGACATTTTTGTCAAATAAAGCGGTTCCGAAGCCTAATTTCAATTGTCTTAACATTACATAACAGTACTCGTTATTTTAACCCTAAATATCCAATCTGTACTTTCAGTGTTAAATTTTATAGGGTAGGAGAAAGTCATGTGAGTGACACACAATATTATTATCTATATAAATTCTAAAGTCGTCGAAATTTATATTAATTGTTTATTATTTAGAATGTGAAGTGTACTTAATTTATCAACAAGTTTTTTCAACAAACTAATGTGTTTATTAAACAAAATGTTAGATTGAATTACGTATGAGAAAAACAAATATCAGAATAAAATAAGCAATTTATTTACTGAATAATATAGTCTTATTTTTTTTTTTTCTTTAATTTTTTTCCCTCAAAATAAAGGATCTTAATTAATTATCATAATAAAAATTCACATTCATGTTTGGAATTCCTCCAGAAATTTATCATTTTATCTCATTCAGTTCTCTTTCAAAGTCACTCCATTTTCTTCCTAAGAAACAAAGTAAATTAACCTTTGACATTACAATAGCTATATTACTTTAAGACGACGACAATAAGGAAATATAATAACAATGACAATTTTTTTTTCTTTTTTTTAAGAATTTTTTCAATTTAAATATATACTCATATTTGTGAAAATTGCAACATCATGAAGAAATAACGCGATTGAGATGAAATTTTCAGCGAATACAAGTTATAGTGTGTGTCATGAGAATTCCATAACGTATGGTAATCTCATTAATAACTAAATTACATACAGTCGGTAACAAAAGTGTCTGAACACTAGCAAAAGTTCCTATTTAAAAAAAGGACACTTCATACGGTTCTTTTAAATAAATCATTATCGAATCATGTTCTTAGACTGACTAAGAAGAGGATTCGACAAGGATTTATTTAACAAAACCGTATGGTGCACTTTTTTTCACATAGGAATTTTTGCTAGTGTTCAGACACTTTTGATACCGACTGTACATAGTTTATTATAATATAGCCAACAGGAAGTTGCGTTTTTTGAGTTCTACATGTAATTTTCTCATATGGAAATGTTTAATGTTTGAAGAAACAAGCAACCGTTACCATGTATCTTTTTAGTCATGGTACTAAGCGGAAAACAACTGCGCATTTTAAACCTTCTAGGCTCGTCAAAAACTTTTGCATATTTACAAATCTCACAAAGAAAAGTAAACTGAAATGATCTACTAAAAAAATTATAATCATTATATATGAATAGTTCTATGAATTTCCTTTTTTCACGTCAATCTTAAGGAGGCATACGACCCTTAGAACTTAAAAAAACATCAATTTAATTATAGTCTTTTTCTAAGTAAATTATTGCTAACTAAGCTTCATTGAACATGTCTAATTATTATCTATAAGTTTATTATGTATTTTGGAATATAATTTAAATTGTGTAGTGAATTATTTAATAATTTATGTGTTAATAAAAAAACGTGTCTTCTTCACCTTGCGCGCAGGATATCTCTGAAACTATTTAATAGTTTTTCTTGAAATTTTCACAGTTTATGTAACATATCAGATCCTTCAAACTGAACTTAAATTTGTATTCCCTCCCCCTATTTTTCATACAGGTGATACTTCAGATTTTATTAAAAAATAAACGATCTTTAAACTTTATATATATATATATATATATATATTTAACCTAAATTTGAACAAATTTAGGTTTTGATTGAAGGCACTGATATGTTACATAATCTGTGAAAATTTAAGAAAAAATATTAAATAATTTCAGAGATGTCCTGCACGCAAGATGAATAAAAACATTTATTACTAACACATAAATTATTAAATAATTCCCCACAGAATTTAAATTATATTCCAAAATACATAATAAACTTATAGGTAACAATTAGGCATAAACAAAGAAGCTTAGTTAAAACTTTACTTAAAAAAAGACTATAATTAAATCGATGTTCTTTGAATTCCAAAGGGTCGTATGTCCCCTTAAACTCGCAACTGCATCGTATGAACTACAACATGTAAATAATTGCCGGATCTTTTGTTGTACTTAAAAAAACGACCACGTCATATGGGGTATTCCAACCTCACGACACTGTGTAAAGCAAACTGTTAACATTTCAGAGTTACCACGCGTGGGTAGGCTGAGCAATAAACTCTGAACTGCTGCTGAAACCGTATAAATAAAGAGCTGGAGAGGGACGTTGAAAACAGTCTTTGGTTATCTGATAATGATAAAGGTTAGGTGAAACGTGACAATTCCTCTTCGACTAAAGAAAGTGGCAATTAAACAACTTACGGAGTTTGAACAGAGTAGAATCATTATCCTTCGTGAAGGAGGATTTTCTTTTCGTGTAATAGTAGCTTGTGTGCAACGTAATAGCAGGGATACTATTTTTGAAGCAGTGGACCGATGAGAATCAGAGAAACTCGGAAATCCAGGTGTGAACCACGAAAGATGATGCCAACGCGTGATGATAGGCACCTGGTCCACATGGCGCTTATGGACCGCACAGCTTCATCTAGAGAGTTGGTAGCACTTTGGTCCACTACTATAGGTTATTAATATCTGCTTCACCAATTCGTCGACATCTGCCGCACTGTGGTCTGTATGCTAAAACTCCTTTTTATAAATCCCTCTCAAGCAAAATCATCGGCGCTTATGGCTGCAATGGACATAGAGACCTGCGTGCAGATTGGTGACAAGTGGTTCTTTCTGACGAATTGTACTTTAATTTGTGGTACCATGATGGCCGTATACGTTTTAGACGCTATGCTGGTGAACACTACCTTTAGGAGTGTATAATAGGACGTCATAGTGGAGGATCACCTAGTGTTATGGTCTGCGGTGCGATTGCGTATTGCTGATGATCTCAGCTGAATCGAATTGTGGGTAATCTTAACAACAACAGATACATCAGTGAAATCCTGGAGCCCGAAATCGCCCTTCTACTTCAAGTTATTCCTGGGGCTATCTTTCAATAGAATAATACTCGCCCACATGTTACAAGGACTGTTCAAGATTTCTTTTATGCAGAAAATATACAACTTCTTCCTTGGCCTGCTTATTCGCCGAATTATGTCGTCTATTTGCCTTGTGTTGAATTTCGTTTCTCAGCATGTCACTCGTAATCATCGTCTTACAGTATCTATAAATGAAATTTGGGTATGTATACTAACAGTATGGAATGCTCTTCCCCAAACAGACATTCAAAATCTGTTTAACTCTATACCACGTCGTATAGCGACACTTATTGAAGCATGCGGTGGCTACACAAAATGCAGATTTAGGAAACTTAGTTTTTTTTTTTAATTTAATCATTTATTTGTACGAATAGCAGTCGTTTGTGTAGAAAATTTCATTAATTTCTGACAATTTTCCTGCATGGTAATGAAAATTTCACAAACATGAATGTATATACTTACATTAAAATTTCAAAATTTTGAAGTTTCGCATAATGATTTTTTACATAAATTCGTTTCTTTTTTTCAAAGTTATTTCGCAATATGTTATTATAAAGCTGCAACGAAATGAGATAGTAACGCATGAAAAATAAATATAAAAGGCATTGAATATTCTTAAAGAAAAGTAGCTTTTAACACATTCATGTTAAAATACTTTTAAACTAATTAAATTCTTTTTTATTTATTTATTTTTTTTTCGTTTTTATTTTTTAGGACTTCAATTTATTTTCCAGAGGTAGGTAACAATGTAACAGTAATTAATAATAATTAAAATTAAGTCAAAACTATTTCAGTTTTGGTTCATTGTACTTAAATTAATTTTTACTTTCTCTTACCCATAAGGTACAGAAAGTATTGTTTTTGGGTCAAATTTTCGAACGCGAGATTTTGCTATATTTACACGTTTTGAGGTCCCCTGAATACGAAAATCATGTTTTTAGCAAAAGGTCTGTGTGTGTGTCTGTGTGTCTGCCTGTTATCAGCATATCTCAAAAACAAATTATGGCAGAATGTTCAAACTTGGTATTCTAAATGTGTATCATATAGGGATGCTACAGTAAGCTTTTCGTTAAGATCAAGCAAATGGTTCGTGTACAGGGACAATCAAGAGAATTCTAATACATTACGTCTATGGGGGAAATTGCAGGTAAGTAGGGTTTAACGTCTATAGACTGCACTAAACCAAATGAAACGAATATATATTTTTGTAATAAAGATAGTTAACTGAGAAAAAAAAAATGTGTATGTAGGGGCCTTTCCTCCCCCCGTGGGGGGAAGTCCCCCCTCGAGGGGAGTAAATTTTCATGATGGGTATCTTTCAAAAGAGCTCGCCAATACCTTTAACACGAATGGTTGAACCATAGATCTGCGATAATTTAAAACAAAGTTATCGATTTTTTTTACTTTTAACGAAAAAAAAACTCGTTTTTTTTTTTTTTTTTCTTTAAATATTGAGAATAAAATGGATTTTTTTGGATATTTGGTGTTATACTACTTCTGGAATATGGAAATCGTCTGCCTTATCATAAAAGATAATTTTTTTAAATAATAATTTTAATGAATTATTTTTTAAAAAGAGAAATATTTTTTAATAACCGAATTAAATTTTATATAAATGTAGGTGCATTAATGAAACGGGGGGTTGAGGGGGGCGGTAGCCCCCCTCACACAGAACTAATTATCATATAAAATTCTTCAGAAGCCTAATATGAATTGTTTAACATAGGTTTACATAACAGTACTCGTTATCTTACCTATTAATCTGCAACCTGTGTTTATAGTATTAAATTTCAGGGTAAGAGAAAGTCGTGTGAGTGACACACCAGACTATTTAAATAGGAAAATAAATTAATCAGTTATTGAAAATAAAAATATTGTAATGATTATATAAATAAAACATTCTATATTTTAAAGTAGATAAAATCTGAAATTCTTGTTAAAAGATTTTATCTTATTTGAAGGCAATTTCAAATAAAAAGCTTTGTGATTTTATAGTTTTACGAGATTTGTATAATAGAGAATGAGTCTATTAGTCGACAAAGCAATATATAAAATAATAAGTAGAAATGATGTGATTAAAGACAAGTTTTAGTCTCGAGAATAATATATAACAAAAGCTAAATAGAATAGTCTCTCTTTTATTTTCCCATCATACTAAAGATATGAGAAACTATGATAGTCATAAATGTTTTTTTTTTTCTCAGTTTTTAATAATTTTACACGTTTTGAAATGTGACAAATTGGAAAATCATAAATTGATGTGGCTTACGACTGTAAATTATTCAATTTGTTGATTTCTTAGTCTATTTCTTTGTAGACATTATGTCAAATATAAATCAAACGTAAATATGTTGCATCAGATTTAAAATATATTTTAGAATTGTAGTAAGAACTTTATTGAAATTCAACATTGTGCATTTAAAACTTCGTAAAGTATTCGCAATTTAAAATTCTCGGTGGTTGTATATTAACCGCATGCGAGTGATTAATCACCATTGTGTAGTGAAGGCCACGAATTAGTTTGAACACATATTTTAGAAGCGCAGTTCAATGTTTAGAGCAACCTCGTTTTATTTTATCGCAACTTTCATAAACCTTACGGTGATCGCTGTTAATATAAACTCATGGTATGCGTTTAATATGAAAGTATCAATAATTTTTAAATATGACAAGAATAGAATGATTTTTTAAGTGAGACTAGTAATAAAACAGCATTAATGATAAAGTTTAGGACTTTATTGACTATCAATATTCTTTTTTAAAAACTTCGTAAGTTATTTGAATTTCAATATTTTTGTAAATGGCAGAATATAGAAAGTTTTCCCAGAAGTAAACACGACTAGAATTATTTTCATCGTAAACAAGTCGAACTAGTTTTCAAGCATCAATTGTGATTCTGACCAGAAATCTATTGAATATCAACATTCTACTTTAAAAAACTTCGTAAGATATGCAAAATTAAAATTTTCATAAATAGCAGTATAAAGAGAAAATTCTCATAAATGTGAACTGACCGAGAAGTTTTGCTCTGGAAGCTGGTAGACGGGAAGTGTCAGAATCGATACAATGTCGCGCTCGTAGATTTAAATGAACTGAATTTCCATGATTTTCCATAAAAGAGGCATAAATACGATCTAAATCCCTTAAAACGACCCCCCCCCCCAAAGGATAGATCTTCATTTATTTTATTTTATTTTTATTTATTTATTTATTTTTGTTAAGTTTTAATTTAATGAAACACCTCTAATAAAACCAAGAGAGCTGATTTGCGCAATCTCTCTATACAAGGTTGTTGTGATTGTACTCATGAATAGGAGAGATTATTATTAATTATAATAACCATTAAGTTATTAACAATAATAATTGCACTTAAATGACAGTGTTGTAAGGTTTTCGTAAATAAACATTATTGTGTTAGAAGTGCATATTTCAAACTAAACACTGAAAAAATCATAAAAATAAATAAAATTGAAAAAGAATAACTCAGTACTGATAATTCAGTACTGATCACTCAGTACTTTGTAGATTTAGAAAAGTTTTCAAAGATGTTACATTACTTACTTCTTTCTAAGAGTAATTAGATTTTTATAAAATTCAAACAAAAAATACTTTCGAGATTTTCTCCAAACGTTGTGGCTATGATATTAATTCCCAAGCATATATTCTTAAATTATTCATCCTGCGAATTTTCTTTTAAAATTATTTGACTAACACCTAAGTAGTTATTAATTCCTTAAAAGCACATTTGTTTTGCAAAACTTGTTTTCAGGGAAGATTTTTGATTCTGCTTCTTACACATTCAATAATAGTATCACAATAAAAAATCAATTTAACGAATTCGACTTTTAAAAAAAAGGAAATCTCGAATTATTTTTTTGTGCAGAATTTCTGAAATATGCCCATTTTTTCGTAAAATGATGCAAACTGAGAACCAAAAATAAAATATATACGGCATTCTTATTAACCACGACAATGTCTCTGGATAGCTTTGTAATTTTAGCTGTTCTGTCAAAATAATTTACAGGCAACACATGACTTTCCTTTCCTTTCAATGTGAGGAGCGATTCAGTTACCTAGAAATGTAAATGAGTACTCTAGACATGGTCATTGTCGAAACGTCAGTAAGCTCTTCTTGTGGAGCCTCAACAAGATTTTAGCGTTACATAAGAATCATTCGATTGACTTAAAATGTGGTACAAATATTTTTGAGTAACTTAGAATTAGCTATACAGTTTTTTGGTGTATATGGATCATGCACAGGGACACTCAAATGTTTTTTGATACTCTAGGATCTATGGATGACATTTTTTGTAAATTCATTTTATTATAGTGCTTTACAATCAGCTTTAAAAAATCAGCATAATTGAGTTTTTTAAAAGTATGCTTTCTGTAGAAAATTAGTGTTCATAGAAATATTAACATCACTTTATAGAATAACGCAAAAGAATTTCGACATATTAAGTATGATTCTTTATAGCTATGGGATGGATATTTTAAGCAAGTTTATACACAGTATGGTTAATAACAACAAATATTCAATTGGTACTTAAGAGGCAGAGGTGTCATACTGAAATACAGAAAGTAAACAATCTGATGTGAACACTACATGACTTCCTTATACACATGGTAAAATATGCATATTATTACGAAAACATTGACAATTTTTTGTGAGATAACTGGTTCGTAAATAAACAGGCAGGTTCCAGTCCATAGACACTCTTGAAAACAATCCAAGAAAACTATTACTCGAACCACAAAGTCACGATAGCAGGATTATAAACACCGCAGAGAGAAAATATCAGTTACTCTGAAATAGTATTCCAAGATTATTACAGAATCCCTCCTTGGCAATCTATTGGCATAGCTTAGTTTAACAGAATCACTAGATTGTAGATAGTATGATTTTGTTCTATTTGGCAAGAATAAATGTGAGAAACGATGCGTTATATCAAACACTTCAATACCGCTAAATTAGAGAAAGGCTTTACTAATTCTTAATACCCTGAAATAATTTTTCCGCCCAATTTGGTCGCTAATCTCGCCAAGTCACCAAAATTTTTGCCAAGACAAATTTTGGTTTTGGCGTTGAATTCCGTATTTTGACGCCAAATCTGGTGAAAATTTTTAGTTTAGGATTTCCAAAGTTAGAAAACTCTAATTTGAAGAAAAACAGTGTGTGGGAATTTTCTGGAAAGATTCATTGGTTTCTAGCGCAAAACTGACTTCGAAAATTCTATAAACGACTAACAGTACTATGAAAAAAGAAGAGTCATTACTGATGATTGTAGGCTAGAACTTTCTATTTTTTTTCGGTATTTCAGAAAAAGTAGAAAAACGTGGTAGTTCTTTCATTTCCACAAAGATGATCATTGACTTAGCGCCAAATTAATCAATCTGACATCCAAGATTGGCCGAAAAGTTTAGTTTAAGATTTCTAAAGCTTGGAATCTCTAACTTGAATAGGACTCCATTATTCGAATTTTTCGGAATGATTCATTGGTGTCTAGCGCAGAACTAATTCGAAAATTCTATAAACCACTAACAAGACTTACTATGAATTCAAATTCCATTCAGACTTCGAACATGTGCGGTTGATCATTTTTGCTGAATTAACAAAGTCTTGCTCTCTACTGTATTTAACCCAGTCTACTTGACTTCTATAGCACGAATGACTGTTTTATTGAATTATTAGTGAATATTCGTTTATTATTAATTTTTGTAGTACAAAAAAAATAAATAAATAAATAAATAAATAAAGTTTTATTCAACTGCTTCCAGAATATTCATTAATTAAAGTGCATTCGTTGACTAGAACTTGCTTATATCTTCACAAATTACTTCCTATCTGAAAAAATTTCAATAATTTTCATAACAGTATAATTGCGGGCTCTATCTACGGGCTGAATATTCATTAAGTAAAGTGCGGTCGTCGACTAGAACCTGTTTTTGTCTTTACGAATTTTTTTTACACACAAAAATGCCAATTACTTTCATAACAACATCATTATGGGCTCTATCATTAGCTTCTTTCAAAATCTCTATGAAGGTGAGTCATATATAATAGCCAAAACCTTTGTATTTTTGGTCTTTATGATTATAATTTTCGTACATGTCTCCATAATGGAAAGTCACAAAAAGACTAAAAAGAGGGGTGCAGAATTAGATATTGTAACAAACCTACATACCAAATAACAACGTTCTATGTCCAACTGTTTTTGAGTTATGCGAGATACATACACACATACATACAGACATCACAGAAAATCGGTCAAAGTCTTAAATAACTCTAAAAAAGGAAGCTCTGTGTCAAGATCAAAGTTGGAAGTGTATAACTAGATATCATGACAGCCACGAATGTAAATTTATAGAATCCTACGATCATTCATTTTTAAGTGACGCAAGATACAAAATTCATTTCGTAAATCGGAATTATAATACTTTCTTATACTTTGTATAAGGAAGTAAAAATGTAAAAGGGAACACTTTAGAAATTTTATTGTGTACTTGTTCCTTTTTTTTTTAAGGCCGTTATTGATGAATTATTCTGATAATCGTGTCCTTCCGTTAAACGTGCCTCTCGACAATTCCACCGTTCTGTTAGGGCATATCTAAATACAGAGCTCCCTAATCGTACGATCAGTCGTGGTGATGCAGCCGATCAATGTGTGCTAAAATAGCGTCCATTATGTCAATCATTCTTTGTGACTTTTTATGGGGTTAAGTGAAGCGTTATGGAAGTTTATGCCGGTTTTGGAAAGAGTTTTAATATCGCGTTGATATTTTTGAGTCACATATGGCTGTCACATAGAGTATTTTTAAAGTGAATACATATAAGTTAAATTGGGAAAAGACACCATATATAAGAATATTTTGCTTAGTACAGCCAAAAATTTAAATAATATTATAATGCAAAAAATACACCATGCTCTTCAATGTTTAATTAATTATGTATTCTTACTAATTTCTTTTCCAGTATGCGCATAATTGACAAATTTAAGGTAAATAAACTCGTGTATTGTGGCATCTTCCCCTAATAAACAGGGAAGGTGACATCAATTATGAGTTAAGATACTGCACAACAGTAAATAAGAAGAATAAGACAAACATTAGAACAATAACTATGTAGAAACAAACAAATTTGTAAACTAAAATAATATATTTTTTTAAATTAACTTTGCTAAAACTAATAAGGATATAAGTGTGAATATTAGCCTGCACAACATTTCATTTAGTGCAAATGATCACCATTGCAATCTTCTTGCAACCATTCCCTGCATTTTATGCACTAAATCCAGTCATACTTGAGAGCTTTTTTAGCGTAAAAGAATCATTTACATACAGCACAAAACCCATCACCATTATCCACATCGGAGCTGTCGCCACTGGTGTCCAAAGGAATTTCTTCCCTTGAGAAACACAAGCTTACACGTCTCTTCTTATTCTCTCTCTCTCTCTCTTCCTTTTTTTTTTTTAGATTTCTGTTTATTGACTTTGCTTTTTCCCGCCGTTTTCAGATTTTCTTTGACTTTTTCCCTCATAGTTTTTCACTTCTCTGATGCAATTAAGACCACTTCTGTTTGTTTCTACGCTCGGATGGTTTAGGATTTTTAAACTGAGGAACAGGGCTGATTACGTCTAGATATAGCAATTTCTATGCTGGTAGAGGCAACTTGCTTGTGACAGTTGACTGCGTCTAGCTCTAGTGGGGGAAGAAGCTGAGGATATAGGCCTATTGTCACAGGCCTCATTTGTAGAAGCCACAGCTGTATCATTGGTGTGATCATAAGTAATAACTAACGGATGATCTGGGATTGCACATGGGTTATAGAGTTAAATCCCAGTAGCTGAAATTCCGGAAGTTTTATTTTCAAATGTGGCTGCCTTGATCCAAGCTATATTCAGGAGAGTTTCAAACTGAAGTCTTGAAAGTTTATTAAAATAATATTATAAAAATGGTAATTATTATAATATTATAATTACAATTATTAATTCCATTTATATTTTACACTATAATATACAGTATATAAGATAAAATATAAAATGTAAAGGTCATTTAATTTATTTCTGAGCTATGTTGCATCTTTTCCCAAGTATGGGATGAAGGTGCTTCATACGTTTATTTGCCTAAAGGCAACATCTGTTTGTCTTATGTATGTAATAGAATAAGAAACTCACTTCTATTGATAATATCTTATTTAAAGTGAAACATTGATTTATGAATTTTAAATATGAACAACCGAATATTGTAAGGGCTTTATTCACAAGGTTAAATGCTCCCGAGATCCAAAATAACAGCGATTAAAGGAGATAAATTAAGATAAGATCACAATCCATGCGCTCTGCGGCTGGCTTGGTTAAACGTGTTCACCATTTCAATAAAGCTGTAGAAAGTTCACTGTCATAACTGATAACTCTTTTAATCATAAATAATAACTAACAATTTACACAAATATAAAAGCTCGATTAAATTAAATATGTGCCATAGCTGTGCACAGAAACGTAGACACATTTTCACATAGCGAGCGAGCAAACTGAACAACATTCCTCTGAACTAAAGTCTTTCAGAGATGGTTACAGAAAGTACTCACTGCGCCATCTACTGACACAATCTGAAAACAGTTAAATGTTCACTGAAGTAATGTAGCAGTTCGCCTCAGTACCCCCTCCCCAGTGAACAAAGACAGGCAAACTTCAACTGGGTACGAATCGGTCTGGAAATCGGACCTGTCTTTTAGAATGTCTAGGGACTAGTTTCTCGGAGGTACGAGCACTAATGTTTTCATCTGGTTTAACTTCTATTGGAGAATCAAACACAATAAATGCTGGTTTAAGTCTATCGATATTAACGACTTGAATTTTTCCATCTATTAAAATATGGAAATATTTTTCCTTTCTTGACACTACAGGGTATGGTCCATTGTATGGTGGTTGTAATGATCCTCTAACTTTATCATATCTCACAAATACATGTGAACACTGTTTTAAATGCTTATGTACAAACACTGGATTATTTTGATGTGCAGATGTAGGTTTCGGTTTGAGCAACCTCATAAATTCTCAATTTTTCAACATAGCGAGCGAGCAAACTGAACAACTTTCCTCTGAACTAAAGTCTTTCAGAGATGGTTACAGAAAGTACTCACTGCGCCATCTACTGACACAATCTGAAAACAGTTAAATGTTCACTGAAGTAATTTAGCAGTTCGCCTCACGCTCACTAGAACAAGACGACTTACATATGCTAGTCAGTATTACCATCCGTTGACACATAAAAGTGTTAGGAACAAACATGCGTCTTCCCCCAACTGGCTTCTTCCCCCGAATTACCTCAAATAATTTTACATCCTTATTCACTGAAATTTTTATTTAAATTACCTCTAGTAATTTCACATTCTTACTCATTGACCATTTTTTTACTTTCTGTTGCTAATATTTTGTCCACAGTAAATTTTTAAAAGTATTCCCATACATCTTTAACACCCTTTCACTGTTAAAACTGGTTTCATAAAAATGAGCAAAATTGTCTCAAAATAGCTCCGAAACAATATATACTTAAATTTGAAAACTCATGTACTCATTTTTGAGTATATTGACATGTTAAACATGGGGATATTGGAATTCTTATTGGTCAACCCCATTTTTGAGCATGTCAGTATACTCAAAAATGAGTACATGGATATTCAAATTCAAGTATATATTGTTTCGGAGCTATTTTGAGACAATTTAGCTCATTTTTAAGAAACCATTTTTAACACTGTTGTAACTTATTATTATATTAACTCATCTTGTACGCCCAGTATCCTATAAGTCGGCAGACATTTTAAAATTTCGTGAAATTTGAAGGAATCAGTAGAATTGAGCGTGGTTTATTAATAAAATTATCCTCTTGAATGGGGATTTTTTCTTTTTGGTAAAGAAATAAATAATAGCTAAAACCTTTGTTGATAGAGGCACTGTACGTGAAAAAATTACATTTTCCACGAAAAACTATATATATATATATATATATATATAGTACATGCAAATGTTTACAAGCATATAACTCCTATTTTATGTGTCTGCTATCACTACAAATTACAGTTTGTAAACAACTTACAGCAGACTCAGTCGAAGATTCTTAGCTGAAATAAAACATCTTCACCATTATCGCATTATTCAAGTCAGCATTAACTTCCTGCATTTACAAACAAGAGATGAAATAAATAATGGGCATCATAATCATAAAACCGTGCAATTTATAGGATTTTGATTTGCATTTTTCTCGTTTGCGTTTGTTCAGTGTTCTCTATCGACGAAAATTTAACTATGCTTTCTTTAAGAAAAAAAAAAATCCCCAAATACGTAAATAAATCTCTCTAAACCGTGTTCAATTCTACTAATTTCTTTTTTTTTTTTTTTCCTTTAATTTTTAAAATGTCTACAGACTTATGGAGCACCCAGTATATTACTTCATTTAGTTATGAGGGATATAAATGAGACACTGATATTCCTATTCTGCAGATCCACTAGGTTTTCTTATTTATTTCTAAAATAGCGAAAAAAAATTAATTTTATTGTGCACCAGACAAATAATTTTGCCATTATTTTTATCATTATTATCTATCCTAATATTTTAAAATATATAGAGGTATTTGTCATCAGTATACTTGAAGGAAAAGGAGTCCGAATACATATTAATATATTCTGCTCACGTAAAGCCGGATTTAAATTACTTAGTTCGGTGTTTTCAAGTAGGTTCTTAAAAACAAAACTGATAATATCGCTGTCGGGCGTAGACAATTCATTATACTGTAAAAACACATTATAAATTCCGTCTTAATAATACGCATATTTTTATTTAGAAAAATAGTCTCATTATCCTTAAGTATCATTATCATATATTATCATATATTTGCATGTAAAACTAATGTAATTGATACAAAAAATTGTTTTAAATTTTGAAATTATTAAAAACTGCATTTTAAGGGAATTAAATTTCGTTTCACAATATGAATCTAAATCTCTACAACAGATTTGAAGAAAGCTTTTTATTTGTAAGGTAGATTAGAAAACACTTAAAATTTATCCTTACAGAAAAAGCGTGTTTATACATTTTACGTTAAAAATGTATGAACGAACGAAGTAGATTTAAAAGTAATCAGGAAAAAATATATATGTATTTGATACTTTAGTTCATATATTCAAAATAATTTGTTTGCTTACTTATTTAAAAAAGATTACTTAATTTTATACGTGACGATTTCTGGAAAATACTCTTCTTCACATATCATGCAAATCCTAATTGGTTCATTAATTCGCCCGTTTTATTTAATGTTTGGAATATTTCTCATTAATTAATGGATTTCCGGAGTCAAAGCAATCTTTAAAAACTATTATTTTATACCAAATATTTACTTAAGAGAAGTTCTTAATTTTTCAAAATAAATCTTTTTTCTTTTTAATTATTAGTAAAATTTTATTTCTATTTTATGATTTCTATTTCGACAGCCTCACAAGTTTGAATTTTTAAACTTAAAATGTATTAGAAATTGCAAGTTGAAATGAATTACACGATATACGAAAAAAAAAAAAATCATTTAAAATTTACACTTTATTTTAAATTATGAAATTAAACAATATTCAAAATTTTAACCTTTTAATAAAAGTACTTTAAATCCAAATGATGTATTTCATTATTTTATTTTATTTATTTACTGTTATTACTATTAATTTTTCTACTTTCTGTTTTATTTCATAGAAAAAAATATTGGTTTCGTATTTTTCAGCTTTCGATGTGCGGTGTTCAGAACACGTGATTTGATCATTTTTAAGAAATGTCTGACTTTCTCTCTCTGTATCAGACCAAAAAAAAAAAAAAAAAAAAAAAAAGAAAGAAAGAAAGAAAGAAAAGAAAAGAAAAGACAGTTCTATCTTAAGACCTATTGCACAGAAAATCATACAAATTTATATGCTTTTATATTTTCACGTAAATTAATGCCTATCTGCCTTAATGAATATGCCCTAACAGATGAATTTTCCATCTTTTTTTTTTTTTTTTTCATAAATGCAATGTAGGACCAAAAATTCGTCATACACTATCAGACGAAAAAAAAAAAAAAAAAAAGAACCAAAAAGGGGCATCGTGTATTGGACACGAATTGACATGCATACAGGTTTTGACAGAAAATGCAAAATTTTACAGTTTGGCAGCCATTGAATGAACATCTAAAACTACATCGCATCTTAACTGAGCAAATGGCAGAATATTAAAGAGGAGAAATTCCGGTTCCAGGTCATAAATTCTGTCATATTTTTCCGAATTTTATTCCGTCTATTCTGATATGCAGTAACTATGCCTCATATGCAGGTGCGCGAACAATATGCGTAGATGTTAGCATTTGAGAGAAGAGCGTAGTTGGGCTTAAAGAAGCCGGTTGGTCTAATCGGCGAACTACTTCACATTTGGACTGGAGCGATACCACTGTGAAACGATGTTGGCAGGAATGGGTGAACCAGGGCCGAACACAGCGTCAAGAAGGAAGCGGTCGACCTAGAGAAAGCGCCGAGTACAATTGAACTCTACACCGACAAACCCGTTTGTAGTGGTGTCGGGCACGCTTGATCTGGAATGTCACTGAATAAAGTAGAATTTCCTGTGATGATGAGTCTCGCTTCGAATTGAGGCCGAGACCAGTGAAGACATTTCTGGAAACGCGTGGGACAAAGGTGAGGATACTAATCTGATTGTCGACCGCCATACGCCGACAAACAGAAGTAATGTTCTAGTGTGCTATTTCATTTCACAGCAGGACTTTTTTGGTAGTCATCCGTGGCACCTTTAGAGCACGGCGGTACTTCGATGACATTCTATGCTCTGTTGTTTTACCCTTCACATCACGTCATACTGGGCCTATATTTCAGCATAATAATGTCTGCCTGCACACTGCGATATTTTCTACTACTTGCCTTTGTGCTTGCCCAGCAAGGCCAGCACTGTCAGCGGATCTCTCTTTCATCTCTCTCTCTCTATATATATATATATATATGGCTATGAGATTTCCTTGGACTCTGTCTGTGTGTAGACGAAAGTTGCCACCTAATTTTCATACTTTAATTAATTTAAAAAAATCTAATTGTCCGATCGATAAGCTGTTTAATCCGACGGATTCAGAAAAATCGCTCCTTTCATTTGGTACCTTATTAGTAACGATATTTTAATTAGATTTTTTCAAATTAATTAAAATATGAAAATAATAACTTGGTAATAGCTTTAAAATTGGACATTTAAATTTTTAATTGTTGCCAAAATATAAAATAAAATAAAAAAAATTTTTAAAATTTCGAGGTTTTTTTTTTTTTTTTCAGCATTAAACGAAATATGTTTTCATGCGAAAAATAAAAAGTTATAAAATATTAAATTTCCTCAAGCATATGAAAATATGAAAATGTAAATAATAATAATAATAACCTTTTTTAATATACCTTAATTTGAGATTTTTTTTTTCTTTTTTCTTTTTTACTTCCATTACCCGACTACCGTAGCTAATGGAAGTATTGTATTCGGTCCGAAAATTCCATATCAAGTTTTCACCTAATTTACGTTTTAAGGTCTCCTGAGTCTAAAAAAGTAGTTTTTGGCAATTGGTCAGTGTGTGTTTGTGTGTGTATGTGGGGAAACTTCTAACTATCATATCTCCGAAACTAATAAAGATAGAACTACGGAACTTCTGAATTGAAACAGATCTGATGCACAGAAGAATTTTCCAAATTTTGCTGAAAATTGGAAAAGCAGAAGATGGACATCGTAAATAGGAAGTGGTACCGTAAGACTGTACCTCAAAAACGGCTCTAACGATTTTCTTCTAAGTTTCTATATTTTCACTCTATTATATGTCCTTTCGAATTATATAGTTGGTTAGTTCAGAAAAATTAATAGACGTCCTGTATAAATAGCTCAATTTCACAAGTGCGTTCCTTTAAAAACGGCTGTTTTTTACAAACTTGCCATATTAACTGCCATTTGAATATCCTTTTGTATGTAATTATTGTTTTCCGGTCAATAATTGAGTATACCTTCTCAAAAGTCGGTATCTCAAAAACGGCTCTAATAATTTTCTTGAAAATTGTTACATAAATCCATTTTAGATATTCTTTCTTATGTATTAAGTGACTATTAAAGGAAATCTAACCATGTCATCCTGACTAGGTAGATCAGTTTTAGATGTCGGAAATTAGTGTTTCGAAAAATGGCAAAACCGATTTTTTTTCTTCTTACTGTTTTTAAATTTGCTATGTAAATCTATTTTTGTATCTTTACATGTGTATAAGCTTTCTCCTGCCAGAAAATTTTTAGATGTCTAATTTGTTAGGTTAATTTTATGTTTTCTGATGATATTATCTCTAAAAAATACATATAATACATGTAATAGTAAGTAATGGAAGTCATGTGGTTGTTTCACACCAGATTTTTCTTTTATTTAAATAGTATGTTTTTGCCACGAATGAATCACGCTTGGCATGAAAGTTAATTCAGCATTATATTAAAGAGATTTACTTATTAATAATCTTGGGTAATTTTTAAAATTTTTATGCTGGAATAGATCGGACATTTTTCATCAAGGACACCATTTTCGCAAAAGCCAAATTAAGACAAGTAGCGCATCAAAAATATAAATAAATTATAAAACATTGCAAAACAGAAAAGAAAGAAAAATTAAAGTGTCGATAAAAATTCAAAAGTAGCCAAGCGGAGCTATAAGGCTTCACCATGATCAGGTTTACTTATTTTATTATTTATTTATTTATTTTTCTATATACCAACTACTATTATAACCACAAAAATTAATTGTTTTATGTATTTAAGGCAAAGCTAGGAGAGTTTGCGCACAATTCAACAAAATGATATAAAAAATCATTTTTTTTTTTTGCTAAATTTTTGGTGCATGACTTTGAATTGATTCTTCTTCTATGCATTTCCATTGCTATCTTGTTGCTCTGTTGTAATTTAAAACAATAGTAGTAATAAAACCAAGATCGCTATTTTGCACAATCTTTCTTTATAGGGCAGGGGTGATTGCGCATATTGGGTAGGAGAGATTGCACTTAATTATAACAACAATTAGATTATCGATAATAATAATTCACTTAAATGACATTGTTGTAAGGTATTTGTAAAACTATATTTTTGCAATGGTAGTGGATATTTCTTCAGTAATTAAAAGAAACAGAAAAATAAAAGAAATTTAAAAAGAACTGCAAAATTTTTTTTTTTTTTATCCTTTTTCTGTTTCTTGCGGGAAAAAAGAGAAAAAATTAGATAAAAAACAGGACCAGAAAGTAATATTAAGTTACTAGTTAACACGTTTAACTTAAAATTAGTACACTACATTTTCAGCTAGGATGGTTTCTTGTTTTCTGACCGAATCTCTCGTCGTCCACAATTCTTGCAAATATTATTGAGAATGTTATGTTATTGTGCAACCACCTGCCACAAGTGAACCTTTTTGAGACGGTGTATCCGTCTCTAACAGACATTTCCAAGCCAAAAAAAAAAAAAAAAAAAAAAAAAGGTCATATTTACCAACTATCTCATTATGATACGTACAATTTTTAATATCCGCCTTTTCTTTCACACCAATAATTTTTTTAGAGTAATTTAGTCTTATTTAATCGTAACAACATTTGGAGAGAATTGCTCTAAAAATATAGTGGTGTGAGAAAAGGGGCGTTAACAATTGTACGGTTATTAATGAGATGGTTGGCAAGTGTGGGAAGTTAACACACCGTGTGTGCAATGATATGTGGCTAGTACCGCCCATTTTTTAGCGCAGAATACGCCCACCATTTACTGTTTATAAAGTTTTTTTCCACAAAATCTTCCGCCAAAAAATCCTTTGCGTTTTAAAATCATTTATATTTATTTTATTTATTTTACTTTATTTAAATTTAGACGATTACATTCTTTAAAAAAAAGATTGAATAGGCTGATATTTTTTGCTTTCATTAAGTTTTATCTCTTCAATTTAAGCAGCCGACAGCGGCACAAAACTTGAGCATTATACTTGAAAGTATTGTAAAACGAAATAGATATACGATAAGCAAAACTAAATAGATATACAATAGCATTTAAATCCTTTGCGATAAATTTCTCATTAGCCAACAACATTCCAGAGGTAAATCAGAGGTGGGGCTTCTGTCGATTGTACCACATCTGAATAATGTTCAATTTTAGATTCTGTGAACAGTCTTCATAAAGGTGGTGCACCGTCTCGAATTGTTTGAACTAGTTCAATGATTTATGGAAGTTAGGTTTTGGTATAGTCCCATAGACATTGAACAAACTCATCCTCATTGTCTTGTTACCAACAATAAGTTGCGAAATCTCTGTTTGTATAGAATTTTAAATGCGCAATCTCTCCTAAACAGCAAAAGCGCAAACTCGCTTACTTTGGTAGGAGAGACTGCGCAGTATTTTATTAAATAATTACTCACATTTAGAGGTAATCGTGATGCTTGTACCGTTAGTCTAGGCCAGTAGGTTATGAGAAATTGTTTAATTAAAAAATATTTTATACTACTACCATTGTATTGAAATTCTTAGGATGGGTTATGAAAATTCAAGCATTTATTTTTGTGGACGAGAGAAAATAACCTCGTTTTATCGTAAACTCTTGAAGTAATCAATATGCAAACTCAAGTCGACACTTCACTATTGATTTTGTACAACCACCTAAAATTGCAATTCGCCCACTCTACGCTTTCTCTCCAATCCCCATTGTGCGCAATCTCTCCTACCGCGTGATCGCTCCCAGCTTTACCTTAATATTTTATTATGGTAATACTGTATTTAATATTTTATATTGGTGTCATCTTTATATATATATATATATATATATATATATATATATATATATATATATATATATAAATAATAGATATCGTAATAAGATTAAATCATAAAATTCAGCTATTAATAGAACTAAGACAATAACAGCACACTAAAATATAGAACTGAATTTAACACAGAGGAAAGAATTACACAAAAAGTTGCAATGTAGATTAAGAACCAATGAGTTAGGATAGTAACTTAAAATACTTACGCCTACCAGAATGATAATAAAAATGACCATTAAGCTTATGAGAGTGAAAACGATTAATAAATAATAAATCACAGAAATATTTGGATGTAAATGCTTAAACGTAGAAACATACTTATCAAGGGGTGCATGCTTCATAAAGCTTAAAGAGAACCCAAAATCCGATAATTAATAGTTATTAAAAGCGCTATTTGTGCTTTGATAATTTACAAGTAAAAATTAAACATTGAAATAAATATTGAAACCGTAAAAACACTGTTATTCAAACATAATTAAATGAAATTCCTAAATTATTTAAATGTTTGAAAGTAATTTTTAAATATTTATTGTATTTCCATAGATTTTTAATTATGAAAGAATATTAAATATTAATTACCTATTAAACATTATTTCTTATCACGTATTTTTAAAAAAAATCTCATAAACTTAATAAATTGAAAACTATAAAATATATTTACAGAAATAAATTAAAAATTACGAGTCGCTGACACATTTTATTTTATCGAATTAAATGTCAGTCCTAATTAAATTATTTTTAATTATTGAGTAGTGGAATTCCATGTAATGTGCGAAGAGCTTAAATTAAATATGAAAATTACTCCTAGTTTTATCTCAATTTCCATAATTAAGCTCTGCATAACTGCGAAAACTTTCGAGAAATTTGTATTCAAACAAATAGGAATGATTAAAAATTTTTCGGAGAAGCAGAAAGTGATGTTGACGTTAAAAGTTCTGATGTCTACTGTGTGTTTCGAATATGAAAACAGACTGTAATTTAATTGCGTACTTTATACAAATAGTTTGTTCAAAACTTTACATTAACTCAGTTCGTCCTTTTAATTTTTCATGTATTTTCAAACACGTCTGCGACCTTCTTTTTATAAATCTTATAAAAACAAACTGTACAATGGTTCAAAAATTATAATAAAAAACATTTATAGTTGTAATTATTCGTTTTATTATTTATAATTTTTAGTTTTTAAATGGATAAATGAATTTCCATGTATTATTTTAAATCGCATGATGGAATGGACTTATTGAACGGTATTGTTTGAAATCTACTGCAATGTATTGATTTAGTATGATGTATGACATTTTATATATACTCTATTAAAAAAAAAAAAAAAAAAAAAAAAGACGCACCAAGAAGAAGTGGGGACAAAAGTTGGTAGATGGTGTGGAATGGCTGGTCCGAATGGGACAAAAATTGGTTGTGTGATGTACATGTGGAGAAAAACAATTGATTACAGTTTCAGAAAATTTGAAGGATTTAATCAAGAGGAAGGGCCTCACGAAGTAAACAAGTCAATAACGCGTTGGTCCACTTCTGGCCCTTAGGTACGCAGTTATTCGGCTTGGTATTAATTGATAGATTTGGCAGATGTGCTCCTGTGAAGTATCGTGCCAAATTATGTCCAATTGTTGCATTAGATTGGTAAAATCCCGAGCTGGTTGTAGGACCCTTTTTATGATGCTCCAAACGTCCTCAGTGGAAGAGAGATCCGAGGACTGAGCTCAACCTCATTTCCCTGAGCCGCCTATTAAGTGTATTTGAAGTCACTGAAGTACCAGTTGCACGTAGGATCGACAATAATGATGAATGGGTGCTTGATTCCATCAAAACCTGTATGTATGTCAATTTGTGTCCAGTTTGCATTACTCCTTCTTGGTGCGTCACTTTTTTTTTGTTATAGAGTATATAAGAAATAATTTTTATTTTCAATATACATTTAGTGTAAAGTAATAAATATATCATTTGAACACCGTAAAAAATTTGTGTAATGCTACTCCATAAAACAGGTGGCAGCCTTACGACCTCCAATTTTATGGAGAAATTTAATCGATATAACTGGTGTATCGTTATACATCTCCACAAGAGATGTCCTAAATATCTACTATATAAGGATGTTAAACTGAAATTTTCGATGAGATCAAGAAAATGATTCGCGTACAGGGACTAGGAGTGGGCGATGCCACTATTTCAATATCACGATATATTGTCAATTCAAAATCGCGATATCACGATGTATCACGATATTGCACTCCAATATTTTTTAATCCCTTTCATAAGGCTAATTTAAATGTCAATTCTAGATATATATATAAAAAAAAAGCTCGAATTGAATGTGACAAGCTTATTATATCATAAAATATATAGAATACACTAACTTCTTTTATATGTACAATTTCCTATTAATCCAACACCAAATCAACATCAATATAGAAAAACAAATAATGGAAATACATTTATGCACAAATTTAATTCATACATTACTGTGTTGTCATGTAGTAGCATTATGACATTTAAACACGTTCAACAGTCTCAGAATTTCACTAAAAAATGTTTCTAAAATACATAATTAAGGCAATAAACTTTTGCAAAATCTTCTTAATAAAAAAAAGCCCAAATTTGCCCGAGATAATGCTGAAACTAATGTCATAGCTACAAAAATAAAGATTTTTTTTTTCGTGTTTTGGAGGATGAATAAAATAACTGAAGAAGGAAACAGAAAACAATTGACGTCACAATTGCAACAATGTATTGAGAAAAATAAATTTTACCTGCGATATGAAACAAATAAATCAAGAATAAAAGACAATTTAAATGAATAAATGTAATTCTATGTAAGGACCATCAATTAATGATATACCGATTTTCTTTCTCGGCCACCATTTTAAAATGCCAAATTGACATAGCATAGTTTTTCAAAATATCCATTTTACAGTAGATATATAACACGGGTTCTACGCCAGCGGCACCAGCGGTACGGCACGGGCGAGCTGTGCTGCTGCCGCACCGTCTCTTATCAGTATCGTTCCGGTGACGCATGCCGACATGAAAGATAAGGAAGGTTAGAATTAGGATGTTATCTTGAATGATAAGGAATATTATTTTAAGAGAACTTTAATTTGGATTTTTCTTCAAACTTATTTTTCTGTGGTGCTGACATCTATTGAGGAAGCATTGAACTCCTTTATTTTCAAAAATGATGCTTTGCCGTCACTTAGGATCGAACCTGCTATCTGCGGGTTGCGAGCCCGCCGCGCTATCCACTCGACCATCATGAGTTGATAGCGTAAATTTTAATTACTTAGTGTAGCGTTTTGCGATGAAATTTATTTTTAATGTAAGTTATTTTCTGATTTAAGAAATGAATGTATTAATATTAGTGAGGATTTTTAGTGCATAATTAATATTTTAATTGTTTTCGTAGATTTTATGTGCATAATTATTATTTTAATGATAATTTGGGATAAAATATTAAGAAATTTTTTCTTGTGTTTGAGTGATTAAAAATTTTCGTTCAAGTGTGTTTGATCAGTGGAAATATATGATTTCTACTGTTATATGTTCAAACATTTTTTTTTTTTTTTTTTTTTCTATGTGAACATATATTAAATTTCTTTTTTATTTAATCTTTAGAACTCTGCTAAAGAGTTACTTTTTTTTCTGTGAAATTCTCAAAAGAGAATTTCTCATGTATGTTCAAACAGATTTTTTAATCTGTGTGAACATATTTAGACAGTATTTTTATTTATGTAAAATATACGATTTTTCGCGAATGGTTTTCACTAATATTTTTTAAGGAAAAATTGTGGTATAATTTAAATGCGTACAAAATTTAATAAAATGATTACAAGTTAAGGAAATTTTCTCTCATCTGAAATATTACCATATGTGCTGCCATCTTGCGATTATTTATTGAAACAGAGAAAAAAAATTAATATTATTGAAGTAGAGAGTTAGAAAAAATATATTCAGGCAGAAATAGAGGTATTTATTTCATTTAGTAATAAAGGATTAGTAAAATTAACTAAGATTTTGTATATTTTAGTGCTCATAGAGATATGAATTTACATTAATTATCAATTTTAAAATTAATTTTAAACTTGGAAAAAATAATAATAATAATAATAATAATAATAATAATAATAATAATATTGAAGTAGAGAGTTAGAAAAAATATATTCAGACAGAAATAGTGATAAAGGATTAGAAAAATTAATTAAGATTTTGTGCAACCAATAACATTTTACCACGCAACAGAGTTATAGTACATTTAACTTGCCACAAGCTAAAATCAAACCATGCACTTATTAATCTTATATTCATGTATTTGCATATTTTGTTTATTTATGCATCCTTAAGTATTTTAGTTATGTAATATTTTAAAATTTTTTGCATTATAAATGTAATTTAAGTTTATGCACGCACACACATAGAAAAATTTAATTATTTATTTTTTAATCTTAATAGATTAAAACGGAAATAATTTTTTTTGAACTTCCATTTTATAATAAAATAGTTATATTTCAAATAAATAGAGATTCTTCTAAATGAGTTGTCTTAGAAATTTTGCGAAGGACAATTTAAATAATGTGGTAAGTGTGTATTTTCGGATATATGTAGAAATAGTGATTAAGACTTGTGTTTATCTTTGCATTACAGGAAATGTTTAAACATGAGATCTTGATTATATACTTTTAAATAGATAATGAGTTGTATTAGAAATTATGTAAGAATATATTTTTATGTAGATAATTGTTAGATAAGTAGTTTTCGTTTAAAATTATGCACCTTAAAGTGAAAATACTATACTACAGAGTTACCATTTATTTAATTCATTAAAAAATATGCTTCTTTTCTACACTTCCAAAGAAACAAATGAGTGATAAGCTTATTTCTTATCGACCATGTTGATACTACGTAATACTACGATAAACTCATTTTGTTTGATTATCTTTTATAGTTCTACTAAACTAGTTAAAAAACTTTTTGAATTATTCACCTTAAAATGAAAATACTATACTACAGAGTTACCATTTATTTAATTCATTAAAAAATATGCTTCTTGAAAAATAATGAGCTATCTAGAAGTATTTTTCATTGATATATTTATTTAATAATATTAATTTAAGAACTTTATTTTATAAATTAACTTCTATCAACCAATAACATTTTACCACGCAACAGAGTTATAGTAGATTTTATTTAACTTATCATAAGCTAAAATCAAGCCATGCACTTATTAATCTTATATTCATGTATTTGCATATTTTGTTTATTTATGCATCCTTAAATATTTTAGTTATGTAATATTTTAAAATGTGATTGGAAAAAAATATTTCGCATTATAAATGTAATTTAAGTTTATGCACGCACACACATAGAAAAATTTAATTATTTATTTTTTTAATCTTAATAGATTAAAACGGAAATTTAAAAGTTAAGCATATGTACATTGCGAAATTGATTAAGATTTAATATTACAAACTTAATTATATTGAGTGAAATTAGGATGTAACTTATTAAATAAGTAATACTTGTAAATATTGCAAAAATGTTGAAGTACATTAAGGTTTCATAGCTGCATAGTTATATTTTATGTGCATATTTAGTGCTTTTTGTGATGATATGCGACTTATTAGTTGTCCAATAGTTATAAATGATGCAAAAATGTTGAAGTACATTAAGGTTTAATACTTGCTTAGATATATTTTATGTGCATATATAGTACTTTTGCGATGTTATGTAGCTTATTAGATAAACAATACTTATAAATATTGTAAAAATGTTGAAATACATTAAGGTTTCATAGCTGCATAGTTATATTTTATGTGCATATTTAGTGCTTTTTGTGATGATATGCGACTTATTAGATGTCCAATAGTTAAAAATGATGCAAAAATGTTGAAGTACATTAAGGATTAATACTTGCTTAGATATATTTTATGTGCATATATAGTACTTTTGTGATGTTATGTAGCTTATTAGATAAACAATACTTATAAATATTGCAAAAATGTTGAAATACATTAAGGTTTCATAGCTGCATAGTTATATTTTATGTGCATATTTAGTACTTTTTGTGATGTAATGTAGCTTATTAGATGTCCAATAGTTATAAATGATGCAAAAATGTTGAAATACATTAAGATTTCATAGCTGCTTAGATATATTTTATGTGCATATATAGTACTTTTTCGATGTTATGTAGCTTATTAGATAAACAATACTTATAAATATTGCAAAAATGTTGAAGTACATTAAGGTTTAATATTTATATTTTATGCGCGTATATAGCACTTTTTGTGATGCGAAACAAAATATTCTTAGGGGATAGTAGTTTTCAAAAAATTTAACCACAGGAATACACTCTATTTAAGATAGAAATAGGTGCACTAGTATTGAACATGGTGGCTTTTTGGGGTCACGTGATTTTTTTCGTCCAATCAGAAGCACGGAATTTTAATGAATAGTATTATAAAATTAAGTGTTTTTTATATACAGATATTTTTGAGGTTCCATGAACCAATCAAAACTAGGGATTTTTAATGAATAGTATTATAAAATTAAGCACTTTGTGGAATTAAGTGTTGATTGTGTACAAATAATTTTGGTGTTTTTTCAACCACATGGATTTTTTAATGATTATAAAATTAAGTGAATTGTGGAATTAAGTGTTGATCATATTCAAATAATTTAGGAGTACCCTGAACCAACCAGAAGCATGGATTTTTAATAATTGTAAAATTAAGTATACAAGTTTCGGAAAAAACCATGAAAAACTTCAAACGAATAGCCTACAAGCTTTAAAATCTGTGATGCACAAATTATTTGTTTTAACATGTTGATAAACTAGATTACATTAAAAAGTTTGGGTATTAAAATGGTATATATTTGGTGTGATTAATAGGGGTTCTAAAGAATTTGGCTGCTTTTCCTGGTGTATGAATTTAGCTTATATTTGGCGTGATTTCGCCAATAATTACAAATTTGGTGGTAAACCTGCAGTATAAATGCATTCGCAAAGAAAATTTTGTCAGTTGCTGCTGTATTTTTGAGGAGTGCGCACGTTTAATTTATCAACTTGTATTTTTTTTATAACACTTTACTTTTTAGTGAGAGAGATGGATTTATCTGCAAAAATGCCTATTTCAAATGAGGTGTCATCAAGCTTGGATACTAAGAAAGTACCAAAAACTTTTAGCTGTGTTTCTTGCAGTATGGTATTTAAACGAAAATGGGATTTGCTTCGTCACATGAAAATTCATCTCAACGAAAAATCTTTTATTTGCAATGTATGCCAGAAAGCATTTACCAGGTCAGATGAGTTAAAGAGACATTTAAAAATTCATGAAAAGACTTCTATTGAACATAGATGTGGGCAATGTGATGAATCCTTTAATCGCAAGTATCAGTTGCTGATGCATATTAGAAAAAATCATCGAAAACCTTTACCAGCGCATTCCTGTGATCAATGTGCAGAAACATTTAGACAGAAATATAAACTTTTAGAGCATGTTAGAGAAAATCATCGAAAACCCTTATCGCAAGCAACATTAAAGGGAATATCAAATTCTGACCGAGATTTTCTTAAGGAGAAAATTATGCATTTTAAAAGAAAAAATGCTCTTAATACATTTACAATAACCACATTTGATAATAAAAACAAAGATTTGGATTTAACGTCATTTTTTAATAATTTAAGAACTGACATTTTAAACGAATTAAACTTTCAATTAAATGATCAAGGATCATTGAAATGGTATATTAATGTAGAAGTTATTTTTAGTTGTATTTATGAAAATGGAGAGAAGGATTTTATTACACAAAATTTTAGGTCAAAAAGTATAACAACTCTTTTAATAAATGATTTGAATAATGATCTTGAAAACGCTTTTAACAAGATGAAAAAGTGTTTTGATGAATTTAGTGAACAAGGATCAGGTTGGACATTAACAGAAATTTTCAAATTAGAACTTTGTATGACTAAATATGGTTCTTTTCAAATGTAATATCTGATTTTACTATATATATTGAAAATTGTTAGTTGAATCTTATAAAATTATTGTAAACTTTGTATAAAAATGATGCATGTAAAAATCTTAGAATTTGAAAAATAAAAGTATGTGTACAAAAATTGTATTTTTAATTATTTATCTCATATAAAAATTTTATGTAAAAGTTTAAACTATTAATCGGATTTTTAAAATAAATGCACTTATGTAAACATGTTTAAATAGAAAGTTTTATATTTATTTTATCAAAGTAATTTTTTATTTATTTATTTATTTATTTTTTTTTTTTTTTTTTAATATGATTTTAAAACTATATATTTTAATATGATTTAAAAACTACATATTTTTATAAAACGTTATTTCATAAATAAATTGATATTTTATAGTAAATATAATCTTACCAATTTTAGAGATTGTATCAAAAAATCATGAACTTTCCAATTTTAGCATTAACCATTTAACATATAGTCTAGGGAAATACTAACCTGCTTAAAAGTTTAACTTTTCTGCATGCTTGAAATTAGACATGAACAAATTATCTGTTTTAACACGTTGATAAACTAAAATATTTTACGAGATTTTTTAATGGGATTGGGGATATTTTTCAAGATTTGGCTATTAAAATAACATATCTGCTAAGATTTGGCGAGATTTTTTAATATATTTGGCAATAAATACTAATTTAGCATTAAACATAGAGTATAAATTCAGTCTCAGAGGAAAATTTAATCAGTTGCTGACTTGTTTTCGTGCTTCATATAGCATTTTTAAAGTTTTACTTTGATTATATTTATAATGGATCTATCTGAGGAAGTGCAAGTTTCTGTTCATCAACAACCTTCTTCATCATGTTTCGAAGATGAGACTTTACACTTAAAGGATGCAAAACCCTATATTTGTAATGTGTGTAAGAAAGCATTTAGTAGATCGTACGGTTATAAAAGACACTTAAAAACTCATGAAAAACCCCGCATAGGATATGGGTGTGAATACTGCATGGAAAATTTTAGTCGTAAACGGGATTTTTTAAAACATAATGCAAAAATTCATAAAAAGACTTTGCATAATCACAGTTGTGATGAATGTAGTGAAGTGTTTAGGACTAAACAAGATTTATTGAATCATAAAAAAATGCTACATCGAAAGGTTTTACCTGAATATTTATGTGTAGAATGCAACGAAAGTTTTCGATATAAGTATGAATTATTACAACATAACAGAAAAAATCATCGTAAAGATTCTTCTGCCTACGTATGTACAAAATGCAATGGACGAAATACTCTCAACTTAGACAGTGAAAATATGAACTTAACGAATTTTTTGAATAATTTGAATACTGCTTTTTTAACCAACACCTATTCTTTAGCCAAAAGCTTTCATGATGAAAATAACAATACATATTTTTTAATATTTTTAAATCATGAAAATATGAATACCGAACGCATAACACAAAATATTGACTCACCAACCAACAACTTTGAGAGTGCAAATGCGAACTTAACGAATTTTTCAGATAATCAAAATATTGTTTTCGGTTCATCAACCAGTGAAAATGTGATCTTATCAAATGTTTTGGATAATAATGAAAATGCATACAACGTTTTACCCACTGCTACTGGAAATATGAATACTGAATGTTTGACACAAAGTAATATTTATGACTTACCAACGAACAACTTTCAGAATATAAATGTGGACTTTACGAATTTTAATGTAGAGTGTATGAGTAATCAAAATAATTTTTCACCGGTGAGTGTTGATAACGACTTGTTGACATTTTTGGATAATTTTAATGTAGAATGTATAACTCAATGTAACCTTAACGATTCAACAACAATTTAGATTTTTATGAACCTGTTTTTATATTGACAATAATAATGTAAAATAAATTATTTTAATCAAAAATTGTGTTTTTATTATGAAATTACTTTCTACACACCATTTTATATTACAATAGATTCGTTAAATCACGAAAAAAATCTAAACATGTATAAATATATTTTTGCTTTCTTATTAACTAAATCGTTTAATACATTTATATACAATAAGACTTGGTGATTTTAATTCGTTTTAAAGAAATTCTTTCCCAACAAATTGGAATGGAACGAAGTGACTTATAAAAACCGTAAAATTAAGAACTCTAATATTGCTGATTTATTAAATATTTTCTACGAATAAGAAAGTGCCTATCAATGCACAGGGCGAATTGTTGCAAGCTCTTAATGATATGCCTAAAACCTTTATTAAAAACAAATTTTTGTTATCTTCTGTACCCAAATGTAGCCCCACCTATTGATTAAATTTTAAATATAAAACACTGGTCTCTTTATTTATGTTTAAATAAATGATATAAAAACTGGACTTACCTCAACACAGTTGTTAATTTGCGTCCTTCTCTTCTACTCGCATGGTGTGAAATGAGCGATAACGCTATTTCTTATCAAGATCACGTGGTAAGCTTTCTTATCTACCACGTACGTCACATATACTACATTAGTGTAGGGTTTGTGTTTAGCTTACTACGTCATAGTAGACAATGTCACGTGACATAGTAGATAAGAAAGCTTACCACGTGATCTTGATAAGAAATAGCGTTATCGCTCATTTCACACCATGCGAGTAGAAGAAAAGGACGCAAATTAACAACTGTGTTGAGGTAAGTCCAGTTTTTATATCATTTATTTAAACATAAATAAAGAGACCAGTGTTTTATATTTAAAATTTAATCAATAGGTGGGGCTACATTTGGGTACAGAAGATAACAAAAATTTGTTTTTAATAAAGGTTTTAGGCATATCATTAAGAGCTTGCAACAATTCGCCCTGTGCATTGATAGGCACTTTCTTATTCGTAGAAAATATTTAATAAATCAGCAATATTAGAGTTCTTAATTTTACGGTTTTTATAAGTCACTTCGTTCCATTCCAATTTGTTGGGAAAGAATTTCTTTAAAACGAATTAAAATCACCAAGTCTTATTGTATATAAATGTATTAAACGATTTAGTTAATAAGAAAGCAAAAATATATTTATACATGTTTAGATTTTTTTCGTGATTTAACGAATCTATTGTAATATAAAATGGTGTGTAGAAAGTAATTTCATAATAAAAACACAATTTTTGATTAAAATAATTTATTTTACATTATTATTGTCAATATAAAAACAGGTTCATAAAAATCTAAATTGTTGTTGAATCGTTAAGGTTACATTGAGTTATACATTCTACATTAAAATTATCCAAAAATGTCAACAAGTCGTTATCAACACTCACCGGTGAAAAATTATTTTGATTACTCATACACTCTACATTAAAATTCGTAAAGTCCACATTTATATTCTGAAAGTTGTTCGTTGGTAAGTCATAAATATTACTTTGTGTCAAACATTCAGTATTCATATTTCCAGTAGCAGTGGGTAAAACGTTGTATGCATTTTCATTATTATCCAAAACATTTGATAAGATCACATTTTCACTGGTTGATGAACCGAAAACAATATTTTGATTATCTGAAAAATTCGTTAAGTTCGCATTTGCACTCTCAAAGTTGTTGGTTGGTGAGTCAATATTTTGTGTTATGCGTTCGGTATTCATATTTTCATGATTTAAAAATATTAAAAAATATGTATTGTTATTTTCATCATGAAAGCTTTTGGCTAAAGAATAGGTGTTGGTTAAAAAAGCAGTATTCAAATTATTCAAAAAATTCGTTAAGTTCATATTTTCACTGTCTAAGTTGAGAGTATTTCGTCCATTGCATTTTGTACATACGTAGGCAGAAGAATCTTTACGATGATTTTTTCTGTTATGTTGTAATAATTCATACTTATATCGAAAACTTTCGTTGCATTCTACACATAAATATTCAGGTAAAACCTTTCGATGTAGCATTTTTTTATGATTCAATAAATCTTGTTTAGTCCTAAACACTTCACTACATTCATCACAACTGTGATTATGCAAAGTCTTTTTATGAATTTTTGCATTATGTTTTAAAAAATCCCGTTTACGACTAAAATTTTCCATGCAGTATTCACACCCATATCCTATGCGGGGTTTTTCATGAGTTTTTAAGTGTCTTTTATAACCGTACGATCTACTAAATGCTTTCTTACACACATTACAAATATAGGGTTTTGCATCCTTTAAGTGTAAAGTCTCATCTTCGAAACATGATGAAGAAGGTTGTTGATGAACAGAAACTTGCACTTCCTCAGATAGATCCATTATAAATATAATCAAAGTAAAACTTTAAAAATGCTATATGAAGCACGAAAACAAGTCAGCAACTGATTAAATTTTCCTCTGAGACTGAATTTATACTCTATGTTTAATGCTAAATTAGTATTTATTGCCAAATATATTAAAAAATCTCGCCAAATCTTAGCAGATATGTTATTTTAATAGCCAAATCTTGAAAAATATCCCCAATCCCATTAAAAAATCTCGTAAAATATTTTAGTTTATCAACGTGTTAAAACAGATAATTTGTTCATGTCTAATTTCAAGCATGCAGAAAAGTTAAACTTTTAAGCAGGTTAGTATTTCCCTAGACTATATGTTAAATGGTTAATGCTAAAATTGGAAAGTTCATGATTTTTTGATACAATCTCTAAAATTGGTAAGATTATATTTACTATAAAATATCAATTTATTTATGAAATAACGTTTTATAAAAATATGTAGTTTTTAAATCATATTAAAATATATAGTTTTAAAATCATATTAAAAAAAAAAAAAATAAATAAATAAATAAATAAATAAAAAATTACTTTGATAAAATAAATATAAAACTTTCTATTTAAACATGTTTACATAAGTGCATTTATTTTAAAAATCCGATTAATAGTTTAAACTTTTACATAAAATTTTTATATGAGATAAATAATTAAAAATACAATTTTTGTACACATACTTTTATTTTTCAAATTCTAAGATTTTTACATGCATCATTTTTATACAAAGTTTACAATAATTTTATAAGATTCAACTAACAATTTTCAATATATATAGTAAAATCAGATATTACATTTGAAAAGAACCATATTTAGTCATACAAAGTTCTAATTTGAAAATTTCTGTTAATGTCCAACCTGATCCTTGTTCACTAAATTCATCAAAACACTTTTTCATCTTGTTAAAAGCGTTTTCAAGATCATTATTCAAATCATTTATTAAAAGAGTTGTTATACTTTTTGACCTAAAATTTTGTGTAATAAAATCCTTCTCTCCATTTTCATAAATACAACTAAAAATAACTTCTACATTAATATACCATTTCAATGATCCTTGATCATTTAATTGAAAGTTTAATTCGTTTAAAATGTCAGTTCTTAAATTATTAAAAAATGACGTTAAATCCAAATCTTTGTTTTTATTATCAAATGTGGTTATTGTAAATGTATTAAGAGCATTTTTTCTTTTAAAATGCATAATTTTCTCCTTAAGAAAATCTCGGTCAGAATTTGATATTCCCTTTAATGTTGCTTGCGATAAGGGTTTTCGATGATTTTCTCTAACATGCTCTAAAAGTTTATATTTCTGTCTAAATGTTTCTGCACATTGATCACAGGAATGCGCTGGTAAAGGTTTTCGATGATTTTTTCTAATATGCATCAGCAACTGATACTTGCGATTAAAGGATTCATCACATTGCCCACATCTATGTTCAATAGAAGTCTTTTCATGAATTTTTAAATGTCTCTTTAACTCATCTGACCTGGTAAATGCTTTCTGGCATACATTGCAAATAAAAGATTTTTCGTTGAGATGAATTTTCATGTGACGAAGCAAATCCCATTTTCGTTTAAATACCATACTGCAAGAAACACAGCTAAAAGTTTTTGGTACTTTCTTAGTATCCAAGCTTGATGACACCTCATTTGAAATAGGCATTTTTGCAGATAAATCCATCTCTCTCACTAAAAAGTAAAGTGTTATAAAAAAAATACAAGTTGATAAATTAAACGTGCGCACTCCTCAAAAATACAGCAGCAACTGACAAAATTTTCTTTGCGAATGCATTTATACTGCAGGTTTACCACCAAATTTGTAATTATTGGCGAAATCACGCCAAATATAAGCTAAATTCATACACCAGGAAAAGCAGCCAAATTCTTTAGAACCCCTATTAATCACACCAAATATATACCATTTTAATACCCAAACTTTTTAATGTAATCTAGTTTATCAACATGTTAAAACAAATAATTTGTGCATCACAGATTTTAAAGCTTGTAGGCTATTCGTTTGAAGTTTTTCATGGTTTTTTCCGAAACTTGTATACTTAATTTTACAATTATTAAAAATCCATGCTTCTGGTTGGTTCAGGGTACTCCTAAATTATTTGAATATGATCAACACTTAATTCCACAATTCACTTAATTTTATAATCATTAAAAAATCCATGTGGTTGAAAAAACACCAAAATTATTTGTACACAATCAACACTTAATTCCACAAAGTGCTTAATTTTATAATACTATTCATTAAAAATCCCTGGTTTTGATTGGTTCATGGAACCTCAAAAATATCTGTATATAAAAAACACTTAATTTTATAATACTATTCATTAAAATTCCGTGCTTCTGATTGGACGAAAAAAATCACGTGACCCCAAAAAGCCACCATGTTCAATACTAGTGCACCTATTTCTATCTTAAATAGAGTGTATTCCTGTGGTTAAATTTTTTGAAAACTACTATCCCCTAAGAATATTTTGTTTCGCATCACAAAAAGTGCTATATACGCGCATAAAATATAAATATTAAACCTTAATGTACTTCAACATTTTTGCAATATTTATAAGTATTGTTTATCTAATAAGCTACATAACATCGAAAAAGTACTATATATGCACATAAAATATATCTAAGCAGCTATGAAATCTTAATGTATTTCAACATTTTTGCATCATTTATAACTATTGGACATCTAATAAGCTACATTACATCACAAAAAGTACTAAATATGCACATAAAATATAACTATGCAGCTATGAAACCTTAATGTATTTCAACATTTTTGCAATATTTATAAGTATTGTTTATCTAATAAGCTACATAACATCACAAAAGTACTATATATGCACATAAAATATATCTAAGCAAGTATTAATCCTTAATGTACTTCAACATTTTTGCATCATTTTTAACTATTGGACATCTAATAAGTCGCATATCATCACAAAAAGCACTAAATATGCACATAAAATATAACTATGCAGCTATGAAACCTTAATGTATTTCAACATTTTTACAATATTTATAAGTATTGTTTATCTAATAAGCTACATAACATCGCAAAAGTACTATATATGCACATAAAATATATCTAAGCAAGTATTAAACCTTAATGTACTTCAACATTTTTGCATCATTTATAACTATTGGACAACTAATAAGTCGCATATCATCACAAAAAGCACTAAATATGCACATAAAATATAACTATGCAGCTATGAAACCTTAATGTACTTCAACATTTTTGCAATATTTACAAGTATTACTTATTTAATAAGTTACATCCTAATTTCACTCAATATAATTAAGTTTGTAATATTAAATCTTAATCAATTTCGCAATGTACATATGCTTAACTTTTAAATTTCCGTTTTAATCTATTAAGATTAAAAAAATAAATAATTAAATTTTTCTATGTGTGTGCGTGCATAAACTTAAATTACATTTATAATGCGAAATATTTTTTTCCAATCACATTTTAAAATATTACATAACTAAAATATTTAAGGATGCATAAATAAACAAAATATG
This sequence comes from Salticus scenicus, assembly GCA_963930645.1. Taxonomy (NCBI): domain Eukaryota; kingdom Metazoa; phylum Arthropoda; class Arachnida; order Araneae; family Salticidae; genus Salticus; species Salticus scenicus. The sequence continues at coordinate 287,004,662 of OZ005650.1, read as the reverse complement.
CAAATACATGAATATAAGATTAATAAGTGCATGGCTTGATTTTAGCTTATGATAAGTTAAATAAAATCTACTATAACTCTGTTGCGTGGTAAAATGTTATTGGTTGATAGAAGTTAATTTATAAAATAAAGTTCTTAAATTAATATTATTAAATAAATATATCAATGAAAAATACTTCTAGATAGCTCATTATTTTTCAAGAAGCATATTTTTTAATGAATTAAATAAATGGTAACTCTGTAGTATAGTATTTTCATTTTAAGGTGAATAATTCAAAAAGTTTTTTAACTAGTTTAGTAGAACTATAAAAGATAATCAAACAAAATGAGTTTATCGTAGTATTACGTAGTATCAACATGGTCGATAAGAAATAAGCTTATCACTCATTTGTTTCTTTGGAAGTGTAGAAAAGAAGCATATTTTTTAATGAATTAAATAAATGGTAACTCTGTAGTATAGTATTTTCACTTTAAGGTGCATAATTTTAAACGAAAACTACTTATCTAACAATTATCTACATAAAAATATATTCTTACATAATTTCTAATACAACTCATTATCTATTTAAAAGTATATAATCAAGATCTCATGTTTAAACATTTCCTGTAATGCAAAGATAAACACAAGTCTTAATCACTATTTCTACATATATCCGAAAATACACACTTACCACATTATTTAAATTGTCCTTCGCAAAATTTCTAAGACAACTCATTTAGAAGAATCTCTATTTATTTGAAATATAACTATTTTATTATAAAATGGAAGTTCAAAAAAAATTATTTCCGTTTTAATCTATTAAGATTAAAAAATAAATAATTAAATTTTTCTATGTGTGTGCGTGCATAAACTTAAATTACATTTATAATGCAAAAAATTTTAAAATATTACATAACTAAAATACTTAAGGATGCATAAATAAACAAAATATGCAAATACATGAATATAAGATTAATAAGTGCATGGTTTGATTTTAGCTTGTGGCAAGTTAAATGTACTATAACTCTGTTGCGTGGTAAAATGTTATTGGTTGCACAAAATCTTAATTAATTTTTCTAATCCTTTATCACTATTTCTGTCTGAATATATTTTTTCTAACTCTCTACTTCAATATTATTATTATTATTATTATTATTATTATTATTATTATTATTATTATTATTTTTTCCAAGTTTAAAATTAATTTTAAAATTGATAATTAATGTAAATTCATATCTCTATGAGCACTAAAATATACAAAATCTTAGTTAATTTTACTAATCCTTTATTACTAAATGAAATAAATACCTCTATTTCTGCCTGAATATATTTTTTCTAACTCTCTACTTCAATAATATTAATTTTTTTTCTCTGTTTCAATAAATAATCGCAAGATGGCAGCACATATGGTAATATTTCAGATGAGAGAAAATTTCCTTAACTTGTAATCATTTTATTAAATTTTGTACGCATTTAAATTATACCACAATTTTTCCTTAAAAAATATTAGTGAAAACCATTCGCGAAAAATCGTATATTTTACATAATTAAAAATACTGTCTAAATATGTTCACACAGATTAAAAAATCTGTTTGAACATACATGAGAAATTCTCTTTTGAGAATTTCACAGAAAAAAAAGTAACTCTTTAGCAGAGTTCTAAAGATTAAATAAAAAAGAAATTTAATATATGTTCACATAGAAAAAAAAAAAAAAAATGTTTGAACATATAACAGTAGAAATCATATATTTCCACTGATCAAACACACTTGAACGAAAATTTTTAATCACTCAAACACAAGAAAAAATTTCTTAATATTTTATCCCAAATTATCATTAAAATAATAATTATGCACATAAAATCTACGAAAACAATTAAAATATTAATTATGCACTAAAAATCCTCACTAATATTAATACATTCATTTCTTAAATCAGAAAATAACTTACATTTAAAATAAATTTCATCGCAAAACGCTACACTAAGTAATTAAAATTTACGCTATCAACTCATGATGGTCGAGTGGATAGCGCGGCGGGCTCGCAACCCGCAGATAGCAGGTTCGATCCTAAGTGACGGCAAAGCATCATTTTTGAAAATAAAGGAGTTCAATGCTTCCTCAATAGATGTCAGCACCACAGAAAAATAAGTTTGAGAAAAATCCAAATTAAAGTTCTCTTAAAATAATATTCCTTATCATTCAAGATAACATCCTAATTCTAACCTTCCTTATCTTTCATGTCGGCATGCGTCACCGGAACGATACTGATAAGAGACGGTGCGGCAGCAGCACAGCTCGCCCGTGCCGTGCCGCTGGCGTAGAACCCGTGTTATATATCTACTTTTTACATTCTAAGTTTGCTGCATTTATATATAATAGAAGTTAATACATTGCATTCCCGTAAACAGGGTTACATTGCATCATAACAGCATTATTTCTCAGCAAATATGCACACTAATTGAATAAGCATAGGTTTTCGTCACGACTCTCATTCCTATCAAGTTTCGTGCATTTATACGCTATAGAAAATGCGATATAGCCTTATCTTCCATGGTGGAAATTGTATACCGGTGCTATCGCACGACACACGTTTTCTAAAAATGGCCGAATCCTGTGTTAAGACACCTGAAAATAAATAAATATTCATTAAAAACTGGTAATTAAAAATTCTCATGAACTCCAACATTTTCGTCTTTTGTAAACAGAAGACATTAATAAAAACATGAAACCTAAATTCAAACACACGCAAAATAAGTAAATAAGTGAATGATCATATATAAAAATAACGATATAAGTTCTTTTATTATAGACTAGCAGACTTTGCCCGCTTCGCTGGTCATTATATTGAAATGAATTTTTAAAATACCATATAATTAATAATAATAATAAAAATTATTGAAATCAGAACAAAATATCTTAGACAAAATCTTAACTTAAATTACTTAAATAACTTAACTAACTTAGACAAAATCTAAGTTAAATTTTTCGCTACATTCGGTAGCGGTTTTCCTACTCACCACACTTCACAAAATCCCTTTATTGCGCATGTTGCATACACATACCTATCCGATACATTAGGAAATCGGGATCCTCAGTTTATTTGAAGCAGAGTGATGTTTTAAAACGTGTTTTTTAGTCCCCCCCCCCCAACCCGCACTTAAAGGTAAGAAGGAGGAGGGAATTTCGCAAAATATCTTTATATTATAATTTAGATACATGTAACTGACACACATCGAAAATCTCTTTCCTAAGGTAATTTACTGCAGAGTTACGCATAAATACATGTTTACCCCCTCCTCCGCCTTCTAAGGGGTGGTAGGGTGGAATTTCACAAAATTACTTTGTAGTGTGTGTTGAATACGCATAAGAAGTCCACTCATCAAAAATTGCCATTCTAAGATAATTTGGAACAGAGTTACGCATGGAAACGTCCCCCCCAAGGGGGGAGGGAAATCACAGAATTTAAAATAATCACTTTGTAGCTTGTGTGTGTTGAGTACGCATAACCAAACAACATGTCAAAATAATGCTTTCCTGAGATAATTTGGAGCAGAGTTACTCTTTAAAACGTGTTTTTGTCCCCCCCCCCCTCCTTCTTGCCCTCAAAATGGTGAAAAGGGAAAATTTCCCCAAATCCTTTTATAACGCGTGTTCGGAACTCATAAATAACCCACACGTAAAAATTATTCTTACTGAGATAATTTGAAGCAAAATTATATGTACTTGGAAACAAGTTTTTTGTCCCCCACTCCCAAGGAGAGGATAGGACGAAATCTTACAACATCCCTTTGTAGTATGCGTCGTGAATACCAATCGACCTATAAAAAAATCACTATCCTGAGTTAATTTGGAGCAGAATTGCACTTATAAGCGTGTTTTTGCCTCCCCCCGCCCTTAAAGGGGGCCAGTGAGAAATTTCGTAAAATCATTTTACAGTGCGTGTTGGGAAGGCATAAACAACCTACACATAAAAATAAATCTTGCTGAGATAATTTGAAGCGAAGTTATTTTTGGACACGGGTTTATTAACCCCCCCCCCCCCCCCACTCTCAAGGTATATAGAAAAAAGGGTACTTCACTAGGACTTAAGCCAATCGCGTTGTAGTCGGCTTTAAAATGTACAACACAACACAGCGCAGCACATAAATTTAGAAGCTATAGCACACACTACCATAAGACTGTTAAATATTTTGACACATTTTTGTGCATTATGGGCGTCTTGAAATTTAGTTATGGTGAAATTTTTCATCGTGATATAGTTGCAACTGATGAAGTTTCAAAATTTCCTACCATCTGGCAACAGATTTTGAACAGCATATAATAAACTAGTATGTTGTGGCCACCACAAGACTTTCTTCTATATTTTCCTATATACATATTCAATCAGTAACAATATTAAAAAAAAAAAAAAAAAAAAAATTACGATTTTTTTTCTAAGTTTTTTTTTTGTTAAAAGTAAAAGAAATCGATAACTTTGTTTTAAATTATCACAGATTTATAGTTCAACCATTCGTTTTAAAGCTATTGACGAGATCTTTCGAAAGATACCCATCTTGAAAATTTACCCCCCCCCCCGGGGGGGTACTTCCCCCCAGGGGGGAACCGGTGACCCCACATGCACAAAATTTTTTTCGTAGTTAACTACTACTATTATCAATAATTGATATTAATTTTACAATCACAAGTTTAAAATAACGCTCATTATGTACATTTATACGAAATTTTGACCTATATTGCCATGTTAAAAATTTAGAAAAAATGCGATCACAGCGCCACCTGTTGAGCTATTGATCCCTAAATGTAATCAGGACCAGTTTATGTCGGGGACTAACTAAATACCAAGTTTGGTTAAGTTTCGTTAAAAAAAAAAAAAAAAAAAAAAAAAATACGATTTTTTTTCTAAGTTTTTTTTTTGTTAAAAGTAAAAAAATCGATAACTTTGTTTCAAATTGTCACAGATTTATAGTTCAACCATTCGTTTTAAAGGTATTGACGAGATCTTTCGAAAGATACCCATCTTGAAAATTTACCCCCCCCCGGGGGGTACTTCCCCCCCAGGGGGGAATCGGTGCCCCCACATGCACAAAATTTTTTTCGTAGTTAACTACTACTATTATCAATAATTCATATTAATTTTACAATCACAAGTTTAAAATAACGCTCATTATGTACATTTATACGAAATTTTGTCCTATGCTGCCATGTTAAAAGTTTACATAAAATGCGATCACAGCGCCATCTGCCGGGCGATTGATCCCAAAATCTAATAAGACCCTTTCCATGTCAGGGTCCAACTATACACCAAGTTTGGTTCAATTTTATTCATCGGTTCGTGAGATACGGTGTGACATACGAAATTTTGCGATCACAGCGCCACCTGCTGGACGATTGATCCCCAAATCTAATCAGCACCATGCCCCGTCAGGTTCCAACTATATACCAAGTTTGGTTGAATTTCATTCATTAGTTCGTGAGATACGGTGAAAAATACGAAAATTTGTCCTATACTGCCATGTTAAAAATTTACATAAATTGCGATCACAGCGCCACCTGATGGGCTATTGATCCCAAAATCTAATCAGCACAATGCCCCGCCAGAGTCCAACTATATACCAAGTTTGGTTGAATTTCATTCATTGGTTCGTGAGATACGGTGAAAACACTAAACCACAGACAGACAGACAGACAGACAGACAGACACACAGACAGACATTTTTTAAAAACTATCAATTCGTGTTCAGGACATCCCAAAACGTTTAGATCCGTCAAAAAACGGAGGTCGAAAATTTTCGCGATTCCAATACTTTCTCTATATTACATATAGAAGAAAGTAAAAATATCAGGTGTTTTAATACTTGCTGCAACCCAGTTTATAGAATGATTCCTCTATTTGACATGATATCACTCAGTGTTAACTTTATCGTTATATTAATGACATATTTTAATTTGATCGACATTTTCACATGACATGGAATACAAAATTAATTTTCGTGTTATGCAAATTTTTGCCATCATTTGTTTTTTAAACAATGTATCCAATATTTTAGTTCAACAATTGAATGAACAATTGCAACAACTATTTAATAAAAAATAATTGTTTGATAAACAACAATGTTTATATATATATATTTTTACAACAATGAAAAGTTTCTTTTTTTAACAATTTTCTTCAGTCTAATTACTGACCCTTATCTGAGAATGATGTATCTTTCGTTCTTAGGTGTTCTCTTCGTGAGTTACTTTTTAAAAAAGTTCCTCATGTGGTTTATTTTTAAACTTTTCGAGCATCATCCTATGGAGGATGCTCGGGAAAGGTATGCGTGTCCAGTGACTTCCATCTTTGCTGGACGTTATTTGTCAATGAATAATGATTGTCAAAAATTTTATAACCCAGCTTTATATAAAGCTCGTGTTTGTAAGCATCCAAAGTTGGATATAAAAAAACTGCCAAAAGTTGGTAATATTATTTCACTGCCTGATACTGTTACTGATGAACCTCCGTTCCAAACCGAAGTGGACTCAGTTCAGTCTCAGGTAGTGAACGCACTCGATGGAAAAGAAACAGTTTCTACTGCATTGCCTGATAATTCTACTGACGAACCTCCGTTTATCGAAGTGGAATCAGTTCATTCTCAGACAGTGGAAACGGTTATTGAAAATCAACCAGTTTCTGTTTCTCCACAACATCATAAAAAAAAAGAAATTCCGGAAATTGAGGAATTTTATGAAAATATGTTGTTGTTGTTGCATTCGAAGTGTAAAAGAATAAATTACCTCGGGATGCTTGCTGGCAGTAGGCTATGGGACCTGCCTTATCAAAACTTCCCATGAGAAACGATGCATGGCGACCTCCACGTGGTGTTTCTCGGGTAACGCTAACAGCCATGCGCATTTAATTTAGATAAAGTTGTTATTATAAGGTTTCGTTTGCGCGTATGCGTGTGTGTTATGATTATTGTTATAACACATACCTAGTTTTTTCTATAATGAATATCCGCTATTTAAATTACAAATTTCGGAAATTTCCATTTTTCGTATATTTATAACCTACTTGAAACTCGATATTATTAATTTTAAAGTAAAATTAAACTGACGCATTAGAATTTTACATGGAAAAAATATCATTTATTCAGATAAAACTACATCAAAATTTATTTTTTGAGCATTCTTAAGCTGAATTGTTCCCGTCAAAAAAGTTCAAAACTTTAAAATATGTTATATCAGGGATGGAACACGGGCGCAGAATTCATACCGGAATCTGCATAAGAAATTTCTCTACCTATAATATCGTTGATTTAAGAAGTAGAAAATTTTCTTACATTGATAGTGGTATGAATTCTGCGCCCGTGTTCCATCCCTGTTATATCAACCAAAGTCTATAAAAGTAGTACCTGTAAGAAATAACAAAATCGTATTATAGTTTAATATCAGGGAATACTTTTAATTTAGGATTTATTTTCTAATTTTCTGAGAATTATTAGATTAATTTTCATTCAAGTCGGCAGTGTAAACAAACAAGATAGAAGTACCATTTTATCCATTAAAACTTTAACCACGAGAGAGTTTAGAGAACCAACGATAAACAAATTAAGAAAATAATTATTTGTAGTCACTCACTTTCATAAAAAAAAAAAAAAAAAAATGGGAATGATTTGTATTAATGTGATGTTATGTGCAAGGACGTAGGCAAAGGGACGGTCCCCTCCCACAGAAATAAATGACAAATGGTTGTTTTCGTGTAGTCTCAAGTATAAAGCAAACATTGCTGCCAAAAAATATGTTTAAAAAATACTAACCCACATACGAATAATTTTTTAAAACTCACAAATTCAGTTTAAGAGATTTTCCCATTATGTCCTTTTCTTTCTATATTTAAACTCTAGAGCGTCTTAAAACCCATTCTCCCTTAATCTTGCTATATTTTTTCGCTTAATTTCATCCACCTTCGTACTATAGCTATAATATATTATCCTGCGTCATGAATTCAATCTTTTTACTTTCTTCCGTACTCAACAGAAGAAAGCATTGGATTCATAAAAAATTTCAACTTCCTGTTTTCGATGGATTTACATGTTTTGCGATATCTAGAACATTATTGACCATTTTTAGAAAATTTTAGAAAATGCCTATCTGTGTGTGAGCAAAATTTTGTTCCAATTGTATCTCAGAAACTATTACACTGCTCAGAATTGCATATAAACTTATATGCAATTGCACCATGACATAAAATAGTTCTTATTGCTTTTTGGTGATAATTGTCCATCAGGTGGCGTTCCAATCCGGATTTTTCTAAGTTCTTAACTTGATGGTATAGACCGAAATTTCTTATAAACGTACACAATGAAAATTATTTTTAACGAATCATTATGAAATTAAAAAGATTTGTTTATAATAGTCATAATCAAGTAGAAAAAAAACAGAAATTGGACATACAGGAGCGACGCTTTTCTCCTGGGGATAAGTCCCCTCCGAGAGGGCAAATTTTCGATATGGGCACCTTTTAAAAAATTTCGTCAATATCTTTAAAACGAATAATTGAACTATTGATCTGTGATACTTTAAATAGAAGTTTTTTTTTTTTTTTTTTTTTTTTTTTTTTTAATAAAGTTATTTATTTTGAGTGAATTTGTATAGAAAAATATAGAAGAAAAATTTGCGTGCAAGAGCCTCATAAACAAGAGGCATTCGGGGCATGTGACCTGAGTAGCCGAAAACCATAAAACTGGCCCTGAAAATACCATTTTGCCTTTTACGACTAAAAATGAAAAAAAATGGTGTCATAATGCAATTTCTGCCATATTAGTCCTATAAACAGGTATATCTATACATGTGCTGATTGGTGCACAGAGCAAGAGAGAGACGGGCCACGAAAATATGTGTTCCTCGGGGGCCTATCATGAAGTTAATCAAGACCCGTTTGTGTATGCGTATGGGCTTTCCTTTGTGTGTGCGTGTGTATATTATTATATCATTCTCTTTCAGTAACCTCCCTCTGCAATTTATTCACCGTGAAGCTATTTGGAGCCGAGTTATGCTTATAAAGGTGATTTGCTTTCTGCCCCGCCCCGGGGGAAACGGGGGACGGAAGCTATTTCCCAAAATCCCGTCTTGTGTCCCGTCAGGGTCCTAAAACCAACTTGCTCACAAAATTTTTTCCTTTATCTCCCATAGAATAGCCACAGCTATGTTGAGTCAGTGATCAGTGAATCTGTGAATTTACTCTTTTATATCTATAGATTATACTATAGAATATTAAGATTTCTAAAATAAAGGCGTTTCCTCCCTGCTGTCTCTGAAATTAGATTCACAGTGGAAAACAATCAGTATCCTGAGTAAAGAATTTGCTTTGGTTTGTTTATTAAAATAAAAATATAAATATCACCAAATTTTCGCTATATTGATCAGATATAATAAAATATTTGAAAGAAATGAAATAATTGTTAAAATATTAAAACCAAATTCATTATAAATTGATGATATAGCTTTTAAAAAATTATTTAAATCAAAACAGTTAAAATATTTAAAATATATATATATATATATATATATATATATATACATTAAAACTTTTTTTTTAAACAAATATGGACGGAAATAAATGACGAAATTATTCAGTTGTTTCTTAATAAAATTAATGACATCAACTAATATTAATTGTATTTAAAGGCAATAATAGTTTTGTATCAATATTGTAATGGCGACAATGAATATTCATATCGTAGCAGCGAATAAAGATATGGGATGACGATCACGCAGTGTCTCAGTCATATCAGAGTCTCATATCACGCATGCGTTATTGCTTAGCTGTAAATCGATTCCAGATAAAGCAAGATCATGATCAGAAAAGGCGATTCGAATATTCAGATCGTAGCTGTGAGTAGCGATTTCAGATTAAATCAATGTCTAGCATCACGCATGCGTTATACGTGTATCATCCATTCTCCTTCGTATCAGCGATTACCGGCTTTCACGGAGTGAAACGTTGGGCTCACTGAAACTGATATGGTCGCTCGCAGTACGTTCGCAGCTGAGTTCCTGATAATCGTGGCGCTTGCGATATATCGCCAACAGAAAGATTTCGTTATCGGTTTCAAATTGCATGTTTTTAAATCGATGTTTCGCGATGTATCGATGTATCGCCCAGTCCTAAGGGACATCCAAGAGAATTCAAATTCATTACGCCTAAGGTGGAAAATGCTTGTACATACAGTTTAACAACTACAGGCTGCATTAAACCAAATGAAATGAACATATATTTTTCGTATGCGCAAAAACAGGTTTCATGTAGAATATAGTATGAAAATCTTTCATTATTCATTTATATGCTAAACATTAGAAATAAAATATTGTGGGGAAATACTTGAAAATTCATGGAAATATATTTCAAGTTGTGTTGTGTGTTATTAATATAAGATTATATTTATGTGAACCATGTTGTGTGTACATAATTTTTAAAAGATATACAGGGCTTCCAATGATTAAGCAAAAAATTTCTTTTTTATTGAATGTAATTAGTGGAAGAGCTTCGCTATAACATTTTACTGTGCCCAGGACAATTGCTCAAGAATTTTAATGAATTACTGATACTCGTATGATAAATAAAGTAATTTTTCAAGCTAAGTAATCATCGCTTGTTTTTGTGTATTTATACATTTTTAAGTTTCCTGAATAAAGAAGTCAAGTTTTTAACATTTCGTCTTTGTCTCTATAATCTTATCAAATTAATTTTAAGATAAATACTTTCAGGTAATTCACACTTTGTGTTTTGAAGTTAATATAAATTTGTTACTTAAAAGTTTGATCAGTATTTATAATTTTCAAGGAACGATACGTGTGAAATTTGTTTCAATACTTTAAAATAATCTTTTGAAATTAATAACAGATTTTAATTCTATATAAATGCAGGCACCATAATCAAACGGAGAGTTGAGCCCTCCTCACAAAAAGTTATCTGTCGAATAAAGCTGTTCTAAAGCCTGGTTCAAATTGTCTTTAATGTAGGTTTAAATAACAGTACTCGTTATATTACCTCATAATCTCGAATCTTTATTCATAGTATTGAATTTCAGGGTAAAAGAAAGTCGTGTGGGTGCCACAATAGATTATTTTCATTTGAAATTCATTGTTTCTACAGAGTGTAAACAATATTACTATAAAAGTTAATTATTCTAGCTGCAATTAATCTTACATTTTTTTTTCTAATTAATTAAATACTCAGTTAAACAAATTTACCATTAAGTGTTTCATGTACTTTTCGATTTAATTAAAATTTCCTTCAAAATACGTTATAGGTTTTAAGGCAATAAAACATTAGACAGTTATCACTTATACGTAAATTAATAACAAAGTTATATCTGTTAATCTTTATTCGTAGATATTGAAATTTGTTTAACTTTTTAAGGAATATTATTAAAACGAATGTATTTATACAAAACAGTAATTATTCTTTTTTTTTTAAAATTAAAATCACACAATCAACTGATTGGAAGAAAATCATATTTATTGAAATTTTATTTTTCCGACTGAGTGAAAATAATGCCTGGAGTCAAATCCCGGATATTTGACTTACAAGGTCAAGTCTCTATTAAATTTTTATTAAAATCACACAATCAACTGATTGGAAGAAAATGATATTTATTGAAATTTTATTTTTCCTACTGAGTGAAAATAATGCCTGGACCGGGAGTCGAACCCCGGATATTTGACTTACAAGGTCAAAGCTCTACCAATTGAGCTATCCAGGCCGACAGACCAGATGTTTCGGCCTAAAGGTTGTCTGAGTGAGTAATGCCGACCGGTTGTCGACCTGGATAGCTCAGTTGGTAGAGCCTTGATCTTGTAAGTCAAATATCCGGGGTTCGACTCCCGGTCCAGGCATTATTTTCACTCAGTTGGAAAAATAAAATTTCAATAAATATGATTTTCTTCCAATCAGTTGATTGTGTGATTTTAATAAAAATTGTATTTCTTTCTCCCATTGTTTAATGATGTTTTCCATTACCTGCGGCATATTTCTGTCGAGCTATCTACATGATAGACCAGATGTTTCTGCCTAAAGCTTGCCTGAGTGAGTAATGCCGGCCGGTTGTCGGCCTGGATAGCTCAATTGGTAGAGCCTAGACCTTGTAAGTCAAATATCCGGGGTTCGACTCCCGGTCCAGGCATTATTTTCACTCAGTCGGAAAAAAAAAATTTCAATAAAGTAATTATTCTGTTATAGAGAATATTTTGCAGTTTCGACGAAAAACAAACTACGCGTTTGAGGAAATTTGCGAATTAATTATAATAAAAGCTTAAAGTAGTGAGGATCAATACCAAAATTGAGTCTTTGGTATACTCACCAATGGTTTAATCATTAAAGTATTTGAACTAAGTTGAAGGGTCAGCGATAGCTGTGTCAGTAGAGAGCCGAACTCGTATTGGAGCAGGGAAGTCGCCCCCTCCGTGGAATATTAAAATTGTGATGGCATGTTTCCTAACCACCCTTAGGAGTGAGTCCCAGACCGTCGCCAATTGCCCAAAATATTGCATTGGTACGACATAAAGCCCACTCAACCTCTACTTCAACTCTAATCTAATTCGGCTTTCACCTTTAAAATACTAATTTTACTTACATTCGAAATTATCCCTTCATTTTAAATTATTATTTTTATATAATCTAAACGTAATAGAATTGAATAAATAAAGTAAAATCATAAGTAGCTCTTTTTTATTATTATTAACATATGAAATTTCCATAGTTTAATTGAGAAAATTGAGCAGTAGCATTTGAGAATTACATGGAAAATTGCGCAATCGACAAAATGTGGGCTTTTGTCAAAGTTGATTCTTCAAAGATTCGACTATTTTTGAAAATTAATTTTTTTTTTTTTTTTTTTTTTTAACGGACGATTTCTGGAACACGAGATTATTTAACAGAAATTTCATTTAATTTACGTGTAACATGTGAAATGTAAAATTTTTCTGTGATCAGTCAATTAGCGTATTTCACTTTTATGAAATAAAAGAAAAAGAAAAAATGTGTCGAGTTGTTAATAATTTTAAGATTCTACATTGTGTTATTCTGCCACCGCGTGTTTAGTAGCGAGTGGACATTTTCAGATATATAACAAGATTTTATACTCGACTTGGTCACTTTTATTTCTAAATAATGAAAGATATTTCACTTGTTAAAATTAATTTGACTTTTCTTCAAAAGATACTAACTTATATATCTTCAAAGTTATGTATTCATAAAAACTTATAACGTGGTTAAATTTGATGCATTAATATCAATATTTCATCCGTTTCTGTCATTTATCTATTCGAAAAATTGTCTTAAAATTGTTTATTTAACTTTAAATAGGAACACAGTAATAGTTTTTTTTTTTTTTCCCCAATAGAGAAAAATATCTTTTAATCAATTTTCAAATAAACCCAGTAACTTAATATACATTTAAAATGTACAATATTATTGCTTATCTAAACTAAAATAATGATACAGATAATAACTACTTGAATATTAAGAATTACGTCTAGTGAAAATTCAAACTGAGATTTAGTTTTCTGAAAATTCACGAAATCTAATTTTTTTAAAATGATTTGTATTATTATTATTTAATGTGTTTTGTTGAGACTAATTTGTCTAGTCAAGGACAGTTCCTAAATATTTCGTATTTCTTTAACATTTAGTATCAGAAATTTTGTTTACGAAACAAATTTAATTTTTATCTAATAAAACAATACATTAATGTATTTTTCCTTACATAATGAAATTTGAAAAACATTCTTCCAGAAGAGAAATTGTAATACTACCAAAATACCGTGTTCGGTAAAATTACTTAATGAAAACTTAAAACGTAAACGTTCCTTCTGTAGATTGAAAACAGGTAGATTAACAATGTGTGCTTTAAGTTCTAACTGAATCTCAGCATATGTCCAAATCTGCTAACTTTAAGTGATAATTAAGTTTCGTATTTCTGAAATGCACTTAACACATTGTAAAGTTTAAGATGTAGTTTAATAAGCTAGCAGTATGTTTCTAATTTTTCAGTAATAGCTTTAAATTTGCTTAAAGTTGTGCGGATTTTGATTAATCAAAGTATTTTTAAAGATAAAAGACATACATGAATAAAAATTCTTACAAATTAGAAAATCTCAGACTAATACGAACTAAATTCCTTCACTTAGAAAAATAACAGATTTTAACCATTCATATATATTTTAATATGTTTTTTAAATAATATATGCATATTTTCGACAGTTGTGTAATGCTGTACTACTTTTTAGATGTAAGTGAATCTGATCACACACATACATACATACATATATATATATATACATACACACACACACAGAGAGAGAGAGAAAGAGAGACATGATAGTATATATTGTGTTAAAAGTATGTGAAAAAACATTCAATTTTTATTGAAAATAAAGATATTAATAGAATAAGCAAAATAAAAGCGATATATATTAGAAAGGAATTCCCTTTTCATTAACTTTTATGACATCGATTAATCTGTTTGGTAGTAAATATTACAAGGATTATATTATTATTTAGCAAAATTTGTCCCATTAATCCTTTGACGTTCACTGCATATTTACACATGAAAATTGCGAAACTAATTTATAGAATGGCTTTTAGACGTGTAGCTGACCATAAATATGTTAAAAGGAGAAATTAGCATTTTTTAATTTTCTGAAAACTTTTGGTGTGAAACACCTATATCCGTATTTTAAACTGGTTAAATTAAAATAATAACAAATTTAATAACGGATTAAATTTGTAAATAGACACTATAAATTCCAAAATCTTCCAACAGTTGTTTGACATCAAAATAATAGCACGCTCCTTTGTCAAGTGACAAACAAGGCACGATATCATCGTCAAAGAAGCAAGGCACACTCGCGTCTATTAAGGGCCCTCTTCACTCACCGCCGCCGGAAGCCGAAACTAATGTTATTCAATGGGAAATTTTTCTTTACAAATAACTTATTAACTAATACATATTTTTAAATTCTGTTTTCACATTCTGAAAGTTCCCAGCTGTTAAATTGACGCACCTTTTCTAAAATATTATTTTTTAAATTTTTTATATTTTATTTTGAAGCTGCAAAATACGAATTTTCAATATGTGAAATTTTTTCATTTTGCAATTTCGAAATAAAATATTAAAAATTAAAAAAATACATTTTTGAAAGAGGTCCGTCAATTTAACAGTTGGGAATTTTCTGAATGTGAAAACAGAATTTAAAAATACGTATTAGTTAATAAGTTATTTGTAAGGAAAATTTCCCCATTGAATAACATTGGCTCGGGCTTCCGGCGACGATCAGTGAAGAGGGCCGTTAAATATCAGCCTGTTCACATTCCGTGAATATTCTGATCATGCAAACTTCCTCTTGCGACGACCTCAATCCCATGTTTTGCATACAACAAGGGGCTTATTTACTACCTTACTTTCTATAAAAATATTAATGTTATAAGTAAAAATAAATTAATTGTTATTGCTAAAGATCCAGTTCCATATACCGTTTAAAAATAAATAAGCCCAAACAAATGCATTTATATATATATATATATATATATATATATATATATATATATATATATATATATATATATAAATGACACCAATTTGCACAAAATTTATGAAGTATAAAATAACTCAGAATCGAAGATAGAAAATTTGACTTTGTACTTGATCAAATTGTACAACAATTTATTTGTATGCTACAATTAGGAAACCCCCCCTTCCTATGCGATTATGGGATGACAAACGTACACATATGCAATCTTATGATTACTAGCGATTTTCTTCAATTTAACGACGCAGAAGAAACTCAGTAGAAAGGATCAGAAAACCCACTTTAAAAACCTTTTATGTCCAAATTAAATATGGGTAAAATAAAGCTTAATGAAGCTAAAATAAATTCCATGCCATTTAGTTTTTTATTTAGTTTGTATTAAGATTTATTTTATTCTAAAGTAGCATAACTCATTCGGACCAAAAGTCAAAACTTGATTTACAGAAATACAAAAATGTTTATTTTATTGTATTGTATTCAAGACGTAATACACTTATATAAATTCATGAAATTTGTTTTTAAAGTTAGGAATTCTGCAAAGCAATTTCTTTCAATTTCTCAAACTGTATGTATTTAACTCTTATTACTGCGTTTTATATGTTAGTTATGCGTTTTATAGTTAAGTAATCACAATTTGATGTGAAAACAAGACTGTCATTATCCACGTGGAAGTACACTGCCTGGTCAAAAAAAAAAAAGTTACATACTCTCATGTAACGAACTTTAGTACTAATCACAGCACGCTTATTTCATAGACATTTTTTCTATTAAATTATGGAATGTCTCTACAATTATAGTTGGCCGCATTAGCATCAACTTTTTGCCAAGATCTGTAATTGATGAATTAAAAGTACAATCAATTCTCAATGTCCTCTCCAGTATATCCCACACATTGTCAATGGGATTAATATCTGGGATTTGCGACGACTAATTCAAGTGAGTTAATGAATTAGTATGTTATATGAACCAATCTTTCACAATGCCAGCTCGATGAGTTTTAGCATTATCATCTTGAAATGTTCCATCATGTTCAGGGAAGAAAAATTTCATTGAGATAATAAAATGATCACTCAATAAACTCGCTTATTCAGGAGACTTTATTTTATCGTTACAGATTATTGCTGATCATAGTCCAGCCGAACAGAAATAACTCCAGATCATTAAACTTCCTCCTGGGGCTTGTACTGTGGGTACAATGCATGAAAAGCCCAATGGTTCAGCTTCCCTTCTAACACTGCTGCAACCATCAAGTTGGAAGAGAGTAAATCTGGACTCATTGGTTCACATGATCTTCCATCATAGCTCAGAAGCCCAGTCTTTATGTTCCTTGGCAAACTGAAGCCTCTTTTTGATCCAATTAATGGAAATAACTAGTGGTTTCTTTGTTGCAACACGACTGTTTAATTCCCTTCCTTTGAGTTCTCATCTCATTGAGCGAGTGGAAAAGATCTTCCATCCCTTATTGAAGCTGATCGCTAGTTCTAAAATCGATTTTCTGCTATCCGATTTTACTAATCGTTTTAATGATTATCAGTCATGATTATTGAGCTTTTTTTTTTTTTTTTTTTTTTTCGACCAAACATTTTCTGCAGTTTTCAAATTGTAAGAAATTTTTGTGATATCCTGAATGCAAAATATAACTTTATTTTTCTAGATTTTGAAAAATTTCTTTTAAACATTAGGTAAAGACTTGTTTATTTGGGGAAAAAACGTTCTTTGTTTCGTTACATAAATATGCATGATGTTATAAGTATGATGAAACATGATGAAATAAACACAGAATTCAAGCTCACGTGAAATAGATACATTTCTTGTAAAATAAATTCATTATTTTTTATATCAAAAAAAAAAAAAAAAAAAAGAAGGAAGGATAAGGAGTTTTCCTACATACAAAAAAGTGACTTCAAACATAAAATTATTTTACCAATTAAATGAATTCACTTATGAGGAAGAAATTTACGCAATTCGACATAAGAAGTTTTAATTTAAAAAAAAAAAAAATAGTTTCAATTAACTAAAATTCTGCGAAAAAAAAAAAAAAAAAATGAATGACATAAAGAATATTTATTCAATAACAGAATTATTATTTTTTCCCTATTCTTTTCAGAAATGCCACATAACTTTTCCTAAAAAATATCTCAACGAATCTCGTTGCCATTTTTATAATTAAAAAAACTAAAACTCATACCCTTAGGAATCGTATGACAGCAGCCTCTTGGTGCATAATTACAGAATGCAGTATTTATTTGTTTTACAAATTAGTTTTGTCACCATTATGACCCTTTTTTGAACATCTGCGAATTTTCTTTTTTATTATTATTTCTTAAGCAGAATAGTAATTAAGTAGAAGATCAATGAACTTTGCTTTTTTAATCTAGTTCTCAGTATTTAACATAATTTCTCTTTAATTAAACAATTATTTCAGCTTTTTTCCCACAAAAAGAAAAAAAAAATCATCAAAATTATTAAAATATATGCTAATGTCAATAATGAAAATGAAAAGAAAAACTACAAGTGTCAACAAATGTAGATAAAAGAGTCCTGAACATTTAAAGAATCGATTGATAGTTTTACCTTATGCTTCCTTATTTTGTATGAGTATGATTTTACCTCTAAATAGAATAAAACTGGTTTTAATGAAGAAATGTAGGAATTTATTTTGAAATTTCGTTTTCTAAATTGAACACAATCTGCCAAATAAAAATCGTAATGACGTCAAAAATTATTCCGAGTGTCACCGATTCATCCCGATGACAATATGACATCTTTAATCAGTAAGATTGTTTTTCACTTGGACATAATTCAGTGACTTATATGTGAAATGCTACTAAATGATCATCATGGCATCGCAAGCGATCGTCTCAAAGATTTACAAGTGAGAAACGACCATTTTAATATAGACAAATTTATTTCGTCACCTCTAACTCATTCGCAAATGAGACGGTCAAGGCCGTAGCTGAGGGAGGGGCGACAATCTCCTGAGATTTTACAATTTTGCCAAAAAATTTTATTAATGCTTCATTTTAGCACTCAACATTTTGTACACTTAAGTTACAACCCGCTTCTGGCTGCGGCTTTGGAGTCAGTCCATTTAATGGCCGAATAATTTATTAATATATTATAAATTAATGTAATAATTATATATATATATATTAATTAACTTAATAGTGCCTTCACTTATTATTAAAGGTTCTGTATTAAAATCTTGGTTCAATCATTGATATTCTTAGCTGTTCGGAATGTATATAATAAGCCATAGGTTTCTGCCTAATTAGCCTTTAAGTGCAAAAACTGACTGACGAGTGACAAAATCAAGTGCAAATGAGATATCATCATCATAATAAGACTTACATATTTTTCGATTTAAAATGATCAGATAATAAATTTCTGCTTAAATAATTTTCTTGTTGCGCAAAAATGTCCTTAATGTTATAGGACATCAAGAGAGCAGTAAATATAAAAGTTATGTTCCATCGAGTTTATGTCGACAATTGCACATAGTGTAACAGTAGTACGACGTAAAACCACACTCAACCTGAAACTCAACCATACAGTTTAGAGTAATAAAGAAACGCTATGTAGCCGAATGTGACTTCATTGACAGATTTTTCATCAACAACTTGACAGTAAATAATTATAAGTTAAAAAACTTTTATAAACCATGTTTTTAATTTTTCTGTTAAATCATAGCTATAGAACTAACTACATTAGCACTTTATCAATGCGTATTGTTACGAAATTGTAAATAATTGTACTTATTTTTGTATAAATTCTTTCAAAGAGGCTTAGTAAGTTGATAAAATGTCAATTTTCTGCATTTCCAGCTCTTTTTCGAGTTAAAATAGCCTAATCTTCCCTTTAAAACGAATTAAAAAGCTCCAATAGGCAGGAAATGGATTTGGTGCCAAATTTGGCGAGTTTTTGCCCTTGGCGCCTTTTTTGGCGACTTTTGGCGAGAAAATCCTTATTATCGATATTCCAAAGATGGACGTTCTAATGTGATTGGTTAAAGAGTTACGGGAAATTTGAATTTAAAAAAAAAGTTGATTTTAAAAATAAAATATTAATCCTTTCCGAACAATATATATTTGCATCATGAACTAGCATTAGCACATGAACATGCATTAGCACTTTATCAATGTGTAGAAAATCTGAAAAAATGACGTCAATTTTTGCAAGATGCATAATTTAACTTTTTACAATTTTTTAACGTTCACGTTTAATTAAATATATTTATTTTTATGTCGAAAGAAAATGAACTCGTAAATTTTTTTTGGCAACAATTAAATTATACATAACATTTTAATGACTATTTTTATTGCTATTAGGAGCTTATCATTTTCATATTTTAATTAATTAAAAGAAAACTATTCGAAAATTCGAAAATCTGACTTCGAAGTATTGTGTTGTCATCGGGTTCTGAGCTACTGTGAAAGTTTCAAATGTCTAGCTAGTAGGGAAGTTAGTTAAAAATAGATTGCAAGATTTGTACCGGACAAACAAACAAACACACAAGAATAGAAGTTAATAAAAACATGGTAAAATATAAGTAAGTCCTTCCGGATAATTCAGAAGAGAGATTTCTTTTTTCATAATCAAGTGGCTGATATTTTGAAACAAGATGGCGGATAAAATTTATTCATGAATTTGGAGAAAATATACTAATGTGGTCTATGTACATACGGAGTTTTAAGTAAATCGATTCATAAATACTTATTTTTGTGAATTTAAAATTTTCAAGTAGCCGGCACACTTGAAAACAAGATGGTGGAATAACTTGAAAAGCTAAATCCTCCAAGATATTTGTAAGAGAAGTCAGGCAAACAAATTTGTTTCGAATTAATTCAGTATTTAAAGAGTTATCGTGATAACAAATATTCAAGTGACAGCTTGATTTCAAGTTGCCTTCACTTGGAAACAAAATGGCGGAGCAAGTTGCCCAGTGAACTCATCCAAGATAATTAATTGTGTGATAAGTCCAATGTTCAGCTTTGATTTGAATTAAATCAATATTTCAAAAGTCATCGTGATGACAAATTTTCAAGTGACAGCCTGATTTGAAATTACATCCTTAATTTAATGTATCAGCCATTTCATTTCAAAATGGTGGATTAAATTAATTAATAAACTTGGTTAAGATTCTTATATGCTCCGACTTCTTGAATAAGATCAAGGTGTAGTAACTTTCTTACAATGTGAATTTGGAATTTTCGAGTGGTTGTCACTTGGAAATAAAATGGCAGAGCAACATGGTTAACGAATTTATCTATATGTAAAACAAATCCAATGTCTAACTTTAATTCGATTTGGATAATTATTTTGGAAGTTATGGTGATGACAAAATTTCCATTATACATATAGATAGATAGATAAACAAAGTGATTGAAATAGGTGGACGATCTCTAAAGAAATCAACCTTTAAATATAGTAGGAAAAAATTAATTATGACGAAATTAATACTTTAAGAATTATGTATATTAGCATCATGAACTGTATTAGCACTTTATCAATAAGTATGAAATTCTTAAAGTTAGAATAACGCCAATTTTGTGAAATGCGTAATTTAATTTTGTTAATTTTTTATTGTTGACATTTAATTGTTGAATCGTCAATGAAGGCTTCTACCTGCAGACTCAAAAAAAAATTCAGGTTCTGCGTGTTCATTTGTTTGTCTGTGTGTACCACGATAGCGGCCGCAAAATCACTCAATTAACTTACAGTTTGTCACACATGTCCACTCTACATACATAAATAGTTGTATAGTTTTCGCGCATATATTGCTTTTTGTTCATTTACAAGGACACACCAAATTATATCTTATCATTACGGCCTGCGAGCAGAATTGCGCTTAAACGCAATTAAACATGGTTAAACTACATTCAGCGAAATCAAATTAACATTCATTATTCAGATATTTAAAGATATGTTTTCTGTAGAAAAATGAGTTCATAGATTTAATAATTATTGTACAGGACCTTTCAAAAGTGTTCTGTCAATGTCAAATTTCCAACAATTATTCTTCAGCTACATTGAATAAGTTATATAATTTTTACTGATGCATATAATACTTATGGATCATTTACAAGGAGACACAAAAGAATTTCGTGACATTAGAGTGTAAGGGTAGATTTCTATTTAAGCGCATTTTAACGCATGTATGCTGCATTCAATATAATGGGATCAATATACATTTTTAAGATGCTTAAAAGCATGTTCTCTCTAGAAAAAAGTTATGTATAGATTGAATAATTTGATTGCAGGACCACACAAATGAATTTCGATGGCATTCGGTAATCATCCAAATGATGTCAATCTTAGTTCAAATATTAACGAATCACAATGAATTAGTTGTATGCTTTTTATTGGTACAAATGATAACTCGTGTACAAGGACACGCAAAAGAATTTCGTATTATTACGATCTATAGATGATATTTCTTGTAAGTGCTTTTTGAAATGGTTACACTCTATCAAACATAATGAAATAAACATATGTTTATGTATGTTATAACTGTTGAAAAGCATGTTTTCTGTGTAAAATGGTAGGCAAAAATTTGGTAATTAGTTTACAGGGCTACATAAAATAATTCCGATGTATTATGTAATCATTTGGCATCAAATTTAGTACAAATATTAATGAGCTACACAGGTATTAACGCAAAGGCTTTGAGTTTCAAGGAAATAAATATATACACATGTAAACAGATAGATATTGACAGACAGATACAACGAGGGGTTGAGAGGGGCGCAAGCTCCTTGCGAAACGTATCTGGTTACGTAGCGAGTTAATTACATTGTTATGCATGAAAATCGGGCCCAACACCATTTTTTGCAAATTTTTATATAAAATGACCTCCTGAAACCGAATATGACGCCCATTTTGACCTATCTCTCACCGTTGTTTGGGGACGTTCCCTTATTTTTATCACTCTTCGGTAATTTTATAGCTATAAATTTGATTTATAGGGGAGGAAAGGAGAGGAAAGTTAGTAATATCAGTGATATAAAGAATCAAATACGACGTGAGTCAGCATTCGCTCTCCGCAAAATAATACTATAGTTAATCGTTGGTCTTTATTAAATAAACATGGTGGCAATCAAGTTGATACCAATTGTTCATAATTTGTGTATGGTAATTTTTCTTTTATTACAAATTTCATGACGGCTTTCATGACGAGAGTTATCTGCCATTTAATAATAACATGATTTTAAAACACTTTGTACAGTCAGCAGCAAAAGTAACCGAGTACTAGCCAATAATTCCGATATCAAAAAAGTACACTTAATATTGTTTCGTTAAATAAATGACTCGACAAGGATTAATTTAACAAAGCAATATTAAGTGTTCTTTTTTTAGACAGGGATTATTGCTAGTGCTCGGATGCTTTTGCTGCCGACTGTATATATTTAATATCGAGGTAAACATTGCTAAAATTTCGAAAAAAAAAAAAAAAAAAAAAAAACTTTTCAATAGTTTAAAAAGAAATTTTTTATTTTAATTGTGAAAATATTTTTGATAGTATAATTTCTTTTCGTAGAATCTGTGATTAAAAAAGAAAAAAAAAAACCGTAATTACACTAAACAAAACGTTTACACGTTAAAATAAATATAAATTTAGTAGAAATTTAATTCACATCTTTATTTCTTTCCCTAATTTTAATTAGAACATATCTATCTCTATAGATCTAGCTATCTATCTCTCTATATATATTGTTAATACTGCAAACAAACAAAATCATTTTTAAAAATATTAATTATAATTTAGAAATATAAAATAAAGCTTTATTAACTTTTTCGTTATTAAAAAAATATTTATGCATTTCGCTACTATTATAAAAAGTTAAAATAATTACAAAATTTTTTTAATGTAATATACGCACTTAAAAAAAAAAACCTGTAAAACAATTTAGTAAAGCCTTTTGAATAATCCGGAAATTTATAAATTATCTAAAAGTAGTTTGCAAATTGTAAAAATGAAACTAATTTCGAAAGGTAAATATCTCATGATGTGTTTGCTAAAATTAGAGATTCAATATTTACACACTTCAGAACAAAATGCTATTTCTATGTAAACTTAATTCGTTTCCATCTTTGGTGTTAAGAAAACTTGTGAAACTTGTTTGGCGTTTAAAATTAAATTAATTGTGGTAGGAGACTAAACGCTGTGAAATAGAAGATATTTATAGAAATGACCAGAATTAATTTAAATATTTTGAATTGAAATAATTCAAAGGGAAACAGTTATCCCCCATTTAATAAAATTTGATGCAGCATATCCAAAAATATTTGAAAAGGTCGAACTTAAAATTTTTCTTCTTGCGCTGATATTATTTATAGGATATTTAAATGCGTTAGTGCATTTAATTTTATCATGTAATAATGCCTTTCATTAAACATTTTTTTTTTCCATTTTACGATTTTTAAATAAAAACGAATTTTTCTTAACAATTTTATTTATTATAAACACCATGTAGACTTACGAATTAATTTGGATTATATAGACCTTATATCAATATCTTTAGCTAATTTATAATTTTTGAGAAATTCGGTTAAAAATTCATGATTTCTCACATAAGAATTTTTTTAACTCTAATATATATTATGTAACATGAATTATTGACTGAGAGTTCTCAAATTTTATATTACTAGTTAAAAATGGTCTGAAAGAAAAAATGGGTATTTATTTAATTTTAAAAAATATCTGAAGCTATCAACTATTACTCTGATCTACTGATTTTTTTTATTATTATTTATTTATTTATTTATTTCGAAAGGCAAACCTATTGGTTACCAAAGGCGACTAGTGAAGTATAAAATACTGCATGATAGGAATTTAATTGCATGAGCAACACTCAGACTTTACATATGTATAAATATTTTTAGCTCACTGTATTTTCATTTTCCGTTAACTCACCGCATTTTCATTTTGCGAACATTTTGAATAGTGGTGCTTGCACTATATTTATAGATTGTCCTATAAAAAGTCTTTGGCAGAAGAAAAAAAAAAAAAAGTCAAGAATGAAAAATTATGTTGTCCATATTAATTATGAAACACTTTTCAATTATATTTTCCTATTACATCATTAAACTTTCAATAATAATTTATCACTGTGATGGCACTTTAATTTTTTCTTTTCTTTTTCTTTTTTTTTTTTTTTTTTTTTATAATATATACATTGTGACGAACGGTTGTGGGCCATGGTTCAATTTACTTTAGATTGAAGCTGAAACTTAATTACTTAATTAAATTTATGAAGTAATGACAAAGTCAGATTTATAAAATAAATGAGCTTTATTAAGAGCTTAAAGAAAAGGTGGGCGTTGGACTATAATGGCTTTTAATAACTTATAACTTAAGATGGCAGCCCTCTTAAATACTTTAACATCAATAAATAACCACCATTTATCTCAATTACTTTATTTAAATTCATTAACTCTTACTGCTTAGCAATCTTTCGTATGTGGGAGGATTCCCTGACGCCACTATACTACTCGACTTACTATCTTCAACTATCCTACTCTAAGCAGTTACCCCAACAGCCCTCTTACTCTAAACCGCCTTCTAAGCCGCTAACATCTAACTTCACTTCATCTCGGCTACCTCTCAACTATATCCAAAAAACAATCTTCCTTCTCCTTTTATACAAGTTACTTTCCAAAATACTTTATAAAATTAACATATTACAATCTCGTTCATCCCAGGAACTAACTCTATTGATTAGCCGAATCCTAAATTCTTCACATTCATGTTTTACTCGTAAAGTGCGAATTCTAATTGTAGCATTACGCTAACTTTGCTATACCTCACAACATTTTTTATTCAATCAAATATAATTAGGAAAATGAAAATGTGAATAAACTAAGTACCCCAAGAAATCTCTTATCACTCGTACATCATAATGACATTCGCGAACATTCCGCGAATTTTTGCCCTGGGGAGTAGATGGCCTGTTAGATTAATCGACAAAAGAAAATAAAGTCATAAATATATTTCAACTTTGTTATAAACTGTTAATACAATTGAAAAGGAAATTTCGAGCAATTTAAAATGCGTATTCTATAATTTATCTGATTTTTTTTTTTTTTTTTTTTTTTTTTTTTTTTTTTTTTGTTACGTCATTTGAATATACATATATATATATATATATATTAATGTTAATTATAGCACATATTATATGAAACCTGCTTTCCTGCTACTGAATAATGTATGTTAATTCTGTTAAATTTTATGCTGTACATTTTAATAAAATACTAAATAATATTAAAATACATTTTATTAAAACTACCTATCATAGACTGTCATATATTCGAATTTTATTCTACATCCCAGTATATAAACTATGTTATTTCTAGCATTTTTAATGGGAAAAATTCTAGAGTGAACTTAAATAATATATTAGGTGTACCAGTTAATGATGTGGATCGTTTTCAATTGATGGAGTTGCAAAAGAAGGCTTTTGGTGCGAGATGATCTGTGGGATGATCTTCAAATGACCACAGTCGGCAACAAGTCTCATCAAGGTGCTTCATGATAACGCATGCTTCATGCGTTATGCTTCATGATAACGCACCTCCACACAATTCAAAACTTTTTAAAAACACATTAAGGAACCTCGCCTGCGAAACACTAGCTCACCCGTTGTATTCGCTGAACATTGCCCCTTTATATTACTACCTATTCCGCTCGATGGCACACGCACTTTCTAAGCAGCAATTCACAACATATGATCAAGTGAAAAAGTGCTCTCTGAATGGTTTGCATCCCAGGCCGCAAAATTTAATTGGGAAATCTCCACAAATTACCTGAAAGATGGAAGAAATGTGTCGCAATCGATGGTCATTGCTTATCATAAAGCACATGTGCTATTTCTGTTTAAATTATAGTGTTTTCTTTGCTTACAAAATCCGTATTATTAACAGGTATACCAACTATATCAGTATTGATAATAAAAGTGTTTGCTAAATTGAGAGCTTAAATAGACAGACAGACAACCCTAATTCAAATACTGTTCAATTTATTTAAAATTGTAAAAAATAAAAGAAAGTGACAGTCGGCAGCAAACTTATTGAAGCACTAGCGATACTTCGTATTTAAAATATGTGCACCTAATACTACAAGGTAAACAATAAAGTTCTTGCCGTTTTTACTGGCCAAAAGGAAAATGATTTACATTAAGTATAGTCTATTGTTAATACTCGAAGTAATCGACCTCCGCCTCCAGCACCTTCTGACAACGTGTCTTCAGCTCTTCAATCTCCTTGTAGTGAAACTCAGAGGGCTTGGACGCAAAGAAGTCCGTGTGTTCTTGGCGTAAGTCTGTTTAATTGATGAAGCATTTTCCTCGAAGTTGATTGTCAAAGAGTGGAAGATGTGGTAATCGGATGGCACAAAGTCTCCCAACCAAGTCGATGTATTGTATCCCTAAACACCCGTGCGACATGCGGTCTGGCGTTGTCATGAAGGAAGAGTACAACTTTGTGATTCACTAGTGCTGGCTACTTGAATATGGATGCGGTACGGTGGCGAGAAAACAACGACATGCAGGCCGTCACTCGTCATCTCTTGTGGACTTCCAACAGCTTGTGCGGAACCCACTTACTCAGCTTGTACATCTTACCTGAGCAGTGCAGATGAAGTCTAACTGTTTCATCAGAAACGTGAAACTGGCTTGCAAGTTCACCACACGTTAGACTACTGTCCTTCACAATGGCTGCCTGCAAGACTTCGTCATTCAAGGCCTATGGTTGTCCACTGCGAGTTTAACCAGAGAGGGACTAATTTCACGACCTGAATTTTTGAAACCAATACCTAACAGTACGTTCATTCACAGTACGATCCCCAAACGCTTGACATATTCGGCGACTTGATGCAGCTGCTGATAAGCCCACTTTGAAGTCGTAAAGCAAAAAACATCGAATGAGATTCATGGATACTTCCATTTGTCTTCACTACTGTACGATTTACGAATGATGAAAATGCGTGGTGGACCTGTTTTTATAACGACGAATATTCCTACTCTCGGCTGACCGGTTTTTCAACCACGTGATACACTCATTGCATACGTAATCTCACTTCATCCACTGGGAAAACAAAATCTTTATTGGTTATCTTATATTTTGTTAAATAAATATTTTTCGAGTCATGATCTCAATCTTTATGTTGTTTATAAAAATTTAAGTTGATGATAAAAATTCGCAATCAAACTAGCAAAAATGAAAAATGTGGATGTGTGCTTCAATAATTTTTCTGCCGACTGTATACGCATAAACTCACCTGGACAGAAATTTAGTTACCCCAAGAGAAACAATGAAAAGTATCATTTAATAGCCTATAACTCCGTCTCTAGATTTTATAACCGCCTATATTCGTTTTGAAGTGATTTTACAGAGTTTTGCAGGTACGTTGCATCCAGTTTAAGCCATCCGCTGAGGATCTGATGGAGCAAATCCTCCAAAATGCAAGGATGATAATTTCGTCCTTTAACTTGCTGTTTGAACATGTCCCACAGATTTTCTATGGGTTTCAATTCAGATGATTTTGCAGGTCTATTCAGATGTAATGTATTGTGTGAGTTATCATAAAACCAGTCACATTTTCATCCAGACCGACGAAATTTGCTGTTGCCATCTTGAAAAATAGAGGTATCATCCGTATACTCATCTTGAAAATGCTGACTGAAGAAGGACATCTTATCATCCAGAATGTTAAAATAAACATGCTGATTCATGTTAGAGGACACGTCAGGGAGCGGTCACAATCCATAATACACAGTAAAAAAATTACACACTGGAATACAGTCAGTGACCTGGAAATGTCTTCGAGTCACTGACCGTAAAAATAAAATCCTGCCAGATAATCTCTCATGTTTTTTTCTCTATGAAGGAAAGTTACTTTTAACAAACAGACAATACTCCAAATTTTACAGCTAGATGAGGGTACTGGACTTTTTCTCGAAAAAGGGAGGTCACTGTATAATTTAACGGACAAATCTTCAAATTTTAAGGAAATTTCTTATAATGTAAGAAAACACCTTAAAACATCTCACACCTTCCTCTAGCTAGAACCTGAACTTAGACACAATCATAATGAAATGCTTCATTTGGTCTTATGTGAGCTTCACCACGTGCGTCATTTGAATAAGTCAAAAACATAGTTAACCAGACTACATTGCATTCCGTCAGTCTGTCCACGTTCAGGGATTTAAAGCCCATTGAAGAAGCACAATTTTATGTGCGTATGTAAGAAATGACGTCTTGTGGGGTGCTCGATACCAAATGTTCATCGCATGTAGTTTCTGTTACAATGTTCTCTGGAAAGATGAAATGGATCTTCATTCACTGACTGCAGCAATTCTTGCCGGAATATTGACAAGAGCCGTGGCACTAGATAAATAAACCGATGAATAATAAACAACGTCTTGAACGCCAAAGAATATAATAAAAGGTAGACAGCTGTCATTAGTGCACAGCTTATTATTCCTGATTTTAATTTTTTTAGGTCTTCGAAGTTATTTGGATTCACAATCCATGAAACTCGTTTCTCCTTCCTATGCTCGTTTCTGGATCTTTTTTCCGATTACAATTCTGACGTCGTGCTTTATGGCCACGTGCATTACCCCCATTGTTCGTATATGCGTTGAATATTCCGCTGCAAAATACCAACAAATCCACCAACTTCACTCACAGTATGTCCATAGACACGGCCAAACATAATTTTCCCCTTCTGCCATTTTGACGTATTTTTATATTTCCATATCAATGCATTCGATTTCTGCTTTAATCAAAATTGTTTCATTAAACGCTACATCTTTATAACATAAAATATAGTTCGCAAGCAGTTGAGCATGTTTATTTAACGGCTGCGCCATCTGTAAAGGTTTAACAATTCATACGTGTTTGAGCACTAGAATGACTAATTTCACTGAAAAAAAAAAAATCGAGATCTGATATCATTCTTACTGATTCTTATGTAAAATGACCTCTTGAATCCGAATATGACTCCCATTTTGCCCAGTCACCCACCATTTTCTAGATACACCACCCCTCCCTCAATTTCTTTCCCTGTTCGATAATTTTATGACCATGAATTGGATTTGAAGATTTAAAAATAATTAATTTAACACCTAAAAACAAAAAATATAAAGTTTAAAAAATAACATTAATAACAGATTAAAAAAATATAAGATACGTATTGCATAATTTCAGTGGCAATTTCTCCCAAAAATGTTTCCCTTGTTGCAAATATCCATGTTTTAGAATTTTTTGACTCTGTAGCCCCTCAGAAGATATTTAACGATTAAAATAATCCTCCACCCCCCTCCTAAAAATCAAATTTATAGTCATAAAATCGCCTAAAAATGATAAAAATGGGAGCCATTCCTAAAACAACGGTGGGTGATAAGGCAAAATGTACGTCATATTCGGAATTAGGATGTCATTTTACATAAGAGGCAATGTCAGAGGCAATGTCAGAGGCAATTTTCATGCCAGGCAGTGTTTCTGCCCGTTGAGCTGATACATATATATTTATATTAAATATATGTGCGTGTGTGTGTGTGTGTTACGTGATTTCATTAAAAAGTGTTCCAAAAATACACAGTACATCAATCATTTTTCTTTAAAACTTTATGTAGCGTTTTATCTAAAATTTCACATAAGACTCAGAGATATTTTTAATAGATTTTCAAATATTTCTTACAGTCTAGAACATTCTAAATGAAAATTTAAACAGAGGAATAGAAACCAACTAATGAAGGCAATCTAATCAGAAACTTAAATTGTTGAGAGATTGTAGTACTTTAGTGCTTTATGTAATAATAAGATCAAAGCCATTCAGACCACGAGCTTTTCCCGAAAAGCGTCGTCGTTTTAATTAAGTATAATTTTCAGCTATTGTAATTTAAGACAGTAATGAATATACAAAACTGAAAGAGTATTAAAGGAATTTTCCCTGACAAGGTATTATAACTCGAATTGTGTTAGAGATTTAGCATTCTTTTGTAAAGTAATAATGGCGTAATCTTACTGTTCCGCTGACACCGCCAAGAAATTAAAATTGAGTTATTTATAACTAGTAGATTGTAACGCGTGTAATTTTCCTTTGGATAGAACTCAATCTCTACAAAGTAATAAGAAGATTATTTATTCAATTTATTTATTTACTTATTAACATTCATGTACTTGTTCACGTATCGGTAGACAATAAATTTAAGAACAATATGCGAATACACACACACACACACGCACACACACACGCACACATATATGTATATAAGATATACATTTCTATGTACTCGCATGTATTGCATATATGTAAGGTTATATACGCAATGTATAATATGCATTTATGGAAAATTTATATCTTCAGGTAAAAAACTTTGTTAAAATCTTTTTAATACTTTATTCCAAAATTATTAAGTATATTTATTTTTTTATATGCAAAAAAGACTTGCTTGTTTTTTAGCTTTTCTTAATATTTTGTTTTATTTCTTAAAAGTAAAAACGGTGTACCTCTTTATCATTTTTTTACAGTGCTAATAAAACCACAATAACAACAGCAACATAAATAATAATAATAATAATAATAATAATAATAGTAATAGTAATGATAAATCTTTTCAATACCAATTTTAATAGGCCTACAGTTACAAAATAATACTGAGATATATATGTATTATTTATATTTTAAAAACAGTATGTAATTATATGTATATGGGGAGAGGGATTATTATTAAAACTTCTTCACATTTCAAATAAGCTATAAAATATTCCTGTAATAAATAAATTAAGAATTAAAGTAAACATGATATTTGTAGCATTAGTTTTAATCTCAGTTCTACATAAGTTTAAATATGCAGTTGTGTTTTTTTTTATAAATTGCTTTTTTGTTTAACTCCAAAATACTCTCCGATATTTATAAGAAATTTGCAACTGAAAACGGAAATAAAGTATCATTGATAATCAGAATTTTATTTGCAGTAAAGATTACTGTACTTTGTAATTTACAAAAAATAATTCATCTTTGTTTAAATGTTTTTTCCAAAATAGTTTATTTTGATTAAAAATAAATTTCAAGACATTATAATTACAAAAAATTAAATCTTTTTTATTTTCAAATGAATAAACTAACATACACCCATCGACAATAAGATAGGAACAAAAGGTTTTTTCTTTGATTTTTCATAAAATAACGTTATCTAAATTGTATTTATCATTTATTATTATTATAAAACAACACTATTCCTAGTCTAATTTTGGTTTTAAGACTAATTTAGAAAAATTTTAAGACTAAAATTTTTCTAATTTAAGACTACACAGCGCGACAAAACGATAGGAAAAAAGGGTTTTTTTTTTAATTTTTGAATATGATTATTTTGAATATGATTCAAATATTTAATATGTTTTTGATATGATTATGTTTCGTTATGATAATAAATGATCAGCACAATTTAGATGTTATTTTTTGAAAAATTAAAAAAAAAAAAAAAAAAAAAAAAAAAAAAAAAAACCTTTATTCCTATTTTTTTGTCGCGGAGTGTAGTCTTAAATTAGAAAAATTTTAGTCTTAAAACTTTTCTAAATTAGTCTTAAAGCAAAAGAAATAGTGTCCAGAAATAGTGTTATTTTATAATAATAATGAATGATAAGCACAATTTAGATAACGTTATTTTATGAAAAATCAAAGGAAAAATCCTTTGTTCCTATCTTTTTGTCACGGGGTGTACATTTTTTTTTTTTTTTTTTTTTTTTTTGGTCTTTTCTTTTGTCGATAAATTTACTATGAACTCTCAAACATTCTAATAATAAATTTACGATCAAAATTAAATACAAAATTTCAAACATTACTCAGAAACATTACTTTGTCATAGTTCTTTTAATTGCCTTTTTAATTCCAAAACAATCTCTAAAACTTTCTAATAATACGAACATTTCACAATGGAAATATAGTGTAATGAAGACAACTTCGCCAGAAATTTCATCTACTGACAGATCGCTGCACTTTACGAAGAACAAAGCAATTGCGTTTGAAAGCTTTCCTAAAATAGGCCGTTTTAATTAAAAATAACTTTCATCCAGCCATTCTAAACAACATATTAATGAACACACAAAAACAGAAGTGCATTAAATGAAGTGCACGACAGTTTACTATCATTCGAGGCTGTATTAGAGTTTTGAAAGTCTTTTAAAAAGCAGTTACAACACGAGCATTCTCTTGCATTGAGAGCAGTATAAAATGTTAAAAACTAATTGTTTATCATTAGCTCTTTGAATAATGTATCACGTTTTCCATAGTTATAAGGCTTTCATTCTGAGAAAAGTTCTTTCAGTAGTAAACAACAAGATAAATGTTCAGGTCATTTAACTAATCAATCCTTTATGAGGAAAGAGTAAAAATATCAATGTTAAAGCTGTAAACAATTAAAATTTAATTAATATTATGAGCGAACACGTATGAAACTATTTACACTTTTTTCTTTATTTACAGGGTGATTATAATTAAAGTTACGATTTCAAAACGCTATAATTTTAAAACTACACATCAGAGCGATTTGATATTTTACCAGAGCAATCGTGAGGTAATGAAATTTTATTTGAAGGGGGAAAAAGTAGTTCCAATATGTTCCTATAGATGGCGCTATCAGGGTAATGTCAGTAAGGACCCTATATATAGAGAGACTGGACATTGACCGAAAGTCGGCCATTTTAGTGCCAATTCGGAGCGATCCCCGTAGAACATAATGCTTTTTTCTTTGTGATTGACGCTTTACTATACAACATAAATTAAAGGTGATAAATTTGTGCAGAAAGTAATGCAGAATATAAATGCATTTTTTTTCGTCTTAGAGAAAAAGAATTTGAAGAAAAACGTAATTTGTTTTAACCTTCGACATGATTACTTTTTCAATTCCTATCGGAAAACAGAGGAATTTTTTATGGTATATTTCTATATTAAGCAAAATACATTGAATGTGGAAGCAGTTCTACCTTAGTGAAAGTAATTCTACCTTATTTTTTCTGAGGACATACATTCTAGATATAAAAAGTTAGAAAATTTGAAACAAAATATGGTAATCTTAGTTTTTGTCAAGTAATTCATGAATAAATGTAAAACTACGGCAGAAGAACAGAAATTACTTTTTATTATTTTATAAAAATATTTACGTAATATTTTTACAAGCTAAATATACATATTTTATTTATTTCAATTACGCATTATAAATAATAAATATTTAGTTAAATATTAAAAATAAAAACTTTATTAGTAATAATTTGTAAAAATATTAACTAATATCTTTAGAAATTAAAAAATTTTTTATTTATTTTATTTATATTTGATTATTTCACTGATTTTCAAGAAATATGATACATTTTGCGTACTAGCAAAAAAACAAAAAATATACTTTTATATAGTTATTTTAAATATATATTTTAAAATATATCAGAAAAATACATTGAGATCTAACGTATTAAATATATTGCACAACAGAATTTAAAAACTAATAGCTAGCAAATAAATAATGTAATTATCTCATATGTTAGGAAATAAATACGTAAAATAGCATGCAATAAGAGAATTCAAAGTATTTAAAGCATGATATAAAATAAATAATAATGCATTTTTATTTTTTAAAAGTATTCCAAAATTAAAGCAATTTATCTTCCAACAAAGTAAAAATGTATACAATGTATACAAAGTAATAATGTATCAATACATATGTCCTTCTGCGGTTCCTGAATTTTTATGACTAAAGTTTGGCGATATTTTATGGTTAATATATACGGCGCTTCTGTCCAAAGGATTAAAAATTATTTGCTACATGAATCTTAACTTCAACCGCTCTTTTTTATGCATTCTTGGGGCGAACAAAATAAATGCCAAATTATTTCTCTGCAATCCTACAGGCTAAAATTATATTCATACATTTTCGATCGGCCTTTTGATTAAAATGCTAAAGATGTGATCTTGAAAATTATCCGATAATAGGAAAAACACTCCCTTCATTTATTCTACATCTCCAACTATACTTTGAAGATTATTCTGACACTATTGTTGTTTCTGAAATGTTCCTACCGAATTCATGGGCTGTTATATAAATGAAATATAAATATGCCATGCGGCAAACAACATAAATGGAATTTGTATAATTAATATTTTATAAACATATATTAATAGATCACGCCCCCAGATTTCCATTTTTAAAAAATCTAAAAGAAAAATTAGTTTTTCCAAGATGTTGTTTATAGGACATAAAACTGTCTTTCTTTCCACATTTAAGATTATATATTTTTTTAAATAAATATTTTCTGCGCTCACTATAGAAAAATATTTTAATGCATAAGAATTTTGATAATTAATTTGAGCTATAGATGAAAGTTTTGTGATGGTCACAATGTACTCCTTTTAATTGATTAACATCCATTTCACCAAATTTTGTTTCCAATAAAGTGTTGAAGTATGAATAGAAATTTTTATATTTTTCAAACTGATCAGAATTATTTGAAATAAAGTTTTCATTTAAAATAAAAATAAAAACATGAAAATGGTTTTTGACCAAAATAACTTAAGAAATGTAACAAAAGCAAATTATTGCACATTCACCAGATATAAGCTACGCCAATAAAATTTCAATGGATTCAGTTACTTTCTGTTGAATTTTTAACTCTGACCACCAATATATATATATATATATTATAGCTTTTAAAAATTAAAGAACACGCTTTTATAGAAATGTGAACTTAAAAAGCACAAAATATCTATCTTAGTATTAAAATGCAGACTAAGAGAAAACCGTGTGAGTGACACACCGTAATATTTACATACATTTAAAATAACTTAGAATTAAACAAAAACCATTTAAAAAAAAATCTCCCCTGACTGTCATCGAACGCTGAACCTATTTAGGTTCGTAGCGCGGAGCCTTACCTCAACACCACATCGTTCACGTAGGGAAAGTATTTTTTTACAGTATAAATTTTTTGTTTGCTCCCAGAGCAGTTACAAACATACATAAAAACATACATATATACAGGTGAAGCTAATAAAAGCTTGTTAAAAATATGTGAAGTTTTATTTTATCTTTAAATAAAGTAATTGAATTTTGAAAATAATTAATTATAAGCTCAATAATCATTTTACTACTTAAGTACGAGACATGCTGTCTCGATGATTTGTCCTTTTATTACTATATATATCAAAAATATTAATATAATACCTAAAACAAAAATCAGTATTTATCTCTACAAAAACTTCTTGACGCAAAATTTTATTTCCTTAGTGCATAATTCATTTCCAATAGCTGCTTTAAACTATTTTGCTAATTCGAAATGAAAGGATACTCTAATATTCAAAAGTAACTAATAAGAATTTTACTTCTTTACATGAATATTTCCCATTTCCAGTTTATACTTGACATCTCTTATGATTTTTAATTCACGTTACCGAAAAATAAGTCAGTTTAACAGAAAACAGGAAGAAAGTCAACGGTTATTTAGTATAAATGAGTAAAATTTCTGTCTAAGTTAGGTTTCTTTACTCACGATTGTAAATTATTTCTGAATGTTCAACAAAGCATTCATGAATTTAGATATTGTGTTTGGAATAAAAATGAAATTTCATCCAAGTAACTACCGATTTTTTTAATATTATATAATGATATATTTTTCTTTAGCACTTTCTCTTATACACATATGGAAAAGAGTATTGATTTGCTGACCAAACTTTCCAAAATATAGATTTTGTTATATTTACACATTTTTAGTTTATAACGGTTGGTTTGTGTGTCAGTATATCAGCCTGTTATTAACAAATCTGAAAATCAAATATTAGCAGGAATTCAGAACACATATTCTACATCTGTATCATATGGAGTTGCTACTTGAAATTTTTACTAAAAAGTGTTTACAATGACTTACAAAAGAATTCAAATACATATTGCAACTATGGGTGAAAAGGATCGGTTTAACAGCTTTAGACTGGGATAAGAAAATGAATTTGGCATACATTCTTTACATGTACAAAAGCGTTTTTCACATGGAATAAGCTAAGGAAAGTAGTCATTTTTCATTTACAGAGCCCCACGATACATTTAAGTTATGACTGGAAGTGACTGGACGATTAAAGGTGTGTTATGGATTATTTTTAACCGACTTCAAAAAAGAAGGAAGGTTCTCAATTCAAACCGTATGTTTTTTTTATGTTTGTTAGCTCATAACTTCTAAACGGATGCTCCGATTTTGATACTTTTTGTTTTGTTGAAAAGGTCTTGGTCTGCAATAGGTCCCATTGTAATATCTTTACGATCTAAAGAAAATACAGGGTGCCCAAAAAATCAGTCCCAACTCTTATAACTGCTATACTGCTGCAGCTATAGGGATAAAAATGGTATGTAAGTATAGCAAAGTGGCCAAGCAGTTCAAGGTTAAACCGCTTGCAGCGCCACCTAGTGAAAAATAGCGGATTTAGTGTTCCTATCTCGAAAACGGTTCTAGAGAAAAAAGTGAATTAGAAAGTTGAAGAGTATCATCGATTTAGTAGAAAAAGATAGTTTAGACATTCATGCTAGCGTTCCTATCTCGGAAACGGTTCAAGACAGGGGGAAACAGTGAAATATAAAATTACAGAGCATCATCGATTTAGTACAAAAAGGTAGTTTAGAGTGTGATGCTAAAAACATGCATTTGTTTGTTCGCAATTTCTTACACTATGCACACTTGAGTTACATTGCACACGTAGCTGGTGAGTCATACGCTATATTGTTCAAAATACGGTTACTTGATACTTTTGTTGTAAAGTATCAAGTTTTGTTAAAGTTTTGTTGTGTTCTGAAGTAGGTCCCATTGTAATATCTTTACAATCTAAAGAGAATAAAGCGCCATCTGGTGAAAAACAGCGAAATTAGCGCTCCCATCTCAAAAACGGTTCAAGATGGGAGAAAAGTTAATTACGAAGTTGTAGAGCATCATCCATTTATACGAAAAGACAGTTTTTAGACATTATTGCTAAATATAGAACGCTTAAAGCGTGCAGTTGTTTGTTCGTAATTTCCTACACTATGCACACTTTGCAGCGTAGAGGATGACACGTATACTCTGTGTTTCAAAGTACTGTTACTGTAAGCGGTCACATCGATTAGCGCAAAGTCGTTTTCAACCAACTTCAGAACGGAGCCTGTTCTTAATTCGAGCTGTGTGTTGTTGTTGGTGTTTGTAAGCTTATAACTTCGTAAGAGGTGCTCTAATTAATCGACTTCAAACAGGAGGAGGTTCTCAATTCAAAGCGTATGTTTTTTTGTTTTTGTTTGTTAGCTCATAACTTCTGAACGGATGATTCGATTTTGATACTTTTTGTTTTATTGTAAAGGTCTGAAATAGGTCCCATTGTTATATCTTTACGATCAAAACAAAATACAGGGTGCCCAAAAAAGTCAGTCCTGACTCTTTTAATAGCTGAACAGCTTCAGCTATAGTCATAAAAGTGGTATGTAGGCATAGTAAAGTGGACATGTGCTACACGATTCAACCGCCTACAGCGCCACCTGGTGGAAAACAGCAGAGTTAGCGTTACTACCTCAGAAACGGTTCAAGACAGGGGAAAAAGTGAATTATAAAATTGCAGAGCCACATCGATTTAGTATGAAAAGATAGTTTAGACATTAATGCTAAAAACAGAACGCTTAAAACGTGCATTTGTTTGTTCATAATTTCCTATTTTGTTCACACTTGAACGACATTGCATACGTTTTAGTGTAGCGGGTGACATTTATGCTATGTAAAATTCAAAGTATGGTTATTGTAAGCGGTCACATCGATTAACGCATAAACGTTTTAAATCGACTTCATAAAGAAAGAGGTTTTAATAAAATCCATGTTTCTCATTGTTGCTGTTGTTGAAAATTGTTAGTTTATAACTTCGTAAGAGATGATTTAATTCTAATACTTTTTTTGGTGTCGTAAATGATCTTGGCCTGAAATAGGTTTCATTATGATTTCTGTAAGATATAAACAAATTATAGGATACTCACAAAAGTCTGTTCTCACTCTAACTGCTGAACGCATGCAGCTACACTGGTAAAAGCAGTATGTAAGTATCGATGTTGAAACTTCTGTCCGTCAGCTGCAATGCATATTTTGCTCTTTCTTTGAACTTTACGCTGCGCAATTACCAGCGCAGCGGGTGACACGTATTCACTGTAAAGTTCAATATATATGCCTAACAAAATTTTCGGTTACGAATACAGCGTATCCGTTCTTTACATTTCTAAAGACTTTTTAATTTAACGTATGTTCATTCAATAGATAGTTTTTTTGCTCATATCCGATAAAGGCAAGAAAAGTGACACAACTTAAAAATGCAGCTTTTGAGAAAAATCAACTTAAAAATAACTTGATTTGAATAAAACTGGCACAACTCTCTCTCGAGTGGATAACTTTCTAGATGGAGATGTAACTTTTTTGTTCACATTGTGTGCATTTCATGTATTTTTCAGTGACATAAACCATTTTTTGAGTAATGTCACTTTTCTTGGAAGTTGTGATTTGTGAAACTTCCATCGAACGTCTTCTGATGTTCTGCTATATAAGTAAGTTTTCACTGAAAAGAAAAAAATAAAATCTTTTTGTAAAAAAATAGAACCGACTCCAAAAAGGAACTACTATTCAAGCAACTAAAAATGAAAGAAAATTGGCAGAAAATGCAATTGTAAAATGCGCCTAAAAGTATAAAATAATTTTCTTCGCCAAAAAACCTATAACACTATAATTAATCATAACTTTTGAAGTCGGCGCAAAATTAAATAAAAATTGATACCTTTATTCAATACAAAAATCAAATCCTATTCAAAATACACATCTCACATTGTTACCTGCAAAACGCAGCCGAAAACTAATTTGATTCAAGAAAACAAATAAGATTTCGTAAGCAGCAAAAGTTGGCGAAGATGCTGGTATCTGATGACCTTGGTGAAAAAAAAATTGCAAAATTATCTGGCAAACATATTTAATTTCTTTGGGATATCATGATTATCTTCATAAGGCATATCAAGAGAGTAATCAAAATTTTGAAACAATACTTCGTACAATATATATTATGAAAATATACATCTTGCGTGTATATTTTTGTCTTACGTTTTGATCGCCAAATCCAAAAGCCATCAAGGATGATATTTATCAAAGTTATGCCAAATTTGCAAAGGAAACTCTAACTTCGTAGAAACATAAATACCGCATTGTGAAGAATGTTCATTGTTCTATATAGATGATACTAATGGACCAATTGTATACAGTGATAAAATAATAAAGGAAACATGAAAATGGATCACTCGAGACAACAGCATTTGTTGCTACCGATCTAAAGACAAACCTTTAAAAACTAATTAAATTTTATTTAATTTTGCGCCGACTTCAAAAGTTATGATTAATTATAGTGTTATAGGGTTTTTGGCGAAGAAAATTATTTTATACTTTTAGGCGCATTTTACAATTGCATTTTCTGCCAATTTTCTTTCATTTTTAGTTGCTTGAATAGTAGTTCCTTTTTGGAGTCGGTTCTATTTTTTTACAAAAAGATTTTATTATATGCTGAATTTAAGCTAATTATTCTGTGCATATAAAATATATAGACAATAGAAAGGGTTATATTGAAGTGATTTTAAGTGAATATTAAAAACGGCAAAATAAGAGACCAAATTCGCATATTGAAGTTTCGGTAGCGTTAAGCATACCGTCATCAGTGCAGAATTGGTACTAATGTCCAAACTTTTTTTTTCCTATAAATTGCAGTATGTGACATTTTATATTTTTTTGCGTCTCTAACATTGAGTTAAATGTACTTCGCTTTATCTATTTAAAGTGAATTTTAGTGTAATATACAGGGATAAATCCAAAACAGATCCAATGAATTTCAGAAAGTGGTGTTGGTGGAAAACTGGCTTATTTGAAAGAATATTTTTAAATTTAAAAACAGAATTGAAATTGTTATTAATGAAGCTACATTATTTTTTCGGGGAAAGGATTTTGAGGGACGAAATAGTTTCCACTTACTCAGCAGAACAATAGCTTCCCCTCACGGCCCTTTACAGTATTGTGCGTAAAATAAAACTATTTCTAAAACAACTTTTACTTGTTTTTGAAAGTACACTGAAAATGTTCAAATGTAGTAACTCTTAAAGGTTTCACCTCAAACTGTAATAATTGTCTACAATTATATAGAATAGAAAAAGTAGTGGAAGTGGAACATCAAATTATTTCTATTAATTTAGCATTTGAATAAATTAGAATTTTCATTCTTTGTGGCAATTTAAAATTTAAAAAATAAATGTTCGAAACTTAGACATATAAAGAAATTATTATTATTTCTTAAAAAAAAAAATAAATAAATAAATAAAGTTATACGCTAATGAGGTTGAATCTCACCAGAACTTGTATTTCACCTTGCTTAATTAAAAGTGAAGCATTCCCATTCATAATCATTTTCCAAAAACAGGCCATATTAGTTAATTAACTCTAGCTATCGCTGTAATGTAGTATATTAATAAATACACAAAACAGATGCTGGATAAAAAGAATTTTACACACAGCAGGATATTATAACACATTTTGCGTTACAATCTCGGCATGCTTCTGTAAATAAAATGATTTACGAACTTGTTTTTGACTGACATAACGCACAAAATTACGGTAAGTTTGTAGTTTAAATATGAAATGAACGCATCAATTTCTATTTAAATATAGGAATTTCCTTTTCAGTGAAATTCACCTTTTAATATAAGACAGCAATCCAAAGCGTAATATTAACTAGTCAACTTTGACATCAGTCATCAGACGAAAGACTAAAATTAAAAATGAAATCTACATGGAATAATAATGCTGAATTATGGAATAAGATGAACTAGTTAAAAAAAAAAAAAAAAAAAAAAAAAAAAAAAGAATGACAAATCATGCGGCTCACATAGATTATTAACACTTTCCAACTGTACGTACTCATTTCATAGTATAACCCTTTGCGGCGCAGGGTAATTCGGATCATTTAAATTACACTGCCACCGGAATTTACGAACAAAATTAAAATAAAAGAAATTTTTAATTTTCAGGGTTAAAAAAAAGGGGCTCTTTCTG
Organism: Salticus scenicus; assembly: GCA_963930645.1. Classification (NCBI taxonomy): domain Eukaryota; kingdom Metazoa; phylum Arthropoda; class Arachnida; order Araneae; family Salticidae; genus Salticus; species Salticus scenicus. Next base: position 286,962,999 of record OZ005650.1, on the reverse strand, counting down.
CTATGTTATAAATGTAAATTTTTGCTAAAAATTTTCCGGGATGAGTTTTTGACCTTGAGAATTAAAATTAGGTGTTCCATCAGCGGAAACACTGCAACTAAAAGGGTTAACTTTCAATGTACTTTCTCTCACAAGGGAAGTATTAATCATTAAAATTGCTATTGAAACCAAACCAAGCATAAATTAAAGAGGAAAGTCGAAAACATTGGGCACCGTACACATTTGCTCCAGCAACTCCCATGGGGGTGAGGTATGCCCTCTATTAGTTTTAGTTATTTCTATAAAAGCCAACAAAACACGCAGCATAGTGTGAACAGATGGTGCAGCGTTAGCGTGCTTGACTTCGGATTCGTCGGTCGTGGGATCGAGTCCCCGCAAAAGCGTTTTGTATTTTAATTTTTTCAATTTTTTTTCTTTACGTTTTTAATTAAATTAAATTAATAATTTAAGAGAAAATATTTATTACATTAAGAAGATTTTTTTAAATTTATTTATTTGAGTATTCGAATTAATAAAGTATTGAGAATGAATTTAAAAAATGCACTTTTTTATTTTTTTATTTATAAAAAAGAAAACCATGTTTAAAGCTACGAATATAGTTTTTAATTTATAACAATTATGATTAAAAGTGGAAAAAATCATGGAACCGTAAGTATTTTTCACAATTAGAACAAGAAATATAAAAAGATTGATCACAATTATTTGAATTTCAATTTTATTCACCGTTAATTATTGTTCATCACGAACATATTTGGCTTTTCGTCGAGATTACTGGATTTGTAAAATTCATATTTACCCAGATTTTGAATTTTTTTAGATGTTAATTAAATATAAATTAGTAAAATCATTTTGAGAAAATTTGTCATTGTCTTCAATATTATTGTCAGTTCTTCCGACACCACGAAACTTGACAGTTGTTTAATGAAATATTTGAAATAAAAGTTAAAGTCGACATCGAATAGTTAAGCAACAGCTGTTCATCATTCAGAATTTTTCATGCAAAAAATAACATTAATAAATAATACAATTGAGAGCAGACGATTAACTCTTGCTATTAATGTCGTCGTTAATAAATAGTAATTAATAATTTATATAAAACAATCATTAAAATTTTATCTGAATGTAATCATTAACAAAATCTTCCTAAATATAATATAAAAGTATTTCCCGTTAAATTATTAATTTCTTTAAATTTAATAAATAAATAAATAAATTGGTTAAAAATAAAAAAAAAATACTAAATTGTCCGCGCTGAAAAAAAAAAAAAAAAAAAAAAACTTGTTTTAATATAATTAATATATTTTCTCTTACAATAATGATTTAATTTAATTAAAAATGTCAAAAATAAATATTTCAGTTGAAATAAATAAAATAAAATACAAAACGCCCTTGCGGGAACTCGATCCCACGACCTACTATCCGAAGTCAAGCACGCAAGCACTGCACCCTCCGTTCACACTACCCTGCTTGTTTTGTTGGCTTTTATAAAAATAACTAAAACTAATAGAGGGCATATCTCACCCCCATGGGAGTTCTTGCAGCAAATTTGTACGGTACCCAATGTTTTCGACCATGCTTTTTAATTTAAGAGTGGTTTGGTTTCAATAGCAATTTTACTGGTTCATACTTCCCTTTTCAGTAATCATCAATGATTGAATGGACAGACAGGATGCCAGAAATACAGATAAATAGTTGATTTAAATTAGTAATCACTCTTAAACATTGTTGGAAATTGTTAAATATGCTGAAACATACTAGTCAGATTTCACCCTAGTCAGGAACTTCAAGTGGGCGCGAACATCCTATAAGTATTTATCAGTGTTAGAATTATTTAACCTTTTGTAGGATGGTGAAGCTATTACTGCATCACCTAATTTTAATTTCCAACTCCCAGAAAATCTTTTATAGAGTTTTACTTCTTTAACTTAGAGGGGAAAAAAATTATTTATTTCTAGTCTTCTAACATTGTTCGTAAAATTGTGCTGGCTTTTGATTTTAAATAAGCAAAATTACTCTGCCCTTCAAAAGTTTAAAACAAATAATCAGAATGGGGCACTTCATTCAGTGAGAGTTTGCTACGATCAGAAATTTCATGGGGCACAAACGAGTTATTTGCTAAATGCGGCTAGTTTCCAGTAAACGCTCTAATTAAATCTATAAATTTTAAAATGAGATATATTAGGCTTATTTTACTTAATATTTTTTAACAGCAACAACCTTTCAGGTATTCTAAAAAAATGCATTAATTACTGAGATTTATTATAAAGGTTACATGACGTTATGTGTGAAGCAAATACCATTTTTTAGTCTTTTCTTTAAACTACATCTCAGACTGTATACAAGAATTGTTGGACCATTACCTTCCAGTATAAGTTTTAAAGTCACACAACCTTTTGAAACAATTCTATAATAATCTGTTCGGTGTATATTCACTCTAAACAACACAAGAAATTTTATGTTAAATGAAAAGGATTTCTCAATTATTATTCTGAAGCTCTGTCTCGTGCAATTTTTGAACATGTTATCTATTTTATTTTGATTATCTATTAATAGAGAAAACTTTCGAAATTTCTAAAAATAACCTACCATTAGAAATGGAAATATGCTTATGTCAGCAATCTGAAGAGAAATTTAATTTCCTGAAAGGTAGTTGGACAAAGTATAATACTGAGAATGAAGTAATTTGGTTCTCTGCCTTTTCTCGAAACGAAGACTTTTAATTAGAAATAACTTTCAGGCATTCTCTAAACTAAAATACTTTAATGATGAATGCACAAATCCTAGAGTACATTACATATACTTTGATTAGAGTGTTAAGAATAAAAGTTCTTTACCTATGTATGTATTATTGTGAAAGAAGTATAATAATAATTTTTAAAAAACTCTTGCAAAGTTATCTGTACACAAAATTAATAGCTACTCCCATCAGATAAATATAGAAATTTCAATCTGAAAATGTTCATATATTATATACATACAAAAAGAGGAGAAAGAAGAAATGAAAAAAGAAAATAATAGGAAACATATTATCATGATTGTGCAATGTTCCTAGACAAGAAAAAAAAAGATTGCAATGAGATTCACAAACTGTTTCTCTCTTATTTAAATGAAGTAACAACATGAGTTTACGATTATAGTTGATGTGCAACATTAATTGCTATAGATGTTCATATCATCAAAGAATTTATATTTCTTAAATTTATCAATAATTTTTTCAGACAAAAATTAATAATAAATATTCTGTCTTAAAAAGAATTTAATTTAATATCCTGAGTTCTGTTTTTGATTCCGGCATTTCTTCTTTACATATTTGTAAAGTCTGATTCTACAATCGACTATTTCTTAATATGCAGAATTCGAAATTGTGTACAGCAAATGGTGACGATAATTTTTTTCCCTATTTGAAAGAAACAGGGTTCTGTTCTAATAAAACAAATATTATGTGATATTTTTGTGAAATTTAAAGGCTTCAGAACAAAAACTGAGGATAGTGATGATTTTAAACTTATATATTATACAAATTGAACTAAAATATGAATATTATTTTTTTTTTCTAACATATATATATTTTTTATTATTTTAATCGATGTTTCCAAAAACTAATTAAACTTACTTATTTTCATTTTATCAATCAAATATTCATTTATAATGCAATCATTTTCTTATATTTATAGTAATTTAAATGGAAGCATAAAATAAAAAAAATGCTTTACTAGTTTATTTGATTTACACATTAAAATGAAAGTATATACATATAATAATAAATAAATAAAAAATACTTTTAATATTCTAGAGGAAAAAACAATAGGGGAAGAGACCCGAATATCGGATATTTTTTTTTTAAATAAGGTTAAAAAAATACTAAACCTAGTCGTAGGTAAATAAAAGTCGGTGTACGTAATCTTGGATTCATATACTATATGTACTTTAACAAATTTGACTGTTGCAGTGTTAAATAATACACAAAATTATGTCATTTCAATTTAATGAAAATTTCAGGTCTTGACCAAGTAGGCTCCTAACATCAGATATCCGATAATGTCTAAATATCGGATATCCGATATTAGGCAGCCTACTTTACACAGTAGATTAAAAAAAAATCGTTTTTATAAGTAACTATAACAAAAAAAAACATAGTTTTTGTATTTAAGGAACTATTAACAAACATAAAAATATATGAAATACAAATCAACTCAGGTATTTAACATGTCACATTTTTTAACATGTAAATATTTGAAAAATATTAACTTTTAACCTAGTTTAACAAAAAACTTTTGCGCTTATTCTGATTGATTAGTATTAAAAAAAAATACCCTAACGGTAATTATCATCTCCTAAACTAGTCTTCGCTTTGTCTCCAGTCTTTAATTAGTCTTATATCCTTGTTTGAAGACGTCACAAATAAAATCAATTATTCTGCTATCTTCGATTCCAGCACAAAACTCGTGACACCACTGGTAACAAGCTATGCATCGTATCCATTTTTCCTCACATATATCATTGAAGTAGGGTCCATGGCAATATAAACATTCAACATCTTCATCATTGCCACTATCTCCATCACTCTCTAAAATCATTTCTATGTCGGATTCATCAGATTCAGATTCAATAGTTCTACGCTTATTTTGTTTTGATTTTTTCACCACCTTCCCTTTGGCCTTTTTGACCACCTTCGCTTTTTCTGTTTTGTTAGACACTTGTTTCTCTTTTCAACTGCAAGTTCCAGCTTATGTTTATATGGAAATGCTGTACGGACCACAGGTTGTGTTTGCCTACTATTTGATTTTCCTGGCTTTGTATCAATGGATGGTACAGGCTTTATCATTTCAGGAGATATCAGTAAATTTGAACTTGGTACATTCCTTTTTGGAGTAGAAAACGCTGTCACATGAGGCATTTCATCTCGAGATGTTGATAGCAAAGGGGTTGAAGGTCTATTTGTGATTGAGGAGTGGTTTGAAATTGATACAACAGCTTCATGTATTTCCTTATCTGTTTCCTCTTCCTCCTTCCGCTCCGTGCCATTATCGGTTCTCTTGACTATCAACTGCAAAGTCATAGTCTCAAAATAAATTTTCATTAAAAGGACAAATTCCACATTTTTGGAATGTGTTTACAACAATATTTGCACTTGCAGTTCGCAAATAGGCTTTTCTCACTAACTCCGAGATGTGGTATGCTGTCACTACTTTACCTGGATGAGATCGAAGCCACGTCTCAATCTCTTGTGTATAATACTTTTTGAAAGGTCCCATAAATCCAATATCTAGGAGTTACAGCTTGTGCGAAATGTGAGGGGGTATAGAAACGAAAATAACGCCATTTTTTCGCGCTTTATCTATTAACTCGATATTTCTCGTATGGGAAAAATGACCATCGAACAGTAATAAGACAGATTTTTCTTTATTTGACTTGACGTAGTTAACAAAGTGTTTGAACCATTTAGTAAATAAATCCAACTAAATCCAGCCTGATTTATGAGCTGCAAATATAGACCCTGGTGGAGCTTTGTCTTCAAATTCTTTTTTTTTTATATTTACTCGTGGGAACACGAATACCGGTGGCACATACAATCCAGCAGCACTCGCACACCTTTTCTCTGGCAAATCCTCTGGCAAAATGTGCTGTGGTAGCTTCAGGGGTGAGGAATATCAACTGAGGATGCCGTTTTAAAAAGCTGACAACCACTTTTTGCCGGCTCGTCCCTCATCAGATAATTGATGCCGAATGTTATTTCGTATTGCTAATTGAAAAGCCGTCACCTTTATATTTGTTGCACGTATGCCATAATACTTATTAACCATTTCTATGAAATACTTAACAAATTCATCTTCAATTCCTTGATGGAATGTAGGTTTTCGGCCAAGCTTACCTTGCAGCAGTACATCTATATCTGTGTCACATTTGGTGCAATCTTCCAAAGTACTTTGTACTTTTAGGAAACCCAAATACTTTTGAAGCTTTAATTTATCCCATTTTCTTATTTTTCACAGCAAAGTAGGCCTTTTACATAGCCTCCGGGCACCACGTCTTACGTCTCTTATTGGTAGCCATTTTAAACTAAAACAAATAAATATGAAAAAGTATTAATTTCAAGCAACTTATTTGATCCCTAAAATCCAATATCCGATATTGAACCCCATCATGTATCCGATATTAGGAATTTTACATTTAAATAAAAAAATTATAATATCTAAAAGTTTTGTCGTACTTTTCGTACAAAATTTGATTTTTTAAACAAGTTATTTAGCAATTCATATAGTACAATAAAGAAATAACATTATTAAAAACTTTCTTTTCGAAAATACTACCTTCAATAACTACCATTTAAATTTTCTTCGAAACACAAATCACACGCACAGCACTTGCGTCGCAGATAGCTCACAGATAGTCTTTGACAGATAGCTCACTAAATGTGCTGCAGTGTTGCCATCTAGTTGCGTTCTAATAGTAATCAGTTTTCTAGATCGATTACGTTACTTGTTTGAGCAGATATTGCTGTGTCCGAAATTCGGCAACCATCCGATATTCGGGTTCTTTTCCCTATTAATAATTTGATATGACTTCGCACTACTTCATCTTACCTTGCATTTTTATCAACACAGATTATTAAAGTTTAAAAGGTGTAAGATGGTATGAGGTTACTCCATTTGAATATTTCCAATGTATTTTTTTTAAAGGTTTAATTTATTTTCTTTCTTTTTTTTTTTTCAATTTATTTTCGGACATACCTACATTACTGTGTGCCCGATTCGATAATTTTAAGTGTATTCTTTCATTAGGGGCAAAAAAATAAATAAATAGGTGTTCCACTCATACTCCTTTTTTTTACAATGCACCTTAATAGAAGTAATTTTTATTAACAACAATACATTGCTATTTGAACTTTGCTGTATTGGAGAGAGTTCCTTTTTTCTACAAATGGTATAATTAAATAAGTAATTTCATCTATTACTTCTAATGAAAAACTAATTCGTATAATTTTCTATAATATTGTGTATTGTTTTGTAATTGTACAAATAGTGTATACGTAAAACGCAAATTAGTAAAAACATACATAACACAATTTGAAATAGACTTCAAGCAATTCCTCATCATAGCCAAAAGGTTGCAGAACTTTTTGCGTGGTCTTGTAAATTAAATATAAATGCATTTTATACGATTATTTTATAAGAAATATTTTTGTGCATATAAAATATTTATGTTAATTCCATTAAGTTTAGTTCAGTCTAAATATCCTAAGATGGAAAAGCGAGAAATACAGTATAAATATTTAAATATATTACTGAAAATGTATTTACATGTAAACTGTAATACATTTGCATTTTTTATACGCCTCTGTACAAGGGCAATTTCTTTGATTTCAGTAAAAGGTTTTAAGTACTATTACCAAAAGATATAAATTTAGAATGCGTAGTTAGAACTCGGTAGCATTTGATTTTCAGTTATGATGATAAAAATCACACATACGTACACATATAGATCAATCACAAAAAAGCAAGATTTCTGGATTTAGGGACCTCAAAAGAAATAAAAACCTCAGTATCAATAGTTTGACATCATAACACTATTTTTTCATCTTCTTTTTATGAGCAACAAAAAATAATTAAAAAAAAAAAAATATGATGTGGTACTCGTATGACTTTTTTTTTTATCCTGCATTTCAACACTACAAAAGTACACTGCAAATTAAAAAAGCACTGTATATAAACCTACATTATAAACAATTTAAACTAGGTTTAGGAACAGTTTTATTTCACATTTAATTCACCCCCCCCTCCCGTTTAAATATAATACTTATATAGAATTCAAGGATGTTATTTAATTTATAAGTTTATTCCAAAATATTCAGATAAATTTCACCAGCATCACTCCTTGATCAATATTGTTATAACTTTTCAAGTAGCGATTTCATAGAAGCATCAAAATTTGAATCGCCTGCAATTATTTGTTTTTAATTTATGCTTATAACAGATATACACAAAGATTAACCCTTTAAAACTTGACTTTACTATTTATGGGACCTCAAAACACGTAATTTTATAAAAGAAAACAGCGTTGAAAATTTCACTTAAAAGAATACTTAACTTATCATATGGGTATGAGGAAATAATTTTCATTCCTGAGCACTTTCCATGGACATGGTAAAATGTAGTTAAGCACTTGCGTCAATTACATTCAATAGAAAAGATTGCTTTCGCTTAATTATGCGAGCCCTGTATGTCAACTATGCATTATGTACGCACCACATTTCGTACTTAAATATAGTGTTATATCAATATCATAACACATAGTAGAGATATAACCAGACTTGGCGTTGAACAAAAATATAAAATAAATATTTACACAACATTGAAAATGCGAATAATTTAATATTTTTTACATCGGCGTTTTCAACGTTGTGCAAATATTTATTTTGTAACACATAGTAAAACCTCAAATATACTTAAAGCAATTTCCAAATATATTCCCAATATATTCCAATTCTGATGTATAGCTCTGTAAAGGAATGTGACAGATTTGTCTGCTATATTCTATATGAAACCTGCTTTTATGTATAAATATATACAGTTACCGCCGCTTATTAAAATCACATTCGTTCTGAGCTAAAGTGATTTTATTAAGCGGCTGATTTTTATATCCAGCGAACGTTCTTGCACATAAGGAAAAGGTATTACTTCCCTGAATTTGGAAAGAAACTTCAAATGGTAACGAATAATGAAATTAGTAAACAATATTAATTAATTTTTGATAGATAATTAATTAATTGTTCCTTCAATATAAGTAAATTAAACGCATTCCAAGTTCCCATGCGCTCTCCTTTAGAGGAAAATCATCATTACTTTACCAAAGTTCACGCCTTTCTTATAAATTTAAAATCATTCCGTTTAAACCTCATGAATTATAATAATTTCAAAATAAGAACTAGAAATTGTCTTTTATTAATTAGAAGAAAAAAAAATCATTTCAAATCAAATTTATAACTTATTACTGCGCTTTGGAGAATAGCTTATTGAAATTATTACGGAGATAAGTTATGGGGCGTGTTTAATTTGTAACTGTGCTACAAGTGTAAAATCTTCGACAATCAGCGATAACGGAGGGTTTGTCATGTTTTAATTTGTTTTTCTATTTGACATAATAATAATAATAATAATAATAATCACAAAGCAATTTTTTTTTTTTTTTTTTTTTTTTTTTTAGTGTGCATAAATGATATTTTTGGCTGGTGAGGAGATTTTTTGAATTTATTAACCGGCGATGCTCATTTTATTAAGCGGCGTCTTTAAAAGTAGTTTGTATTGATTTGATTCAGGTCCAGGCAATTTGATCAGATTAAGCGGCTGATTTTATTAACCAGTGATTTTAGTAAGCGGCGGTTACTGTATGTATATATATATATATGTTTATTTCATTTCATATAGTGCAGCCTACATGCGTTAAACAGTATTTACACCGTGTCCCAAAAGTTTAGACAATCAATGAAATTCGCCTTAATATAAAAAGTAATAAGGTACAGTTAAAATTCATGAGATAGGTAATAAATAAAAACGGTTTTACTGATGAACACTTATAAATTATGATCAAACGTTTGAAATTATAAAATGTGTATTAAATTATATAAAAATGTGCTGTCCCAAAAGTATAGACACAATACAGCATTACATGTTTTCTTTTACATTTTTGTTTGCAGAATAAAATATTTTTACTGTCGTCTCCTTCTATAAATGCAGAATAATTTTTCCCTTTAATTGAAATATCGTCTACTATATTTTTAACATGACAATTTAATGAGTTCAATGTATTGTTTTGTTTGTGATTCGGAAAAGGTGTTTCCTGCGTAATCTGATAAAAATGCCATGTTCTAAAGAAATTTTTAAAGATGAAATTATTAAAATTTTACAGTTAAAAGCGCAAGGACAAAATCCTGTACAAATATCGAGAAGAATAAAGAGATCCTTGAGCAGTATTTATAGAGTTTTGAGATCAGGTTGAACATGGAATACTGGAATACTCCAAAGCGAGTCGGAAGACCAAAGAAAACAACGTTACGTGATGATAGAATGCTATTAAAAAAGTCTTCAGTTAATAATTTTATCTGTGCGTGCAATTGCATCAACTTCTAGAATTTCAAAAAGTACCGTACACACAAATATTAAAGCTTCGAAACACATTGTTTACAGGAGAATGAAAACAAAACCTTATTTAAAGCAGAGAAATAAAGATGCATGTCTAAAGTGGGCTAGAAAGCATAATGGTGAAAAGTGGGTTTCTGTCATCTTCAGTGACGAAAAGAGATGAAATTTGGACGGCCCTGACAGTTATAAATTTTACTGGTATGACCTAAGAAAAGAACCGAACTGTTTCAGCAGGAAACAAGGCGGAGGATCCGTAATGACCTGGGGAAGGTTTTGTTTCTACGGGAAACATTTCTAGGATTTACGGACAGAAAAATGAAATCAGAGGATTATCAGGATATTTTACGTGCCAATTTACTGCCAATTATGGATTTGCTAGCGGAACCGGACTGTGTTTTCCAACAAGATCAGGACTCTATCCATACCTCCAGATCAACGAAAACGTGATTTATGCAAAACAATATCACACTATAAGATTGGCCAGCACTTAGTCCGGATTTAAATCCCATGGAGAACATATGGGGTATCTCATCTCGTAAAATATTTGAAAATGGAGAGCAATATACGTGTGTAAATGACTTAAAAACTGCAATTGATAAAGTGTGGTATGAAATATCTCCTTCTGTAATGCAATGCATAATTAATTCTATGGAACAACGTGTATTTGATGTTATAAAGTGTCTTGGCAATACAATCCAATATTAAAAGTAAGTTTTTAGTTACTTTTATAAATGTAAAACTAAAAACACGTACAGTTGTCTATACTTTTGGGACAACGTATTTTTATATAATTTAATGTACGTTTTATAATTTCAAACCTTTGATCATAATTTATATGTGTATATCAGCAAAACTGTTTTTACTTATTACCTATCGCACGAATTTTAATTGTACCTTATTACTTTTTATGTTAATGCAAATTTTATTCATTGTCTAAACTTTTTGGACAGGTTGTACCAGAAATTTCGGCCATGGATGAAATATACTTGACTTCTGAAAGTAAATGTATCATTTGATTGATTGACCGATATGATGCAGATATTGAATACTGAGTTCTGACTTTCTGCTACTATTTGTTCTTAAGATATGCTGATACACAAACCCACAGACACACACACAAAAAGAGAGATTGAGAGAGACAGACAGATACATAGACCAACCGCTAAAAACCCTTTTCGGATTCGGGGGACCTAAAAATGTTTAACTATTACAAAAACTTCATTTCGAAAGTTTGACCACCCCCAAAATATCTTTCTCTATCATATATAGTTAAGAGGAAGTAAAATAATATGCTGGGTGCCCTATCAGTCTGTAGACATTTTAAATATTCATAACTTTTGAATGAATATATATAATTGAAGGCGGTTTGCGAAAAAAATCATTCTCGTGAAGGAGGATTTTTTAAATTTTAAATTTTTTTTTTTTTTTTTTTATTATGTTAAAGAAAAATATATATTTAAATTTTTTGTCGCCAATAGTTAGACAAACAGTTAAGTTTTTCGCACGGATGTGAAAGAAAAATGTGCAAATTAAAGTCCTATAAATTGCACAATTTTGTGATTAGAGCAGTTTTTTTCTTATTTTGCCTCCTACTTGTGCATACATGAAGTTTTAATTGCGATGCTGACTTGGTGGATAAAGCGCTGTTGGTGAAGATGTTTTCCTAGGGTAAGAACTGCCGGCTGAAGCTTCAGTTAGCAGCATTATAACTCGTTTGTAAACAGTAATTTGTGCTGATGACGGACACATAGAATAGGACTTATATGCCTGTAAACTTTTGCATGTAAATAAGTGGAGTTTTTCATGAAAATGTGTGATCTGGCCACGCACAGCACCCTCTATTGACAAATAGCTTATTTATTATTTTTCTTTACAAAAAAAAAAAAAAAAAAAAAAAAAAAAAATCATCCTTTACGAGAAGGATTTTTTCGCAAATTCTATCAATTCATTCAATAGTTATGAATTTTTAAAATGTCTAGACTTATGCAACACCCTGTGTGTATATATATATATATATATATATATACATATATATATATAACTAACCCACAACAACCCTTCCAACTAACCCACAAAAAGAAATTTTCTCATTAGCTAGAATACTTTTTTCTTAATCAGCACGGTGGCATTAGTTGCCTTAGAATTAATTCAAATTTATTCAGATAATTCTTCATGTTTAAGATCCTTACTTACATTTAATTAAATTTTTCAAACGATATATCCAGAATTAACCAGGAAATATTTTATGTTTTCTCAAAGTATAACATGAATTACACCGTAAACAGTTAAAAGAAAAAAAATTGAACAAGCACCATTAATCTTACACGCACAATAACTTCTTGTATCAAATTAGCTTCTTTCCGACAAAATAACACTAAAGAGACAAATATAAAAATCTCAAAAATAAGTATGAGTTTTTTTTTTTTTTTTTTTTTTCTATTGTGTGAATGCGTGCATTTTGAAACATAGAATTTACATTTTGTTGACTAGATACTACTTAAATTTTAGATAATAAAATTTTAATATTTCTCTCATGACTTACAATCTTTAAATTTTTAGAAATTAGACATTTTTCTCTCTGTGTTTTCAATAAATTAAGTTTATGTATAAAACTTATAGATTACAATTCTGTACACGTATATGGAAATTTTGTGATGTAATGTCCAAAATTTTGATTTCTGCTTAAAAAAAAAGAAAAAGGCATATGAAATAATTTTAATCAATATATGTAAAATACATATCTATAGCCCTCTTACAATTTATGGAGTGTCCTTTTATATCTAATATTAATATTTTCAGATAAATAATCTACCAAAATACCTGAGATTTTGTTTTACATTTATAGTAATACAATTAAAATGGTCATTTTATTCTTAAGACGATATCGAAAACATCGGTAGTTCCTTAGACACTTATACAAAGTGATGTTTCTTTCAATGTTATTTCATCTTATTAGCAACATCCTCCAGTGCTGCATAAGTACTATTTGACGTGAAACAACTTCTTTTTTCTCAATTTTAAGTAGCGTAAGCACTTGCAGTAAATTTCTATTACACTATATATCATAAATCCTTTTATTCTCTTAATTTAAAAGTAAATTGACGTAATCTTTCAAGAAAAAAAATTTATTATATTTTTATCTTCTCATATACAAAAACATTGATATAAGTTTTCGTCTAGATACTGATGAAAAGAAGGGCTTCGTCATTATCATCATAATTAACACCATCTTTTAAACATAAAACTAAATTTTTACATTTACTTTCATTTTAAATTTTTATATCACGCTTTTTAAAAAGACAACATGAAAAATATTTTCTGACAGAAACATTTGTTTTCATACTATTGTAAAAACTTTCTTTTTTAATGCAAAATACATTTTTGACTTGCTGGTAGGTCACATTTTTCAGCGAGAATAATGCAAAAATGCATCAATAATCCATGCAGTAAGAGGAATTTCAGTTATCGTGAACTATTTGTTTGTCAATGCCAACCTCAGACCTACAATCTTCTCTGATGATTGACAACATTCTTTCCTTCTAAATGCTATTTTAACTCTATTCCCTTTCAGTCACATCAATGATAATTTATCATGTTATTACAATCATAAGGAAGATCGTGAATAGTTGAAATATAATAAACATGTAGGAATCTTCTGAGGCCGTATATTATTTCTTAATTTTTCCTCGAGGACGTGAGTGCAATTATTTTCGATAACAGGTAGAAGATGACGCAACACTAAATAATTAGTGGATGTTAATTTAAGTATAATTTTTACTAATACAACAGAAAATAAAACATATATTTATGTATAAAATACACTGTATACACCTAGATAAATTAATTCTAAAATTTCTATTTTTACTGATACCATAGAAACGATACAATCAATTTGCAAGTAAAAGCTAAAAAAATCGAATCGCAAAGAACAAATCATATGAAGGATTAGTTAATATTCGTAGTTTGGCAGTATTTCATATGCTAGGTAGTTGTTTATGTGAATAACGAACTGTTCCATTTATCCCCGTTTCAGACTAGTAATTTATCTTCTCCTTTCTTTCCAAGCAAACAGATTTTTATCTACTGTTCTTATTGTTGTATATTTTATCTTACAATACTGCTACAGTATCTAACTTCTTAAATGTTCATTTTGACCTTCCTGCTAGCTTGTTACTTGATTTGGGGTTAAAACGTCTAGACATTGTTTCAGTGATGTTATTTAAGTACATTTAAGTACACAAAATTTACACTGCATGACTTTCCATTGGATTTCACTGGTGGACCTGTTGGTTAAATAAGGTTTCCATTCAAACACTGAAAGTCAAAAAGCCCTGACTATATTTAATGATTGAGAGGGATTCTCAATTAGGAGGGGAAGGATTCTGAAATGCTCCAGAAGTATTTTTCTATATAAAAGGACTGAGTACATCTGACGGCATCAACTCCTGCTCAACTTCACAAATAGGTGGTCGGACTCTTAAAGCTTGGAAACACCCCCTGCCTTCGTAAAGGATAACAATTTTGATGGCATGTCTCAACCCCAAAACTTAAATGTGATTCTGTGACCACCAATAATTGCAAACTGTTGCATAGCTTTACCTCAGTAGCACATAACGTTGTTTCAACGTTGTTATGACTAATTTTTCACTGTTCAGATTTATTTTCGACGGTATAACAACGTTATGTGCTACCTGGGTAGTAGCGTGACTTTTATCCACTCAACCTTAACTTCCCACTGAAATATTGGTTGAATATTGTCTTCGCGATTCACATTTTTTTTTTTTTACTTCTGTTTATGGCCTTCTGCGTACCTGCGCAGGAATTAATGTGCTTGAAAATCCTCTAAATATTAACAAGCATTTAAAAATTGGTCAAAAAATGTCCTCGTTGACTATTTATTTCTCTTTATCTTAACCCTATTTTTTATTATTTTTTTTCTATATTACGTTTAATACAAGAATTAAATGAAATATAGAAATATAGAATAATATTACAAGAATTTAAATGAAATCTTCCTTGAAATTATTGCTCAGTAACTTCATGTCCCTGATTTATTGACAAAAATATTTGCTAATGTTCCATAAAATATATTTACTCTTTATATTTTTTCTTTCATTCGTTTTAAAACGTTTCTATTGTCACAACTACTACAAGAGAAATAAGATATTTCCTTTTTGTAAACTGAAAGAAATAAAAGAGAATAAAAATAATGTTAGTAATAACTCTTTTCAACTTGTCATTTTAAGTGATTAAATGGGTCATTCTCAGATAATGGTAAATATTGGTTTCAGAAAAAAATAAAAATAAAATTGTTTTAATTCCTGATTTTTTTACATTAATGCAATTATCCATGTCTGCTATAGAGGAAAAAATTACCAGCAGAGATCGTTTGCCTTAATTACAGATTAATTAATTTTTTAATTTCCATTGCAACATGGTAGTGACATTTGTGAACATGGTAATGACAGACAGAACCACAGAAATGACCAATGGCGAAATAATTACACATTTATATATGGATAGCGGTATTTATCATTCTAATTTGTAACAGAAAAATTAAAATGTCTAGACGATATATAGTGGCGAGATTTTTTGGAATAATTTTCACTATACGAATCCTATAGCTGTCTGTTTTAACAGGAGACATAAAGTGATTTACACTTTACTGCCCAGCAGTCATTACCATGTTCCTAGACATCATTACCATGTTCCTAGATATCATTACCATGTTTTCAGAACACCTTGGTAATGATCACCTTGGTAATGACTTTTTTAATGTTAAGCCTATTTATGGCTAAGTTATAGCAATTAAAAGCTAATGCAATATTCATTCTGTATGTGGTCCCAAAGATCTATATAAATCATTCAGTAAATTTAAATTTATTAATTGCGTATTTCCGTAATAATGGACTTTGTAATGACACACAATAAGTACACTGACTATAATTTTAGAACAAAAACAGCAAAATGAAATAATTTGTATTTACTTAAACTAAAAAAAACTTGTCTGCTTGTAAGGGCATGAAACACTTTACTTTTGACAGGTTGATAATTATGATAGCGCCATCTAGTAGTGAGGTACTGAAAAAAAACTTACACACCTTGGTAATGACAATTGCCCTTAGGGACAAATTTTAAATAAGAATAATTAATAGATTTCTTTTTTTTATGCCTAAAATTCCAAAGATATTAAAAGTAGAAAAGTGAAATATACCTAGCAAATTGTTAGCTTTGTTTAAATTTTTTTCAATTCTTTAAAATAAAGGTTCAAATAAACAGTTTGGAGTTTGGGACAAGCCTTGGTAATGACATTTACAACTTTAAAATTTTTTTAAATATTGAAATTTTACTTTTTTTGGTATTCAAATTACTGCACAGTGTAGTGCTTGAAAAGAATTGTTGAAAAAAAAATTTAATTTTCATAGCTGACTTGCTCAAGTAACGTTTTTTAGCCAAGGACACAAAATTTTCCATTATGTGAGAATGACCCAAATGTATATAAAATTTTATTTTTATATGTTTATGTTTATGTTTAATTTGAAATATTTTATATTATGAAAGAATAAAGGGAAACGAATAAATACAAAAATGTTTATTCTGTTCCACCTGTGAAATACGATATTCAATCTTTAAATGCTATCTTCTCTTTTAATTTAAAAAAGTTCTAGAACTAGTAATTAAATAAATTGTAATTAATGTTTCTGATAAATGTTTATATGGGATATTTTTCTAGAAGCAACTGAATGTTTCAAAGTTAAAAATTCCTTCTTAACTTTCATGTTTTGATCACATAAACATAACACAAGGAGTACGATTAATGTTTGTCGTTTTACCTTATTTCCAATTAATTACTTACATTCTCAAATTCATTTATTCAGATGTTCTAGGAAGTGATTTAGTTTCATCTTAAATTGCTTGAGATCTTAGTAACTAAGTTGAAGGATATTCATTACAATTTCGCTTCAAAGAGTTTCTTATTCTTTTATAGAATTTTTAAACTCCCAAAAATGCCATATTGCGAAGTTATAGAATTTTTTCCAAAACAAATCGACATTGTTAATGATTTGCTTACATTTTCAAGGTTATTACATCTTCAAAGGAACTAGTTACTCTAAAAAGAATGAAGTGTAGCTTTCCGGAAGGAAAAAACCTAATTTAAAAAATCATAAATAAATTACTGTGCTTCCGTCCCCGTCCCCCTCCTCAAAAAAAAAAAAAAAAAAAAAAAAAAAAAGGTTTAGCAGGCATCGTAATTTAGTTAGTAGCGTATCATGATGAAAACTAGATGATTGAAATTCTGCTTGTTTGTTACTGATTTTAGTTTCAGTCTCATGATATTGAAAAATCACATAATTCTACATTAAAATCATATATATTATTATATTAAAACCATATAGTAAATTTAATAACTTTTCATTAAATAAATACCATCAAAATGCTGAACTGATTTAACTGATTTATTTTAAGATGCATGCCTTGTTTAACAAAAATAATTTTTCACACAAGAAATTTCTTTTAAAACAGTACGTATGTCTGTTGGCAGATGGAAAATATATGAACTTAATCATTTGTTTTCGTAATAATCCCAGAGAAAATGCTAACTCAAATAATTTTATAGATTCAGTTACCATAATGTTAATTATCTCTCCTAAAAGTCCTGTTTTTTGTTTCTTAGTTTACATGCAAAACCTTAACGTTCATCTGGCATTATAACAATGCCAAAAAAAATTGAAATAAATATAATAATTTATACTTAATTGGAACATTATATTGCTTGTCAATCATTATTTGTCAGTGGAAGAAATTATTTGGCGTAGTAATAAATTGCAAAGCGATATTTGTGTGAGATCTACTGTAAAATAGTATAACAGTTACTATACTACAATTATACCATGTGATAAATACCAGCTCAAATTTAACAACCTGATGCAGAAGCTGAGAAATGGAAATGTAAATGCAAAATTTCGAAAGCAAATTGTGAATAAGTCATTTAATTGTCATTGCATTCAATGTTAATTTTACCGCTGAAAAAGTTCTGTAAAAGCATGTCAATCAATCTGTTTTGTCCTTGGATAGCAAATCGTATAGAAAAGCAAGTGGGAATTTTCGTTTCGGCGTTTGATGATTTTGATGACTGACGATTTTGATGTTACCGTTCGAGAACGTAGCAGCGCTCTACCATAAGCTAAACATGAAGATTTTCAAACATACAATGATCATAGATCTCAAACGCAAAAGGACTTTGCCAAACAATTTAGAGTATCACAAAATACGATTTTTAATATTTTACACGGAATGGGAGTGATTCAGAAAACAGACACAATGCGTCTAACATGCACTGAGACCTGAGACAGAGAAACAAAGATGAGTGTCTGTTGGAGTTAATGAATCTACTCAACATGTCTATACGATGCCTACTTTTCTGTACTTTTTAAGGCAGTGACGACTGGCAAAAACTGAGGGTTGTCGAATTCATACCATCAAATAAATAAATAAATAAATAAATAAATAAAAATAAATATTCTAGACTGCTGCCAATAGTCAGTTGTCTGCCTGTTAGTTAAAGGTGTTAGGTAATGACGGTTAATATTTTGATGATTAAAGGAATTATTCTCAGCTCTCAATTACATTTTAATTTCTCTTAAACAGACTTTAAAACTTATTACTAGAATAATCTCAAGGAGGTATCGCCACGAAAACTTCATCTCCCTTACTGTCTGCTAGCTCTTTATACATATTTTTCTTCTCCGTCTGTGTTGTAATAAATAATCAAATTTTATATAAGTTTTTAATATATGATTTTCTATATTATGTTCCTCAAGATTCTAAAATTTTACATCCTAGCACGAATATAATTTATATTGTAAATCAATATTAACGTAGCGCACATTGATATAACGAATTACATTTTATACGACTTATTTATGTGACATGAAAACAAAACTTCTATGTCAAAAAGAATCTCTGTTTCAAAAAATAGCCTCAAATTATTAGATAAGTATTGCTAGATCCAGTCGAAAGTTATGAAATTATATGCTATGGTCAAGCATTTAAAATATTATAATACATATTCGTGTTCTTTCTGTTTAAAATAAATTTAATGTAAATTGTGTTAAATTCAATTCTGTCACTTTGACACAATAATTATATTGAAATAATGATCTATAAATATAGTTAAATACCATTTTACTCCTTATGAAAATTTTCTACAGTATCAATGATTAATGATTTGGTATTCTAATTGCCTATTTACAGTGGATTTAGAAACGAAGATTTAAAAAAAAAAAAAAAAATTGTGAAAGATAGAATTTAGGACTATTAATTTCAATCGGACGGAGGACTATTAATTTCAATCTGTAAAACTTTTTTTTTATTTTAATTTTTAATTTATTTTTTGTCTCATTTTTTGACTGTAAAACTGGACCACGTACTTTTTAAAATGACTGAAATGAATTAAAATGAAGTGTTGCCATCTAAACTTCACACTTTAGTTAATTTTAAAAGATCTAATTGTCGTGTCGAAAAACTGTTTGAACCCTTGGATTCAGAAAAACTGTCCCTTGCATTTGGTACTGCATTTATAATGATTAGGACTGATATTTCTAATTTATTTTGGTATTACACAAAATTGATCTACAAAAACAGGCGACGACGTTTTTAACCAGATTGAAACTAATAGTCCTCTCCTAGACCTAATAATATAACAAAGTCAACTTAACCTGCAACCAATGTTTACAATGTTTATAACTGGTATATAATATGGTATTATTAGAAAATTATATTCAAAATTCTCAAAATTATTTTCCGAAATCAAAAGTTAACTAACTAAAATTCATAGATGAATGTGATTGGAGATTCATTACTTACATGGATGATCACAAGCTTCACTTTAATATTCCTAATGTCCAGAGATTTTCCCATTAAATATGATTTATGGCTGTGTCACATTTCATTTTATTCAACCGAATATAGTCAAAATAAATTCTAAAATTCTGATTTGAATTGTCTTGTATTCATCAATATATATCGAGCTTGTTTCAAATTAAAATCTTAATGGGAAATGGCAAGTTTGGAATTAAACATCATGTTCATTAATAGAGATTACATATTGTTTAAATATATATGAATTCTTTAAGACTCAATGCATCATTGCGTCGTTATTTTTTATGAATCAAAATGAAAATAAAGTAAATTTTCAGTGAAAAAATTGTTGATGATCTTTTAAATATCCTCTTCGTATTCGGAGTTGAATTAGTTTTAACTTATAAAAGTTTCGTAATTTGAAAATAGCTTTTTTTTTTTTTTTTTTTTTTTTTTTTATTATTATTATTAACCTTTTAAATTAAGTTCAGATTATTTTTAAATAATGTTAAAAAATGAATAATTAAATATAAAAAAAGCTGTATTTTGAAATCCCTTAAACAGTAAGTCTTTCCCTGCAAATTATGATGTATTTCTCCCCTTTTAATTTTTTCTTCAATTTTTACATGCTATATTATATATATATATTTCTTTTCTTTTCTTTCTTTCTTTCTTTTTTTTCCTTTATTATCTATGTCACAGTGGGTGATGAAATTATTATAATTTTTTTATTTTAACATTTTTTCCTATTTTCTAAAAAAATTCTGGTCGAAATGACCTTGAACTTCAGACATACAAAAAACATTTACAAATTCGCATTTTCTACTACCAGTTTAGTTATGAATGCAATTAAGGGAACAACCACAAATTGAAGAAAAGACAAATGCTTTGGACTACCCTGTATCATTAAATTTTTTATTTTTTAATTTGGAGATCCAATTATTTCACCCACGTTTTAAAAGTCCTTTTTTGTGAAATTTTTTTTTTTATGAACTCAAAAATTTCATTAAATAAATAAAATTATTGCATTTTTAACACATGATTTCACTTACTGTGTATAATATTTGTATGCTGTTTTGCAAGAATCGTGCAATTACTCAGGTAGAATTTTTTTTTTCTTTACACAAATTATTATTATTATTTTGTTCATTATTTTTTGCTTATAACAGGAATGGATTTCAACAATATTCTACAAAACTTTCAGAGAACTTGACAAAATGTTCTGAACCAAAAAACGCACAAATGTAATAATGTTCGCTGAGATATGAGCATATGTAATAAATATTTTTTACTGCGCATAATTTATAATCTATAAATTATCTTAGGCAAAAGAAAAAGTAAAGGAGTGTAATATTTCGTGTATAATATCTTTTGCAAAAGCGGAATTCTTCTTAAAATATTACAAATCTACTACAACATTATTTTTTTTATTTACACTTTAATACCTATTCATGTAAAAATCATTAAAGTACTTTACAAATAATTATTAAAACTTTACCATTTCTGATAGTGAAGATTTTTAAAGATAAATTATTTAAAAACATCGTCACTATTATATATTAATGGCAGATAGTTGTATAAACAGCAGCAATTCCCGTTCAAATGCAGTCAAAATTTTGAACTATTTCCTGGCTATACATTATATTAAACATTTATCAGAAAAGTTTCGTAATTTTGTCGTAAAATGTCAAAACTTTTAAAGTGTTTGTTTAGCAGTTATAATTCTATCAATAATGTATGTGATAATGAATTTTTATAAACTTTAAATTGATTTTGTTTATCTTTTGTGCAATGCAATAAAAAAAAAGGTAAATAATTTATATCAGTAGGATAAATATCAGTTTATAAATAAGTAAATGTAAATAAAAGATGAAAAGATTCTTTGATTAGAATTAACCAAATTTATCTACTTAAACCAAATATTTTCTAGAAGTTTTAAATTTTGAAGACACAAAAATGATGTTATTAAATAAATAAAACATTTAAGGTGTCTTTTTTTTTTTTTTTTTCAATTGATATTCTGATTTAATAATTCATGAATAGCTTGCATAATACTTCATGAAAACTAAAAAAAATTTAAATCCAATTTATTAAAACATATTTTTAAAAAGTCCCTGCGGTTATTTTGACAATTACGGTTGTATAGTATAATAAGGTCATATCATAAATTTATAAAGGGACATTTTATTACATTTTTCAAATACTGTGTTTCGATATAATTAAAACAAACATACTGGGATTTAAAATAAACTTTTTTATTATATTTCTTTATGCATGAGAAACATTTTATATTAAATTTCGAAAACTGTTACAAATTTTTCACTTTTTTTTTTTTTTTTTTTTTTTTTTGGGGGGGGGGGGGGGGGACAGAAAAATACCGATTTTTTTTTTTTTTTTTTTTTTTTTTTTTATGGGACTTAAAATTCCCGGTGTGATACAGAGGGTTAAATATTCATAAATATGAGATTAAAATTTAATTAGCTAAGCAGTCCGCATTTTAAATCAAAATTCGTGTGATTTTTTTTAGACAAGAAAAAAAGCTGTTTTATTATATCTTAAAATTTAAGGAGTTTTTATACCTTTAATATTTCTTTCAATCCATGAATTTATGAAAGAAATTTAATTTCAAAATAAATTTACCACGTATCAATAATGAAAAATTTGAGAGAATGCATCTTTATAAATCGTCAGAAATAATATTTGCGATTTTAAATATAATTATTTATAATTCTAAATTGTTAGAATTAAAAATATTTTAAATCGAAATACTAAAATAAATATATTTTTAATGTTTTAGCAATGTTTGTCGAAACACCGCGCATTCTACAGGGTGTTTATAAAGTTCCGGACCCATTTTGATGTTTAATAACTCATAAAAAAAAATAAAGATAGATTAAAATTAATAACATAAATTGTTAGATAGACTCAAAAAGTTTCATGACCCTTGTCAATGAACTTTCACGTGTGCCCCCTTCGTCGCACGGAGAATATCAAGTCGATAGCCAATTTCACGCCAGGTAGCGGCAAGCATGTCGGCATCCACAGAGGCTATTGCGGTTGTAATTCTGACTTTTAGGTCATCAATGTTCGACAATCTCCTCCTGTAAACATTGTCCTTTACAGATCCCAAAAGGAAAAAGTCCAGCGGCCTTATATGAGGTGATCTGGGTGGCCAAGGAATTGGACATCCTCGCCCAATCCATCTTCCTGGAAAATGGTCATTCAAAGAACTACGAACGATGGTACCCCAATGATTTGGTGCACGATCTTGTTGCAAAAAGACATGTGGCTGAAGCTCTTCTAGTTGTGGAAATACGAAGTTTTCCAACATGTCTAAGTATACGACTGATGAGGCCGTCTTTTCTGTAAAAAAGAAAGGCCCAATGACTCGGTCGTGCATTAGTCCACACCACACATTAACCTTTGGGGAATCCCTTTGCGCCTCACGGTACAAAAGAACTACATAGAACAAACACATCAAAAGTAAACATAACATTGCAATAGTTGCCAAAAGCAAAAGAGAGAAAAATGCAATTAATAAGCAGACGATATTTAGAAAAGTACAGATATTTAGACTGGAAAATGAAATTATCTGAAATTAACCACACGCGCAGACGATATTTACAAAAGTAAAGATATTCAAACCTGAAAAGAAAATATATGAGTTATTCCATCAATAAATGCCATAAGTTTGTTTATATCTTCATTATTTTATGAGTTATTAAACACCAAAATGGGTCCGGGACTTTATAAACACCCTGTATTTTAATAGAACTTGACAATCAATGAAGATGATCTGTCCTTTGTTAATTTCCATTTGAATGTGAGATTTTATCAAAATTGAACCATTAAATTGCTAAAAGTATTTTGTTTTTAATATTTTAATAATAAGAGATCAAATATCCATATGTTCTAAATGCTATTTCTGTTATTTGAAGTAATACTTTTCTCCGGATTTTATCTTACTCGCCACATTACGCATTTTTTAAATATCTAGCAAATAAATAATCTTTTGCCAAATTCCTTTTTTTTTTTCCCCTTTAAGGTTTTATAAAATTATCTGAACTTTTGTGGTGTGTCTACGGGTAAGTAGTTTGATTTTTGTCAAGTGTCTTCTTTAATTTCGATATATAAATACGTAT
Source organism: Salticus scenicus (assembly GCA_963930645.1). Taxonomy (NCBI): domain Eukaryota; kingdom Metazoa; phylum Arthropoda; class Arachnida; order Araneae; family Salticidae; genus Salticus; species Salticus scenicus. The sequence goes on along the minus strand of OZ005650.1, from coordinate 286,938,857 downwards.
ATACATATATAATATATATATTAAGAAACCGTTTTAAGATGTTAAATTTTTATGGAATTTATTTATTTGTTTTACTTATTTATTTATTTATTTTTCAAATAAGACGCGATGATTTCGAGGTCTAAGGCCAAAACATAAAACAATTTCGCCACTGTTTAGAACGTGTATATCTCTATCTATCCATACATATAATAAAATAAGATGTTTATGTGTGTGTGTGTGTGTGTCATTGTGTATGTATAACCAGAGCTTTTTTAGGAAAACGGGTGATCGCAGAGCTACACACAGTTGCATGGAGGTTCGTAATGACTTCGCCTGATGCAACTCGAACCTGATTTTCGAATTTTTAATTTTTTTTTAATTAATTAAAATACGAAAATAATAACTTTATAATTTCTAATAAATTAGTCATAGGGAATAGCGTAAAAGCAAATATTGTGTGCACCACGTATAGTGTTGTTCATATGTAACTGGGATTAAAATATAAAAGGGATACTTCAAATTTTTCAATACTATCTATTCCGAAACTGTTATCTAATAACCACCTAAATGGAAGCCCACTGGTATAGCATTGTCGCAGCTAATAGGGACAGGCGCCCGAGTTTTAGCGGATGACCAAATCGATGCCGAAGGCCGCAGGGACCTGAAATGAGCTTTTGAGCAATTTCAGTGTTTTGTTTTATTATTATTATTATTATTTTTATAAAGCTATATAGAAAAGAGTTTCCTTTAAATTTAGTGACAGCGAAGCGGGCAAAGAGTGCTAGTATATATATATCTATATATATATACACTCTAAATAGAAGCGTGTTAAATTCAGACAGAAATGTGTCTGAAATGTCAATTCAGACACATAAATGTCTGAAACACTTACGCATGCAAAATTTCAGACACATGTGCTGTCTTAAATTAAGACACGTAAGTGTCGTTTTTATAACTGAGCTGACATAAGTGTCTGAATAAGGTTGATATGTCTGAAATTAAAACATACAAAATTTTAGACACATAAAATTTCAGACATTTTACAATCTAGGTACTTAAAAATTCAGACATTACAAATTTCAGACATTTAGAAATTCAGACATTTGTATTACTTAACAAATTTTCCTTATGAAATCTACTTTAAGTGGCATGCATATCCTGTTTTAATTTTTTTAACAAATAAATATGATATTATTTGATATAATATAAGTAGTTAACTTATTTAAAATACTTAGACGCGAAATTTATTCGGTTAAAAATTAAAAAAACAAATTTAATTTTTATTTAAAGTTCTCGCATGCAATAAAACAAAAACAAAAAAAAAAAAAAATATATATATATATATATATATTAAGATAAACGAAGCATGTATCTTGTAGCTAAGAAGCGAATTCGTAACTAAACATTCTTAAACAATTTGTGCATAATTGATATTTTTTCTGCATTTTAATTATTTTATGTTTCCCTACACATCAAAATGTAAAATAACAATTTTTTTTTTGTTTCATGTACATAGTTTGTTTTCTTGCAAATACCAGTTTAAAAAAAAATCGTTTAAAATTCATGTCAGCTATTTTTTCATATTTATTACGCATAAAAAATAAATAAATCATGCAGTACGCATTGATTAGTAACACTTTCCAACTGTACATAATTGTTGTATCGAATAACTTTTAATATTCTTTGCCTACGTTATCACACAACAGACAGAAGGACTGAAGAATGTACAGATAGACTAATTGATTTAAAAATTCCTCTTAGGCATTTTGGAAAGTGTTAAAAAGGCTTAACGCAAAAGAAAATGCAGCCATTAGATTATAATTACAGCTTTTGATCTCTCTGAATATTTTAGTGTAGCCCTGTAAATCAGCAACTTAATCATATCATATTCTATACAAAACATTATTTTAGAATATTAACAATACATTTCAATACTTTTATGATTTTTACAGTAGAAAGATTTTTAAATATAACTTTCAAAATATTCTTTCCTAAAACGCAATGCATTGGCTTTTTTTTTTTTTTTTTTTTTTTTTTTTTGTTGTTCTTGTTTCCTTGTAAAAAAAACTAGTTGTACAGGACCTATTAATGTCATTTTAAATGGGGAACATTCTATAGGGAAAATATTTATAAAAATAACACTCATAGAACACAGTGCTTTCGAATGCTTTTGGGTGTCCCTGAACACAAACTAGAAGAGATATTCACTCCATTTTCAATATGGAGCATCTGATAGTGAACTTCAATAAAATATATCAGTTTCGAGAAATTCCATAAATATTTACAGGAGTTAGAGCGCGGGAAGACAGACAGACAGATGGACAGATACACAAACTGAAATCATATTCACACTTAAAAATGTTAGAAATTGTTGAAAACGCTTAATATAAACGAAAGTACAATTCTAACAATTTCTTATTAGTAGCTCTTAATATAACAGGATATTTTTGTTCCACCCTGTAAATCTAATGCTAATCATGCTATATTCTATGCAAATCATTCTTTTGTGCATATAAATAACATATTTCAATTTCCTAAAACTTCTTGGAAAGTAAAGTTATAAAAATTGGATTTCTAGAAATATCTCTCATAGAACGCAATGCTTTGGAATACTTTTCAGTGTCCCTGTACATAAACCGATGGTGGTATTTCCTCCACTTTATACAGGAAACATCCAATAGTGAACTTGAATAACATATTTCAATTTCATTAAGATATGTCTACAGTAAAATTGTTAAAATATGGTTTATAGAAATACGTCTCATAGAAAACAATGCCTTGAAATACTTTCGGGTGTCCCTGTACACAAACCAGTAGATGTATAAACTCCATTTTCAATAGAAAACGTCCGATATTGAACTTGAATAACATATTTCAATTTCATTAAGATACGTCTAAAGTAAAGGTAAGAAAATATAGTTTATAGAAATACCTCTCATAGAACACAATGCTTTGAAATACTTTCGGGTGTCCCTGTACACAAACCAGTGGTGGAATAAACTCCATTTTCAACAGGGAACGTCCGATAGTGAACTGGAATAACATATTGTAATTTCATTAAGATATGTCTACAGTAAAGGTAAGAAAATATAGTTTATAGAAATACCTCTCATAGAACACAATGCTTTGAAATACTTTCGGGTGTCCCTGTACACAAACCAGTGGTGGAATAAACTCCATTTTCAACAGGGCACGTCCGATAGTGAACTGGAATAACATATTGTAATTTCATTAAGATATGTCTACAGTAAAGGTATGAAAATATGGTTTATAGAAATACCTCTCATAGAACAGAATACTTTTAAATACTTTCAGGTGTCCCTGTACACAAACCAGTAGTGGTATAAACTCCATTTTCAACAGGAACGTCCGATAGGGAACTTGAGTAACATATTTCAATTTCATTAAGATATGTCTACAGTAAAGGTATGAAAATATGGTTAATAGAAATACCTCTCATAGAACACAATGCTTTGAAATACTTTCGGGTGTCCCTGTACACAAACAAACCAGTAGAGGTATAAACTCCATTTTCAATAAGGAACGTCCGATAGTGAACTTGAATAACATATTTCAGTTTCATTAATATATGTCTACAGTAAAGGTATGAAAATGTGGTTTATAGAAATACCTCTCCTAGAAGACAATGTTTTGAAATACTTTCGGGTGCCCCTGTACAGAAACCAGAAGAGGTATAAACTCCTTTTTCAATAGGGAACATCCAATAGTGAACTTGAATAACACATATCAGTTTCAAGAAATTCCATAAATATTTACGGGAGTTAGAGCGCGGACAGACAGACAAACCGAAGTCATTAACACTTTTCAACCTTGTTGGAAAGTGTTAAAAACTCTAAACCTCTACACATGAAATTTAAGATAATAATATGTATTAAGCTTTAGCTGCTATGAAGAGTTTTATTGCAAAGACCGTAAAACTGCGACTTGTTTTACGGATACTAAAACATATTCCATTATACAAACAACATACAATGTGAATACTGGTGGCTTGATTGGGAAGACGCTCGACTGTGAATTCATTGATTGATGGTTCGATTCCCGGCGAGGGAAACGGTAATCGTTTTTGTAAAAAATATTAATGCTTTTTTTTATGTTCTAGGCTTCTCTAAAATCTTTTTCGCATGTAAACAGTGTAACACTCATATTTTCATTTATTTATTTATGAAAAATATTCACTGTAGACAGGATCAAAGATGGCGGAATTTCAGACAATTCATGTGTGAAACGATGTGCCTTTTAAGACACGTTTTAGCATCTTAAAATTGAACAACCATTTTAGACACAACTGTGTCTGAATTTCAGATACTTGTATTTACAGTGTACATATATATATATATATATTTCTTTACAAATTGACAAAACTTGCGCTTTTCTGAGATCTTATTTCTTAAATAAAATAACACACTTTACCGCGAAACAACAGAATTATTATTATTTTATTTATTTATTTACTTTTTCTTTTACTTTCTCTTACCCACAATAAGGTAAAGAAAGTATTCTTTTAGGGTCAAATTTTCGAAAGTGTGTGTTTGTTATATTTACATGTTCTGAGATCCCCTGAATACGAAAATCATGTTTTTAGCGAATGGCCTGTTTGTGTGTTATCAGCATATCTCAAGTACCAATAGTAGCAGAAATATCAAACACGATATTCTAAATGTGTATCATATAGGGAATGCTACCCTTAGCTTTTCGTTGAGATGAAGCAGAGGGTTCGTATACAGGAACACTCAAAAGTATTCAAATACCTTACGTCTATGGGGAAAATTGCAGGTAAGTAGAGTAACATCTATAGACTGCACTAAACCACATGAAACGAACATATACTTTTTATATGCATAAAAACATATCTCATGTAAAATAGGGTAGGGAAATCATTGACTCTTCGTTTACAGGGCTACACAAAAGAACTAGGTAAAAGTGCGACATTCGTTGCAAATTGATGGAAGTATATTTCAGGCTGGGTCATGTATGATTACTATAAGATTATATTTAGATGCACCATGTGGTCTGTATATAATCTTCGAAAGATATGCAGGACTGCAAATATTTAAGCGATAACATCTTTTTTGTTATTAGTGGATGTGCTTTACTAATAATATTTTACCTTTTCCATGAAAGCTGTTCGGGAATTGAAATAAATTCCTCATAGAGATATGGTAAATAATGTATGTTTTAAGCTAAATATTCATCGCTTTTTTTGTATATTTACACGTTTTGAGGCTTCTTGATTACCGTAGTCAAGTTTTTTAATATTTGATCTTTGTCTGTGTCTCTTAGAGTGACTTAAAAACGAATAATTTTAGGAGATCAAAATGTTGTATTTTGAAATTGATATACGTTTGTTGTTGGAAACGTTTGATCAAGATTGATAAGTTTCAAGGAATGTTGCGTGTGAAAATTGTCTGTATAATTTTAAAGCCCCCTCACACAGAACTAATTATCATATAAAACTCTTCCGAATCCTAATTTGAATTGTTTAACATAGGTTTACATAACAGTACTCGTTGTCTTACCTCTTAATCTCCAACCTGTATTTATAGTATTAAATTTCAGGGTAAGAGAAAGTCGTGTGAGTGACACACCAGATTATTTTCTTTGATTAACGAAATAAGCCACATTTTTCGTCTGAATTTCGAAAAGCTGATATTTCGCCGCTGTTTGGCTTAATTTAAATTCAGTTGGCTAAGTAATAAAAATAAAGAGGTTTTACGTAGTGGATTAATGAGACTGATGCTTATAAAGGTCATGGGATACAACGAGTTGTATATTTTATTAAATTGTCGCTGTGTTTAATCACCACGTGGCAATTGGTAAGTAGAATTTTTCAGGCCTAGTTATCGATCCAATGTTTTATAATGTGAAGACGATACTATGGTATCACTGACCAATTCATTTTCAGTATGTATGAAGAAATCCTATATTTAATTGAGCAACGTAATATCAGTTCCCAATTCCTGTAATAAAATTGCATTAAACGTGATATACGAATAATTTTGCAAGTGCAATATTTTTACATAATAACGGTGATTAGTGGAAACTTACGTTGCAATATTTTTTTCATTGATAAATATTCTAAACAAATGGTTTTTTTTAAACAATTTAGATTCTGGACCTTTGAAATTCTAGGTTTAATGTTTCAGACTTTTCTAAACTATACGGGAATTAATCGCTAACTATTCCTTTCCTCCCTATTCCCCCCTCCCCCCTCAAAAAAAAATGTCTTAATTCATGAGATCTAAAATTACAAGACCAAGAGTTAACATGGGTTACAGTAGATTATAAGATAACATATGGGTTACGATTACATGTTTAACTTAAAATTTCGTTGATTTTTTTTTTTTTTTTTCATAATAGGGCAGGTTTCAAATACTTTAGAAGAAAAGAGAGAGTTTTAAACAAATGTTTTATTTATTTATTTACTTATTTTATTTATTTATTTATTTATTTATTTTTAACGATTAGTTTAATTTACTTAGTTTACACATTTTTCTTAACACATTCCTTAATTTTCAGTTCCATTATTATAGTCCGTTAGTATTCATTAATTTAATTTTTTTAGAAATATATTTTTGTAAAGTAAATATTAATTAAAGTTAGGCTAAAGTAGTTCTGATAATTATTAAAGTAGTGCTAATTAAAGTAGAATACACCCTCATTCCAAGATAGCTATTTAATTGGAAAACCAATATATTTTTTACTTCTTTTAGACATTTATTGAGCTTTATTTAACAAGTTAATTCATTTCATATTTATTTTTAAAGATTAGAGATCAATTTTGCATAACTAAGACGAGTATAAAAATTCATAAAATATGAATCTTATAAAAGTTTGATTATCGCGATAACTATCTAAAATATTTCTTTAATAAATATTTAATGTTTTTATTAACTTCTATTCTTGTTTGTGTGTGCGTGTTTGTTTGTCCGGTATAAATCTTGCAACCTATTTTTAACTAATTTCCCTACTAGCTAGACATTTGAAACTTTCACAGTAGCTCAGAACCCGGTGACAACATAATACTTCGAAGTCAGAATTTCGAATTTTCGAATAGTTTTCTTTTAATTAATTAAAATATTAAAATAATAAGTTCCTAATAGCAATAAAAATAGCCAATAAAATATTAGCTATAACTTAATTGCTGCCAAAAAAAATGTACGAGTTCATTTTCTTTCGACATAAAATTAAATACATTTAATTAAACGTGAGCTTCAAAAAATTGTAAAAAGTTAAGTTATGCATCTCACAAAATTTGACGTCATTATCAATTTGAAAATTTCATACTATTGCGTACTTGGGGGTTCGTAAGTTCTCCGAGAATGGGAGGTGAAACTTGCAAAAATTCAGGTGCTTTATTTACAGAAAATTCCAGAAGAATGCATGTTTATAAACTGAGTATCATCTTCGATTCCACCAATAAACACAGCTTAAAGAAACAGCTGTCAACAGCATATCCACAGTACAAACTGTGTAGCAATAACACATAAAGCAAATCTCATTCAAAGAGGCTCAGAACTCCTTCAATACCACTGCAAGCATTGACGAAACTGAGTGAGAACTGATCTGGGTTTGGCACGCTGGAGCTACTTTTATACATCTCTGCCGAACACAGAATGTACGGGAAATGTCCCGTAACTCCTTAACCAATCACATTAGAACGTCCATCTCTGGTATATCGATAATAAGGATTTTCTCATCAAAAGTCGCCAAAAACGTCGCCAAATTTGGCGCCAAATCCATTACCTGCCTATGGGAGCTTTTTAATGCATTTTAAAGGGAAAATTAAGATATTTTAACGCGAAAAAGGCCTGGAAATGCACAAAATTGACATTTAATCAACTTACTAAGCCTCTTTGAAAGAATTTATACAAAAATAAATGCAATTATTTACAATTTTGTAACAATACGCACTGATAAAGGGCTAATGTAGTTAGTTCTATAGCTGTGATTCAACAAAAAATTTAAAAACGCGATTTATAAAAAAAATTATATCTTATAATTATTTTTATTGTTATCACAGAATATATACGAATTAAATGATATATATTTTTATTTTTCTACTTGAAAGCTAAAAGTTATTATTATTATTATTATTTTCAAGAGCTACTCTTTCTTTGTTGTAGCTTAAGTTGTGTTACATAAATGGTAAGCTTGGAAATTCAACATGTGCAGCGATAGAAATGAAAAAATGTTATTTAACAAATCTACATAATAAATAAAAATAATTACAAATTGGAGTTTTCAGTAAATTTACATCAATTCAAAATTTTCAAGATTTAATTATGATTCTTTTATGTTTGCTCTCCATCTTCATTTTTACTCTTTGTACAATCGTTGCAAGATATTTTGATTTATGTGCTATTGTTTACAATCACTGGGAACTTTTTACAGTTTATTTTTAAATGTGTATTTTTAAACATTTTAAAAGTATCCCCTACTTATTTCACATAAAAAATTTGCAGTTAAAAAAATAAATAAATAAATAAATAAAAACAGCAAACTTAATTTCAGTGTTATTACATTTAACAATGAATTGACAGTTGAAAATAATAATTATTTCTATGATTCGCATTACACGAGATACCCCAAGCTAGACAGGTTTGTTTATTCATTAAATTTAAATCATATTACTAAATCAATTACCCTCATTTAATTACTGTTATACTTATCGAAATTGCGAGTTCAACCAGAAGTTATGAGTAATTAAGTAATTTAATCTTCTTTATTTGAATTACAATATTTAAACGTAATTAAAATCACAACAAAGGAAGGTGAAAAGCAATTTGATTTATTCATTATTCAGAATTCACTGCATTTAAGAATACTTAAATAAAGAATTTAAATATCCTTTTAGTTTGACAACAATGGTTTAATCACTTAAGAAAATGGTAATTAGTTTCAAACTAAAAAGCCTTTAATTCAGTTTGCATTGAAAATAAATTTATGAAAACGTATTGATGAAAAATTTCCTTAACTATAATTGTTTTTTTTTTTTAAATTATTATTATTAAGAGATTTAATCTTAAAACACCTGAATTTTCCCCTACCCCCCGCCCCGGAAAAAAAAAGAGAGAGAGAGAAATTATTTAACGATTCATACTTTTTTCTATCTCTCTCTTTCTCTTTGTACAGAACTAACATTTAAAAAAAAAAAAAAAAAAAAAAAAAAAGTTAATATAATATAATTAAGATAGTTTTTATTTTTTCAGTTAGAGATTCTTATTTTAATTCTAATCAAGTGAAAGTATCATACAAAAGAAATAATTCCGATTTTAGTTTTCTTTGTATTCGCAAGTGGGAAAAAAGAAAACAAAAAGTGTTTGAAAGGGTCTGACAATCGATGGCGATTCCTCACCAATCCCGAGATGGCGCTTTAATCAGGAGCATGTTTTGCTCCTGATCCCAAACAAATCTTTTATTCGTGGTGAATTGCCGGCAAACTCTGCATGTATTCTTAGCACGTGGCCGAATGGCAGTCATATCGAGATGTTGCTGTTGGAAAAACATCCGAAGCGGTAGCTTTGCCGCTGGATTTTATACATTAGTAAGTCATATTAGTTTACATATAAATGCATCTTTTAAATATTAAGGATATATACATTTGAATGTGCATGAACAACTTATTTGCTTTTTTTTTAAATTAATGTTCTGAATTAAATATTTCAAATTTGCTTTGAAAGAACTTTCAAATATATATTTTTTCACGTTTTTGTTTTTGAAAATTACTATGTTAAAATTAATAGTATAATATATTTTTTAAATATTAATAAAATATATTTTTAAAATTATATGAATAAAATGAAAAATGCTTTACACACGTACGAAAAAAGTATTTAATAAGGATGATAATTTTTACTGTAACTCTTCAGTTAAATATATTAATTTTGAAACACAGGGAATTTTCAATAGCAAATCATATCAGCTCATATATAAATTTATTTTTCAAGTTCTCACGATGAATTGAAATATGTGTTAGCAACAAAAAAAGTTATTTTTTCTTATGCATCAAATAATTCAATTTTCATTACTAACATCTTCGAAAAATATTTTTTCTCTTAATATTGTATTTTGAAATGTATTAAAATCAATAATGTACTAAAATTTTAAAGCATTAAAAAAATATGTTCTTAAATCATTGGAATATAGTAAAAATGCTTTACATATATAAGAAAAGAGCATTTTAATATAAAAATGATAGCAACATTTATAAAGAAAGAATTTATTAGAATTCATGAGGTAAGTACGTTATTTTTGAAGCATGAAAATTTTTAAATAGTAAATTATATGAGTTTATACGTAAATATATTTTATTAACGAGAATAAGATATACATTTAAATATTAATAAGCAACAAGCATTTTATTTTTCTTATTGCGTTATAAATATTGCAAATTTAATTGCTGACAACTTTGAAAATAATATTTTGTTTTTGTAAATTATATTAAAGTTATCAATACATTACAATTTTAAAGCATTATTAAAACAGTTTCTTAAACAAAATTGAATGAAATGAAAAAGACTTTACAAGCATAAAAAAAGTATGTTACTATATGAACGATAAAAACATATTTTTATACCGCAGTTTTAAAACATCATTATAATATTTTCTTAAAATAAATTGAATGATATATATGTTCTTTTTAATATTTCATTTTACCTCTTGAATTTTAAATATGTTAATTTTTAAACATACAGTATTTTAATGAAAAATAAAAACTATTGTTATTTTTACTTTAATATTGAGATTTAAATCATTCAAATAGGTTTAACTGTTTCATCAAATTTTTATTTGCGCATAAAATTTTTAAATGTGAAATAAAATCACCATTTTCTTTGGAAAATGATGAATTCAAGAAAATAAATAAATCTGAAAGTGTTTAATTCTTTTTTTCTATTATTATTATTGTTATTAAACTTACAAGTAAATTGCATAAATTTCTAGTTATTAGTCGGGAGTTTTCAGGCAGCTTTTTAACTGCCCGTGTCAGATATATTCATCCACACACATTTATCTGAGTTTTTTCCTCAACACACTTATAATTCAAAAATATAAAATATAGACTTTCAGCTTGATTTTAAAGTATGAAAGTCATATATAACAATCCTGAGGTTTAGCTTCAATCTAAAGTTATATTTTTAATCTCAAGATGAATTTTAGTATATTGTAGAAACCGCACATTGAAAACAACATTACAATGTTGCAATTTTCATTTTTTATTAATTAATTAATTTTATTTTATTTATTTATTTATTTTGTTAATTGACGGTATGATGTCTAGGCTTGTGTCTCGAGTCAAATAATTGGAATTGTATTTTAAAGTATTTATATTAAGAATAAGGCAAAACTTATTTTTATATATAACGAAAATATTTTTAGAAAATCTATATGGAAATGACACGAAAAATTGTATGAAAATGATAGATTTAAATTAAAATAATCTATTTGTTTCGTCACCAAGTATATTTTGTGATTCAAATATTTGGCAATTAAATTATTAAACATGATTTGTAATTGCTTTCGCAGGCAGATATAGGTTTGCATACTGAATTTTTAACGAAAAATTCAACATCTAAAGCACATAAGAAATAGTTGGTATTGCATTATAGCTTTAAATTGAAATAATCCATGTGTTTCAACAGCCGATTGCATTTTGTAATTCAAATATTTAGCGAGTTAATTATTAAACATGATTCGTAATTGATTTCACTGGTACATATTGGTTTGTATATTCAATTTAATGTAAAGGCTTGATGTCTATATCATTTAAGAAATTGTTGTTCATGCATTAGCTGTTGGTTACATAATTTTCAGTTAAATAATCTAATTACAAAAATAATTCTGAAAAAAGTATTTTTGAAAGTACCTCTTCTTATTTAAACAACTTAGATAAATTTTTCTTAAAATTTTAGTAATGTGTAATTTATATCTAGCCGTTTTTTTTTTTTTTTTTTTTTTTTATCAGAGAAGACTGTACTTTCAAATATTCGTTTTATCGCAATTAAGGGCCCTTCTATAAAATGCCATTTACATCACAAAATTTTAAGAGTTAATTTTGGTTAATTAAGCAGTAGAAATCTTTCGTGTAATTGCTATAGTATAATATCTTAGCTCTCCCCCCCCCCCCCCCAATGTTATATTTTTAAGCAACAGTAAAACAATTCTATTGCCCTTTTTTTTTTTTTTTTTTTTTTTTTTTTGTAACGTGTGTGACATTTCATACAATAGCCCATATGAGAAATATCTTTCACTTATACATAATCCTAATAATATTCGTGATTGGAAATGTTATTAGTCTCGTCAATTCTTGGTCAAAGATATATATACTTGATTGAATTGATAAATATGATTTTCATTAAAAAAATAATAAACATGTATTTATGTTGCACACTTTAACTAAAATAATAATCCACTAATAGTTTTTTTTTTTTTTTTTTTTTTTTTTTTTAATACAAGTTTTAAATAAAAAACTTTTCAATTGATTATTAATAATTTTGTTTTCTTTAGTATTTACAAAACGTTGATTGTTATGAATAACTCAATCGCAAATTATTCAGTTTATTAAAATCTAATTTGCTATTTCTTTATATATATATATATATATATATAACCTGACTAAAAACGTCTGTAATATATTCTTTAAATAAAATAAAATAAAAGTTATTTTTTATATAATTTTTTAATGAATCTTTTATTTCATAATTATTCATTATTTTATTTCATTAATTCATAATTTAATCTTTTATTTCATACTTGATAAATTTGGTTTTCTTTAGCTTATATACAGCATTGGTTGCAATGGATTAATTAATTATAACAGCTTTTTCGTTAATATATATATATATATATATATATATATTAAAGTATTTTCTTTTTTCATTTATCCCTGAATTCAATAATCTACAGTTGCTCTTATTGTTATAATTACTGCCATTTTGGAACATCTTCGATTAAGCAGCCTGTTGCATTGATACCAGAAAACCTGTAAGAGAAATAGACGTTAATTGAGAATATAGGTATTATATTTAAACAAAAAAGTTTGGTAAAAGTTAAATAAAAATTTTATAACTTAATAATTGACTTTGCCGGCTTCTCTGGCCTCTTATAGTTAAATGAATAATTTTTATAAGTCACACTTTTTGAATTCCTATATTTGATATTAAGCGCTATCGCTTATTACAAAGGAATAAATTTTTAAATAATTCATTTGCGAAACATGACTTTTAAATGGTAAAATTCTTAAAAAAAAAAAAAAAAAAAAAAAAGTTTCTCTAAGAAAAAAAGCTTGTTCTGCTTATGCAGATGAATAACATATGTTTCGGTCACATACAAAATCCTTCTGATTTTTGTGATAATTTGGATTTAAGATTACTATTTCTAATTATTTATTATATCATTAGTAAGTAAAAGCCCCACACAGTCATGGTAAAGCGTGGCAGTTTTCTCTGTGAAAAAGCCTGTTTTCCGGTGTAATTTTCAAAGTCGATATAACTTCATTTGAAGATTTTCTGAAAGTAAAGTCGTTCGAATATGTTAAAAAATATATTTTAATTTTAATTCTATTAAGACTTTACGTCATTTTGACGTATTAATAATATATGTTTAAATCGCGCCTGCATGCAATTTTAATAAAAGCGTAATTTTAGAACATTTTTTCCGTTAATAAATGGGATGTAGATTATCACATGTTATAAAAATTTGTTTTCTCTCTAAAAGTTATAGGTAAATTCTCTAAACAGGTAAAATTATAAATAAAATTACGTAATCTTAAACAACTATTTTAAATAAAACGATATAACTATCTTTAACAGATAAATAATGCCTTTTCAATATACTTTTTTTAATTTTTTATGTTCCTTTTCATATTTTTTTAAGGCGTCTGAAACAAAATGTTTGACTTCTTCCCAATATTCATTTAACAATTCTAACGTAATGAAAATTCTTTTGGCTCTGAAAAGACGACTTTTCTTTATTTTATGAATACACGTGATAATTAATTCCGTTTCTTTTAAGTATATCGAAATATAACTAGGGTGCCCTATTGTCGCCTAATGTCATATCATATTCCAGAGAAAATATTTACTTAGTTGGTCATTTCCCAGAAGCTAAAAATTTGGCGAAATCGGGCCAGTATTTTGTAATAGGTGAAAATGAATTACTGGTCGCCTTTTTAAAAAGTTACATAAGTTTATTCGTAATCAATACCGCAGCCTTGCTCTTTCTGGAACTTTGAATTTGGCGAATGTAACAGTAAACGCCAACAGCAATTTCATTTTTCGTTCCAGCTTTGGACAGCAGTTATCATCATGATGTAGCTCGCAAAGGTTTAAGATTAAAGTTCCCCACTTTATATCATATAGACAATATTTGTCGGACTATGGTCACGGATTCTTTTGCTAATATTTCTTTTTAGAAAATAAGCTTGCACATCCTTAAGAGAGCAAAAGTGGTCTTTCATTTTTTATATCGAACCTGTACATTTTAATCTGTCTTTGATATTTATTTCTAACAATGTTTTTGTTTTCAGCTATCGACAAAAAATTTCTATTATTCTATGTACGACAGCCAAATACTCTCCACCATAATAAGTTCACCGTTTTTTTAATTTCGAATTTTTGAAAATTTTTACTTCGGGAGAACGTATACGTTAGAAGTAGACTACATATCTAACTTGAAAATTCTAAGTGCATTGCAGAAATCATACAAAAATATGACTTTCTAGAGGGAGAGGAGTTCCTCATGCCCCGCTCATTGTACATGCACAAGAAATGCTAAACTCCCGTAGAACTTCAACCCGGGTAATAATCAGTAAGTATCTCAAGTTTAGCTAAAATCGGTTCAGTGGTTTGGTAAGAGATATAAGACATACCCACGAACATTCATTAAATGACATTTATTTATATTAAGATATAAAGTTTTGTAATGAACATCGAGTTAATTTTTTCAAGCTAAAAAAGTAATGCTAATTTGAAAAACAGAATTTAGATTAATGACACGAAATATATATAAGTATATTGTCTAAGTTTGTAAGTTTATTCATCGCAATATATACATTTTTGTTAATTTGGATATTTTATTTTATACTGAATATAATATATTTTATTTCAATAAAAGTAATGAATGAAAAACGATAAATAATTATCATACTTTTCAGCATTACACGTTTGGTTTAAAATAATGTAATGTATAAATATATTAATTTATATATATAATCCAATAAAAAGTATTTAAACACATAAATAGTGTTTTATTTAGGTATTAAGAATATCCAAAATATTAGAAGAAATTTAATATAAATGAAATAAAATATTTTGACGCTTAAGATATTGTTTTCGATTCAATTAATTGTGTTTCAAATTCTGTATAAACATTTATATTTTACGCTATTTTATAGCAACTACAGAAATATTAATGTATGTGCGTTAAAAAGCGCAAATATTAGTTAATACTAGTTAATAGTTGACACATCTTTGATAAATTTGAATATATCATGCAAATGTCTGTAAAAACATTTTATATTCGATTATAAAACACAAAATTTCTGTAAACTTAATATAATTTTCTCCGATTAATTAACTAGAGATATATCTTTTGACTTATGAACAATAACTGAAAACTAATACAATTCATATGTACGTTTAATCATATATTCTTTTTTTTTTTTTTTTTTATTAAAACATTTTTAGATTTATTTTCTCTTTTGTATTACCATTTTTTTTTTTTTTAAGAAAGGAAGATTTTATTTTAAATTTAATCAATTAATGCACTATTAAAAATTTAATAGAAATGTTTAATGTGTTATATATTTTCTACGATCTTTTAAGTGGTTTTTTTTTTTTTTTTTTTTTTTTGTACAGTGAACAGTGCTTTTACAAAATTCGAATAAAAATAAAAATATTTAGTTTTATCTGAAAATTACATAATTTATCACATAGATTTTAATCTAGTAACATATAAAATAGCTTAAAATATCTGCGTCTGTAAGGAATTCGAAATACAATGAATTGAATTGAGATTATAATAGCATAGGCGTCTAAATTTTATGGAAATTCTTTTAGTAATTTACTTATATTTTGAATATTTGCAATATTTAAATAAATATGTATTATATATAAAAGGTAATATGATACATCATGTATGATATTAACATAGAATTTTATTAACTTTCATATGTTAAATGAATATATATATATATATATATATATATATATATATTAATTTGTGTAAAATTTATGCAAAATACAATTTATTTTTACTCGTACAATATTTTATCAGAACTCAGTCGCAAATCAACATATTTCACTAGTTTATAGCTTTTGCGAAAATAGCATGCTGTCGTAGAGATGTTTCGTATTAAGTTGAATCTATAATAAACTATTTACATTAAAATGTTTTCTCTTTCCTTATTCAGCTTTCCAATTACGTACGAGATTGTGATCTATGAGAAAACGATTTTAATAGGGATATCCTGTTTTCGAATATTTACAGATCACAACTATGTAAACTATTCAATTATTCATATTATTAGAGTTGTCGGCGAAACTTTGATTTGAGGATTTCACCGTCTCATTCTAACTTTAGAAAGCAGCTTTTCTACAATGGTGAATTGGAAAATTTGCGTGAATGATTATATTCGCACGTGTAGGTTGTAAAAATAAAAATTAAAGGTTAAAGTCGTGAATTGAAGGTTGGTACTGCATGTATTACCAGATTTGTTGTGGAAAAGTGTTGTTTCTAAGTGATGTTTTTAAAGATAATACGACGATCTTTGTAGATTGAAACCAATGGTTTATTTTGAAGAAAATAGAGGATATGAAATGTAATTTTAACTTGAAATGATTATTTCTGACTTTAACTATAGTATTTTCTTTTCCTCATATATGTAATTGGATATGTATAGATAATTCAATTCGTTTAGTGTGTATCTTAACACATATTTTAATTTTAATTATTCTAGTTTTTATTAATCTATACATATAAAAGAGTACTTCCACTCACTCACTCACTGACTCATCAACGCACAGCAAAATCTACTGGAGCCACTGACTCGAAACTGGGTCAGATTATAGAACATATAGTGTAAGCACCCCCTAAGAAGCGATTTTGCGAAATTCGCTCCCCAAAGGGGTGTAGGGGGCAAAATGTTATTTCACAAAAACCTTCATATCTCAAAGAAAACAAACAGATATCCGTAAAATTTCTGCTTTAAAATATAGCTAATTTAATTATCTAAAAACAAATTTCTGGAATTTTAGAAGTTCGGTCCCCAAAGGGGGAAAGGGGGCAAAACGTGATTTCACATGCACAAAACGTGATTTCACATACTCCTATATATCTCAAACAGAAAAACAGATATATGTGAAATTTTTGCTCTAATATATAGCTAATACAAATACCTAAAAACTAATTTCTGGAATTTTCGAAATTCAGCCCCCAAGAGGAGAGGGGGCAAACTTGATTTGAAATAATCCTTTATATTGCAAACAGAAAAAAATATATGTGCAAGATATTTTTGCTCTAAAATATAGCTCCCATAAATACATAAAAACTAATTTCTTTAATTTTAGAAATTCGTCCCAGGTGGTGCGGGAAAGGGGGGCTACGGGGTAATATATATATATATATATATATATATATATATATATATATAGTTAGACAGTTCAAAATTGGTACCGATAGGTTTTAGAGATCTACAAGTCAAATGAAGATATTTTTGAAAATGTAAAGTTATTAGGAGGGTCCAAAAGGTGTGGGGGGGCGGAGGGGCAAAAAAATAAAAATAGAGTTAGACCGTTCAAAATTGGTACATAAAGGTTTTTGATACCTACAAATCGATTGCGGATATTTTCGAATTTGTAAAGTTATTAGGAGAGGCGGGAGGAGGGGACGGTGGGGCAAAAAATAAAAATAGATTTAGGTCGTTCAAAATTGGTACATAGAGGTTTTTGATACTTACAAATCGATTGCGGATATTTCTGAATTTGTAAAGTTATTAAATTGGTATATGGAGGTTTTTGATATCTACAAATCGATTGCGTACATTTTCGAATTTGTAAAATTATTAGGACAGACGGGAAGGGGAGGTGAAAGGGCAAAAATATATAAATAAGAGTTAGAGCACTGAAAATTAGTGTTGTCAGGTTTTGAGGCCCGATAAATCGATTGCGGATATTTTCGAAAGTACAGAATTATTACGAAGGGCAGGAAGGGATCGGGCGCAGGGGTAAAAATAAAGAACTTCAAATAAAATGTTGAAAATTAGTATTATTAGGTTTAAAAGCCTGAGAGAACGACTGCGAGTATTTTTTAAAGTCTAAAATAATTAGGAGGAGCAGGAACGGTAGGTGAAGGAGCATGCGAGCCTTGCGCACCTGTATGCGCGCCACAGGCAGTGGTGGCCCGAACTGATTTCGAACCGATCTCCACTAATGGAAGATTTTTTTTTTTTTTTTTTTAATGTTTTTCCCTTACGATAAAATATAGTGATTCGTTAAGAGTGTTGAACATAAATGCGCGCGCGTAGCGCACAATTGCCTGCGCTGCCAAGGGCAGTGGGGACCCGTTGCGACATTTTTTCCAATTACACTTTTCTTTCTCTTTTTTTTTCGCATGATAAAAATTAATGTAATTTTGAGAATTCATTAACTATAGTGATTCATTTAAAAATAGTGACCAGCGAAGCGGGCGTAGTCTGCTAGTCAATAAATAAAATGCGGCCGAGCGGTTTTTCGCTCAAAGCTGGTAGATAGAAGGTGCCGGGTACGATCCCATGTTGCGCTCAACGACCTAGCCGTTCTGAGTTTTCTGTGATTTTCTCCGAAACTCGTGTAAATACAACCCCTTATAAAAAACCCCATCGAGGGCATTCCACCTATAGACTTAGGACCCTAGCATAGTCAATCTACCTTAAAACCCAACAACAACAACATCAGTAAATACAGATATCAATTTGTTAAATATTTGGTACTGTATACCAAAATCTGAATTATGATGATGCTTTATTTTTAAAATCCTAATTTCTAATTTTTTTAATTGTAAAGCATCTGAAATTTTGAATAGTGCAATAAAAATTACTATATTTTTGTGTGGGAAATCTTTTTAAAAAATCCTTTACATACAAAAGCATTCAATCTAAAAAAACTTTTTTTTTTTTTTTTTCAAATTTACAGCACAAATTTTTTTTCTTTTTCTTTTACATTTTTTTTATGAACTATTTCTAATATCAACGTTAAATTAAATTAAGAATAAACGCTTTAATACAAAGGATATTTTTTTAATTTAAATTAAATAAAAATGGGACATCTTTAATATAACCATTATTTTTATTAGAAAAATAAAAATTATAAAAATAAATTGTGCTAAATTGTTATCCATTTTTTTTCTTTTATGGTTAAAACCAGCAGTGTTTAAAATAGTAAAACTTTATATATATACACATATATATATATATATATATAGTTTGATTTCCTCGTGCTAAAAACTTTATTTTCAGCAGGAACAAGTGAGCGAACTTCTTTTCAATTTACAAAAAAAAAAAAAAAAAAAAAAACACCGATAAATCTTTTTTGTATCATTATTTTCTTGATAACTTATATATTTTATCGCATTATCATATGAAACTAAACAAAACTCTCAGAATATATATATTTTAGGTATAAATCATGCTAAATATATAAAATGCATACATATTTCTACGTGTTACTGCTTATAATTTTTTTGCTATAAACATATGAATAGTTACAATTGGTATTTCACTGAGGCAAATCCTTCGAGCTTTCTTAGCTGCATTGGCGGCACTGTGGAGCAACTGTTTAATCATTCGGAGCTTATCTTTAATCATATGACTGAAGTCATGGACCTGGTCAGAGACTGCGGTTAAACATGGGACACAAACCAAATCCTTAACAATAGTAACATATCTCGTGTTAAATGTGTTCTGTATTTTTAATTATGTTTATAGCAATCAAATAAGTGTAAATCAAGTTATAATTAAATAAAATTGGCTTTGATTGTGTAATTAATAATAAAGAGAATAATTCATTGATAATAATGTTTTTCATTATTATAATAATCATTTGTTTATGGACATTTTTGTGTGAATTCAATAATATTATTTTCATTATTTAACAATTGAATTCTAAAAGCAAAATTGAACTTTACAGAATGATTACGTTATTTCGTAAGCGCTACTTTAATATATTGTTTAAAATATTTGTTGTATTCTACTTTTTTCCTTGTTTCAGTTAATTTTAATTTTTAACTACATAAAAAAATTTGATGCAAAATTTTCGCAAGTAATGGATAGTGAAGTATATCTTAATTTCTAGCATAATATATTATTATTATTTAGTGAATTTTTTAAAAGTTTGTATACTTTTTTCTTTAAATGAATTTGACTTTATTCATGTTCGTTATTTTTTCTAATTATAACAAAAAAATTTTATAATACATTGAACTTCTTTAACTGTAACGTAATTGTAACAGTTTCGGTTTCGTGGCTATGTGACTTAGTTGTCATTTATTGAATCATTGTGACCTAAATACCTTCATTGCCAAAGTCGAATAGCGTTCTCTAGCGTTTTAATGATTTGGTTCTAATGAAAACGTTTATGCATAAAAAATTTAAATGGTAAATTAAGTTGAAATTCGAATAACAATTCTTAGTAAAAACATTATATTTTCAACGTGTTTGAAAACCGGGGCATAATCTTTAATGGATAGCCAAAATAAGCAATAATTATCTTTTACAGTCAGCATCAAAATTATTGAAGCACTAGCAATAATTTGTACTTAAAAGATGTGCACCTAATACTGTTTTGTTAAGTAAATATTTGTAGAGTCATGATCTTAGTCTCATGCTGTTTATAAAAAAATAAGTTGATGATAAAAATTACCTATCAAATTAAGAAAACATATATAAAAATTGTGGATGTGTGCTTCAATAATTATGCTGCCGACTGTAAGTTAGGGTTCAAGCTGAATCGGTTTTACGTTGCACTAGTGCTACACTATGGACAATTGGCGGCGGTCTGGGACGGTCCGGAGCTGGGTTGCCAGATGAATACTTCAAATTTATTTTTTAACACCACTGAATATTTAGAGTATGAATCTACTAGTTCACTTACACCTGATTTAGTTTTTATGTAAAACGGGTACTTTGATATAAAATTAGTGGTTGGTTGGTTGGTTTGTTGGGTGAGTTTTACGTCGCACTAGTGCTGTGCAATGAGCAATTGGTGACGTCCGGGACTCACCCCTAGAGGTGGTCCGGAGACATGCCATCACAATTTTGATACTCCACGGAAGGTATGTAAAATTAGTGGTGTTATAAAATAAAATTGTAGTATTCATATGGCAACCCTGGTCTGGAGATATCTTAATTTTGAGTTAGTGTTTTGGACTATGGCCCATTGACTACGCGAGGTCCTAGTTTTTACTGTGATATTCTCCCTGGGAGGGGGGTTCTTCCTAAGAAAACCTAGACTGTATTTACGCGAGTTTAAGAGAAACTAAAACTATGGAAACTATGGAAACCTCCGAAAGACTGGGCCAACGACCTCTAACTGGATTTGATTTCAGCATGTCTCATCAACCAGCTTAGAGGGTAGAACCTCTCAACCATTTTTTAAGCCAGTGCATTATCTAAAAAAGAATCGCTCTTCGGAAACATGTCAAACATCGTAAGTTAATATATCGACGGCTAAACTCCCTATTTAGCAAATAGGAATAATAATAGATTATAATAGCTTAACTTCCTATTATTTTTTTTTTTTTTAGTTGATTAATTTTTTTTTAAGCATTCACTTTTTCTTTAGAACCGAATCATAAAAACTCTAGAGAGCGCTCTTTAATTCTGCACCAAGTGCAATTTTTTTTTTTTTTTTTTTTTTTTGGGGGGGGGGGGAGGGGGGGTTCTGTTAACGTTTTAATTAATGTTTCTAATAAAATCTTTTTTTTTTTTTTGGCATACCTATTATTATTATTTATACCAAATTTCTCAGAATCAAAATTTTGGCGTAAAACAAATATACACTATAACGTATTCTCTTAATATGCAAATAAATCTACTTACCTTAAGACTTCAGAGTTACTGTGTTCAAATATCTGATGCTTCAGATGCTTCTCATAGAGCACGTCAATGAAATCGCCGGGATATCTGCAGAAGTTTGTAATCTTTTACGTATCTCTGAATATCTTCAGCAATTCAGTGGCGTTAACGTCTGTCCAATAAAATAAATTGTGGGAATATTTTCAGAAATCAGTGTTTGTCATTTATTTTACAGCTCAGTTTAACACATTAAAGCGTTCCATACATCTATTTGTTCTGATGTTTTCCTATGATTTCATGTCTGATATGTTGCTAAATATTGAACTATTTAAAGTTACTGCTGCGTACTGGTGCGGCATATAAAATTGTATTTTGAAGATAATTTATAAACTCTATTTAAATAATATATTAAAATTCTTTATAACGAATTCAAATTCTCGGACAATAATGGCAATGAAAATAATATTCCCTATTTAAATGTATATCCTCATCTAGCTCATCTTTTTAAAATTTAATTTATTTTTTTTTAATTAAATTAAATTAATTAAAATTAAATTAATTAATTTAATTTTTTTTTTTTTTTTTTTAATCTTAACTATTCATTTAAGGGAAGTTAATTTTCTATTTTCCAAATTTGTGCTTCCTTACACCTTAATATTAGTGGTATTCACCTTTGAGTTTTCAGATATTTTTATTGAATTTCCACGATCCTGAAAAGTCCTTATACACTTCACTTTAATCATTCATTTTCAAGAGTCCTTTAGAGAACTCGATATTTAACGATTACATACTTCAAAACTTCTTTGTCTTCAAAAACAGAATAAATTTTTCTGGTGATAACTTCTTTTTGGTTTTTCCAATATTTATATTGAAAATAACATGTAATACTAATCAAGCTTTAAATAAAGCTATTAAAGCAAACTAATAAAATATTAATTCTGAAAAATTTATTATAGTATTAAAAATCAGAATAATTTTTACATGTCCTTGATGTTTTGTTTTCTTTCATATTTTCTTCAGATTTACGATTACGATAACAATGAATTGAATTCGAAGAAATTAGAATTACATACTTTTTAGATATTTATTTATTTATTTATTTTAGGACTTTTAATATGTGATTAAAAGGCCTCTCAAAACTATATTTTAAGTATCTGGGATAAATATAGATTTTGTAGAAAAAAGTATTTTTTTTTTTTTTTTCTTCTAAAATAAATTAAGAACAAATATTGGATTCTTAGTAAAATATTTAAGATTCTGTTTGTATTATGATATGATACAAAATATTCTAAACAATAATTTGGCAAATAAAAATATCTATACATTTATATAGATTAATATATGCATATTTAAAACTGTTTGTACTATACATTTATTAAAATTTAAATTGCACAATTGTTTTCCTATTGCTTTAGAATATAACACATAAAGATAACGTATTATAATAAGTAAAGCAATAACAAAAAATTCTACAATTTAAATTTCTATTTTTTTTTTTTTATATCGATATATATATTAAAAAGCAGAATTAAGGTTAAAAGATCAATAATTACTGAAATTAATTTTATAAAGAGAAAATAATAAATGTTAGACATGTTACAATAATAAATATTAGGTTAAGCATAAATTCGAGTTTTTTTTTTTTTTTTTTTTTTTTTTTTTTTTTTTCCCGAGATGAAAGGAAATATTTGACTTTTATATTGTATACAGCACACATTTGCATATTTTTGGTATATGTATGATGAAAACACTTATCAAAGAAAAATCAATTTCGACAAGCGCACCTGGGTTCGAATCCGTCGTCTTCCATTTACCAGATTTAATATCAGAACCTCTCAGCAATTGATAATGTAAGGTGGATTAAAAAAAAAAAAAAAAATATATATATATATATATATATATATATATATATATATATACAAAAATCTTATGAAAATTTTCACTTTTTATTATTTTTATATACCTTTTTTTTTTTTTTTTTTTAGTCAAAATTTATATTATTTTTTAAAAGAAATAGATTGGCTTATAATATTGCAATTTTCAAAGATATTCCCCTAAACGTGATTTCCGTCATACATGAAATAACCCTTTTATTTAGAGCATTATTTTAATGTTGCTTCTGTGTTTTATCGAACAATGTTAGAGAAACGTGATATTGCAATATAAATATTTGTGTATGCTTAAAATGCGATGCACTATCATCTTGAGATGAATCGTGTCAATGAACAGTAAAATTTTAGCTAATAACAAAATATTTTTGGTAAAGAAAGATGTGCTATTTGAACGTTTGAAATTGTATTAAGGAAAAAAAGGGTCGTGTAAATTTTATTACTGATTTTAACTTACTTAATATAGCATTTTTACTTTCTTCTATATTCAATAGAAGAAAGTATTGGATTCGTAAAAATTTTCGACTTCGGTGTTTTTGATGGATTTACACGTTTTGAGAGCTGTAGAACATGATTTGATGTTTTTTTAGAAAATGTCTGTCCGTCTCTATGTGTGTTTGACAAAAGTTTGTGGTGACTATATCTGAGGTACTACTGCACAAAATTTCATATAAATTGGTATGCAGTTACACAATGGCATAAATTAGTGCCTATAAACTCTTGGTAAAAATTGTCCAACAGCTTGCGTTTCCATCCCGATTTTTCTAAATTTTTAACATGGTGGTATAGGACAAAATTTTGTATAAATGGGCAGAATTTTTTTAAATAATCATTATGAAATTTAAAACAATTATTTGTAATACAGATAGTGAACTGGGGGGGGGGGAATGTGTATGTAGGAGCGTATGTGTATGGGTATTTAGTGTTATACTACTTCTTTAATATGGAAATCATCTGCCTTATCATGGAAGATAATTTTTTTAAATAATAATTTTAATAAATTATTTTTAGTCATGCGGTGGCCATAACATACTAGTTTCTTTTACTAATTATATTTCGATTTTAACGCAATTTTATTATTATAATTATATATTAAAGTTTATAAGATCTTTTGTCTTTCTTAAATTTCAAGAACGTTTTCCCTTTTATGTACACTATCCTAGATCAACAAAAGAATGTTTATGTAAAACTTCCCGGAATCGCTTATTTCTACTACAATAAAAAATCAAATTATCTTCCATTCTCTTATTTAAGTTATATTAAATTTTTTCCGTAATATATTTATTTTACATTTTATTTTTATTTTTTGTGTGTAAATATCCTGAAAAAAAAAACAAAGAGCTTTTTGTTTACCTAGTTAGTCGAAGCATAAAAATTGTTTGAAGTATAAATATTTAACGTGCATTCTTTTCTACCCTTTTGATTGTATGTCGAATTAACTTAAAAGAAATGTTTGGATATTTAATTTAAAAAATATTAATCATACATCCCATCTGACACTTAATTAAAAACTAAATTTAAATACTGAATTGAACTGAAACTATTTTTTTATAAATATAATATACCAATTTTGGTATAAATAAAATTTGAATTTCAAAAATATTTTTATCTCGTGTATTGAAAAAGAAATTTATTTTATACATCCCAGTACAAAGTAAAAGGAAACATTATAAAAGCGATTTACGAAACGTGTGTTGCATCTTGCATAACTCAAAATTGGTTGCTTTAAAATGTTAAAAATTTATGTTTCAAATTTTTGCATGGTTGTAGACCTCTAATTTTGATCTTAATATGATGTTACACTTTAAAGATATCCACGATTTTGCGTGTATGTGTGTATGTACACTGTTACAAAAACAGAAAACATTTATTTTCTTAAACACCAGAAATTTTTTCACAGCATGCACATATTTTCTGGAAAATTTGCTGCCATGCATTTTCTGTTATGTAACAGATTTTATTTATTTTATTTTATTTATCTATTTATTTATTTATTTATTTATTTATTACAACATATAACCAGTGAGTACGATTGTTTTGAGGGCTCTACACTCACCCTCCACTCTGTAATAACATTGAATTTATTATTTTTTTATAAGTCCTACATGGTCACCTAGTAATCTTAAATATGTGAAAAATACGTCGATATATTGCTACAATAATGCATATTTTTGGTACATACCTGTGTTATTGTAGTTGGACTACTTCACAAGTACTATGATATTATTATTATTTTTTTTTAATTATATAAAAATTTATCTGGCCAAGAAAAATAATACGACAATGTCCATAGGATTTGACCTGAGCGGTGAGCGCGCGTTTGCGTCTCCCGTCACAAAAGGGTTAAAAGTAGCAAGTAAGAGGGTATATTTTCGAATCCTAACGTATTCATTTTTAGTTATATTAAAATTAATCTCGAGTTATTTTGGTCCGTAAAAAATCTGTAATAAATTTTAAAATAGTATACTTTGTAAATAAATGTATAACTTTTTTTTTTTTTAGTGCTAGAGGCCTATTTCAGTCGGTACAGTTGTCGAATTTTTATAATACACTCTTAATTAGTGCTAGAGGCCTATTTCAGTCGGTTTATTGAATGGGGATTTATTGAATGAAGTCCCCCCAAGGCACAACTTTGACATGAGTCCCCCCCCAGGCCCAACTTTGACATGAGTCCCCCCCAAGGTACAACTTTGACATGAGTCCCCCCAAGGCCCAGCGTTGTCGAATTTTTATACGTCACTCTTAATTAGTGCTAGAGGCCTATTTCAGTCGGTTTATTGAATGGGTATTTATTGAATGAAGTCCCCTCAAGGCACAACTTTGACATGAGTCACCCCCCCAGGCCCAACTTTGACATGAGTACCCCCCCAAGGTACCCCTATTTCAGTCGGTACAGCGTTGTCGAATTTTTATAATACACTCTTAATAGTGCTAAGGGCCTATTTCAGTCGGTTTATTGAATGGGGATTTATTGAATGAAGTCCCCCAAAGCACAACTTTGACATGAGTCCCCCCCCCAGGCCCAACTTTGACATGAGTCCCCCCCAAGGTACCACTATTTCAGTCGGTACAGCGTTGTCGAATTTTTATAATACACTCTTAATAGTGCTAAGGGCCTATTTCAGTCGGTTTATTGAATGGGGATTTATTGAATGAAGTCCCCCCAAGGCCCAACTTTGACATGAGTCCCGCCCCAGGCCCAACTTTGACATGAGTCCCCCCCAAGGTACCCCTATTGCAGTCGGTACAGCGTTGTCGAATTTTTATAATACACTCTTAATAGTGCTAAGGGCCTATTTCAGTCGGTTTATTGAATGGGGATTTATTGAATGAAGTTCCCCCAAGGCACAACTTTGAAATGAGTCCCCCCCAGGCCCAACTTTGACATGAGTCCCCCCCCCAAGGTACAACTTTGACATGAGTCCCCTGAAGGCCCAGCGTTGTCGAATTTTTATACGTCACTCTTAATAGTGCTAAGGGCCTATTTCAGTCGGTTTATTGAATGGGGATTTATTGAATGAAGTCCCCCCAAGGCCCAACTTTGACATGAGTCTCCCCCAAGGTACCCCTATTTCAGTCGGTACAGCGTTGTCGAATTTTTATAATACACTCTTAATAGTGCTAAGGGCCTATTTCAGTCGGTTTATTGAATGGGGATTTATTGAATGAAGTCCCCCCAAGGCACAACTTTGACATGAGTCCCCCCAGGCCCAACTTTGACATGAGTCCCCCCCAAGGTACCCCTATTTCAGTCGGTACAGCGTTGTCGAATTTTTATAATACACTCTTAATAGTGCTAAGGGCCTATTTCAGTCGGTTTATTGAATGGGGATTTATTGAATGAAGTCCCCCCAAGACACAACTTTGACATGAGTCCCCCCCAGGCCCAACTTGGACATGAGTCCCCCCCAAGGTACAACTTTGACATGAGTCCACCCAAGGCCCAACTTTGACATGAGTCCCCCCCAGGCCCAACTTTGACATGAGTCCCCCCAAGGCCCAACTTTGACATGAGTCCCCCCCAAGGTACTACTTTATCACAGCGTATATTGAGTCTTTTGGTGCTGTGATTAACTTTTTCGTTTTTCAAGAAATTATCTTTCGCAATTAAAGAAATAATTTAACAGATATAATTAATCTTTCGTGCTGGGATTCAATTTTTCCTCCTTTTCCAAGAAATTTTCTTTTCCAATTAAACAAATAGCTTAACAGGTGGGGGTGATTAAATAAAAAAAGAAAAATGTAAATACATGTTAAGAAATATGTAAAAATGCTTAGGAAAATAAGAAGAATAGTTTGTATAGAGATAATCCGAGGGTGAGGGCATCTTTTGTGTATGGGATCAAGATTACAAATTCCATGGGGGAATTTGGGTAAACAAAATATATTCTAGAAAGTATGTTGAAAATATGAGATTCTTTGTTCCAGTTTCACGAGAAAAGCATTCATTTTGTTAAGCTGCTTTGGGAAACAGCTGTAAATGCCATCGTTCTGGAATGCATATTGCATCTGCATAGGGAAAGCTAGTATTCAAAAATCCTTTCTCTCTTTGCCTTTTTTATCGAAGTGAAGCGTGAAACGTGACCTCGAAACAGATGGCTGAAGAAAACAGCTGATAAGCTGGGATCCCCCCTTTTCACTCCGTTCTGTGACGTGAGCACAAGAATTTCCATATGAAAATCACAGGGGAGGGGTCACAAGCTGTACCTCGTGGTTTTGCTACGCATTCATTCGGCGTAGTGGGTTTGCTGATGTATCATGGGGAGAGGAAGGCGGGGCGACTGCTTTCCCCTCTCGGTTTGGATAAAAAGTGGACATTTTTCAGTTTTGGAAAAAAAGGGAAGCAAGAAAAAGAAAGAAAAAAAAAAAAAAAAAGAGGAGATCAGTCTTCTCGTTTGGGAAGTAGTGAGTACTTGATCTGATTGAGACTCGCTGGTTTTGGCGAAGTGTGGTCGTAAGATAGCTGTTTTATGAGAAGAGATTGGAGGCAGGTTTGGTTCGCTTGCTCGTGATAAGCAGAGGCTGACGTGAGATCTCTGGAGGCTAGTTTTTCCTCGTGATATCTAGTGGTGGGCTGAAGATAATGATGAAAGGTCGAGCGAATCTTGGGTAGTTTTTTATGAGACGGGTCGTAAGGAAGGTAGAGCAGCGAGTTGTAAAAGAAGGAAGAAGAAACGAAGAGTGTTATGAGAAGGGAGTGAACCGTACGAGCTATGCATGCCGGTGGTGGTTTTTCGAAAAAATTAAGCTGGTGCTATTAAGTTAATGGAATCAAGCTATATTTTTCCCTGAAAGCAAAAGTTGTCGGAGCCCTTTGGACAATTATTTTGGAACTGCTACAAGATATATATGAACATTTTTATTGTAATAAATATAAACTTTAACACGGAATGTCAGACTTCCGCGTCCAGCAATGAACAATAGTGTATCACATTATATTAAATTTTGGTTGACCTGTGTAATATTTCCTTAGTTATATTTTTTTTTCTCAAAACTGTGTGTTGAAAAATAAGTGCTGAAAGTATATTATTAAAAGCAATTGTGTATTTCTAGAGAAAAGGCTCAATCATGTAAATTTTTTTTTGAAGGAATATTTCATTTTTTTTTTTTTTTGGTTTGCTGTGCTTTTGATGTATCATGTAAATAGCTGTAACAGTTTGGTCATTATGTGGAGGTTTTCCAAAAACAACAGAGGCCAACCCAGTGTTCTCCCCTTTATTTTGATCTAATATTTGGAGGTGAAAGGAGTATTCCTGTTTTCAGTAAATTATATGTCAGGCGGATGGGTATGCAGTGAATATTGATCTGTAGAGTCTTTAAGTATCTCAATAGTAACTTTTTTTAAGTTGGCAATCTTTATACGGCAATAGTGTAGCTTGTGTGTTCATACTGTCCTGGGAAATGGTAGGGTGTGTGGGAAGAGCGATCGGCTTTCCACAGGCTCGGCAGGAACTGGTGATTAGAGGTTTACATGTCTCGGGTCGATGTTTGATCTGCGGTAATGGGAGTTCTAGTTGCAGGTTGTTGGCTGTTGCAGGGATGGTTTGTTGCAAGTGTGGTTTCTATTATTATAAAAAAAAAAAAAAATAAATAAATAAATAAATAAATAAATAGATAATAAATGTCATTATTTAAAAAAAAAAAAAAAAAAAAAAAAAAAAAAAAACATCTAGTAGTTTAAAGCTCTCATTTAAAAACTTTTCTTGCTGCATACTCGGACGCTGGTACAATATGTGGTGTTCCTGGCTGTGTCTGATTTATTTATTTTTTTTTTCTCTGTGACGGGAGGGTAGTTATCACAGCGTATATTGAGTCTTTTGGTGCTGTGATTAACTTTTTCGTTTTTCAAGAAATTATCTTTCGCAATTAAAGAAATAATTTAACAGATATAATTAATCTTTCGTGCTGGGATTCAATTTTTCCTCCTTTTCCAAGAAATTTTCTTTTCCAATTAAACAAATAGCTTAACAGGTGGGGGTGATTAAATAAAAAAAGAAAAATGTAAATACATGTTAAGAAATATGTAAAAATGCTTAGGAAAATAAGAAGAATAGTTTGTATAGAGATAATCCGAGGGTGAGGGCATCTTTTGTGTATGGGATCAAGATTACAAATTCCATGGGGGAATTTGGGTAAACAAAATATATTCTAGAAAGTATGTTGAAAATATGAGATTCTTTGTTCCAGTTTCACGAGAAAAGCATTCATTTTGTTAAGCTGCTTTGGGAAACAGCTGTAAATGCCATCGTTCTGGAATGCATATTGCATCTGCATAGGGAAAGCTAGTATTCAAAAATCCTTTCTCTCTTTTCCTTTTTTATCGAAGTGAAGCGTGAAACGTGACCTCGAAACAGATGGCTGAAGAAAACAGCTGATAAGCTGGGATCCCCCCTTTTCACTCCGTTCTGTGACGTGAGCACAAGAATTTCCATATGAAAATCACAGGGGAGGGGTCACAAGCTGTACCTCGTGGTTTTGCTACGCATTCATTCGGCGTAGTGGGTTTGCTGATGTATCATGGGGAGAGGAAGGCGGGGCGACTGCTTTCCCCTCTCGGTTTGGATAAAAAGTGGACATTTTTCAGTTTTGGAAAAAAAGGGAAGCAAGAAAAAGAAAGAAAAAAAAAAAAAAAAAGAGGAGATCAGTCTTCTCGTTTGGGAAGTAGTGAGTACTTGATCTGATTGAGACTCGCTGGTTTTGGCGAAGTGTGGTCGTAAGATAGCTGTTTTATGAGAAGAGATTGGAGGCAGGTTTGGTTCGCTTGCTCGTGATAAGCAGAGGCTGACGTGAGATCTCTGGAGGCTAGTTTTTCCTCGTGATATCTAGTGGTGGGCTGAAGATAATGATGAAAGGTCGAGCGAATCTTGGGTAGTTTTTTATGAGACGGGTCGTAAGGAAGGTAGAGCAGCGAGTTGTAAAAGAAGGAAGAAGAAACGAAGAGTGTTATGAGAAGGGAGTGAACCGTACGAGCTATGCATGCCGGTGGTGGTTTTTCGAAAAAATTAAGCTGGTGCTATTAAGTTAATGGAATCAAGCTATATTTTTCCCTGAAAGCAAAAGTTGTCGGAGCCCTTATAAAAGAGACGAGTGAGCGTATGGCTGAAAAGCTGGATAATTTCGCTGTTCCTGAACGAAGGTACCCGGAGTGTAGAAGTATTGACGTTTCCCGATGGATGCTTTGTCCTTAAAGTGGTTGTGAAAAAACTCTCCTCGACGCTTGGCGGAACTGTTGCAGCTAAAATACCAAATGTTATGTAAGTCAATTATTATATTCATGTCTTTAATTATTCCTGCTTCTTGTATATTGTTGCTTCACTTAAAATGTATTAATTTTTTTTTAAGATAGTAATTTTGTGTTGGTATGTAAGGACGGATTGTCCAGATCAACACTAGCTTCTGTATCATGATGGTATATTTTCCCTTATTCTGCTGACAGTTAAACGTTAAGAAATATAGTGTAATCCTACTGTAGTCTAATTAAAAATTGGTATATGTTAAAAGCTCAAATTTTAGTGTTGGTGCTCCTTTGTGAAAGTATTGGTTTTTTATTTAATTGGGTCAGATAAAAGATAACAATGAAAAGTTAATTACACTAGAGAAACAAGTTTATTTTCTTTATTTACTCTTGTCTGCGGGTAGTGTTTTACCCATTTTTCTGAACTAGGGTTTTGCGATAGAAAGGTTAATAAGTAAAAGATAAATTTTAAGAACACAACGCGAATTTATCTTTATGGTTTGTTTTTGTTTAATTCTATACGATCACCTTATCTTTCTTTAAGTTACAAGGAAAATTATATTTGGAAAACTTAAACATCTTTTTTTATTATGAAGGAAATAATTACATTTGTTTTTATGTCGTTATTATTTAAAATCTAGTAAATAATCACTACTTTAGGTTTAAAGTTGAAGCCAAAGGCAACTTAAGCTTAATGAATACTATTTTCAAAGTTAAATAGATTTGAATCTTAAATTTAAAAACTTAGCATAAGAAAAAATTATGATAATATGAATAGTAACTTATTAACAAATAAATCATAGCCTAAATAAAAATATGATAACTTTGACATGAGTCCCCCCCCAAGGCACACCTTTGACATGAGTCCCCCCCAAGGCACACCTCCCCCTCATTGGGAAAAAGAGAAAAAACGTTGTTTTGCGGCTATAAGACAGTTTGGACTTCCAACGTTATTTGTTACAATATCTGCAGCTGAAACACATTGGTTTGATTTAATGAAAACTTTATCATGGAATTTAGATCGTCACGAATTAAGTAAAGAAGAATTTGTCGATATTAACAATTTACGATTACGATAACAATGAATTGAATTCGAAGAAATTAGAATTACATACTTTTTAGATATTTATTTATTTATTTATTTTAGGACTTTTAATATGTGATTAAAAGGCCTCTCAAAACTATATTTTAAGTATCTGGGATAAATATAGATTTTGTAGAAAAAAGTATTTTTTTTTTTTTTTTCTTCTAAAATAAATTAAGAACAAATATTGGATTCTTAGTAAAATATTTAAGATTCTGTTTGTATTATGATATGATACAAAATATTCTAAACAATAATTTGGCAAATAAAAATATCTATACATTTATATAGATTAATATATGCATATTTAAAACTGTTTGTACTATACATTTATTAAAATTTAAATTGCACAATTGTTTTCCTATTGCTTTAGAATATAACACATAAAGATAACGTATTATACTAAGTTAAGCAATAACAAAAAATTCTACAATTTAAATTTCTATTTTTTTTTTTTATATCGATATATATATTAAAAAGCAGAATTACTTAAAAGGTTAAAAGATCAATAATTACTGAAATTAATTTTATAAAGAGAAAATAATAAATGTTAGACATGTTACAATAATAAATATTAGGTTAAGCATAAATTCGAGTTTTTTTTTTTTTTTTTTTTCCCGAGATGAAAGGAAATATTTGACTTTTATATTATATACAGCACACATTTGCATATTTTTGGTATATGTATGATGAAAACACTTATCAAAGAAAAATCAATTTCGACAAGCGCACCTGGGTTCGAATCCGTCGTCTTCCATTTACCAGATTTAATATCAGAACCTCTCAGCAATTGATAATGTAAGGTGGATTAAAAAAAAAAAAAAAATATATATATATATATATATATATACAAAAATCTTATGAAAATTTTCACTTTTTATTATTTTTATATACCTTTTTTTTTTTTTTTTTTTAGTCAAAATTTATATTATTTTTTAAAAGAAATAGATTGGCTTATAATATTGCAATTTTCAAAGATATTCCCCTAAACGTGATTTCCGTCATACATGAAATAACCCTTTTATTTAGAGCATTATTTTAATGTTGCTTCTGTGTTTTATCGAACAATGTTAGAGAAACGTGATATTGCAATATAAATATTTGTGTATGCTTAAAATGCGATGCACTATCATCTTGAGATGAATCGTGTCAATGAACAGTAAAATTTTAGCTAATAACAAAATATTTTTGGTAAAGAAAGATGTGCTATTTGAACGTTTGAAATTGTATTAAGGAAAAAAAGGGTCGTGTAAATTTTATTACTGATTTTAACTTACTTAATATAGCATTTTTACTTTCTTCTATATTCAATAGAAGAAAGTATTGGATTCGTAAAAATTTTCGACTTTGGTGTTTTTGATGGATTTACACGTTTTGAGAGCTGTAGAACATGATTTGATGTTTTTTTAGAAAATGTCTGTCCGTCTCTGTGTGTGTTTGACAAAAGTTTGTGGTGACTATATCTGAGGTACTACTGCACAAAATTTCATATAAATTGGTATGCAGTTACACAATGGCATAAATTAGTGCCTATAAACTCTTGGTAAAAATTGTCCAACAGCTTGCGTTTCCATCCCGATTTTTCTAAATTTTTAACATGGTGGTATAGGACAAAATTTTGTATAAATGGGCAGAATTTTTTTAAATAATCATTATGAAATTTAAAACAATTATTTGTAATACAGATAGTGAACTTGGGGGGGGGGGGGGGAATGTGTATGTAGGAGCGTATGTGTATGGGTATTTAGTGTTATACTACTTCTTTAATATGGAAATCATCTGCCTTATCATGGAAGATAATTTTTTTAAATAATAATTTTAATAAATTATTTTTAGTCATGCGGTGGCCATAACATACTAGTTTCTTTTACTAATTATATTTCGATTTTAACGCAATTTCATTATTATAATTATATATTAAAGTTTATAAGATCTTTTGTCTTTCTTAAATTTCAAGAACGTTTTCCCTTTTATGTACACTATCCTAGATCAACAAAAGAATGTTTATGTAAAACTTCCCGGAATCGCTTATTTCTACTACAATAAAAAATCAAATTATCTTCCATTCTCTTATTTAAGTTATATTAAATTTTTTCCGTAATATATTTATTTTACATTTTATTTTTATTTTTTGTGTGTAAATATCCTGAAAAAAAAAACAAAGAGCTTTTTGTTTACCTAGTTAGTCGAAGCATAAAAATTGTTTGAAGTATAAATATTTAACGTGCATTCTTTTCTACCCTTTTGATTGTATGTCGAATTAACTTAAAAGAAATGTTTGGATATTTAATTTAAAAAATATTAATCATACATCCCATCTGACACTTAATTAAAAACTAAATTTAAATACTGAATTGAACTGAAACTATTTTTTTATAAATATAATATACCAATTTTGGTATAAATAAAATTTGAATTTCAAAAATATTTTTATCTCGTGTATTGAAAAAGAAATTTATTTTATACATCCCAGTACAAAGTAAAAGGAAACATTATAAAAGCGATTTACGAAACGTGTGTTGCATCTTGCATAACTCAAAATTGGTTGCTTTAAAATGTTAAAAATTTATGTTTCAAATTTTTGCATGGTTGTAGACCTCTAATTTTGATCTTAATATGATGTTACACTTTAAAGATATCCACGATTTTGCGTGTATGTGTGTATGTACACTGTTACAAAAACAGAAAACATTTATTTTCTTAAACACCAGAAATTTTTTCACAGCATGCACATATTTTCTGGAAAATTTGCTGCCATGCATTTTCTGTTACGTAACAGATTTTATTTATTTTATTTTATTTATCTATTTATTTATTTATTTATTTATTACAACATATAACCAGTGAGTACGATTGTTTTGAGGGCTCTACACTCACCCTCCACTCTGTAATAACATTGAATTTATTATTTTTTTATAAGTCCTACATGGTCACCTAGTAATCTTAAATATGTGAAAAATACGTCGATATATTGCTACAATAATGCATATTTTTGGTACATACCTGTGTTATTGTAGTTGGACTACTTCACAAGTACTATGATATTATTTTTTTTTTTTTTAATTATATAAAAATTTATCTGGCCAAGAAAAATAATACGACAATGTCCATAGGATTTGACCTGAGCGGTGAGCGCGCGTTTGCGTCTCCCGTCACAAAAGGGTTAAAAGTAGCAAGTAAGAGGGTATATTTTCGAATCCTAACGTATTCATTTTTAGTTATATTAAAATTAATCTCGAGTTATTTTGGTCCGTAAAAAATCTGTAATAAATTTTAAAATAGTATACTTTGTAAATAAATGTATAACTTTTTTTTTTTTGTTAGTGCTAGAGGCCTAATTCAGTCGGTACAGTTGTCGAATTTTTATAATACACTCTTAATTAGTGCTAGAGGCCTATTTCAGTCGGTTTATTGAATGGGGATTTATTGAATGAAGTCCCCCCAAGGCACAACTTTGACATGAGTCCCCCCTCAGGCCCAACTTTGACATGAGTCCCCCCCAAGGTACAACTTTGACATGAGTCCCCCCAAGGCCCAGCGTTGTCGAATTTTTATACGTCACTCTTAATTAGTGCTAGAGGCCTATTTCAGTCGGTTTATTGAATGGGGATTTATTGAATGAAGTCCCCCCAAGGCACAACTTTGACATGAGTCCCCCCAAGGCCTAGCGTTGTCGAATTTTAATACGTCACTCTTAATAGTGCTAAGGGCCTATTTCAGTCGGTTTATTGAATGGGTATTTATTGAATGAAGTCCCCTCAAGGCACAACTTTGACATGAGTCACCCCCCCCCAGGCCCAACTTTGACATGAGTCCCCCCCCAAGGTACCCCTATTTCAGTCGGTACAGCGTTGTCGAATTTTTATAATACACTCTTAATAGTGCTAAGGGCCTATTTCAGTCAATTTATTGAATGGGGATTTATTGAATGAAGTCCCCCCAAAGCACAACTTTGACATGAGTCCCCCCCCAGGCCCAACTTTGACATGAGTCCCCCCCAAGGTACCACTATTTCAGTCGGTACAGCGTTGTCGAATTTTTATAATACACTCTTAATAGTGCTAAGGGCCTATTTCAGTCGGTTTATTGAATGAGGATTTATTGAATGAAGTCCCCCCAAGGTCCAACTTTGACATGAGTCCCCCCGCAGGCCCAACTTTGACATGAGTCCCCCCCAAGGTACCCCTATTGCAGTCGGTACAGCGTTGTCGAATTTT
Organism: Salticus scenicus; assembly: GCA_963930645.1. Taxonomy (NCBI): domain Eukaryota; kingdom Metazoa; phylum Arthropoda; class Arachnida; order Araneae; family Salticidae; genus Salticus; species Salticus scenicus. Next base: position 286,901,884 of record OZ005650.1, on the reverse strand, counting down.
TATAATACACTCTTAATAGTGCTAAGGGCCTATTTCAGTCGGTTTATTGAATGAAGTTCCCCCAAGGCACAACTTTGAAATGAGTCCCCCCCAGGCCCAACTTTGACATGAGTCCCCCCCCAAGGTACAACTTTGACATGAGTCCCCTCAAGGCCCAGCGTTGTCGAATTTTTATACGTCACTCTTAATAGTGCTAAGGGCCTATTTCAGTCGGTTTATTGAATGGGGATTTATTGAATGAAGTCCCCCCAAGGCACAACTTTGACATGAGTCCCCCCCCAGGCCCAACTTTGACATGAGTCCCCCCCAAGGTACCCCTATTTCAGTCGGTACAGCGTTGTCGAATTTTTATAATACACTCTTAATAGTGCTAAAGGCCTATTTCAGTCGGTTTATTGAATGGGGATTTATTGAATGAAGTCCCCCCAAGGCACAACTTTGACATGAGTCCCCCCAGGCCCAACTTTGACATGAGTCCCCCCCAAGGTACCCCTATTTCAGTCGGTACAGCGTTGTCGAATTTTTATAATACACTCTTAATAGTGCTAAGGGCCTATTTCAGTCGGTTTATTGAATGGGGATTTATTGAATGAAGTCCCCCCAAGACACAACTTTGACATGAGTCCCCCCCAGGCCCAACTTGGACATGAGTCCCCCCCCAAGGTACAACTTTGACATGAGTCCCCTCAAGGCCCAGCGTTGTCGAATTTTTATACGTCACTCTTAATAGTGCTAAGGGCCTATTTCAGTCGGTTTATTGAATGGGGATTTATTGAATGAAGTCCCCCCAAGGCACAACTTTGACATGAGTCCCCCCCAGGCCCAACTTTGACATGAATCCCCCCCAAGGTACCCCTATTTCAGTCGGTACAGCGTTGTCGAATTTTTATAATACACTCTTAATAGTGCTAAGGGCCTATTTCAGTCGGTTTATTGAATGGGGATTTATTGAATGAAGTCCCCCCAAGGCACAACTTTGACATGAGTCCCCCCAGGCCCAACTTTGACATGAGTCCCCCCCAAGGTACCCCTATTTCAGTCGGTACAGCGTTGTCGAATTTTTATAATACACTCTTAATAGTGCTAAGGGCCTATTTCAGTCGGTTTATTGAATGGGGATTTATTGAATGAAATCCCCCCAAGACACAACTTTGACATGAGTCCCCCCCAGGCCCAACTTGGACATGAGTCCCCCCCAAGGTACAACTTTGACATGAGTCCCCCCAAGGCCCAACTTTGACATGAGTCCCCCCCAAGGCCCAACTTTGACATGAGTCCCCCCCAAGGTACTACTTTGACATGAGTTCCCCCCCAAGGCACACCTTTGACATGAGTCCCCCCCAAGGCACACCTCCCCCTCATTGGAAAAAAGAGAAAAAACGTTGTTTTGCGGCTATAAGACAGTTTGGACTTCCAACGTTATTTGTTACAATATCTGCAGCTGAAACACATTGGTTTGATTTAATGAAAACTTTATCATGGAATTTAGATCGTCACGAATTAAGTAAAGAAGAATTTGTCGATATTAACAAGTTTAGCAGTAGGCCTCTGGCACTAAATTAAAATCTGTCGATGTCAGATTTTCATGTGTTTTTTCTTTTTTTATGTATCATATTTTACTTTTAGAATAAAATCACTAGTTACGTTTTTTAGCTTTAAAATTTAAATCGTTTTAACAATTTTTAACATCAAATTTTAGTATCTGTTTAGAAACCAAACTTCTCCCTAAGTTAGCATGCATAATTTAATCATTTATTTCTTTGAATTCAAGATACCTTGTTTTGAGCTGCTAGATTGAAATAAACACAAATTTAGAAGTTAAAATAATGTTACAGTCATTAAGCATGCATTTATTTTTCTTTATGCAATGCTTCCTGTCTATGCTATTAGTTAAATTATACAATAATGTACAAATTGGTCATGCATAAACTAACGTGCATTTAAAAATAAAAAATAAACATTAAAAGCATTTAAAGTACTTTTAATTTGAAATGTTGCGTACTTGGGGGTTCGTGAGTTGTCCGAGAATGAAGGCCAAACGTACAAAAATTCAGTAATTTATTCACAGAAAGTTCCAGAAAAATACAGGTCTATAAACCAAGTATCAGCTTCAAATCAACCAGCAAACACAGCTTAAAAGACAGCTGTCAATAGCAAATCCACAGTACAAACTCTATAGCAATAACACTTGAAGGAAGTCTCATTCAAAGAGGCTCAAAACAATGCAAGCCTTAGCGAAGCTGGTTGAGAACTGAACTGAATGACTAGTCTTGGCGAAGAAAGCGCTTCTTATATACCCCTGTAGAAAAGTGTGAAAGTTCCGGAAATTTCCATATCTCATCAGCCAATGAGATTAGAGCTTCCATATTTGGTATATTCCTAATAAGGATTTTCTCGCCAAGGTCGCCAAAAAATCGCCAAGGTGGGAAAAAGTCGCCAAATTTGGCGCCAAATCCATTACCTGCCTTATTGGTGCTTTTTAATGCGTTTTTAAGGGAAAATAAGGCTATTTTATCGCTAAACCGACTAGAAATGCACAAAATTAGCACTTTATCAACTTACTAAGCCTCTTTGAAAGAATTTATACAAAACATAAACACAATTATATACAATTTTGTAACAGTATTATGGTACAATGTTTCAAAAGCTATTGCAGCACATACTTTATAGTTTGTATGTACATCAGTCATGCATATCTCAGAAAAAAAAATTAGTTCGATTAATTCTTTGTTTAGATCCAAATAACGTGTTTTCAACTATACTCGTAGAAAGGATGATTACTATGAAACCTCCATTATAAATAGCATCTTGTAGCTAAATTGGATAAGCATATTTTCACAAGTATGTGGAAGATTAATGAAATGTGCTGATGGAATTTACTAAAGAAAAGTTCCAAAATTTTTATTATATAACGCTTTGCTGGAAAAAAATGAAAATATATGAAGGAAAATTATATCCAAGATATGTAACGATTTAAAAATTAATTAATTCTATATTCCGTGTAGGTCATTTTATTTGATAAAGTTATCTGTTTCCATGCAAGCAACTTCCGGTCACTTCATAACCAGTCATTTCTTGAATATCTACATAATGAATTCGGTGGTTAACCACTCGTGCCATTTTAGTGACTGGTTGCTCCTTATAACTGAAATTTAAGAATAACTACCCTCTACAGTCGTAATTTAAAAACAATACAAATTTTTCCTAAAACAATTTTAGTCTAAAGATACATTATCTATACAAAATGATCATTTCAGAGCTTACTAATAATATTAACTCACAGTTAATAAACACAATACAATTTATTGCTATTCATTGTTATAAAATATATATTATTGTTAAATATATAGTTAATTTACTCAGAAGTGATATGTTAATCTCTACGTATAGTTTATGTCATGGACTGCATTACAGAATAACGCTAATATGAGTTTATATTAAAGCTAATATAAACTAATATACATTCTACAAATACTAGAAGAGTACTTGAGCATTTTTCAGAAAACAGTAAATAAAATTTCAGCTGAAAGTGTGTGTTGTTTATTACATGTAAACAGTAAGTTCTCCGAATGTATTTCCACTTTGCTTAAAATGAACATATGTATTTATCTTAATCTAAAGCATCATATATAAAAGAGAAATATGCAATAATAAATTCTATGACTGCAATATTTGAATAATCATAATTCGGAATAAGAGCCACAAAAAGCATAAATGTAAAAGAAAACAGAAAATTAATATATAATGAGTGATAAGTACAAAACTTTGAATAAACACCATAAAATGCAATAAGCTCGCAATAATTGTTTCGGGTCGAAAGAAAACACGACCCTTTGTCAGGCGCACAAAGTAGGCACGAGTGCTGCAATCAAAGCGGCAGTGCGTTGCCGCTTTGCAGCACTCGTACCTAATTTGGTGTGTTGTCGCTTTGATTGCATGACTCGTACCAACTTCGTTTGCCTGACGAAGGGTCGTGTTTTCTTTCGACTCGAAACAATTATTGCAAGTTTATTGCCTTTCATGGTGTTCATTCAAAATTTTGTATTTATTACTTTAAAACGCCAGTTCTGTGGTGCTTTATTACTATCTAATGAGTGTTTTTAAAGCTTTTTGAAGTTAGGGCGTATTTAAAAGCCCATAAAAAATGTAGGCACACTATATACAAATTTTTACATATTATTATAATTAAACTAAATATTTGAATGTTAAACTCTCATTTCCATATCAATATAGTAATGCACCCTGATTCTCACAAATATGACGCCCAGATCATATGATCTTGTCGAGAAAAGTCCCAGTAACTTCGATGCCAAATTTCAAATTTCGCTAATGGTATCTTAAACAAAAGCTATTCTTTGATTTTTTTTTATTGACACTTAATTTTTATTCACTTACAGTAAGGGTCTGCTCACTATAAGGCTTTTTTAATGAAAGCTATGCTTTTTATTTGTGAGTATTTGTTTAAAAATAGGTATTGCGCTCAGGACACTCATTTTCAAAACTTTCAAAATAAGTAATAGTATCATCAGTATCATCATCATCATCATGATCAATTTCAATCTTCATCAATCCACTGCAGGAAAAAGGCCTCTCTTAGGTTATTTCATTCTGCTTTGTACTCTGCAATTCTTTTCTATTCTGCTCCTCCAAACTTGACTACATCATCTTACCAACGACACTGTGGTTTCTTCTTCGGTCTTTTCCTATTTCTCAGTATCCAAAATGGGAATTGAATGGCTCATTTACACCATTTCTTCCGTCAAGCTGCCCAGCCTAGCATCCTTCCAACCTTTTAAAAGTAATATTAACAAAAATAAATGGCTGTTTTTTGTAAAAAAAATAAATAATAATATTAACTTTCTGTCAACGAACACAATAATAGTGTATTGCGAAAATAGCAATACGTCCACAGTGAATGTTATAATACAATAGCTGTATTTTTTATAACTGAGCCTACGTCTTCGGAATACCACACAGCACACCTGAGAATCTTTCAGAACACTCCAGAGTGCATTTCCACACCCTTTGATAATCACTGGTCACATGTAAACAAAGTGAATCAATAAAAAAAATATACAATTTTATGTTAAAAAAAAAAAAATAATAAATAAAAAAAAAATAACAGTAAACACAATAAATTGCGAAAATATGCAGCTACAATTTCGAGTCTAAATAAAAGCGACACTTCATCGGGAAAAAAAAAATATGCATATACGAGATTAGAAATGATATGAACAAAAATTGTGTGAAATGCATATCGAATAGTATTACGTGGGGTTTCTTTTTTGCTATATTAAATTTTTAGCATAGTATATGGTGCACAAAATGTTATTACACTTTATGTAGACATACACAAAAACAATATATTTTATATTTTTTCTTTAAAAGAAAAGCTACAAAGATAGATTTTAAAAGATTTTACCATCTATAATTAAAATAATATATCTGTTTTAATAGTGTCATAATGTAGATAAAATAAGAGGAAGGATAAAAGGCGTAATAAGTAAATATGGTTTGAAAGCGTTTTACAATACATGCAATTCGCACAATTTTACATTCTTGTGTAAATGTGCGTAGTTTTAACTACTGTCTCCTAGACAGAGGAAAAGCTCCCGTCGTGCATGCGTAAAAGCTTTCTTATAGTCACTTTCTTACAGTCACAAATTATTCCGTCTGTCAGTTCGCAAGTTATAATCGCATTGTAGCAAAACTTCAATCTGATTTACGTAGCTATGTTAATGGATGTTAAATTTAATGAAAAGTATTTCAAAATGCTATTGATTTATTTCCTCTAAAAGGATTAAATATCTAAATAAGCAAAAAATATTTTAAAATAATAATAATGATTTCATAAGAATTCTATTAATAAATATACAAATGTAATGATACTGCATAATAATTTTTACAACCATTATTGCAAATTGTTAAATTAGTCATGAAATTCTTAGCAAATTCAAATTTATCTATTAGAGGTTACTAATGTTATACATTTTACAAAGTATAAGTTTATAGTAAATCTTAATAAATAAATACTTTGAAAAAAAAAGAACTTCGAACTTCAATGGAATTTAAAAATGGCAGTGCTAGTAAAAAGCAAAGCGAGCAAAAATCGGAGGAAAAGCTCCCGTCAGGATTATTGCTCGTTTCGGTGAATTTGTCGACAGAAACTTGCCATGTGAAAAGAAGGCCAAATCAGTGAGCATGTGCGGTGAAAGCTCAGATAGAGAGTCTTTCCTCCATCTAGCTTTTAGTGTTTTAACTGATGTCAATAGACAGCAAATTTCCTTTTTTTTTTTTTTTAAGAGAAAGAAAGATATAAATCAAGGCACGAAATATCCACTTGCCAGCTCACCATTGGTGGGCAGTGTGTTTACTATGGTGTGCAAAATTCGGTCAAGCTATAGATGGAATTATTACACCATACTGTGACATCAAATATATATAGTGGAAGCACCATGCTTGTCCGGTCATTTAATTCCAAAACCTGCTTTGCCATAAATCCAGTTCTCTCACTGCAGCAACGAGCAAACAAACAGCCTCGACGACTGATGACGTAGACGTGAGGTGAGAAAGTCGTCACTACTCTTACCTCCTGCTCTCGCATTCACCTATAGACGGAGTCTTGGATCAGATACGAGAAACAGTTCAGTTGACGTTGGGACTTGGGGCCTTGACGAGACAGTGTCTTGTATTATGCCGCCTGCTCTTTTAAAAAAAATGGCTAAAGACGCAGCCAAAGTTATTAGTGTTGACGAAAGAAGTCTTTTAAGGAATATAAACTGTGCATTATTTCTGTGACTATGAAGTAACTGCCATTACTCATAAACTGTGTATTATTTTCTTTGACGCTGAACTTACTAAGTGATTGTTATTATTCATAAACTGTGTTTTCTAGCATAGACGATATGTTTTACGAATACGACTTGGCTCTTTAACTACTATATTCTCCATCCTGTACATAAAACTGTATTATAGTTATTCTTTATTAAATTTAAATAGTTAATAATAATTAGTATTAATTCGATTAATTGATTAAACGCCCACAACTGATACCACAAATATATATTGGTTTCAAAACGGCAAATCTTGCCGATGATTTTGGCTATAACCTCATGTTTACCTCTTCTTTTTCGCTTCGCGAAGTGCCGAGCCTTTGTGTGAGCTGCCCGACAATCAGCCCATCCTCTTCCCCTGCCTCACAATACGACAGAAATTTTTAACGCATGCATAAAAGTTCTAATCTCTTCAGCAGTTGCGTTATTTCAAGCAAGAAAAGAACAGAAAAACAGAAATCCTCTTTGCCCGTCACTAGATTCTGTACATTCTTCACTCCTACCATCCAAGAGAAGAAAAATGCGAAATTTGCATATGCATTATTGGCGCATAATTCAAGCGAGCATGGTATGAAACGAGTATGAAACCGAACCCTTTTTCAGATACTACTTATCTTTACTAAAACGCCAAAGTTTTGTGCTTCCAATGATGTAGTAAATAAGGATGTTATTGAGAAAAATTATTCGGAAATAGCTATTTCAAATGACAACAATAAATTTGTTATATACATAGGCTTTTCGTTTAGATTGAAAATTAAATTCGACGAATAAGACATGTATTATGTAAAAACATAAAAATAAAAAAATGGAAGTTTAATCTTTCATGGGCAAAAGATTTTGGTTGGATATTGTTTGACAAAGTTCTTTGAATGACTCTTCACATTTATGTTCATAGATATTTCGTTCTTTTTGAAATCTCAAATGCAATAAAATAAAATGATTTTTATTTATAAATTATTTTGACATATGGTATATGAGACCATTTCATTACATAAAATTTTATCCATATTTCTAAAATCATTTCAAATAATTGGGGGGAAAATTCCCAAAATACATAAAAAATAAAATATGTTAACCCTATTTTGTGGTGAGTAAACTTTTTTTTTCGGCAAGTGTAATCTGAGTGAAAATTTCAGGCCCTGATATAAGCTATATAGTACAAAATGTTTTTAATAATAAGCCATTGTTTATTTCGAATAAGTATAATGAAATTTTGCACAAATTATTGTTTTAAAAATTAGTATTTTTTGCCGAGTCCAGAAATACATATATATACCAAGTTTATCTATACGCATTCATCACGATACAAAGAAGATAATTTAAGTTCTTTAATTTATTTTAGTTACTTGATATTTGAATAAATGTGCGGTTCACATTTACATCTCGAAATGAATGTCACGCTTTGTATTTAAAGAGACATTCTTTAACCCTAAAATGCCGAGTGTTGCCTTTCGGCAACATACCCAATTTTGTCTTCTAAAGTATTATTAGAATGATATTGAAGCTCTAATGCCTCATGTTTACCGATTGACAACAAATTGCTTTTCAGCTGTAAGCCATCGTTAAAATAAAATATGATTTTTTAAAATATTTTTCTTGTGATTTATTTAATAGAGGTAAGAATAAAACATTTTTAAATTGATTTAAAAAAATAATCAGGCATTTAAGGGTTAAATATCTGAATTCTAGTTTTCAAAAATAAAATCGTATAAATGAACTTCCCAAATGATTTTTTAATAATCTATTTAAAAAACTTTTAAAACCCAAATTCTTAATGTATCGTATCACATAAATATTTTCGAACTTAGAATAAAGTTTAATTTGAAAAAAAAAAAAAAAATAATAATAATAATAACAGTAACTTTTTTTGTTTATTAACCATAAAAAATTGATGAAATTTGAAATGCAAGTTGGTTTTGTATGGTACAGGCTGTATATATTTTTGTGATCGTGAGAGAAAATTTAAAAAAAAAAAAAAAAAAAAAAAAAAATGAAAATTGCAATTTTTAATCCCACTTCAAAAACATGTGACTTAAAGTGAAGCAGATTTATTTTTATTTCTCCTAACGGTTCCCATGCAATCTTCTGCTGTTTTCTCCTAAAATTCATACTTTAGTTAATTTTAAAAAATCTAATTGTCCGATCGATAAGCTGTTTAATCCATCGGATTCGCAAACATTTTCCCTTTCATTTGGTACCTTATTTGTAATGATGCGACTGATTTTTCTAATTTATTTTCCTCATTTCAAATAAATGTATTTTATTATTATTATTATTATTATTCTGTCGAAAAAAGAAAACATTGGCAACAATTAAATTATGTTGAGATTCAGAAACATACCGTCGTGAATGACAGTAAGTACATAAGAATTTGGGGAAAATACAATTCAAACTCCTAGATGAATAATCTCAAAATAAAAAATATTCCCTCCAAATGAAATTAGTTGATCTAATTATACACTATGGTTGAGCTTTCTGTGGTTAATATCAACATGCAAATGAAATTAAATCGAATCAAATCAATATATGATGCAAATAAAGAAGTAATAATGCGAATTAATATATGAAAAATGATTTGAAAAAAGAAAATTTGGAAAAGAAGAAAGTGAGCTATCTTACAACTAAGAAAAATAAATTCTTTTATATTTCTCATAAAATATCGATATTATTTCTCGCAGGTATAAAAAAATAATTTTAAAAAGTATATCGTTAAAATGAAGAAAGATAAACAATTTTCTAAAACGATATTGAAATTCGATATATTTTTTTTTTTTTTTTTTAAATATGAATTTTGAATAAAGTGCTTCTAATATAAAAAGTAGAAAATCTTTTAAAGAATGATAAATTTCTTTACGATCAAGGAATTTTTCGTTACAAAAACAGTGAGATAAAAAATAAATGTAAATCTAATTTGAATTTCCGAAAATTGGTTTGAAGATATATTTACTTAATTATTAAATGTTCTTTTACCAACTTTTATGCACCCTACTAGTTTTCAAGAAGTTATGCTCTCCAAGCTGATAGACGGATGTACCAATGTGGGTTTCCTCAATCTACAGCTTCGAAAACCAAACAAGTAGATTGCAGAATTATGTACATAAATATCAATCAATATGCATAATGAATTTCATTGGAATATCTCGGTTATTTTTTTTTATAATAATTGTAGTTTTACGATTTTCATACGTATTGTAAAAAAGCTAAGACGCGAAAATTGTCAATTCCACATCTTCTGGGATATGTCGGTGTTACACAGCGACATGACATAATGCTAAACAGTAAAATTGATATAATATCATGTTTTTAAATACGAATACGGCAATAATGCGTGCATGTACACATGCTTGCATTATATGCCTACCATTTTTTGGTAATATTTAGAAATACATGACGAATTGTGTTGCAGAAAATATATAACGGAATGTAAGGTTGTCTTCTTGCGTACTTACAATTTCTCATTTTCTTAAAATAATAATAATAATAATAATAATAATTTGTGATGTGTAGTGTAAAATAGTTTGGTACAACAGTACATTTAAATTATTTTATTTGTTTTAAAAAATAACATTCCCAGCATCATTTTCATTTGATGTCATTTCCTTGTTAGCGGACTCGATTAGAGATAAGGAAAAATTGTTTAATCACAAACTTTTTTCAACGTTGCTTTTATGATTATTACATTTGATTTAAATTTTTACTTTCTCAGAATCTTTCTTACATGTTTTTTTTTTTTTTTTTTATCAATGAATTTCATTACAAAAGAAATAAACAGAGTTTGGTACAAGTGTTTTTAACAGTGTTTTTACGACTATTACGTTTGCATTAAAATGTGGTATTCTTTGTATATTTTTTATTTGGCCGCATTGGTTTGAACATGATGATTTGAGAAAATATTTAGATGTGAAATATATATATATATGTGTATATATATATATATATATGTACATATTATAATAATATTTTAAATATTGTGTTCAGTATAATATAGTTTTAAAAATATCGATACAATGATACTACACATATCGTGAAAAAAACATAACAGTTGAAGCTTTAATATAGCATTTACCAAATCTGAGTCAACGTTGTTTTATATAATAAATATTTTACCAGTAGAGGTTGGTACATTTCCACCTTGTCGAAGCAACAAAAATTGTGATTAAAACATCACACAATATCTTTACCTATTATGCAGCGTATACCACAATTTAACCAGCAGCAATTTTTTATCATCTATGAGTTTTTTAGAATTTCTAATTTGGCGTGAGAAGCATAGTCACTCAATTTTTCCTTTTAGAAATGACTAAACCCCAATGGCTTTACAAATCATAATTGAAACTCACGATTTCAGAAGCACAAACTAATAGCACAGTTTAAAGTCTCTGTCTAAAAACACACTTCCCTAATTTCAGGAGTTTCTTTTAAAGAATTAAATGGAGAAACGATTCCCTCATTTTCTTTAAAATATATATCCTAATAATATCGACAACCAACTGAACATAAAAAATTTCTCAACTTCCTTTAACACTTTCTATATCTTCGCTGGAACCAAACACCAGGCTAAATTCAAATAACTGGCAACCTTCAAATATCCAACCCAACTCTTCTTTGCTCAAGTTTACACATTCACCGAAACCATTGCCAGCTAACGATAGATCCAACTGGTAACATTATCTCTTCCAACCTAACACTCCTGGACAACTCAGCGCGATTTTGAGCACTTGAATCCCAAAGAGATAGCATGAGGCCTCAAATCTTTATAACTATTCCTATTTATTGTTGACTGATTATTTTATATCCCTATATAAGTATCTCATGGATGCAAAACAATTAAAAAGATTACTTGAAGTAATATGGAGTGATGGTATTATAATAAATGTTGTGATATTAAGTGAATCTTTAAACTGTGGGATGTGGAAGAATCTTGAAAACTCTTAGGGCCGTATCACAAGAGAGATTTCGCTCAACTTTTTACTTTACACAACATGATCAATTTTTCTGAGTGATGGTCAAAAGGTTGAGTACCCGGTAACCTTGAATCTTTCCCATACGCTGCTGTAATGTACTCAGTAAAATGTTGCACGAAAATTTTTTGTGTGATATGGCCATTACGCTAAGCGGAGAAGCGAATATGATTGATTACGTACTTGATATACACCCCGCGACAAAATGATAGATACAAAGGGTTTTTTGTTTGATTTTTCATAAAATAACATTATCTAAATTGTGCTTATCATTTATTATTATCATAAAATAACACTATTCCCGGACTAATTTTTGTTTTAAGACTAATTTAGAAAAGTTTTAAGACTAAAAATTTTCTAATTTAATACTACACACCGCGACAAAATGATAGGAACAAAAGTTTATTTTTAAAAAATATGATTATTTTTAATATGAACATTTTTAATATAATTCATATATTTAATATGTTTTTTGATATGATAATATTTTGTTATGATAATAAATGATCAGCACAATTTAGATAATATTACTTTATGAAAAAAAAAAAAAAAAAAAAACTTTGTTCCTATCTTTTTGTCGCGGAGTGTAGTCTTAAATTAGAAAAATTTTAGTCTTAAGATTTAGTCTTAAATCAAAGAAAAAACCCTTTGTACCAATCTTTTTGCCGCGGGGTGTATGTGCTTATGAAAACAAATTGCGTTCTAGTTATTACAAATAGTAAATCTATCAAAAACTGGTAGGTAAATTGGTTACTATAATAAACATAATTTTAATACTTTCACGTGAATAATAATAATAATAAAAATAATGTATGTATATATTTAACGAAACTTTTGAAAGAGACAAAATCACTATTTAAATATATTTTTCCAGACTTATTTCATAACCATAAAATGATGTTGAATAGAATTGCGATGAAGAATGAATTCAACTAATTACAAAAGAGTTTATGTACAAAACAAAATTAAATATAACTAAAAAAAATTTTACATTGAGATAAAATATTTTCCACCACTATTTGGATTAAACAAATATGTGCTGTATTTGATAGGATAAATATTGCTACATTTGATAGGATAAATATTGCTACATACAATATAAATCAATTTAAATTTGAAAAATGTTTTAATTGATTTCTAATATGGTAAATAAAGGCTCTTTACGAAAATTATGTAAATAGTTATCACCCCATTAAAATGTACATATTATTTCATTGATAACTTTAATTAAAATAACAACTTTTAAAAGTTAAGTCCATCTTCTTTATTTATTCTTATTGAAACGGAAATATTAAAATAAAATCTTTTACTTTTAAAGCTTGAAATGTTAAAATCCTTTGAAATGTTAAAGGTGTCAGGAAAATTAAATATGTATATTTGAAAATTATGTCTCATCATATACAAATATTTGATATATATATGTATATATATATACAATAATATACAATATAAGTTTTATTTCAAATATAACCTGAGAATTCTATGAATATTCTTCATTTTAAAAAGAAGTTTGCTTCTCTGTTTGACAATTTCAATAAATTTCTAAAGGCATGTTTTCGGGATTTTTTTTTTTAATAATAAATTTTGTTTAGTTTACAAAGTAAAAAATAAAAAAATATTTTTCCACTAAAGTTCCACGAAGTTTTTAAGATAAAATTTTATACCTTACGGGAGGAATCTTTTGAAAACTGTTTCAAAAATCAAGTATGCTAGTTTTTATTTTTTATGCAGAAATTCTTTGAAATTTTGCACTTTTATCGGAATAAGTTAAAAATTTGATGTAACAGAGTTAAAGCGAATTTTTTTTTCTCCTTTATTATTTCATAATAACCGTTAAATTTATAAGTTTGTTTTATTTATTTACTTATTTTAATTTCCTGTTTTCCCTCTTCGTTTTAAAATGTAAAAATACAGATTTGAAGATATATTTTCCCGAAGATATATATCTGTCGAGTACGATGTAATTTTTAATTAATATTAGCAACAAAATATATACAAAGTAAGCAGTGGGACGTATATGGGGAATGTACCCGCCCCATTATCTGCCACTTAGGGTTGTAAGCGTGATTTATAAATCTTTATTCCATATTGAAAATATTAAAAATAAAAAAAGTTTACACAATTAATAGTCTCCCTTTTATTAAACGATTACAAGAAATTTTGAATTCTAAATCTTTATCTTCTGCATTACGAAACAAACAAAAAACGTATTTGAAACATATTTTTTTAGTCACTTAAGATTATATGCAATAAAAATTTTGCATAGCATCTCATCATATTAATTATTCAGGATTTTATTAAATGGTACTTTAGTATACCTCTGGTACATAGAGGTCGAAAGAGATATTTGAACCTTAAAAAAAAGTGCAAAAAAAAATATTTACTTTTTATGTTCTTTACGTTTTTTCTAAGATTGATGAAATATTCTTGAAGCAATGTAGGAATTAATTACAACTTACATGAAGATCGTAAAAAATGCCTAACAAAAACAACGAGTGACCTCTATAAATTTTTCTCAGGAACATAAATCGCTACAAGTAGCGTCTGGTGCCTTATAGTGATTTTATAGTAATTTACACATAATCTATCAAAAAAAAAAAAAAAAAAAAAAAGAATTTTTTTTTTTTTTTTTTTTTTTTATAAATTCGATTTTTTACTCTTTTTAAACTAATGGCACTCCGTCTATAGACAAAGGATTAAGATCCCTAACAGCACAGTTAGGCTTAATTTATCCACAGTACATCTTAAGGACGTTTCTGGGATGCCTTGTCATCCAGAAGACATCTTGAAGATATCCTGGGGAGGCGATGTGCTGTCTGGGATGTCTCTGGCCCATAATGTAAATGTTGAGTTAACTGTATTTTTTCTTTTGCCTAATCGTAACGTTTTGCCGCTGGTTCCCCTTTTTTTCCGCCCAACAGCTGCAGGCAATTAGCGCTGCTGTAGGCGGGCATATTTTTCGCATTACTTTATGTTGCATACCTTGCAAAGACTTTGCCTACTTCAGTTGTCGATGTATTTAACCCTTTAACAAGCTCGTAATTTTCAAGAAAACGGTAAAAATGCGCTTATTTTTTTTTATTCAAGAAAATTGAATAAAATAAAGTGTATGAACAGTATACATACCTGTCAACATCCTAATTATGAATCGGAAGATCTTAGTGCGTTACTTTTGAACACGCTAGCCTAGAAAAATCACGGACATGAGAAGTACAGAACGAAACTTCACACCGTCATTTTCACGGGAGCGAGAATGAAGGAGTGAAATAAGTCATTTTTATTTGATTCTACAATTAAATAAATAATTTCAAAAAATAAAAATTGAAAACTTGTAAATTCCCTTTCATGGTCATGAACGCGTATTCGCGGTCAGAGTTTTTTACTTCTGAATCATTTATTCATTGCTACAAATTTGCTAAATAGAAAACGATCAGTTTCTCAGTATTCCTGATAAATTTGTAATATTATTAGTACTTAATGACTTAAAAATATATAAAACATATCCCACTAAAATGGCTTCGAAACGAAAAAATTAAAAATGGCGTGACCATGAATGGGTTAACAGATGTTGAGAAAGATTTTATCTGTCTGACACAGCCATTAAACAAATTTTACATATTTTTTATGTATTTCATTTTTTCGTAAAAATGTTAAGTGATTTCTTTTTTGTCGATGTATAATCTTGCGCGCACAATACCTCCGTAATGGTTAGCCAGAATTAAATGAAAATTTAACAACGTTTACATGAAATATAAATGCATGAAACACGAGCAATTAGCCTTATAACATTACATTTTCTGTAATTATAAGCATAATGACGTCAAAAACAGTGATACCTTTTTTTTTAATAATAACTATACTATAATAATTTTCTTTTTTAAAGAAGGGTGATTTCCAGCAAAATTACTTTTCGTCGTTTTAATTATAGGGTTATACACCCATTTGTATAATATTTTTGGTTGATGTGATGTATCATTTGCATGTAATACAGCGCGCAAGGTTTTATCGACAAAGAATTAGCTATGATATTTTTAAGAAAATAAAATTGGAATGTACAATTATTCTAACATCTGTAATTGATAGATGAAACCTTCCTTAACACCTGTCCCACACAAATTACAAGTTTTAAAAGCAATGGTTTTTCAAGGTATTGTAAAAAGAATTGCAATCCATTTTTATTGATATTTCTCCCTTTCAAAGATGCCTGACCCCGCTTTTTTTTTTTTTTTTTTTTTTTTTTTTTAACCGTTATAGGTCCATGAATATATGTGATCGCTTCATAAAAATTTATACAGATAATGAAAAATATTTTCTTAATCACATGCTACAGCTAAAGCGCATTTCAAGCATTGGCGTTTTCAGGGTGATGCCCATTTTACTGGTTTCCGTTTCCTTTTCAGGACACAACTTTTTCTGAAATACATGAGCTATAAAGTTTTTATACTTGCAAAGTTTCAAGATAATTCTACAGAATTTTTCGAGATATTTGACAAAATATCTAAATTCTAATGTGTCCAAATACTAATTGGTAGATAGTTTATATGTATGGGAATACGCTGGAAAAATTGTGTCTTAAAATTAAAAAGAAAGAAAGAAAGAAGAGAGAGAAATTCCTATGTCCTGCCATTCTTGAAATAATTTGCTCGGACACGATATCGTCAGGTTTCTGGAGATTCACTCGTATATATTAAAAAGTAAAATTACTGAAAAGATTAAAAAATCAATAATTTCTGAAATAAGTTTTATAAATACAAAATATATTTAAAAATTATTTAGTAAAAATGCTCATATTTTGTAAGATATTTAATATTTTTGCATTCTGGTTGCAGTATGCTGTGTCTAATGTAGTATGCTAAATTTTCTAAAAATGTCTTTGCACTGGGTTAATAACCTATGTGTTATAATTTAAAAAGGGTCTTTTTTTTTTACCGTTATATCACTATGAATATATGTGGTGGCTTTATAAAAATTTATACAGAAAATGAGAAAATTTTTCTTAATCACATGCTACAGCCAAAACGCATTTAAAACATTACTGTTTATAGGTGATCCAAAGCATTTCGACATTTGTTTAATTTTTTACTGGTGCCCCTTTTCTTTTCAGGACACAACTTTTGCTAAAATGCATGAGATATAACATGTTCTTTACACTACCAAAGTTTCAAGATGATTCCTAAATTACTTTTCTAGTTATTTCGCAAAACGTCTAAATTTGAAAGTGCTCAATTACTTATTAGTAGGTATGTCTCTGTTTCTAAGTTTCATTGTGTTTTTAAGAAACATTTATATTACACTGCTCTGCGCAAAAAAAAAAAAAATAAAAATAAAAAATAATAATAATAATAATAATAATAATAATAATAATAAATAAATAAATAAATAAAATAAAATAAAATCGAGATCTGAAACCATTTTTGCTGATTCTTATGTAAAATTACCTCCTGAATACGAATATGACTCTCATTTTGCCCAGTCACCCACAGTTTTCTAGAGACACCAACACCTCCATCAATTTCTTTCCCTGTTCGATAATTTTATGACCATGAATTTGATTTGAAGAATGAAAAATAATTAATTTAACACCTAAAAACCAAAAATTGTAAAGTTCAAAAAATAACATTAAAAACAGATAAAAAAAATATAAGATATGTAATGCATAATTTCAGTGGCACCCCCCCCCCCTCGTCGCAAATGAATATGTTTTAGAATTTTACAACTCTGTAGCCCCTCAGAAGATATTTAACGGTCAAAATAATCCTCTCCCTTCCTAAAAATCAAATTTGTAGCTATGAAATCACCGAAGAATGATAAAAATAGGGGGTGATAGAGCAAAATGGGCGTCATATTCAGTTTCAGGAGGTCATTTTACATAAGAATATGCTGAATTGGTGTCAGAGGCAATTTTCATGCCGAGCAGTGTTATTATAAATATATGTAAGACTTATACCGATGAATATACATAATTATAGGAGGCGTCATAATATGCTAGAGCCATAGTGCGTTATAAGCATTACTTTTTATAGGCTAACCCCGAATTTTTCTCTTTTCATTTTTCATTAGTTTTCTTATTATCTTCGAAAAGTCCTTTGCAAAATTACATGAGGTATAACATATAATTAAAAACCTTGAAAGTTCGGGTTAATTTCGTCGAGTGTTTTTTACACAAAACATCTATAATCGAAGTTGTTCAGTCATTTATGGCAAGTTGGTGTGTAATCCAGTGAAGATGTATTCTAGTAGCTTAAGAAAATAATAACTTGCATATTTACTGTGAACAAATTGTATGGAAAACTATATAGCGTATTTATTATTTTTCTTTCTCTCTGTAATTTTTGGAAAGAAGATTTCTTATAAATATAAAATATTTCAAAACAATAAACACTATAATAAATGTATTTTTAACCAAAATGTATGTTTATAAATCCATAAGCCAAAGTTATGATGCTTTATTTAAACAGATCATATGCATTATAATGTTTCACATTTGCAAAATATTATTTTGCCGTATGGAATATTTCTAGTGAAACATTATGAAAACAAATCATCGAAGCAGAAATACTTTATTTTAATATCGAATGAATGATCAACTTTAAAAACCCATCGCTTTTCTTGTAAAAATACCTTTAGGTATAAAAAAAAAATTAAATTAAATTAAAAAAGCTTTTTAAAAGCAAAATTGCTTAAGTGTTTTATTCAATTTGACAACAAAGCATAAAAAGGAGACAAAAGTGTTTGCTATCTATATTTAAATAATTTTACATGACTAGACATACACATAAATTTATAAGGAATATGTTTACTATAAGAAAAAAATAGTTTCACAGCTATATAACAATAAATCTTCTAAATTATTCATTGTCTTAAAATAAGAATTCATTGTCTTAAAATAAGAATTCATTTAAAATGCAACTTATTTTATTGAAATTGACTTTAAAATTAGATTATTTGAAATAGTTGGCAGGTTGTTTCACCTAAATATTGTTATAATTTTAAATCACAGAAAAAAGAAATAAAAGAAAATAATGAAAATACTACTATCTCGCCAAAATTTAAGAAAAAAATTTATAGACAGTGTATATTACAGAAAAGTTTCTAAACAAACACTTTACATAAATATTTTATAAAAATGCGGAAAATGCAATGAAAAATCCTTTAAACATTAATGCACTTTCTATTCTAAATAAAAAAAGAAAAAGAAAAGAAAAGAGAAAATAAAATAAACTACTTCTTTGTGCGAATACTTTATAAAAATTTTGCATGGAAATTGGAAAATAATGTATTTCTGGAAAGCGTACAACATTACAAATTAACTTTTCTTAAATATAAGGCGTAGTCGTTAAAAAAATATTCATACCAGGATATAATGTTATATACAAGATGTAACAAAACTAATGATCACAACTGTAAAGAGTGACAAAACTTGCCAAAACAAACAACTTTAACAATACATCAGAGAGCAAAGGGCGAGCAGCGAGAGGGCGCCTGCTTGGTGAAAATGAAGAATGCAATAAAGACGAATAATAAAAGATAAAGAAACTTTGTTAAAGAAAACTGTACAACAAATGCTCAATGAGCGACTACCAGTTGCAATTAGAGCTAACACAGGCTTTACATCGGTAAAAGTTTTTTATTTTAACAAGATCTATCACCCCTTACAGTTGTGAGTATTAGTTTTGTACCACCCTGTATATTGAATTATATGTCATCAAACATCATTAAAAACTAATCATTATTTGAATGATTATGGATTTTAGAATTACTGAATGCCTACTATACATGAAACAATATTTGTAATTTGAAAATTACAAATATTGTTTCATGTTTCACATAACTCAAAAAAAAAAAAAAAAAAAAAAAAAAATACAACCCAATATTGTAATTTTTGAAACCTCAAAAACATCAAGTTTAAACATCGTCTTATGAAAAATAATTGAAACTTTTTGGCTTACCAAATGAAAAAGAATAATTATAAATGATAAATATTTGATTTTTTATATTATACAATATTTAATATTTTTACGTTATGACACCATTTTATTCCGATCTGACCATCTGTAGGACTGAACATTCCAGCGATTTTAATCTAGATGATTACAATCACTTTCAATACTTGGCTTTATTTCTTATTTCGGATTTCATTTTGTTATTCTGCTCTATTTTTCGGCAAAATATATATTGTCCGAATGATTCTCTTATACATATATATATATATATATATATATATATATATATATATATATATATATATGATGGTAAGCATCACAGTCATTTTTTTGTGTTTCTTGTACATCTTTTCTTAACCTTTTAAATTATCTGCGCCTCTCAAAATCATCATTTTCTACAAAGTTCTCTATCTCGCTCTCACCTCTTACTCTAAGAAATTTCACTTATAGTGATACCGATTAGTAACTAACAAAGTGTGTTTCAGTTAATGAACGTAAAAATTGAGTTATACCCGTTAAAGTTATGAACTTTTTTCTCGAAGAAGGAAAACCACCTGTTAATACACAATCAAGACTTTAAAATTTACATATATTTGTTACATATACTGCTACTGGACATTTTTCTGTGTAATTTAACAATCAACACTCCCGAAAAAGAACTCCCCAATGAAAATTCTGCTATAAATTGCATTCTACATTCCTAAAAAATTGGCGATCGAATTATTATCAAATTTAATATGTGGATGATTCATGGGATGCACTGAAGAAAATTTAAAGTCTTAAATTTTAAAATTTCCACTTGGTGGAACTTTGCTTGAAAAAAAGCAGTATTCACAACAAAGAAAATAACTCGTAGTAAATGTCTAAGCATAGAGCCTCCTCAGAGTCCCATAAGAAGAAATAGAAAGGAGATAAGTCTGGAAATCGAGGTGAATCGAATTTCCCGAAATGCTATATAAGACAGGTGACACGCAAGCGAAATGCTATATAAAGAAAACATGGGATATGTAGCGCCATCTAAGAACAATTTTGGAACTATTTTTTTTATTAGAGGAAAAAGAAATACTTCTTTACTATAAGAGTGTGCAAACCGGACTTTCGTCCGCCACTTAATTGATTTTATATTAAAGTTTAAACGTGTCAAGGGCATTTGCCCCACCTTGTACATATTATGCACTGCCCCATGTGTTTGATTATACTTTTGGTATGGACCCACACTAGCCAGACTTACTCAAGCAATTTAGGTGTAAAGCTAATAAACTTAACGCCTGGGTCAGCAGTCTTGTTTCGTCTTGCTCAGTTCCATTCAATTATCTTTCTCTCGCATTTTTGTCCTTTTCTGTTTTTTCGATTTAAACTTCTAAATATTCACATGTTTATCATTCATATTTTTATATATTAAAACACTAGTATGTATGTATATAAATATCCACAATAAAATTTTTCAAAAAGTATTCGTTGTTTCAATATTTCTACAAGTAGAGCAAAGTTTAGTTTTTTATTTCTTTCTTAACTTTTTTATGTTAAGTATTCTTAGTTGAAATTAATAATAACAGTTTTGACACATCATTCATCAGCTTTATCAATTATAGGAGTTTGACTTATTAATCACATGCAATTTTCTGAACATACAGTCGGCAGCAAAATTATCCGAGCATTAGCCAATAATTCCGATATCAAAAAAAGTACACTTAATACTGTTTTGTTAAATAAATCCTTGGCGAATCCTGTACTTAGACTGACTAAGATCATGACTCCACAAGGATTTATTTAACGAACCAATATTAAGTGGACTTTTTTTTTAGACAAGGATTATTCCTAGTGCTCAGATACTTTTGCTGCCGACTTTCTTTTCAAAAACAATTTCCCGTGCTA
This sequence comes from Salticus scenicus, assembly GCA_963930645.1. Classification (NCBI taxonomy): domain Eukaryota; kingdom Metazoa; phylum Arthropoda; class Arachnida; order Araneae; family Salticidae; genus Salticus; species Salticus scenicus. The sequence goes on along the minus strand of OZ005650.1, from coordinate 286,880,272 downwards.
CTACTTCCGCAAAGGATAAAAATGAATTTATCAAACATGAGATGTAAATAAGAACAGAAGAAAAACAATGCATAAATGTCAATAACAAAACTAATCAGAATTGCATAATTTTTATTAACGTTTTCTTTTTGGCAAATTTCCTCAAATGTTATCTAAGAATTTCTAAAACGATGATCTCTCTATTTTGAAATATATGAAAAGATTAAAATAAACCTTAATTAAAATTCTCATATGACATTAATTAAATTTTAATTTGCTACATTTTTATTAAATAGAAGGTTTAGAAACTATTTCAGGAGTAATTTTTTTTTTTTTTTTTTTTTTTTAAGGAAGGAAAAGGAAAAAGAATGTCCAGTTTATGAAATATAAGAATATATAAAACATTTGTTATAAACAGCTGTATGTTAGCTATATAAAAAACATTTTTAAGACATTAAAAAATTGCTTATTTATAAATATTCATTAGTACACAAAATAATGTTTACTCATTTAGAATAAAATACCGGGTGATAAAAAATAAAACAGAAAATGTTTAGATGCCCCTTTGAAAAAGCTATTGTCGAAATATAGACAATTAATTTTGACACATATTCTTCGGAATATATGAGTCTTTTATTTTTTAAAGAAAAAGATATTTTCTATTTTAGACGATACCGAGTTTAAAGGCACTGCAGGGCTAAGAATTTTCTAAAAATAGAACATATTTAGCAGTTCTTCCTTTTATAAAGAATGCCTGAAGGAATTTCCCATTGAACGAGGAAAATAATCCTGATAATTGTTTTTGCGCCAAATTTTTTTTAATGTTATATACTTTCGTTAAACTGTGTAGTTCTAATAGATAAACCTATTAGGCTTGCATAGGTCGCTAACTCTCTGGAATAAAGTGAACTGTAAAAATTGCAACTGATTTTCTTGAAAATCCAACAACAAATGCAAAGGTTAGCAATAAGTGTGTGTGTGTATTAACCTGGGATTTGGATATTCCTTTTCAGCAGGTGAAGAATCTAGCGTAATGTTTTAAAATTTTACCCATATGAGATATCTAGAACTTTTCCAATTCCACAATCTTCATGTACTTTTCGTATCTTTTGTAACTCATAAACACGGCGAGAACCAACGTAGTGTTATCTGAGATTTAAGTCATTTGAAATTGTCTTCTATCCTATGTATTTCATAAACTATTTATCAATTTTATTATTACTTATTTATTTATTAAAATTTTCATTATTAATATTGTTAAATTAATTGTTATTTAAATTTACTATAACCATTTCAGTTATTTTTCAGTATTGTCTTTAATTTAAATTTCCAGACATTTTGAAAATAATTTGGAGGTTTATAGCGAAGGCTAGGAAAAATCACCATCAAATTGCCAAGTGGCAGTCTTCTATCCTTACCAAAAATGCGAGGTATCACACAGGCAGAAAATACAAAATACGTTCAGTTTTTTGGACATTAAGAGCATCACAGAACGATTTTAGTTCCTATAGACCAAAACACGAACTATATATATATATATTTTTATATCTTATATCAAAGTTGCCTACTCAGGAGACTATGCATAAAAATTGTGGTTGCGATCCAACCAGTTAATATTTGCATAAGAAGTCCCTAAAACAACTTTTTAAACCCTTTCTATTTATACATCTTAAGCAGCTGCTGTTTAATTTGAATCATTTGGTATTACTACTTTCTATTTAAAGTCTTATCGAATAGGTACTACATTAATTATATATTATCTACAGTTTAAAGTATAAATTAATTATAACATTTACTTTGAACATGGTAAATACTTTGAACATAGGTAAAAAAAAAAAAAAAATAAATAAATAAATAAATAAAAACTTGTTTCAATGGAATGTGAAATTCATATGCATTAACCGCCGTTTAAGAAATTGCTATAATGTATCCAGAGAACCTTCATTTTTGAATATTTCAGTAGTATGATTGTAAATTTTGAACACGGTAAATACTTTGAACATGATTAAAAAAAAAAAAAAAAAAAAAAAAAAAAACTTGTTTCAATGGAAGGTGAAATTCATATGCATTAACCGCCATTTAAGAAATTGCGATAATGTATCCAGACAACCTTCACTTTTGAATATTTCAAGTATTATTATAAATTTTGAAATAAGATAAGCAGGAAAATAATATTATACAGATAATTTAATTACAAAGAAAAAAAAATGAATGAAATTTAACTTTTCATATACACAAATATTAAATATTGTTCACGATTCTGATAATAAAGAATTGATTTTGTACATTTAATCTTACTGTTTACCTAAGCATTAAAACAAGTATATTTTATAAAAAGCTTTCTTTGAAATAAACTATATTTTAAACATATTGAATTTTTTTTTATATTTCCTGTGTGTTTTACATAAGAAGCATATTTCAAATTATTACAAATAAAGGAAATACATTTCATTATATAATTTTAGATTTACTTTCATTTGTTTATCTAATAAGAAAAAGGAGCGTTATAACATATGTTTTATTAGTTATATAAAGAATAATATTTATATAGAAATGAAATTTATAGAAATGTTCAGATTAAAAGTTAAAAAGTAAGATAAATTTTGAATTAAATTAGAATTATGAAAGGGATTCAAAAATATTGTCCAATACCGTGATACGTCGTGATATCGTGATATTGAAATAGTGACATCGCCCACTCCTATTGATAAGATCAACTTTAAAAAAAATTCAGTTATCAATATGTTTCATTATACATAAATAAACTATTATTTTAAATATGGTTTAGGCTCTAATCCTTAATATCTTAAGAAAAAAAAAAGATGGAAATATGAATTCTCTTAATATATAAAATTATTATCTAGAACTTATTTATTGTGAGTATCTTAAATCCAAGCTAGGACCATCTTCAAGACTACCCTTAACACTTACAAGGGAAGTATGAATCCGTAAAATTGCTATTGAAACCAAACCAAGCTTCAAGTAAAGAGCATGGTCGAAAACATTGGGTACCGTACAAATTTGCTGCAACAACTCCCGTGGGGGTGAGATATGCCCTCTATTAGTTTGATTCTTTCTATAAAAGCCAACAAAACACGCAGCGCAGTGTAAACGGATGGTGCAGTGCTAGCGTGCTTGACTTCGGATACGAAGGTCCTGGGATCGAGTCCCGCAAGGGCGTTTTGTAATTTTTTCAATTTTATTTTATACGTTTTTAATTAAATTAAATCATTAATTTAAGAGAAAATATTTATTACATTAAGAAGATTTTTTTTTTAATATTCCAGTATAAAAAATATTGAGAATGAATTTAAGAAATGCATTTTTTTTTTATTTTTTCATTTATAAAAAAGAAAACCATGTTTGAAGCTACGAATATAGTTTCTAATTTATAACAATTATCATTAAAAGTAGAAAAATCATGAAACCATAAGTATTTTTTGACAATTAGAACCAGAAATATAAAAAGACTGATCACAATTATTTGAATTTCAATTTTGTTCACCGTCAATTATTGTTCATCACGAACATTTTGTCAAATATTTGGCTTTTCGTCGAGATTACTTGATTTGTAAAATTCATATTTACCCAGATTTTGAATTTTTTTAGATGTAAATTAATTATAAATTAGTAAAATCATTTTGAGAAAGTTTGTCATTGTCTTCAATATTATTTTCAGTTCTCCCGACACCACGAAATTTGACAGCTGTTTAATGAAATATTTGAAATAAAAGCTAAATGCGACGTCGAATAGTTAAGCAACAGCTGTTCACCGTTCAGGATTTTTCATGCAAAAAATTTCCTGAATAAATAATACAATTGAGAGCAGACGATTAAATCTTGCTATTAATGCCGTCGTTAAAAAATAGTAATTCATAATTTATATAAAACAATTATTAACAAAATTTTATCTGAATGTAATCATTAACAAAGTCTTACCTAAATATAATATAAAAGTATTTCCCGTTAAATTATTAATTTCTTTAAATTTAATAAATAAATAAATTGGTTAAAAATAAAAAAAAATATTAAATTGTCCGCTCTGAAAAAAAAAAAAAAAACTTGTTTCAATGTAATTAATATTTTCTCTTAAAATAATGATTTAATTTAATTTAATGTCAAAAATAAATATTTCAGTTGAAATAAAAAAAATAAAATAGAAAACGCCCTTGCGGGGACTCGATCCCACGACCTCCGTATCCGAAGTCTAGCACACTAGCACTGCACCATTCGTTCACACTATGCTGCGTATTTTGTTGGCTTTTATATAAATAACTAAAACTAATAGAGGGCATATCTCACCCCCATGGGAGTTGTTGCAGCAAATTTGTACGGTACCCAATGTTTTCGACCATGCTCTTTAATTTAAGGTCGGTTTGGTTTCAATAGCAATTTTACTAATTCATACTTCCCTTGTTAGTTATTTCTCCTTGTTCTTTACTTCTAGAAGGTAGCGCTATCTAACATCAACCATGATTGGCTACACGTCATTAGATGCTTTGCTATTGGCCAGTATTTCTAATGTTTCACGTTCAGGGGCATAGTTTGGATTTTGCTATTTTAAGTGAATTTTCAAAGTCAATTTCTAGATATTCGTTTTGCGTTGAATTGGCTTAAAGTCCCACAACTCTGGTGGGACGTTATCTATAGCTACTCTGTTGGCAATTGCCGGCAGTTTGGTATTAACCACTAGGGATGGCCCAGAGACATGCAATCACGATCTTGATCCTCTGCAGAGTGTATGGATCCTCTGCTTCTTTTCGTTTTCGTTAATGCAATAGTTAGTAGTTATTTTATCAAATTTAATATATATCTGTTGTTCTTAAATTCTGTTTTTTATTTTTATTTTAGTCATTTTCATATAGACACCTGTACTATTGACTTCTCTTTGCTAGCTTATTAAGTAAATTCCGGATTTTTGAAAAGGATTAATTTTGTCTTCCTCGTTACGAAGTCATTGGAAAATACTTTTGATAGGTTTAGTGGAGTATATTAGTTTAACATTCTTTATATTATATGAATTTTCAAGAAATTAATTATTTACCCATTTAGCTGCACCAACATATTCTACTTTTTAAAAACTGACCAGATTTTACAAATCTGTAAAAGTAAATGGAGTAACTCTAGATTTTTACTATTTTTACGATGGTGATGTGTGTGTGTGTACAGTCGGTAACAAAAGTGTCCGAACACTAGCAAAAATTCCTATGGAAAAAAAGTGCACTTCATACGGTTCTGTGAAATAAATCCTTATCGAATCATGTTCTTAGATTGACTACGAACAGGATTCGACAAGGATTTATCAACAAAATCGTATGAAGTGTACTTTTTTACATAGGAATTTTCGCTAGTGTTCGGACACTTTTGTTACCGACTGTATGTGTGTGAGTAAAAACGATAGAGCCTAAGGCTTTGTTCGAATGAGCAGAAAGTTGATAGTATTTTATAGGTCACAATAACACAAACCCTATTGATTTTAGTGAATCTAGGACTTACAGTTCTTTAGGGACACAAGGAAAAATCCTTTATCATTATGGCCTATGAGCCCAAATTTTTTAAAGTGCGATAGTATCTAAATGCCTGATTCGTCTGAGCTGAAAATTTATACACATGTTATAAGTCACTTTCGCACGAACAGTATAGATTTTGGTGATTTTTTTTTTTTTTTTTTTTTTTTTTTTTTTTTTACAGGGACACAAAGAAAAATTCTAAATGATTATGGTCTATAGACCCAAATTTTTAATTTCCGAACACTATAGTGCAGAAAGAATTGCAATCATTTCAAAAATACGAACCGGATATTTTTGTGTTTCTACACGTTTTGAGGTCCCCTGAATTCATATTTATTATTTTTACGATGATGTATGTATGTATGTATGTGTGTATTTATGTGTGTAAGTATGTGAGCGAACGCGATAGCGTCTAAATGTTTTGTTCGAATGAGCTGAAAATTGATATGTATGTTATAGGTCACCATAACACTAACCCTATTGATTTGGGTAAAACTAGCCTTTCTAGTTTTTCTACAGGTACACAAAGAAAAATTCGTTATCATTATGGTCTATGGTCACAATTTTTTTAAAGTACGATACTGTTTAAATACCTTACTCGACTGAGCTGAAAAATACACATGTCGCTATGACTTTTCTTGAGGTTTTTACAAAAAAAAAAGATCTTATAACAGCAATTTTAGAATGCAAATAATAAACCAATGGAAAACATTGACATTAAAAATGCTAAAAATAGTTTTAAATTAAAAAGATGAAAATAAAAACCAAGGAATCTTTATAATATAAAAATATGTGATGCACAAATGTAAAAATATTTAAATTATTATTATTAGTGTTAGAGTTTAGTTATATGAAGTTTGATTTGTAGATTTTAAAGATAAATAAATGTTTCCTGTCACGTACAAGAAATGCAATAATATTTAACCGTACAAAGACAGATCTGTTATGTTTAACATATTTAAAAGAAAACAGTCGATTTTGTAATATAATTTTGTACACTTCATCTCCCAAAGGTAATAATATGCTCTGGAAAAATTTTTCTAAGTAATTATGACTTTTTTTTTTCATATTTCGTGAAGATTTTTTTTACCCCGACGCTTTTGTCCAATGTAAGAGTGTCTTTTGTCCATATGCCAACTTGCTAATATAATTAATATAAAAAAAATTGAGTCCACTGCCATGTGAGTTCATAAAAATATTGTTGATAATAATTATTATTAAATGGATTTTTATGCTTTTAAATAATATTAAAATCATACTGCATAAAATTTAACGAGTAATTGTGAACTTACCACTTAACAACTATTATTATTATTTGTGTCAGTTTCATCCATATTCAACAGAAGAATGTATTAAATTTGCAAAAATGTTCAAATTTTACCTTTCGGTGGATTTGCACATTTTGAAAGAAATTATTGTTAAACGTTATTGAAATGAAAGTTTCTTTAGGCGCACTATACGCAGTTTTTCCTCCAGAATAAATTCATTTGATTCTCCACTTAAGTAATTTTCCACGCTTTAATGTCATGTTTATTTATGCAACCAAACCAGATTATGAGTGGAAATACTACAAAACACATTTCCAGTATGTGGTTATGCTATTTTTTTAATCTGCTTTTAATTCACTTTTTATTTCATATAGTATATATAATATATATAGACAATATGTACAGAATTAAACATTGTAATAAAATGAATTATATGTACAGTCGGTAACAAAAGTGTCCGAACACTAGCAAAAATTCCTGTGTAAAAAAATGAATCCTTGTCGGATCCTGGTCTTAGTCAGTGTAAGACAATGATTCGATAAGGATTTATTTAACAAAACCGTATGAAGTGTACTTTTTTTACATAGGAATTTTCGCTAGTGTTCGGACACTTTTGTTACAGACTGTATATCATATAGTATTAATTTTAGTGGTGCAATCTAAAGTACAAACATTGTTCTTTTTTTCCCCCACTATTTTCGTGTTTTATTTCTCTTTCAACATTGCTTTTCAATTTCCTGAAGAGAATTTGTGAATGTTTTTTTTTCGATTAAAAATTCCCTAAAACTTTATTAACTGCTTTTCATGCAGCCCGTCAATTTTAATTCCCTGGTACTTGAAATTAAAATAAAAAGTCATTCATATAATCATAAACACAAAATATTGATTAGATAACATATTCTCTTAATTTCCAATAATTTTGTAATTTTGGTTTAATGTAATAAATTTGTATCGTGTGTTTACTAATAAATAATGTTTTGTTCCAAAGTTTTTGCGTATTCTTTGTTTAAAACACATCATAATTTATTAAAATGTCTCATGAAATCTTAGTTATCACTTATGAAAAAAAAAAAAAAAAAAAAAAAAAAAAAAAAAAAGATTTTTAAATTAAGTTTTTTGTTTTTTAATAAACAACAAATTTATTATTAAATCCCTCTATCAACATATTGATCAAAATTAAAATACGTAAGCTTTAAAAAAAAAAAATTTCAACTTCACATTTCATCATGTTTACTTAAAACTTTTTAATTTATTAATAAGATTTACTTGACATAAAATAATTTCATATTATTTACAAAATTTATATGCAACATGATAAAATACGAAAAAAAAAAAAAAAAAAAAATAGAGAGGGGGAACATGTATTCTTTTGTGAGAAAATTTAATCCCACGTATTCTGATATACATGTAAATGAATAAACAATTTTTTACACATAAAATAATTCAATATATTTCTTAGAACACCAAATAAATTAACTCGCAGATATATAATAACACTACTCCTAATCTTTGGTATATTTTTTTTTTCCTCTAGAAAAAATTTATCAATATTAGATTAAGTTTTATTTTTTAATATGAACAAAATCCTAATCTTTCTAATATATTTCGGTATTTCAAAAAATTTGAATGTTGTAAAATAAACAGCATCTATATGCATTTTAAATGAACTAAATAATACCAGCATATAACTTATAAAATGTATATTTTGGAAATTATGCTTAGTTACTTTATTTTATTTTATTTTCTCAAATGTTTATTAAAGTATTGTTTAAAAGAAAATACTTATTTTTAAGAAAAGAAAAGAAAATAAGAAATGAATGCACTCTAAATTAAAATAATTATAAATGGCCTTTTTATTTTATTTTTTATACATATGAAATATCTATTCCAATCATTTCAAACATTCTAAAATGCTATTTTATTTATTTATTTTTTTTTTCAATTTTTCCTAGACATTCTTTGTATAATAGGGTTACTTTGTCTGATACTTAGAAGTACTTATAATAGCTACAATAACACAAATCTACATCTAAAATTTTGATTTGATAATTTTGACTGATCTTTATATATTTTTGGTGTGCTGAAACCGAAATTGAAGCCAGTTTTTCTCTTTCACGGATTTTTTTGTCATTACAAGGCGTCTACCGACACAGTTTCTTCTGTGACTCTGCTTCTTCTGTGATTTTTATAATATGCTTCCATGATTAATTATAATTAATTATAATTAATCATGGAAACATACTAGAAACTGCCAAAAATGAAGAAATTGTGTCGATAGACACCCTATATTGACAAAAATCTATGCGTTTTGAAGAAAAACTGACTTCATGTTCGGTTTTAGCACACCAAAAAACATATGTAAACATAAAATTATCAAATCAAATCGTGCCAACATTGTTTTTGTAGACCTGAGTAATTAAATGACATCCACATCAAAGATCTCTTTATAAACACCCAATTAGCGAGCAATGAGTTAAATCAACAAAACTGTTTGTTTAAATGAACAAATGATTTTGTTGATTTAAACAAATATTGGATGAATAAACAAAAGAGTCTAGTTAAAATAACAAAATAACTTGGGTTCTGGTAACAAATGTTTTGTTGAGACTTTTACAATGTAAACATTTGGTTGATTTTACAAAAGTTCTGTTATTTTTTTTTTAATCACATTAAAAACTGAGACAGGCAATATGCACTAAAAATATACAATTTAAAACAATAAAAACACAAAACACAAAAACACAATAAAAACACACACGTTTAAATTTGTGTTTTGTGTTTTTATTGTTTTAAATTATATATTTTTAGTGCATATTGTCTGTCTCAGTTTTTAATGTGATTAAAATTTACTTTAACTACGAGACGTAATGATTTTTAAATATTTTAAAAGTTCTGTTGTTAAAAAAAATAATAATAATAATAATTAAATAAATATAAAAATGAAATTAATTACAATAAAATAAACACTTAATGCAAGCTGAAATGCAATCCCAGCAATTTCTAATTCTAGCCCTTAATGTATCTGAATATTTTTGTGCAGCCCTGTAAATCTTAACACTAAACATACCCTATTCTATAAAAACATTTTTTAGCATGTGAATAATAAACGTCAATTTCATTATCATTTGCGCAGCACAAAGTTGTTTCATTATTATTTACCAAAATGCCGCTCATCAAACGCAATGCATTGTATTCTTTTGGATATCCCTGTACACAAGCCAGTTATGCTATTTATATCATTTAAAATAGGAACATGTCATAGTAAACTTAAATAAATTATATTATTTTGAAGAAATTCTGGAAATATTTACAGACGCTAGTGGTAGACAGACAACAGACAAAATGATAGACTGATAAGTTAATTCAAATCAAAATTATTCTTAAACATTATTAGAAAGTGTTAAAATGCTTAATGAAAAGAAAGTCTTAATATATTTGAATATTTATGCGTGGCCCTGTAAATCTTAATGGTAATCATACTATATTCTATAGAATATATATATATATATATTTATTTATTTATGTGTGCATATAAATAACAGCTGTCACTTTTGTCATTTTTTATAGGCGCGCAAAATATTAAATATAAAGGCAATGAAGTATGGTTTATAAAAAAATACCTCATAGAACACAATCCTTTGGAATTTTTTTGAATGTCCTTGTAGAAAATTCAGTGGTGGTATTTACGCCAATTTTCTATAAGGGACATTTCGTAATGAACTTGAATAACACATATTAGCTTCAAGGAACTTCATGAATATTTGCTTGAGTTAGAGTGCGGAAAGGCTGATAGACAAACGAACAGACAAACAGACAAAAACCAAGTCATAAACATTTATCAACTTTGTTTGAAAGTGTTATAAACATAGAATTTATTAGAAGAAATAATTATCTGAGTCTATTTCTATCAGTGTATCTGGTTTTAATTTTTATTAGTTTCTACATTCGTTATAATCCAGAATAAGTTACAAATATTATTATTATCTAACCTCATATGAGAAAATGAACTATGATACTGTTTTTAGTGATATGTGTAGCATAATTTTACATGTTTATTTTCATAGAACGAAACTATGTAAATTTAAAAGTGTAAATATTCATAAAAATCTCTCATGAATATTTTTTTGTATGATTAAAATTCCTCATACCGATCTTTGGATATTCTTTATTATATTTTATGTAAGTTTGAAAAAACTTAAAGGTTAATGTTACAGCACATCCGGTATTTAAGATGAAAAGTGTTTAATTATTCATAAGTTTACATGCAATCCTCATTAAATACTCTCTTCTTAACATGCAAAAGACATGTAAGTTCATGTAGTGTAACTCTGAATAAAAATCTTCCTTCTTATTTAATAAAACTTATTTACATGTTTATGAGAATTTTGATGCTTTAATAGCAACATAAAAATAACAAATGTTCGCATAAAATTGAAACAATCTTAATGAAATAAATGTTTAAGTCTTACAATGACGAAAAGAGTACAAACATACAAAGACACACAAAAAAAGAAAGAAATGTAACTTTTTATGCATTTCTGACCAAAATAAATGTAAGTTATTACTAAGTTTTTACTTTGTTAAAAAGAAGATAATGAATAAATATATAAATAGATTTTAAAAGCAACAAGTAATAAAATAAAAGGAACTGCCTGAGTGTTTTTAGTTTGTCTTAAGTAAAAGCTAATAAAATAAATATATAAGAAAATTTAACTACTTGCACTTATATTTTAATTGCTTTCATTTTAAAAGTTATTATTTAAACAACATATTTCCATTAAAATTCTCAGAGGTACTGTTATTTATTTATATTCAATAATTTGCTAAATGATGTATAAACTAGTAAGTAATTACCTTTAATTCCAAAACCAATTACACAAACTAATTAATCAATTATGCTATTAATAGTGTTTATTATATAATTTCCATTCGTAAATTTTGTATTCATATTATTTTAAAGTTTATAAATATATGTAAGACAAATGGAATATGAAAAATTCAGATATAAAACACTAACCATGTAATACAACGCTAACGGCCGTATTCACCGTTAACTTCAACTCCCGGTTGAACACGCAAAAACTACAAAAGCATCTAAAGGCGAGGTGCAGCTTTCTGAAAAAAATTGACCGGATCTTTCTGCCATCTAGCGACGAAGACTTCATATAATCCTTGACTGGTTATTTTTCGCTAAAAAATCTGAAAGTAACAATGTCGCTAGATTCCATAAGCAACGCAGCAAATTTTTCTGAAAAATTACGCCTCGACTTTATGCACTTTTCAGGTTTTCGTGTTCGACCGGGAGCTGAAGTTATCTGTGAAAACAGCCGTTAATCTATTACCATAGGACAGTGGTCGGCAAACTGCGGATCGCGAGCCACATGCAGCTCTTTGATCCTTTGTGTGTGGCTCTTCCACAAAATAGCACGTACAGTGCGATTGAAATTTCACGGAATACTAAAATCTTGAATTTAAAATTGAATAGATTGAGACTTTTGCGTTCATTCAAAACTGAAATGGCCTTCCAACCAGTCTTTTGCAAGTAAAAATTGTCTAATAACAAGAAATCAAATCTGGAGAGACACATTAAAACTAAATGTGTGTCATTTAGTACTAAATATCCTGTCGGTAATGCAAAGATTCATGAAAAATAAAGTTATTTAATTACTAAATACAATCCTCCAAATATGGTGAGAGTGAAGTTTTGTGGTTGGTCAAGACATTGTTATGAAAAGTAAAGCATATAACATAAGTGCTTATTTGTAGGGTTTTTTAACAGCATTATTTCTTTGTAAAAAATTTCATTAAGTTTATTCGCAGGAAACTTCTAAGAAGAATACTTAAAATTTCTATAAAATAATTCCCGGTAGCAAAAAACAGTGCAAGTTGACAGCTAATGATATACAGACAGCAAATTTATAAAATGGTATTTTACAAATGCCTCAGAATCCAGGATTTTAAGAACAAAGTATAGATAGTATGAAAAAACTAAAGATTTACTGTTGTCTTCTAAGATAGTGAGAAATAGAACAATCAAAAGGTCTTAGAATAAAACTAACCACCAAGTCAAATATTTTAAATTTGTTTCAGTTTTATCAATATTGATTGACGAATCTTGAGACATAAATGATACAGTGTAAGTTTAAATTTTCGTACATTTCATTTACTGGTTATAAAGAATATTTAGGATTATAATCTTAAAATATTATATTCCACTCTATAAATTTGCCTAAATTTCAACAGATAGGGCGAAAAGCATGACTCCCGTAAGAAGCTGACATTTCCAGAAGAAATTTATAAAGATATGGAATTAGGGATTAAGTTTATTAACTCTGTAATAGCTATAGATAACTTAATAATCACCTCTTTAATGAATTTTTAGTTGAAATCATGAGTAAATATGCACATCTTCTGCTTTATAAAAAGATACATTAATTATCAAAAAGAAAAGTTTTGGAAGGAGCAGCTTCGCTTCCTTATTAACAAAAAATTGCAGAATTTCTGCTTAACAAATGTGTTCATCATCTAAAACAAAGGAACTATAAGCGGATCAAAAATTTTGTTTCATAGTAGACCTTATATCTCATTTAAATGAGTTTAATTTTAAACTAATGGAGAAAGTAAACATATTTTTTTTCTTTTTTCGACGTTACAAGAAGATATTTCAGTCGAAAACAAATTATTTATTTTTTGCTCAAGATTTTGAAAGAGAAACTTTCACTTTCCAAGCCTGTTGAAATATTGCTAAAAAATGATACTTTGCCATTATCATTTTTCTTTTAACATAATTCTTTGCTATTGACATTTGCTAATTTAACACATCATTTTTAAAGGTGATAAAAGTTTTACTCAATGGGTTGAAGAATTGAAAAATAGCCTAATCGATGTTGCCTTTGTTAAAGTACTTCTTAATGTTACTGTAACAGAATTAACTCCTTTTAATATAGGCGTTGACGATTTTGAACAATTGCTGAATTAAAAAATAAACAATTGTGTAACTCGAAATTTAAACATCTTTATGCTGATGTGGAAATACTGGAGAGAAACAAATATGAATTTAGTTCACAGCATAAGTGGTCTGCTTTGAAAGACCTGCAGAAAAAAGTGTGTTTATTTTTAACATTTGGAATAATATCCCTCACTCATATAATCAGCTGAAAAAACCAGCTTTTGTTATTTTTTATTCATTAAGGTCTACATATTCGTGCAAAAATTAATTTTCAATCACGAACCTTATCAAGTATGAATTGAGATAAGATTGGAATCATGCCTAAAATTAAATATATAAACCTGACTTATCCAAACTTTCCAAGGAGATATAAGACACTGGTGTAATTCACATTAGTGTTTCTCAGTTATTAGAACGATTTAATTTTATGGATATCTTACAATTTAACTTTAAAAATATAATTAATATAGTTAATAAGTATAAAATTTTATTTTTACGAACCTATAGTTTAACTTAAAGCTTTACCAAAAAAAATTTAAGTAAATTTCAGAGAGGTTTGTAAAGTGAAAGAAAATGGAGTGGTCAGTGTCGAGGATTGAGAAAAGTGTATATAAGAATAATGTATGTATAGAAGTGCAAAAATACGTGAACATGTCTGTATAAAGGTATATATGCATGTGCACCAAAAAATGAGAGTGGGTGAGAAAATTGGAACGGGTTGACCTGAGTGGACGTACCTCAATCAGACTTAAACTTGGTTAAGTAGTACACTAATTATGTTACTAACAATGAACCAACTTATGTAAATCAAATTAAAAATTTTTGACTCTTAAAAGAAATTTTAATTGTTGTACTGTTAACATTTGACTCTGTTGAATAATGAGTTTGCCGACCACTGCCATAGGATATATTGCATGCTTGAATTATTTCTCTCTCTTCTTTGAGCAAAAACACATGTTTAGTCTAACATAATGGTACAAGATAATTTACTGAAAGTAGTAGCAGCTACAAGCTTTTCAAAATTTTCAGATAGCAAATGGATTCTGCAATTAAAAAAAAAAAAAAAAAGTAATCGACTGAAGGAGACCATTTTCGGTATCATTATAGCCTGTGCGTGTCGTTCAGAAAGCCATGCTGCATTTGCCAAAACAAATAGTATTTGGAAGAGACGATGTCTGATGAATATGGCGGGTGGGATAAGATATCCCTTGGAAGTCCCTTCAAGATTTCCTTCACTCGGTTTTCAACGTATTGTTTGGCCTTATCATAAAACATAATGACTTTATCACGCTCAGAAGCATATTGCAGACATTTGCCTTTAAGAATGCGATTCAAATTGAGTAACTGCGCTTCGTAATGTTTTGCGCTAGACATTTGACTCGGATTTTTAAGTTATGGTACACCACGTCGACTTGATCACGCCAAATGCACAACATAATCATCTTGTCATGGGTATCCAATTTTGTGGTAAATGTTGAAGGTTCATGGAAACTTGCTTATCATTTTTTGTGCTTTGAATTGGCGTAACGAATTGACTTTTCATCGCTAGCGCCAGTCACAAAATCATGCAAAAATAATTTCTCTCTCTCTCTTTTTTAAGCAATACAAGGAATTCAACTTTTCGCAAGGTTTATTTTTGTCAATTTAGGTACAATCGGCAGCAAAATTATTGAAGCACACATCCACACTTTTCATGTATATACAATCGGTAGCAAAAGTGTCCGAACACAAGCAAAAATTCCTATGTAAAGAAAGTACACTTCATACGGTTTTGTTAATTAAATCCTTGTCGAATCATGTTCTTAGACTGACTAAGAACAGGATTCGACAAGGATTTATGTTGTGATGAATTACACAAAAACTAATCACATTGAAGATAAATGCATAACAAAACAAACAGAAATGAAAAATAAATAAAGAACCAAAAATAAAAAGCAAGGATTCTATGAAAAGAAATAATGGACCAGAACGACCAATGAGAAATAAGTGCATAATGAAGTGAGGGGGAACCAACTGCCAATAGAAAAGGTGTCTTTGAACACTCCCAGTAACAAAGAATTAGCATATGCTAATACAAAAAATGAAGAAGGGGCCAAGATGATAAGGACTGGGGCTTTGGCTCCCCTGACTCTCCCTGGAGCCTGACACCGAACCTGAAGAAGCAGATCTCTTCGATGGAGAAAAAAATGATGGAAACTTAGCTGCGTCTTCTCCGAGATCTCTGGCCGACTATCAGCGCTGGCAGAACAATTGGAATGGAGATATTCTCCATACTTCTCTTCCCCCCCCCCCCTTTGCAAGTAATATAAATTTTCTTATTTCTTCTCAAGAGCATGACTACAAAATTAAATAATAATAAAGACTTTTAAGATGTTAAGAAGACATGCGTAGGGACTATGTCGTAAAAAAATGGTATCACATCGCTATTAATATTGTTATCAAAAGCTATTCTAATATAATATTTATGTTATGTAAAATATATCCATGCTCAATAATTCAATATTTAAACTAGTAATTGTCTGTCTTGTTACAGCAAAGTATCAAATCTTAATAAATACTTCTTTTACTGTTTAAATTATCTGTTTTATTTTACTCTCCTAGTAACTTATTTTATGTAATGATAATTTTAGATGTTTATGAGAGCAAGATTAAATTACTATATATTCTGGGAGAAAATAGGTCTGTTTTAAAAGTAGATTAATAGAAGTATTTGCAATAGTGTCAAAATAATAGTAATAACTTTAATACTTGATAAACAGCACTGCTACAAAATTGTGTTAAGATTTGGGTTGTTAAAAAATAAGGGTGTTAAAAAATATCACGAATTTGGGCTTTTTGTCATTTTATCACTGGCTATTTAGCATAATTATGCAAAACTTTAACAACGCAATGATATCTGGTGGGGCTGAATTTCTGCTTCACTTTTTTTTAAAGTTAAAATAGCTAAATTCATCCCAACAATTTATTTAACAAAAGCGTATGAAATGTACTTTTTTTACATAAGAATTTTTGCTAGGGTTCGGACACTTTTGTTACCTACTGTACATAATTTTCTTAGCTTGATCGCTAATTTTTATCATCAACTTACTTTTTTACAAACAGTATAAAATTACGATCATGACTCGACAAATACTTACTTAACAAAACAGTATTAGTCGCCCATCTTTTAAGTAGGAAATATTGCTAGTGTTTTAATAATTTTGCAGTCGACTGTAGAACCCAATTTTCCAATTTATAAATCTTCCTAGTCTTCTCCTAATTTCAAAATCCTTTTAAATGCTTACTAATTGTTCACGTATTCTCATTTAGTGTTTCAGGCAATTGTATAAGCGTCTGAGATGAAACTTATGCCAGTAATGCTTCTAACTGACCATTCTTAATATTTTTCGCTGAGCAGGACGCATTTTACCTCTTACCTCAAATGTGCTGTCTTTGAATCGCTGAAATCAATTTCTATCTGTTGTTAGTAAATTCTTATTCTTACTATCTTTTGTTTAGAACAGAACATGTTCTCCATACGCTTCTGCTGACAAACGATGACTATTCGCAACAAATCTCTTGAGATGAAAACAGAAGAGTAACACTTTCCACAAATGCTGTTTTCTAGGTAGAAAACCCGAGATACTCAAGGCAATAAATAAGTGTATTCTTTTCAATTCACTCAAAAATCGCATACAGATCTGAAAGCCTATAGTTTCTACTGTTAAATTTTCTGATGTCACTGTTCGCTATGCTTTACTAACACAACTACTGCTCTCTCTTCCTCAAAAGTGATAATTAATTCAAGTACAAATAATATTGTTCATATCATAGAGAGGATTTTGCTTTTACATTTCTTATTTCAACGAATATACGAGTCTAGCACAGTGGTATTGAAAATATGAACCTTAAAGTCGCAATGTGAATGAAAAAATTGGAAATAAATTTAGTTAAATATATATATATATGTATATATTCCTGACAAACTAATTACTTTATTTCTTGGGTCAGTGTCACCTCAGTGTCTCACTGCCAAAAAGTTTGAATACCACTAGTTTTAAACAAAGATGTTTTTTAAAAAAACTCGTTTAAATAAAAACTCTCTGCATTGACTAATTATATACATATATATAGTTAACATTTTCGGTTGACATTTGCTAATAAGCTGTTTGTTCACATAATATTGTACTAATTTGAAAGGATTAAAACACAGCGTTCTACAATTTTCAAAAGCACGTGATAACAATAACAAAGAGATTGTTACTAATCAGCATCTTTAAAAGTTACACGTAAAGAGATTTTCTTTAAAATATATTTAGGGGACACATTTTGAGTTTATTGTCAAAATACAATATAGGTTTATTGATTTTTATTAACATTTTTTTTTTTTTTTTTTCAATTCCAGAAAAAAATTGTTGACAGAAAAATCTGGGAATGAAAGATACTCTCACTTAAAAGTTTTAATTCTATATTTCAGAAAGTTTATTGGAAGTTTTATTCCCAAAGTACTCGGGCCGCGGTAGAGTGATCGGTAGAGCGCTGAACTCGTAACAGGAAGATTGCTGGTTCTATACTGCAGCCGGCTGAAGACCGCCATGTACACTAATGATGACTAATGCACGTAAAATTCGTTGTTGCTGCAAATTCCTCCATATTACAACTCTAACTCTGAGGGACACCGAAGTATGGAAGTCATCCTCTCCGTAATGGATCTAAAATGTGATGGTATGTCTCCGGATCATCCTTAGGAGTGAGTCCTAGACCGTTTGCGAATTGCCCATAGTGTAGCACTAGTAAGACGGGATGCACACTCAACCAATCCAAAGTATTCAAGGTTGATGTTGAGTGGGTTTTATGTCTCACTACAGCTATATGCAATGGGCGATTGGCGATGGTCTGAGATTCACCACCATGGTCTGCCCGGAAACATGCAATCACAATTTTGATCCTCCTCCGAGGGAATTAAAATATTTCAGAAACCGCAGAAAATTATTTTACAGTCGGCAGCAAAATTGTTCGAGCGCATGCTATAATTCCTATGTTAAAAAAATACACTTAATACTGTTTTGTTAAATAAATCCTTGTCGAATCATGTTCTTAGATTGATTAAGAACATGACTCGAAAAGGATTTATTTTTAATTTATAAATTATTTTATCAATTACTTTAATTGCAGATTATTTTTTCGTATTTTAGAGACTTTTAAAAAAATCTCAAATTTCTCTAAATTTTAACGCTATTAGTTTGAATTGAGAAGTCTTTAAAAGCCCTTGATAAAACAGAGATGCTTATATAACAACATACTTAATTGAAGAGAAGAGCAGTTATGTAATTACGGTTGGAGATCTTATTTCTAAAGTATAAAGTTTGTTTATAGTTTTGAACACTTTGGCAATATAATTGATATTTAGAATGCGTCTTATACTTTAATTCTTTTGAGAAAGAGAGCTAATCAAGATACAAATAAATACGTAGTTTTAGCGATATTTAAATTTCTACGTATCAGATTTCAAAATGCAGTTCAAATACTAGTTTTTCTGCTAATTTAATCAATATTTTTATATAAGTACAGAAAATACTTTAAATACCTCTTTAAAAAGCATTTACTATTGATGCAATTCATCGAGGTACGATATATTGCTATAATGAGTGAAGTTCATTCACCATAATAATAAGAATTTCGGGGAATGTGAATAGATAATTCAAATATGAGACCAGAAAGTAGAAATAATTAGAATTGAGAGGTGTGGGAATCAGAAAATTAACTCTAAATATATATATATATATATATATATATATTTTTTTTTTAAGACGTTAATTAAAGGGATAGCGCTGTTGAAAACGAAAAAAAAAAAAAAAAAAAGAAAAAAGAAAAAAATGACTCAATTAGCATATTACAGTTTCGGTAGCATATGCATACAAAGAATTCGTACTCCTAAATACACCAAGAAAATCAGTCAATAGAATGGAAAGAATTGAAAGGGATTAAGCCATAGGAAATTAGTAAATTTGTATTATAAAAACAGAAGGTGAAAATTTGGTGAATGTGAAATTTTTATAAGATTTCTAATAAACAGACTGAGAAAGTATAATGGTCACAATTAATGCTATTTTTAATGTTCATCGCGGATCCCTTTCTGTCTGTTGGAAATCTTATATAAATAAAATGTATTTTTTTTTCTACCTTCCGTTTCCGTAGCACAAATTTCTAATTTACTATTGACTTATCCCTCCCCCAATCCCTTCTATTCCATTGTCGGTTCATTCTTTCGCTGGAATCCGTTTCCCAGGTATGATTAAACACACCAACTCTTCTTGTTGTTCTGCTCTAATAATGGTATGTTCAAAGTTACCGAAACTGCAATATCTTTATTGCACTAATTTAATTTTTGTCTTTTTGAACTTTGAAAGAGTTGTTGTAATTTAAAATTAAGGCTGATAAGATGAGATCTTTCCCAGAGGGCCTACCCCGCATTTATGCGAATTTTGGAGAAAATCATGGGAAAGGCTGAACAGCTACTCCGACGAGCACAATCTTGGTGCTAACCCGCCAATTTTAGTCTAACAGCTTCCCGAAAAGCAGAACTTCCCTGAAACTAGTAGAGCTCGAGGAGAGTGAGAGATATTGTTCATTTGAGAAGAAAAATTAAAAAGTACATCCATTAAAAAAGAAAAAAAAAAAAAAAACTTAAAATAATAACTTTTAATCTTTGATAAACTTCAGGTAATTTTTAAAAATGGCGTACAAATAATTATAATAACGACAATCATAGTCTGATAATAAGTTAACAAAATATGGTATCGATCTTTTACATTGAGAAGATCTTTGACATTAATATTACACGCCGTAAGGGATAAAGAACATGCATTGAACAACAAGTAAACACAGAAAATGAAAACTTAAATTTAATGAAGCAATTTATGTAAAATGCAATGAGCAGCTGGTACATACAGTACACTCGGAAGTGTTTCTGTAAAAGAATTTTAATGCAGAAATAGTGAATGAGAAAGTTGTAAATATGCTCCATAAAATTACAAAAACGTTCTGCAAATATTCTGAGTAGATATAACTAAGCAAACACACACAAAAAAAAGCTACTTATTAAGCAAGAACAAGCAAACATGAATGCAGTGTGATAACAGGAATTCTTCAATTATACCTCAGCTGTCCAAATGCTATTTTGCTTGAATACGAGTTCCGTTTAAGTTGAAAAAGTATTTTTCAAAAATTCCTTTGAAATGAAATTTTAAAATGTTTCGATCTTCAAAAAAAAAAAAAAAAAAAAAAAACATCAATACCGATATTTGAACATTTGTCATGTGGGCAATATGGCGATTATTATATTTACCATTTATTATTATAATACCATTTATTTTAATGAGTCAAAAATAGATTACAAGAAAAATTTAAATAAATATTTATTTGTTACTTATAAAATATATTTAAAAAAAAAAAAAAAAGAAACATAGAAAGGCTTAACCGATTCCTATTTTCAATATTTTGTATATCATTAAATCGAAAACATAATCTGGTGTTTCACTCACACGACTTTCCCTCACCCAGAAATTTAATACTACAAATACAGAGTTTAGATTACGGGGTAAGATAACGAGTACTGTTATGTAAACCTATGTTAAAACAATTCAAATTAGGCTTCGAAAAAGCTTTATTTAACAAAGAATTATGTGTGAGATGGAGTACTGTCCACTTCAACCCCCTGTTTTATTATTGTACCTACATTTTTATAGAATTCAAACTTGTTATTAAATTCAAATGTCCTTTCAAAATTGTTCAGACAACTTTCACATGCAATATTCCTTGAAACTTATTAATTTTGATCAAACTTGGCAAGTTGTTAGATATTGTCCATGTTTTATTTTATTCTCTCATTTTTATATTTTTAACTCACGTGATGTATTTTTGTTATTGTAAAAAAAAAAGATTATTGAGATGATGCTCGTGCGCGTGCATCTAGTTTCTTTTTCTCAGTATTCAAATTTTTCAATGGAATAAAAGCAGCAAGTAGATTTTGTTGTTAGAAATTATTATTTAGTTTTTTAGAAAGCTTAGGAGTTTAAAATAACTTCTTTTGTATGCTTTAAGTTTATTTGGCGTCCGCAATTATATATATAGTAAGCTAGAGAGTTAAAATAACTTTCTTTTTGTACGCTTAAATAACATTTTGTGACGTCTACGCGACAGGACGAAGTAAAACAATGTTTCAAGCAATTAAAGGTTTTAGAAAAGCCGATCTGAAGTTTGTAGCGGAAGAGCTTGGCGAAATAATTCCTCCTGAATGTACTATTGCTACCTTGAAGGAAATTATTTTGAATAGCAACGAATATAAAAATGATCCCAATTTTGTGCAAGAAATTCTATCAACGGCTGTTGTTGAGAGGCAAGAAAAAGAAAAATTGAAAGTCGAGCAAGAAAAATTGAAAGTCGAGCAAGAAAAAGATCTTCAGCAACAAAAACTTAAACTTGAACAAGAAGAAAAAATTGAATTAGAAAAGCTTAATCAAGAATTAGAGATAAAGAAGATGGAATTAGACCAACAGTTGGAATTGGCTAGAATACAGTCACAGGCCTACATTCAAGGGGAGTCAATTTTAACTGTTAATGAAAATAATTCATCTAGAAGAAAAATTTCCTTACCCAAGTTACAATTCCGACAATTTGATGGGGATTTAAAAGAATGGCTACCATTCTGGAGTCAGTTTGAGCAGATAGATAAAGATAACGATATTCCTCCAGAAAACAAATTCCAGTACCTCATTCAAGCAACGGTCGCTGGTTCCAGAGCACGAGAAGTCGTAGACAGTTTTCCACCAACTGGCGCCAACTATGCCAAAGTTATAGAGAGTCTAAAAGCTCGTTATGGAAGAGATGATCTTCTAGTTGAAGTGTACGTTAGAGAATTATTAAAATTAATTATAGTTGCTCATACAAAAGAAAACTTTTCTCTTACTTCATTGTACGATAAACTTGAATCATATTTAAGGGCTCTTGAAACGTTGGGTGTCACTACTGATAAATGCGCTTCTATATTATATCCTATGGTAGAATCCTGTTTTCCAGCTGATTTTTTGAAAGCTTGGAATAGAAGTAACATTGTTTCTACTAGTTCTGATGCGAAAGAACGGTTGGACAATTTGATGCAATTTCTCAGATGTGAAGTTGAAGGAGATGAAAGAATAAATTTGGCGGTAGCAGGTTTTGGTCTGGCGAAGAAAAATGATGACCGAAATTATAGAAAAAGAAGGACTTATACTGATGTTGTTAAGCCTATACCCACTGCCTCTACTTTATTAACGACTTCTTTTAAACAGGATCTAAAGAAAAATTGCGTGTTTTGTAATGGAAAGCATATGAGTTCAGACTGTTTTACGGCACGAAAGATGAGTTTTAATGAGAAACAGAATGTTCTAAAGGATAAGAAGTGCTGTTTCCTCTGTTTGGGGTCAGGTCACACTACCAAACAGTGTAAAGCTGTCCTGAAGTGTTTTATCTGTGATAGAAAACATTCCACCGTGATGTGCCAAAGTCTTGATAAAGGCAAAACAAATGAACGAGAAGAGAAAGAAAAGTCAAATGAAAGTGAAGTAAATATGGCAAATTTCAATAAAAATCCAAGGGTATTTCTTCAAACTCTCAAAGCAAAAGTCGTCTCTGATAATAAAGAAAAGGATATTCGTCTAATTTTAGATACTGGTTCACAAAGATCGTATATTTTGAAGAAATTAGCAGAAGAAATGAAATATGCAGCCATTAAAAAAGAAAAGGTTGTACATTCACTTTTTGGCGGAGTCTCAACCAAAGAATATGAACATAGCTTTTATAAAATAAGATTAAGAGATTTGACAGGGAAATTCAGATGCAATTTTGAGGTTTTGGATCAAAATATTATATGTGAAAATGTTAAGCCTGTGGGAAAAGGTTCTTGGCTGAAAGAATTGGCCGAGAAAGGCATTGTTTTGACAGATGTTGGCGATGCAGATGAGTCTATTCAAGTACTGATTGGAGCCGATATAATCGGTAAACTATTGACAGGTCGAAGAGAAGTGTTGTCTTCTGGGCTAGTTGCAATGGAAACACTTTTTGGCTGGACATTAATGGGAAAAGTTCCTCAAGAAAGTTCATCTAAAGAAAATTTAGCTCTATCAGTTACTTCCATGTTTGTAAAAGAAGCAGAAATTTCTGACTTATGGAGATTAAATTTACTTGGAATAAGTGATCCAATCGAAAAGCTATGTAAGATGGAAGTAGATCGTCAAGTAAAAGAGCACTTTCTACAGACAGTAACACGGAATAAAGACGGTCGTTATGAAATATCCTTGCCATGGGCTGAAGATAAACCACCTTTACCTGATAATTTGTGTTTAGCCAAGAAAAGGTTAACCAATGTCACACAAAAACTACTTGCGAGTAATATTTATGAAAAATATGAGGAAGTACTTTTAGGATGGCTTGGCGACAAAATTATTGAAGAGGTCCCTGAATGTGAAAGGTCCTTTTATGGACACTACTTACCTCATCGACCAGTTATAAAGGAGAATAGCACTACTCCAATTCGTCCAGTATTTGACGCATCAGCAAGAATCCAAAACCATCCATCTTTGAATCAATGTCTACACTGCGGTCCAAATCTCATTGAATTAATTCCTGACATACTTTTGCGATTTAGAGAAAATAAATTCGGTGTCTTAGCTGATATCAAGAAAGCGTTTTTGCAAATAAGCATCCGGAAAGAAGATCGGGATTTTTTACGTTTCCTCTGGTGGAGCAATCCAGAACAAAGTGAGCTGAGAATATTTCGTCGTGCTAGAGTCGTTTTTGGAGTCAAGAGTTCACCTTTTTTGCTAGCTTCAGTAATAGAATACCATATTAAAAATGATGAAGAATATGACCCAGAACTTAAGCAAAGATTGTTGAGAAGCTTCTATGTTGACAATGTTGTTACGAGTGTCCGTACAGAGGAAGAGTTAAAGAGATTTATTACTTGCTCTAGAAACCTAATGTCTAAAGGCGGATTCGACCTAAGAGGATGGGAACATACAGAAGAGAGAAAGGACACGGAACACGGTAAAGAAGCTGTTGTACTTGGATTACACTGGAACAGATTTTCGGATATTTTAAAGGTCAATGTATCCTGGACGAAAGATGTAAATCTGGAGAAAATAACAAAACGTACTATGTTATCAGTGGCACATAAAGTTTTTGATCCAATTGGTTTTACTTCACCAGTCATGATTTGCCCCAAGATGATGTTACAGAAAACCTGGAAAATTGGTTTAACCTGGGATGAAGAAATTACCGGGGATCTAAAAAGCGAGTTTATCGGATGGTTTCGTGAATTAAATATATTGGAAGAAATTGAGATTCCGCGATACATTCAAGTCACTCCAGATAATTTAAAAAAATGTACTCTTCATACATTTTGTGATGCTAGTAATCAGGCTTATGCTGCTGTTGTATTTTTGAGAATAGAAAAAGCTGATCAAGTGAAATTATTCCTTCTGGCTGCCACATCCCGCATCAGTCCTTTAAAGTGCCCAACTATACCTCGAATGGAGCTTTTAGCGGCTTTGATTGGTGCTAGATTATCGAAATCGGTAACAGATGCATTCAGTTGGGAAAATATGGAAAGATATTTTTGGAGTGATTCCACGACAGTTCTTGCATGGATAATCAGAGAAGAGAACTGGTCAGTTTTCGTCAGGAACCGAGTTCAAGAAATCAGGAGTTTGACTGATCCTTCTTTATGGAAATATATACCCAGTGAAATGAACCCATCGGATCTACCCTCTAGAGGTTGTAAAGCCAAACAACTTGTCTCTCTCAAATGGTGGGAGGGTCCATCGTGGCTTAAGAATCCATATGAGTATAATAAACATATGAATTTCCTCTGCCAGGATATAAATGAAGAAGACGTTGAAAGAGAAAAGTTAAAATCAACAAAATTACTGATAAATGTAGATGAAAATTCACAGAATACTTGGTACTATCAATATTTTTCATGTTATGAGAAAATCGTTCGCCTTATGGGATGGATTCTCCGTTTTAAACATAATACTTGTAATCCAAAGTATAAAGTGAAAGGAGAATTGACAAGTCAGGAATTTCACAAAGCAGAAATGAAAATAGCGTGGATGATTCAGAAAGAAGCTTTTTCCTCTAAAGATTATGAGAAATTGAAAACTCTTGAGACTTTCAAAGATGAGGAAGATATAATACGCGTGAAAACTAAAATTTTGTACAGACAAGACAAGAAGGATTTTCTCACACCTATCGTTCTACCATCTAATCATGAAGTTGTTAAACGACTAATTTCATATTTTCATCTGAAAAATTGTCACGCAGGTCCTCAGATTCTTTTAAATTTGATTAGAGAAAAATATTGGATTTTGAATGGAAGAAGAACTGTGACATCTGTTTTATCTAAATGTACTACTTGTAAAAGATTCAACTCTAAGAACGTGGAATCTTCGCCTATTTCTCTACCAGAAAATCGAGTGAAAGATGCAGCTGTGTTTCAGGTCATTGGTATTGATATGGCTGGTCCTTTGTTTCTGAAAGACAATCAAAAGAGTTGGGTTATCTTGTTCACATGTGCTATCTATCGGGCAGTACATTTTGAACTTGTTACATCAGCATCTACCGAGGTTTTTTTGATGGCTTTAAGAAGATTTATATCTCGTAGAGGAAGATGTTCCATTATATATTGCGATAATGGCTCTAATTTTGTTGGTGCAGCCAACTATTTGAAACGACTGAACTGGAATCATATACAAAAGGATGCAGCAACCAATTCAATTGAATGGAAATTCAATCCGCCAACTGCGGCGTGGTGGGGCGGATGGTGGGAGTGGCTCATCAGACTGATGAAAGATCTATTAAAAAGAGTCCTTGGGCGAGCGTGCTTGAATTATGAAGAAATGATTACTGTATTGGCTGATTGCGAAAGCATTATCAATTCTCGAGCTTTGACTTACATGTCAGAGCAAGAATCTATTAAGCCAATTTCTCCTGTCATGTTTTTGAAAGATATTCATAAATATATTGTGCCAGACATTGATGCAGTCGAGGGAAACTCTTTCAAACGAAGGCTTAAATACAGACAAGCATTGCAGAAAAGTTTAAGAAATCGATTTAGATCAGAGTATTTGGGTTTACTTATTCAGCGACCGAATGTGAGAAGAAGCCAACAGACAGTTTCTGTAGGAGACATTGTATTGGTGGGAGCGGACAATAAAAAAAGGATGCACTGGCCATTAGGACGCATCATAGAGCTTATTCATGGCAAAGATGGAAAAGTGCGACTCGTAAAGTTACAAACATCTCATTCAGAGATACTTCGACCAATACAAAGAATCTATCCTCTAGAAGTATCATCTAGTGACGGTGCTGAAAATACGTTTCCTAATCCAGCTGTGAAGGAAGCACAAATTAAAAAGCCTTTGGAGGATAAGTCCTGCAGGGAAATTAGAAAGACTAGATCTGGAAGACTAATTAAAATGCCAGACAGACTGATTTTATGAAGAAGAAATCTTCTAGAGATATCAAAATGAAGAGTTTTGATTATAAGATATAATCAAAAGGTGGGAGGATGTTAGATATTGTCCATGTTTTATTTTATTCTCTCATTTTTATATTTTTAACTCACGTGATGTATTTTTGTTATTGTAAAAAAAAAAAGATTATTGAGATGATGCTCGTGCGCGTGCATCGCATCTAGTTTCTTTTTCTCAGTATTCAAATTTTTCAATGGAATAAAAGCAGCAAGTAGATTTTGTTGTTAGAAATTATTATTTAGTTTTTTAGAAAGCTTAGGAGTTTAAAATAACTTCTTTTGTATGCTTTAAGTTTATTTGGCGTCCTCAATTATATATATAGTAAGCTAGAGAGTTAAAATAACTTTCTTTTTGTACGCTTAAATAACACAAGTAACAAACGCATTAACTTCAAAATATAACATTTGGATCACCTAAAATTATTATTTTTTTTTTCATTTACTCTAGTGATATAGACAAAGATCAAACGTTAAAAACTTGACTTCGGTATACAGGGAGCCTTAAAACGTGTAAATATAGAAAAAACTAAGCAATGAATTTTTAGCTTAAAAAATACTTTATTAACCATATGGCCATGAGAAATTAATTCCAAGTCCTGAGCAGCTTTCCTGAACATGGTAAAATATTATAGTAAAGCACTTCCACTAACAATAATAAAGAATGTTATGGCTTAAATATTGACAGCCCTGTATATCTTCTGAAGATTATTTACGCACCACATTGTGCACATAAATATAATCCTACATTAATAACACAGGGCACAACCAGAAATACTCTTCCATCTATTTTCAATTGTTGTCGCACTATAATCTAGTTCTTTTGTGTAGCCCTGTAAACGAAAAGTAAATGATTTCCATACCATATTCTACATTAAATATGCTTTTACGCATATAAAAAATTTATATTTACTTCATTTGGTTTACTGCAGTCTATAGATGTTAAACTCTACTTATCTACAACTTTCTCCATCGGCGTAATCTATTTGAATTTTCTTGGGTGTCCCTGAACACGAAACATCAGCTTGACCTCAACGAAAAATTTTGTGTAACATCCCTATATCATACACTTTTAGAATACCAAGTTTGGACTCTCTTCTGAAATTTGTCCTTGAGATATGTTTATAAAAGGCAGGCATATATACACACAGAGAGAGACATACGGATACACAGACCAACCGCTAAAAACATTATATTTGGATTCAGGGAACCTCAAAACATGTAAATATAACAAAAACTCAATTTCGAGAATTTGGCCCTAAAACAATACTTTGTCTATATCTTATGGGTAAGAGAAAGTAAAAAACATTTTTACTAGTAAATCAAGAAATAATCTGTCTTTAGCAACAAAATTTTCTTCATTTGCATAGTTATTCATAGCTTTAAATTATTAAGATCTAGAATATTAATGTCACTCTTTCAGGATGTAATCTTTTAAAGTAGTAAACCCAGCCCGCCCGGTTCCCCCTGTTCAATGTATTTTTCTAGTCAATTTTCTCCTCTTATTACTTCCGGTGTGATCCGTATTTTTTTTTTTTTTTTTTTTTTTTTTTTAAACACACTTGATATTGTGAGTTTTTTTGCTTTCCTTCCCATGCTATTCCTATGGGGTTTTTAGCCTTTTTTTCCCTCTTTCTCTACATTCTAAAGTGGCGGTGGATACACAGACCAACCGCTAAAAACATTATATTTGGTTTAAGTGGCCCTAAAACAATACTTTGTCTATATCTTATGGGTAAGAGAAAGTAAAAAACATTTTTACTAGTAAATCAAGAAATAATCTGTCTTTAGCAACAAAATTTTCTTCATTTGCATAATTATTCATAGCTTCAAATTATTAAGATCTAGAATATTAATGTCACTCTTTCAGGATGTAATCTTTTAAAGTAGGAATAAATTACTTTTAAAATAAAATTTGAAGTTCTTCCTAAATAAAATAGAGTACTTGTTAAACCAAAGATTTTCTGTTATTTTCTGTTTTTTTTTTTTTTTTTTTTTTTTTTTAAATCCACACTTTAATTTAAAAATTTTAGTTAAATAGTTCTTATTTTGAATTTTATCAGCCCTAAATATGTGAAAATTCTTTAATTAAAGTAATATAATATCTCTATATATTGAAGTGATAGAAAAAATGAATATTAAAATCAAATATTACCAAAATTAACAGATTTTAAAATGTGACTAATTATATTTTAAGGTTAAATAAAATTAAAAGATATTGCAACCAAACATATTTATTTCAATTAGGTCAAGATTTTATTATTTATAAAAAGAAGTATTTTATTTTAATTTGACTATTAATCATACATATTATAATCAATCTATAAATCTTTAATATAATCTTTTAAGCAATAAAATAAGTACTACATATATATATAAATACTGCACACGTACTACATTGTACTAAATATATATATATATATATATATATATATATATATATATATATATTTAGAGATATAATAATGCTTCAATATCATATTAACTGTGTTTTTTAAAAATACATATATAAGATGAATTAAAAATAAAGCCAAAGGAAAAAAGTAAAATTCTAAATAAAAAAAGTCTATATTAATTAGTTAATACATATATATGTTTATATATATATATATATATATATATATATATATTTCTACACATCGTCCAATTAAATTTTCATCGCATTGAAAATAAAATAAAAAATATATACCCTTTATACTAAAGAAGTTTAACATTTGTTATTAAAAAATCTTATTAAAAATCGGATGCTCTATGATTTATTTAAAACCACATTTTTTATGCTCTAATTAGTATGCAATAATATCCTAGTTAGCATTTTTATTTTTTATTAAATATCAGCTACACTATATTGTTGTAAAAAGTATTATTTAAGATTTTAAAGATTTTTTTATATATTATACGGGTATAAAAATCTTATTTTGTCTATATGAATGCATACTGAAGATAGAAATTTTAAAATGAAAATTAAAGCAAAAAACAAATATACATTCTTTTTTCTATTGAATTATCTGCAAGAAATAAATGAATATTTTCTAAAGATCAAAGATTATTTGTTTTTCTTTTATGAATAGTAATCAGACTAAAAAATTAATAATTTATTTAAAATAATATTTTTTATAATAACTCACATATAATTTAACTTTATTACTTAATTTAAAAATTCTAAGTATTAAATAAATACTATTATTAGCTTAAAATAAAATCATTATCTACATTTTTAAATATTTCCTCGTCGTAGTTTGAAGATATACATGTTCATTGTTGAAGAACCTCTGTTATATATCAAAATTACTATTTTATATTAAATTTTACAAAGTACTGCAAAATAGTTTGTTAATAATATTTATAAATAATATAATATTATTAGGACGGAAGACTATTAGTTTTAATCAGGAGTTTTTGTAGACAAGTTTTGTGTAACACCAAAATTAATTATAAATATTAGTCCTATTGTTACAAATTCAGTACCTAAAAAAGGGGGCGATTTTTCTGAATCCAGGAGAGCATAAAGTTTTTCCACATGACCATTAGATATTTTAAGAGGAACTTAAGTAAGAAAATTAGGTGGATAGACTTCATTTTAATTCATTTCAGTCAATTTAAAAAATACATGGCCAAGTTTTGTTTGTCAAAAAGTGAGATAAAAAATAAAATAAACATGTTTAATTTTACAGATTGAAATTAATAGTTTCCGTACTAAACTAAATTCTGTTTTTGACAAAATTTTTAAATATATATATATATATATAATATATATATATATTAACTTTATTCAAATATTCAATGCTTGTTTTAGAAAGTTAAAATTATGGATCAATTAAAATTATGGATCAATTAAAATTAAAAAATAAATCTTACCTAAATTACATGCATAATACATGTGGGAATTTAGTTAATAGAATTCTCAAAAAACAAGAAAAAATAAACTCTTAAAAAAATTAAAACTTAAAATTAACATTAAAATTCAATTAGTTGAAAATTAATTTTAAAATTAATTTCAAATGAGACTTACAACAATACAACTCATCTTCTTACAAAGCCATTTTCACATACAATGATCTGTGTTTGTTCGTGTTTTGATTTTATTTTTTCTGGAAAATTTTTCTAAAAATCATGATATTCTGTCTTTATTACAACTATTTCAATTCAAGGTAATTTTTTCTTGGAGGTTCAAGTTAGGTTTTTATTCTTTCTGGAAAATATTTCAAAATTTCAGGATAAATTCTGTATATCATTTATTTCTTTTCAAAGTAATTTTTTCTTGTAGGTTCATGCTATCACTTGATATTTTGCTAAAATGCTTATCAAATACAGAAAACCTACATTTCTTTGCTCAATGCTATGGGGATAGCACTTGAAAACGTCTTATAGCATTTTGAGCTTTTCAGTTAAAATTCAATCTTATTTTGCTTCGGTCCGAAATTATTTTGCTCATCTCAAAATAAAAAGGTTCTTTTCATTAATAAAAGTTCTATTATTACCCGTTAAAATACTATCCTAAAGTAATCCTTCTTTTCTTCAGCATCAAACTACACGGTCTTATGATACATTTCATCAGGTATTGTACTCTAATAAATTAAAGTAAGTAATATTATTGATCTTCAAAATTATTTCAATTTAAGATAACTAGTTACTTTGTTTGGCCTCTGCGTATGTTTCTGTGGTGATTTATTTGACTGACTATTCTTCGTTCTCATTCTTTTCTATTATTATCAAATGGATTATGTACATATATATATATATATATTACTACTTATACGTTATCTACCAATAAGTATTTGGACACTTTCGTATTTAGATGTTTTGTTAAATATCTAAAATAATCTGCTGGAATTATCTCGAAAATTGGGAGTATAAAGAAAAAAGTTATACTTCATATATTTCAGAAAATGTTTTATCCCGAAGAGGGAAAGGGGATTAGAAAAAAATTAAACAAACGTCATAATGTTTTAGATCATACTAAGGCTCCTATATATATGAGCTGGCGCATCAGGCATTTTGTTGCCTTAGGGTTGCCACATGTACCCAGCGCGTTTCTCTCATAAACAAACGACAAACTTTTGTTTAATCGTCTTACGTTACTTTAGAGTAACTTGTTTTATTATATTTCATAATTTTAGCTAAGTAAACTATGATATGGAAGTTTATTTAGCGATAAACAGCTATAATCATTCAAGAAGTGAATATGGCGACATTTTGTAAAAGAAACAGAAACCGCCCTAACAGCACATCTTATCCCAGAACATCCTTAGGATATCCTCAGAATAAAATGACATCCTGAGAATTTACTTTATGAAACAAATGTGTTTTTAGGAATATTATTGTTGCTTATTGCTCTTATCTTGACAGGATTAGCTTCAGGTGAAGATTTCTTAAAATCATTAGGGAAGCGATAAGGACGCCAAGCGGGAATGCTGTCCTCTTCGGAGGCAAAAAAAAATGGCGGTGATGCGCCGGCCTATTATTTTATTTAGGGGCTCTAGATCATACTGTAAAACGTAATTCTTGAAATGCGTTTTGACTGCAGCATGTGATTATGAGGATTTTTTAATTATCTGAACATTTTTTATGAGACCACCACATATATACATAAAGATACAATGGTTTCTTAAAAAAAAAAAAAAAAAAAAAAAAACCTGCCACTTTTAAATTATTACACGTAGGGTATTAGACTAATTTAAAGCCATTTTTAAGTAACTTGGCATAATACATTAGACACAACATAATACAATCAGAACGTAAAAACTTTAAATACCTTATGAAATATGAGCATTCTTACTAAATAACTTTTAATTATTCATGCGTAAGTTTTATAAAAAACTCATTTGCGTAATTTAATAGCCAAAAGTATTGAGCAGCTTATATAAAAGCCCCAAACAAATATCATGTAAATTCAAAAATTTATGAGAGGTAGAATGAATAGAATTTTAATTCTCTCAAAATAAAAGCTAAATTATAAAGGGTTTTATTCACTTTTTATTTTGATTCAGTGAATGCCCTATGGCAATACAATGTTCGCTGATTGTAAAGAACTATTGATAAAACCCCATATCATCTTACTTTTTTTCTTTTCTTTTTTGAGGAGAAATTGAAATTCTGTCTTTCTATAATTCATAATTTCTTTGAATTTACATAATATTTGTTTGGAGTTTTCATGTAAGTAGCTCAATAGTTTTGATTATTAAATTATGCAAATGAAATTTTTAAAAGTTTGTGCATGCATAGTTAAAAATAATTTATTAAAAACATGTACATATACATATTTCGCATGATATTTAACATTTTTGCATTCTTAATGCAATATGCTTTGTTTTATGTACGCCAAGTTTCCTAAAAATACACCACGAACACGAATTACAATTCACAAACGATTTTTTTTTTTTTTTTTTTTTGTCAATTTTTTTAAGAAACTGTTATATTTCCATTAATATGTGTGGTAACCTCATAAAAATTTATACTGAAGTTAATAAAAAATAATCTGGTGTGTCACTCACACGACTTTCTCTTACCCTGAAATTTAACACTATAAATACAGGTTGGAGATTAAGAAGTAATATAACGATGTTATGTAAACCTATGTTAAACAATTCAAATAAGGCTTCGGAAGAGTTTTATATGATAATTAATACTGTGAGAGGGGGGCTACCACCCCCCTCAACCCCCCGTTTCATTAATGCACCTAGATTTATATAAAATTTAATTCGGTTATTAAAAAATAATTCTGTTTTTAAAAAATAATTTATTAAAATTATTATTTAAAAAAATTATCTTTTATGATAATGCAGACTATTTCCATATTAGAGCAGTAGTATAACACTAAATATAAAAAAAAAGTCCATTTTATTCTCAATATAAAAAAAAAAAAAAAAAAAAAAAAAAAAAAAAAGATTTTTTTTTTTTTTTTTTTCGTTAAAAGTGAAAAAAATCGATAACTTTGTTTTAAATTATCGCAGATCGATGGTTCAATCATTCGTTTTAAAGGTATTGGCGAGCTCTTTTGAAAGATACCCATCATGAAAGTTTACTCCCCTCGAGGGCGGACTTCCCCCCCCCCCAGGGGGGGAGGCGAGGCTCCTACATACACAAAATTTTTTTCCTAGTTGACTATCTTTATTACAAAATATACATATTCGTTTCACTTGGTTTAGTGCAGTCTATAGACGTTAAACTCTACTTACCTGCAATTTCCCCCATAGACGTAATGTATTAGAATTCTCTTGATTGTCCCTGTACACGAACCATTTGCTTGATCTTAACGAAAAGCTTACTGTAGCATCTATATATGATACACATTTAGAATACCAAGTTTGGAATGTCTGCTGCTATTTGTTCTTGAGATATGCTGATAATAGACAGACGCAGACACACAGACACACAGACATACACACAGACTATTTGCTAAAAACATGATTTTCGTATTCAGGGGACCTCAAAACGTGTAAATATAACAAAATCTCGCGTTCGAAAATTTGACACAAAAACAATACTTTCTCTACCTTATGGGTAAGAGAAAGTAATAAATAAATAAATAAATAAAATCATAATCACATGCTACAGCCAAAATGTATTTCAAGCATTAATTTTTACAGGGTGGTCCAAAATATTATGATATTTGTTTAATTTTTTACTGGTCCTCTTTTCATCTTCAGGACAAAACTTTTGCTAAAATACATGAGATATAACGTGTTCTTTATACTCCCAAAGTTTCGAGATAATTCCTCAAAAATTTTTCTAGGTATTTGACGAAACGTTTAAATTCGAAAGTGTCCAAATACTTATTGGTAGACAGTGAACCATATAAAATTTTATAAACTTAATAATCTATTTCCATTTCATAACCTTACAGAAAATAAGATAAGAACAGTAAAGATGACGGTAATTAAAGTAAGATCATTAAATTAACAGATATGATAATTAATAATAAAACCAATGTATCATTTAAAATGAGATAATAAATGTTACATTGGTTATAATATATTAATGAGACGTATAAACTATGTTTAATTTTATTAAATAATTAATAATAATTAAAATAAAATGATTAAAATTCATGAGGATAATTAAAATAACCTTATCATCTAAGCATCGTTGGGATGAAGATTTATGTTCAATGCAGAATAACGTTTAGTTCCCTCTTTTCTCAATTTTAATTGAAATTTTAACTAATGTCTGAATGTCTAATTCTCAGATAATAGTTTTATAGATAAAAAAATTTTAAGCGAACATCTAAATTGCAGGAACTTACAACGATAGTTTAACAATAGTTCGAAAACAATAGTTCGCATTCATAGTTCAAAATAATTGTAGGCTCTAAATGCAGCATGAAAGATTTCAGAGTTTTATTTCTAGTTCAAAAATGTCAAATAAATTTGTAGGAACATACATTATAGTTATTTGGTGTGCTGTATATTATATTTTGCATGTCATCAAATGCTTTCTAAATTATTTGCTGAAAGTCAAAGTAGTTGTTTTAAAAGTTTTAATTAAAAGACTTCCATTACCCGACTACCGTAGGTAATGGAAGTACTGCATTTAGTCCAAAAATTTGATATCGAGTTTTCACCTGATTTACACAATTTAAGGACTCCTGAGTCCAAAAAAGTAGTTTATGGCAATTGGTCAGTGTATGTGTGTGTGGGGGGGGGGGGGGACATTCTGGCTATCATATCACTGAAACTAATAAAGATAGAACTACGAAACTTCAGAATTGAGAGAATTCTGGTGTACAGATGAATTTTCCAAATTTTGGTGAAAACCGGAAAAGCGGAAGTAGGACATCGGAAATCGAAAATGGGACAGTAAGTCTGTATCTCAAAAACGGCTCTAACGATTTTCTTCAAATTTGCTATATAAACACTCTATCAGATGTCCTTTCGAATGGTGTAGTTGGTTAGTTCAGGAAAATTCATAGACGTCTTATGTAAATAGCTGAATTTCAGGTCTCGCAAGTGCGTTCCTTTAAAAATGCGCGTACGGACTTTTTTCAAGCTTGCCATAATAACCCCCTTTTAAGTAATGAAATTATTGTTTTATGGTCAATAATTGAGTATGTCAAGTTTTGGTAAAAATTGGTATCTCAAAAACAGCTCTAACGATTCTCATGAAAATGGTTGTAAAAATCCATTTTAGATATCTTTTCTCGTGTACTATGTGGTTAGTACAGGAAAATTAACAGTCCTCTTGCTTAGGCAGATGAGTTTTAGATCTCGGAAATTGGTGTTAGAAAAAATAACTCTACCATTTTCTTTTCCTTTCTTATTTTTAACTCGCTGTGTAAACTTTGTTTTGTATGTCTTTATACGTGTATCAAGTTTCTCTTACCGGAAAATTTTAGATGTCTGTTTCGTTAGGTCAATTTTAAATCACATTATTGCCAAAAAAATGCTTATAATACATGTAATAGTGGGTAATGGGAGTCGTGTGGTTGTTTCACACCAGATTTTTTAATTATACTTTCATTCTTGGATTTTTTTCATATTTTTAACATGATTGAAAAAGTACACTTTCCAACAAAGACCAAAAAGTATTTATGTATCCGGTCTGTCTGTCCATGCTCTAACAGCCGTAAATAGTCATGAAATTCTTTGAAACTAACACGTTATTAAATTCATTATAGGATGTCTCCTATTAAAAATGGAGTATAGACCATCACTGGTTTGTGTACAAGGTCCCCCGAAAGGATTTCAGAGCATTGCATTTTATATGAGAAGCATTTCTATAAATAAAATTTTAATACCTTTATTTTGCACAAATTATAACGAAATTGGTTTTTATCATTCATATGCACATTTTTTTTTTTTTAAATATATTACGTATTACGATTAGCATTAAGATTTATAGGACCACATAAAAATATGCAGGTGCATTAAAGACTATAATTGGAAATTTCTGCAATACCTTTTTTTTTTTTTCTTTTTTTTTTTTTTTTTTTTTTTTTTTTTTACTAAGCGTTTTTTAAACTTTCTAACAATGTAAAGAAATATTATGATTTTAATTATTCTCTTTTACTGTCTTTCTGTCCGTCTGACTGTCCATTTATTTATATGTTTCTTAGTCCGATTCTAGTGTCTGCAAACATATTCAAAATTTCCTCAAAATTATATATGTTATTCTAATTCACTATGGCATGTTCAGTGTTTAACATGTTATAAATATTTTAGAACAAATGGTCATTGTACAGGAACACCTAAAAGAATGCCAATGTGCCAGTTTATTGTGTCCTATGGAGGTATTTTTATAAATAAAATTTAAATAACTTTTTACTGCGCAAATCATGGTGAAATTGGCATTTGTCATTCAAAACTATATGTATATATAAATATATAGAGAGAGATATTATGGTATCTTTAGAGTTAGGATTTACAGGGTTACACTAAATTATTCAGATTATTGAGGATTAAAGTTTTAAATTACGTTTCTGTTTGTATTACGCGTTTTTAACTCTTACTAACAATGTTTAAGAATGGTTATGAATTCAATTATAATATTGCCTGTCTTTCTATTTTTCTATCTGTCCACTGTGTAATCACGTAAGCAAAATACATTGAAGGTTAATCGTTGTAGCGAGAACGTATAGTTAGAAAGTTCATTAAACTATGAAAACTGCACGATTTTTCGTTCTTGTTTAATTATATCTTCCATTCTTGTGATATCGTTTTCTTTCCTATGATATATTTTAAAATGTCTTTGGTATATACATATATATATATATATATATATTTATCGCAACTAATAAATAAATGAAATATTTTAATGCCATTATTTCCAATCTTTGTAAAAACAAGATTATATATCTTTAAAACAAAATTTAGCTTTATGATGTTATTTACCAACTGCTAGCTGAAATGTAAAATGAGAGTTACATTTTTATGTTTAGTTTCTGGTTTACGAATTTTATGAAATTTGTACTTATTAAAATAACAATAGAAGAAGAATATTGAAACATTCATTTTTAAACAATAGCATTCTTTTTAAGTTGTCTACAGTTTCTGAATCTTTCGTTGGGGATTTAGTTAGAGATTTAGTGCAAAATAAAATTATGTATAGTTTATTATTATATTTAAATTAAAAATTCTGTTTTAAAATTTGGTTATGCTTGCAAATGACTCTGAACAAAATTTACTTAAAAGTAATAATGTAACTTTTGAAATTCAATACAATTAAAAATCTTCTTAATTTTATTTACTGTAGAAAAACTTATTGTTGTATACATTAATGTAAAATATATTTGATTAAATATTATAGTTAAATACTGTTTAGAATGTTTTATTAGTTTATCATTCTGAATAATTAATGTGATATCACATAAACACATGATTCTATACTTATTTTAATTTAGCTTAGTCATATATAGACAAAAATAAATGTTAATTATAAAAGAGATATTTCATTAAAAGTTTCTTTCTGATATCGATAAAGTAATTAGGAATGGTTGATTTTAACCTTTTAGAATTTTCAATATGTGAAGTTAATTTACACAATTTTCGAAGTAGAAGTATACTTCAAATTTAACACACATATATATATATATATATATATATATATATAATTTAGATAGTCTGACAGGAAAAAAAGGTCTGGGATTCCCTTCTCCCTCCCTGAGGTCATTCCAGAGACATGTCTTCACAATTTTGATCCTCATCTGAGGGGAGGGCTTCACCGCTTCAGTACTCTCCAAGAATACTAATTTCGGAACATGGAAAGCATTGCAGCCACGACGGATTTTATGTGTACCAGATATCATTTGTGTACACGATGACCTTCGTTCGGAAACTTAGCAACAGATGAGTCGGTAGACAGCGCAACCTGGTATAGATTGCGTGCTGTTTTATTCAACAGCCACCAAAAATTTTTAAAAGGGGGATTTGATATACATAAAAGGCGAATATAATCGAAGAAACGTCGATTATATATATCATATATCATTTCTTAAATTTATTGGTGACAGTTAAATTAAAAAGTCGCTCAATCTGTTCCAGATGGTGGTGTCTACCGCTTGAACTGTTGCTATGTTTCCGAGCCACGCGACAGGCATTTAGTTTAGGAGGCTATGGTTGAATGAACAACTGGTTTGTGGGATGCTTCTTAAAATTATTGTTTTTTTTTTTTTTTTTTTTTTTTTTTTATTATTATTATCAGTTTTATAATATAATATCTAAAAAGTATTGTAATTCAATTATGCGATAATAGCATAATAATGATGAGAAATTCAAAATGTAATATGTCGTAACATCTACCTTAATAGTAAGTAAACTTATTTTTTAAATTAAATTAATTAAATTAATTTTTGTTCAGTAAAACAAAATATATGTATATCAGTTCAGTAAAGAACACTGTAATGAACACAACGTTATAATCAAGGTCTGCGTAGTGTAATCATATGTATTCTGGAGTTCAGACCACTTGTCCCAAAGCTATAAATCTTGGAAGAAGGGTCGATTCAGTTTTGCCAAATTTAGTGCTTTTTTTTCAATATCCACAACTAAATTTTAACTGTAACGGTTACCTAATCACTTCGAAGGTTATTCGTCCATTATGTATATCAACTATTACTCCTCAAAATTATTGGTGAGAGTTAAATAAAAGAGTCCCTAAATTTGGCAACGCTAGGTAGGTTACACCATGCAAGCGAAAACCTCATCGAGATTTTTTCAATTTTCTACTTGCAATGTTTTTAATTGATTTTTTTTTTTCGATTTATTATCTCATTATTTTAACTTTATTCAATCTGCGTCTTCTTTTATTTCAATCATTTATGTTCCTTAGCAACTGTTAGTATACTCTTTAATTTTATTTTATTATTTTGTATTATTTTGTAGTCAGTCACGTAATTAAGTACGGTTTATATATAATAACGATTTTAATGTTGAAATACAGATTCGATTTTTTTCCACACTGGTACGTTTTGATTCCAAAAAAAATTTCTCATTCAAATATTTTTTATCATTAATTTATCGTTTTTATTGGAATCAAATGGTAACATTGGAGCAAAGAATAAGCTTGTTACTAACGAAAGTTTATAACATTTAAGGTTACTTAAAATGTTATAATATGAATAATAATAAAAAGTTATACAATTATAAATTTATTTTACTTATAATTTTACTATAACAGAGCTAGATAAAATAGGTCTCGTTAATTCATGGTGCCAAAACTATAAAATATTCAGTAATATTCAGATACAGCAATTTGTAAAATTTCTTGCGAAATAACCCTTTTTTTTTTTTCTTTGTTTAAGTGATATTAAAAAATAATAATAGTAAAATAAAATTTTATTTGTTTACTTTTACTTTTTACTATTATTATTATTATTATTTGTTTAATTTTTCTTCCTTCCTTTTTTTTTTCTTTTGTTATTCTTTTAAATATAGGGACCAGCGAAGTGGGCAAAGCATACTTATAAAAATAATCTTTATCATTGTTTATCTGTTGGCTATGTGTGCTGCAAGAATTTCTGCGTTAAATATTTATTCATTAAATCATCTGTATTATATTTTAAAGCTTTCAGACTAAACTAGGAAAGAAAGAAAAAGAATTCATGCATAAAGTATTTGAAATTTTAAAGTATCAGATATAATAGCAGAGCTTTGAATAAAAGAGTCACTATAACATTTGGTGAAAGGATATCATTTCTTTTGAAACAGACAGTAATATTGAAATTCGAATTTACATTTGGTATTTCTATTTTCGCGGATTTAAATTTAGAAACGCAAGAAGTGTTCAGAATTTTGTGGAAGTTATTTTATTGAACATTGGAATCAAACTTTTTGAATTTAAATGTTAAACACTTTTCTCTGAAATTTTTTTAATTACTCAAATGAGGTCATTTTTATCTAAATAATTTACACTTACAAAAAAGCACATTCATTTTTTTTTACCTTTTTTAATATATATTTCAGTGTTTGTATGGTAAACGTTTGATTTATAATAGTAACTTATTGAAATATGAAAAACTTCGCTTTATACACATTAAATAAAACCCGAGTTAGCTATTTACTAAAATAACCCAAAATCAATTTTCTACGACATATTAAGTGATTTACACTAAAATATTTTTTGTTGTTTTTGTTAATGAAAATGGTTAAATTATATATGTATTAGATATATATCAATAGAGTTATAAGACTTAGATGTTTGAGTATTTGAATAATGTAATTTATCGTGTCGTGGATAATATTTTTTTCTCTATAAAATTCGTGCCTTTACAAATATATGTCTTAAGTATTTGAAAGAACACACGATGTTTGTTTATCTCCCTTACCTTCACGTTGGTTATCTTAAAATATTTAAAATTGATAAATATTATAAAATCACTTATGATTCTCTGTCTAGTGATTTTGTTTTGCTTATAAACGTCGAAAATCAACTAGTTTAAATATTAAGTCAGTTTCTACTTCAAAGCTGGGTTTCCAAATTTCAATCAACAATCTGCTTTTTTTTTTTTTTTTTTTTTTTTTATATATATATATATATAACTTTGAAATAAACGGGTAAATGAACATAAAATAAGTGTGACATGTTTCTTATCAAATAATCTATCAAATTTTATAATAATTCAACATCGAACACACTTTATGATTTTATAATAATAAGTTTTATCTTCAAAGCATGCTTTTGAAAAAAGAAAAAATAAACAATTTTAGAAAATAAAACTAAATGAGAGAGGGGGTTAAGGGTGCCTTACAAATACAGATCAATATGCACATCTTTTATGAATTAAACCTTTTTTAACTTTTGCTTTTAACATTTTTATATGTAAATAAATTTTTAAAAATATACATTCGTACGTGAAGGGTGGGTATATGAAGAATGAGGTGATCGATGTAAAACTATTTCTTGGAATTTCTATTAGTCTGACGATATTCATTTACACATAACTAATTATATTTCTTTAAAAAAATCCATTGTGGGAGCAAAAGAAAGTGAATAAAATTACAGGCGCGTGTATCTTTTATGATCTATAGCAGGCCTATCGAACACAAGACTCTAGGCGGGCCGCATTGGAAATCTATTTTACACAGGAAATCTATTTTCATTATATAAATGCATGAACCATATACATATAGTAAATCTTTTTCCGGTGGACTCCTGCGTATTTTAAACAGAAAATATGTATATTAAATATAATTTTATACATAAAATAACTAAAAGACAGTCAAAAACGTATGTGATTATACATTCATAAATATAATAGTAAGAATCAGTTATTGATCTAGTAATACTCTATTAACACCAATGAGCGCAATATTTGTTTCTTTGGCTATCTCAATTGGTATTTTCATTAAAAAGTCTGAAACAATTTATTAATTTTAGATTTTTTAACCGAAGATATCAAAATAGAAGTTTCCTGAATTCTGTCACAGGCCGCAGAACATTACTTAGCGGCTACATGCGGCCCGCGGATCCAAGCCCCAGTTTATCTATAATTTATATCATTTAGTTGCCTTTATAAAATCATCCGTTTCTTTTTCCCCTTTCTCCGAACACAATGTTTTTTAAAATATAGAGGTTAAAAATTAGTATACAAATTATGCGTGATAAAAAAGGTAAAGGAAATTTCATTAACGATTTCATAACGAACATACCAATTATATCTTATTTTATAGGTTTATTTCTTTAAGAGTTATGGCGGGTAAAAATCGAGAAAACAGGCTGTTACTTAATTTTTAAACTAGTGTAGAAAATGTTATGGATTGATTCCAAAATGGTTACTTCAGCTGTAACTAAAAAATATTTCTGAATTCTTCAAAGTATGTAAAATTAATTAAAGCGTTTATTAAAAGAAAGCCTGCAATTTATTTAACATTCATATTTCAATTAGAATTCTGATACTTTTAGTATTTTACTGCTTGGATATTGGCATTAAGTTCTTACTTTGTTCAATACACATAAAAAGAAAGTACTGGATTCGTAAAAATTTTCGAACTCCAGTTTTCGACGGATTTACACGTTTTGAGATTTCCTGAACACGATTTGACTCTTTTTAGAAAATGTCTGGCTGCGTGTTTGTGTGTGTGTATCACAAATTTTGTAGATGCTGTATCTCACGAACCAATGAACGAAATTTGGCTAAACTTCGTATTTAGTTCGAGCCTGGCCAAAACTGATGCTGATTAGATTTAAGGATCAGTCTCTCAACAGGTGGCGCTGTCATACCATTTTTTACCAAATTTGTAACATGGCAGTATAGGACAAAATTTCTTATAAATGTACATAATAAGAGTTATTTCAAAAGCATGATTATAAAACTGATAAGAATTATTGATAATAGTAGTAATACACTAGGGAGAAATTTGTATGCATGTAGGGGCATCACTTCCCCCTCTGCGGATATCTTTCGAAATAACTCATCAGTACCTTTAAAATGAATGGTTGAACCATAGATCTGTGATAATTTAAATCAAAGTTAATGATTTTTTCTTTCATTAAAAAAAAAAAAAAAAAGAAAAAATAAATAAAAATAAAAATAAACGCATTTTTTCTCATGTTGGTAATAAAATTGACTTCCTTTCGGCATTTAGTATTATAATTCTTTGAGATGGAAAGTAATTTTAATAAATTATAATTTAATGAATAATTTATATTGCG
Source organism: Salticus scenicus (assembly GCA_963930645.1). NCBI lineage: Eukaryota > Metazoa > Arthropoda > Arachnida > Araneae > Salticidae > Salticus > Salticus scenicus. The sequence continues at coordinate 286,836,433 of OZ005650.1, read as the reverse complement.
TGAATTAGTATAGATTGTATATAGAAGAAAGTCTTGTGATGACTACAACTGACTATTATATATATATATATATATATATATATAAGTGAAACTTTTGCTTGAACAATAAAATGTTTTGGCAATGCGTTTTATGTCGTTCGATTAAAAATTATGTGCTCTACAAATTCAAAGATAAAAACTAGAAAAATATAAATGATAGAATTATAAAATATGAAATACATTCAGTTTAAAATAGAAAATAAACCTAAAATGTTATTGCAAATGAGTTAAATTTAATTCGATGTTATTGTATTTTATTATAGAAATGTGCGAAAAATAGTTTGTTAGATGAACTCTAATTCGGTTAACCTACGAAAATCTTCAGCTAGAAAAATTTACGTCCACATTAAATTTCTTTGTAGTGTGATCATTGGGTACACATAGCCGATCAACACATCAAAAAATCGCATTCCCGATACAATTTGAAGCAGAGTTACTCGTGAAAACGTGTTTCCTACCGCCCCCCCCCCACCAAAAAAAAAAAAAGAACTTTAGAGGGGGAGGGTGGATTTCACAAGATTCCTTTATAGTGCGTGCTGGGTTCGCATAACCAATTCACACATAAAAATTAATCTTTCTAAGATGATTTGAATCAAGGTTGCGCTTGGAAAATAATTTATTGCCCCCGACCCCAAGGGGGTAAGGGGGGGGAGAATTTGATAAAATCTCGTTACAATAGTTATTGGATAGATATAAACATTTTATGCACCAAATTTCGTGATCGCAAATCCCATAATTTTCCTAAAACAAATTTAGCGCTAAAAGGGAGGTCTTGAATTTGCCCCCTCGTAATCCCTCCCCCCCCACCCCCCCACCCCCCCACCCCCCAAAAAAAAGAAGAAGAAGAAGAAGAAGAAAGAAAATGGGGGTTTGGAAATATCCTAAAGAAGGTACATGGCGGTTTTTAATATCTACGTACCATTTTTAGTAGCGCTCTACTAAAAAATGAGGAATTTCTGATATTTCCCCCTCCTTCCATTAAGAATAAAAAATTCCAAAATCGCACGTAATGTTTCATTTGTATTCAAGTCTAGTCTCTTCATGGGCAATTTCTTCAACGTGAAGTAATTTGGGGGCGAGTTATCCTTATAAATGTTTTTTTTTTTTTTTTTTCTTTTCGTCCTGCTCCCAGGGGGGACGGAGAGAATTTCAAAAATTCCTGTTACTTTAGGTGTCTGATAAATATAAATAATCCAAGAACAGAAATTCATGACCGCAGCTGCCATAGATTTCCCAGGACAAATTTAGAGCTAAAAGGGGTGTCTCGAATCTGCACCCTCTTATTCCCCCCCCACCCCAAAAAAATAAAAATAAATAAATAAAATAAAAATAAAAATAAATAATCACAAAAAAAACAAGAACGTGTTTTAGGAATATCCTAAAGAAAACGCTTGAATGTTTTCAACATCTTTGTTCTATTTTCGGTAGAGTTTTATTCAAAAATCCGGAACTTGCGAAATTTCCCGCCAAAAATCGATTTTTCCCCTCTCTCCCCTTAAAAACCGAAAATTTCTAAATCGCAGATAGTGTTTTATTTGTACTCATGTCTAATCTCTCCATGCGCAATTTATTCACTTTGAAGTAATTTGGAGCCGAGTTATGCTTACAAATGTATTTTTGCCCTCTGCTTCTCAGGAGGAGAACGGAGAGGAATTTTGCAAAAGTTGATAGATATAATTTTAAGTTGTGTAAAGACCTAACTTCCTCCCAAGTGTCGTTGAATTCCGTCTTGCCGTTTTCACGTGATATCCGGACAAAAATATCATTACAGACATACAGACACAACGACACACATACACACACAGAAAGTTATTTCTGGCTTTTACTATGAGTGAAACGTGAAAATATCATAAATTTTTTATTCTGAGAAATTTACAGACAAAAGTCTGATTTTATTGATATAGATAATTAATACTTTAAAACTTCAAAATTTTCACCTTCTAAACAATTACTATTATTATTATTATTATTATTAATAAAACTATGAGCAAATATTATTGTTTTTATTCAATAACTGAATTTATTCTTGACTATAAGTATTTGTTTTCTAATTTCTAATAAGTTTCTTTCTGTATACCTATTTGTTTTCTAATAATTATTTTTTCTAGTTATGTCAATACAAATAATTTTTTTTTTCTAGATTTTTCAAGTTTTGAAGACTTTTTTTTTCCTTCTTATATTTTTTCCTTTAAAGTATATCAGGGTTATTAAAAAAAAAAAAAAAGATTTTATAATTTATCTATTTTTATCGGAATTCTCATTTTAAGTATTGATTTTAGTTTTTTTTTTTTTTTAATTAAATTCATTTGATTCTGAAGTCCAATTTTTTTGTGAATAAAGATTAGATCATCAGGCAATTAATTTTATATCCTCATCAGCGGATTTGCTGCCATTCAATTGCAATTCTAAAAGTAATTTAAAATATTAGACTGGATTATACATGCAATATGTATTAGACTGTATTAAGCTATGTCAGACTGTATTAAGCTGTATCAGACTGCATTAGACGATATTAGAGATGAATATATAGTATACAGTCTAATGTATAAGGCATTAGAATGTTTTTTTTTTTTTTTTTTTAATGCTTCAAGCGCGTGTACTTTTGTTAAAGATTTTGCATACATTTTTAAAATATCATATTTCATAGATTGATTTTGTTTTCTTTGAAAAACTGATGCATTATGAATGATTTTTAAAATATATAATTAAATAAAGTTTAAGAAGTTCTTCCTAGTATTATTAAAACGCAAATATTTTAATCCGTGCATCTAGCTACGGTTCTTCCGTTTTTTATGCCGTTTTTTCCGTTTTTTTTTTTTTTTTTTTTTTTTTAATTATTTTGTTATTAAAGCATATATTAATAAAAATTTCAAATAATTGATCTTTTAATTTATGCTTACTAAACTGACATTTATATATTCGGCTTAAAAATTACTATTGGGTGAGTGCGAAAGTTCTACCCGTTTTTGAATATGTAAATTTGTAATGGAATTGACGTCACACTTGACATTGTAATAACACAAATCGTCGGTCAATCAAACGTGTGGGTGCCTCACATATAAATGCTTCGGGTTTCACAAAGTTAATCATCTAAAAAAAAAAAAAAAAAAAAAAAAGCATCAGAGGGTGGGACACGGAAAGCGAGAAGGAGCATATAAGACATTGTTATACGAGTTCAATAAAAAGAGTACGTCAGCCGCAGCATGTCGCAATGCTTGTCAAGTTTATGGGGAGGATGCAATAGACGAAAGCACATGTCGTCGATTGTTTCGTAAATTTAGGGAAGGAGACAGAAGCTGCCAAGATCAGGCTAGGAGTGGATGGCCACCACACGTTGGAGACGACGATATTGACCAAGCCATAACCTATAAGGAACAACCCTAACCCAACCGTGCAAGAAGTAGCGGAGACCTTCAATATACACCAGAAAACGGTCGAGAGACGGTTGGTTAAGTTGGGTTTTACGAGAAAGTTGGATCGTTGGGATCCACATATCCTGACAGCTAATCAACGGGATGACCGAATCGCTAGCTGTGTTTCCTTGCTTTCCCAGTACAAAAATGTGCCATTCTTGACACGAATTGCGACAGGAGATGAGAAGTGGGTTATGTACCGTAACGTAAAGCATCGTAGGTCTGTGTGTCGCCCTTCTGATCTGCCTGCATCGAATTTGAAAGCTGAATTTTTACCCCAAGAAGGTGTTATTGAGTGTGTGGTGAGATGTACAGGAAATAATTCACTGGGAGGTCCTGCCACTTCAACCAAAGAATCAAAGCTGCCTTCTACTGTCTACAGTTAAACAGGCTGCATTCAAGTTTGGTAGCAAAGCGGCTAGGTCTCATCAATCGTCGAGGTGTTATCCTTCGTCACAATAACGCCAGGCCACATGCTTCTGTCATCACTTGTCAAAAGTTGCTCGTCTTTGGTTGGGAGGTTTTACCCCACCCTCCGTATTCTCCTGACTTGGCATCAACTGACTATCCCCTATTTTGTATATTGAACAATTCCTTCAGTCAGAAAATCTTTGATGATCTTGATGCTGTGAAAACTGCCATCCAAGACTTTTTTGACTCGAAACCGTCGGATTTTTACCGCCTTGGAATTCATCTCCTACCAGAAAGATGGCAAGAGTTCATAGATTGCAATGGGGATTATGCACAATAATAGCTACTGTTCATTTTGCATTTCTTTGCTCCTTTATGAATAATAAAAACGGGTAGAACTTTTGCACTCACCCAATAAAATTGAAAGAACTGATGCTTTTTCTTCTTTTATCTCATAAATTAAATTTTTGCTTTCACATAATATAGATTAATGTGTCTATCTTATCAATGTAATATCTATCTAATTTATTCGCTTTGCTTTAATTTTTTTTTTTTTTTAATTTTTCCTCGTGCGAAAAACGGGTAGAACTGCTAGTTATATTATAATTTGGAATTAAGATTACTATTTTTTATTACTTATTCTATCGATAGTACATGAAAGCTCCACACAATCATAGTAAAGCGTAATAGTTTTCTCTATCAAAATGTACTTTTTCTATCGAATAACGTCTAAGAAGTGACGCTATTTTCGATTAAGACGACAGTCCTTCATTTGGGAGGTTTTGTGAAAGTGGCGCCATTCTAACATATTATAAAAAATGTTTGGATTTTAACTATATTAAGACACTAAGTTATTTTGAAGTATCCGCAGTAAAATATTTAAATCGTAGGCAGGAATTTTTGACGAAAGCGTAATTTTAGATTTTTTTTTTTCCAATCCCCCCCCCTCCCCCCTTTTAATTTTAATTTAATATACCTCTACTTAGGGAAAATATACACATTAGAAGTAACCTACATACCATTGAAGTTTCTAGCTACAATATTAATGAAGAAATAATACAAAAATTTAGTTTTCAAAAGGATTTTCCACCCCTTCCATTGTACAGAAGCTGGAAATTTGAAATCCCCGCAGTACTTCATCTATATTCACAAGTAGTAGCTGCGCCAAGTTTAGTTCAAATTGGCCCAATGGTTTTTGAGGAAATGTAAGCCATACATATATACCCACATGCAATGTCTTTTATTTATATTAAGATTAGCTGGCTTTGCCCACTTCACTTGTCACTATATCTAAATGAACCCTTATTATTATAATAAGTCTCCTTTTTTCTTCTTATGTTTATTAATAAGCTTCAAAAATTTGAACATTTATCGTTTGTTACAAACGAATTATTTGAAAAATAATTCCTTTGTAAAACAGAACTCTGGAATGGCAACACTCTTAAAATACAAAATTTGTTATTTTAAGAAAAGGTTTGTTATTTAGACAGTTAAAATGTTTATCTGTAACGGGTAAAATCCTTCTCATATCTCCGTACATAATGGCAAAATATCATTGATTCACTCAATCATCTATTAGTGTCGAGTCCAAATCGACAAAGCTAAAAGCGTGCGTTTGTGACAGTTGGTTCTTTTCATGACGTAGGGGCTCACTATAAACGTATTTAACGAAATGTAACCTTTAAATGGTTGAAAGGGTTGTGGTGGACATTTTTTAACCTTTTTTACCGTATCTCTGCAGTAGTTTCCATTAGAAGTTTGAAGTTTAGTAAAATGTCTTCTATCAGGCCCTAATTAATATAAAAGATAAGAGTTTTCCAATAAAAGCTTTAAATTTAGCAAAGTGTTCCCTCTTATGCCCTAATTAAAGTAAAAGATTAGAATCATAGGAAATTTAATCCTTAAGAGTATGAATGGGGGTATCTAGCATTTCTACCTGTTCATCGCGCGGAAAAAATCGCAGTGGTTTTCTGTAGAAGCTTGAAATTTAGAAAAATATTTCCTGTTATGCCCTAAATAAGATAAAATATAAAAATCGTCGAAATTTAACACTTAATGGAGTAAAAAGTGGTGTGTAATAGCATTTCTACCCGCTACAATAATACTAGTTACAATAATACTGAAGAAATCATACAAAAATATTAATTTTAAAAGGGATTTCTCCATCCCCTCCCATTGAGCATGCGCTAGAACTTTAAAACACCCACAGCGCTTTATCTATGGTCATAAGCAGCACCCGTGACAAATTTAATTCAAATTAACTCAGTTTCCATACATATAATGACTTGTGTATTAACATTAGAGATAATCCCTTCCTGATTTTCAAATCCACACATTTCTTTACATACGAAATAAGTTTTTTTGAAAATAAATTCGTGCAAAAATATGGGTTCTTCTAATGTTACACAATTGATTTTAATTAAAATATTGAAATTATATTTACTTTTGTTTTTATTTCTAAATTTGGCAACTAAAGTACAAAAATTAAAGTAGTAAGCTTCAAAATGCTCGTAGATATTGTTGTTTGGAAACCGTTCTTATAATTATATGTTACTATCACGTTTTAAAAATAAGCTAAAACATTTTACTAATTACTATAAACGCTACTGTTTTCCCTTTTCCGTTTATAATTTTCTTTTTATTTTCTTATAATAAAAGTATTTTTCATTTAGTAAATTAAAATGTTATAAAACTTGAGAAAGCCTTCAAATATACATACATAACAGTTTATTATGTAGATATCTTATTACTTTGCTTTAGAATAACTTTTTTTCGATTGTATTGAATTGAAAGAATTGTAAGTAAAGTATTATTTGAAATGAATACTTTTTTTTTTTTTTTTTTTTTTTTTTGTAATATCGCACAGTCTTCACATATTCTTCTTTTTTTCTCCGAAAGAAATCTTTCAAACAAACTTTATGTACTTTTTGTCAAAATAATTTTAATAAACAACATGTATCCACATAAAAAAATCTGGAGTGACTCCACTCGACTTTCCGAACATTGAGTAACTAACAGTTTTGTAGATAAAATAAAGAAAGAGGTGTTGCTAAACAAACAAAAAAGAGAAAACCATAACAGAGTGTTTGAGTATTTTTCTCCATATATCACACGAGGTTTTATTTAACGCTACTGAACTTTGAGCCTTAGATCATAAGGATAAAGAATTTTTCGTTGTGTCCCTGTAAAAATCTATAAATGCTAGATTCACCAAAATGCTTATAGTTAGTGCAACAGTGATTTATAATATTCATACAAATTTTCAGCTCAATTGAATAAGGCGTTTAGATGCTATCGCTGGTCTCATAGGCCATAAAGATAAAGAATTTTTCTTTGTGTCCCTGTAAAAAAACTGTAAGTGCTAGATTCACCAAAATCTATACAGTTGGTTCAAATGTGACCTATAACATGTGTACAAATTCTTTGCTGAGATTAATAGAAGTTTAGACGCTATCACACTTTTAAAAATTTGGCAAAGAATTTTTCTTTGTGTCCCTGTAAAAAAACTATAAGTGCTAGATTCTCCAAAATCTATACAGATTGAGTATCTCTGACCTATAATATGTGTATAAAGTTTTTGCTCAATTGAATAAGGCATTTAGATGCTATCACACTTTTAAGATTTTGGTCCCTTGGCCATAATGATAAAGAATTTTTCTTTGTGTCCCTGTAAAAAAACTATAAGTGCTACATTCACCAAAATCTATAGGGTTCGTACTATGGTGACTTACAATATACGTACCAACTTTCAGCTTATTCGAACAAAGCGTTTAGACGCTAGCGTGTTCACTCACAGACATACACACATACATACACACATACATACACACATACATACACACATACATACACACACACATACATACATCATCGTAAAAATAGTGAAAACGGACTCGTTGGACCTCGAAACGTATAGAAACATCAAAATCTCGAATTCGGATTTTTGACATGATTACAATACTTTCCTCACTATAGTGTTCGGAAAGTAAAAAGAGGTCGATTATACATTCAAAAATTACTTCAGAAAATACCTATTATATGTTTTCTTTATTTTGTATTTAACTATTTTATTTAAATATTCGCTGATATCTAATCTTTATAGTAACAAAGACATTTAACATAAACTAATTTTTGTAGACATGATGTTATTTTTTTCAATATAAAGTTTATGCAGTTTAATTTTAAAAATGTCTGAAATATAAGACTCTCATACAACTTTATTCATCTAATTTAAATTTTGAATTTAAAAAAAAATATGTTTAAATGATACCTATCTATTATCTCAACGTATTATTTTCCTAGCTATTCTATCTTTGACTCTTTAATTAAATTTTAAATTGAAGAATAAAGTACAAAACTAACTTCATTGTTAATCATGGCTATTCACTTCCTGGTTTTTAAAAAGAGACAGACTTTTCCTAATGGGAAATAAGCTTCTTAGAAAATATTTTCATTTAACGATTATGCAACTGATTTTAAAGCTTCTATCTTACAATTTCGCAAAAATTGTGATTGAATTGCGGAAAACTAAAACTCCAAGATATTTTTGTTTTAAAAACATTCTTTTTATTAACTGACTTTGTATTTTCTAAAGCTTTACTCGTATTTAAATGTCTATAATATGTTTTCTTTCTTTCTTTGTTTCTTTCTTTCTTTCTTTTTTTTTTTTTAGCAAAGATAATTTGGTAATTAAAAAAACCACAAAAAAATATGATTTTACGAAAGCATATAAAAGTGATAAAACATTAATTTGCCTCGCAGTGTTCTATATACACATGAATATTTGATTACTTTACCTGGCGAAATGATGAATAAATTGATTAAAGATCTATATAAATAGATTTAATTCAATGTCAAAACCAATGCAATAATCCTGTATTCAAAATGTACATTGATCATTAATATACTAATAATTTTTTACATCTGTTAATTATCTGTTAATGTAGGCCATTGACAACATTGTTTGGCAATTATTTCAAGTTATTTTATGGATTTTTAATGGTTATTTCATTTAGCTATTTATTTAATTTTTACTTTCCGAACGCTATAGTGAGGAAAGTTTTGTAATCATGTCAAAAATCCAAATTCGAGATTTTGATGTTTCTATACGTTTCGAGGTCCCCTGAGTCCGTTTTCACTATTTTTACGATGATGTATGTATGTGTGTGTGTATGTGTGTGTGTGTGTGTGTATGTGTGTATGTATGTGTGTATGTATGTATGTATGTGTGTGTGTATGTCTGTGAGTGAACACGCTAGCGTCTAAACGCTTTGTTCGAATAAACTGAAAGTTGGTGCGTATATTGTACGTCACCATAGTACGAACCCTATAGATTTTGGTGAATCTAGCACTTATAGTTTTTTTACAGGGACACAAAGAAAAATTCTTTATCATTATGGTCTATGGGACCAAAATCTTCAAAGTGCGATAGCATCTAAACGCCTTCTTCAATTGAGCAAACAATTTATATACATATTATAGGTCACAGTTACTCAATCTATAATAGAGTTTGGAGAATCTGGCACTTACAGTTTTTTTACAGGGGCACAAAGAAAAATTCTTTATCATTATGGCCTATGGGGCCAAATTTTTAAAAGTGCGATAGTGTCTAAACGCTTATTTAATCTGAACAAAAAATTTGTACACATGTTAAAGGTCACAGTTGCACGAACTGTATAGATTTTGGTGAATTTAGCACTTACAGTTTTTTTACAGGGTCACAAAGAAAAATTCTTTATCATTATGGCCTGTGGGACCAAATTTTTACTTTCTTCTATATTCAATAGAAGAAAGTATTGGATTCGTAAAAATTTTCGACCTCGGGTTTTTGATGGATTTACACGTTTTGAGAACTGTAGAACACGATTTGACCATTTTTAGAAAATGTCAGTCTGTTTGTCGGTCAGTCTCTGCGTGTGTGTGACAAACTTTTATGGCAACTGTATCTCAGGAACTACTGCACAGAATTTCATACAAATTGGTATGTAGTTGCAGCTTGACATAAATTAGTGCCTGTCAACTTTCGGTAAAAATTGTCTTACAGGTTGCGTTGCCATTCCGCTTTTCTGAATTTTTAACATGGTGGTATAGTACAAATTTTTGTATAAATGTGCATAAAGAGAATTATGTTTTAATAATCATTATGATATTTACCAGAATTATTTATAATAGAGATAGTCAACTGTGAAAAATTTTTTGTATGTATAGGAGCCTCGCCTCTCCCCCCCCCCCTGGGGTTTGGGAATTCCCCCCTCGAGGGGGGGAGTAAATTTTCATGATGGGTATCTTTCAAAAGAGCTCTCCAGTACCTTTAAAACGAATGGTTGAACCATAGATCTGCGATAATTTAAAATGAAGTTATCGATTTTTTTTTTTTTAAATGTAATATTGACAATAAAATTAACTTTTTTTTTTTTTTTTTTTTTTATTTAATGTTATACTACTTCTCTAATATGGAAATCATCTGCATTATCATGGAAGATAATTTTTTTAAATAATAATTTTAATGAATTATTTTTACAGAGTGAATTTGTATAGGAAAATATAGAAGAACGTCATGTGGTGGCCACAACATACTAGTTAAAAGTGCGATAGCATCTAAACACCTTATTCAATTGAGCTGAAAATTTATATGAATATTATAAATTACTGTTGCACTAACTCTAAGCATTTTGGTGAATCTAGCATTTATAGGTTTTTCACAGGGACACAACGAAAATTCTTTATCATTATGATCTATGGGCTCAAAGTTCAGTAGCGTTAAATAAAACATCGTGTAATATATGGAGAAAAATACTCAAACACTTTATTATTGTTTTATCTCTTTTGTTTGTTTAACAACTCCTCTTTCTTTACTTTGTCTACAAAACTGTTAATTACTCAATGTTCGGAAAGTCGAGTGGAGCCACTCGAGATTTTTTTATATATATTTATGATAAGTAAATGAAATGTTTTTCACATTAAATAAATATAAATTAAAATTACTTTATTTCATGTTCATTTATATCCCGTATTCTTTACTAAAAAATTAATATTAAAATGTAAAAGACATTCATAGCCTATACAGAGATTGGTGCAGTCACTTTTTTGAATACTGTTATTTTAATAAAGCAATCTACGTATTATTCAATCAAAAACAACAACAACAATAATAATAATAATAATTATTATTATTATTATTATTATTATTAAATGAAAGAAAATTAGTGCAAAACTTATTAAATCTTTCTATTTAAAAAAAAAAAAAAAAAAAAAAAAAGACGCAGTATTAAAATAACGACTACGCTGATCCCTGCCTATAGTATCAATTTATTTCAAATTAAAACTTAAAATTGATTCGAAATTAAAATCTTGCAAAATATCATGGTTTTTAAGAGTTGTTGTAGCGTACTCGGTTCCCGCTGTTCAGTGTCTTTAGTCAATTTTGTCCCCTTATTAATTCCGGTGTGAGCCTGTTTTTTTTTTTTTTTTTTTTTTTTTAACACACTTGACATTGTGAGTTTTTTTGCTTTTCTTACCATGATATTTCTATGGGGGTTTTAGCCTTTTTTCCTCTCTTTTTCTACATTCTAAAGTGGCGGTGGACACCTTTCACGAGAATTTTAATGGTTTTTCGAATCTAACACGCTATGCATCTTAGTCCTCTTGACTACAAATTCTCTAACATTAAAAACTAGTTTTCCTAAATTTAATAAGAAACTTACATTTTAAATAATTTTCTGGAAGTGTTCGTCTAGATTATCTATAGATAAGAAATAAACAAACTTGAATACTGAAAAGTAAAAATTGTATTTTTATAAGTTTGGGTCACACTGTGAATCATAAAAATTATCCATAAGCATGAAAAATTCATAAGTTATGTCAAAATGAAAGATTATGAAATGAATTATACTAGACTTTGGTAATTTTGATCTGTCGCCATTCGATCAAAGACCTTATTTAAACGGATCTTTTCGCAAATCATATGGAGTACAGATACAAAGAAAACAAATGTGATATGGCCGTTCCAAAACGTTTTTTTTTTTCATTCCAGACAATAATAAAACCTGCTGAGTAATATCTGTAAATATTTAATGAACATAGCGTTTCTCAAAATCTATTTTACATATGCAGTTTGGTGCGATTTCAACCAACAGATGCTGAAATATAGCCATGTAGAAATCGAAGAAAGAAAGGTAATAAAAGGACTATCTCTAGGGTGATATTGTGCATAAACTTTTTCATACATATTAAATTTCGCACGATTTTGTCAATCATGAAAAAAAAAAAATTGAAAATTTTTAAAAAGTGTTGCATAGCATTAATAGGCAACCTTTCCCGTGATATGCATCAAAATTTGTTTGGCATAGTTTTTCAAAAGAAAAAAAAAATCTAACATATCAAGCTTGGTATAAGTCATAGAAACTGAAATACAGCTACCAAATACGTCATGAAAAATGCTTCGTCCGACAGGCACTCAAATGGAATCAGCATAGTTTATCATAATAAGTATCTCACATATTAGGTTTGGTGTACTTAAGCATTATAGAAGGGGAGATATAGACTTTCCATATAGGAAGAAAAGTGTACCATAGAATCATTACGGATCAGCTGATATGCATCCAAACTAATTCAACATAGTTCTGTTCTGCATAATATTCATCTAACATATTATGTTTGATGCAGTTATACACTGCATAAGCTGGGAGCACATTTTAATAAATGGGGTAAACTTCAGAATAGCAGAACGTCGTCGCCTATTTGGGCAAAATCTAATTAGCATCACTTTTTGTCAAGATCCAATTGTGATGTCAATTATCACATATTCTAAACAAATTATATAATCGTGTAAAAAACCATGTTAATATAAGGAAAGATTTTTATGACCTCAAAATTATAGTTTAAATTCACGTACAGTGTATTTTTTAAATTTGTATATCCTCCCTCTACCCACGTAAGTATGTTTTTCTAATTGCAACACTCCTAATTCTTTGATCATATATTATTATTTCTTTAACGTAATGCAGATCTACAATAGCATGCTATGTCTTTTTTATTAATTTGGTTTCCTTTAATCTTGCAAACGAATGCATCCCGTGCAATGCCATGTATTGCATTCCAAGTCTCGCAATATGGTACTGGTACATTAATTTGCTAAATAATTCCGTCTTCCCATGAAATCATAGTTTGGAGAGGCTTGGCTTTCACAAATAATCGTTTGATTCAAAAATTGAATGTGTTTATACGTATACTTGAAGTCACACGCATACAAATATCGGTCCACATAAAACAATTCATAAATAATACGAGGCACCATGTTTTGGGTACATGACACTTTGGTCTCGCCGTTTTGGTCCCGCCAGTTTGGTCCCGATATCAGAAATAATCAAAGTAATACAGAAAAAAATCGAAATTATTTTTCATATTTCGAATTTTTGTCATTTGACTTGAAAACATGGGGGTAGGAAAAGTCAAAATTATCATCATTATTATTATTTTGCAACAGAAAGTTGTAGTAACAAATAAAACTGAAAAAGCGACTAAAATTTTGAGATTTAAATTTTTCCTTTGTACGATAGAGTAAAAAGGACAGAAAATACATGAGGGATCTTCGGGCAAGAGAACTTAGACGAATGTTTTCCATTGGAGAGTTGAAAATCTACAACCTTTGTTGAAAATGATGTAACTATAGGACACATGCAACAGAAAATTTATTATTTCGGATCGTATTTTGAATGATAAAGTTATTAGTTAGTATCAGTGAAGATCTAAGCATTTTTAATTTATATAAGTCTGCAAAATTTCAGTTCAAATAAAATACAAGATTTTTAATATAAAACACTACAATGGGCCTCTTAAATATCATACTCAAATTTAGAGTGTTCGAATACAAAATTTGTAGGAAATCGATGCTTTATCCAAGCATCCCCTAAATGTGAGAGTTTAATAATAAAAGAAGATGCGAGGAACCTAAATAATGATCTCAGGATTAATTTGTACAGGTCTGCTAAATTTGGGTCATTTTCTTCTCTGTCAATCCGGATATATTTGTCAAACACAGGAAATAGTTACATATCGCACAGAAATTAAAAAAGTATTTTTATTCCAATATAATCCCTTACAAAATTGTTTAAGAAAATTTCCATTAAATGCACTGAAACAAAACAGTGAAATTCCTTTTTATTGCCTGTGGGAGAAACTTGTGTAAAACGAATCCCAAGGTGCTACAGAGATTTCAATGAGGGCATTGTTTTTAGTCATAGAGACATATCAGACAGATATATTTATTTATTTATTTATTTTAAGCACAATATTAAACTTAAAAGGTAAAAAAAATTACATCAACATTTTCTAAACATTGATGCTTGCAATGCGCACAGTAGATTAAATATTGGACTACTTACATTTTTCATTTTTAAAATAAAATCATTGTAATTGAAAGAAAGGTATATTATACACATATATACACGGTTAACGTAATTAAATATCACGTAAAAACAAACATGCATTTTATTATTATTAATATAACACAGATTTTGAAATAAATTCTTCTTAGATTAATGATAAAAATTAAATCACAAACAAATCGAATGAAACGTATCTCTGTCTCTCTCTGTCTCTCTCTCTCTCTCACACACACACACACATATATATATATAAATTCATATATAAATTCAAAAACTTTATAAATGGTCATAAGCTTATGCTTATGAAAAAGAGTCTATGATGGGAGCAGGTCAATAATTAATTCTTTTAAAGAAATAGCATTCTGCCGCTAAAAGCAAATTATATTTAATATCATAAGGTTTTCTTTCTTCCTTTTTTCTTTTTTTAAACAAAGTTTTCTGTATTTTATTATTTTTAAATTAATTCAGACTTTATGAATAAATATATTCAAATAGGGATTCTTTTTTTTTTTTTTTTTTTAATAATAAGGTACTGTTGATATTGTTAACAATATTTATAACATCACAAAATGTTGTCACTGATAGTAAATTAAAAACCAAATTACAATTGAAGTAAGTTAAATCGAAATCAAATGAAAAAAATCTCAATTAAAAAAAAAGTGCAATTCCATTAAAAAGAAAAAAATTTTAATATAATAAATGTTTGTAAAATATTAGTACAGAATTCTCCGAATCTCAATAGCTAGGTAGCAATCGTAATGTCAAAAATTTATATATTCCTTAATTAGAGCACTTCAATTTTCCCGTACCAATAAATATGCTATCATATTAAAAAAAAACTTATATATATTTAAAAAATAGCAAAAAATTGGTGGGACCAAAATGTCTCGGGATCAAAATGGCCAAGGACCAAATTTTCCTCGGGACCAAAACGGCAGGACCAAAAGGGCGGGACCAAAGTGGCCTGCTTCGTCATGTTTTAAGTATGTCTTCCGATATACCCACGTTCTTTAGCATTGTGTAGTGTTTGTTTATTGCCTTGCGGCTGTACTGTGAAGACATACAAGTCGCAGCATTTATACGCTGTTTATTTGTTCAGAAATAAAATAATCTGTGTGTCACTCACACGACTTTCTCTTACCCTGAAATTTAATACTATAAATACAGGTTGGAGATTAAGAAGTAAGATAACGAGTACTGTTATGTAAACCTATGTTAAACAATTCAAATTAGGCTTCGGAAAAGTTTTATATGATAATTAGGTCTATGTGAGGGGGCTACCGCCCCCCTCAACCCTCCGTTTCATTCATGCACCTACATTTATAAAGAATTTAATTCTGTTATTAAAATTAAAAGTTTACTTAAAATTATACAGACAGTTCTCACACGCAACATTCTTTAAAACTTATCAATCTTGATAAAACTTTTCCAGCAACAAACTTATATTAACTTCAAAATACAACATTTCGATCTCCTAAAATTATTCGTTTTCAAGTTACTCTAAGAGACACAGACAAAGATCAAACGTTAAAAAACTTGATTACGGTAATCAAGAAGCCTCAAAATGTGTAAATATATTAAAAAAAAAAAAAAAAAAAAAAAAAACAAGCAACGAATATTTAGCGTAAAACATACATTATTTACCTATGAGGAATTTATTTCAGTTCTCGAACAGCTTTCCTGGAAATGGTAAAATTTTATTAGTAAAGCACATCCACTAACAACAAATAACTAGTGTTTTGTGGCTACCACACGACTTTCTTCTATATTTTCCTATACAAATTCACTGAGTAAAAATAATTTATTAAAATTATTATTTAAAAAAAATTATCTTCCATGATAATGCAGACGATTTCCATATTAGAGATATTAGAGAAGTAGTATAACACTAAATATCCAAAAAATGTTGAATTTATTCTCAATATTACAATTAAAAAAAAGAATTTTTTTTTTTTTTTTTTTTTTTTTTTTGGGGGGGGGGGGGGGGTTAAAAATGAAAAAAAAATCGATAACATTATTTTAAATTATCACAGATCGATGGTTCAACCATTCGTTTTATAGGTATTTGCGAGCTGTTTTGAAAGATGCCAATCATGAAAATTTACTACCCTCGAGGGGGGCGGCGAGGCTCCTACATACACAAAAAAATTTTTCCAGTTGACTATCTCTATTACAAAAAATATATATTCGTTTCATTTGGTTTAGTGCAGTCTATAGATGTTGCGGACGACTTCACCCTAATTCTCTCGGGCCGTATCAGGAAGGATCTATCTTGGTCTAAAACCAAGGCCCTAACTTTGGCTTTCCCCAGATCCCTAAAAAAGAGAAATCCCAAGATGCGGATTGATGGTATCAGTGTCCAGCATGTTGATCACATGAAGCTTCTTGGAATAACCTTCGACAGACACCTCAACTGGCTGCCCCATGTAAAGGACCTTAAACTCAAAACACTAAGTCATTACCACAACTCAACTAAGATGGTAGGAAAGAGGTAGTGAATCTCCACCTCTCTCCTTAAAATATGGTATCAAACAATAATTGAAAAAATAATAACTTATGGGGCTGGCATCTGGGGAGGTCACTTAAGATCTGACGCAAGAGCTTCGCTTGACTCCGCTCAACGCCCTTTCCTCCTGCAAATTGCAAGAGGGTATAAAACCATCTCCACTGATGCCCTCACCGTTATCACTGGGATTCCCCATGCCCACTTGCAGGTCGCCCAAACCTATACTAAAACTAAAATTCTACAACTAAACGACCAAGAGCTCACTAACATAATCTTTCCCCAAACTCCCATCCAGCCCCTGACCTGCAGTTGGGCAATTCACCCAGGTTTGGATGTGGCTCCTCTAATAACAAACTGTTCAAAAAATAGCTTCTCACCTTCTGTCCCGGTGGCGGTCTACACGGATGGCTCTAAGACCGAGGCTGGAGTTGCCTCAGCTTTCTGTGTTCTTGAAGGCGACAGCGAAGTCTATCGGTGGGCGTGTAGGCTCGAGGACTACAACTCAGTATTCCAAGCAGAACTCTACGCAATTAAAAAAGCCCTAGACTGGGCGGTAGTAAATCATAATCAACAACAACAACTAAGTGTTTATAGTGATAGTCTTTCGAGCCTGCTCGCCATTGCTCGCCACCGGAACAGACACCCACAAGTCCTGGAAATAAAAGAAACTCTAATGAACGCTAACCTTAACTGTACCCTGGCACACGTTTCTGCCCACAGGGGAGTAGTCAGTAGTGAACTTGCTGATTCCCTGGCCAAAGAAGCCACAGAATCCAAAGAAGCCACTCTCCAAGACCAAATAATTGGCTTGAAAATATCTTAACCATAAAACTGTTAATTAAAAAACTAAACAATATTTACTCCCTCTTAATGGACATAACCAATTTGACTGATTAATAACTATTCCCACTGGCAGCTAATCCTCTTCCCAAATGAAGCTACTTATCTTCCCACCTTTTTTCAAAATACCCGTCACCAAAACAAAAATCTGTTTGCAAGGAAGCCTCTTACTCAAAACCTCTCTTAAAAACTAAGTAAACTCTATAGTTTAAATCAGCAACAATCCTAACTCTCTCATTCTCTCCTCTGTTACCCAAATTACCCTGCAAAATCAGTTTTACGCACAGTTGTTCTGCAATACTGTCATCCATGTTGTCATCCAATTGTACCACCTGGACTATTCTAGTGCACAGTTCTTCTGCAATACTGTCATCCATGTTGTCATTCAATTGTACCATCTGGACTATTCTAGTCTAACTTGAACTCTCTAGTACACATCAAAAGCTGTGACAACTCATCTAGTGCCGTCTGTCGCGAGAGGCCTTAAGGGCTTGGCACAATCCATCTAAAATTAACATCACCCAATGTCAGGAGGCGGTTTTCAGCCAGGCGATGACCATGTACTCTTTCTATGTTGTTTTCCATCGCCCCATGTCGCGGTAAGGCTTCATGCCTGGCGATGCCTATGTAAAACCTTCTTGCTTTTTAAATAAACGTCAAGCAGGTCTGTAGGGGGTTCTTCTCGGGACAGCCCACGTGAACTTATGTTCTAGAAGCGCTCAACACCGCTCTTCGAGCGGTGAGCTGGGGATGCTCCCCTGTTCAGTCTGTTCAGTCTATAGATGTTAAACTCCACTTACCTGCAATTTCCCCCATAGACGCAATGTATTTAAATACTTTTGAGTGTCCCTGTACACGAACCATTTGCTTTATCTCAACGAAAAGCTTAGTGTAGCATCCCTATTATATGATACACATTTAGAATACGGAGTTTGGAATTTCTGCTACTATTTGTTCTTGAGATATGCTGGTAACAGACATACAGATAGACAGGAAAACACACATACCATTCGCTAAAAAACATTATTTTCGTATTCAGGAGACCTCAGAACAAGTAAATATAACAAAACTCAGGTTAGAAAATTTGACCCTAAAACAATACTTTTTCGACCCTATGGGTAAGAGAAAGTATACCTACTCTATTTAATTTTAAAACTTTATCCTCAACTGTTGCGTCAACTGACGTCAGTTGTTTAGAAAGGCAACAATACACATATACCTTCCAATAATAACAAATAAAGCCCACATATTTTTCAGCTTTATGTTTGAAAATGTATCTTTCATTTCTATGTATTCAAATACTTAATAATTTAAATTTATTCTAATATTACGAAGTGTTTATTATTTAATTTAATAATAATTTATAGCATTTATATTTAGGAAAACGATAAATTAATAGGATCTAATGTATATGAAAAAATAACGTCAATTTAATTGGTGCGCCTATTATATAATCAATAAGTTTATACAATCAATTATATAATCAATAAGTTTATTCAACGTGACTAATCATTAAAATTAATATTACTGGAATAAAACATTCTAAGATAGATTCTAAGATAGATAGGAACAAATTTCATTTTATTGAATGCAGTATCAATCTATGAGAATATCAATGTATAAAAAAAAAAACTTAAAAAAAAGTTTCATTTCTTATAAAATAAACATTGAAAAGTCAGATTCATCATTTCTTGATTCATGTTATTATTTCCTGGAGAGCACCTCACAATTCCCGTTAAAATCAATAAATAGCACTTTTCAAAATGAGATTTTTTTCTTTTTATTACTGCTTCGAAAAATATATTACATTTAAGAAGCTAATAAAAATTTAAAAAATCCAAATTTATATTTCTTCGAAATATAAAATTAGCTGGAATAACGTATATTTTTTGTATAACGTATATTCCTTTAAGGAATAACGTATAACGTATATTCCTTTATATTTTTTACAACAGGAGAACTAGGAGTTTTAGAAGCTTTTCTAATAATAGAATCCAAATAATTGGGGGTCATTGTACTTCATTCTCAAAGGAATACAACAAAAGTGCTTCAGATATACCAAAACAAATCAGTTACCACCTGCACAAAGAATTGCAGGCTAAACTTATATTTCAGCACAACAATCATGCATAACAGTTGTCTAAACTTCTAAGATTTCTTTCAGGAAATAAGATAGGGCAATTTTCTGTCAGATGATAATACCATCTGATAAAATGATGTAAAGGAATAGTTTGTGCATATTATTTCTATGAATATTCTAACACTAGTATGTCTAAAAATTAAATCTTACTAAAAAAATAAATAAATGAAAAAGATAAGTCTAGCATTAGCAACTACATGTGACTTTTATTCTGAACTAAAAACATTTTCTTAATACATTGGAGAATAAGTGGACTGGATATAAATACGAATGAGAAAAAAAAAATTGCTGAAAATTTATCGCAGTTTTTATAATGCACATGTGACTTAAGTTATAATAATTCCCTTAACCATCTTTTTCCACTTCATCATCTCTTAACTTTTTATTAATGTAAAGTAATATCACTTTATGGACGTATTAATAAAGTTAATATTGCAATGTTGAAAAAAGAATGAGTAAAATAAAGTAAAAAGTTCAATGATCTCACAAGAACTTTTTATCAGTATTTTACTCTTTTAAGATGATATTTTGGAAAATATCTCAAAATAACATATTGCTTTGGAATTCTTTATGTCTTTTATTACCTGTAATACAAATACAGTCAAACCTTGTTAACGTGAATCTCAAGGGGAAAGAAAATAATTTTCATGTTATCAGTAGTTCATGCTATTAGTAATTAATATTTATATAACTAAACTAATCCTTATTTTGTGAAAATAGTTCGTGTTAAAAATAATTCACGTTAAGCGTGTTCAAGTAAACGATATTCGAGTGTGTGTGTATATATATATATATACAAGGTGTCGAATATCTGTATAATCTCTCATCATATGAAAAAAATTAAGCACAATAAAGTTCTAGTAAATTTAATTGGCTTCATTTAAGAACAAAACGAGTGTTTGTACAAGCTTAAAAATAAACATGGGAAATTGGATTTTTGAAGAAATTATCCTAAATTCTTTTAATGACAACTGATAGGCATTAGAAAATAAAAAAATTCATTAAAGCCAAAACTAATATAAAGGATTTATTTATCTTGTGCATATATCTATATTAGGACTAAGTTCAACAAGGCGTACAACGCAGTAGGATCCCGAAATATTAAGTGCAATGAAATTTTATGTAGTGCAATGAAATTTTATGCGAACCCTAATGGAAATTAAACAGATTTTACAATTGTGTTGTCTAGTTGCAAAAGCGGTCAACTCCATAAAATCAGAAAATGCGTTATATATATATATATATATATATATATATATTTAAGATTCTGAATGAACTTTTCCATCATTTAAAAGCATAAAACCATGCCAAAGTCGGTCACATCCCTGTATAGGTGTTTCAAAATCACAAATTTTACAGAACGGCCAAATCCTATAAGGTTGGTAAGTTTCAAAACCAGTCATCTCCATATCCGCTAGAAGATATATCTCCTAATTAATCATATAATACAAGGATTTGGCCGGCTTTAGTATTGTTTCTAGTTTCCAGATGATAGAAACTTTTACTTAAATTTGAAAAAATAAAATGAAAAAAAATAAAGCCTTTTCCGATTTCAAGGAGTTGGCCCGTTTTGCAACTAGACGACACAACTTTAAGATGATTTCACTATGAACGATGGAGGGAAGAAGAGATACAAAGTTCAAAGTAATGTTGTGACATTTATTCCTTGTGCAGGTGATTTAGTCTCTGAATCATTACCCTGAAGATAATGAAGAAGGTCCGTGAAATGGCATAATATCTGTTTCCTTTCTGAAAACAATATCAGTAAACATATTATTAAGCACAAAAAAAAAAAAAAAAAAAAAAAATCTATTTCAAACGAAGAAATAATGTATAGAATATAATAAATCTCTGAGTGTAAGGGCAACAAATTTTTAAGTGGGAAATATTTGATTTGATGGATGGTAACAGTTGATTTCAGATCACCTTGCATATGCAGCTGACCTTGACGCTGCTACTGCTTTGTACGACACATTATGTAGAAAAAGTTTTACTGCTTCACGACATCTCTTAAACTGAAAAGAGATATTAAAAGAATAAAATAGTGAATAATTTCCAAAAGATGCAGAACTAGTAGACCTGTATAAGGTAGTTCTCTTCCAAAAACAAATAAATTTATACAGACGAAGTTGGACAGTGCTTCTGGTAGTCTGTATCTAGGGGACTCATTCATTGGTACTCTACATGGCTTTCGATTCCGCCTTTTTTTTTAAATCAGAAGCCAACATGAAGCTGAATCTAGCACATTTGCTCTCAACCAATGAGGTTTCTTCCACTTATTCATATCGCGCATACCATCGTGTGCAAAAGTAGTTGAAGGTGGAGGAATTGTTGGTGCTGAGATTATGGCGAATTGACTGCGCGAATGTCTTTATCTCAAGTGGAGTGTTCAAGAATCCTAGCCCGAATTCATACAAGTTTCAGTGAAAATCACGGAAGCAACAAAAGACTAGACTAAGGAGCACGACCTAGCTTGTGTTCGAAACCAATACCTCCAGTCTGTTAGCTTCGAGATTAAAACCTCTCGTTTGCTGGTGGGGTGGGGATAGAAAGGGACGTCGGAGAGCCCCATTGGTTTATAAGTAACAACAATATTATGCGAACCATCCCACCAATCATTCTCATATCGCTTTTATGTGAGTAAAAGAAGAGATGAATGGGGGATTTCACTTGCCAGAGAACAGGGCTTAAGTACTTTAGCTCTATGTACTCTATACTATGACAAGACATGCAATATATATAGATACAATATACATGTAAATATAGATTTTTACACTTAAACATGATTCTAACCCTTTTTTTTTTCTTTCCTTCACCCATTTTACATTAATATATATGTGTGTATGTGTGTGTGTTTTGCAATCTTTTTACATGATTCTATGCATATTTTCTTTCATTAATGAAAATATTTTTAGAAGTGTTTAGTCTCATTTCTTTAAAAGTCTAATTCTGCGATTTTTTTTTTTTTTTAACGGTTGTAAGATTGTAAGAGAACTATTGCGTCAACATACTTCATTTTATGCTTAAATGCAAGCCAATTAAATATTACTTCGCTACATCTGCGAAAGATAAAATTGATCGGAATTATGCGTACTGATTCCTATATATATATATATATATATATACATCTATACAAAAAAAGCAAAACTTTAAGAAGTTATCACAATAAAAACACAACAAATCGAAAGAATTGAGGGGATGATTGTACTTCACTCTCAAAGTACCATGAAAATCAACAAATCATTTATCCGAATAAAAAACTGCAGGATAAACTTATATTCCAGTACAACAAGCATTTCATAACAGCTGTCTAAATTTCTAAGATTACTTTCACGAAATAAGAAACTGCAATTTTCTGTCAAATATCAATAACTTGTAATAAAACAATTCAAGGAAACTACTTGTGAAAATTATTTCTATAAATATGATGACATTGTTTTGTCGTTAAATTAAAACTTTATGTAAGAACGACCAAATAGACCTCGTACAGAACAACAGGATTAATTGTTGAAAACGTCAAATTTAAGAATAAAAAAGAATGACTCAAAATAAATTAGTAAATTACATAAAATATGTTAATCGTCGATTTCATGTAAATCATAAACACATAACACATGCACAGAGAACAATTTTTAGAATAAAAGTTTCAAAAAACTTTAATAACGTCAACATTAAAAGGAAATTTATTTCAGAAACTAGTTTATTCATAAAACTATAAAATATAGATTACATTTCAATAATTTCAATTCAGTATGTTTTTAAGAACTTGTTTTATAAATGTTGCTCTAATAGTTAATAATGTTTTTATTTTTGATGTTCAAACTTCTTTCCAACAACTGAAATGCATTTCTAGATTCTCGTTTTACGAGGGTTGTAAATTAAATAGTGGCAACTTAACCTTGAAACTCGCAGAAGGGCGGAAATGCGCAAATAGGATATGGGAGCGGTGAGGTGGCGCTGTTGTCGATGTGTAGAGTGCAAAAAACAGTCTATCTGCTAAGAAGGGTAGTCGTTGTGTGGCGTTAAAGTGAGGAGTTTCGTATCCATCGCTCTAAAGCATGTTTTCAAAAGGTGATCAGCGGTCGTGGCTTAAAATCGAAGTTGCCCGTGGCAAAATTGCAACAGAATGCTATCGATGATTAGTGGAAGCCTGTGGCACAAATGCTTTACCGTATAGGACAGTAGCACGATGGGTTCAAGCATTTCGTTCGGGTCGGAATGAGACTACGGATTTGCAACAACAAACATGCTTTAGAGCGATGGAAACGAAACTCCTCACTTTAACGCCACGCAACAACTACCCTTCTTAGCAGATTGACTGTTTTTTGCACTCTACACATCGACAACAGCGCCACCTCACCGCTCCCATATCCTATTTGCGCATGCCCGCCCTTCTGCGAGTTTCAAGGTTAAGTTGCCACTATTTAATTTACAACCCTCGTATGTTCATGCAGCACACTTTGTGGCATGACAAGTGAGATATTGACAAAAGCATCTGTAATGCACCGTTAAAGGTATTCCAGTTTTGGCCGAGGTGTAACATACAACTACGGTTAGAATTATCCCCACAGGAAACAGTCTATTTTAATCATATCAAGTGAACATGGACAGTACTATTCGATTAACAACCATACCCGATTTTTTGTTCCCTGAATACGTTCACGAGGTACTGTACGGAGACCCATCGTCATGTTGTAATCAATAATAGGGAAGTTAAAATAACTGCAACAACGATAGGTTCTTAACAAAAATTAGTTATTACGTCGTGCAGAAGTTATAAATAGCACGCAATTTTCGTAAACGTTCCTAGCTAAAATATTGAGTCGATGAGCCTTTCTTGTAAAGTCTATGCCAAACATTAATCGAAAACTGCATTTGTTTCCGAAAGTCGGCAGAACATGTGGGATTTTCTGTTTCCAGTAATGGGTGTTCTACCTATTGTACTTTTCATACCGCGAAAAGAATGCCTCATCTCCCAACACTATATCAGCCAAGACATTTTTCTGGACTTCTGTTTGGTCCCTGGCAATGTTCCACCTTGCGAAACGTCTTTTGTCATCTCCGTCTAAAAATGCATGATAAGGTTCTGGCCGTTATGGTTGAGCATCTAACTTGTTTAAAATTTCCGAAAGCGACTTTTTGAAAAGCCACAATTTTTAACTTATACCTCTTGTGCTACTGTTCGGATAAATGTGGGCGTATGACAATGTATCTTCCGGTTATACTCGCCGCCCACTTCAGATGATCTGATAAATGGATATGAACTAGTCAAACAGATTTAAACGTTTCTCAATTTTTAGGATAGGTTCGTGTAACGGAGGTAAATCTGCAGAGAAACTTTGCCATTATAACCACGCTGTCGAAGGTATATTGCGCCTACTTTCACCTTAAAGTCATTCCCTCTCATAATGATTATTTTTGTAAATTCAGTCCATGAGCTTCAACATAGAAGCCTGAGGAGATGTCCCTTTAACAGGTGTCTGACTGAACAAATGTATGACGTCTGATGCGTATTTGCATAATATACAAACTTCGCGTACTAGGCCCAAGTTGCGTTTTGTAACATGGTTTTTCATGACTTGCATACTATCGACTTTGCTCCTAAAGACAATCACAACAAGGATTCACAACGCGAGATTTGAATAACAGTCCTCTGGATTCAGAATCACAAACGATACTAACATTTCACGTTTTGGGTTAGTTTTTCGTTCGAAAGATACCTTTTTCTTTTTTCGACATAGCATCACAGTTTTGAAAATCGTAAACAAATAAATATGTGTTTTAGAAACTCTGTTCTAATCATTCATGTCCACAAGATATCTTTTAGTACTATATCTATGATGCTCTACAACTTTGAAATTCACTTTTTTTCCTTGTATTGTATTGTTTTCAAGATAGAAACATCAACACATTGTTCATTAAAATGTGTCGTGTAAGCTGTCTCATAGTAGAGCACAGTACCTCAATATTAGAATTTATAGTATATCAATAGTAGCGCATAGCCATTTTACTATACCCATATACCATTTTTATGACTATAGCTGCAGTCATTCGGTAGTTAAAAAGGGAGAACTTTAGTGAACATTCTCTATCCACAAACATAGTTTACTTTCATCACTGTATTTTTTAAAAAAATCAGACAAATGTGGAATTTAGAAAATGTTATGGATTAAAGTAGTTTTTCCTATGAGAAAAAAATTTTTCGAATACAAATAATTAAAATAATAAATACATATTAAATTCCAAGCATTATTACTGCGGTGAAATCACATTGGTAGATAAGTTGCCCTACTTAAGTAACAGTGTTCTATGTTCATAATTTTATATCGCGTAATTGTCATAAGATCCCCTCTAGTTTTGAATATATATATGGAAAGAATTGTTGAAATAAATAACGAAATTTATTACGTCAGTGACATTATTTTTCACTTGTAATTCTAATAAAAGTACATTCCTTTGTCTGATTATTTATTTATTTATTTATTTAGCTTAATTTCACTTTTTTAGTTATTTTCATTTGCAAAAACCAGATTTCGTGGTTTGTTTATTTAATAAAAGACGATTTACGAAATGACGATTTAAAAAAATTATATATATAACACACTTGCATAATTATTATAAAAAATATACTGCAGAAAAGAATCAACAAAAAAATATACTTTATAATAATCCTAA
Source organism: Salticus scenicus (assembly GCA_963930645.1). Taxonomy (NCBI): domain Eukaryota; kingdom Metazoa; phylum Arthropoda; class Arachnida; order Araneae; family Salticidae; genus Salticus; species Salticus scenicus. Next base: position 286,810,024 of record OZ005650.1, on the reverse strand, counting down.
TGTAGTTTTATTTATTTGTGTATCTACTTTTATAATTCAGAAAAACGAACTGCACTATTTTGAATTTAAATTAAATATCAAAGAACTTTGTGTAATGTTTAAAGTTAGAGGGAAATGAATAAAAAATCGTATTCCGACAGTCATAAACCAGGTTTTCAGGAGGAAAAGTTATAATTTTTTTTCTTCACTCATATTGTTATTTCCCGCTGTACTTCTTACAATCTGCATGCAAATCAACAAATAGCAATATTTAAAATGCGAGCATTTATTTTCCTTTCTTGGGAAAAAAAAATAACTCTTGATATGCAATGCAAAGCTTTTTTTGCTTATATATATTTTTTGCAATGGAAGAACGTGAACTTCTTGAAGTTATTCACACATTTGAACAAAAGAATCCGAATAATTGGGGTCACTGTACTTTATTCTCAATGGAACAGAAAAATAACACTTCAGACGTACTGAGTAAATGATTTATCTGAAGGAGGAATTGCAGGCTAAACTTATATTCAAACACAAAAAGCATGCCTAACAGTTCTCTAAACTTCTAACATTTCTTTTACGAAGTAAGAAACGGCAATTTTCTTTCAGATGAGAATAACAGGTAATGAAATGGTTCAAAAAACCCACTTGGGAAGATTATTTTTTATGAATATTCTGACACCCTTTTGGGATAAAGTCATAATCATAAACAAGAAGAAAGAAAAATAAATTCCGTCCATTCACAACTAGACTTGCTTTTGTGGTGAAAGAAAAATTTTATTTAAATTTTTTTATAGAATAACTAACTAGATACAAAGGAGTAAAAAATATCATTGAAAATTTTGATAAGTATTTGTAATGTGCGTATGGCTTGTGTTATGAAAAAAATTTAAGTGAATAATTTTTTTTTTCACATCGATTTCTCTTAAAATTTTACTAAAATAAATTCATATCACTTTAAGATTTTTTTAATTTTTTCAAGTAAAAAATAAAATGTAAAAAGAAAAGAATAAAACAATATTTTTTGTAGTTTTAACTTGTTTTTAAGAAAAGTATGTTACACAGATCTGCGAAATCGCATTCTTCAGTTTTTTCGTTTGTTTTTTTCTGCACTGTGTTGGGTGTCTGTAATGTGTTTTTATACGTTGAATTCAGAAATGATTGTCTTTTCTTCCTGTCACGTAAATAACTTTCAAAAAGTAAAGATGAAAATCGAAATAAATCACCCAGAGACTATAACAAATTCGAAATAATTAATGTGTAAAATGCATTAAAATAGTATATTCATACATTTTCTTTTTTAATGTGTTTCTTGACATCGAAGCTCCCTCTAAAGCTTGTGCACGGCTTGAAGGCCTTATAGAGGGGGGAGGGGATTCTCTATGCAGCATCCAACAATAATCTTCTAACATATTAACACTAATACCTCCCTACTACCTCCTCTACTCTTTTTTTTATGTCTTTATGAAATAGGTTTCTTTATTTTTCATTCACATCACCCTGATTTTCCGGGAAATAACTTATATAGGAGTTATTACAAATAATCTCTAGAAAGAAAAAAAAAAAATTAAATTGAACACGTGTCATTTGTTAATTATATTGAAAACACTTTAAAAACACGTAAAGTTAAATTTTATTTAAAAGATGTTAAAAATTTTATCCCAAGCTTTTCGCTTTTAAATAGTAAAGCATCGTCAGGGATATTTTATTACTCTTTTCCAATGAACAGTTTTTTAAATATTTTTTCTTTCACAGTCAACAGTTAAGTCTTTTAATAACGTGAATAGCAGAAAAGTCAATTTGAAGTCCGGTGAAGGTTGGATCAAGGAGCTAAGAAAAAATGAGAGAAACTAATTTTTCTCCTACAATAGCCTTGTGTAATTTTTCAATAATTTCATCTTCTCTTATTTTTTCTTAGCTCCTTGATCCAACCTTCACCATACTTCAAATTGACTTTGCTGCTATTCACGTCATTAAAAGACTTAGCTGTTGACTGTGAAAGAAAAATTATTTATAAAACTACGCATTGGAAAAGAGTAATAAAAAATCCCTAATGATGCTTTACTTTTTAAAAGCGAAAAGCTTCGGATAAAATTTTTAACATCTTTTAAATAAAATTTAATTTTACGTGTTTTTAAAGCGATTTCAATATAATTATATAGGAGTGTAAAAAGTGGAACTGTAAGCTCAAACTATCCTATTTTCTGTGAAAACTGTAAGTGGTGGAAATTTTTGAATAGTTTTTCTTTAATCAGTAATCAAAAATACCCCAGAAAATCACACTACCTTGAAAAAATTATTTCATCGTCGACCTGTGATTATTTAAAAACTAACAGGCTACCCCTGCTTCGCTGGTCACTAAATTTAAATGAATTTTCAAAAGAATTGAACGACTATATATTTTTTATATCACTTTTTTGGCTTTGTAACATAATTTAAAATTCCTTTTAAGGTCAAAAAGTCAAAATAACATATTACAAATTAAATTAAATTACATTTTGCACTCGTTTTGCTACAATGCTCTATGGTCATATGTGAATGATTCTCAAGAATAAATCAGCAGTAGTTGTTTACAAATTTAATGGCTTATGCATGGGAAATAAGTACGCTGTAATTTAAAAATTGCTGCTCTTAGAACTTCAAAACTGATAATTTTAAAAAGTTATTCATTATTCTTTAATATTGGACTTTTTTTTTTTTTTTTTTTTTTTTTAATATTAGACTCAGCAATCGAATGATAAAGAAAAAGCAATCGTTGTGAAACTTTGCAATATGTAATATCTTTAAATCTAATAACTTGTTGTATATAGTGTCCTCACAAAAAATGAACAGTTTTCAGGGATCTTTAAAAAATATAACATCTATGCAATATCTTTTTTAAAAAATCATCTGTTTTTGCTAAAAAAAGTGGCCAACTTTTATCACCAAAGTACAGGGCTAGCAAGAAATAAGTTGCCCATTTCAGAGGCCTCTAGAATCCGTCCTCTATTGGTCCAAATGAGGTGAAATTTTAACTACAGATAATTCAAATGATGTGCTTGACATTTATTAAATAAAAAAAATTAATACAAAATTCCGCCAATAGGTGGCGCTATAACACTAATGGTACATATTTGCATATATTCAAAATCAGAAACAGCATTTGTGTTTCAGCGCATGCCTATTAGCATTATTCTTTGGATAAAAAAAAAGGCTAATTCTGCTAGAGGAGTATTGCTTCTCTGCATGCTCATCCTGCCTACGTTGAAAGAAAAAGCGCTATTGGTAAAATTGTTCTACCAGAACCAGCAGAAGTCCGTTGCAGCTGTGAAAGAATTCCGCCGTATGAAGCGAATGCGAAGAGGTCCAATGTCTCCATATGGCTTTCGCAAGATGATACAGAAATTTGAAACAACTGGACAACTTGGCATTCTTCCAGGTAGAGAACGAAAGCAAATCCCGTCTTCTAGCATCAAAAATGTGGCTACCGCTGTCGTTAATGCCAGCAGTCAGTGTCTGGATGGTAGTGTGAGTGTGCCAGTTGTTTATCGTGTATTGGATATGCCGTATTCTCCTGTGCGAAAAATCTTACGGCGGATTTTGCATTTTTATCCCTACAAAATCAAGACTTTGCATCAATTGATGGACGGGGACCCAGAGGTTCGTAAAACTTTTACCTACAGTTCCTTGCTCGAATGGTGGTTGACGTCACTTGGCCATGGAACATTCTGGGGAGTGACGAAGCCCACTTTTGCCTGGATGGCCAAGTTAACACCCAAAATTGTCGGATTTGGGCAGCGGAAAATCCTCAAGCTGTCAAGGAAAAACCCATGCATCCTAAAAAAGTGACGGTATGGTGTGGTTTCACAGCTACCTTTCTCATTGGATCTTATTTATTTATTCATTTATTTTTTTTTATTTTATTTTTTTTTTTATTTTTTTTTTTTTTGAAGCGATAAAACCAAATGGAATCCAAACCTGTTCCGTCACAGGAAAACGGTACCATGATATGCTGAGGGATTTTGTAACCCTAAAACTTCAACAGCGTGGTTGCCTTCAGGATACAACTTTCATGCAGGATGGCGCACCTCCGCATATTTCTCGCCGTGTAAATGGTTTGCTAAAACAGCATTTTACAGATGCACGGGTGATCAGCCGTAATTTTCCAACAGCATGTCCTCCTCGTTCGCCGGATATGACCCCCTGCGACTTTTGGTTGTGGGGTTATATAAAGGACAATATCTACCGTCAAAGGCCCTCAACTCTGCCTGATCTGAAGGACAGCATTCGGCGCCATGTTTTAGATATTCCGGCAGACTTACTCCGGTCAGCTGTTTAAAATATGATTATGCGATTACAGCACATTGTTAAACATGAAGGGTATCATATTGAGCAGTTTTATTATTATTATTATGTATTATTATGTATTTTATTATTATGTATTTTATTTTTCACGAATATTTTTAAAGCATATTAAATATGGCTATGTGTATTACAGCGCCACCTATCGGTGGAATTTTGTACTTTTTTTTTTATAAATGTCAAGCGCAACATTTGAGTTATCTGTAGGTAAAATTTTATGTCATTTGGACCAATAGGACGGATTCTAGAGCCCTCTGAAGTGGGCAACTTATTTCTTGCTAACCCTGTATTTAAATCTAGAACAATCAAAAATAGGAGTGATTCGCCCGGATGTTTTCTACCGATAAACTCTTTGATTTATTTATACAGAAAGACACTTTCACTTTCAGAGACTTTTTTATCGTTTCCATTACATATGTTGACAAACAATTATAACATTATAATATGCAGTTTTAGTGTAAAACGTATTAATCTCAGTGCTTATGTATCGTTTCTTATACAAATGCATTCGTCAATAATGCAAAAGCATTTTTTCAGACATCAAGGCAATTCAAAAAGGAAAACAGTGTCAGATTCATTAAATTACATTAAATTGTACAGAATATAAATGCATAAGCAAAACTTCAAACAGTGTTTCTAAATGTTTACTTTCATTACCCGACTACCTAAATAATAGAAGGTATTTTCTAACTATTCATTATATTCCAATTAGTAAATTCAAAAATTTTGAGTTTTGTAGAAGGTTCTTTATTAAAATCTGGCTTGTTAAAAATATTGATTTGATTATTAACAAAATCGAAAATATAATAAATAGAGGAAAAAATAATAAAATAATTTTGTTATTTCTTTTACAATATATTCATTGAGATTATTGGAAACTTATGATATTGTTATTGTTACTTTGACAATGTAAAATGTTGTTTGATCAAACTAAAAAATAGAAAATAACACAAAAGCAGTTCCTTTTATGTATTAAAAATGTAAATGTATTGTTGTTTTTTCTATATAAGTAGCTTAAAATTTATAGCTAATATGACATTCTACTGCATAATACCTAAATTATAATTTTGAGCTCCTAAATTCTATTTTGTAATTCTTGGTTTCAGAAAGAATGCACTCATTTTCCGTACTTTGAATACATATATTTAAGCTTATCATCTTTTAATAGTTAACCTCGTTAAAAATTTAAAAAAAAAATAATAATAATAATACTATTGTATTACTTTTTTGTTTCAATTACGTTTTAAGCTTTCAAAACCATAAAACTAATTATATAACAGACTTAATTTATCTAAAACTTTTAAAATTACAAAATTCTATTTTAAAAAAGTATCAGTAGTTTGTATAAATAGCTATTAAAAAACGGTTTGAAACTAATTAATTTTACTCAAGATTTTTAATGATAAAATCCTTAACGCTGATTACTTCTAAAATATAATTTCTGAAAATAACAGTTCTTTCGAAATAAATTAATTAACTAACTATATAAAAATGCAAGTATCTGTATCTTGAATGATGGAACAGAAAATAGAAACAAAGATCTATTTCCCGTACCAACTTAAATATTTTACTATTTACCAAAAATTACGCATCTGATTTTAGTTTTCAGTTACATTTATTTATTCATTTATATGTTGATTACCCATTAGATTACTTCTTAATTCAAAAGTATGTATAGATTTTATTTCTCTTTCATTTCTTCTCTTTATCATTTCAACAATCACATATAAATTCACATGCAGGGAAAAATAAAATTCATAGTACCATAGACATAGAAAAAAATCGTAAAATTAAAACACATATATAATCTATATAAATAAAGAGAAGTGTCTGTGTGTATGTCTGTCTGCGCTCTGGTGCTCAGACTACTGATCACAATACTACAAACTTGACAGATGGGTAGCTGGGACCTCTACAGATGTGCACCTTATCAAGATTTTTTTACTTTCTCTTACCCATAAGGTAGAGAAAGTATTGTCTTTGGGTCATATTTTCGAACGCGAGATTTTGTTATATTTACACGTTTTGAGGTCCCCTGAATACGAAAATCATGTTTTTAGCAAATGGTCTGTGTGTCTGTGTGTGTGTCTGTGTGTCTGTCTGTTATCAGCATATCTCAAAAACAAAATATAGCAGAAAGTTCAAACTTGGTATTCTAAATGTGTATCATATAGGGATGCTACAGTAAGCTTTTCGTTAAGATCAAGTAAATGGTTCGTGTACAGGGACAATCAAGAGAATTCTAATACATTACGTCTATGGGGGAAATTGCAGGAAAATAGAGTTTAACGTCTATAGACTGCACTAAACCAAATGAAACAAATATATATTTTTTGTAATAGAGACAGTTAACTGGGAAAAAAATTTTGTGTATGTAGGAGCCTCGCCTCCCCACCTGGGGGGGAAGTCCCCCCTCAAGGGGAGTAAATTTTCATGATGGGTATCTTTCAAAAGAGCTCGCCAATACCTTTAAAACGAATGGTTGAACCATCGATCTGCGATAAGTTAAAACAAAATTTTTTTACTTTTAACAAAAAAAAAACTAAAAAAAAATCGTACTTTTTTTTTTTAAATATTGAGAATAAAATTGACTTTTTTTGGATATTTGGCGTTATACTGCTTATCTAATATGGAAATCGTCTGCCTTATCATAAAAGATATTTTTTTAAATAATAATTTTAATAAATTATTTTTTAAAAAGAGAAATATTTTTTAATAACCGAATGTAGGTGCATTATCGAAACGGGGGGTTGAGGGGGGCGGTAGCCCCCCTCACACAGAACTAATTATCATATAGAACTCTTCAGAAGCCTAATATGAATTGTTTAACATAGGTTTAGATAGTAGTACTCGTTATCTTACCTATTAATCTGCAACCTGTATTTATAGTATTAAATTTCAGGGTAAGAGAAAGTTGTGTGAGTGACACACCAGATTATTTTTTTTTTTTTCTTTTTCGAATTTGAATTTTTATTTATTTATTTTATTTTATTTATTTATTTTATCGATTTTATCCATTAACATTTCTGTTTCATCTTCTAAAATTTATTCTTACATTTCAATCGCCTGCATATCTTAGCAACGGCTCTTTAGTTTTATTATTATTATTATTATTATTTGTTTATTTTATTCATTCAAAAGGGAAATCTTATTGTTATTATTATTTATTTTATTTATTTAAAAGCGAAATCTTTATTATTATTATTATTATTATTATTATTATTTTACGACGGCTGTTACGATAAACTGTTTATTTTTTATTTGTTTAATTTAATCATTCATGTGAAAACGAAATCTTTTTACTTTCTCTTACCCATAAGGTAGAGAAAGTATTGTTTTTGGGTCAAATTTTCGAACGCGAGATTTTGTTATATTTACACGTTCTGAGGTCCCTGAGTACGAAAATCATGTTTTTAGAAAATGGTCTGTGTGTATGTCTGTGTGTCTGTGAGTCTGTGTGTTTGTGTGTCTGTGTGTGTGTCTGTGTATCTGTGTGTGTGTCTGTGTGTGTGTCTGTCTGTTATCAGCATATCTCAAAAACAAATTATGGGAGAAAGTTCAAACTTGGTATTCGAAATGTGTATCATATACGGATGCTACAGTAAGCTTTTCGTTCAGATCAAGCAAATGGTTCGTGTACAGGGACAATCAAAAGAATTCTAATGCATTACGTCTATGGGGGAAATTACAGGTAAGTAGAGTTTAACGTCTATAGACTGCACTAAACCAAATGAAACGAATATATATATATTGTAATAGAGATAGTCAACTGGGAAAAAAAAAGTGTATATGTAGGAGCCTCGCCTCCACCCCCCCCCTGGGGGGGAAGTCCCCCCTCGAGGGGAGTAAATTTTCATGATGAATATCTTTCAAAAGAGCTCGCCAATACCTTTAAAACGAATGGTTGAACCATCGATCTGCGATAATTTAAAACAAAGTTATCGATTTTTTTTACTTTTAACAACAAAAAAAAAATCTTTTTTTTTTTTTAATATTGAGATTAAAATGGACTTTATTCGTATATTTAGTGTTATACTACTTCTCTAATATGGAAATCGTCTGCATTATCATAAAACATAATTTTTTTAAATAATAATTTTAATAAATTATTTTTTAAAAACAGAATTATTTTTTAATAACCGAATTAAATTTTCTATAAATTTAGGTGCATTAATGAAACGGGGGGTTGAGGGGGCGGTAACCCCCCTCACACAGAACTAATTATCTTATAAAACTCTTCAGAAGCCTTATATGAATTGTTTAACACAGGTTTACATAACAGTACTCGTTATCTTACCTTTTAATCTGAAACCTGTATTTATAGTATTAAATTTCAGAGTAAAGTCGTGTGAGTGACACACCAGATTATTTATTTATTTATTATATTTATTGAAATCAAATGGCAATACAGTATAAAAAATTAAAGGTATTGACTTTTAAATTAAAAAGAATATTTATAATAGTTTTGTTTATGTATATTTTTTATAATATAATTAATTGTACTAAAATTATAAATTTATTCCACTTTTATTTATTATTACAAAGTGAAGGCTAATAAACGGAGTGACTGTGTCTTTTTAATACAGGATACCAAAATGGAAAGGTTTAATCCATGCTCACATATATTCATCTGTAAAATCGTAGTTCTTGAATAATAGCTGCTGCATTTGTCGTCCAATAAATAACCAAATACCCGGAAAAGGCGTTGCGGCTTGATTGTATAGACTTGACAGACATAGCACGGGAGAGAAAGATGTTGCCGAAAACAGCGGGTACTCGAACTAATGTTCAAAGCGATTTCAGTGGGATTTTTTTTAAATAGTTTTTATCTATAAAGTGTTACAAAATATTAGTGATTCAATGTTAAGAATTCATTTAAATATACATAGTGACCAGCGAAGCGGGCAAAGCCTGCTAGTCTATATAAATAAATAGAAGAGTCTGCATCTGTGTGGTCTGCGCTCTGGTGCTCAAACTACTGATCGCAGAGCTACAAACTTGACACATGGGTACCTTGGACCCTGCAGATGTGCAACTCGTTAAGATTTTTTCGAATTTCGAATTTTAATTTTTTTAATTACTATTTTATTTTATTTTATTTTTTCGATTTTATCCATTGACTGTTTCATTTTCTACGATTTATTCCTTCATTTCAATCGTCTGCGTATCTTATCAACGACTATTGCTCTTTTGTTTTTTAAAAAATTAAAAAAAATAATAAATTATTTATAAATTAAAAATATTTTTAAAATAATATAAAAATATAAATGATTAAAATTAATATAAAAAATAATTAATTAATTAATTGATAATTAATAAATAAAGCGTACATTATAATAATAAAAGTACAATAGAATGTCATTAAGAATAAGTATACAATTAATATAAAGAAAATGTTACACGCTATTAGTAATTAATTATTTTAAAATAAATATTCAGAAAGAGAAAATAATTGAAAACAAAGCATTCTTCCATATAATTTTATATACAACCGCAACCTGTAATTTGATAGACATAAAAGCATCTTATCAAAAACATCAAACACATCTTATCAAAATAAATATTTCACTGATACAATTTATCGCAAATTTATACAACAGATTCTAATACATATATATGCCTCCGAGAAATCGCAGAAAGTGAGTAAAAACAGCACCACTTTCAGGCCCATATAAACCCAAATTCGTTCAGCATAAATTTTATACTGAATGTCTCACATATAAAGTTTGGTGTATGCATACGCAATAGAAGATGAAATATGATCATCCTAGTAACGAAGAAAATTGTAACATGGCGCCAACCTGAGGGCCGATGTCCCCAGAAAGTAAATTATCGTAGTTTTACCTAATAGCCCTCTTATATATTATGTTTTTTTTTTTTTATACATTTATACACTACAGAAACTAATACATTTCTTTCTCATAAATATTAGAAATCGCAACATAATATACAACCTGTAGGGCGATGTATTCCAAAAGCTAATTACCATCAAGTTATATAAAGATCTAACCAAATATGAATTTAAATTGGATTCATTTTGTTATTATACATTCTATACAACGATTATAAAATTTATATAACACACACATACTGAGGTTTTCTGAAAAAGATCATAACATGGCCAGGACATGTCCGAACGCAAAAATCTATCGAGAACTGGAAGACGAAAATTTTCGCGAATCCAATACTTTCTTCTTGTATTGTTTATAGCTATATATAAAAATTTCATTAACGTCTTATAAAAATAAATATCATTCATCAGCCATGTATTCTGGCTCGTGGTCTGCTTTAGGTCTTTATCCACAGATCAGGGCAAATAGCATTTGATGGGATTGCAACATGAAAAATTGGGGGGGGGGGGAAACGGAGACAGTGATAGAATCGAACCCACTTTCCTACACCCGCAAGTGATTAGCGAAAATGGTGACATAACACTTGACCATGAACTTCCCTTTCTTCTTCTACATAGAAGAAAATAAAAATTATATAAACTTTATAAAATAAATTGGAACTAAACTAGTATATTGTAACTATCTCTTTTTTTATTCAATATATTTCTATTAGTCTCATTGCTGTTACTGTTATACATAAATTGTATCCATTTATAGTCAAATAAACTTAAAGAACCACCTCTAATCACAATTAAAGGGGCATAGCTATGCTCCCTATCGACTGACATAAAGGAAAATTGAATGAGAATTCTCTATCTTAATAATCATATTACCTATAATATTTTAAAGTCATGAAGGATGGAATACGATTTTTATTCAAATTGCGAAATGTTAGCATAATAGTGTTACCTTTAGGCACTAAAGAGGAATGTACATAGTTCCCCACATAATGTACCCAGAATGTACGTAGTTTCCCACATAATAAAACTCTCTTAATAGAAAATATGGTACAATACCGTATTTTGGTGGCTAAAGAATAGTTATTGAGTATATAGAGAAATTGTGACATCAGTGCTACCTGCCTTGGGATATATCTTTTATTTTAATCACCAAACCTTTTATTCATAATCATATTACATATCGAGTTCCACATACGAAATGTGAGTCATAGCTATAAAGTTAAGGAAAAATGTGCAATATAGCAGCTGTTGAGCAATAAGCATCAAAATTTAAACATTGTAATTTGTCAAGGTACAACTAAATAAAAAAAGTATCTTAATTTATCAAAGTACGACTATATAAAAAAGTATTATAGAGCTTTATTCTCACATTCTGAGTTACGATGTCAAATAATTCACAATACACGTAGACTTATAGATACAGAAAAGTTTTATAAAAATATCAAATCGTGTACAATATATTGCTTGAATCAAATTTATTTGAAGCCGGAAGTTTGAAAATTTCACAAATTCGATACTTTCTTTTAAAAATGGGGGAAAAAAAGACATAAAATATCTTATAAAAATAGTGACAAAATACCATACAACGACATTCATGCGATAAAAATAACCAAAATTATTACATTTTATGACAGCTTTACGCGATATTGTATTTTATTGCATTATCTTCGTATAAATAACTAATAATATCCTTTCTTTTTCCAAAGAACAGATAATTCTTAAAATTGCTCTATTTTCTGAGAACAGTCTATACACATTACAGTGTAACATTTAAATGTGTGTATCTCTTTATTCATATTAAAAATGTTTCAAACTCTTTAAATGCAAATTTTCACAACATTTACTTCCGATAATGATATTTGGCTCAAGTTAAAAGAATTCTTTTTAATACAACGATCAATTGAATTCGTATAATACTACTTGCTTAAATGTTTAAAACGTTGTTGTGAAAGCTGTCGACAAGTGGAATAAATAGGATATTTAATTACCATTTGATCCCAATTTTAATTGTATCCGTAGAGAAAGCAGCAACAGACTTTGTTATGATGATCTCCTTATTAACATAAACATGTTGCTAGTATATTCATTATGCATTCACTCTGAATAATAATTTCACTTGCGTCATGTTTGAGCATAGGAGTATTTATCATTAGAGGAATTTGTTACATTTCAATATAATTGTTCATATTATTCAGTAATTTAAAATAAACAATGTTTGTAATTGGAATATGGAGAAAAATCAATATATTTCAATTAATCTTTAATATAACTATATAAGGAAGAATGAACATTTGGTAACAAATCCAGAATAGTCTATCTAGTTTCTGTTTATATGTATATGTGTGGGTATATATATGTACTGACAGATAAATAGATAGATGTAGATTTATAAATTTTATTTAAGGAGTATTTTGTCTCCAAAATTACTGGTCCCCCCCCCCTTTTTACTTTTGGATCAAAACTTTAACTGAAATACATGAGGTATAACATGTTTTTTAAACTCCTGAAGTTTCAAGATGATTTGTTTAGTACTTTTCGAGATATTTCAAAAAACGCCTGAAAGTCCGGTCATTTATGGATAGGTAGTGTATTTGAAGTGCTATAGTGTTTAAACTCTACATTCGATTAAGATATAAATTGTTAGGCATCTTGTAGGTTATAATTACTAGAAGCGACAGATTTATATGAGTGTGAGACTTGTAGGATATTTTTGTTGTTGTTGTTGTTTTTGTTTTTGTTTTACAAAGTAGAAATTTTATACATTGTGGTCTGTGGGCTCAAATTATTTAAAATTCTCTTTAGTAATGATTAGGACATAAAACGAAATAAATGTTTGATATTGCGAGTTTATTATTTATAGTTATTTCCCAGTGACAAACAAAATAATTTGTATACGTTACGATCCATTAAATGACATACAACTTGGTAGGTAAAGAATCAAACATCGTATTACGATTTTATCCTTTATTTGTTTAACTATATCTCTTATTTAAATTAATTTAAACAATTATTAATTATTAAACGTTAGGAAAGTTGAATGGATCACTCCATATTTTTAAGAATATAGAATAAAGTGAAAGCTATGGAGAGTTTGAAAGTTAAAAGAAAAAAATAGGCAAAGACTTATGTATGACTTCTGAAATAGTTTAATATAATTTTATATTATAAGGATGGAAATAAAAAGATAAATATTTACTTGAGTAAACGAAAACTTTTCGGAAACAGTCAGTCTAAACTCGAATTTAGAAGAAATTTGTGCTGTATTAATATTATTTTGAAATTTTACGGTTTTTAGAATTCGTCAAATAGCATTATAGTATAAAACTGTTATGTGATTTACTTTTGAAATATATCCTACAAACAAAAAAGGAATTTGATTTCCGCTAAAAGAAAACAGGTGAGATATTTCAGTATATTTTTAAAGCAGAAAATCAAATTGTGTATCTCAAAAAAGTCTAAGAAATTTTTTTTTCAAGGATTGTTATATATTTTCATGTCGTTTGGACTTATTTATAAAATATAAAGATTGGTGGTATTTTTATTTGTTTTTAGCTTAACCGTTTAATCTCAAATGATTATTTTATTTTCTCTTAAATTTGACCCACTGGTGGCCGAAAGTTCAAAAAGCTAGTTGACAGGAGGTGACAAGTTCGAACCCCAGCCGTAATAAGCCGTTCGTAATTTTCCATGTTTTTTTTTCCGAAACTCGCGTAAATACATGTTAGGACCCTTAAAAAGACCCGCACGGAAGGCATATCACCAAGTGTTAAGTCCCAAAATTTAGACAACCGCTTTAATATCCTACAGCAACAACTTTTTTTAATTTATTTTAAAATCACAGATTTTTATTTTCCTAAAGCTTTAACCCTTTCATGGTCATGAACGTGTATACACGGTCAGAGTTTTTTACTTCTAAATCATTAATTCATTGCTACGAATTTGCTAAATAGAAAACAATCAGTTTCTCAGTATTCCTGATAAATTTGTAATATTATTAGTACTTAATGACTTAAAAATATATAAAACACATCCCACTAAAATGGCTTTGAAACGAAAAAATTAAAAATGGCGTGACCATGAATGGGTTAAATGCCGAATATACGATATTTTATATTGTAGTATAACATGACTAATCATATAAGGAAACCTTGGTGAAATCATAGCTATACGTTGAGGTAAAAAATATTTTTCTTTAATTTTCATTTTAAAATGTTTCAATATTGAAGGTTTTTTTTAACGTTCCTAGCGTTAGTTTCAGTATATTTTGAAACTAATAAATTTATTCAATGTATCAATTTCATCTTAACCCTACAAGGCACCCAGTTCCATATGTGGAACACGGACTTTAATCGTTCCTATAGCTATAAAACTATTAGTAGCGACATCTTTTGACATCTTGATAGAAGCTACTGACCTTCAGCAATGTAGTAATACGAATCTTTACCTAAAGATGTCGTTCGTGTTTTTGTTATAGTGCACTTAGTGTGAAATTTGAATGAAAGTGATACGTTAGTCGTTTGTCTGAATTCAAAAAAAAAAAAAAAAAAAAAAAGTTATTGAACAGTTTTGACTCGAAAAAAAAAAAAAAATACTGTGTGTTATAACGAAGTGTTTATTTTGCAGAGGTAAGTTGTTTTTTTTTACATTACAATTGTAAACGTATTAGTAAATCATATTTTTGTGTATGTTCCACATACGGTACGTTGAGCTAAAAAGTTTATTTTTCCGTAAAATATAGTTTTATTTTTATTTTTATAAGTTTTCCCTATCTTCTGATCACTAATTACAACCAATATATTTTTGTCGCGCAGTAAAAAAAAAAAAAATGAGCCTTGTAGGGTTAAAGCAGCAACATGCAATGGATGTAAAAATCTATTTTGGTTATTACGATCCCACAAACTTCCAGGTTTTGAAATTAAACAATTTAGTAACGAAGTAATATTTTAATATAAATATTTTACGAGTATTACTACAATTTTCCAATACTGTGTCAATTAACTTAGTCAAAACAATAATATAACAAATAGTCAGAGTCTTTTCTAAACAGTAATTTAATTCAAAACAAGAACGAAAAACCATGCGGTTCGCATTGATTATTAACACTTTCCGAATGTGCGTACTAATTGCATCGCTTAACTTTCAAGGTTCTTTGGCTGTATTATCACATAGCGGACAGACAGAAAGTCAGTCAGATAGACTAATTTAATTCATAATCACTCTTAGACATTGTTCGAAAGTGTTAAAAATGCTTAGCATAAACAGAAATGCAATTCCAGCAAGTTCCAATTGTTCTACTTAATTAATCTGAATAGTTTAGTGTAGCCCTGTACATCTGAACGCTAAACATATCAAATACTAAAGATTATTTTAGTATAATAATAATAAATACAATTTTATTATAATTTTTGCAATAGAACATTACTTAAATGTGATTTATAAAAATATCTCTCATAAAACGCGTGCATTCATTTTTTTCTGGGGGGGGAGGGGGGGTCCTTGTATATAAACCAATTGAGCTGGATCTATTAATCACATTTTAAAAAGAGAACATTTCACAGTGAACTTAAATAATATAGATAATTTCGAAGAAATTCTGAAAATATTTACAGACGATGGAAGCGGGAAGACGGAAAAATAGACAGACAAACAGACAGACAAATTCAAATCATAGTCACTCTCAAACGTAATTAGAAAATGTTAAAAGGCTTATTATATATATTAATAGACAAACAGTAAATTTGTGGTTTATTCTTAACATATAAATTATGAGAGTAGAAGATTGAAAAGGGTATCATTCGAAAGGTATGATAAGCCAGATTTGCAGAATATAAAAATTATTTTATTACGATGCCAGGAAGATATTTTAAAATACTTTTATTTTTTATGTATGTTTTCACTTTATAACAACACCAACGAGATAAATAAATTAGAGTGCTGATTCAATGGATGAAGGATTACTTTCCGTGGTTCAAGATAAATCACGTGACAAGAACCAATAGGTTGCTATGTTTGGCCCTTTATCGCTATTTTGTCATTTAAAATTTCAATTCGACAAATTATCATTATTATTAGGTAACATGACAGTCGTATCACTAAAACAAATTGTTTTTAAAATAATTTTTCACATATTTCACATTTTAATAAGTAATAAAATACCTTTTTTTCATCGTTTCCCAACAAAGTTTAAAAGTGTTTATAAAAGAAAAGTTAAACTTTTAAGAAGCTAAATTTAACAACAACTAACAATTTTTCAACAATTTTTAAGCATTTTGTCGGTTAAATTTCGACTACGCGAAATAAAAAAGTTAAGTAATATAAAAATCAAAATGATTTAGAACAAAAGAATATTAAACTACATAAGTAAACAAAAACATTGGCGGTTATGACTTTTGCCAAGAACAATCTTCAAACCGTTGCCATAGAAATTTATCAAAAATAAGCTGTTACCATAGGAACCAACGCATAGAGGGTTCATGTCACATGACTCATGTTAGACCATGTCAGGGTTACTATTTATCACTCTACTTTATTTATCTCGTTGAACAACACGTATTATTTTTGTATTAAAAAATTCCTAAAGTAGAAAGCTGTTAAATCTGGCAAAACTCAAAGAAAACCATAGACACAATAATTTGTATCGATGTAGCAACATTATGCTCTCGACTACAGATTTTTCATTCTAATGTACAACAGCCATTACAGTGGTAGAAATTTGAGTGAAAGAGTAGCAAATAAAAATTTTGTACTATTGAACATGTACGAAAAAAAAAAAAAAGAATTTGGTTTATGAAAGTTCAGTTTTTTCTCTAATTTATTTAAGATAAAATTTCTTTTATTCTTTTCTTATCTTTTTTCTTTTTTTTTTTTTTTTTGTGTGTGTGTGATCTATGTCAACTCTAATTTGAAGACATATTTTTAGACTAAAACATAATGCATATCAATTAACTGAAATTGACTACTTATTTTTAAAAAAATGTATTTATTACTATATCTTCTGCATGTATAAGAAGCAAGTAGAAGATAATGAAAAAATTTCGATTTCCGGTTTTTGATGAATTTACACATTTTGAGATTTCCTTGCATTTCAGTTAACTAAAATCGACTATTTAAAAGAGTATGTTATTACTAGCTTCTGCATGTATAAAAAGCAAATAGAATGTATGGAAAATTTTCGATTTCCGGTTTTCGATGAATTTACACGTTTTGAGATTTCCTTGCATTTCAATTAACTGAAATTGACTACGAGAAAGCAATAACTTTGCTTTTCAAAAAAGTGGTCGAGTTTCGATCACTGGGCGATACTAGTAAAAATGAAAATGCAATTTCAGCTATTTCTTATATAGTCCTTAAAATATCTGAATATTTTTATGTGGCTCTGTGAATTTTCATGCTAATTTGACTATACACTACAGAAAGCATTCTCTTGTGCACATGAATTACTTATTTCAATTTCATTAAGAATTGTGCTAAATAAAATTATTAGAATATGATTCATAGAAATTCCTTTCATAGAACGCAGTGCTTTAGAATACTTACGGGTGTCCCTGTACACAAACCAATTTTAGTATTTACTCCATTTTCAATAGGGGACATTTAATAATAAACTTGAATAACATATTTCAATTTCATTAAGATTTGTGCAAAGTAAAGGTATTAAAATATTATTTATATAAATACCTCTTATAGAATGCAATGCTTTGAAATACTTTCGGGAGTCTCTGTACATGAACCAGTTGTGGTATTTACTCCATTTTCAACAGGGAACAACCGATTGTGAACTTGAATAACATATATCAGTTTGAAAAAATTCCATTTATATTTACGGGAGATACAGCGCAGACAGAGAGGCAGGTGGACAGACAGACAGACAAACCGAATTCATAAGCACTAGCTATTATAACTTTTATGTACCGAAATTAGTTATGAAGTGTTTTTTAGTACAGGGGAATAATACATATAGTCAACGATTCCGCTTTTCGGATTTTTTTTTTTTTTCTCCTATATTTCCTGTTTAGTGTTAACTGTTTTGTCACACTTGTGATTATATGGTCTTCTTCTTATTATTTTGCTTTTTTTATTATTATTATTATTATTTAATTTGCTGCACCGCTTTTCTTCCCCCGGATGCTCAGTGCGGTTGGATTTAGCACTGTAGCTCTGTATCTTAGGAAAAAAATGAAGGCAAAGACAAAAATGAAAGAAAAAACATCAAAATATAAACGTATAATCTCATGTGTGAAATGCAACTAACACCAATCAGGAAATATATTAAAATATTCGAGAAAAAAACGTAGACCTTGAATAATATAATACTATTACGTACTAAATTTCACTAACATATTTTTATAGAGCAATTTTTATAATCGGTTAATTATCTAGAACAAATAGCAAATAAAGGTTAAAGAAAAAATTATTTGCAAATGCTAATAACAAATCTACTAATTAGAATTGCATAACATCGATGAAACCTTGAATGCAATTCTACGTAAATTTTAATGAGGGATTTATTTTATTTTACTTTTCAAGAATTCATTATTTTGTTTTTCATTACTTTTTACGTTTCAATTATTTTTATTATTTTTATTTAAATTTACAAATGATAGTCAATAAAATTTAAATTCCTAAAATTTAAATTCCTAATCATTTGTTAATTAAGAGATGAAAAAGTCAATTTTTTAAATTTTTATTTTAAAAAAAAAAAAAAAAAAAAAAAAAAAAGATAATTCTGAATGTTTGAGGGGAAAAAAAAATTACACAAACGAATAAATTTTAGTTTTCTCTGTTCTATAAGAATTGGGATGTAGACAAATTAAAATATACACTCTATAAACTAAACTCCCGTTTTTATTCACTTGAACTGACATCAACGCATATACAACTAACGATCTTCTTCAAACAGATCATTCCAGACACCAAACGTTCTAAAATTTGAATATTTATTAAGAACATAATAAGATTCTGGAGAGAACAGAAAATAAACACAATGAAATATTTAATAAAAGCCATTTTTATGCGACTTACTTTACAGGTTTCGAACTCACAATCTTCTATTTCCTAGTGTGATGCTTTACTTTATAGGGATGGGATAAACAGTTATTTTTCAGTAATAGTTTACTTCATTCTACACTACCTTTGGTAACAGGGTCTAATAACCTATTATTTTTATAACTTATTATTGGTTTGTTGATACTGACGAATGAATGTTCGGATCATTTCAAGTTATACAAAATATACAAGTATTATAAATAGTGAATACAGTTTATGCGTTTTATCCCAATAATATGATGCTATATTCAGAGACCTGTATATGATAGATGTCAAAATGTCCATTTTGATCATACCTATTACAATCTGAAAAAATCTCAATCTCCATACAAAATTTGACACCCTTTCGTCAATTTTTTTATCCCATTATCATTTTGTTAAAATAATTAACTTTTGTCTATTTTTATGTTATTATTTTCATTATATAAATAATTATATGTTTAGGATATACCTACATTGTATGTGGAACATCTGTACATAAAACTTTCGAATAATAAACGTTTTTTTTTTTAATTTTTTTTTTATTGTTATAGCTAATATATTTTGTGCTTATAACCTTAATTTTAAATTTGGATTTTTAATCATTATTGAAAAATCTAAATTTTAATTTCTTTGTCGTTTAGAGTTACACACTTTCACTTCAACATGAAATCAAATACAGAAAAGTGAACTCCGAATAAAGATTATTAAATTAAATTAAATGCTGAAACTTGAGACGATTTTATTGAAACGTAGATTTCTGTTTCATTAAAATATAATCTGATGATTTTTGATTGAAATAATATTTTCTTTGTATAACAAATAAAATAAATTTTTATGAGTAGATGTTTATTGAATCTTCTATTTTCATATTAATGTAAGTTACTACTAAAGGGCTACCTATTTATTTTTAGACATATTTCATTTTGCACTGTGTACTTTTCATTAAAGTAGAATAAAACTCACATACCAATAGATATACGAAATAATGATATACGTTTTATATAGTTTCATTATGAAATATTTTCTAGCATTTCGAGAAAAGCAATATTCTGATTTATGTAATAATGCTTTCATTTGTATTGCTTAAAATATCTAAAATAGATCTTTGTCTGCTAAATTGCTCAAGTATAACAATATGTCGTCTTTCCGGAGGGAAAAATATATATTTACATTTTTAAATCAGATTGGTTAAATAGAAATTTTCTTGACAGAAAGTGACATTAAAATATTAAAAATTTCCATTTTTTTTCTTCACTTTCTTAGATAAAGTATTGTCAGTAAAAAAAAAAAAAAAAATAGATACTAAAATTGAATTAATTAATATTTACAAATAAAACGCTACAGTAACTGGTGTAAATCAATTGTAATTCGATGGCGAGATATCACAATCAGCAACTACAGGTCCTAACTTATAGGAGAAAATTAGCTATGCCCACTAACCACATGTTCATTTAACACTAAAATGTGGCCACTAAAAAACTTACCACCGGTAGGCACCACAATAGCCACTTTCTACTACCTGCTGCATTAAACACAGGAAAAGTCTTCTACATATAGAACGTTAAAGAGAATAATAAAACGACAGACAGCTCTTTTGGTAGAATTTAGGTAGAATTATCGTCCTCAATACATAAAGAAATGAAAGGAAATCGATACCATGTATAAGAAAGGAATGGTATTTTCTAAGATTGTTTATCAAGCAATAGAATTAGGCGGATTGCGGAAGACTGGCCAATCGGAAATTGAGAAACTACTGGCTAATTTCGAACATTAAGTCTATAGGTTGATAAACAATCATAGAATCTGATTCCTTTACTTTTCTTTTGTTTCTTTATTCACAGATAACTGCACACTAAATTCTGCCGAAACAGCTGTCTGTAATTGTATTATTCTCGTTGGCGTACTATACGTTGAAGACTTTTCTTGGGTTTATTTATCTTTCGCAAAATTCCCTTTTAACATGCCTGCTATATTGTTTAACTTGAATTTGTCAGTTTTCTATTGTTGATTGATTGATTAGTTTGATTCCAAAGACTAAATTTAAAGGTGTACAGTTACTTTCAGAAGACGATTTTGTACCCATTCCCTATATTCAATAATAATTTGTATCTGATGCAAACTATTTATTCGACGTACTATCTTTTCAAAATTAGATGCTTGCTATTATTTTTGAAATAAACTTCTTTTTTCTTCTACTCCAATTTTCCGAATCCCGTGAAATCCCAATTTGATCTGCAGCACCATATTCCTTCAGTTATACGATTTTATTTGTTTTATTTTTCATAGATCAATGTGTTTTTAATGAAAATTTGATTTTTTTTTTTTTTTTTTTTTTTTTTTTTTTCCAAAAGTTTAACCGTTTAAAGAACATAACATAAAACAGAATGGATATAAACATATAATGTGAGTGATCTGAAAAAATTATCTTTATTTTTTTATGACAAATATTGACTACACACTAAACATATTATGCGTATATATATATAAGGTGAGTCCAAACTAAAAGCAGGCCTTAGCTGTAGCGGTGTTATGTCATAGCCCAGTGAGTTAATGTGTTAGTCGATAGATGGCATGGTAGTATTGCTAGATGCACATGAGTAGTTAATAGCTTCGCATCAATATCCTCATTGCTGGAGAGTCATTTGCATGATGGATTCCTCCAGATCAACAAACAGAGATCGACTGGGGATGAACTCATACGGCAGAATCGCCGGATCACTACACGTAAAATTGCTGTTGAACTGTCGATAAACAAAGAAACTGTACATCACATAATCCCAAAAATTGTTGGTTATGGCAAAGTTTGTGCACAATGGGTGCACAAGCATCTGTCAGAGAATCAGAAGACGGAGAGGATGGGTATTTGCCTGACCCATCTGTTGAGCCATAAACCCCCTTCATACGCGTTGGGATTAGTATATCAATAGCAATCGCAATTATTTATAGTTGTAGTATTCCACATGAGCTGTAATTATAATAATGTTATTAAAATTTCCTCCCATATAACTTTAGTCTCCTTTTCATTTGGGCACACTTTATATATATATATATATAATGGGTGAGACAAAAGTCACAGAAAAAGAAAATTATTCAAAAAGTATTGGCCCCTAGCACTATGCGATTTTCCCTGAAATGAACAGAAAAACACGTTTTTTTTTAGGTAACAAAAGACTTATTAAAAAATCAGTTTAAATATCCTTCACCAGGTGACACTTGAATTGTAAAATTACTTCTTATACAGCGGTACAGAACCTTCAACAACGTAGCTAGGACTGTAAATACTCAGTGTGACGGCTTTCATTCATTATAATTACCATCAGACGTTACGCAATCGGAATTTCCGCTAAAAAAGATTCAGAATTCGCAATATGTCATTTGATCCGCTGTATCTGTTTTAAATGTAAGAGGATAATATGAATACAGCGTGGTATGCTTAGCCCCCAGTAGGGCCATCCAAGCCGCATAGGGTGCCTGACTAAAAAGAACACCCTGGTCCTCCAGGTCGGGGATTATCACGTAGGGCCAACTCCCCTTTTGGTGTAAAAAACCAACTTGCTACGAAAGCAAGAGCAGGAAAACTAAATGCTGTTTTTGGTTGAAAGGAAACCTCAGCATTGAAGAAATTCCTAAATAAAAAAAATAAATAAATAAATAAATGTTCGTGAAAAATGTGACTAATATTTTTCTTAGTTAAAGCTACAGTTAGTACTTTTTGAATAATATATATTTTATTTTATTTTTTGTGACTTTTGGATCACCCGGTATACATATATTGTTTTTGACATCAAGTGGCCAAAAACTTGAAAAAATGTTTATGAAAGAAAAATCAGACTAATAGTTACTAGCCAGGGATCAAATTTGTTAAATTTTACTTTTTTCTGACTTATGCACTGCATTATAAATTCAGAATGTCTGCACAAACATATTTAACGTAAATACTACATTAATGCTGTGAAAATCTGAATTATCAAAAGAAAATTTTGACTTTTTCCGTTTTTCTATGAATGTTAATCGGGAAAAAAAATGCAGGCGAAATTATAAACACTATTTGCAAATTCAAACATCACTTAACAGGTACATTCCTTCGGCTTTTGTTGATGTATATGAAGGGTTAAAAAATCCATTTGTGATTTCCAAGGCACCAAATTTTACAATAAAAGAAAATAAGAAGACTTCATTGCTTTGAGAAACAACAAGTTTTGCTGTTGAACATTCTTCATTTTGGAGGAGTTTTGACTTTCTGTCAAAAGTTTGTGTCCTTCAATCAACTTGAAAGATATTAAAATTCTTCTACCTTTCGCATCTTTATGATTCTGTTACTTTGGATTTTCAACATTGTGAGAAATGAAATCCAAAAGGCGAGAAAGACTTTTAAAATGAAATGCATGACTTTGGAACATCGTTTTAATTTCAGAAAAAAAAAAAAAAAAAAAAAAAAAAAAAAAAAAAACCAGACTCAACACTCTTATTGAATATAATTTGGAAATAAATATGTTGTTTCCTTTTGTATAATTGTTGGGACAAATAGATGCTCAATTGTTCTTACATTAGTGGCTTTAAAATAATCATATCGTAGGTGTTAGTACAATTTGAATATCAATTAAATATCCGGGCACGCGCTGTGAAATGCTTCAAAAGATTCTTTTTAATTAACAACATGAACATGAAATCTGAAAGAAAGAAAATTAAAATTAAATAATATTATTCTCCATTAAATAATAACAACTCATTATACATTTAACTAATGTCTTTATTAAAATTCATAAATTATTTATTTACTAAATTATAAAATTATCATTCTAATGCAAAACATTTTCAAGCATAATTTCCGGACTTTTAACAATGATTTTCTCAATACAAATTTGATTTTATCATAGTTGAATCAGGTATGGTCTTAGTCACTCTTGGAAAAATTTTAAATAACTGACCAAAATAATCAAAAATGAATTCTTCTCACCTAATCACCAGGTAATTAAAGAGTGAGTGATGCCGAATATTAGATTGAAGACCATTATTGTAGGCTTCTTCACATTCTTCTTTAAGCACACTTAAATAAAATATATTCTTCCGTTTTATTAACTGTATGCGTCTTTTATGTCAAATGATGGCTGGACCCTTTTATTAATGTATGCTCATAAATGAAAGAGCTATTGAGTTTTCTTAAAAACTGTAAAATGCATATTTTTAAGTCAAAAGAATGACTGAAGTTGTAACGTCATTTTTTAGACGTATTCACAGGATGAAATCTCCATCATCTCTGACTAAAAATTTTTTTACTCTATTTTTCTGGACACTTTTCATTATGAATTTTGTAGGAGGTTTCAGTTTATAATTTTATCAATGGGCCATTTCTTCTGTTGGACCACTTCTGCTCTAATCGGCTTACTTTGGGGTTTCCCTGTGTGGTCCGTGGAATACAGTGGCGGTAGCCTGGAGATTCTTCTTGTGTTACCTCTGTTTTTTGGTGCTGTTAAGATGTTGGTCATAAATTTTCATCATCATTTCTTTTTCGTGTATCATTTTATGGCTTTTTATATCATTTTGTGATTTTCTTCTCTTTTTGTTCTTTTTAAATAAAGGTTGCGCTTTACTCAGCAATAGTACAGTTTTTACATATATATATTCTGGTGTGTCGTAAGTAGAGTGTGTCGCAATTCAGGTGCATCTTCAATTAAAAAAGATTGAGAAGTACTGATATAAATGCACCAAACTTGATACGTAGGACAATCATTATAAGGAATTTTGCTTACTTATGTGTATATCGACGTTCAGGTAGCGCTGCTATTAAACGTTAATTTTTATATGGCTACATCTCACCACCTTTAGGATAAATTTTCAACAACGTACATATTTAAAGCCGATTTGTTACTCGTTTCGTTGATTAAAATTTTGTGCTTGCTAACCGGTAGGGTGCGCTGTTATAAGAAATAATGTAGAAGAAATTTTTGGGACGGACACAACATAGCAGAATAAAGACTTTTTAAATTTAGAAGTAAATCATTAATGTTATTGAGCATTATATTACGATTTTATTTAAAATATAAACCTTTTCTTATAAAAGCTACGACAGAAAATAATTAAACAGAAAAATATAACACGATAAAAGCATCAAACTATTCAAAGATTATGTGGATTTTTATGAAAAAATATGCTTTTGAAACAAGACGGTAAAAATCAATAACTTGTAAAGTAATAAAAATAAAAAGATGACCTTTTCACTAGAAAAATACATTTGAAGTGCTTTATTTATTTTATTTATTTTATTTATTTATTTTTTTTTTTCTCATTCAAGGAAAGAAAAAATTAATTCTACGAAAAGAAAGGGTCTTTAACAGATGGCTTCGTCAGAATACAAAAATAAATAGCTGACCATATAATATGTAGATAGAATAATTTAAGCATAAAACGTCATTTTAGCAGAGAAAGGGATTTTTAATATTAAAAAAAAAAAATGATTATTTATTTATTTATTCTTGCTGCATTAATATTCTTGTTTTCGGGTCAAAATATCTCACTTTTTTCTCATCCTTTCTGTGTAAAATAATCCATTTAATGCCAGTGCTCAGTTAGGTTCTTCTTCTTCTTCTCTTTTTTTTTTTTTTTTTTTTTTTTTTAATAGTTTATGTTTTATTGATTATTCGATATGCATAGTAAAATTTTGGCAGACAAAAAATACATAAACATGATGAAAAAAGAAAGATTTAAAATCATTTTATTTTATTGTGCCAGTTTAAATTCTTTTAGAATTGAGTTCAAATTTTATGTTTCTTTTCAAATTAAAATTCATCAAGTTGTTTTGTCTAAGCAGACTCAAAAGTCTTATGTATTATTCTTCCTTATTCTGTCTCATAAAAAAAATTATGCAAACAGTTCAATAAATGTAACATTTTGTAATTTAATTGTAGTGCACTGTTTTCTGCTTTTTTCTTGAAAATTCTCAATACACACACATTGAAATACTCAATAATATTTAGCATATTCTCTTAAATATATTTATAAATCTGAGCAAAAAATGTGTTTTTTAATTAGCGTTTTTGCAGCATTTTATTAAAAATAATATTTTAATTGTTATTTATTAGATAATTTAGCTTTTGAATTTATTGCTGGGATTAAAGGGGCACTAAATTTGTACAGCATTAAAGAAATTGCAATATCATGGAAAAAGAATTTTTATTTATTTATTTATTTATTATTTATTATTTATTTATTTATTTATTTTTGTAGAATAAAAATATTCCATGACAAACATTATCTGGTTTACATTTGAATGATTAAACAAATTTTGTGCTTAAATTAATCGCTTCATTAAAAAAAATAATAATAATAATAGGTTAATAAAATAACGATGCATCGTTGCACATTTCACAGTACTTAATCCCTATCCTTTCAGTGTTTCTAAACATATTTTTATTTATTTAAGTAAATATAAAAAAAAAAAAAAAAAAAAAAAAAAAACGGGAGGGGGAAGAGTTATGGAGAATTCTTTTAGCGTATTAAAATACTTATAAAGATTATAAAGATATTATCGAAAAAGAACAAGATTTATTTCCTTTTTTTTTTTTTTTTTTTTTTTTTGACTGAATTTTAATTTTCTGTATCTTACTGTGATGGTATGTAAAAGTAAAAGTTCGATAGCTTTGAACGGTTGAAATATTTAACTATCAGAAAATTATAGTTAAAAATTCTCTTTTCCTTAAAATGACACATTATGAGTTAGTACTTCAATAAAAAAAATAAAAATCTGGAGTGACTCCACTCGACTTTCCGAACATTGCGTAATTAACAGTTTTGTAGAAAAAGTAAAGAAAGAGGAGTTGTTAAACAAACAAAAGAGATAACCATAATAGAGTCTTTGAGTATTTTTCTCCATATATTACACGATGTTTTATTTAACGCTACTGAACTTTGAGCCCATAGATCATAATGATAAAGAATTTTCCTTGTGTTCCTGTAAAAAACATATAAATTCTAGATTCACCAAAATGCTTATAGTTAGTGCAACAGTGATTTATAATATTCATATAAATTTTCAGCCCAATTTAATAAGGCGTTTAGATGCTATCACACTTTTAACTAGTATGTTGCGGCCACCACATGACTTTCTTCTATATTTTCCTATACAAATTCACTCAGCAAAAATAATTTATTAAAATTATAATTTTAAAAAATTATCTTCCATGATAATGCAGATGATTTCCATATTAGAGAAGTCGTATAACACCATATATTCAAAAAATGTACATTTTATTCTCAATATTAAAAAAAAAAAAAACGATTTTTTTTCTAAGTTTTTTTTTCGTTAAAAGTAAAAAAAAAAAAATCGATAACTTCATTTTAAATTATCGCAGATCTATGGTTCAACCATTCGTTTTAAAGGTACTGGCGAGCTCTTTTGAAAGATACCCATCAGAAAAATTTACTCCCCTCGAGGGGGACTTCCCCCCACCCCAGGGGGGGGGGAGTGGCGAGGCTCCTACACATACAAAATTTTATTCCCAGTTGACTATCTCTATTATAAATAATTCTGGTAAATTTCATAATAATTATTAAAAAATAATTCTCTTTATGCACATTTATACAAAATTTTTTACTATACCACCATGTTAAAAATTTAGAAAAAGCAGGATGGCAACGCAACCTGTAAGACAATTTTTACCAAAAGTTGACAGGCACTAATTTATGTCAAGGTGCAACTACATACCAATTTGTATGAAATTCTGTGAAGTAGTTCTTGAGATACAGTTGCCACAAAAGTTTGTCACACACACGCAGAGACTGACAGACAAACAGACAGACATTTTCTAAAAAATGTCAAATCGTGTTCTACAGCTCTCAAAACGTGTAAATCCATCAAAAACCCGAGGTCGAAAATTTTTACGAATCCAATACTTTTTTCTACTGAATATAGAAGAAAGTAAAAAGTTGGTCCCACAAGCCATAATGATAAAGAATTTTTCTTTGTGTCCCTGTAAAAAAACTGTAAATGCTAAATTCAGCAAAATCTATACAGTTCGTGCAACTGTGACCTATAACATGTGTACAAATTTTTTGTTCAGATTAAATAAGCGTTTAGACGCTATCGCACTTTTAAAAATTTGGCCCCATAGGCCATAATGATAAAGAATTTTTCTTTGTGCCCCTGTAAAAAAACTGTAAGTGCCAGATTCTCCAAACTCTATACAGATTGAGTAACTGTGGCCTATAATATGTGTATAAATTTTTTGCTCAATTGAAGAAAGCGTTTAGATGCTATCGCACTTTTAAGATTTTGGTCCCATAGACCATAATGATAAAGAATTTTTCTTTGTGTCCCTGTAAAAAAACTATAAGTGCTAGATTCACCAAAATCAATAGGGTTCGTACTATGGTGACTTACAATATGCGTACCAACTTTCAGCTTATTCGAACAAAGTGTTTAGACGCTAGCGTGTACACACACACACATACACACATACATACACACATACATACACACACACATACATACATCATCGCAAAAATAGTGAAGACAGACTCATTGGACCTCGAAACGTATAGAAACATCAAAATCTCAAATTCGGATTTTTGACATGATTACAATACTTTCCTCACTATAGTGTTCGGAAAGTAAAAAAACATTTTTTCAAAAATTTGAAACAAAAAAAAAAAAAAAAGGTGGGAGGACATTAATGACTGCATAATGTGGTGAAGTTTAAACGGAAACTTATATATATATATATATATTGATCATTTAATGTGTATGCATGTTTGTATTTAAAAAAGAAAAAAAAAAACATGTAATTTCGTTATTTATTTATTTATATATTTTTTTTTTCAAAAGAATTATTTATAATAATAATATCAATAACAAAATTAATAATAATAATAATAATAACAATAATCAAGAATTTGTAGATTAGAACATGAAATTTTCTATTTATTTCCATTAACTCTTTATTGTTATTATTATTTGTGAGCGCTAATATTTCTCTTACCCTGAAATTTAATACTATAAATACAGGTTGGAGATTAAGAGGTAAGATAACGAGTAATGCTATGTAAACCTATCTTAAACAATTCAAATTAGGCTTAGGAAGAGTTTTATATAATAATTAGTTCTGTGTGAGGGAAGCTACCGCCCCCCTCAACCCCGTCTCATTAATGCACCTACATTTGTATAGAATTTAATTCTGTTATTAAAATTAAAAGCTTACTTAAAATTATACAGACAATTTTCACACGCAACATTCATTGAAACTTATCAATCTTGATCAAACTTTTCCAGCAACAAACTTATATTAACTTCAAAATACAACATTTGGATCTCTTAAAATTATTCGTTTTTAAGTTACTCTAAGAGTAGCATAACACTAAATATCCAAAAAAAGTTGTATTTATTCTCAATATTACATTTAAAAAAATTGTAAAAAATGAAAAAAATCGAAAACTTTATTTTCAATCATCGCAGATCGATGGTTCAACCATTCGTTTTAAAGGTATTGGCAAGCTCTTTTGAAAGATACCCATCATGAAAATTTACTCCCCTTGAGGGGGGACTTCCCCCCCCACACACACACACACAGAGGGGAATCGAGGCTCCTATATACACAAAACTTTTCCCAGTTGACTACCTCTATAACAAAAAATATATATTCGTTTCATTTGGTTTAGTGCAGTCTATAGATGTTAAACTCTACTTGCCTTATATTTCCCCCCATAGACGTAATGTATTTGAATACTTTTGAGTGTCCCTGTGCATGAACCATTTGCTTCATCCCAACGAAAAGCTTACTGTAGCATCCCTATATGATACACATTTAGAATACCGAGTTTGGAATTTCTGCTACTATTTACTCTTGAGATATGCTGATAACAGACACACAGACAGACAGACCATTCGCTAAAAATATGATTTTCGTATTCAGGGGACCTCAGACCATGTAAATATAACAAAAACTCACGTTCGAAAATTTGACCTTAAAACAATACTTTCTCGACCCTATGGGTAAGAGAAAGTAATACAACGATATGAGAAGATGACGAAACACAAATTTAGAAATGCATATACATTAAATAAATACATATATATATATATATATATTTTTTTTTTTTTTAAACGCTGACATAATTTAGTTTTTAATGCAATTCATCAATGAATAAAAAATATGCATATGCAAATACCAGTAGAAACGATGCATAATTATGAAAAATTTAATTACCTCATGAAAGTTTTTATGCTTCTTTTTCCTTTTAGTTGGTTTTATTCCTCAGTTCATGTGGAGGATCAAAATTGTGATGGCATGTTTACGGATCATCCTTAGAGGTGAATCTCAATTGCTCAGTGCTGAGCACTAATGCGACGTAAAACCCAACCGACCAACCAACCATTCCCCAGTTTACCACAATTCTCTTTTCCTTTAAGCAGAATGCGTTTTTTCTAATAAAGAGCAGTAGGTAATATTTTAAAGCGTATTGTGTTATCTTGAACGTTTATATTGTTTTTAAGATAATTAATTCATAATATTTTTTTCACCAGATCCTAAAACTTTTCCTAAAACTATTAGTTGAAAAATTCGTATTCTTTGTGTCAATAAAAATAAAAATAAAATAAAATAATTTAGGTGAAATATTACTAATTTGCTTAAATATAATTTTAAAATAAAAACAAAACCATATGAAACATAAAAATATGTGTGGAATAAAAAATTTCTTTTACTGTATGTATAAGGAAATTTCCTTTTAAACACAAATGTGAGATTTTTTTCGTTGTACGTCTACATACGTCTCGTTAGAAATACTTGTAAAGGATGTTGTTTTTTATCTTGCCAAGTACAAATAAAAAAAAACTTTAAAATAAATGTTTTATCGTTATCGAAAGACAAAGGTAAAACTTTTCCCAAAACAAGTTTTTCCAATTTTTTTTTACTTATTTCCCAAAGGAAGGGAACAGATAAAATTCTACTCTGACACCCAATTTTCATGACATTAGATGTAGATTGACAGTATAGTTATAAAAAATATATTTGAAAATTAGACAAGCTATATGTATTTTACGTAAAGAAAAAAAAATAATTGGGAAATTGCATTAAGAAAGAAAAACGTAAAAGAATCATGCGATTTACAAATCAATGTATATACGAGATGTGGCTATTAAATAACGAGACTATTGCTGTAAAACATTTTATTTTTAATTTATACATATTTAGTTATTATCACCTTCAATATACACCCCTCCTCTATCCCTACAACGCTCCATGCGAATTTTCCATTGTTCGAAACAGTGCTGGAAGTCTTGTCCTGTGAGCTCCTGCATGAGGCGTGCCGCTTTTTCTTTCACAGCTTTAACTGACTCAAATCTTGTTCCTTTTAATGCAGATTTAACTTTGGGGAACGGATAAAAGTCCCATGGGGCCAGGTCAGGCGAATAAGGCGGTTGGTCTGAAACTGGGATGTTGTATTTGGCTAGAAACGTCTTGGCAGACAATGACATTTGAGCCGGTGAGTTGTCTTAAAGGAGAACCCACGACTTTTTCTTCCACAATTCGGGTCGTTTTTTCCTTACCTCTTCACGGAGTTGAGCAAGCACCTCAAGATAGTAATGTTGGTTAATAGTTTGACATTCAGGAACCCAGTGAAGGTACCCAATACCATGAATGTCTAAAAAAAAGAACCATCATCGCTTTGAATTTCGGTCATCATCTCCAAAGTCTTCTCAGCCATCTTGGAAACGGTTAAACCACTCATAAACTCGCACACGTGATAAACATTCATTCCCATAAACTTGTTTTAATGAAAGGTAAGTTTCACTAGCGGTTTTACCAAGTTTCACGTGAAATTTCACGACAATTCGTTGACTACTTTTACACTTATCAAGTTTTCGGCAAAACGAAACAAACACCTCTTACATAAACGAAGGTTACGGCCACACTAATTTCTCTACAAACACGGGAGGCGCTGCAATCGAAAGAGAAGGCTTTACGCTGCACAGCTGTCGGTCGTTCGGATTTGGCGCATATGTAGTTCAGTTGTAGCAGCAATAGTCTCGTTATTTAATAGCCACACCTCGTATATATATATATATATACATAGTCGAACTTCGTTAATGCGAATCTCGAGGGGAATAAAATATTTGTTCATGTTATCAGTAGTTCACGCTAACAGTAACTTTGAAACTAATCTTTATTTTGGCGGGAATTGTGGAAATAGTTCATGTTAAAAGTAATTCACGTTAAGCGTGTTCATGTTAACCAGGTGCGTATATATATATATATACACGCATGCATTCCTCGTATATATATATTTTTTTTTATTTTTTTTTTTTTTTTTGAGGAAGGTAAACTATATATATATATATATATATATATATATATATATATATATATACACGCATGCATTCCTCGTATATATATATATATATATATATATATTATTTTTTTTGAGGAAGGTAAACTATATATATATACACGCATGCATTCCTCATATGCGTTCGACTGTATATATATATATATATATATATATATATATACAGTCGAACTTCGTTAACGCGAATCTCGAGGGGAATAAAATATTTGTTCACGTTATCAGAAGTTCATGCTATCAGTAACTCAAAAACTAATCTTTATTTTGACGGGGATTGTGGAAACAGTTCATGTTAAAAGTAATTCACTTTAAGCGTGTTCATGTTAACGAGGTTGGACTATTTATATATATATTAAAAACAATGTTTCTGTTTTTTGTTTATTTGCAAAAGTAAATTAATCTTCTTTTGTTTAAAATTGTTCATTTGCAAGTTTAAAGCTTTTTTTCTTCTGTATATCTTTTTCCTTTTCTTTTCTTTTTCTTTTTTTTTTTTTTTTCTTTTTATTTTTTTTTACTTTAAATTTCACAAAAATCAAGTTTAAAAAGTTTTTTTACTCAATTTTAAGCAATTTCAATTTTGAAAAAAAAAAATTACCATTAAAAACTACAAAATTATAGCAAATATCTTCAACACTTTAGAGATGATTGAAATTTGATTGCGCAAGAATCCTAACTTTCATTGGAGAGCCCTCTACGGAGATTTTTTGAAGAGAAATTACCCAAACTAATTTCGAAGAAACTCCTAGAAAACTCCGAATAGTTCAGATGACGAGCACGACCTGTGTTCAAACCCAACACCTTACGTTTTTCATCTTCAAGTGCAGGATCTCTTGCCTATTGGAGAGATTATCTATCTATAAAATAACACTTTAGAGAAAATGAAACCAGTTAATTATTAATAACAGGTTACTTACCAATAACTACTTACTTCCAAAATTATTATCAAAAATATTTTGGGGAGAAAAATCCTATAATAAAAATACATACATTTTTAACAAAAAGAGCATATTTAAATTTGAACAAAAATTTTAATGTTTATTAATTTAACTATTTTTTTTTTTTAACTAAGTTTTTAAAGAAAAATTTCTGTCGAATTTATTTCTCACGGAAATATAATTTTCTTCATCCATTTTAGGACTTTTTTCTAGTATAGCCTGAAAAATTGCGTAACAGATTGCCTTCAATATTTTTATGAAAATGCAGCTTTTGTTTCGCACATATATATATAGTGTCACATAAATCATTATTTCGTTGAAAGCATGGTTGTGATTTGTGATGTAAAGTTCGAGGAAAAAGGAGGCATAGATGCTTTTTATTTTGAAAGTTATATAACGAAGCGTTTTCTATCTAAGCATCTTGTATGTAAAACATTTTTTTCCTCTATTCTTCGGGAAAATATGAACGGCTCTATTTTTATTTCTGTAGACAAAAGGGAGTTATTACAAACTTTTTGTTTTTTAGTTCTGTTTCTGCTTCCATTCTGTTTCAACATCGTTAAAAATAAGATGTTTCAAAGCTACGTTATTTAAAACCTTCTACAAATGAACTTAAAATTTATAAAGATTGTTTAGATAACAGAAAATTTTTTTTATATTGTATAAAAATGATGAAAAAATCTGCAGAAACTAATATTTAATGTACCGTAAGCAAATATTCTTTCTTTAAAAAAAGTTTTAATGATGATATTGGAAATACAAGCAAATCGTGTAATCTAAAACATTTTCATTTGATGTTTATATCCCAATTGCACTTTCAATGACTAAAGTCAATATACTTTAAAATCAATATACTGGTTATCATTTAGGAGGATTTTTTTTTTTTTTAGAAATCGATCAATTGCAAGCACTTATAGTTTATTTATCTATCTGCAACTATATATTTATATCGAACATATGATATATCATTTCTTCCTATGCAATGTCTGAAAAAGTTTCCATAATACATCTACATCTATATATTTATTTATTACAATATACATAGATATAATGATTACAACAAGTCAATTTCAATAATATATATATAATGGAAAATTTATCATAACGATAACTATCGAAATATTGAATGTGGACTATATAGACATTTATATAGACTTACCATAAAATTATCTGGTATAAATTCGTTAGCCAATTCAGTCAGTCTTTTTCTTTCATAAGGGTGATCATTTGAAAAATTCAAACTCACATTTAAAAAATATATATATCTGGTGTGAAACAACTACACGGCTTCCATTAACCACCATTACGCGCATTATATACACTTTTTGCAGATAATATGATCATAATGCATAAAAATGACCTAACGAATGTAGACACTTAAAAATGTTCCGGTAAGAAAAAAACTAATACTCGTGTAAAGACATGAAAAGCAAATTTACATAGCAAGTTAAATAAAAAAAAAAAAAAAAAAAAAGAAGAAGAAGAAGAAAAACAATAGGTACTGACAGTTTTTAAAACACCAATTTCTGAGATCTAAAACTGACCTGCCTAATCAAGATGGCTAGTAAATTCCCGGTAATAACTATACGTAGTACAGGATAAAAAATATCTAAAGGTTCCTGATGTATCACTTCTAGTTTTCTAATTTTTCCCAAAAGTTGGAAAATTCAACTGTACACCAGACTTGTTTCAATTCTGAAGTTTCGTTGTTTTATCTTTATTGGTTTCGGAGATATGATAGTCAGAAGATTCCCCACATACATACACACACTGGCCAATTGCCAAAAACTACTTTTTCGGACTTAGGAGACCATAAGACGTGTAAATAAGGTGACACTCGATATCGAATTTTTGGACCGAATACAATACTTCCGGTACTTACAGTATCGGGTAATGGAA
The DNA here is from genome assembly GCA_963930645.1 of Salticus scenicus. Lineage (NCBI taxonomy): Eukaryota > Metazoa > Arthropoda > Arachnida > Araneae > Salticidae > Salticus > Salticus scenicus. The sequence continues at coordinate 286,774,654 of OZ005650.1, read as the reverse complement.
GTAATAAAATAAAATAAAAATAAAATAAAGATTTATGAATTGATTTCCGTAAAACTCGGTTACGTACATAACCTATACGAGAAAGAATTTATGGGATCGTGATATGAATTTATGATACATATTACACTTTTTAGCATGTTTCGAGACACATTGAAAATCTCTATAAAAATTGACATTTTAAACGTTCTGTTTTTTGTATACGCAAACAATAAACTTCTTTTGGTGATAAATCGATGCAGTTACGCAATTTCTGAAATTATCTATTTCTTCTATTGTACACACTGTAAATAGAAGCGTCTTAAATTCAGACAGAAGTGTGTCTGAAATGTCAATTCAGACACATAAATGTCTGAAACACTTACGAAAGCAAAATTTCAGACGCATGTGCTGTCTTAAATTAAGACACGTAAGTGTCTTTTTTATAAATGAGCTCAGATAAGTGTCTGAATAAGGTCGATATGTCTAAAATTAAGACATATAACATTTTCAGACACATAAAATTTCAGACATTTTACAATTTATGCACTTAAAAATTCAGACATTACAAATTTCAGACACTTAGAAATTCAGACATTTGTATTAATTAACAAATTTTCCATATGGAATCTACTTTAAACAGCATGCATATCCTGTTTTAACATTTTTTTAAACAAATAAATTTGACATTATTTTATGTAATATAAGTAGTTAACTTATTTAAAATACTTAGACACGGATCTTATTCTGTTAAAAATTAAAAAGCAAAGTTAATTTTTATTTAAAATTCTCACATGTAATAAATCAAAAAAATATTAAGATAAACGAAGCATGTAACTTGTAGCTAAGAAAGCGAATTCGTAGCTAAACAATCTTAAACAATTTGTGCATAATTGATTTTTTGTTTTCGCGTTTTAAAAATTATTTTATGTTTCCCTACACTTCAAAATGTAAAAGAGCATTTTTTTTTTTTTTTTTTTGGGGGGGGGAGGGGGGGGGTGTTCATGTATATAGTTTGTTTTCTTGCAAATACCAGTTTAAAAAAAAAAAAAAAAAAAAAAATCGTTTAAAATCCATAGGCTACTATTTTTTCATATTTATTACGCATTTTACAAAAAAAAAAAAAAACCTCTAAACCTCTACACATGAAATTTAAGATAATATGTATTAAGCTTTACTTCATATGAACAGTTTTATTGCAAAGACATAAAACTTCAATTTGTTTTACTGATTGGGAAGACACTCGACTTTGAATTTATCGGTTGTCAGTTCGATTCCCGCCGGGGTCAACGGGGACTATTATTGTAAAAATTATTAATATATGAATTCTATGCACTAGGAGATTCTAAAATCTATTTCTCACAGGTAAACAGTATAAAACGCATCTTTTTATTTATTTATTTATGAAAAATATTCACTTCAGACAGGATCAAAGATGGCGGAATTTCAGACGTTTCGAGTGTGAAACGATGTGCCTTTTAAGACACTTTTTAGCATCTTAAAATTGAACACCCGTTTCAGACACAATTTTGTCTGAATTTCAGACACTTGTATTTACAGTGCAGATTACTTGAACGATACTATAATTCCTCATTTTATCACTAGAAATGAGAGATTAAGCGACAAAATACAACCAGCGACAACTCTATAACTTAAAGAAATCTTAAAATCTAAAATTATAAGTAATCGCCAGAAACGAGCTTTTGGGACATTTTTATTATCATTGTTGTTATTATTAGTATTATTATATATGAATGTGTGTTTATTTAAAGCTACTCGTGCAGAAAGATGTTTTCTATGATTCGATGGATAAAAAGCTAAAACATTAAAAGAAATATATTATTGTTAGCAAAAGACAGAAGTAAAACTTCTCACAAAAGAAATTTTTCCTGTTTTATTTTATTTATTCCCCAAGGAAAGAAGCAAGTAAGTTTTTACTCACACATCCAGTTTTCCCGTGATTAGATACAGGTGAATAGTATAACAATAAAAAAATACATCTGAAAATTAGGTAACCATTGAAATATTTTTATACGTGAAGAAAAAAAAAAAGAAAGAAAAAAGAAATGTTGCAAGATTGCGTTACATTTACAGTGAAAGGATGTAGGGAAAACAGTCATGCAATTTACATATCAATGTGTTTTTTTGCCTTAACAAATTCTCAATTTTTATTTATTTTGGAAAAATAAGTTAATTTTCTTTCTTGCTTTTAATATCTTATTTAGCAGCTTAAGTTAAGATCATTTTTTTTTAATCTGAATTTCATGAAATTTCATATTGAATGATGAATTTTTTTGCTCAATTGCTTGTACTCTCAATTTTGAATAACCTGTTTTAACATTAAAATATACAAAATTGTTGAAAATGTCTTTAACACTCTAGCGGGGTGTTCTTGTGTTGGTGTTAGAGTTAAGGTTATTGTTTATGCGAGGTTCATAATCGTGAGTGGGTATGTTCACCGTGGAGGGTCTTTCTAGAGAGCCTAACATTCTCACGACCCATGTTCGAATTTAGCAATTCCCGCTCAGCCGTTCACCAGTTTTGGGAGCAGAGCCTCTCAGTCACCAGTGAGGTAACACTCTGAAAAATGTAAACTGTTAATTATTTGTAACGGATTATTTTTCAACATCTACATATATCGAAAATTATCGAAAAAAATATTGATGAACAGAAAAAGTTCATACAATATAAACCTATAAATTAATTAAAAATGAGCATATTTTAGCTTTAAACATTTTTTTTTTCTTAAAATTCCAAATACAAATGCACTATATCGAATTTGAAATGAATTTCTGTTGAATTCGTTAATATTTTATTTCTTGCGAAAATATAATTTTCTTCACACATTCCAGAAACTTCGGCTAGCTACTTCTGGACTTGATTGAAATATTGCAAAACAGACTGCATTCCAATTTTTTTTTTATAAAATATATGGCTTTTGTTTCAAAATATATGTACTTTTATTTGTTGTTATTGTCAGATAAATCATAATTTCTTTGGAAGCATAAATTATGGTTTGTTATGTAAAGCTCGCAGAAAAAAGGCATAAAGTTGCATTTGTTTTAAAAGTTGCGTAGCAAAGCGTTTCCCATCTAAGTATCTTGTATGCAAAAAAAATATAAATTTTATTTTTTATTTTATTCTTTGGAGAAATAATGTACGATTTCATTTTTGTTTCTGCAAACGGAAAAGAGTTGTTATTAGATTTCTTTAAGCCTCTGTTTGCTTTCATGCTATTTCAATGTATTTAATAGAAATGGCATTTTTTAAAACTATATTCCATGACTGATTGTACAAATGAACTAAAAATATATAAAGATCCGTTATATAATGAAGATTTTTATTATTATTATTATTATTATTATTATTATAAAAAAAATGACGGAAATTACAAACCTGAAAAAAAAATTGAATGCTTAAATTACCTACTTTACCATTTACTTTTTAAAGATAATCCAATTAATAATAAAGGAATAAAATAAACGTTCATTTAAAAAGTTTCATCTTTATTATGCACTTAAATAGGTAATATGGGCACTTAAATAGGTAATATAAAAAAAAAAATCAGCGAATACTGTTTCCGACAACATTTAAGAATTGATGTTTTGATGAAATAAAAATTTTTAGTATGATGATATTACATGTTTATTAGATGCAATTAAGATGTAAAATTTTATCAATAATATTTTAAAATAAATCATAATATTATATATAACTTTATAAAATAAATCATAAATGATCAGATTTTTAATAAGATCTTAGTTTTAGTTTAAAGTCCTCCCCTACTTCGCACTGGCACTTGAAAACACCTTGGAAATTTTGAAAACTGCTAAAAGGTGCTTAATAAATTTCAGGGGAACTTCGTTTGGTTTTAAAAAATTGAACTATGAGAAACAAGGGGCATCTAAGGGAGCAACTTTGAAATTTCCAACGGGAAGAAATATTTCATTAACTCATTGAAAAGGTCATCTCAAAACAAACGTTTGTTAAAATACGTTTTATCTTAGCATTTTATTATTATTATTATTATTATTATTATTATTATTATTATTATATCTGACTAAATATACTGCAAATAGTCTCCATCCTCTTTCTCGTATTTTAGCATCACGTTGGAATTTCTGAAAGCTATAACAAATGTATTCAATTAATGTAAGGATAAACTCGCTTGATTTTATAAAATTGAAGTGTGGGGATAAGAATGTATCTAAGGAGAGTAATTATGAAATTTCAAATGGTAGCACTGTAAACGTAAATGTCTTAAGTTCAGTTAAAAAAGTGTCTTATATGGATTACCATTTTTAAGCGAAAAAAAAAATACTTTTTAAGACACCTTTTTGCGTCTGAAATTAAGACATTGCCAGTGTCTGAAAACGCAGCCGTGTTTTAGGCATAAAAACACAACCGTTTTTTAATTATTTTTAATAAATAAATAAATAAATAAATATGTTGTGTGATTATGTTTTTCTGTTAAAAATAGATTTTATAATTGTTTAGAGCAGTAATGAAATATTTATATTAAAAAAAAATGTTTCGTTATCCGGCGTTGGTATTCGAACTCACACTGCACAAGGAAACCAAAACCTCGAGCCAAGCATTGTCGGAGTCAAGCATTTGCCAATCACGCCACCGTCGAACACAGAACTACGTGTTTTTATGATAGAATATACTGCAATATTCGCGAAACAAACCGCAGAGTTATGTTTTATTTCTAATTTTTGCCATAAAACTATTGATAGTATGGTATCTTAAAGTTAATAAATATTATTATCTTAAATTTCATATCTAGAGGTCTAGAATTTTTTAATAATGCATATCAAGTATGTGAAGGTTGCAGCCCTCGACGATAACGATTTTTTCCATTAAAATGGTGTTTAAATAAAAACAAACTATAATCATGAATGCAAGAAAATTTGTTGTTTTGCACTTAGATGTAGGTAAATATGTGAAAGAAAAAAGTTTTAAAATGAATAATAATAAGAAGAAAGAAAGAAAAAAGTTATGCACAAATTATTCATGATTGTTCACTTATAAATTCGCTTTCTTCTCTACAAATTACTTGCTATGTCCGTCTTCACACTTGTTCTTTTAATATAAGAACGCTTTAAATACAAAGGTACAGTCGGTAACAAAAATGACCGAACACTAGCAAAAATTCCTATGTAAAAAAAGTACACTTCATACGGTTTTGTTAAATAAATCCTTATCGAATCATGTTCTTACACTGACTAAGAACAGGATTCGACAAGGATTTATTTAACAAAAACGTATGAAGTGTACTATTTTTACATAGGAAATTTTGCTAGTGTTCGGACACTTTTGTTACCGACTGTATATATATATATATATTAACGAAATAAGCTTTGTATCTAACTATGTTATGAATTATGTTAAAGATAATAGCAAGCAAATATCATTCACATCGCTAGAGTATTATTCCATATAAAAATTTAATTATTTAAACCTACCATAGTTTAAGTATCTTAACTGCTTATTATATAAAATAATACTATGTTTATTGAATGTGGAAAAAAGTAGGAAAAGTATATTTTCTTATAATAGATACCATATGAAAAATTTCCTAAGTAATGTAAGTGTCTGAATTTCTAAAGTGTCTGAAAATTCAAACACTTTTGCTGTCTGAAAATTCGCGTATTTACGTGTTTCAGATATTTTTGTGTCTAAATTGGTATTTCAGACATATTTCTGTCTTAATTTAAGATATCTATATTTTAAGACATTTACGTGTCTGAAATGCCATTTCAGTTGCTTTTATGTCTTGTTTTAAGACTCTTTTATTTGCAGTGAGGGGTTCGTTAACTCTTTGAAAGATCTTCTAAGTACAAACATTTAAAAATTTACTTTTTAAAAATATACATTTTAAGTAGTTTATGAGTGATAAAAGTTTTCTCTAAAAGTTCTACACTCTTCCCATATCTACGAACCACCTCGGAATTTTTGAAAACAGTAAAAAATATAAAAATTTTATTTGAGTCTCTAAGAAGGTCTTTTAACAAAATAACAATCTCCCCTCCCTTTTGAAATTTTAAAGTTTTATTTCTTAGGGTTCCCCCTATACACTAAAAGACCCAATTATTTAAAAATCAAACAAGGATCCTGTAGATTTATGCAATAGATTTTTCACAGTTTTAAATTACTTATTTATTTATTTATTTAAATATAGGGCAGAGGGTGGGATTTATTTTTAAATGTTTAATGGTATATAATCTCCTTAGAAAGATATTGTCAAGAAAAAACGCATTTTTAAAAATGTTTGTTTTGAAAAGTCATTTGCAACGAGCTAACAAAGAGCACCTTTTCATTTGAAATTTCAACTTTTCCCACTGGATCCTCTCTACTTACCCCCAGGTCCTTTTTTTTTTTTTTTTTTTTTTATCTAAGGAAATCCCCTTTAAATGGGTGTAAAATGTGAAAATTGAATGTAAAATGTGCTTAACATTTTACATTAAAAATTTCTAAGGTGTTTTCAAAATTAAGGAAATCACGAAAGCCCCTTTACTCCCAAGTTAAATTCATTAACTATATGTACATTTTTTCTTTTTTTTTTTTTTTTTTTTTTTTTTTTTCAGAAATGGTAAAAGATAGAGTTATTAGTTTGTTATGGCAGTTAGAATATGTTTTATCTGCAATTTAATAGCTCTTTTTCTTTCTAAGTGAAACTGAAAAATTATTATTAATTATTTAAATGATTTTTTCTCAAAACGGGAATTTTTCAGGTTCGTATTCCCCCCCTCCCCCATATTTATGAAACTTAAGAACACAAATTTTTAAGACACTTATGTTATATTGTGCACTTCAAAGCAAAGGTTCAATTATGAGAGTTATTATTATTATTTTTTTTTTTTTTAGGCAGGGATATTTTAACAAAACTTTTATAATAAAAGTGATTTTCAAAAAATAATTTATAATAATTCTTCACATTGATTTAGAAAGAAAAATGCTCTGTTAAAGTATGTAAAATATGTACATAAACAGGTACATAAAGTTGGTAAATTTAAAATGGCGGAGATAGGGCTTTAAATAATAAATGATAATTTTTCCGTATGACTAGAGCTTTCTCGGCCACTAAAGAGGAGAGGACTTTAATCAAAATTTTAATCCGCCATTATTTCCTTTAAAAAAAAAAAATACAACAAAACTATTCTTTGACAATGTTTGTCTTGTAAATATATTTCAACCCCCCCCCCCCTCTTCCTATTTAAGCTTTTAAATTTTGCACCCTAGCTATCCCCCCCGTACCCCTTCTCCAACGTTCTTTATTATTATTATTATTAAACGAAATTTCTCTCAAATTGATGGAACATGTATTTTACAGTTTTCAAAATTTTCAACGCATTCCCAAATTGCAGGGAGTATGATTTGACTTTTGACATGCCTTATATATATTCATTTATTAACGAATAAAAGCATTTTTTAACTAAATTTTAGGATTATTTTCAACTAAATTTCAGGATTAAATTTTAAGAGAAAGACAAGTATACTAACTGAATTTATAATCACGCTTAAACATTGTTACAAAATGTTAAAAACGCTTTATAAAATCAAAAATGCAATTCCTGTAATTTCCGGTTATAGTACTTAATGGATGATAATATTTTTGAGTAGCCCTATAAATCTTGATTGGAATCATCTGTATTCTATACAAAACATTTTTTGGTCAAATTAATAATAAATGTCAATTTTATTATAATCTGTGCAAAATAAAAACATTAAAAAGTGATTTAAAAAATACATTTCATGAACGGAATGTTTTAAATTTTTTTCGGTTATCCCTGTACACAAACCATTAGTTGTATTAGCCTCATTCTCAATAGAGAACATTCCATATTAAACTTAAATAACATTTATCAGTTTCAAGGAATTCCATGAATATCTACGCGGGTTAAAGCGCGGACAGACAGACGAAAAATCAGATGGTCACAAAGACTGACAGATGGGATGATATAAATCTTAATAACTATTAAACATTGTTCGAAAGTGTTATAATCGCTTAATACTCGTATTATCGAAAATGCAATTCCCGCAACTTCCATTTATAACCCTTAATGTATCTGAAAATTCATTGTAGCGCTGCAAGTATTAATCTAATCATACTGCTTTCTATAGAAAACACAGTTTTTTTTTTTTTTTCATTTGAATAATGAATAACAATTACTTTTTGATTTGTGCAAAACAAAGTTATCAAAATGTGGTTTATATAAATACCTCTCTTAGAACGCAATGCTTTAGAATACCTTTGGGTGTCTCTGTGCAAACACCAGTGATAGTTAAATATATTAAAAACACTTTAAACACACGTAAATTTAAATTTTATTTAAAAGATGTTTAAAAAAAAAATTATCCAAAGCTTTTCGCTTTAATAGTAAAGCATCATCAGGGATTTTTATTATTCGTTTGTGTTTGCGTTGGCATAAATGAAGTCGACTAGAGTAGAACTATTTCCAACGCAAACGCTAACCCTATATGGGATAAAGCCAAAATTAGTACAGCACCATCTACTATCCAAGAACTTTACATTTCCGAAGCTATTAATATAATTAAATTCAAAAATGCAATAAATTCCAAAGATGCTGCAATTTTGGCAATAATTTGGCACAATATTATAAAATAGTTAACAGTTTATTTCTGCTAATTCATGATGGTTTTTCTCCTACAATTGCCTCGTGTGATATTTCAATAGTTCCAGCTTCTCTTATTTTTCTTAGCTCCTTGATCCAACCTCTACCGGACTTCAAATTGCTTTTGCTGATATTCACGTTATTAAAAGACTTAACTGTTGACTGTGAAAAGAAAACGCATATTTAAAACTGCTCATTGCAAACGAATAATAAAAATTTCTGATGATGCTTTACTATTAAAGCGAAAAGCTTTGGATATACAGGATGTTTATAAAGTCCTGGACCCATTTTGATGTTTAATAACTCATAAAATAATAAAGATAGATTAAAATTAATAATATAAATGGTTAGATAGACTCAAAAAGTTTCATGACCTTTGTCAATGAACTTCCACGTGTGCCCCCTTCGTCGCACGGAGTCGCAAAGAGAGACCGTCTTTTCTGTAAAAAAGAAAGGCCCAATGACTCGGTCGTGCATTAGTCCACACCACACATTAACCTTTGGGGAATCCCTTTGTGGCTCACAGTATTCATGGGGGTTTTCAAAAGAGTCAAAGAGTAAAAAAAAGTCAAAAGAGAGAAAAATGCAATTAATAAGCAGACGATATTTAGAAAAGTACAGATATTTAGACTGGAAAATGAAATTATCTGAAATTAACCTCAAGCGCAGACGATATTTACAAAAGTAAAGATATTCAAACCTGAAAAGAAAATATATGAGTTATTCCATCAATAAATGCCATAAGTTTGTTTATATCTTCATTATTTTATGAGTTATTAACCATCAAAATGGGTCCGGGACTTTATAAACACCCTGTATATATATATATATATATATATATATATATATATATATATTAACATCTTTTAAATAAAATTTAAAAAGAGGAGTTGTTAAACAAAGAAAAGAGAGAAAACCATAATAGAGTGTTTGAAAATTTTTCTCCATATATTACACGATGTTTTACTTAACGCTACTGAACTTTGAGCCCATGATCATAATGAAAAAGAATTTTTCGTTATGTCCCTGTAAAAACCTATAAGAGCCATTTTTTTTTAAAGCTGGACAAAGTCTATGGAGGTGTGATAGTTGACATTTAAAATTTTCCCGAAACTTTCAGGATATGTCAGTAGTACTGTGATAAGAAAAAGTGAAATTTATTTTTTTTCTGAATTTCATTTGTTTGACCTAGAGAGGGGGGTCAAAGTCTGAGGCCGTAAATAAAGGGTGCCATTTTAATATCATTTTACTCCTAAAGCCATGAGTGACCCATGTCAATTTTTTTAAATACGGATACTACTTGATACTAAGTACATTTTAGCATAAACAGTTTGGTGGGTCATTCATGGGATGAAAGGCCAGGGTCATTCAAAAGTGCAGTTTTCGTTGATTTTTTCCATGTTTTCAGTCTGAATATCTGCTAAGGCCATGAGTGCCCCATAGAAATAATTATGGGGTTAATTACACACCTTAGTACAGAACTTAAAAATATTTAAAATTGCATGGGTCACTCTTGGCTTTAGTTGATAAACGGTCTCAAAGTTGAAAATTTTCAAAAAAAGGTCAAATTTGATGGTAAATTACTCTATAAGCCATGAGTCAATAACTATGAAAGAGAGTTTTAATTATACCCTAGATGGTCTAGTTTTAGACCCAGGTTACAAACCTATGGGACTTGCAAGATTTATTTAGATGTAGTCTATTTTATATCGCCAATGTGTACCTGTTCTATGTAGTACAAAACGCTTGAGACCCAATTTTGTAATACAGTAATCCTTGTTTAAAACTTCCCATTTTACATTACAGAGGTCAGCATCAAAATAAATATAAAATAAATATAAAATTAAAAAATCTGTAGTGACTCCACTCGACTTTCCGAACATTGAGTAATTAACAGTTTTGTAGATAAAGCCTATAAATGCTAGATTCACCAAAATGCTTATAGTTAGTGCAACAGTGATTTATAATATTCATATAAATTTTCAACTCAATTGAATAAGGCGTTTAGATTCTATCGCACTTTTAAAAATTTGGTCCCATAGGCCCTAATGATAAAGAATTTTTCTTTGTGTCCCTGTAAAAACACTATAAGTGCTAGATTCTCCAAATTCTATACAGACTGAGTATCTGTGACCTATAATATGTGTATACATGTTTTGCTCAATTGAATAAAGCGTTTGGATGCTATCGCACTTTTAAGATTTTGGTCCCATAGGCCATAATGATAAACAAGTTTACTTTGTGTCCCTGTAAAAAAAACTATAAGTGCTAGATTCATCAAAATCGATAGGGTTCGTGCTAGGGTGACTTGCAACATGCGTACCAACTTACAGCTCATTCGATCAAAGCGTTTAGACGCTAGCGTGCTCACTCACACACATACACACTCACACACATACACACTCACACACATACACACACACATACACACACACACACATACATCATCGTAAAAAGAGTGAAGACGGACTCAGGGAACCTCGAAACGTATAGAAACATCAAAATCTCAAATTCGGATTTTTGACATGATTACAATACTTTCCTCACTATAGTGTTCGGAAAGTAATAACCTAAGATACAACTGAAATGTGCATATTGTTATATTATGTAAAACATATATAGGATGATGAAAACAAGACTGTATACAAAAATAATAATAATAATAATAATAATAATAATAATAATAATTGCGCATGAGACTAATTGAAACAGGTGTTTCAAGTAGCTTCCCCTATATTTGTTTCAGCTGGCCCCTGCGCACAATTTTCACTTCACGAGATGTTAAGTTACCAGTACTTATGCTCGTGGGCGTTTCAAATCATATGACTAGCAAGCTGCACCTATACACTATAAACGCTGAATCAATCAGAAACATTCACCAATTTTTGTTACATAAAATGCAACATCACTTAAAAATATGAATTTTTACTCACAGTAAAAAACAGTATTCAAAAACAGTTTTATCCTCATAAAATCGACAGATGTTTACATACACATTTTTTTTACATTGTAAAGTAGGTTTTGTGTGTCTGTACTTCCCTTTATTGGCAATGAATAAGAACTTAAAAATTGTATTTTTTATTTCCATGTTTCAACTTACCACGTACTTCAACTTGCCCCTGTCTCCCTTATGTAATTTTTACCTTCCGAACACTAGGAAAGTATTGCAGTCATGTCAAAAATACGAATTTGATATTTTGATATTTCTATACGTTTCGAGGTCTCCTGAGTCCGTTTTCACTATTTTTGCGATGATGTATGTATGTGTGTGTGTATGTGTGTGTGTGATTGAACACGCTAGCGTCTAAACGCTTTGCTCGAATGAGCTGCAAGTTGGTACGCATGCTGGAAGTCACCGTAGCACAAACTCTATTAATTTTCATGAATCTAGCCCTTATAGTTTTTTTACAGGGACGCACAGAAAAATTCTTTATCATTATGGCCTATGGGACCAAAATTTTAAAAGTGCGACAGTATCTAAACACCTCATTCAATTAAGTAAAAAAATTATACACATATTATAGGTCACAGATACTCAATTTGCATAGATTTTGGTGAATTTAGCACTTACAGTTTTTTTACAGGGACACAAAGAAAAATTCTTTATCATTATGACCTATGGGACCAAATTTTTAAAAGTGCGATAGCATCTAAACGCCTTATTCAATTGAGCTGAAAATTTATATGAATATTATAAATCACTGTTGCACTAACTATAAGCATTTTGGTGAATCTAGCATTTATAGGCTTTATCTACAAAACTGTTAATTACTCAATGTTCGGAAAGTCGAGTGGAGTCACTCCATATTTTTTAATTTTATATTTATTTTATATTTATTTTGATGCTGACCTCTGTAATGTAAAATGGGAAGTTTTAAACAAGCATTAATGTATAAAAATAATAGCAGGAGACTTGGCGTTGGAATATTAAAACAGGAATAAACTACTACGTCAGATAGTTTGCACCTCAATAACTTTTCTTTGGCGTTTCTGACGTAGTAGTTTATTCCTGTTTTAAGCATTAATGTATTACGAAATTGGGTCTCAAGCGTTTTGTACTACATAGAACAGGTACACATTGGCGATATAAAATAAACTGTATCTAAATAAATCTTGCAAGCCCCATAGGTTTGTAACCTGGGTCTAAAAATAGACCATCTAGGGTATAATTAAAACTCTCTCTCATAGTTATTGACTCATGGCTTATAGAGTAATTTGCCATCAAATTTGACCTTTTTTTGAAAATTTTCAACTTTGAGACCGTTTATCTACTAAAGCCAAGAGTGACCCATGCAATTTTAAATATTTTTAAGTTCTGTACTAAGGTGTGTAACTAACCCCATAATTATTTCTATGGGGCACTCATGGCCTTAGCAGATATTCAGACTGAAAACATGGAAAAAATCAACGAAAACTGCACTTTTGAATGACCCTGGCCTTTCAAGCCATGAATGACCCACCAAACTGTTTATGCTAAAATGTACTTAGTATCAAGTAGTATCCGTATTTAAAAAAATTGACATGGGTCACTCATGGCTTTAGGAGTAAAATGATATTAAAATGGCACCATTTATTTACTGCCTCAAACTTCGACCCCCTCTCTAGGTCGAACAAATCAAATTCAGAAAAAATTAAATTTCACTTTTTCTTATCACAGTACTACTAACACATCCTGAAAGTTTCGGAAAAATTGAAGATGTCAACTATCAAAAGTGTCCAACTTTAAAAAAAAATGACTCATAAATGCTAGATTCACCAAAATGCTTATAGTTAGTGCAACAGTGATTTATAATATTCATATAAATTTTCAGCTCAATTGAATAAAGCGTTTAGATGCTATCGCACTTTTAAAAATTTGGTCCCATGAATTTTTCTTTGTGTCCCTGTAAAAAAACTGTAAGTGCTAGATTCTCCAAAATCTATACAGATTGAGTATCTGTGACCTATAATATGAGTATAAATTTTTTGCTCAATTGAATAAGGCATTTAGATGCTATCGCACTTTTAAGATTTTGGTCCCATAGGCCATAATGATAAATGATTTTTCTTTGTGGCCCTGTAAAAGAACTATAAGTGCTAGATTCATCAAAATCAATTGGGTTCGTGCTACGGTGACTTGCAACATGCGTACCAACTTACAGCTCTTTCGAGCAGAGCGTTTAGACGCTAGCGTGTTCACTCACACACATACACACACACATACATACACACACACATACATACATCATCGTAAAAATAGTGAAAACGGACTCAGGGAACCTCGAAACGTATAGAAACATCGAAATCTCAAATTCCGGTGTTTGACATGATTACAATACTTTCCTCACTATAGTGTTCGGAAAGTAAAAATGTGAAGAAAAATAATCTGGTGTGTCACTCACACGACTTTCTCTTACCCTGAAATTTAATACTATAAATACAGGTTGGAGATTAAGAGGTAGGATAACGATGTTATGTGAACCTATGTTAAACAATTCAAATTAGGCTTCGGAAGAGTTTTATATGATAATTAATTCTGTGTTTGGGGGGCCACCGCCCCCCTCAACCCCCCGTTTCATTAATGCACCTAGATTTATATAAAATTTAATTCGGTTATTAAAAAATAAGTCTGTTTTAAAAAATAATTTATTAAAATTATTATTTAAAAAAATTATCTTTTATGGTAATGCAGACTATTTCCATATTAGAGAAGTAGTATAACACAAAATATCAAGGAAAGAAAGTCCATTTTATTCTCAATATTAAAAAAAAAAAAAAAAAAGAGTTGCACTTCGGGAGTGCGGACAGAAGTGAAAACGTGAACAATTACGTGTGTAATTCTTGAATCGTCAGGAAATATTTTATTGTGTAGGAAATACTTTTAACTGAAGTGTTTTTTTATTCATTAATATAAAAATTATATTACTACAAAAATTATATTACAATTTTATTTAATGCTCTAACTGGAATAGAGGCAGTGTCCGGAGATGAGAGAAGTCGTGTAGAGCCGCACCAGATTGTAAAAACGTGAGAAAAATGGCGGCTTTGGCCTTTCTCACGGTTTTGTGAGGTCTAACTGCAATAGAGACAGTGTCCGGAGATGAGAGAATTCGTGTAGAGCCGCACCAGATTGTAAAAACGTGAGAAAAATGGCGTCTTTGCCTTTTCTCACGGTTTTGTGAGGTCTAACTGCAACGTTTCCGGCTGCAATCTTTAAGAGACAGTGGCCGGAGATGAGAGAAGTCGTGTAAAGCCGCACCAGATTGTAAAAACGTGAGAAAAGTGGCGGCTTTGGCCTTTCTCACGGTTTTGTGAGGTCTAACTGGAATAGAGACAGTATTCGGAGATGAGAGAAGTCGTGTAGAGCCGCACCAGATTATAAAAACGTGAGAAAAATGGCGGCTTTGGCCTTTCTCATTGTTTTGTGAGGTCTAACTGCAATAGAGACAGTGTCCGGAGATGAGAGAAGTCGTGTAGAGCGGCACCAGATCGTAAAAACGTGAGAAAAATGGAGGCTTTGGAATTTATCGCGGTTCTGTGAGGTCTAACTGCAACGTTTCCGGCTGCAATCTTTAAGAGACAGTGTCCGGAGATGAGAGAAGTCGTGTAGAGCCGCACCAGATTTCAAAAACGTGAGAAAAATGGCGGCTTTGGTCTTTCTCATACTTCTGTGAAGTCTAACTGCAACGTTTCCGGCTGCAATCTTTAAGAGACAGTGTCCGGAGATGAGTAAAGTCGTGTAGAGCCGCACCCGATTGTAAAAATGTGAGAAAAATGGTGGCTTTGGCCTTTCTTACGGTTTTGTGAGGTCTAACTGCAACGTTTCCGGCTGCAATCTTTAAGAGACAGTGTCCGGAGATGAGTAAAGTCGTGTAGAGCCGCACCTGATTGTAAAAACGTGAGAAAAATGGCAACTTTGGCCTTTCTCACTGTTTTGTGAGGTCTAACTGCAATGCAGACAGTGTCCGGAGATGAGAGAAGTCATGTAGAGCCGCACCAGATTTTAAAACAATATACAGTATATAATTACTAACACTTCACATTAGCAAGTTAATTGCATGATACATTATTTGTATCATACAAGGACGGAAAGCGTTTGCTGACGATGACGCGAATTCAATGATTTTTGTTCACCCAAAAGTTTTCACTTCAAATGGAAAGCGTTAGCTGACGATGACGGGCGTTCAATGATTTTTGTTCACCCAAAAGTGCTCAATGCGCCTAAAGAAGTTTTCACTTCAAAAAATACGATTTTTTTTCTAAGTTTTTTTTTTTTTTTTTTTCGTTAAAAGTAAAAAAAAATCGATAACTTTGTTTTAAATTATCGCAGATCGATGGTTCAACCATTCGTTTTAAAGATATTGGCGAGCTCATTTGAAAGATACCCATCATGAAAATTTACTCCCCTCGAGGGGGGACTTCCCCCCCAGGGGGGAGGCGAGGCTCCTACATACAGAAAAAATTTTTCCCAGTTAACTGTCTCTATTACAAAAAATATATATTTGTTTCATTTGGTTTAGTGCAGTCTATAGACGTTAAACTCTATTTTCCTGCAATTTCCCCCATAGACGTAATGTATTAGAATTCTCTTGATTGTCCCTGTACACGAACCATTTGCTTGATCCACACAGACACACAGACAATTTGCTAAAAACATGATTTTCGTATTCAGGGGACCTCAAAATGTGTAAATGTAACAAAATCTCGCGTTCGAAAATTTGACCCAAAAACAATACTTTAACTACCTTATGGGTAAGAGAAAGTAAAAATACTTCAGCACAATAATAGATAACCATAGATTTAGCAAAAACTCCGTTTAAGTTTTATAAAAAAAAAAAAAAAAAAAAAAAAAAAATATTATTTAAAAGATTACATCAGGAAGAAGTGACTGTTCATTAATAACTGTTAAATTTCTTAAAATTCTACAAACTTAATAACTTGAAGCTATGAATAAATGCAAATAACAAATGTTGTTGCTAAAGGCAAAGGATTAATTTTTGAATTATTACCAAAAATGCTTTTTAGTTCCCCATCATACTATAGGTATGGGGAACTTAGGTAATCGTGAAAATTTTCGACCTCGGTTTTTTGACTTTTCTACACGTTTTCAGGTATGAGGAATCCGAAAATGACAAAATTTCTATGGTGTCTGTCTGTAGGGTGTCTGTTAGTGTGTCAGTGTGTCAGTCCGTTAGTGTGTTAGTCCGTTAGTTTGTTAGACTGTTAACACGATATCTCACGAACAAATGATCGCAGAGAGGTCAGATCAGTTTTAAAATATTACTTTCGACACTGGCAAGAACCCTATTCTTTAGCAACATTCGAATTTAAAAACTTCGTAAGTTATTAGAAATTTACAATTTTCTTAACATGGGAGAATAGGACAAAAATTCACTTAAACGTGCATTTAATGGAAACTTTTTACTGTAAAAATGTCAGACCAGTTTTTAAATATCAGTTTTGATGCCGGAATGAACATCAGTAACTATAAATATGCTACTTTGGAAATTTCGCAAGTTATTGGAAATTTACGAATTCTTTAACTTGGCAGTATAGAGCAAAATTTCACATAAACGTCAATTTTGAGAGATATTTTCATCGTAAAGATGTCAGACTACTTTTGAAATATTATTTAGGACACTTGCATGATTATTAATGACTATGAATTTTCCAATGTAAAGATTTCGTAAGTTATTGGAAATTTACGAATTTCTTAACATGGCTGAATAGAGCAAAATTTCACATAAACGTCAATCTTGAGGGATATTTTCATCGTAAAGATGTCAAACCACTTTCGAAATATTATTTAGGATACTGGCATGAATATCATAGACTACGATTTTTCCAATTTAAAAAATTCGTAAGTTATTTGGAATTTACAATTTACTTAACATGTCAGAATAAGGCAAAATTGAGCATAAATTTCCATTTTGAGGATCGTAAATACATTAGACAACTTCAAAATTACATTTATGATATTTGTTTGAACATGATTGAATACAAATATTCTAATAGGAAAATTTCGTAAATCATTCGTAATTTACGATTTTATCAACATAGCGAAATTGTAAATTTTTCATATAAATATGAATTTTGAGGATTATTGCATTGGAAATAGTAGGATGAAAACTAAACAACGGAATTGACCCTGATAAAATAAATTAATAGATTAGAATAAGATATATATATCGAAGTGAACGGTGGATAGTCTATTAGGCGGGGATTTCATTCTGTCATAATATCAAGCTTTGGTCAAATTCATTTCTTTTAACATGATTATAATATGTCTCGCAATAGAAATTTATGAGAACATAAATATGATGGGGAACTGAGCAGAGTCCACCTATGCCAACTAGTTTTCACTTTTAATGAGATGTGAAAGATTGAAAATAAGAATTGCCCAAGGTTTCTATGTTTGATTTTTTTAATAATGAATAAATAAATATTTATTTAAAATTTTATTTTTTTTTATTTTTTTTTTTGGTCCATTAAAATAAATAGAAATATAATAAACGTCATATTACCCACATAACAAATATTGAAACAGTTGTTAAAAAGTAATTTTGGTAATCAGTAGTGACGACATTTTTTAGTAAAAAAAAAAGCGTTTTAAATTGCCAAAAACAGTTTTGGGGAAATATATTTTCAGCTTAAACAGAAATCATGTTCTGCCAAAATACACTGTAAAAAAATAACTATTACCAGCTGCAATCTGTGATTGGATAAAATAAATCACAGATTGCAGCTGGTAATAGGTTTTTTTTTACAGTGTAGTATTAGAGTTTCTGAGGTACAATTCAAGAATTCCTGCTATCACGCTGCATTTGTATATACATTTCCTTGTTTGGTGAATGCTCGAGCTTAATTATATCTGCCTAAATTTTTGCTGAGGATTTTAAAATTTTACGGAGTTTGTTTGCAAATTTCTCTTTTGTTATTTCTAATTTATAGATGATTTTATAAAAAAGTTTCCAAGTGCGTTATGTACCTACTGCCCTACGCATGTTTCATAATTTCCTTAATTATATTTAAAGTCCTATTTCTTTCTGTATCCTTTTGTAGTTAATTTTTAAAGATCAGCGAAGTTTGAAAATTATTATGTGGCAGTTGGATATATTTTTCAATTATATTTTTTTCAAATGAACAATATGTTTCTCACTCCTAGTGACTTACTAGGTACCGTAAGATACTGCTTTCAAAATTGCAGACAAAAGATATCGAGTTCGAACTAAGGTCATGGTCGTTGGCCTAGCAGTTTGCAATCTTTCTTAGTTTTCTCCTAAACTCCCATGAATATCGGATAAATCCCCTTATAGTACCCTTATAGTACCCAGCAAGGTCTAGGTCTAACATGTAGACAATAGGCTTTGATTTAAATACTAACACATCTATCAACATTGAAAACGATAGAACAAAAAAGACATCAACATATTTCATTTTCGGTACTTTAAGCATACTGTCATCAGTGTCGAAGAAATAAAAATATCAATGCGCTGAACATACCAGGGAATCGCATTCTATAGACAAATTAATCAGACAATAGAATGGGAGAGATTGAAAAGGATTAGTTAATTGGAAATCAGGATATCTGTGCTGTGGAAACGGTAGATGAAAATTAAGAAAATGTGAGGTTTATATAAGAGGAGTTCCGCAAAGAATTATAAAAATATTGTTAATTGTAAGTTTACAATACTACCCCCCCCCATATGATTTACAGGCTCTACATTCTCTTAATTTTCCCTTACTGTTTTCATTGCACAGTTTTCCCAATTACCATTGACTAATTCCTATCAGTCCATTCTATTCCATTGACTAGTTCACCCAGGATCACGTCCCTAGTGTATCCAATCAGCCATAACCCACATAACCAGGAACAAATATTGACTGGTTAATTCGTCTGTAGAATTCGCTTTCCTAGTATATTTAGGAGTACGAATTTTTCATGCTATTCTGCACTGATGATGGTATGCTTAAAGCTACCGAAACTGTTTTTTGGTAATTGAACTTTTTTAGTTTTTGGTTTTCTAACAGTGATATTGCTATAATTTCCTTTATCTGTTTAGAGTCAAGTCTCTGATTCACACATCTATCAATTCTACTAATTATTTAAACATTCTTGATTCATATTTTGAGTCAGATTTCCACGAAAATATTATAGTGGTTGAACTTCAGTCATTATAGTGATATTTAGAATTACAATAAAATTTGTATTAATAATAGATACATTTGTATGGAGTATTACTCGCGGGAATGCGCTGGGGTATTTCAAAACCCCAGAAACATTTATTACATTTTATACATCTTATATTATACAATCTGTCAAATGTGATCAAGAATCTCACCTTTCGGTCTGATTTCTTTTCTTCGTTTACAACGATGTAAGAGTGTTTATGAGAGATTTTTTTCCATATTTTACAATAAAGCAAGTTTGAAGAACAGAAAATTCACCAACATTCTACCTTCTACAAAAACGCAATAAAATCGCTGCTGCTTTTGAATGAGTTTAAATGACAAAAAGAGAAATATAACTTGTACTTCATGCCCAAAGTCTGTTTGTGAAGAGCATCAATATATTTTATATAGGAACTGTGTAACTGAAAATTAAAGAAGATAAACTGATATATATATATATATATATAAATTAGTTTATCTGTTTTAATAGTAAATATTAATGAATGTACTATTGAGGAGGAAATATACTAAAGCACATCTTTATGATCGAATACATACTTGCGAATACATACATCGAATATATAATTATATAATTATATCGATTAAATTAATATAAAGCTTGCATTTCCGAAACTTGATACTCAGAAATTTAATCATGGGGTTCGTGAGTTGTCCGAGAATGAAAGGCGAAACTTACAAAAATTCCAATAACTTATTCACAGAAATTTCTAGAAAAATACAGGTCTATAAACCAAGTATCAGCTCCAATTCAACCAGTAAACACAGCTTAAACAACAGCTGTCAATAGCAAATACACAGTACAGAGTGTATAGCAATAACACATAAAGCAAGTCTCTTTCAAAGAGGCCTCAAATCAATGCAAGCATTAGCGGAAGCAGGCTGAGAACTGAACTGACTTGCCTTGGCGAGAAAGCGCTCCTTATATACTGTTCCATTGAACCCAGACTTTTCGAGAAAACTCTAGAAAGTGGTCATCCAATCAACTTACAGCTTCCACATTTGGTATATCCCTAATAAGGATTTTCTCGTCAAGGTCGCAAAAATATCGCCAAGGAGGGAAAAAGTCCCGAAATCCATAACCTGCCTTATTGGAGCTTTTTAATGCGTTTTTAAGGGAAAATTGGGCTATTTTAATGCTAAAAGGACTAGAAATGCACAAAATTAGCATTTTATCAACTAACTAAGCCTCTTTGAAAGAATTTATACAAAAATAAACACAATTACTTACAATTTTGTAACAATATTTTATATAGAAACTGTGTAACTGAAAATTAAAGAATATAAACTGATATATATATATGTAGGATCCGATTTATGTGGGCTTTTAAAACAATAACGTACTAATTCAATTATTTACTAATTATTTAAAATTTAATAAAGAAAGTTAAAATATAATACATTATTTACAGAAAACGTTAATGAATTAGAATTATACTGATCCAATGTTCATTTGATAGTTCGATTAAAACAACTTGCGGCACAAACATATCACTTATTACTTCGCTTTTCAGTTCTCGTAAACGTCGTCTAAACAAGCATTCGTCAAAATGTGCGTGCCTTCTCATCCGGCCGTCAACTGCACTCTGAACTTCTCTCTTCAAACACTCTTAGCAGCCGTGCCCTCCGGAAGCTATGCCCGTCTACATTCGCATCTTTCCGCCAATATTCTGCACTCTCCATCGAAGATCAGCCGTTTAGGATTCCAGGTACGGCAAAGAGAAACTAAGTAGCTTTAGATTCCAATGTTCGGGGAAGCAAGGCCCGATACCATATATATATATATATATATATTAGTTTATCTGTTTTAATAGTAAATATTAATGAAAGTACTATTGAGGAGGAAATATACTCCAGCACATCTTTATGATTGAATACATACTTGCGAATACATACATCGAATATATAATTATATAATTATATCTATTAAAAATACATAAAACTTGCATTTCCGAAACTTGATACTCAGAAATTTAATCATGGCTAAAAGTACGTATTTATTGTTCTTGATTACCTCTCTTTATTTTAAGGATTAAAGTGTAAGACGCACTCTAAATATCAATTATGTTACCAAAGTTTACAAAACTATAAACAAACTTTAAACTTTAGAAATAAGATCTTAAGCCTTAATTAGATAACACAACTTCTCTTCAATCATGAATGTTGTTGTTGTTTAAACATTTCCGTTCTAACAAAGTCTTTTAAAGAATATCTAATTAAAACTAATATTTTTCAAAATTTCTTAAATCTGAGATTTAAAACGTTGTTAAAGTACGATAAATTCATGTGTAATAAAAGTAATTGATAAAATTAAATACAGTTGAATTAGAAAGTTGCCATTTTGTAATATAAATACGAAGAATTGCTAACAGAAAAGTTTTAACAATTTCTGTAGTTTTGGAAATTGAGCATATAATAAACTTTTAGTAGTGAGAGCAATCTTTTTAGATAATCTATGCTAACGGTATGATTTTTAATCTATCAGATTTTTATGCCGATTACTGTTTTCAGAAAAGACACAATTCATTAATAAATGTGAATGAACATATAATACAGTATTTTGAATTCAAACTTAAAATTTGTTCCTGAATTTATCTTTAATCAAAATGTAACTTTTGCATGCGTTTTGACTTTTACCAGTTACTGGGCGGTGTCACCCACATGTTATTGTTATTACATGTCTTAAAAAAGCGATGAAGCTATGTTTCAGAGTTTATATCATTTCAAAATAGCGCAATATTAGTGAAAAAACAGTTCATTTATAAATGCCAAACCAAGATGTTAAAAATATTTTCTTTTTTAAACTAGTATTCTATGGCCACCACAAGACTTTCTTCAATATTTTCCTATATAAATTCACTCAGTTCAAGTAATTTACAAAAGCTATTATTTATTAAAATTATCTACCATGATGAATACAGGCGATTTTCATCTTAAGAGAAAACTAACTCTAAATATCCAAAGAAACACATTTTAACTAACATCTTTAAAAAATGAGTTTTCATAATGATAATCTCATGTATCAAGTTTCGTACAGTTAAATGTCATAGAAGTTGAAATATAGTGTATTCCCGTTCTTGGGGAAAACTGCACTATAGCAGCGTAATCTATTGGTAGATATAATCCAAATTGAATCGGCATAATGTCTCATAATGGCTTTCTCACATATCAAGTATTGTTTGATTATACGCATTAGAACCTGAAATATAGTCTTCCTCTAAACTGGGGAAATCGCTGTATAGAAACACCACCCGAAAGTTGATTCGCAGTAACTTATGTCAAGGTGCGTCCAAATATAAATTTTTATGCAATTTTGCGCAGTAGTTTCTGATATATAATCCTCCATTAGATCATGCAAATCGCTGCACAGAAGCGCTATCTGTTGGGCAGTTGACCCCAAAAATTGACAGGTACTAACATATGTCAAGATGCATCTACATATAAATTTATATGCACTTTTATGCAGTAGTTCTTGAGATATAGTCTTTTCTGAAAGTGTGGAAATCGCTGCATAGCAACGCCACCTGTTTAGCGGTTGACACCAAAAGCTGATAGGCTCTAACTTATATAAAGTTTAAACTATATATGAAGTTATATGTATTTTTGTGCAGTAGTCCCTGAGATATAGTCTTACCTTAAATTGTGGATATCATTACATAGCAGCGCCACCTACTGAGGTGTTGACAACAAAAGTTGATAGAAACAATTTTATACCAAGTTGCATCTATATATGACTTTATATGCATTTTCGCGCAGAAGTTCCTGAGATATTGAAGTTCCTTACCTTAAACTGGAAAAATCGCCGCTGCATAGCAGCGCCCCTGTTGAGCGGTTGACACCAAAAGTTGATAGGCACTAATTTAGGTCAAGGTGCATTTACGTATAAAATTATATGCGATTCTGTGCAGTAGTTCCTGAGATACTGTCACCACAAAATTTTTGTTACACACTCACACAGACAGACATTTTCTAAAAATGGTCAAATCGTGCTCTGGACCTCTCAAAACGCGTAAATCTATCGAAAAGCGGAAGTCGATAATTTTTACGAATCTAATACTTTCTTCTATTGAATACAGAAGAAAGTAAAAATAGTAAGTAGTTTTTATTTCAACGAGTTTTTCTTTTGATCACTTAATCAAATAGTCACACATGTTTTTTAGACCAGTTCAAACATTTTGGCACTATTTGGCACAAAGAGGTAACAGCGACCCAAAAGTTAAAATAAATACTTTGTCAGTGATGTACTTATATTTAACTTAAATTTTTCTAATTTTTTTTATCCACTTTGCGATTCCAAGGTGATGCAGTTGAGACCCTTATTTCAGTAGACTGGCCGTTGTTGAAAACATATAGATGAAACTAAAACCCTCTCTATGATATAAACAAATTTTTTTTTCATGGTAATGGATTTTGTATAGTGCTACATATTTAATATTTTATATATCTGTATATACAGGGTGTCCAATCTTTACAACTTTGAAATTTAATAACTTTTGAAATAAAAAAGATATTCACATTCTGTGTTCTGCAGTTGTTAGTGCAACTCATAAAGTTTTTTTTCTGTTTTGGTTAGCCAGTTGTAACTGAGCATGTGGACCCCACAGGAGAAAGCACAATGTGTGGCATGGTTCATTGAGAGCAAATCGGACACACAAGTTCAACACAGTTGCAGGACCAAATTTGGCAAGGCGCCACCATCCAGACCCACCATCCGTGCATGGCACACCAGCTTCATGACCACAGGCTCAGTGTTACATAAGAAAGGAGAAGGACGACCCAGCACAAGTGATGAAACTGTTGAGCGGGTTCGCGAAGCATTCCAGCGCAGTCCAAAAAAATCAGTTCGTTTGGCTGCTACACAATTAGAAATACCCAGATCAACAGTCCACAAGGTGCAAAAAAAAAACTTTATGAGTTGCACTAATAACTGCAGAACACAGAATGTGAATATCCTTTTTATTTCAAAAGTTATTAAATTTCAGAGTTGTAAAAATAATTCTTGGACACCCTGTATATTCATATTTGATTTGATTTCCACATTTTTAACAATTTTAAAATAATACATAAAAATAATATTCTGTTTCTGACGAATAAAAACTAACGTAAGCAAAACCGCAAACGTCATTATTTGCAAAATTGTTTTTATGATACATGGCAATTAATTATATATTTATACATCATTTAGATAAGTATTTAATATCATTAAGTAACAGTATGTTAGAGAATTTTAATGCAAATATGTTGTTTAAATAACGACTTTTAAGCAAAACAAATTATAATATAATTGTAGTTGCTTTGTTTTCTTTTACATTTATTTTATTAGCTTTGCTAGAAAAAAAAAACTAAAAGCAATTCTTTCTAATTTATTACCTGTTGCTTTCAAAATCTAATTATTTATTTATTCATTAACTTCATTTTCACAAAATAAAAACTTTGAGATAATCATTTTGATTTACTTTATTCAGAAATGCATATTAACCTCATATTTCTTTTTGTTTGTAAATTTTTCTTACGTCAAAAGCTTAAATATTCATTTCCTTAAGATTGCTTGAATTTTATGCATACATTAGTTATTTTTATGTTGCTGTTAAAGCATCAAAATGGTCATAAAGATGCAAATTAGTTTTGTTAAATAAGGAGGAATGCTTTTATTCAAAGTTACATCACACGAACTTATAGTCTTTTGTATATTAAGAAGATTGCAGTTGATGAGAATTGCATCTTCTAAACTAGTAAATAATTACACACTTTTCATGTTAAATACCGCATGTGTTAGTCCTAAATTTATTCAACTTTACATAAAATATAATTAAGAAGGTCCTTTAAATCGATCTGAGGAATTTTAATAATGCAAAAAGACGTTCATGTGAGATTTTTATGAAGATTTACAGTTTAAATTTACAAAATATTTGTTCTACAGAAATAAATATGGAAAATTATGCGACTAAATATCACAATCCATCATACTTCATTGTCTCAGTTTAGACTAAATAGTGATAATAATAGTTACTTATTCTTGAATTTAACGAAAGTAGTAGCTAATGAAAAATTCAAATGAAATTTATAATGTTGATAAACCTACGTGGATTAATACATGGATTAAAAGCATTATTTCTTATAATAAATTCTATATTTTTAAAACAAATGAATGATGCCTTTGAAAAAATAGTTAAAAAATTGTACCAAAAAAATAATTTTTAATCATTATTTTGTATATTTGCAAAATAATTACCATGATTTAGCCAGAAGTTTTTTCCATACGGATGACTAAACACTTTCTATTTATAATGTATCTCACGGTACTTTTTACTGAAAGGGTAAAGTATATTTTTTATAACAATAGAGTATTTATTAACTAGTGGATCTGCAGATCAGGAGCCTCAAAGTCCTATTTACATCAGACATTATTCAATAGGTCATTTTTATTTATTCTTTATTATATAATCATATATACTGATTCGATCAACTTGTTACCATAATCAGATACATTCCTAAAGGGGGGCTGCCGACCCCCTCAACCCCCCGCTGTGTCTCTATTTGCATATCTTATAAAGTGTTACGGAATTGTACATGATTGCATTTATTTTTGTATCAGTTCTTTCAAAGAGGTTTGGTAAAGTTAATAAAATGCTAACTTTGTTTATTCCTAGTCGTTTTAGCGTTAAAATAGCCTAATTTTCCCTTAAAAACACTTAAAAACACTTAAAAAAGCTCCAATAAGGGAAGAAATAGATTTGGTGCCAAATTTGGCGACTGTTTCCCTCCTTGGCGAAAGAATCCTTATTAGGGATATACCAAATATGGAAGCTCTAATCTCATTATGAGATACGAGAATTTTAGAGAACAGTCTGTGTTCGATAGAAAAGTATAAAGGGAGCATTTTTTCGCCAAGGCGATCAGTCTCAGATCTGTGTCAGTTTCGTCAAATGCTTGCTTTGCTTTGAGCCTCTTTAGACGAGACTTTCTTTATGTGTTATTGCTAAACAGTTTGTACTGTTGTTTTGCTGTTAACGGCTGTTGTTTAAGCTGTGTTTACTGGTTGAATTGAAGCTGATATTTGGTTTATAGACCTGTACTTTTTTGGAACTTTCTGTGAATACATCACTGAATTTTTGCAAGTTTCGCTTTTCATTCTCACACAACTTACGGACCCCCAAGTACGCAACAATATGTATTCTTAATAAACGACGGTCTTGTATTATTTCCCTGAAATTCATAAATACCAAATTTCATACAAAAAAAAATTACATAGCATATCGGAAATATTTTGCGTAACCTTTAAAATAATTTCCAATTGTATGTCCACAATTATCAACAGGAAAACATGCTTTTAAAATTCTAATAAAATTTCATTATATTTGATGGGGTATAACCATGTTAAAATAAACTTTTAAGAAATATCGACTATAGACCGTAATAGTACGAAATTATTTTATGTATCCCGAAAAAGTAGCCACAGTCATTATAAACGCCAATAATAAGAATAAACCTAATTAATTATAACTCATTAATTTTTCAAACTAATTTGACATCATTTGAATGATCACAGTACATACTCGGAATTATTTTGTGTGGTTCCATAAATTATTTAGTCTATACATAACCTTTTTTAAGAGTAAACATAATTTTAAGCATCTTTATAATGTATGTTAATTTTATTAAGTTCAATGCAGCATAAACGCATTAAAGTTCGCGCTTAACTAAAAATTTGTCCATAGGCTCTAATGCTACGAAATTGTTTTGCGTGTCTCTGTAAACGAACCATAAACATTGTATACACCAGTAAAAACTATTCAGCTTACTTTGCGTTTAAAATTAATAATTGTTCCAAATTTAACATCGTTTGGATGACTACGTGACTTTGTCAGAACACTTTTGTAAGGTCCTGTACATTAATTAGAAAGCTTAAGAGCGCATATTTTCTATAAACAACATAAGTTTAAACATCTTACTCACGTACGCTAGTTTAACTTTCTTTATTGCAAAGTAAAGATGTTAAAATGCGTTTAAACGCAATTCACCTAATACGTCGTAATGTGAAGTATTTTGGCGTGTCTCTGTATACAATCCATAAAAAGTATAGACCTAAAAAAAAAATTGCTATTTCTATACCGAGCCTGAATATATGTGTCAATTTGCAAGTCAATCGGAGAATTTTTTCGGCCGCTATTGCGCTACATACAAATTCTTCCCATAGGCCGTAACGATTAAAAAAAACTTTGGCGTGCCCCTGTACACCAACTACAAATGGAATGCACACCCAAAACTATACAGCTAATTTCGTGGGAATCATGAACATGTGTACCAAATTTCAAGTCAATAGCGTGATATTGTCGGCCGCTATCGCACGACAGACAGACAGACGGACAGACGGAACACAAAATCCTTTTGAGTCTCAACAGAGGGCCTCCACTGACGTTTCGGCAAAAATTGGAAGTCAATAGCTTGATTTTTGCGGTGGCTATCGCGGTACATACAGATTCTTTCCATAGGCCGTAATGATAGAAAAACTTTGGCGTGACCCTGTACACGAACTACAAATGGAATACACACCTAAAACGATACAGCTAATTTCGTTGGGCTCATGAATATGTGTACCAAATTGCAAGTCAATTGCGTGATTTTTGTTGCAGCTATCGCGATACATACAAATTCCTCCCTTTGGCCGTAATAATAAGAAAAACTATGGCGTGTCCCTGTATACGAACTACAAATGGAATGCATACCAAAAACTATACAGCTAATTTCGCGGGGATTATGAACATGTGTACCAAATTTCAAGTCAATAGCGTGATATTGTCGGCCGCTATCGCACGACAGACAGACAGACGGACAGACGGAACACAAAATCCTTTTGAGTCTCAACAGAGGGCCTCCACTGACGTTTCGGCAAAAATTGGAAGTCAATAGCTTGATTTTTGCGGTGGCTATCGCGGTACATACAGATTCTTTCCATAGGCCGTAATGATAGAAAAACTTTGGCGTGACCGTGTACACGAACTACAAATGGAATACACACCTAAAACGATACAGCTAATTTCGTTGGGCTCATGAATATGTGTACCAAATTGCAAGTCAATTGCGTGATTTTTGTTGCAGCTATCGCGATACATACAAATTCCTCCCTTTGGCCGTAATGATAAGAAAAACTATGGCGTGTCCCTGTATACGAACTACAAATGGAATTCATACCAAAAACTATACAGCTAATTTCGCGGGGATTATGAACATGTGTACCAAATTTCAAGTCAATAGCGTGATATTTGCGGCCACTATCGCACGACAGACAGACAGACGGACAGACGGAACACAAAATCCTTTTGAGTCTCAACAGAGGCCCTCCACTGACGTTTCGGCAAAAATTGGAAGGCAATAGCTTGATTTTTGCGGTGTCTATCGCGGTACATACAGATTCTTCCCATAGGCCGTAATGATAGAATGACTTTGGCGTGTCCCTGTACACAACTACAAATGTAATACACACCTAAAACAATACAGCTGATTCCGTTGGGCTCATGAATATGTGTACCAAATTACAAGTCAATAGTGTGATTTTTGTGGCCGCTATCGCAATACATACAAATTCCTCCCTTAGGCCGTAATGATAAGAAAAACTTTGGCTTGTCCCTGTATACGAACTACAAATGGAATACATACCAAAAACTATACAGCTGATTTCGTGGGGCTCATGAACATGTGTTCCAAATTTCAAGTCAATAGCGCTATTTTTGCGGCCGCTACCGTGATACATACAAATTCCTCCCATAGCCCGTAATGATAAGAAAAACTTTCACATGTCTCTGTATACGAACTACAAATGAAACACATACCAAAAACTATACAGCTGATTTCGTGGGGCTCATGAACACGTGTACCAAATTTCAAGTCAATAGCCCTATTTTTTCGGCCGCTGTCGCGATACATACAAATTCCTCCCATAGGCCGTAATGATAAGAAAAACTTTGGAGTGTCCCTGTATACGTACTACAAATGGAATACATACCAAAAACTATACAGCTGATTTCGTTGGGCTCATGAAGATGTGTACCAAATTTTAAGTCAATAGTGCTATTTTTGCGGCCGCTATCGCGCGACAGACAGACACACAGACACAGCCCAAAACCGTTTTGAGTCTCAACAGAGGGCCTCCACTGACGTTTCGGCAACTAGTCGCTCTTCACTCAACTAGCGGTTGATATTTTCAAATGACCTTTTTAACAAATTTGTCGTATTCGCCAAATAAACAACAGTGGCTAAATATCGTCATAAATGGCCAATAATAAAACACTCAACTATTTAAAATTTATTTGTGTTTTTTATCAAAATAATGGAATGCGATTCATGAAATGTAATTTAAATTTAATTATTTATGAAATTTAACTTCAGTGCAAATTCATCAAAATTCTCGCTAGTTTATTTGTTCACGGGGTAATACCTAATTACCCCCAATTTTGTTACTTTTTTGCACTACCAGAATCCGATCCTGATAACAGAAAGTTATCGCAAGTTTCTCTTAGATTTGATTTTATTTTCATTTATACTACACCCCTGTATAAAAGTTTAGAAAGATTTGCAAACGATCAGTTTTTTTTTTCAAATTAAAAATTTATCTCTCAATGAAATGTTATCAAACATTGGGTATTTAAAGTACGTATTCTTCATGTTTTTCAGTGAAGATTGGTTTAAGACAACAAATAGGGGCCGGTAACAAATTGAGCAAAATTAATAATGTTTGTGATCACCCTGTATCGTTAAGTAAACGAAATGAACTGTAACTTTAGGATATGTTAACATAGACCCAGTTCAATTTGTGGATGAATTTGTGTGATGATAGCATGTTAAATAAGGGAGATATTAGCATTTATTTTAAAACTCCAAAAAAAATCAACATGTTTTTTATTTATAATATACAGAGTTTTTAACAAAAATTATTTTCAAATAGAATAAAAATTAAGTGAATTGTACAAAAAAGAAAGAGCTAGATTTTAGATATTTTCCAAAAGTTGAAATTTCTTAAGGGGTTTTTCACATGCCGTGTGATTCATTTGTAGATCCAATTATTTTAACCACTTTCCAAAGGTTGTTTTGGGGGAAAAAACCCTTATGATCTCACAAATCATAATAAATAAACAAAAATATGTTAGAGTTACAAGCTTATAAGGGATTTTTCACAAAAAAAGTACATTTGGAGTGTGGTTGAAATAATTGGATCTTAAAATTAATTACGCGGCATGTGAAAAACCCCTTAAGAATTTTCAACTGTGACCAAATTAAAATTATATCTATCAACGTTTTGCAAAATTCCTCCCCGTTCCCCTACATACACTAGAGGGCAGGAAGCAAAAACACAGTTGAAAACATAACACAGCTTCAAATTACTTCACGGGAAAGAAATTTCACATGGGGAGACTAGTCGTGAGTACACACACACACCAAAAAAAAAAAAAAAAGATTCTGTGATTTTAGAATTTTTTATATTTATGGGGGTGGCAGTGGGGGGGGGGGGTCGTTTCTTGGGGTGAAATTTCGCAAATTCCGTATTTTTGAGTAGAACTGTAGCAAAAATAGCAAAAAGACGTTGAAAACAGCTATGCGTCTTCTTTATAAAATTTCCAAAAATCCTGCTTTTTTTTGTGTGTGTGTGTGTGTGTGTGCGTGTGTGTGTTTGACTATCGATTTTTTTTTTTTTTTTTTTTTTGTGATGTAGGGGGGGGGGTTATGAGGGAGTAAATTCGAGACACCCTTTTTTTTCTAAATTTGTCCTGGGAAGTATATGGGAGCTGCGGTCACAAATTTTGGTGCGTGGATGGTCCATATGTATCCCACACTTTATTTACGAAATTTCTCCCCCTTTGGGGGGAGGAGGCAAAAACACATTTGTAAGCATAACTAGGCTCCAAATTTCTTCACGTTGAAGAAATTGCACATGGAGAGACTAGACTTTAGTGTAAAAGAAACAATTTCTGCGATTTTATAATTTTAGATTTTTAAAGGGGGGAGGGAAATCGATTTTCAGGGAGAAATTTCGCAAATTTCGGATTCTTGAGCACAGCTCTACAAAAAATAGTAAAAAGATATTGAAAACAGCCACGCGTCTTCTTTAGGATATTTTCAAAATCCCATTTTTGTTTTTTGGATTTTACATTTTGGTCAGCGTTACGAGAGGCAAATTCTAGACCCCTTTTAAAACTGTTCTGAGAATTTTCTAGCAACTGCGGTCTCGAATTTTGGTGCGTAATTTTTTCGTATATAGCCAGCATCTATTGTAACGGGGTTTTATGAAATTCCCCTCCCCCCTCCCCCTTAGAGTCTGGGGAGGGGAAATAAACACGTTTTCAATAGTAACTCTGATCCACATTATCTCAGGAAAGCGATTTTTTGTGTGTCGAATAGTCATTGTACTTAATGAACACGCTACAAAGTGATTTTGCGAATTTCCTTTCTATACCCCCTCCCCCTACGGGAAGGGGGGGGGTTAAAAACACGTTTTTTAACTTAAATCTGCTCCAAATATTCTTAGGAAAACGATTTTTGATGTGTGGGTCGGTTATACATATCTAACGTGTAATGAATGTAAAAAAGTTACCCCTTTCCACCGTTTAAGAGCGGAGGGGGATGAGAAAAACACGTTTTAAACATAATCCTGCTCCAAATTATCTCAGGAAAGGGATTTTTTGATGTGTCGGTTGATTATGTGTATGCAACACGCACTATAAAAAGATTTCTCAAAATTACCCATTAATCTTTTTTTTGGGGGGGGGCGGGGCGGGGAGTAAAAGAAAACACGTTTTCAAGCTTAAACTTGCTTCAAATTACATTAGAATGGCGGTGTGTGTGTGTGTTGATTAAATGTACGCAATATGTACTTTAATTGGATTTCACGAAACCTCTAACTCACCCGTGGAGTGTGGGTTGGGGTAAAAAGCAAGTAGGGCGTGCTGAAGGCAGTTAGGCTCCTCATGTTACTAATGGAACATCCTCTACCAAACGCAACGGAAATTTTAACTTAGGTTCCGACTGATTTCAGTAATTTTATTTATTTATTCATTTATTTATTTTAATTTATTTCTGGATTTTTTGTGAATTTATTAATAATAATATGAAACTCTGAGAATTCATTTAAATATAGTGTTCAGCGAAGCGGGAAGAGACTGCTAGTTAATATAGCAAATATTTATGAATATAATTAATATTTGCAATATATTAGCAAATATTTATGAATTTTGAATTTTAAAACTAACCTTTTTTTAATCATTACGGCAGAAAAAATTTATTTTATACACCTTTTAATTAATAATGTATCAAATTAAACTTTAATTAATGTCAAATGGGAATTTTAATTAATGAATTAATTTAAGCATTTCTCTCATATATTTCAACATAGAATAAAATAAAACATTTTATCTTTTTTGAAATTCCTATAGTTAATGTTTGAGGAAAATTGCCAAAGAGAAAAAGTTAATGAAAGTTATGCAACTCTAATTAGTTTTGTTATTAACATTTATGTACCGTTGTTATTTTATCCTTATTTGCAGCTCATGTTTAATAAATTCTTGCTTATTTTTTACGGACGTAGTAACATGGGAAATTCCTTCCGAAAGCAAATATGTTCAGAAAATGGCACGTGATTAATATGTCAAGATTCTATACTTTATAAACTAGATTAATTATGTATCGTAATGGTTATTATTTATTTCATGTAGCAATGTTTAAGATAATAATTAGTTTAGTATTTTATGGCTATCACAAATCTTTCTTATATAATTTAGTAGAAATTCACGCAGTACAAACTTTTTATTAAATTTGTTATTTATCAAATTATTTTCCGTGATGAAAGCATACAGTTTTCATTTCAGAGAATTATAGTATTAAATGTCGAAAGAAAGTCAGTTTCGCGCCTTACAGATGATATAATGAAAAAAAAAAAAAATCACCTTTTTTTTTATTAAAAAAAAAAAAAAAACACGTGTGGTTTCAAGTAGCAATCTTAAGTATTGCTACTTTATTAAATTATAATTAATCTCTCATGCCCATATAATAGACAAAGCGTTATTTGAAGTCAGACTATGCGTTTTCAGGTCCCGAAATAATTTTGAAACTGAATACGAAAATAAATATTTTAACTGTTCATATGTGTGTATGTATTTTGCTAGCATAACTTAAATACAAATAATTGCAGTAAATTAAAATTTATTATTTTGAATTATAAATAAGGATGCCATTTAAGAAAAAGCTTGATCAAGATTGGTAATTTTTAAGCAGTTGTGTGAATGAATACTGCTTGAATAATTTGGAATACATTTGTAAATTTTGTAAAATGCCCATTTTCTTTAAATGAATGTAACTATTATATTCAAACGAGTGATTGAGGAGTGTGGCAGAATATAGTTTAATTAAATCATTAAAATGTTATTTTTAACTTCTTAAAGACTTTTGGACTTTAAAACATTATGATGCAAAAGATATCATAATTAGATTATTTTAAAATGTCATGTAAACTGGTGTTACAAGACATGAACTAGCATGAGAGCTAAGCAGGAATAGAGTAATAAATTTGGAAATAAGTTTAACCCTTTAACGCGGTCCTCGCTGCGAGAACGCAATTACATATTACTTCCACACAGCACACATTCATCCAATATTTTAATATATGTATATGTGTGTATGTGTGTGTGTGTGTGTGTGTATGTATATATATACACTCTATAACAAAAAAAGCGACGCACCAAGAAGGAATAATGCAAACTGGACACAAACTGACATGCATACAAGTTTCGATGGCAAATACAAAATTAAAGTTTGGCTGCCATCGAATGAGCATGTGACGCTGCAGCGCATCATCATTCCGCAATTGGCAGAATATTAAAAATGAGAAATTTTGATTCTAGGTCATAAATTTATCGAGGAGTTCATTCCGTCTACTCAGATAGACAGTAACTATTCCTCGCATACAGGGGCGAAAATAATATGCGCAGATGACATCATTTGAGAGACGTGTGTAGTTGGGCTCAAAGAAGCCCAACTGCGAATTATTTGACATCTGGATAGGAGCGATGCCACTATTAGATGATATTGACAGGAACAATGGACGAACACAGCGTCATGGAGAAAGCGGTCGGCCTAGAGAGAGGATAGAACGTAAGAACCGATCAATCGTCAGAGCGGTACTCAAAGCTCCAATTCCTCATTATCATCGATCCTACGTGCAACTGGTACTTCAGTGACTTCAAAGACCATTAATAGGAGGTTCAGAGAAATGGGGTTGAGCTCATGTAGCCCCTTGTGCGGACTACTATTAAACTTTGTATACTGACAAGCACGTTTGCAGTGATATCAGGATCGTTCAAACTGGAATGTCACTGAATGGGGTAAAATTGCCTTCAGTGGTGAGTTCCACACCGATTTGAACCCCGATGACCAGCGAAGACGCGTCTGGAGACGCCCCGAAAAAAGGGGGGATTCCAACCTGACTGACGCCAGCTATACGGCCCGACAACCAGGAGTGATTGTCTGGAATGCCATTTCATTTCATAGCAGGACCCCTTTGGTTGTCATCCGTGGCATCTTTACGTTAACGACATGCTATGTCCCGTTGTATTTACCTTCATGTCACGTAATCCTGACCGTATATTTCAGCATGATAATGCTCGCCCGCGCACAGAGATAGTTTCTACCGATTGTTTTCCTGATTGCTTAAGATTATTTTGATCAGTAAAGTCGCCGGATCTCTCTACTACTGAGGACGTTTGGAACATCATGAAAAGTTTCCTACAACCAGCTCTGGATTTTGCCAATCTAAATCACCAATTGGACAGAATTTGACATGATATCTCGCAAAAGCATATCTGCCAACTCTATTAATTAATGCCAAGCCAAATAACTGCTTACATAAGGGTCAGAAAAGGGCAAACGCGTTATTGACTTGTTGACTTTTGTGTGGCCGTTTCTCTTGATTAAACCATCCAAATTTTCTGAAACTGTAATCATTTTTTTTTTTCATGTACATCACATCTACCACTTTTCGTCTCATTTTGATAACTCCTTCTTGGTGCGTCGATTTTTTTGTTATAGAGTATATAATCTTTGACATTTTAGCAGAAAATTCATATATTTCCTTTCTTTTAACTCTCTTCGTAAATTTTGGTAGCTGTTAATACTAAATGCGCAAAATTACATAGCCCGTCAAAGGGCAAATATCAACTACTAGGCGGTCGAAGACAAACTAATTAAATAAATTGAACTTTATCTGAACTGTAGAGCACTTTACATTGTAATCATGCATATCAATAATTTTTTTTCTTTTTAATAATCAAGTCGTCTTTTTAATACTAAAGTGAAATAATAATAAACGTTAGTTTAATAATGTTGACTTTACGAAAGTAGATACTGAAATTCATTGTTCCTTAAAAATAATGGTTTTTAAATTATTTATTAGCAGTGTTTACTTTAACTTGTTTTAACAAATTATCTTAAAAAATCGTTATAATTAACTAAAAAAATAGACATTTATGTAAATATTTTAACTAAAATAATTTGTTTATATTTAAAAAAAAATTTTCATAATCAGAGCATAAAATACTAATTTATTATATCATTATGTATTGTTTTCTGTTTGAAAATTTTTTGTTTCTATATAAGTAAAGAAAACTATTATTTGGAACTTACAAAAGAAAATAACTTCTAGATATAAAAATAACTTCTAGATAAATTTTCATTTTTTCAAACATTAGGGTTTCATTTATTAAAACTATATCAATGAAAATATTTCTATTATGTTCATACATAATGCTTTATTCTTTTTATGATATGCTTGTTTTTTATGTTAAAACCCATAAAATGCCGCTATATGAATCCCACTGAAAATTGCTGGATTTTTGTATGTTTTGGGTTTCAATGTGCATTTGTAATCATATGTTGTTGAAATAATTAAATATATATATATATATTGTTAGAAGATGTGATATAATTCCAAAATGGGAGATTTAGCATCTAATTGGGGTAGAATAGATGTTCAAAAACAGCAACACCCTTATAAATTAGTTTTCTTGATCCCTCTTTGTTAGAATTTAAGAAAAGAACTGTTTTATTTCATATCCATTGTTTTAAACCCCTGTACTCGAATGATTTAATTTTCGCGATTTCCTTTTCTTATGCAGTAGAAACAAACAGTTTTATTTCAATAATTAAAATCAATAGAATTTACATTACAAACTTTTTGAAAAAATTACCAACGAAGCTCGAAACTTTAATATTTAATGTAAAAAATAAAAAATACTTTTATCTTAATTACTTGTAGAGAAAAACATTCTTAATCAAAGGTCCCAAAATGGGAGACTTGGTGCTTATAAAGGACACTTACTAAATTACGGTTTACTAAATATAAGGAATTAAATATTAAATTCGTTATAAATATTTATCTATACAAAAAAAAGCAAAAATATTTAAAACCCATTTTATTTTGAAAATTTTTATTTTAAATTTTAAATACAAGTCTGGAGAAAGCAAATTACTAAGTCTTTTGCAATTTAACATATAAGGTTTTTCAATTCGATTATTATTATTTTTATTTATTCATTTATTTTATATTTTTAAATGCAGTAAAAGAATATTGCAACACATTTCCTTTTATGACAAATGCATAACTTGTATTGTATGTTTACAAAAATTATTTAAAAACAAATACGAAATGTTGAAACATGAAAAGGAAAAAGAAAGAAAGAGAAACTTGTTTTTATAGAATAACAAAGTAATTAGCATGGAACAGCGATATTCCTAACAGAATAAACAACAACAACAACAACAAAAAAAAAAAAAAAAAAAAAAAAACAGTATTTTGAATAACAAAATATAAAGCAAGCTTTATAAAAATCCCTGATGCCTAAAATCAATAATATTAAAAATATTCCAATTAAACCAGCCAAAGCGCATCTTTATTTTTATTTTTAAAAACACATACAAATTCAGAGGTTCATAGAAAGCATCAAGGGAATGAGAAATATCCATAGAAAATAAGATCACAAATCCTGAAGAAAATTGTGAAGATATTTATGAAGTGTGTAACATCGAGTGGAACAAAAAAGTCCAATGGTATGTTGAAAAATATTTACTTGACGTAAAGAAGTGTTGCAATACAGGCAATGCAACACGGTTCGGCTTCAGAAAGAAGACGAAGAAATTTTTTGTAGGAATTATTCGAAACAGCGACTGTGAAGATTATTGCACAACCGACATCAACGAATTAAGGATTGCCATACACATTCAAATATACTCGGTATGTTGGCGATGTCTAATAAAGCGAAGACGTTCCGTGCTGTAAGATACTTCATTGTATCCAAAGGTGCCTGATAGACAAACAATATCAGGTGACTCCAGAAAATCCCCACACACACACACACACACTCCGCTCTCTGAATTTGTCGGTCAAATTTGGGAACACTCTGTATAATTTTCAACCGAGATTTTTGGACAATCAGTCCTTAACCGCTATTTAGAGCAAACTTTTAATTTTTGCTAAAATTGGCTGAAAATTTGCGATTTAACAAAAAAGGCCAATTTAAAATCCAATCCCTAAATCACGTGACTGATTCTCTCTAAGAACAATTGGAAATTCACCATCTCACAAATTATAAAATGTGAGAGAGAATCCGTCTTGAAAAATTATATTTTAATTAATTTAAAAAAAATCTATCAAATAGATTTTCATCAAACGTAGCTAAGAATCAACCCGATTAAACCAATCAAGAATAATTAAAAAAAAAAAAAAGTTTAAATCGGTTTATTTGTTTGGGAACTACATTACTATAAATACAGACACAAATTCACAAAAGCTTCAAACTTAAAACAGCATCACTCCCTTTTTTTTTTTTTTTTTTTTTTTTTTTTTTTCTTTTTTGCGTGGAGAGTTAAAAACTAAAAATTTTTACTTTATAATTTAAGCTATTCATTGTGATTTACAATAATTTGCAAAATATTTCTAATGTAAATCAGTTTTTATATTAATTTATTCCAGGCATCTTTTTAAAATATTGCACTGCATAATGAAATGTATATAAAAAAACGTGATATTTGTAGAAGATGAAGGATTTCATTTATCTATTTAGTTTTTA
This sequence comes from Salticus scenicus, assembly GCA_963930645.1. Taxonomy (NCBI): domain Eukaryota; kingdom Metazoa; phylum Arthropoda; class Arachnida; order Araneae; family Salticidae; genus Salticus; species Salticus scenicus. The sequence continues at coordinate 286,735,764 of OZ005650.1, read as the reverse complement.
TAATGAAGTGCACAATATAAAAAGTATTTCATGAGTATTTAATTCAAGTTTTAAAAAAAAATGAAATTTTAACAAATTAATAAATTATCACAGAAACGTTTAGCACAGTTTAGCGTAACTGAAACTAGCTAGCAACTTAATCAAGCATGAAACAAAATAATCGTTATGCAATGTTGATATAGTAACAATTGTATTCTTACTGTTAATTACTATAGTTGCATGATAATAATCACAAAATATTAAATTGCCCTTTGACTATTCAAAATCTTATAAATCTAGAATCAGTAATTATAAATATACAGCTTAGATTCCCATAACATTAACTTAAAACTTGATTTTTTTAAATTAATGTATATATATATATATATATATATATATAAACAATTTGTATCACATCAAAAAAATAACAGGTATGAACCATGGAATCCACCACGAAAATTAAATGTTTTTTTTAAAAGGAAAAAAAAAAAGTATTAGCTCCGATACCAGAGACACTTAAAAAACACAACCAAAATGGCAAACTTTGTCCGTTCGTTCTTCTTCTTATTTTTATTTTATTTTATTATTATTATTTTTTAATTCACTGAACCTAATTAACAAAATATATCTCCTATTAATGCTATTAGGAAAGTAGCAGACTAAATAACTCAAATAAAATTTAACAGAATATAACGCTGTTACCCGCTTTAAAATTAAACATAATATGTATCTCTCTGAATGATTTATAATTGACAAATATATTAAAGAAATCACTTGATTTATTTACATAACATTATTATATCATCTTTTTTTATTAATAATAAATTATTTGACTTTTATTTGTTCATTATTACATCTTGTTTGAACTTTTATTCATTCAAGGTTAAACCTCTTAATATTCTTTAAAACATAGAAACGTTAATGTTTCTTTGTTTATAATTTTGAACAATTAACAGCTATATCTTTTGAAAATTACTTCCTTAATTATTTTGAAATTTAATTATGTACTTCAATTTATCATAGCTTTTTTTTATGTCATACATTGTTAAACCGTCACCTGTCTACAAAGGTTTTGACTATTTTAATAATAATAATTTTAAAAATATATTATATATATATATATGTGTGTGTGTGTGTGTGTGTGTTAAGACTTACACAGAATGAAAATTAATAATCCGTTATGGAAAGTGATATTTTTACTTCATGTTAACTTTTTTTAAAATATTATGAATATTTATTTACATTTAGTACTACATTTTATCATCATCCATAGAAAGATATCAATCATTCTCAGTCATTTATTTCCTAAATTATTCAGAATGTGTTTTAAAATAACTAATGATTTAATAGTTTTGAGAGTTCCATACCATTAAAGATTAATAATATACTAATAATGATTTTTAATTTCAACTCTTTTATGGCGCATGTTAAAATGAAAGGCTGAATTAATTTACATTATTTTTTTAATATTAGATGTTAATTATTTAATTAAAGCTGATATTCAAGTAATGATAATAGTTTCCTAAATGGTATGTGTTAACCTAAAATTAATCTTCAACATCATTTTCTTTAACTTGAATATTTCTTTGTTAATACTTCTGAATAAAATACGAGTCTTTCAAACAAAACGTGGAAAAAGTTTGTACTATAATAATTCTTACAGGTTTATTATAATATAAGTAAGATTTAATAGTATCGAATGCAAAATGGAAGTTTTGAATAAATGTTCACTATAAAATTTCAAGAAATGAGATTATTTATTTTTTTAAAGGGAGAATATTGAAATGCGAATTTATTTTTTCATATTTTTATTTTCATGACCTTAAAGTCTGAAGCGGTAGTTGAACTGAAAATTATGGAAAATCTTTTATGGTGTGAATGAATAACATTTATTGATTCTTTTCAAGTTAAAACTGATAAATGCTTTTCATTAAAGATGTTTAACTTTATTTAATATGTACTACGTATTCATTTAAGTTTAGTTAATATTATACATAGTTTTATACTTTATAGAATCCTACAAGGCTCCATATAAAGATAATTTTTGTTTAATAAACAATTTAGTCACATGTGAGAAATAACATTTAAAGGGATCTCATAACTTTAAAAATATTTTGGTACTGAATCTTTTCAATTGATCGCATGTTTTTCCATTCTTGTTAAAATTTGCAAAAAAATTGTCTGTTGCATATGGCTTGTTTTAGACTTTGGAACATTATAAGTATTTTGTTGTTATTATATTATTATTATTATTATTATTATTACTAATCAAATTGTTTTGTAGACATACTCCACATGTAGGTACCCTTGGTAATGAAACTGCCGACGAACTAGCAAAAGAAGTATTAATAAATAATTCATATAATCATGAGATCTCTCTTCCTTTCCCAATCTCACAAAAAAATCAACTATAAAATCCAAAATTGTTAGGGATTGCCAATGAGAGTGGCAACATTCCTATAAAGATACGTACGAAGTTTTTAAAATGGCAAATCCCAATTTTATATGCCCAAATAAAATATCTTTATATTTTATCTCAGGGCATGGTAGTTTCCCTACTTTCCTTTTTAAAATCAATAAACTACCAAATGCACTTTGTAAATGTAAGAAATTAGGCAACCCTTTCCATTACATATTCGAAAAATGTTTATTAATTAAAAACAATTTTAAATTTAATAGCAATAAAACTATAAGGCAAAACTTAAAAGCAATATTATTAAATCCAGATAATTATAATAAGTTAAAACATATTTATAATACCTTAAACGAAAATAACTCATTCATTAAATATAAATTTTAACACTACATCCGTTCACTGACTTTTCTCTGTTAGTGATATGTAATCTGTCTAAATGTAATTATTATTATTTTTATTTATTTATTTTCATTTTTTTAATCATTTTAAGCTTTCCTCTAAACAGTCTTAAGTACAACTTTGACGTATCTCCTATTAATAAAATAAATTACAGTCGTCTGCTTTAGCAGGACCGTAGACAAATTTTTCACCGGTGGGAACAAAAATCCTTATAACCACGCGGTTTGGGACCCACAGTGAGAGACCAATGTAACCAATGTAGATATACACTCAGAACCAACCAGAAACAAATTATTTTCTTGTTTTAACCAAACATTTTCGCTGATGCAATCAGTAATCTTTGAAATTTCTCAAATTGTAATTTTGCTGGTGCAAGTTATCAACAAAATTATTATTATTTCTTTTTATTTATTTATTTTCTTTTTTTTTTATTATTATTTTAAGCTTTCCTCTAAACAGTCTTAAATACAACTTTCGACGTATCTCCTATTAATAAAATAAACTTTGGTCTTCTGCTTTAGCAGGACCGTAGACAAATTTCTCACCGGTGGGAACAAAAATCCCTATAACCACGCGGTTTGGGACCCACAGTGGGAGACCAATGTAACCAATGTAGATATACTCTCAGAACCAATCAGAAACAAATTATTTTCTTGTTTTAACCAAACATTTTCGCTGATGCAATCCGTAATCTTTGAAATTTCTCAAATTGCAATTTTGCTGGTGTAAGTTATCAACAAAATTATTATTATTTCTTTTTTTAACCAATTAGTTTTGTTGATTCAACACTCTCTTTCATTGGCTGTTTACAGAGAGATATATGACGTAGCTTATCGAACTATGCAGCGACAATGACTCGTCTTTCAATCATATTTTTTTGTTCGATCGGAGCAGTTTGTTTGGTTAGCTGAACAAAATTATTGATAGAATGACAATATTGATTTTACAATCATTTTTTAATAATGAAGCAGGCTGGAGTCTTGAAATAGAACATAGAACGATAAAATACTTTCAATATTTTTAATGAAACTGCACACACTTCACATCACATTTTACGATCGACAGATATTGTTGAATACAAAACATTTCTATTTACAACTATTATACACCATTTATATACAGAGGGCCCAGAAATTAAAGTAAATTCGAATAATATTCGCACAGTAGCGACATATTAATCAAAACATTCTTTCTACCTTCACCGGTAGCGGTAAACAGAGGCGTTCCGGTGTAACCCGCTTCAACTGGAGAGGAGTTGAGTTGCTTTGCTGCTATTGCTGGCCTTGTGGGAGGAACTATTACAGCTGCTCTAGTTTTCCAACAACAAAATAAATCTAAAAATCAGTCAACAAAATAGATTTGGTCTTCCTAATAAAACATATTTCTAATATAAATATCTAAATGCCCATGAAAATTTTCATGTACGCTTATTTTACCTAAAATTATAAACTGAACGCTCATGAAAACAAACGTCATGAAAAACGTAGATATAGTAATTCATATAGATCTACACTTGGTTTCAAAATGATATGAAGCCAAGTATTTCATGCATAAAAAAAAAAAAACAATGTTACAAAATAAACTTAAGGCTTATCGATGTTAGAAATTTATCAAATATTTTTGTTTTATAACAAAATATAATTCAAACAGGCATTTTTCTATAAAGAAAACTGCATATTTCCTTTTTGAGATGTTGCATAATGATATGAACATGGACCAAAAATATAATTTAGTAGCCAGTCTAGGCACCAAATTTTCTAATTAATGGAAAAACGCGATTAGGCATAGAACGGACCAAGCCTTTAATACATTTTGGTTGATTTTTTTTTTTTTTCCTTTTTCAATGGGAGATAATAAAATCTCTCAATTCTGAAATAGTAGCGTATTGCTTTCATTTGCATAAATTGCTCTCACTAGAATTCTCAAAACGTTTTCTATCGGGTTTAAAGCAGGAGAAACAGATGGTCATGAAAGTGTATGTACATCATAATTTAGGAAACATTCCCTAGTGGTATTTACCATGCGGATGAATGCATTGTCCTGTTGGAACATCCAAAATATTCCGCCAAATACCTTGGCAACAGGCTATAAATTTTCTTAAAATAGATTTTGATAGGTTATTACATTCATTCTGCTAGAAGGAAACACAATGTCAACTTTACCACGAAATCAAAACGCAGCCCAAACCGTACGTGACTTTCCACCTTGCCGTTGTTTTGAAAATGTTTCAGATCCTTTGTGTAAATTGTACCAATAATAAGAAAAACTACCAGGATCATCTAAACTGAATTTTCTTTTATCGGAAAATATTATTCTATCATATTCTAACTTCAGGGACATGTAATCTTTGCACAATCCAGGCGATTTTGATGTCGCTTTTTAGTCATACGTACTTGGGATTTTCTTTTCTTGTTCTTCAGCATCTTAGAGCTAATGGTTATTCTGGACAAAAAGGCTTTTGACACCGCTAACAATGGATAGCTCGTAAATTCGCCTTAAAGGCCAGTATCCACTTTAGCTCAAGATCAACGCTCAAAACGTCATTAATCACGCTTCCGACACAAAGAGCCAAATGTCTTGTCATCAGTTGTAGCCCTTTCTTATCAGATTGCGCAGTCACCTCAAAGGAAAGCATGCAAAATTGACAAAGATATCTACCCCGGCCCCTACAATTATCTCAGCAGGGGGTTAGAAACAGCCCGTTCGAAGGCTTTGAGCTCCGGTGATCTCGGGTGACCACATCAAAGGATTCTGAATAGAAGCCGACGAATGAGCTCAAGTCGAAACCAGACTTAAGATGTTTTCTCATCGCTCATTCTTTTATAATGGCTCTTTTTTTTCCCTTTCCGATAGCTTTGGAGGACGTCTTAAACATTTCTTTGCTCTGTAACCCACTTGTAATCGAAGAAAATTGAATATTACACCTGGGAATTTTTCCAGTTATTTGCGATAGCTCTTGCTGAAAGTTCTTGATCATGAAAAGCTACAATTTTACATAACTTAAAACCGCTTAAATTGCGTTTACGACCCATACTCCAAGAACTCAGTTAGCGAACTCGTTTGAAAGTTTCCAAGCCTGCGAAGCACATTTATATGCTAAACTTATTTGTATATTTAGATCTTTTCTTCTCGGAGTCGAACTCAATATCTCTGATCAGTTTATATGCTCGTTTAGCGGCAATGTCGATCAGTGTTCATATCATTTTGCAATATTATTTTTAAAAATAATTTATATTGTCAATAAATTTAAAGTTTTATATTCCTTTTATCGTTATGTATTAGGTGAGATTATTGTACTTGTTCCCAGAATAGAATTTTCTGATAATTGTTTATGAATTTTTGCCTTTATATCACAAAATTACTAGGTGTTCATATAATTTTGCAACCCAGTGTACCTTTTAAAGAGAAATTTAATAATGTCTACGTCATTTGTAAGTTTTCGGTTGCGGAATAGCTTTTAAATATTAGAGCATATTATAACCCTAAATGAAATTCTGTCCAAAGAAAGAAGAAATATTACTTAATTTATAACCCTAAATTAAAATTATGAATATGAAGTTCTGATAATTCCTAAATTTCAGTACCAGTTTTTTCAGTCATCTATAAATTAATGAATTTTGTGTGGAATCACAATGCAAACTGTAATGAAATATAATGTATATTTTTATTGAGAAGTTAGTTTGTACATCCAACACTATGATTTCTGCTCTACTACATTAAGTAATAAATACAAATAATAATAAATATATTGAGTAATAAATACTAATTGAATATATACATACTAATTAAGTATAAATACTAACTGAGTATATGCTAATGAGTATAAGTACTAATTAATTAATAAACACTAATAATTCTAAATAATATTTTTGTGCTACTACACCGAGTAAAATACATTTTTTTTTCTTTTGTAAGTAAAAGATACAGTGCATCAAAATAAAGAATGATCAATTTTTTTCTTTCTATTAATATCGAAATTTTTATGTAGAATTTCTTAAGATGAATTTTTATTTATTGTATATGAACCTAGTATAACCATCCTTCAGCCTTCTCCTTCAAATTTAGACTTTAAATAGAGAATGTGCTCGAATAAAAAAAATACAACTAAATACCTCCAAGACTCTAATAATGATTTATGCAATTAATTTTTAAAAATATGATGATAAAAACAAAAATTCAGAGAAACGTCATTAATTCAACTATGAATGCAGATCATTTTGACTCCAATAATGAACATTGCAATTAACCTTTAAAAAATTCGAAGGACAAAAATAAAAAGTCTAGAAAAAAGTCTTTAAACCAACTATAAATAGTGTTTTCTTCTTTATAAAGAGACCATAGCTGCTTGAAAAATTCTCTCTGCTTTAACAACTGAAGTTCTCAATTAATATTGTCATTTCTATTCTAAATGTTAATTCCTTTAAATACTTCGAAAAAAAATGCGCTTTATTTCTGCTGTTCATTGAAGATCGAACTGCTTTGGTAATTTAAAGAACGATAGTTTTCTGATTTTTTTTTATTTCTTTCAAACAGTAAAAAGGGATTGATTTCATCACAAACTGGCATTATTGCATCTCATATTCTACTGATTGCTTTTATATTATAAAGAAATTTGAAGCAGAATATAAATTTATGCATTTGCATTTTCAGCGTTTGTTTGTTTGTTTTTTAATATTTTAATAAACTTTTAATCCAGAAAATAATATCCAGGAATATTTTAAATAGATTGCAATCTATACACACACACACATATACGCATTTTTATGTATATCTGTTCTTTTTAAAACTTGCATTCGTAAATCAATAAGTATGTGTGTGGGTTATTTCAATCGAATGTAACTTTTCTCTCTTCATTCTCTAAACAACTGTAGTGTTTATTATCGTTGCAATTTTTATTTAATACTTTAATTGTCAAACGGGGATAAGTTTTGCCGAATATCTGCATACGTATTGAACATTTAGTGGCAGCCTATAAATGATGAATGATGTTGAACGATAGTAACGATGTGAAATAATAGTCATTTGGATTTGTAGACATCCCATAAGAGCAAATGAAAGTACATGTTGCTTCTGAGCAAATGTGTCAAATGAAGAGTTAAATTTATTTGTTAGAAATTTAACAGATAATACTCAATAAGGCAGTTTTATACAGACAAAAATGTGTAAAGTGTATAGATAAAAATAAAATTCTACGTTTTACCAGAAAATTGGTTCCAATTTAGCAACACCAATATTTTTAGAAATTCGGTGCGCTATGGTTTGCCATTCAAACAGTTCCATTTTATTAGTAAGCACCATTAAAATCATGAAACTTATTAAAATAATGGTTGTTGCAGTTATTATTATTATTATTTTTTTTTATTAGCGCTTTTTTGTGAATCTTTAAGCTGTCACTTTTAACAGTATACAACAGGTAAATATGTATTTTTTTTTTTTTATTTAAACATTTTTTTCACTATATATATGCGTGTATGTAGTAAATTAATTTTTAAAACGCAGTAATAGACAGAATAACAGAAGGTTTAATGCCACCGAATAAAGGAGAGAGCTTTGAAAATATATGCATGTAATAAAAATATTAAACATAATAATTGTATTTATAATCTATACTTGTTTCGAAAATTCTAAGGATGCTTGCCTTCTAAAATGCAGTAATAGCCAGAGTAACATAAGATTTAACGCCACTGAATAAAAGAGAAAGCTTCGAAAATATATGCATGTAATAAAAATATTAAACGTTATAATTGTATTTATAATCCATACTTGTTTCGGAAATTGTAAGGACGCATGCCTTCTAAATGTTTGGTATGTCAAAAATGTACTTCTAATATGTTTTAGTTCCTTGCTTTCAGTTAAAGTTTACTTCAAAATCTGACAAATTTTAGTCATTAAATTAGAAAAATTTCGCAATTGTTTTTTGCCTTTAAAAAGGAAAGAAAAATGTGTTTTTGTTGTGCATGATATTTTTAATAAAAGGTATTGCATTTTAATTTATTTTGGTTTAATATATATTTATCTTTCTTTCTCTGAAATTTTAGGAAAATTTTAAGAGCAACTGCAACGTAAAACCTCATTGTGAAAACAGATATATATGTATATACATAATTACTGGGAGAAAAAAAAAAAAAAAAAAAAAAAAAAAAAAAAAAACAGATAACTTTAAGTATAGATTATGTAGAAATCAGCACGGACCTGAAATTTCAAGCCCGTTCCGGCCCGGCCCGAAGTAAAAGCAAAACTCTATTTCCGAGTACGAACCGGCTTGCAATTTTAAGAATTTTAGTTCAGTCCAGCGTAAAGTAAAATTAAAAATTTAGGTTCCATCCTTACACGTCCAGGCCCCATATAAAATATAAATAAAGCAATGGGAAGCCAAAATCAAAATCTGTCTTCTACAAAATTTAATAATTTCAACCCATAATGGCTATTTCCTCTTACCTTACAAATAGTGAAAGTATTTTATAATTCATGAGTGATGCAAAGAGTTCATGCACCCTGCAATTTAATTTTATAAAGCTAAATATTTTTTGCTTTTTAGTTCACATTTCAATAAAAGCGTGTTCTTTAATTTTTTTTAAGTATAATTTTATTTATTTATTTACTTATTTATTTTATTTTATTTATTTTATTTATTATTATTATTATTATTATTATTATTATTAAAATATTTCATGTAAGCAGTGTGAATGTGTAAGGTAAAATAATTAATAGTCTTTTTTTTTTCAACAAAAAAAATATTGTAAGTTTTAGTGCATGTAATAAGCATACAATTTAAAAATGTTAAAACATGGGAATGTATATGGTATAATTATAATTAGAGAAAAAACAAAGATAATCATCTGTGCAAGAGTCTCGAGTGAATATTTTTTTTTTGCAGTTTCATGCTAAAACAAATCAATCCTGCAAAATATGATTGATCAATATTTACCGAAAATGCTTAGGTAAATTTTATGTTAAGTGTAAAAAGTGTAAACATGCAAAATGTGTGTGAATGTGCGAAAAGGAAGCCTTATTGAAACGTATAAAGTCCACAAAAGAATCATTGCACTGAGAAATCTTTCAGCTAAATTACAAATTTAAAAAAAAATTATAGACAATTAAAATGTGTGATTTTGTAATGATTATTAAAACTTTTGATTTGTAGTAAAAATATAATCGTAATGCGTACTAAGTTATCATTAAAAATTTTACATCTGGTCGTCATTTATTAAAATAAAGGCTATGTATGAAACATGTTATATAAAAGAAAATTTTTCATACAAACGTCTGAAAACAAATATATTTTTAAAGTTTCGGGACAAGACAAATCAATAAAGTTATTTATGATTGATGAAAGATTTTTCCCACTAAAATTGAAAGATAAATTTTATGAAAAAATGTGAAATTTGTAAATATAAAAGATTTATAAAAATGTTTTTATAAATGTGTGAATAGTGGAGTAGCCTAATTTGCCACCTATAAATATCAAATTTCAAACGATTGCACAAAAAACTATTTTCATTATTACCATTAATTATTATTACTATTTTTTTTAAGAGACCCCCCCCCCCCAAAAAAAAAAAAAAAAAAAAAATGTGAATAATAAAGAGAACAGTAAGTTGCATAGACAAAATTGTCTAAAACTATAAAACATTGTTATAAAAATGTTATATTATCAGTGAATTACAAGAAGCCTTGTATAGGTATAAGCCTTTAGCAAGCTTCCCATTAAGAGCGGACAATACCTAATCTCGCCGGCAGCCTTCGCCCATGTTATTCTATGGGAAAATTTGTTCACATAATTACTCATTACCTAATGAATATTTTTCAATTCTGTTTTCACATTTAGAAAATTCATAAGCATTAAATTAGTACTTCTTTTCCAAAAATTGATTTTTTAAAATTTTAGTATTTCATTTTGCGACTAGAAAATGAGAAAAATGCATTTTGTGAAAAATCGAATTTTTGAACTCAAAATTTAAATGTAAAAATTTAAAAAAATGAATTTTTCAAAAAGGAGTACTCATTTAACGGTTATGAATTTTCTGACTGAGAAAACAGAATTTAAAAATATTCATTAGGTAATGTGTAATTGTCGCAACAAATTTTCCCATAGAATAACATGGGCGAAGGCTGCCGGCGAGATTAGGTATTGTCCCCTCTTAAAACTGTTTCTCAAAAAAAAAAAAAAAAAAAAAAGCAAAATGTCTATAATCATTATTATTGTTGAAATTTGCATTGTACAAATATGTGAAATAATGTTTGTATATAATTGTGATGACTAGAATATGCACATGATTGCAATGTTGTTAAGCCAGCTGCATCCTTGAACATGCAAAGATTGGACTCGCCAGAGATGGCATACAATGTTGCTGAAAACATAACAAACTTCCCTTGTGCATTTGGAATTGAAGCAGAACATCTATATATTCATTTTATTATTATTATTTATTTATTTACTTATTCAGAAATACTGTTAAGAAACAAATTCAAATTAATTAATTATATGTTTGAAAATTCAAACAAAATTTTAATAAGATGTAATATAAATAAACAAAAGTAGTGTATATGTATTATATCAATACAATATTTTATGAAAAAAAAAATTAATTCAACTTTCTCTCTGCAGTGGAAATTGTTAAAAAAAATCTACATATTCAAATTATTTTTGCCTTGGACGTAAATTATATGAGTGTGCAGGTGACCTATGTATTATTTGAACTTATCTTTTTTTTTTTTTTTTTTTTTTTTTTTGTATGTGTGTGTGTGTGTGTTTAAAAATGTGAGTATCAAAAAATAGTTTGGGTAATATTGAAATGCATAACAGTATAAGATTTTGTCTACATTTCAATGAAGAATAATCTTATTTACATGAAATAAGAAGGATGTGTAATATGGATATGTGTGAGGGCGAAAATTTGAAACATAAGACATATAATTTTATTGATTTTAACCAAAAATTTGTAAATATATTTTTTTTTTTTTTTTTTTAAGTGGCTTGATACCGGAAATATTACAGACAAAAAAAAAATTGTAAAACTATTTGAAATATGTTGGAACAGCATATGTGTGTGTGTATGTGTGTGTCATTAAATTAACTACGGATGTCATTTTGAAAAACTGAGTAATAACCGTAATTAAAATTTATGTGATATGTAGAAATCTCGGGCAAAAAATAAACGCCCTTAATTTCATTTATTTATTTTGTGTGTGTGTAGAAACAGTGGCATAAACGGTATGTGTGAAAAATACTTAATTTGAATAAATTGTGTATATAAAATTATAAAACGTCTATATATATCATTTTCCAAACAATTTAACCAAAAACAAAACAATATAAAATTTTGAAAAAAGGGAGAAAATTGTGCATTTATATCCACATTGGTTAAAAATTTTAAGTTGAAATAAAATCACTACTAAATAGGAAATAAATAAAGAATATAAGCAATAATTAAAAATGTGTAAATAAAGAATAAAATTAGAAAAATATGGACAAAATTATGCAATAATGATAAATAAAATTTGCTTAATTGTTGTTTTTTATAATTAAAATCCTTCTTTTAAAGAATATATCAAGATAAGAAATATATATTAATGTTAAAACTGTTCATAGTTTTAAGCAAAATTAATTTACCATATTATGAGAATAGGAATGTACACATGGCGACTAACTGCATTTATTTGCAAGATGAAAAGAAACCGAATTAGAAAAAGTCATAACATGCTATTGAAGATCTGCATTGCGTTAAAGAAAGAATAATACATGATCAAAGGTTTCGATGGCGATGCAAATAACAAAAGATCATTTGTATGAAGAGGGTGTGTTTGGTGTTTGAGAATAAGGCCGATTGACTGCACTTGGGTCCTAGGCCTGAGGGGCAGTGCCCTCCGTGGAGGACTTTCTAATGGAACCTAGCCTGTATTTACGCAAATTTCGTAGAAAACTACGAAAAACTCTGAACGTCTAGGCCGCCGAGCGCGACCTGGGATTGAACCCAGCACCTAACGTCTACCAGCTTTGAGCGCAGAACCGGTCGGCCGCTGATGAGGGAGGATATAAAAACTTAAAGAACACACTGTATGTGAATTTAAGTTATAACTTACAGGTCATAAAAATGTGTTCGCTGCATTAAAATGTATTTTTTTTATACGATAATATATTTTTTTAGTATATGTGATAATTGGCATCACATAGGGGACCTCAAAACAAGTAAACATAGTAAAAACTTAATTTTCGAAATTTAACTACAAAACAATATTTTCTCTACCATCTTTTAATCTTAATAAAAAGGCAATAGATACCAATATTCACTATTATATATATATATATACTTTCTCTTACATTACAAAGTACAGAAATTATTGTTATGTATTTAAAAAAAAAAAAATCGCAAAAAAAAAATCAATTCTGCAACATTTCTATAGAAAATTTCTGGTACAGATATTCTATTTTATTTTACTTACTAACAGATTTCTATTTTACACACGAAAAACTTCTTATCAAAGAAAGATTTGGAACTGCTAAGAAACAGATTAAAATGTAGTTCCGTGGCTGAAATGTAATATCGCCGCCTACTCTACGGTGAACCGTTGTTCGATTCTGACTGATTAAACTGTGGAATTTTATTGAATGAGAGTTTTTACTGCTAAAAATATTCTGTAAATAACAGTATTTTTACTTTTTAACATGTAGGATTAATTTTTCGCAATTAAGCTTTTTGCATTACGCATTTTTAGAACCCATGTATCTGAATACTGTTGCAAACATCTAATCTCAGAACAATTTTTATTAACTTTTGTTTTCATGTTCAGAAACTTTTTATTCCCGCCAACTAATTGTTTTGTTGCACCTGCCTCATCACGTGACAATATGTCGCGTCACTCTACTGCTACTGTTTCTTTCCTTTTTTCTTTTATAATCATGTAACATTTTCTGTATTCGTAGGATTTTCTGTATTCGTTTATTTATTGAGTCCTACTTCCATTATTTTCTATGTCTAAGATGAATAAATTTAAAAAGTAAACATCTAGGCATTCTTCAGTTACGCAGTCAATATCTGAATTATTCTGAATACTAATTAATCTACATATTGTGTAAGATTATTGTGAACGCCGCACCTCTGATTTCGAGAGTATTAAAAAAAACAAGAACTAAAAAGTTTGGTACGAAAGTGTGGCAACAGTGTGTGTGCGTATGTGAATCAAGATGGACTAACGTTCCATTCTACATGTTTTTTAGAAAATACTTTACTTGATGTTAATTTCTGTATTCGTTATGTATTTTATGTTTGTGCCGTAAGTAAATATACGTTTAAAAGTAAACCAAGTGTGATCAGTGTCTTGATGTGTCTCGAAATGAATTTACCGAAGGAAAAGAACCAGGTGCGAAAAAGCAGGCACCACAATTGGCGAAGTCGACAAGCATATGTGATATAGCTAGTACTCGTATGGATTATGTCATGATAGTGATGAAAAAAAAAAAAAGGGGTATTTTTTTTTTTTATGTTCCATCAAGAGTCATATTTTGTATAAGTTTTAAAATAAATAATTAGGATTAAGCATTTAGATATTTTGTTCCGATTTTGTATTCCAACAAGGTAAAGAGTATGTAAATGAAAATTGAATATTTCGTAATGTTGAAATAATAATAATTCTAGTGTTTGAAAAATGAAAAATAGAAATATATTTGTTATTTGTATTTAAAAAGCCGGAAAATAGTAAAAAGAATGATGAAAAGAATATGTTTTTATGCTATTCAAGGTAATTGTGATTAATTTCTGTGTGTTCTTTTTATTCATCACGTGATTTAGAATAAATAAGATTTCATTAAAGCAGATAAAAAAAAAAAAAAAAAAAGAGAGAGAGCTCTGTTTTGATTTATTTGTTCTGTTTTATTGAATGATTGTGTATTTGTTAGACCTTGATAATTATTTATATTTATTTATCTTTATTATTATTGGAATATTAATGAAATATCTCAGTAAAAAAAAAAAACTAGTGAATTATTCTTGTGAATGTCCGGTTTTGTTTATTTTTTTACTTTGAGGAATGAATCGGAAATTGTTTTTTTTTTTCTGTTTAAAAGTAAGTTTGATTAAAGGTTGCTATGGCAACATTATTTCTAATTTATTGAAAGCTGGTTATGCAATAAAGTATATTCTGATTTATTTAATGAAAGAGTTGATTGTGTTGCTATGGCAACATTATTTCTAATTTATTGAAAGCTGGTTATGTAATAAAGTATATTCTGATTTATTTAATGAAAGAGTTGATTGTGTAAACATTTTTTTTTATTTGTTATTTCGATACATATTATTTTTTTTTCTCCTTTTATGTATGCATTCCGACTTAATGATTATTTTATTTAATTTGGGGGAAAATGTTGTTTAAGATAAAAAATGAGATGTCAAATCTGGCGTTCTTAAGGAAAATTTGAACTTGATTTGATTTCATCCATCCGAAGATGGCATTTTTGGGTAAAGGGAATAAAAAAGATTTGCAAGAAGTTGCTACTGAGCTTGGAGTGGAAGGAACTCAACATTTAAAGTTATATGAGTTAAGAGATGCTATTTTGGCTTCAAAGAATTACGATGAAGAATTTGTTAAAGAAACATTAGCGAACGTACTTGAAGCACGGAAGAGGAAAGAAGAGATGGAGGAACGCATAAGAAGGGAAGAGATAGAGGAACGTAAGAGAAAAGAAGAGATGGAGGAACGCATAAGAAGGGAAGAAATAGAGGAACGTAAGAGAAAAGAAGAGATGGAGGAACGCATAAGAAGGGAAGAAATAGAGGAACGTAAGAGAAAAGAAGAGATGGAGGAACGCCTAAGAAGAGAAGAAATAGAATTGGAAAAAATGCGGTTGGAAAATGCAAGAATAGGACTTGAGAAGAAAGGAATTACAAATGAAACTTCTGAGAAAACGCGCGTAAAATTACATAACATCTTACAAAAATTTGATCCTAAAACATGCGAAATTAGCCTGTATTTAGTTCTTTTTGAGCGGCAGGCAAAACGTGCCGAAATTAAAAGAGATGATTGGGTTTCTCATCTCATTGGGCTACTGCCATACGAAATCGCGAAAGTTATAGCTCGGGAAGACGAAGAAATCACGAATGATTACGGAAAAGTAAAAGAGTTATTGTTAAAGAGATATAAACTTACTCCTGAAAGATTTCGACAACTTTTCAATAAGCATACTAAAAAAGCTGATATCACATGGAGAGATTTTGCTTACGAATTGAAAAACTATTTTACTGAATGGATTCGGGGATTAGAAGTTAACACATTTGAAGAATTATATGATTTGATTATTACAGATCAAATTAAAAGGAAAGTACCTCCAGAAATTAAAGAACATTTCATCGATGAATGGTCATTGTTTAAGTCATCTGATATTATTTCCAGTAAATTAGATGATTATGAAAATGTCAAAATGACTTTCAATAAAAAAACGAAAGAAATTTCTCATAAAGAAAATTGGAATCTTCCATCCAAAGGGGCGAATTTTGGAAATAACAATAGAGATGAAAAAAGGGTTTTTACTAAGCCACAGCAAGAACAAAGAGACATTCGTTCGAAATTCTCCTGCTATTTGTGTGGAAAGGAAGGCCA
Source organism: Salticus scenicus (assembly GCA_963930645.1). Lineage (NCBI taxonomy): Eukaryota > Metazoa > Arthropoda > Arachnida > Araneae > Salticidae > Salticus > Salticus scenicus. The sequence goes on along the minus strand of OZ005650.1, from coordinate 286,719,377 downwards.
TATGAAAAAATCCTGCCCCAAATTGAATTCAGCAAGTACATCTTACGTGAAAACAAACAAAAAGAGTCAAGAAAGTAAGGGCCTTAATAAGGTCAGTGTTAATCTAAATAGCGCTTGTTTCGAGTGGGAATTTCCAGTCAACGAGAAAGATGGCGAGCTTCTGAAAGTGGATTTAGGAATCGGAGGTCAAAAATTTCAAGGCATCGTGGACAGTGGTGCAGAAATCACCGTACTACGAAAATCAGTTGTACCTGAGGAACGCTTACAGTCAAGTGGGAAAATTCTTTTGAGACCTGCTATAGGTAATCCAGTGGAAGCACAACTTGTGTCAGTTCCGCTAAGTCTTCATACAGATGAAGAAATCATTCCATATGTTCAAGTGCATGCTGCAGTAGTAGAAGGGCTGCATGAGGAAGCTTTAATCACTCCCAGGGTATATGAATGGTTGAAGGAACAAAAGCGTTCTTATTTGGGAGATGATACAGGAATCACTTCAGTAAAAGAAGCTAATGAACAATCCTTGTTCAGTGTGGAGGGAAGGTCTCCCGAAAACATTTCTTTAGGGGATAAAGTGAATATCCCGAAGAAAGAAGTCGATGAACAATCCTTGTTCCATGTGAAAGGAAGAAATCCTGGAAATTCAGGGGTTGAGGTTAATATCACCCCAGTGGAAGAAAACAATGAACCGTCCTTGTTCAAAGTGGAGGGAAGGTCTCCCGGAAACTATTCTTCAGAAGAAGAGGTTGAAGTAATCACAATAAATGAAGTCGGTGAACAATCCTTGTTCAGTGTACCTGAGAATAATTCAAACGACCATTATCTTGGGGATGAGGCAATTAGTACCCCACTCACAGAAGATAATGAAAAGTGTATGTTCTGTATGGAGGGAGAAAGTCACGAGACTATTCGAAAGGCAAAGCTAAACAACAGCGAGTCGCATCATCCAGAAACCAAAGTCTTTAATAACTCAGTAGTTAAACAGACATTGACCGAAACCGATAGTAAGGATGAAAGAAATGAAAATATCCCTGTTCCACAAGCACAAGTGTTTAGGGATGAGCAGTTAGCCTGTCCTACATTGAAAAGGTGCTTCGAAGAAGCTAGACAACATAAAAATGGTTACTGGATTGAAAGAGGTTTATTATATCATATGGGTAAAGTAGGCGGACAGAAATATATTCAATTGGTCGTACCGGCAAGCAGAAGAAAGGACATCTTGGAATTAGCTCATCAAACTCCTACTGGTGGACATCTGGCAGCTAAGAAGACCAGAGACAGAATTGCAATGTCTTTCTGGTGGGAAGGAATGCCAAAAGAAGTCAAACAATTATGTGCTTCGTGTCATGATTGTCAAATGCGCAGGAAAGGAAAAGTAAACGATAGAACACCTATCGAAGCTGTTGGAAGACCAGAACTCCCATTTCAAGTGGTCAATGCCGATATTTTAGGCCCAATAGAGCCAAAGTCATCACGTGGCCATCAGTATGTACTGTGCGTTATGGACCAGCATAGTCGTTGGCCGGAAGCAATACCTCTGAAGTCTTTAACAGCAAAGGCAGCCTGTGATGCATTTATAGAAATATTTGTACGAACTGGAATTCCTCGAGTAATTGCAATGGATAACGGAAGAAATTTTGCCGCACAGCTGACAAAAGAATTTTTAAAACGATTAGGATGTGTTCCTAAATTTTCCACTCCAGGTTATCCACAATCGAATGGTTTAGTTGAAAGATGGATAGGAACTATGAAATCCATGCTACATCATGCAATTAATTCACAAGGTCGAGGCTGGGATAAACAGTTGCCATTCTTGTTATGGGCATACAGAGAAGTGCCTAACGCTACAACGGGTGTTGCCCCATTCCTACTAGTTCATGGGCGACCACCTGTAGGACCTCTAGCCATCCTCAAATCAAGTTGGGAAGATGAAGTCGTACTTCCTCATGGGATTGGAGAATCTGTAGCTGACTACTTGTTGAAACTCCGGAAACGTTTAGAAGACGCGGCACAGTATGCGAATAGCATAGCTCAAGAACAGCAGCAGAAATATGTACATTATCATAATTTACGGTCAAAAGATACCGAATTTTCTGTTGGGGATGAAGTTGTAGTGTTAATCCCTGATTCAACAAATCGTCTTTGTTCAAAATGGAAAGGACCAGGAGAAATAGTAGAAAAGAAGTCTCCACATTCTTTTTATGTCAAACTACCTGATGGAAGTGTTCGACATCTTCATCAAAATAAATTGCGTAAATATATTCAACCTGTCAGAGCTGTAGGAATTATTTACGAAACCGATGAAGAGTTTGGAGATATACAACATGCGCCCGTAGAATCACGGCAAGTAACAGATGAAGAACTAAAAGCTGGTATAAAATCAAATTCGATATCAGCAAAGCAACATAAACAGCTGTTGAATCTAATTAAAGAATATCTAACAATATTTGATGGGGAATTAAAGAAAGCCAAAGTTCCGCCACATGTTATCCAGTTAAAGTCTGGAGTAGAGAGGAAACAACCTCATCTTTATAAAGTTCCAGAAACATTAAGATCTAATATAGAAAAACAGATAGCAGAATTATTGGAAAAAGACCTGATAGAACCCTCTTCAGCAGAAATAGCATATCCATTGGTATGTGTAGCCAAGAAAGATGGAACTGTCCGACTTTGCGTGGACCACAGAGAGCTGAACTCAGTTAGTAAAATTCCACCTTTTCCTATGCAGAATTCAGAAAATCTTAGATTTAAAGCTGGTGGAGCTCGTTACTTGACAACTTTAGATATCCTTAAGGGATATTGGGAAATACCCTTAGCAGAGCAAAGCCGAGAATTAACCAGTTTTGTATCTCCAAAGGGTCAGTATCAGTGGAAAGTGATGCCATTTGGGTTATCTGGAGCACCAGCAACATTCCAAAGAATAATGAATCAAGTATTACGACCTCATAGTGACTACGCCGAAAGTTTTCTTGATGATATTATCATATTTTCTTCAAACTGGGAAGATCATCTTAATCATATTAAATCCATTTTAGAAACTCTGAAAAAATTGAATTTTTCGGCAAACTTAAATAAATGCTCGTTTGCGATGTCGAAAGTAAAATATTTAGGACATGTTGTAGGCTCAGGAGAGCACGGCCCAGATCCGGACAAGATATCAGTTATTAAAGATTTGAAAGCCCCTAAAACTAAGAAAACATTGAAGTCACTCCTAGGATTATTTAACTATTACAGAGACTATGTGCCTCGGTATGCCAATATAGCAAAACCTTTAACGGACTTAACTCGAAAAACTGTGCCAAACGACCTTCCATGGTCAGAAGAAGCCGAAAGCGCATTTAATTCGTTAAAGAATTGTTTGTGCTCTATAACCTCTCTGTATACACCTGATATGTCGAAACCTTTTGAAATCGATACTGATGCTTCAGTGACCGAAATTGGAGCCTGTCTAATGCAGAGAGATGAGCAGAATAAACTGAAACCAATAACTTTTGCAAGCCAAAAACTGACCCCTGCTCAATCAAAGTGGAGCACTATTGAAAGGGAAGCTTATGCTGTAATATGGGCATTAGGTAAATTCGAAATGTGGACTTATGGAACCACTATTATCTTACACACGGACCATAACCCTTTAAAATATTTGACAGAAACAGTTCCTAAGAACGCCAGATTACAAAGATGGGCATTGGCTCTATCTCGCTATCAAGTGACTATTGCTCATAAGCCAGGAAGCAGTAATACTATTGCAGATGCTTTATCACGCATCCATGAATAAAGTCATAAGTTAGTTTAATATTGTATTTGTTATTACATATATATATATATGTGTGTGTGTTTATTTTGTTTCTTATATTCAAGTATATTAATTCATTAAGATTATTTAAAGTGCATAAGAAAATCCATGTCAGGATAAATGTTTATTCATATATATTATATATATATTTTATTTCTATTATGTGTTTAAATGTTACTTATTTTATACCATAGAAAATATTTAGATATTAAGTGAAATATAAATGTTATTGCTCTTGATGGAACATCGCATATTAGGTCAAAGATGAGACAATAATTAAGAATTTAAAAGGACAATTAGACTTTCATGAACAGTTATATAAATTATCCACAAATTTTGGTTAGTAGTTTCACTGTGAAGGCCATTGTCCCTCAAGTGAAACTGGAGGGAAGGTGTGAACGCCGCACCTCTGATTTCGATAGTATTATAAAAAACAAGAACTAAAAAGTTTGGTACGAAAGTGTGGCAACAGTGTGTGTGCGTATGTGAATCAAGATGGACTAACGTTCCATTCTACATGTTTTTTAGAAAATACTTTACTTGATGTTAATTTCTGTATTCGTTATGTATTTTATGTTTGTGCCGTAAGTAAATATACGTTTAAAAGTAAACCAAGTGTGATCAGTGTCTTGATGTGTCTCGAAATGAATTTACCGAAGGAAAAGAACCAGGTGCGAAAAAGCAGGCACCACAATTATAAATATTAATCTACATTTTATTACAGAAAAACAAGTAGTTTTGTTTTAAAACAGAAGTTCGTCTAAAAACTAACATATATATAATTCATCGAATTCTTCAAGTAAAAATTCTGTTTTTCTGCTGATGATATAAGTTACGAGATACATCATCAATAAATCTCAAGTGATGGAGTACCTGTGCTGTGCTAACCCAGGTAAGACAAACTTTTTAATTATTTGACTGTTAACTATTAAATAAAAAATTATTGTTATAAACATATATTTCACAATAAGTAATCCGAACTCATGCCTTAATAATTTTAGCAGATTATGATTCTGAATTTGAATTGAAATTTTAGATTTATTCTTAACAAAAGTTTTTTTTTCTTCTTTGCATAAAGCGAAAGTAAATATTTTTTGTTCTTCAAAACGGAAGTGAAAAACAAAACAAGTGAAAATTATTATAAGAATGTTTAAAATAAACATATCAATGTTTAAAAACAAAATTTCAGGTATTATATTCTAGAAAGAAAAAAATTGAAATATTAATATGAGTATTACCAAGGATACAATTATTGAAAAACTTAATTCACAGAATTATGACGTATGGAAGTTTAAATTGGAGATGTTCCTCCAAAAAGAAGATTTATATTCAGTGGTTATAAACGATGCTCCCAATCTGATTACTGACACATGGAATTCTAAAAACAGAAAGGCTCGCGCCATAATAAACCTCTTAATAGAGGATAATCAAATAATTCATGCCAAAAATCTTGATACCGCTAAAGAATGCTGGAATGCATTAAAAGCTGTATATGAACGCTCCACCCTCAGCAGTAAACTATTTTTATTACGAAAGCTTTACTCTACAAAATTAACTGAGGGTGGAGACATGATTCAACATCTGACAAATATTTATCAGTTACGTGATAAACTTGTATCAATCGGCGAAGAAATAAACGACAGGCACCTTTCAGCACTAATGTTCTGTTCCTTGCCTCCCAATTATAATGTTCTTATCACCGCTTTAGAATCTCGAGATGAAAAAGATTTAACACCAGAGTTTATACGCTCAAAATTAATTGATGAATTTTCCAAAAGAAAAGAAAACAAATCTGAAAATAATTCAGTATTAAAGGTTAAATTTAAACCAAAACAAGAAAATTCAAAATTCTGTCGATATTGTAAAAAGAAATCACACACAATTGAAGAATGTTGGCATCTTAAAAATAAAGAAAAGAATCAGAAACAAACAAAAACCAGCAATGTCAGATCAACTTTCAAATCTGGTATGTACTCTCAAGACAGGCATAACACGGATAGGGCTCTTATTACTGAGAGTAAAATTAAAAAACCCAATGACAAAATATTCACTCTATCGGTGAGAAGTATAACAATTGGTATATAGACTCGGGTTGTTCAACACATGTTTGCAATGATAAGAGTAAATTTCAGGAATTTAATTATAATAATTCACGCGTAACAATCGCGAATGGACAGGAGATAGAATCCCTGGGTCATGGGTCTGTGAAATTAAACACCATAAATTCCAATAACACACATAATACTATCATATTAAAAAATGTTTTATATGTACCAGAAATAGAGACAAACCTCATATCTGTAAAAGGAGCTACTGAAAATGGTTGTGTAGCCATATTTGAAAACAAATCATGCAAAATAATGCATGAAGGAGAAACATGCATTGAAGGTTATATTAATAACAATTTATACGAATGCAAAGTTAACTATGATACAACACACACTATAAACGTGGTAAAATCGTGTGAAAACAAAAATTGTATCGATAAATGGTACATTAAATTAGGCCATAGAAACATTAGTCATATAAAAGATTTAGTTAACAAGGACATGGCTGTGGGTATTAAATTAAATTATTGCAAACACAATAATGCATGTAAAACATGCATAATGTCAAAATTAACTGATTCACCTTACCCCAAAGCTGCACAATTTAGAGCCGCAGTACCACTCGAACTAGTCCACACAGACTTATGTGGCCCTATGAAAACACCCACTGTAGGTGGAAAATATTACTTTCTTACATTTATCGATGATTTTAGTCGTTATACTATTATATATTTGCTAAGAAATAAGTTTGAGGTATTTTCTAAGTTAAAGGAATATGTGGCTATGACCGCAAACAAATTTGGCCGAAGAGTGCAAGCAATTCGCTCCGATAACGGGGGTGAATACACTGGTATGGAAGTAAATGAATTTTTGAATAAAGAAGGAATTGGGCACCAGTTTACCGTTCCTTACTCTAGTGCTCAGAACGGCGTGGCAGAACGTAAAAATCGTACGCTGACCGAAATGGCGCGCTGTCTGCTTAAAGACAGTAACTTAAAAAATTCCTTTTGGGGGGAAGCCGTAAATACTGCGAATTACATACAAAACAGGCTCCCAACCTCCTCATGCGACTCAACTCCTTACGAAAAATGGACTGGACGTAAACCCGATTTATCAAATATAAAAACATTCGGATGTCGCGCATACGCATATATACATAAGATACATAGGGGAAAACTGGATAGCACCGCTCAAGAAGGAATTTTTGTGGGATATGATAATCGTAGCAAAGGCTACAGATTTTGCACAAATAATAAAAATGTAATTATAAGCAGAACCGTAAGATTCTTGGAAGATGAGAATACAATATCCCACAATAGTGAGACATCACAAATAAATAATGAAAATTCAAATGATGAAATTCCGGTGTCCAGATTAAAAATATTAGATTCCGATATAGATATAACGGGTGATAACGATAGTCCCGATGACACGCAAACTCTGCCACGACGATCACAACGATTAAATAAAGGGGTTCCGCCCGACAGATTTGCATTTGCAGTAAACGACAAAAGAATTGATGAGCCTAAGTGTTTTGACGATATACTAAAAATTCAAAACCCAGCAGAAAAGGAAAATTGGCTGAACGCCTCACTCGACGAAATGAATTCACTCAGACAAAACAATACTTGGGAACTTGTTGACGCTTAACCAGGGACCAAAGTAGTAGGGTGTAAGTGGGCGTTCAAGGCCAAATACAATAGCCAAGGACAAGTCGAGAAATATAAAGCCAGGCTAGTTGCCAAGGGTTTTTCTCAAAAATACGGGGTGGACTATGACGAAACTTTTGCACCAGTTGCATCGCATACCACTCTAAGAAGTTTCTTTACCATGTCGCCCTATAAAAATTTGAATCTAAGGCATGTAGATATCAAAACTGCTTTCCTACATGGAAATTTGCAAGAAGATGTATACGTGCAACAACCTGAGAGTTATGTTGTCCAAGGCGAAGAAAATAAAATATGTAAGTTAAAGAAAGCGATATTTGGCTTGAAACAAGCCGCTAGGGCGTGGAATTTGAAAATTATTGAATCATTGTGTAAATTAGGATTCAAACAAAGTCAGCATGACAAATGTTTATATATCCGTAACAAAGATAACACAGAAACTTACATTCTTGTGTACGTAGATGACCTACTTATAGCTGGTAAAAATCACAATATTGACATATTAATTGATCAACTAAGGGAAGAATATCCACTAACTGACCTTGGAGAAGCCAAATATTACCTTGGCATAAATATAGAAAGACCTTGTAAAGGATTAATTACGCTTGATCAAAGTAATAAAATACAAGACATTGTAACAAAATTCGGGCTAGATAACGCACGGCCCTCTGACACACCAATGGAACCAGGGTACATAAAATTAACTGATAACGATAATCTCTTAACAAACAATACAATGTACAGACAGGCTATAGGAGCGTTACTTTACATTTCTACAGTATCGCGACCTGATATAAGTGTTGCCGTTGGCATCTTAAGCCGTAGAAATGAAAATCCCAGAGCGAAAGACTGGGAGGCAGTTAAAAATGTAATTAGATATTTGACAAATACTAAAGATATTAAATTAAGATTTTGTAGCTCTGGTGAACCTGACCTAAAAGCATATTCGGATTCGGATTGGGCAAACGATCCAAGTGATCGAAAATCCATCTCTGGAAATTTATTTGTGTTAGGCAAGAATCCAATTTTTTGGACTTCGAAAAAACAGTCCTGTGTGTCCATGTCTTCAGCAGGGGCTGAGTACGTCGCAGCTGCGAGTGCTTCACTTGAAATACAATGGGTAAAGAAACTGTTAGATGATTTGAACCTGCCACAAGAACATCCTATTGTGTTATATCAAGACAACCAGTCTACGATAAAGATTGCTGAAGTAATAAATTTCTTTCGAAGACAAAGCATTTACAGTTACGATATCACCTTCTGAGAGATTTAGTGCAGGAAGGCTTTATCAAGCTTGCCTATAAACCTACCAAAGAAATGACTGCCGATACCCTCACAAAAGCTCTGCCAAAAACTTATTTAATAAACATAGAAATGTATTAATGAACAATTGAAAATTTCTGAGCTTAAGAGGGGGTGTTGCAAACATCTAATCTCAGAACAATTTTTATTAACTTTTGTTTTCATGTTCAGAAACTTTTTATTCCCGCCAACTAATTGTTTTATTGCACCTGCCTCATCACGTGACAATATGTCGCGTCACTCTACTGCTACTGTTTCTTTTCTTTTTTCTTTTATAATCATGTAACATTTTCTGTATTCGTACGACGTTTATTTATTGAGTCCTCCTTCCATTATTTTCTATGTCTAAGATGAATAAATTTAAAAAGTAAACATCTAGGCATTCTTCAATTACGCAGTCAATATCTGAATTATTCTGAATACTAATTAATCTACTTATTGTGTAAGATTATAAATATTAATCTACATTTTATTACAGAAAAACAAGTAGTTTTGTTTTTAAACAGAAGTTCGTCTAAAAACTAACATATATATATAATTCATCGAATTCTTCAAGTAACAATTCTGTTTTTCTGCTGATGATATAAGTTACGAGATACATCATCAATAAATCTCAAGTGATGGAGTACCTGTGCTGATACAGGTAAGACAACCTTTTTAATTATTTGACTGTTAACTATTAAATAAAGAATTATTGTTATAAACATATATTTCACAATAAGTAATCCGAACTCATGCCTTAATAATTTTAGCAAATGCCCGGTTCTTTAGCACACTATACAAAAATCTGTTAAATAACATAACTTCTGTGTAACTTTCCAACAGAAAATTTCTTTTTTCTAAAATTAGATAAATTTAACATAAAATTACACCTCCGTCTATAAAAAGACATTTCTCTGTAACCAGATAAAATCTATATCCATTGATACAGATTTTCTCTGTTCGGTACATATAATTTTCTGTTTTGCACACGGAAAACCTTGCATCAAAGTAGTAACAAGTTCTTTGGCACATTACTAGAACATTTCAGTAAAAAAATTGTGCTTTTTATCTATGTATATTTAATCGTATGTTCTTTATTTTTGTGAAATGCATTTTTTTTTTTTTTTTTTTTTTTAATAGAGAATTTTATACTGTCGTTATCTGTTTCCGTTGTATTTATATCATTATTTATTTACATAAAGTAAAAATTAATATCTCTGCAAGGTTACCGAGGCAGGTGAGACATCTATAAAAACAAGGCAAACAACAACGTCTAGAACGCCAAATAAGAATAATAGTTTTTAAAAATATGTCTTTATAACTTGTAAATTCATTAAAGTGAAACGGATTTTAGTATTAAATTATAAGAATAATATTTTTTACAAACGAGGAATATAATTATTCCTTAAAACTTAAAGTTAGAAAAGTTATCTGTAATATTTTATATTTATTGTGATTAAGAGCTAGAATTATACATTTAGATTATTAAGCTGATACTTTTATTTCTGAGAAGTATGTGAGAAATTTTATAGCTTTGCAATCAAGAATTTAACTATTTTTAATCATGCTAACTTATATAGAAATCATCTGAAACTTACTAAAAACATTATAAACGGTTTATGTTTTAAGTACCTTAGTTGATTTTAAAATAATATTAATATTTTACAGTTCGTTAGGGTCCTTTCCATTTATTTTATCGGTAAATGGAGTGAATATTAATAAATAATTTGGTTATCTTACCCGCATTACAGTAATCTAATGATCAATTGCAAATTAAAGGATAAGATAACAAGTACTGTATATATATATATATGAACCTAAATTAAATACAATTCAAAATAAGTTTAGGACGGTTTTATTTGACACAATTACGGATATAATACACAATTTTCGGTTAGAGAGGTGGAACAGACATTCATTATTATATTAAATGTAAAGATAATAAATTTATAAATATTACAATGAAGTTGTTATTTCTATTATAAATCTGCCTCATTTCTACATGTTTGACTCACATACTAGTGCACAAAATATATCTTTGAAATAAAATCAAAAACAATTTATCAATATTAAAAAACTCGACGACATAGAGTAAATCTGACAATCACATCATTTTATTTTTTCTGTTTTTTTTATTTTTCCTTATTTTTCCCCCTCAAACCTATTTGCGCAAAAAAAAAAATAATAATAATAATAATTAAATAATCAGAAATTCAAAAAATAGTTTTTTTGTTTGGAAGAAACATCGAGTATTGCATATTTCCTCATGGAATGATGAAGTGACTTTGTGAAATAAAATTAGAATTTCTAATAAAATGGAAAAGCAAGATTTATAACCCTGAGTATCAAAGTTAAAAAAAGTTAACATGTATCTGTATCTTACACCAAACCTAATGGAATACTCTACTGATTCGGAATCGACCAAAGTTTTAAATTAATGAATGAGTAAAGGCTATAAGGGAGAAAGAAATGAAAGGATGATATTCAGAGCAGAGATTGGTCTGATAAACATTCTCTGTCAAAACGATGCTCAAAATGTCTGTTTCTAAACACGCTATAGGATATCAGTAAAATATATAACAGTGCTCCTTAGAACTAATGTCAGTAAAAGCATCTGATCCATCATCATAATGTTTGAATTTCGTAAACAGATCCGTAACAGAATTCCATAAACAGACAAGACTCTAAGAATAATTAGGAAGTATCAGCTATTATTGCATTTTCTATGAACAATAAATTATTTTAATTGACTGTAAGGTAGCATGAAGGAATTTTTGAAATTGCATTTTCGTTTGTATTAACTGTTTTAATCATTTCTCTACTATGTTTAAAAGTGGTTATGACTTTAATTAGTCTGTCCGTCTGTCTTTCGGTACATCTACCTGCCCGCATTCTAATTTCAGTTAATATTTATAGAATGTTTTTAAACTAATTTATGTTATTCAAGTTCGCTATGGCTTATTATTTTCTACTGAAAATGTTATAAACACACTGCAATTGGCAAGAATCGCAAAATATTCTGATGTATTACGATCTATGACAGGTACTTTTTAAAGCTCATTTTAATATCTTTATATTGAATACAACATAAATAATTAATTACAATTATTTGAGATACACAAAATGATTTTCCCTCTAAAATAATCTATGATCATCGTAACTGACTGGTTTACTTGACCTGCAGTGTTATTCTGATTCTTTATGAGATGGAAATTATTCAATGTAAATTTTCAGTGTTGTCCATTACATCATATGGTGCGTGAGCAAAGTTTAGACGATATACAAGGTTGTATAAAAGAAATTTTTTTAACATTTTCGCTTTACAAATAAAGCTATAAACATGTTTTTTGTGTGACTTCGTACTGCACAGCTAAAAAAGGATACACAATTGAGGCTTTCTGTTTTCAGACAATGTATTACAAATGGATTTGCTTCATAAAAGCAAATAATTGTAGGTTTTTCTTTAAAGTAAAGAAAAAGGCATGAAAATTTGTGAGTTTTCTTGCTCCTAATTTTAAAGAATCATCATAAAAGCAAGTATATTGAAGGTTAAACGGTGCAACAGATGCTTATGCAACAGACGCAACAAATATGTAACAAATAATATATAGATTTTAAAACTTCTTCACACACCATAAATTTTAAGCCAGCACAACCGGTTTCAAAAGGACGTAGCCTTTCTTCATCAGGTGCAAAAGAAAACGTGCTACTGCCCTGGAGGCAAAAGCAAGACTGAAAGCAGGGCAAAATCCAGAGGGGCAGGAGCAACATAAACTACCAATAGGAAGCATCATGCAGGACCAATCAGAGAGGAACACACATACACACACACACACAGAAAAAAAAAAGGAGGGAGGGAAGGAGTAATCAATTATTATTATTATTTATTATTTTTTTTATTAATATTACACTAATAAATAAATTTAATAAAATTTATTTATTTATTAATTTTTTTTTTTAATAGAATTATTTTATTATAACTATTATTATGTTATAAACATAATGAAGGAAATTATTTAATTGAATTAAACAAATTTTTCCAGGCTGTAGACAGCAAAGTGGAATCAGATTTTTCATTGACAATTTTATCATGATTAAGGTAAATAGCTAAATTTTCCAAAAAATCCAGTTCGGAAACGCGTTTGGCATGAAAGATAATTTTGGCACTCTTAAAATTAAAACTATGATCAAATTCCCAACTGTGCTTCGCAATAGAAGATTTAGAAATTTCTTGATTAACAACATACCGAGAATGTTCACGTAAACGGCATTCAAGATTTCTTTTTGTTTGACCAATATAAGATAAATCATAATCATTACAAGGGACATTATAGATACCCCATTTATAAAGCTCGGGAACAGGAGATTTAGTTGAAGGGAATTGGAATTTATTGACAGGTTTAAAAATAACGTGAAAATTGAAACGCTTCGAAACTTTGGCTAATTTAAAACATAAGGGGGGATAAGAAGGCAAGACAATAAGATTATCAGGTTTAATTTTATCATCAATGGAAAGAGTAGAATTATAAGTTGGCCTACTGAACTTTTTGAAAGCTTTATCAATTATAGAGGATCTAAAACCTCTTTTAATAGCAACAAACTTTAAATATTTGAGTTATTTTTTAAGAGAAGAAGTATCAAAACAAATTTTAAGGGCACGATACACGTAAGTGTAAAAGGCGCCAAATTTTTGTTTAGCCGGATGATTAGAGAGAGCATGGAGAGGGTTAGAAACAGAGAACACAGAGGTTTCTTTACTTATTATATTAATTAAATAAATAAAACAAAAAAAAATAATTGATTAGTTCTTCCCTCCCTCCTTTTTTTGTGTGTATGTGTGTTCCTCTCTGATTGGTCCTGCATGATGCTTCCTATTGGTTGTTTGTGTCGCTCCTCCCCCTCTGGATTTTGCCCTGCTTTCAGTCTTGCTTTTGCCTCCAAGGCAGTAGCACGTGTTTTTTTTTTTTTTTTTTTGCACCTGATGAAGAAAGGCTACGTCTTATTGAAACCGGTTGTGCTGGCTTAAAATTTATGGTGTGTGAAGAAGTTTTAAAATCTATATATTGTTTGTACACCAGTTTTGGATTTAGTTTTGATTTTAGCGTAGACCTGTAAATTTGAAGGTTAACCATATCATATTCTACACAGAACATTATCGTAGCATATTAACAATAAATGTCAATTTCTTTATGGTTTTTACAATAAAAAGTTATTTAAATGGGATTTATAAAAATGTCTGTTTAAAACGCAATGCACTGGAATTTTTTCCGGTGTCCCTGTACGCGAGTTGTACAGTAAAGATTACAGCCATTTTAAATAGGAAACATTCCATCGTGAACTTGAATAACATATATCATTTTAAAAATTCTGAAAATATTTAAGGAAGATGGGGACGGGCCGACGAACAGATAGGAAGGTGGACTGCCGGACAAACAGATACGCTAACTGAAATTATATTCACAGTTAAAAGACATTTAGAAGTGATAAAAGCGATTGAAATAAACGAAAATATAATTTCAGCAAATTTTCAATAATAGACCTTAATGTAACTGAATATTTTTGGGTGGCCCTGTAAATATAATACGTATCATACTGTATTCTAGGGAAAGCATTATTTTGTGCATATGAATAACATATTTTAATTTCATTAAGATTTGTACAAAGTAAAGTTATTAAAATTTGGTTTATAGAAAAACCTCTCATTGAACGTAATGCTTTGGAATACTTTCGGGTGTCCCTGTATACAAACCAATGATAGTATTTACTGCATTTTCAATGGGGAGCATCCAACAGTGAACTTGAATAACATATTTCAATTTCATTAAGCACGTCGCAATAAATGAATCATTTTTTGCGATATGCAGCTACGTTTTTCGACTGTCAAAAATAAGTGAAATTTTAATGTTTATTAAAATTTTGACCCGAAACAATTTTTGCGAGTTTATTGATTTTATGGTGTTTATTCAATGTTTTGTACTTACTACTTTAAAACGCCAGTTCTATGGTGCTTTCTTATGATTAATGTTTATTTGTTTAAATGTTGAATATTTTTGTTGAGTTAGGTAGCTGAAATTTTTTTTAATGTTGCTACTTTTTTTTTCTGTACGGACTTTTAAAGCGCGTATATAATTCAATCTTTGTTCTTAAGTTTAAAACAAGGACATATAATAGCGGAGTGACGTTTTAAATTTGGTGGATATCTGTCCTTGAATTTCAGGAAAGACGACCACATCAAATCGAATAAAGATGGCGACCTTTAAAACATCGAAATTTCATGATGTACCATCACCAGCAAAAGTACTTTATGATATTACACCAGTTCCTGATATAACCATGACAAAAACAGTTAAGAAACTTACCAACTGATTTTACGAGATAAAATTGCATATTTACAAATTGCTATGTGATTTTCTTGATCAACTAAATAAAATGCATTATTTTTTGCTATTTTAACTTTTTCTTTCTTGAATGGATGGCTATCTCTCCTCGAAGCAGATATGGCCATGTGTCATCCCCCCCCCCCCCAAAAAAAAAAAAAAAAATATATATATATATATGATGAACATGTGTATAAGAATTTTAAATATGCATAAATGAATTTTTATTTCAATCTTTAAAAAAACTTTGGTCATATATTCTAGATTTACCGTATAGTAAACAAGGGTATAGTAAACAAATTTCTTGCATAAATAGCAAGATATGTTAGTTACTAGACATTATCAAGTAACTTACAAAACAGGAAATTAGTAAGGTTAACTGGGCATATAACGTTGAACAGGAGAAATAAAGAGGTTTGAAAGTAAATATCATAAAAAAAAAAAAAAAAAAAAAAAATGTGTTTTCCAAATTTTTAAGTCATTCATAAAATTAGGGAAGAATTTAATCAGTATGGAACAAACTTTCTTTACCGGAATTTTCTAGTTTTCATATTACTGATAATCTAAGTGATAATCACCTTCTAAAGAACTTCATACTATTTTCAAGCTGATATGACCTTCATAAAACTTTTTTTTTTTAAAGTCATATCACTTTTTCTATTTTCTAATTTAACAAAAATAATCTTTCAGATATGTTTTCATTACCTGAGAGACTTAGGGGATTTACGAAAAGTTATAATTTAGTCCTGTAAGACCAAACAGATTGCCACCGAATTGGGTATGTAAGAAATTCATGATAAACGCTCAAGCACATATAAAAAATTGTTTACTTTATAAAATAGCCACCAGATGACAGACTGCATAGAAAAATTCTAAAATTAACAAAAGTATGATCACAAGGGATGAAAATTTAATAAATAATTATTCAAATTGATTACGCGTTTGGTATGAGTTATTCTGCGATTTACATTTACATCGCATAAACGTATAAAAGTTTTAGTTTTTTAGTGTCTTGCATTCAGTCTTTGGTCAAAGTTGTCAAGTATATCTATCTTTAAAATCACCTCGGAATAAACATTACGAATATTTAAAGCTTTACATTTATAAGTATATATTTGTCGAAACAATTTTAAACACAATTCATTACAGTTCAACATAAAACTCACGTAGAAAGCTACAGAATGAAAATTAATTATTAAGTTACAAGAATAAAATGTTAAAAATTTATAAATAATATTTCTTTAGTTTAAAATTATTTTAAATACACACTGTTACATTATTACAATTAGTAATTAAACAGTGTACTATTACATTAACGTCTCACTCAGTTAAGCAAAACAACTATATTCTAAAGTTCCGTCACTAAATTGCAATATGTTACGCAAGTATATACACTGTTATTTATTTCTCTTTTATCGACTACTCCCTACAAAATATTTCTACCAATTTCTGGTGCTTAGTTGCTAGTTCAACTTAATAGCACTTTATATTTTCTTGTAAGGAGATACTTCGTTGCTAATATTCCACTCTGCTTAACCAAGGATTACGCTTGTCTTTCTCATACTTCACTGGAATTACTTTTCTAACTCTACATTGTTGCCTAAACATGAAAACAAATGGAGAAAGGAATGATCAATGCAATATACTGTATAATTTCATGTATATAAGATATTACTTCTTTTGTGAACGCCATTACACAAATATTATATTAATATTTATTTATATAAGTATATTGTATACAATTTGCTATATCTGTATAAAATAAAATTTCTAAATGCGTTTTCTTCAGATTAATTTTTAAATTACAAATTTGATTCTGATGGAGTGTTCGCACTTGGGAAATCCTTTTCTCGATCATAACTTGTCTCAGTAATATGGTTTGGACTATAAGTTTTAAAATTTCAAAAATCTCAACGCGTTTCTTTAAAAATGGCATAAGTTTAATTTGATTTAATTTACTTTTTTAGAAAGTATAATTTTATATCCTAGTTTTCTTTTTCAAAACTTTCTTATATTTACTTTTAAAGTTAAAAGTATTTGTAAGATATTTATCTCAATCTCTTTTTTCGTTTTTTTTTTTTTTTTTTTTTTTTTTTTTTTCCTTTTTTAATTCATGTTTTGTTGTATTTGAAACAAAATTTTGTTAATCTGTAAATAAATATCGTGTAATTTTAAATAAATCACAGTTTTTACAATTTTTATTATTATTATTATTCAAGTTTTATTAACTTTAGAACCAGTAAAATATAGTTGAAAACTTTATTGAAGTTGTCAGAGAAAAAAAAAAAAAAAAAAAAAAAAAAAACAGATTTTGTCGTAACTAAAACAAAAATTAATTCTACGGGTATAAATTCAATCTTATCTATTCAATATGATGTAATTTTTTGAAAACATTTTTATTATAACAAATTTAAGTAAAGAAACCTTACATACTTCTTGAGAAAAGCCTTAGTACTTGCGGGAAGGGGCCCCTCCCATCGTCAGAGGCAGCACGGTGGCGGCTTGCTTAGTTGTGTTGACACAATTGACTTGATCTTTTGCAGTCTTGATTGTTCTATACCAGTTACGGTTAATTTCCTGCGCTGGGTCGAGAGTAAGAGGTAAGAGGATTAAATAAAATTTCGACCGTTTCGCGATTTGCGGCATATATTGCGTTGTTGTAATCGGCTAGTTTGCGAGTTTCGTTAAAATTTATATTGATGGGTTCGGTAGCGTTTACTTTGGTGAGTGCGGTGGTTATTTTTCCAAATTTGATATCTGCAGAATGTTCTTTAATACGGTTTTTGATTTTGCGTTTAGTCATGTCTATGTAGTAACCAGTATCATTGTTTGTTTTGGAGAAAGGAATACGATAAATTCCGGAGGTTTCTAGGGGATCAATTTTGTCTTTTTCATTTCTAATTGTTTGGTAAATATTTTTATTTGGTTTAATTGGGATTTTTATATTAATTTTGTTGGCTGCATTTTTGATTTTTCGGGAAATTCCGTGGTCGTACATAATGGCTGGAGTGAATTTTTGTTTTGGATTTTGAAAGTTTTCTATAATATTAAGTTTTTTTATTATTTTACGGTATAGTTTGTCAATTAAGTCTTTTTTGTAACCTGCTTCAGTTGTAATTTTTCTGATGATATTGAGTTCTTTGTTTAGTAAATAATTATTAGAGCAAACAGTGATGGCGCGATTGATATAGGATTGGATAGTGTTTATTTTATATTGATAGGGGGTTTTACTATTGCAATGAATTATTAAGGTACTACAATTTGGTTTACGGATATGTTAGCTTGTTTTTTTTTTTTTTTTTTTTTTTTCAGATTATTTTTTTATTGTTTCCTTGAAAAAAATATCGATAGATATATTTAATACTGTAATTTTCATTTTTGTTAGAGAGCACACAAATAATATTTGGAACATTTCTTTAAATATATAAGCACCAGAAAAGCCTCGACTAAATTCATTTAAAAGTTGAGGGAATAATACAATTGCAGAACTAAAAATGATTGTTATAACTTAACATGATGTATAGTATTAATTATTTTTATTCAGCGTAGTTATTCAATTGTATTCTGAAAATATGTTTTTAAATTGTGATACGTTACAGTTAAATATGCCATAAGGAAACGAAACAAGTATTTTTAATGCAAATTTTCTGATTCTTAAATCAAATACATAATTTCTTGATATTTGTACAAAATAGTTCACTTTAACGCTAAACTTTAATTACATTTTCATATTAATAGTTCATTTTATTAATTAAAGATTTTGTAAAACATCATTTGAAATTATTCATTGTTTGAAGTGTAAAATAGTTCCTTGGTACTTAGTTATAATTTTCCTTACATTGATGATATAAAAATAGTAATAAAGCAGGTAAATGTTTGTTAACAATATCAGTATGAATTGCATAAAAAACATATTTTTAATCATTTAAAATTGTTTATAATTGAAAATTTAATAATAGAGTGTTTCATTAAATTTAGTATTAAATAAAATAAATAATTATGGGGGGAAAAATTATAGTTAACTAAAAATCATTTGCAATTTATGTACTGAAGGTGAGTAAGTATGTAAATATTATACTATGTAAATATTTCTCATTCATTATCACAAATGTATTAATAAAGAAAGAAGCAAAAATTAAATACATATTATATATATATATGAAACCGATCACTATGCGTGAAATACAGGATTGTTTTGTAAAAGTTCGGCCTATTAAAATGGCTTTAAAGCCAGTTTTATAGCCCCGCTAAAACGAGACTTAAAACACAAATAGAAAAAATAATCTAGTGTGGCATTCACAGACTTTTTTTATACCTTACATTTCAATACTAAAGACAGATTGCAGATTAAAGAATATGATAATAAATGTTGCATACAAACCTGCGTTAAAAAGAACTTAAATTAAGTTTAGGAACCTTTTTATTTGACAATTAATTGTGTGTAACGAAGGCTAACTCCCCCCTCCTCAACCTCCTCTCCCCGTTTAAATAAAGTGCCTACATTTATATAGAATTCGAGGCTGTTATCAAATTTAAAAGTTTACCCCCAAATTATTTAATACATTTATATATAATTTAAGGCTCATGTCTAATTTAAAAGTTTACTCCAAATTATTTAATACATTTATATAGAATTCAAGGCTGTTATTAAGTTTAAAAGTTTACTCCAAATTATTTAATACATTTATATAGAATTCAAGGCTGTTATCAAATTTAAAAGTTTACTCCAAATTATTTAATACATGTATATAGAATTTAAGGCTCTTATCAAATTTAAAAGTTTGCTCCAAATTATTTAATACATGTATATAGATTTAAGGCTGTTATCAAGTTTAAAAGTTTGCTCCAAATTATTTAGACAACGTTCACCCGCACCATTCCTTGAAACTTATCAATCTGGATCAAACTTTTAAGTTACAACCTCATATAAAATTCAAAATACAACATTTGAATTGCCTTCAAATATTTGTTTTTAAATTACGCTGATAACAAACATACACAAAGATAAACCGTTAAAAACTTGTCTTTAGTATTCAGGGAACTTTAAGCATTTTCCATGAAATTTCCAACTTTAAATACACTATATTCTAGTTCTTTTGAGTTCCCCTGTAAAAGAATGGTGAACGATTTTCATTCCACATTCTACACAAAAGATATGCATATTTATGCATATAAAAATGTATGTTCATTTCATTTTACTTAGTGTAGCTGTTAAACTGCACCTACCAAAAATGTCGCTATACGATACAGGTTTAGAATAACGAACTTGCTACTATTTGTTCTCGAGATATGTTAATAACTGACCCACACACAGATCAACCGTTAAAAGGTAGATTTTTGAATTCAGGGACCTCAAAACGTGTAAATAGAACAAAAGATCATTTTTTTTTTTTTTTAATTAGACCTAAAAACAATATTTTCCCAACTATTTATATATAGGTAAGACAAAATAATTATGCATAGTAACTGGAAAAAAAGATTTAAAATTTTACAAAAAGTTGGGATGGCATCATTATCTTTCTTTCTTGAACACAAAATTTATTAGTACATATACTTTTCCTTAACATTTTGTAAATCTTTTTTATTCAGTGCCAAAATAAAAACTTTTAAATCTACTTGAAACTGCATTATTCTATTATTTCTCTCACTCAGTATAACACACACTATAACAAAATATCAGCAAACATACGAAAAAAAAAAAAAAAACTTTTTTTTCTAGTCTTTGGCGAAATATATGGTAAGTGTACCGTCCCAACTTCGAAACGTTAAATATGTTAAATGTCAACACGAAATATAAAACGATCTAACAGGTGCGTCTATGATTCTTTTTATATTGAAAGAATTTTTTGTTTCTAAAAAAATAATAAAATCTATAATTTGCAGAAAATGATTGCATTACAAAAAAAGTCATTTTTCATAAAGCCATTTTAACGAAATAACATCGTTTTTTTTTTTTTTTTTTTTTTTTCGAAAAATTACTAAAAGATTTATGAATTTTGAATTTTAAAATCTGCGTTTGCTGAATGCATTTACAACTAAATATCCATAGCGTATTTTAAATTATTTATTTAGTTCTAGGACTTTTTAACACATTGTAAATATTTATTTTTATCAAATCGATACCTGTTTATAAAACATTTTTTTTAATAAAAAAATGTAAATTGGACATCGTATAAATTATTATCATATAAAAAAAAAATTAAAGAAATATTCAGCATATAAATATTTTTTCAAACAGTAGGCACTAAATTGATGCTAATGGTAAAGAATTAAATTTATTTTTGTTCGGCAAACGCAATGTACCGTAAACGAATATGTCTAGAATTGATGTTAATGAAAATTTACTAATGAAGCAATCCAGATGTCTCATTTTGATGATCAGAATACAAAAGTGAAATTTTCTGTATTATATATTAGTGTTACTCAAAAGACTTTAATATTTTATTTAACTAGAATGTATTCACCTTCTCCATCTGGAAATGGAGAAGTTTTACTTTGCAAGGATTCTTAGTAAATAAAATGACGCAGCAATCCAATCGAGAAATGATGGTGCGTGAAATTCTTATTTAGCAAAGTTTTAATTAAAATATAAAAATTAAAGGAAGGCCATATAGTAGCGGACAACAGCTAGTATCGCGCAAATAGTGTTCCTACAACAGTTAGAAAAAGGAAATGGCAGTTAGAAAAGCCATTGAATAGTATTCTTTTTCAAAGAAGAATTACGTAATACTCACTAAAAAGAAAAAAAAAATGAAGAAGAAAACAATAACGAAAGCAAAGAGATTTACTGCATCATATGTGGTGATTCAGGACATGATTCACTCGATTCAGGACATGATTTCTAAAGGTTAGGCTCTCGAAAATTGCATCAATCTTGAAGGAAACAATTTTTATTTATTTTTTTTTTTTTTAATGAATGTAATGTATGTTTTTATCAAAAGCAAAATAAACATACAAGGCATTTACATTAGTTGTCAAATTTTCAGAATTATATTTTGTTATTTTTGTTATTTATTCCTTTTTTATATTGTACTTACTTAGTTTTAGCATATACAATTTATAGATTAAAAATATTTGAAAAAATAACTCGGTTTAAAAATAAAAAGTTGTTTACGGAACCAAAAGTAATTTTTTTACTTGCTTATGTTCTTCATGTCCGATACAATGATCAACTAGTAAAACTGGTTAGAATCAACTAGTAAAACTGGTTAGAGTCAACTAGTAAAACTGGTTAAAATCAACTAGTAAAACTGGTTAAAACTATAAAGAGTGTTTAAAAAAAAAAAAAAAGTATTTTTACTTTAGAAAAAATTGTTTTAAGCGCTGTATTTATAAAACAATAAAATTTCGTACAGAACGTAATCTGGTTCAAAAGATCTGTAAAAACATTTGATACTGTATACGAAGCTTTGGTGCCGATATTAAAAGACATTCCCAATATAATTTAAGTCATTTAACAATCTACTTTTTGAATAACAGTTCTGAAAAAATTCAGATGTTTATTTATTCAGCAAATTTAAATCATATTTTCTTTCCTAATTTGAAATTCATACATTCAGTTATATTTTCAAAAATATTTGTGTCATTATTCAGAGATTATTTTTCGACTTTTCTGACTGTCAATTACAATATTTGAAAATTTTCATTACTAATAAAGTAATTACTGTAATATTAGACTTCCTGTAAAATTAAAACGCCCTTTTACCGTTTCCATTTTAACACGCTTTTATTAGCTTCACCTGTATGTATGTTTGTATGTATAATGTATGTTTGTAACCGCTCTGGGAGCAAACAAAAAATCTATATTGTAAAAAAAGACTTTCCCTACGTGAACTCTGTGGCTGTGAGGTAAAGCTCCGCGCTACGAACCTAAAGGTCTAGCGTTCGAGCACAGTCAGGGAAGATTTTTTTAAAATGGTTTTTGTTTAATTCTAAATTATTTTAATTATAGATTTAAATGTATGTAAATATTATGGTGTGTCACTCACACGATTTTCTCTTACCCTGCATTTTAATACTAAAATAGATATTTTGTGCTTTTTATTTCACATTTCTATAAAAGCGTGTTCTTTAATTTTTTTAAAACTATAATATTATTATATACTTAAAACGTTGACTTCTTTCATAAAATACTCAAATTAAAAAATAAAAATATGTTTATTAATACAATTTAAAAGACATGTAAAGACATTTAACATAATGTAAATAAAACGTATTTACAACAGTAACTGGGTTAAAGTTTATTCAAACATCGCACCTAAATGTCGGATTGTTAAATTCTTTGTCTTAAAGGCTCAATTAAACATTCAATTAAACATTTGTTAAATCTTTCCTCGGG
Source organism: Salticus scenicus (assembly GCA_963930645.1). Taxonomy (NCBI): domain Eukaryota; kingdom Metazoa; phylum Arthropoda; class Arachnida; order Araneae; family Salticidae; genus Salticus; species Salticus scenicus. Next base: position 286,695,873 of record OZ005650.1, on the reverse strand, counting down.
TAATTATCAGTTTTATTTTTAATACTTAAAAAAAATTCTTTTCCCTTACACACTTTCATGGAAAATAAAGCATCGATTAAATAAAAAAAATTTAAAAAAAAAAATACGTTGAACTTTCAAATTATTTATATTGAGTATTGAATTTTCATTTCCGTTAATATACACATTAATAATATATTTCTTTAAAGAAAAATTTGATTGATATTAACCCTTTGTCGGCTCTATAACATTAAAGCACTCTAACAGTGGTACCAAATTTAGGGGCTCTTTTATTCAACTGCTTTGAGAAGATATATTTGGTGTACATAATAGACAAAAGAACAAATTACCTTCGAAGTGATTTGGTAACCTTTACAGTTAAAATTTAGTGGTAGATATTGAATAAAAAATTTGCTAAATTTAGCAATAGTGAGCAAAGGAATGAAATTAAATTGGACCGGCAAAGGGTTAACGTAAAAAATTAATACATTTTCAAATTTGGTGACGGGAAGGAGTCACAAATAAATAACTTTCTCTAAAAAAATGTTTTTCATTAAAATGAACATTTTTCGAATAAATATATTTTATCTCTTTCAAAATTTCATAAATATAGAAAATGAAACTCAAATATTCCCTAAATCGAAAGTGTGTCTTTCAGAGCAGATTTCTGTCAGAATAACAGAAGAATCAAGGATTGATTTCATTCTTCCGAATGCAAATGTCAATTCAGAAAACGGTTGCCTGTCTTTGCTTGTGTTTGAGCATGTTATTTGATAAAGATCTTTTTTCCGTTTATTTCTTAAATCATACAAGCAGAACTGAAAAATGTGAACAATGTCTTTATTCAGGAAAATTTGAAGCTGTACATTAAAATTGAAAGACTATGCGTTTCCACGGGATATATATATATTTTTAATAATGTACCCACAGTACTTTTACTTATGTGAAATTATTATAGGCATAGTATTACAGTTTAAGGTGTAACATAAGACATACTGTATCTGAGCATATCTGGTGCATTTTAAACAACAGTTCAAAGTACGTTTGAAAATAATTTAATTAACAAAATGTTCTAAGCGAAGAAGGTATATCTTGTTGTTAGGGTTAAGATCAACTGACTGCACCTCATGTCTCTTTGAAAACAGAACCCCTCGGCTATTGGTGGGGCCTGTGTGAGGAAGACTACCACCCACACCAAACCCCCATTTTAATATTGTCTTTACATTCATAAAATATCTAAAGCTTTTGTGCAATTTTAAATTTGATTTCAAGTTTTACAAAAAGATAACACTAAAACTACTTTCTGAAAATTATGAGCTCTTAAATCGCATTTCGAACGATTTCCAAACGTAGCACTAGCATATCTTTTTTTTTTTTGTGTGTGTGTGTGTGTCCTTATAAACGAAGGATAAATATTTTAATACAATAATTTATGTCAAATATGCTTTTGTGGAAAAAAAAAAAAAAAAAAAAAATTGCATATTATTGTTAGTCTGTTTTGTGCAATCTAAATATATAAAACTGTACCTATAATATTTTTTTTTCTTTAAACGCAACGTATCTGAATACATTTGTATCTATGTCCTGTACACGAATCATTTGTCTGATTTCAATAAAACTTTTTACGCAACATTCCCATGTAATACAAATTTAGAATACCGAGTTTGGACATCCTTCTGATAATTGTTCTTGAGTTATGATAACAGACTCAGAGACAGAGAGACACACCGTAAAAATCAGATTCAAGAAACCTCAAAACGTGCAGATATAGTAAAATCTCATTTTCAAAATTCGACTCCAAAACAATATTTTCTCTATCATTATAGGGGTAAAATAAATTAACAAGAATATGATATGCAATAATTCTTCAGCGCATATAGAACTTTAAATTTGAAGAAGGGAAATTTGGAAGCGTAAAGTCTTTCTAAATTTATTCAAAACCATACGTTTAAAAATATTTTAATTTTGTCAGATCTTATATCATTTAGTTCTCCTTATTAAATCTAGATGAAATTTTAAACCGTTATATAAAATTATTAATAACAATTTTGCTGATGACAGTTTTTTAGATTTAATCGATTTTTGGTTTGGCTATCGTATTAAGTAAACCATAAATTTAGTAATTAGCAATTATTACACATTAATTAAAAAAGAGATTAAAAAAAAATATCTCATAATTCTCTTGTAAATAAAACTTAACACAGTGAACAGTTTAGAATTTTTGAAAACTATATTCAGTTGGTAATGAAATGTGAAGGGGAAAATTTTTTGTTTTTAGAATTGAATTTTTTTTTCCTTCTAAATGATCACTGTAAAAACGATTTTTAAGAATAACCATATATAATCCTATTCTTTAAGCTCTGATAAATTAAAAAGATTGGAGTTAAAATAAGTTAAAACGATTAAATAAAAAACCTACAATAGGACGAAATAACTATTAAAAAAACTCAAAACCTACATTTTATATTTTGGTTTCAAAATTTAACTAGTATTTTTTTAATGCATTTGTATGTGTAAAGTCTAAGACAAAAACAGAAATTTAATATGAAAGATAAAAAAAAAATAAATTCAGGCATATAGAAATTAACAAATAATATGCAATGACATTTCTGTTAGAATTTTGCACTACATTAAACTAAATTTCGATATTGATGACGTTGCAACTGACAATGAAAAATTTCATCATGATTTGGCAATTAATGCCAGTCATGACACGGAATGAAATTAAAATGAGTTTCTGCATTATTAAGCGTACACATTTCAGTTTTGAATGCGACGCAAAATTTAAAAGAAACTACTCAGCACATCCCAAAATATACTTTTTGAACAATATAATTTTATTTCTAAAGATTTCATTTTCGACATAGTTTGAAGAAATAACTGGAAGATTCAGTATCTTTCTCAAATTTTCAAGTGACAAAGTTAAAATGAGGGCAATGCGCATAGCAAATTTGCAATAATTCTAATAAGATGCAAAATGTAAAATAATACTAATAACTGTAAAGCGCTAACATTTAATAACTTTAATGAACAAAAGAAATTAAAAGTCCTGTTTTTTACATAATATTTCTTTTTTCGCTTTTTCATTTTTTCATTTTTTCAAGTTTTTTATACCTAGCAGAAAATTCTTATCGAGAAGAAAATTCTTGTCTAGTAGTATTCTTATCAAGTAGAAAAACGCATTGATTATGCTTAAAAAATTAATGTAAAACCTCTAGCAAATAAGATGTAATTGCTTTTTCTGTTACATTGAAGCTACACTGCTCAAAAAAAGTAAAACAGCACATACTGTAAAAAAAAAAAAACAAAAAAAAAACATTGGTTTTACGAGCAAAGTGTTTTTTACAGGCATGTAACGTAATTTAAGATTATTATATACTTAATTTACAGTCTAAGCGTTTCTTTTTCTTGTCTGGAATCTCTGCTGACGGGCTTTCCCCGTAATCTTACGGGATTTTTTTTTTTTTTTTTTTTTTACAGTGCATGACTTTACCAAAACTGTGTAAGTTAAATGTATCTACATACATACTGATAAAATAAACATAAAAATAATTCTTTAATCTAAAGGTCAGAAACTAACTAAAAACAGATTTGTCGTACAGAAAAGTCTATGTTCATAATTTCAAAAACAAGATTAAAGATACAAGATTAGACATTGCGAATTCAGGGTAAGCTTTTTTAAAAATAAAATAAAATAAAATAAAATAACTGTTTTATTTGTAAAACACATTCTTTTTTCTTTTTTTAAGATGATTTGAAAATGTCACAACAATATAATCCGTGTCTTTCCAAACAATCGGAAACTTAAAAATGGCCAGACATACATTAATGTAACGAATACCATTATAATGGTAACGAGGTCTGATTTTAAGACTGCTAAATCAATTTAAAAAACAACGATAGTATTAGATATCGATCAGGGAATAGTTATTCATGTTCTATCACAACAACTGAATTCAAAACAAGTAATACTACTCAGCCACAAAGGTAATTCCTTTTGGCAACAGAGCGTAGAGTCTCTCATGCCAAACAGTCTAAAGCAGGTTGTTGAAGAAAGGTCCGATGTAGGTTATTTTAGGCACATAAACCAATCGTGTCTAACGCTTTGACCTCAGGAGTCTATGTATCCGAAAAATGTTAGCCTATCAACCATTGAGATTTGATTCAAACTAGTTGGAATTATGCGCTATTATTTGATGAGTTTCAGTTTAGTCTGTAGCGTGATAGCTGGCATGCGACTTTAACTCAGCGAAATTAAAACGAATTTTTCAGGAAAAATGGACTACTTATAAAAAAAAAACTACTACCAAAAAAATTGCTAAAAAGTTATATGAGGAGCGAGTAATTTAAAATATCACTTATCAGGCTTAGTGAACGTACAGATCGCATATTATTTGGAATTGCAGTCAGTTTTATGACCCAGTGTTATACATACCTTAATTCATACCCTACGTAGCAGATTTTGGTGATACTCTTTTTTATTTAATGCTTGATAATAACAGACTACAATAGATTGTAGTTTTCATAAGGTTATTATTGAACATACCACATTGAAGTGAAAACGAAATGGATTGAACTGTATTTTCTTCTGACCTAAATTTAATGAGCATGCTTATAATGAGCATGCATATTATTTGGAATTGCAGTCAATTTTACGACCCAGTGTTATACAGACCATAACTCATACCCCACTGTAAAAAAAAAGAAAAAATCCCGTAAGATTAAGGGGAAAGCCCGAAAGCAGAGATTCCAGACAAAGACCGTAAAAAGAAACGCTTAGACCGTAAATTAAGTATATAATAATCTTAAATTACGTTACATGCCTGTAAAAATGCATTTTTCCCGTAAAACCAATTTTTTTTTTTTTTTTTTTTTTTTTTACGGGCTTTGTCTGGAATCTCTCCTACCGGGCTTTCCCCGTAATCTTACGGGATTTTTTTTTTTTTTTTTTTTTGTATATATATAGTGATACTTTTTTTATTTGATGCATAATAATAACCGACTTCAATAGATTGCAGGTTTTATAAGGTTGTCATTGAACATACCACATTGAAGGGAAAACGAAATGGATTGAACAGTATTTTCTTCTGTCCTAAATTTAATGAGCATGTTTAGAGCACACTTGGACATTGTAATACGGTAAGACTAATTCGTTAAAGACGTTCGTTCATTGTCCTGAACATGGATATTTTACATTTTGAACTGCGATACATGATTTTCCAAAGTCTTATCGCTAACTTCTTTATATCTTTGAATATAGGTATTCAGCAGTCTAAACTATTCTTAGAAATCACACAATATATTACTTTTTGAATAGTGATATGGGATTTTTCCAAAGTCTTACCGCTAACTTCTTCAATGATAATAGGTATTCAGCAGTCTAAGCTATTCATAGAAATCACACGCCATCTTAAAAATTGCACACACTTTTTAAAAAGTCGTTTTTGTGTTTATTTACATTCAACCTAACTGCCTAATAAAATTATCTTATCTTTATTTATCTTATATTTTGTATTGTACATAGGTGCACTTACCACTTTATACTTATGAAATATATACCAATGTCCATTTTTTCTCTGTCGTAGTTGTGGTTGTTTGATAGCCTTATTTCTTTCAGCTGTGTAGCTCCCTAGAAACAACATTAAAAGAATAACAACACAATGGACTATATTAAAATTTTTCATCATTGTTCTTATAACAGATGAACGTAAATTTATATTATCTTCAATTTATATTATCTAAAACTGAATAATGTAGAATATAAAAAGTTTAAAGTAAAAAAAAAAAAAAAAAAAAAAAAATAGTTTTTTAATTTTTCAAAGGACAAGGCAATTCGGTATAACACAGTTTAAAAATCATATTTAGTTAAACAAAAGTAAAAATGCTCTATAATTATCATACATGTCAGATCCAACATAAAAATATGAATTCATTACAAATTATAAAAATTAAATAAATAAAAACTTATTTCATATCATTTCAGCATCCGTGTTAAAATGTTAGGAAATATTACCCTCTATATGCACCTCATCCTTCATTAATATATTATAATGTAGACGAAAAAAATAGTGTAGAAACTATGCTTTATTTATAACCATGTCACTTTATCCAATTTAAAATTAACATTTTTAACTATTTCCATTTTAAAAAGCATCTGTCGTTTCAAAGTGAGAAATGTTTAATTTTATGTTGCCACTTCAGATTTAATATTTTCAAAAAGTTATTACTTATATGAAATCAGAATTATTATATTTTTACTTGAATTGTTTGTACTTTTCAACAAAATTCAAACTATTTTTATTTTTCGGTATTCCGATTCTGCTGCCGTAACTAATTACATTACGTATGCGTAAACTATATGATAAATGAAAGCATTTCTGTCCGACACTTGCCTTACATTTCATTTCTTAAATTTCTTAATTAAGAAAACAAAACATTCACATCTTTTGGTGGATGCGTAAATCTTGAATATAATATCCGAATAATGTTCAATTCATCTGTTTAATATTTTCTGACAAGGAGAAATTCAGCCTGATTAATGCTTCCCTTCACATCTTCCTCTACAAAAACATGAAAAAATATATTAAACATGTATGAGAGGAAGCAATGTTAAGCATTGCATCTAAGAAGAAATAATTTTTCTCCTTGTGGCATAAAGGGGAATTTAATTTGTTTGACTCAAAATGGAAAAAAATAAAGTGCAATAGTTTTCTATTTAATTACCTTAAAGATTCTTTGTAAAAAGTAGAATTAAATTACAGTAATCTGATTTTAATTTTGTCAGTTAAAAGATATCATGTGTCATGAAACACAGTTTGAAAGAAAGTTGTTTTAAACTTTGAAAAATAAATTGATTACCAATACATTTAAAAGGCTAATTTTAAGCAAATACCACCAGAAGGAATGGTTTAAACGAAAAGTTAAATAATAATAGGTTTTCCCTGATTTAATAAATACCTTTTATAAGAATAAACTGCGAGTACCGACGAATATTTAATGAGTTATATCAGGACAGGTATACAATTTTAACAGGGTTGCCAGATTTGGCTTTTTTTTATCCAATAGTCACCAATAACGTTTGGCTAATCACTTCGAAGACTGATAGTCTATTATATGTATCAAATATCACTTCTCGAAATTATTGGTGACTATTGAATAAAAAAAAGACCAAATCCGGCAATGCTGAATCTTAAGTATGTATATACATATATATATATATATATATATATATATATATATATATATATAAATCAATTTATTATTTTATTAAATTATTTGAAATTTATTTTATTTTACATTATATTCTTCTTCTTCATTATTAATATTATTATTATTATTTAATTTCTATCAAATTTTTCACTAAACTAATTTTCGTTACTTTGAGTTCCTACCAGATTATCATCTAGAAGATGGTAGACGGGAGTGTTAAGGGCCCTCTTCACTCACCGCCGCCAAAAGCCGAAGCTAATGTTATTCTATGGGAAATTTTTCTTTACAAATAACTTATTGACTAATACATATTTTTAAATTCTGTTTTCACATTCTAAAAATTCTCAGCTGTTAAACTGACGGACCTTTTTTAAAAATATATTTTTTAAATTTTTTATATTTTATTTTGAAGCTGCAAAATACGAATTTTCAATATATGAAATTTTTTCATTTTGCAATTTCAAAATAAAATATTAAAAATTAAAAAAATACATTTTTAAAAAAGTTCCGTCCTTTTAACAGTTGGGAATTTTCTGAATGTGAAAACAGAATTTAAAAATATGTATTAGTTAATAAGTTATTTGTAAAGAAAATTTCCCCATAGAATAACATTGGTTCGAACTTCCGGCGACGGTGAGTGAAGAGGGCCGTTAAGAAGAATTCTCGTGTTGCAGTAGTCATCCTAGTCGTTCGAAGTTTTCCTTGGTTTTCTCCAAAACTCGAGTAAATACGGACTAGGACCCCTTAGAAAAATCCATGGAAGGTTCATGGCTAGGCCATTGGATGCCCATGGCATCCAATCCTGGGATATAAATATATATATATAATCCATTAATAATATGCAGATCTGTGTTATGGTCTACGCTTTGTAAAGAAGAAAGCCTGCTGCTTAATATTTTATTTCGCGTTTCTGTAAAGCTAAGTTGCTGTTAATTTACTTGTATAAAAAGTATACTCATAAATTAACAGCATCTAAGTGAATACTTACCATTAATATACTTCTAAGTTGCTGTAAATTTACAAGTATTTTGCGAATGAGACAACCTTAAGTAAACTATGTTAAGAATTGCTTCCAATTATAGATCATTCCTATTAGTCTGTTATGATATGATTACAAACACAGCTGTAAAGAATTTTTTGAAAAATTGGGAATTTATAAGGTATTCAATAATTCTATAAAATTAATTTCGCTTGTTCATACAATTCATCTTACATTCTTTAAAAATATTTTGAAGGATATTTTTTAAATTGTTTCAAAAAGCTTTAAGAGTTTTTATTTTTAAAATCAATTTATTATTATTATATCAATTTATTATAATCAAATATTACTATTATTACTATTTTTATTATAATCAACTTATTATTATATTTATTATTATAATCAAATTTATTATTATTAAATTCTTTTATCCGGTTCCTAAGTATACTGATCGTGTAATTTGCTATATTTTTCTCTTATTAAATTTTACATCAACATCTGCCAATGGCGCGAAACACTGTTATTCAATTTATAAAAAAAAAATCGAAATTGTTTATTTTTAATTTAAAAAAAAAAAAAAAAAAAAAAAAAAACGTGTTATTTCATTATACTTTATGTTTCTACAAAAAATATATTGATTTATTTTTAAACTTACACTTATTTTTTGAGTAACTGGAATCAGAATTTAAAAAGAAATGCAGTAGTAAATATTAGGAAAACAGTTTTAAATTGGAATTCCTCAAACGTTGATTACCTCAAAGATTTATTACACGGGCATGGTTTAAGTGTAAGATATAAAATTAAATATTTACCTTGAATTTAGTATTTAAATATAATAACATTTAAACTTATTTTCAAATAATATAGATCAATATTGGGATATCCCAATAAAACCAAACCACAATATCTTCCAACACATCCGCAACGAAAAAGACATAATCGATAGCCGATCAACCGCAGGAATTTACAAAATAGACTTCAAACATATTAATAATTCACAAGCATGTTACATCGGAGTTACAAAACGGAAAATCTTTGAACGAGAAAAAGAACATAAAGCCGACCTAAAATATAACCGCCACTCAACAGCTCTTGCTTCTACCCACTCCTCTAACCCCATAGATATTAACACCATAACAACTAAAAAAATCGCTAACTACAATAATCACAGCTACGCCCTAAAAAGAGAATCCCTCGAAATCCTTACTAACACGACAGCAATCAATGAACGTGAACATGCTACTATCCCCAATAACTGGAACCATCTAATCTTTAAAACCCAAGGAAAACGAAGTGAAACGAAGAGAGGAACCCAAGAAGAAAGCAACATAAACACAGACAGCGAGGACAGTCATGAATCATCTGATGAAGGATGTGGTTTGCATCCGAAATGCATAATATGAATATAAAACGGACAAAGTTTAAGGTACAAATTAATTGATAATTATATTAATGTCCTATAATAATAAAACGAAGTACATTATACAACTTCAAAATTAAGTTTATGATATTTGTTTGAACATGATTGAATACAAATATTCTACTAAGAAATTTTTGTATATTATTCGTAATTTACGATTTTATCAACATAGCGAAATTATAAATATTTCATATAAATATGAATTTTGAGGTTTATTGCATTGGAAATAGTAGCATGAAAACTAAACAACAGAAATGACCCTGATAAAATAAATTAATAAATTAGAATAAGATAATTATATCGAAGTGAACGGTGGATAGCCTATTAGGCGGAGATTTCATTCTGTCACTGTATCAAGCTTTGGTCAAATTCATTTCTTTTAACATGATTATAATATGTCTCGCACTAGAAATTTCTGAGAACATAAATATGATGGGGAACTGAGCAGAGTCCACCTATGCCAACTAGTTTTTTCGGGACATTGGAAATATCAAATGGCACGTTGTCTTACGGGAAAACCCAATTTAAGCCTCCTAAAATTTTCCCTAAGTGCAACAATTTATTTTCAAGAATTCCTACATAATTTTCTTTAGTACTCTTTAAAGAAAACTACCAAGACATTCTCATTAAATACAAAAGCTGTTCAAAACCATCACAGAATACGCATTTTAATGCCTGCTGTAAAATTAACAAAAGAAATAATCACAAATAATCTTTCATTCCCAATTTCAATAATAAAGTAATATTTCAAATAAAAAACTCAGAACTATAGGGAACATGAAAGGGTGGGAGGAATTAAGGCCGACTTACAACACGAGAGTCTTAGACCTATAGGTTGATAGCGTTCCGTGGGGAAGGGGGGGGGGGGGCTTTCTAAAAACATGAATGGCAACATTCAACTAAAAATATATGTACCGACTATTTTTTATAAAACCTTATTTCAGATTATTATTTGGTTTTATATGCAATGGATGAACATATCGGTTTTATAAAAATTTTCGACTTCAATGGTTATACATATTGTAAAAGGTCTACAATATGAATTGACCCTTTCTAGAGAATTAATATCTGTGTGTCCATCTGTCTGTATGCGCGCGTGTGCCGTCCCCCCCCCCCCCCCACACACACACACCCAAAGAAAAAAAAAAATTGGCAATCGTATCTCAGAAACTACTGCATAGGATTTCATACAAATTAATATGTAGCTGTAACTTGACAGAAATAAGTGTGTATCATCTTTTGATGAAAGAATTGCTATTCTATTTTTCTAAATTTTTAACATAGCGGTATAGGACATAATTTCCTATAAACGAAATTTTACTTCCATTACCCGATTACTGTAGGTAATGTATTCGGTTCAAAAATTCGATATCGAGTTTTTACCTGATTTACATGTTTTAAGGTCTCATGGGTCCAAAAAAGTAGTTTTTGACAATTGGTCAGAGTGTGTGTGTACGTATGTTGGGAATCTTCTGGCTATTATATCTCTGAAACTAATAAAGATAGAACTACGAAACATCAGAATTGAGACAGTTCTAGTGTACAAATGAATTTTCCAAATTTTAGTGTATATTGAAAAACAAGGAGTGGGACATTGGGAACCGGAAATGGGACTGTAAGTCCGTATCTCAAAAAACGGCTCAAACGATTTTCTTCAAAGTTGCTATGCAAACACTAGATGTCCTTTGGAATAATATAGCTGGTTAGTTCAGGAAAATTCACAGGCGTCCTGTATAAATAGCTCAATTTCAGGCCTTGCAAATGAATTACTTTAAAAACGCTGTACGTATTTTTTTTTTTTTTTTTTGATCCTGCCATATTAACTCCCTTTTAAATATCCTTTTGTATATGATTATTGTTTCCCGGTCAATAATTGTGTATGCCAAGTTTTGGTAAAAGTTGGTATCTCAAAAACGGTTCTAATGATTTTCATGAAAACTATTATATAAATCCATTTTAGATATCCTTTTTCATTTTTTATGTGGTTAGTACAGGAAAATTAACTGTCATCCTGCGTAGGTAGGTCCGTTTTAGACCTCGGAAATTGGTGTTTCAAAAAATAACGCTACATTTTTTTTTTCTTATTTTTTAACTCGCTATGTAAACTTTGTTTTATATGACTTTACACGTATATCAAGTTTATCTTACCGGAAAATTTTCAGATTTCTAATCTGTTAGGTAAATTTTTGGTCTTCTGATTGCATTATCTGAAAAAATGCATATAATATGTGTAATGGTGGATAATTAAAGTCGTGTGGTTGTTTCACACCAGATTTTTTAAAGATATCGTTAGTAGAGCATAAAATTGACTTTGTTTGGACATTTACTGCTACATTTTTTATGAGAAAATATCGTCTGCATTCACCATGGAAAATAATTTTATTATATAATAATTTTAACAAAATATTTTTGTACTAAGTGAATTTCTGTTTACTATTTTGGGTTGTGTGTTTTTTTTTCGACCCAAAACAATTGTTGCGAGTTTATTACATTTTATAGTGTTTATTTAAAGTTTTGTACTTATTACTTTAAAACGCCAGTTCTGTGGTGTTTTCGTATTATTTAATGAATTTGTATAAGAAAATATAGAAGAAGATTTTGTGATAGCCACAACATACTACTTTTTTTGGGGGGTGGGGGGGGGGTTAAGAAAATAGCCTATAATTCAGATCAAGGTATGACAGCTTCTCATACTTCTCTTTAAACTAACTAACTGACTAAATAATTCATTCAAATCTAATAAACCAGGCATACCTTTCTATTATCTATTTGAATCATGTGCACTTACACCTCATAAATTTAAATGTAATTACTAGTAAAACAATAAAAAAAATTGTTTAATACTATCCTAAACCATAAAATTATTAAAAAAAAAAAGGAATAAAATATTATTTTTATATTTAATACATTTCCATTGTATTCTTATCATTTTTATCCATTCATCAAAACACAACTACTTGTAGGCAGAAAATGTATAAAATTTCTAATATCAAAACCTATTTGTTATCTAAATATTTAATAAATTTCGGTCCTTTTAGCGCCTCAGTGGGTTATACACTCATATAGATTTTTCCTTAGAGAGCAAATGAAAAACAATGCTGCGTCTGGTGCCCATTTCAGCGATTCGTGTTCCTGTAAAACATTCTCGTTTTTTTTATACATGTCATGACAATAATGTTTGAATATGGATTATCTAGGTTCTATTTTTGCTTTCCTTTATCGTTGCTACGAAGTATAGAAAGCTATTTATCTTTGTAAACCATGCGATGTCAAGCACACATCAATCTATTTCCTTCGTGATATTTTTCAAAAGTTTTCTATAATGCTCTTCTATATACGTTTTCAAAATAATGATAAGCCATTTTGCTAACCCTTCTGTAAACGATATATCCGTTAAAGTACAGGGTGACAAGAAATAACTTGAACGAAGTTTCAAACCAAATATCTGTAACTACCACTATCGCAAATTCATTTTGGAAGATGTTGTCTTACCTTGGTCGCAAAAGTTCTTTGGAAACAAAAGATGGACCTTCCAACAGGATTCCGCACCTGCACACAGAGCTAAATGCACTCAAGATTGGTGCAAAACAAATTTTCCTGACTTCATTGGAGCTTAAGGTAGGGCACCGTATTCCCCAGATTTGAACCCAATGGATTATTCTGTTTGGTCCATCTTGGATACAAGGGTGTGTGCTAAACCTCATAAAACTTTGGTATCCCTAAAGGAATTCTTATACAAGGATTGGGATAAAATATCAGTAAGTGAGTTGCGGGCCCATAGCCAAAAATTTTATGACATGTTTAAAACTCTGTATTAAGGCTAAAGATAGCCACTTTGAAAATTTGTAAATATAATAAACAAAATAATCTATTCATATTTATTGAAGTTTGGTCGTAATATTTTCATTAGCATTAAAGTTATATATATCATGTGTGTCCAAGTTATTTCTTGTCACCCTGTATAAATTAAGAAAGTCATAGCTATTTTACGAATTGACGCTTTTTGCGAAGAAGACATTTTCTAAATCATTCTACCCCGTCGGTCATTAGTCGATCGCAAACTTCTTTAATAGTGTTTAGCTGCATACTGAGATGCTTTACTTAAAATTCGGTGAATACTGCGTACTGAACAAATTAAAATTGTTGAAATTTTCTTTACAGGTTTTCTTTCTTTTGTCTTTAACTTGTATGTTAAAATAATCTCTTCACTTGATAAATGAGTGGCGAGACATCGTAACTTACAGTAATTTAAAGAAGCTCCATATCCTATAGCTATTTCAACTATATAAAATCACTTTTCGTGTATCAAGAATCACCTGACATTTAAGCTTGGCATTAAATGTCAAGTTTAAGATTTATTCGGTTTAAGAAAAAAAAAAAAAAAAAACTTCTCTTACCCTCTGAGCAAGCAACATGAAATACAACTTAAATAAATAAAATGAACTTAAATGAATAAAATGAATAAAATAAGCAATGAACTCGAGTGTGAGTAAAATTTTGGAAAGTCAGATAAAAGAGAGAAATAAATAGATAAAATGAATGGCATAAAAATTTCCAACAGGATTCAAATCAAATATTGAATTGCTTCTACGTGTCTTTAAAAAACTTCACAAATGAACTTATTTTGTGCTACTGTACTTGTTTAAAATATTTTAAGTTCCACAGTACCTAAAAATGTTCTAATGGGTGCCACGTTTAATCTCCATAAAATTTAACAAAACAAAAAGAAAAGATTATCTCGAAATTTCCGTCGAAAATTTTTGAAATGGAGATTACATCTATCCAGTCATAACATTTTTTTTTTTTTTTTAAGATTTCATTTATTCTTCCCTTCTTCCCAAATTACCCCTCAAAACTACAAAAAATAATTTTATAATAATAATAATAATAATAATAATAATAATAATAATAATAATAATCTGGTGTGTCACTCACACGACTTTCTCTTACCCTGAAATTTAATATTATAAATACAGGTTGGAGATTAAGAGGTAAGATAACGAGTACTGTTATGTAAACCTATGTTAAACAATTCAAATTAGGATTCGGAAGAGTTTTATACGATAATTAGTTCTGTGTGAGGGGGCTACCGCCCCCTCAAACCCCCGTTTCATTAATGCATCTACATTTATATAGAATTTAATTCGGTTATTAAAAAATATTTCTGTTTTTAAAAAATAATTTATTAAAATTATTTTTTAAAAGAATTATCTTTTATGATAATGCAGACTATTTCCATATTAGAGAAGTAGTATAACACCAAATATCCAAAAAAAAGTCCATTTTATTCTCAATATTAAAAAAAAAAAAAAAAAAAAAAAAATACGATTTTTCTTTTCCTTTCTTTTTTCCGTTAAAAGTTAAAAAAAAAAAAAAAAAAAATCGATAACTTTGTTTTAAATAATTGTAGACCAATGGTTCAACCATTCGTTTTAAAGGTATTGGCGAGCTCTTTTGAAAGATACCCATCGTGAAAATTTACTCCCCTCGAGGGGGACTTCCCCCCAAGGGGGCAGGCGAGGCTCCTACATACACAATTTTTTTTTTCCCAGTTGACTATCTTTATTACAAAAAATATATATTCGTTTCATTTGGTTTAGTGCAGTCTATAGACGATAAACTCTACTTACCTGCAATTTCCCCCATAGACGTAATGTATTAGAATTTTCTTGATTGTCCCTGTACACGAATCATTTGCTTGATCTCAACGAAAAGCTAACTGTAGCATCCCTATATGATACACATTTAGAATACCAAGTTTGAACTTTCTGCCATAATTTGTTTTTGGGATATGCTGATAACAGACAGACACACACACAGACATTCACACAGACCATTTGATAAAAACATGATTTTCGTATTCAAGGGACCCCAGAACATGTAAATATAACAAAAACTCGCGTTCGAAAATTGACCCAAAAACAATACTTTCTCTACCTTATGGGTAAGAGAAAGTAAAAATCCTCAGTGCGATGAACCACTTTATAGTCCATTCTACTCCCTGCTGAGTTTTGTAGTTCTGAGATAAGCAGCCTAAATACCAGAGTGCACTCGGGGACACACACGCACACACGTTTAGACTAACATCTTTCTTTATTTATATATATAAGAAGAAAATAATGCTAAGAATTTATTCACGTATTTTAACCTAGAATTAAAATAGTTTGGGTCATTGTGCTTTATACCATAAAATGTACAAAAATAATGTAAGTGTAGAGAATATTTTATTTATTCCGCTAAGGGAAAATAATATTCCTGTGTAACAAGTACAGCAAATGTCTGAACTGAACTTCTAGGATTTCTTGCAGTAAATAAGAAAAGATAATTTTCTATCGGACGAGTGAAGCGTCTAATGAAATGATCCAGAAACTATCTATGAAGATTATTCCTATATTATACTGACATTCTTTGTGCAATATCATTAAACTATTATGTAGGACAGAATAAAACGAATTCTTAAGCCTTCTTACCTTAATCTAATTTTATACTAAATAAAATTATTTTCTGGAAAAATAAGAACTAATATGTGTCATATATATATTAGAAAATTATTACTCTAAATTTCTAGGAAACATTTCATGAATGACATATGGTTTAATATTTATAATTTTAAATATTGTGTCACTTCTAATTCTCTTAATTTTTTGGGGGAAGCGCTTTAATGTATATTAAAGTTTTTTTTTTTTTTTTTTTTTTTTTTTTAATATTTTGTTATATTTAATTTTTAAAAAATACTACACTAGATTTTAAAATGTTTCTTCAACAGCTCCGCAATATGTGTCATAACAATGTTTTTCAAAAATTTGCTGGAAAAAATGAGACAATTTTTTAAATAATATTTTATTTATTATACAGGACAACACAAGGTAACACTTCTGACCAGGGTGTCACACAGACTTTTAACAAAGAATGTGTAACAATGCAATCTGCTGTGCTAACAATAGCGTAATGTATGAGTTAATAAGTACAAAACTTTGAATGAACACTATAAAATGCAAGAATTCGCAACAATCGTTTCGGGTTGAAAGAAGATACGACCCAAGCAGCACAGAAACGTTCTCTGGACGTTCAAAAATTGTTCTGCAAACACGTTCTAAGAACGTTCACTTTGAACGTGTTATAGACGTCTATTTGTCCATCTTGAAGACGTACAATAGTACGGTTCAGAGAACGTTCAATGAACGTGTAGCAATCACCATCGGTGTTATAGAAACGTTCTGAGAACGTTCTACGTATACGGTCTCAGAACGTTCTAAACGTTTTTAGAACGTTTTCAGAACGTTCTAGAAAACGTACTGTAAACGTTCTAAAATAGTGTAGTCAAAAAAAAAATGTGACGTCATTATAAAAAAATCACCTCAGTACGGGCATTTAGAAGTAAAATGTACATAGCTGATGACGAATAATGATACAACACATGAACAGGGATATGAATTACTTTTTTTTTTTCAATTCAAATAATGTTTGAGAAATTTTAACATACTTGCTATTCCTTTAATTTTAACGTATATGCATGAAAAATTCTATATTCTGTGACAGTTTTCCCCAAAAAGTGTCATAACGTCTTTTTATCCCTTAAAAAATTTCTTAAATCTTTGCATTTTTAAAAAATTTCTTTTTTCCCCGAATCTGAAGATAATGAAGTTATAGTATTAATTAAAAAACTTTGAATAAACACAATGAAATGCAAGAACTCGCACCAACTGTTTTGCGTCAAAAGAAGACACAACCCTTCATCAGGCGAACAATGTAGGCGCGAGAACTGCAAACAAGCACGTTGAGTGTGTTGAATGCGTTGCCGCTTTGTTTATAGCAGCCGTGCTTTGTTTGTAGCAGTCGCGAGTTCTTGCATTTTATGGTGTTTATTCAAAGTTTCGTAATTAATACTATAACGTCATTATCTTCAGATTAGGGGAAAAAAGAAATTTTTTAAAAATGCAAAAATTTAAGGAATTTTTTAAGGGTTATAGAGCCGTTATGACACTTTTTGGGAATTACTGTCATAAAATATGGAATTTTTCATACATATACGTTGAAATTAAAGAAATAGTAAGTATGTTAAATTTTCTCAAACATTATTTGAATTAAAAAAAAAAAAAAAGTAATTTATATCCCCGTTGCTGTGTTGTATCATTATTCTTCATCTGCTATGTACAACTAAACTCTTGAATTATTTTGCTTGTTTTAATCCTTGTGATTCCGAATGCGCCATTCTATGATTAATGTTTGTTTTTCATGGTTGTTTTCTGTTTGATTCTCTGATTTCTTGAACTAAATAATTTATTCCAATTTATTCTTCATTTTTAACTTCAATTAATTTCTTGTACGATAGGGTGCCCGCTAGCAATTTGCTATTATAGCTGCTAACGAACGAAATCGTACATTAAAGCTCAACGACGAGTCACCCCTGACGAATTTTTTTTTCTACCGTTCTAAGCTTTTCCTTAAAAAAAAAAAAAAATGTTCAAAATGATGTCTTAATTTTTTATTTTCTCGTTGCTTGTTTGTATCTTTTGATTTGAGTTTCATGTGGTTTTTACGCACCGGTAAAATTATTAAAATTGCAACTTACAATATAGGTATAAATTTATGATTAGACTGAAGTTAAATAAAATAAAAATCAATAAATAAAAATTAAATGCTTCAATAAATCACAATCAGTCTCCCCATGTTATTTAAATTTCTTGTAATTTCCTTCTCATTGTTCTATGTAGTTTCAGTGATCTTATATCGGCTGCTTGGCTTTAACTAAGATTAAAAATTCATTTATACTATTTTTTTTTTAAATACAGGGTGCAAAGCATAGTCACGAGAATACCTTTATCTCCGCAACTCTTGGTCGCAAATATATAGTTTCAGTTACAAAATGTTTTAAAAAATATGAGCACTTACTTTTTGCTTACTTTTTTTTTTTTTTTTGTAAATACATTTTCTTATTGGAGGACATCTGAGACCAATTGTTATTCTAAACATTTCTGGGTACTACTTTGTAAGTCCATGGATAGTTTATAAATATATTTGAATGCTTAAGTTCATAGAAAGTTTTAATATTTCAACATAAAAAATAATTTCGAAAATGAATGTACCAATACACCGCTAAAATAATATATAATTGAGTTTAGAATATATTGTTAATTTATAATAATAAGAAATTGAAACGAAAAATTAAAAATTAGTTAGAAGGAAGAAATTTAAAAAATTTCCAAATACTTAAATATATAAATATTTTTTTAATCAAAATATTTTTCTAAAATATTTAACATACTTCATATTTTTAAATTTCAGTGCAAGTGTGTATACATATTTTCAGTTTACAGCAGCAGTTTGCAAAAATGATGTTTGCAGGTATTTAACACGTTTGCTGCCGATCCCGCGCCAGCGCGGGATGTGACGTATCACTTTACAGGTGAAAGTTTACTTTAGGCTGCCGCTTGGCGAAATTTCGAAAATCGCCAAGACGGCGCCATTTCGCATCGTGTTCCGAATAGCAACCTTACACCGGCGGCATACGAAAGCGAGCTTTTCGGCGATCTAACCTAAAAAGAAAACGCGTCTTGAAAAAAAAATCCGAATAATAATAATACATAGGACAAAAGGAAAATTTTCATAAAATAGAATTAAAAGAAAAAAAAAATAATTACGAATTTATAACTAATCACAAATACCAAATGTCCCTGAAAACACCAAATGTCCCTGAAAAGTGTGTTGCTTTAGTAATTGATGATAAGTGTTTAGATGATAGTTTTTTTATTTCCAATAATTTAACAGCTATAAGTGCAGTCGGTAACAAAAGTGTCCAAACACTAGCAAAAATTCCTATGTAAAAAAAGTACACTTCATAAGGTTTTGTTAAAAAAATCCTTATCGAATCATGTTCTTACACTGACTAAGAACAGGATTCGACAAGGATTTATTTAACAAAAATGTATGAAGTATACTTTTTTACTTAGGAATTTTAAATTTAAAAGTTTTCTAAAGTTGTATAAAGTAAATTATTTATCATTAATATTTTATTTATAGTCCTCATTCATTAGGAATGAAAAAATAAATCCGCAACTGGATAATTATAGCAAATTTTAACGATTCTCTATTATAATGGTACTCTGATCTGTTCACTATACCCCTGTCTCAAAATGCATGAAATTAAAAAGTATACAAAATTTTGTACTGTAGCAACCAGTATTGGCATAAAATTCAAAAATATGCCTCTAAAATTCAGGACCGTGGTTGCCCAGTCGGTAGAGCGCCGGGCTCGTAATTGGAAGATTGCGGGTTCGGTACTCGAGCCTGCCAAAAACCATTGTGTATACTAATGGTGGCTGGTGCTCATAAAATCTGTCGTGCCCGCAATGTTTTCCATGTTCCCATATTAATTATACCTTTGGGTGTCTACGAAGCGAGAGAGTCATCCCTTCCGTGGAGGATCAAAATTGTGATGGCTTGTCCCTGGACAACTCTAGGGGTGAGACCCAGACCATCGCCAATTGTCTATTGCGCAGCACTAGTGTGACGTAAAACACAATCAACAAACCAACCTCTTAAATTCAAAAGTACCTCTTAAATTCCAACTCTATTCAACCAGCCAAACAGTACTAACGCAAACATCACAAATATTCATATTTCAAAATAGATGATTGGTTGGGTTTTACGTCACACTAGTGCTGCGCAATGGGCGATTGGCAACGGTCGGGGACTCAGCCCTAGAAGTGGTCCGGAAACATGCGATCAAAAATTTGATCCTCCATGGAAGGGTATTTCAAAATAGAATACTTTCTCTCTAATAAAACACGTATCATCAATATGCAACCGAAGTGATGGCGTCAGCGAGATATTTTATCTGCTCAGTACAAATGAAACTATTTGCTATGGAAATTTAACTTATTACTCATTAACTCCAGAGTTTGCTTGTAACGAGCAGATGAGTTTTTACACGTTTGACGTAATACAGCGTATTGACGTAACACATGACGCAAACAAGCAAAGGTAAACACAAAGCCTATAACATCTGGCGATGTAGCGCTCTTGTGCAACCCGTCAAACATATTCGGCGGGTTAAAGGAAAAAAACGTCATTTCAAATTTTAGTCACGTGAAACCGGCAGCGAACGTGTTAAATTTATTCCACATGGCAATGTAATTGGTATTCTTTAAATGTTTAAATTTCTTTAAATTGAATCAACACAATTTTTACTCATTTGATGTAATTATGCTATCATGGCATATTAAATAATTAATAAATGTAAATATTATTATTATTAATAAATAATATTGTAAGTACATTATTTATAATTAATATATTATTTCTTAGTATATCATTTATTTACTTATTAATATCGTCTTTTTTTTTTTTTTTTGTTTGTTTTAAAAGCAGAATATGTTTTTTTATAAAGATGTGGAATAAAATTGAATTGAATTGAACCTTTGTTTTATTATGCAGTTAAACAAGTTGATATATTTTATTTAATAAATTACAGTAAAGAGATATTTAAAATTATAAGTCGGTGAAACTTAGGATATTATTTTAAAAATATGCAATTTGCATAACCTAGATTATATATATGATCATATAAACATTAAATAAATACTTCAGAATTTAAAAAGAAAAAAAAGAATTACAAACCTTAATTTTCTTCATAAACCTTACAAACCTTTCTTCAAACTTTCTTAATTTTCTTTCAAGAAAACACCCTTGCAACTAGCATTTTAAAATACACAATGACCAGTCTGCAAGGGCATTCACTTAAAATTTACTCTCATCTTTTAAACTCTTTATGTTACTTCATTCAGAAACATAATAAACAAAAATAGTCATTTTAACCATTTCCATTTGAGAAGACTAAATTAATAAAATGTATCCATAATTTCCAAGCGGTTTTCTGTAACTGGAGCAGTTTTTTCTGCGATAGAACGTTGCTTTCAAGTATCAAAAGTTAGTCTTAAGAACTTACGCAGATATGAAAATGATTGTTTAATTGATATTAAAATAAGACTTTAATAAATAGAACATAGAGAATATTACAGGTTAAAAATATTACATGTTTACCTTTTCTAAAGCTTATCCAAGTCATTATAACGCGAAAACTGAACAAAACAGATTACATGTTTTAAAATTACCGCTTCACATAACGACACGACATTCGACATTCCCAAGACCTGGCGCTGGCGTTTGTTTGACTTTGCACAGTCAGCGAGAATTAAATAAATGCAATCCACAGATGTCAATTTCATCTGCTCTTCCCTTCTTACATCCGGAATAATCATGTTTAAAGTTCAACATTTCAAACAGAAGAATTTATTAAGCATTTATAGCTGTAGAAACATAGGTTTTTTTTTTTTTTTTTGGAAAAAGGGAGCTGAGTTAAACAATTATTTAAATTTTTATAAAGTATTTGAAAAACTTATGAGATCACTTTATTTTTCCATTTTAAAATCTCGAATTAAACGGAAAAGCATATTTTGTTTTAGCGTATATTTCAGTATTGAACAAAATATTCAGTGAAAGGATCAGAAATGGCATACACTTTATTTTTTCTGTATACATAAAAAGAACGCAATGGATGCATGGAAATTTTCGGGGTTTTAACACTCCATGAGACGTCCTCGATAGGATTCGACAATTTTTAGAACTTGTTTGCGCATCTTAATAAAATTTTGTGGAAATTGCATCTGAAGAATCAGTGGACAGAATTTAACCTAACTTGATATTTAGTCGAACTTTTATTTAAACTAGCCCTGATTAATTTTTGGAATATATGACCTAATAGGTGCTCAGCTATTATGTAATGCCTCCCCCCCCTCCATGTAACGGAGGGCAGTATCTCAGTTTCTATTGAATAAAACTGCACCAAACTTGATATGTGAGATAGATATTATGTTAAACTATGGTGATCTAATTTGAGCATATATTGATTGAGAGGTGGCACTAATGTGCTGCAACTCAATCCCGTTTAAAGGAAAGCAATATCTCAGATTATTATTATTATTATTATTATTATTATTATTATTATTATTATTATTAAAAATTCACTAACATGAGTATGTGAAATATATATTATGAAAAACTATGATAATTCAGTTTGGGTATATATCGGCCGATATAGTACTCTTTATTATGCAATTTTTCTAGATAGCTATACCTCAGCATGTGTTACTGAAATCTGCAACAAATTTAATATGTAAAATTTTAATTTTGAGATACAGTGTTTATTAAATTTTTGTTCATGTTAACTGGTTAAGTGGCGCTGTTATATAGAATGTTACAGAATAAAGTAGTGCGATGGGTAGAAGATTTCTTTTAAACAGTTTAATTAAAAGAGAATGGCTACGTAAAATGTTCATCTATTAAGAAAATAATTTTTGAAATATATATTAAATAATTTTCTTTTATTAAAATTTATTAAATAAAATTTGGATTAAAAAAATAAATAAATAAAATAAGAACAATCAAAGAGAGAAATGATTTAAAAACATTATCAATATTGATAATTTACCAGTAACATTCAAACTTAAATAGAATCATAAATAAAATATAATAAAAGTTTAAAATTATGCTTAAAGAAAGAAAAAAAACTCATTTCTGTAACTTCCCGATGAGTATTAGTGACCGCGAGGTTCTACTCTCGAACCTTACAGACGGGAAGTGCTGGTTTCGATTCCTGGCCGCGCTCGTTGACTTGGGTTTTCGGAGTTTTCCGTGATTTTCTTTGAAACTCGCATAAATAAGGGTTATTCATTCTTAGAATGATTTCCACGGAGGACACACCATCCAGACCTAGGACCCTCCAGTGGCAGATCCAAAACTTGACTTTTGGGGGGGGCTAAGATTTTTCAAAGTGTTATTCTAGACCAATAAAAAACTTACAATTGCAATATTCAATTGTGAATGTTTTTTTTTTTTTTTTTTTTTTTGGGGGGGGGGCTTCAGACCCCCTAGCCCCCCCCCCTTAAATCCGCCACTGGGACCCTCGTGTAGTTAGTTTGTTTTAATCCTAACACCAACATTCAATGAATATTACGAAATCAAAACTGAATCTGGGCATTTTGTCCTATTCGTAATAATCTCACTGAGACAGAACGTTTTATGACGGTGTTACATTTAAACGTTTTGTATAGAACTGAAATTGTACGTTTTATGGAAGGTACAATGCACACTTTTTTTGAACGTTCTAAATAATACCATTTTTGAACGTTCTAAATAATACCATTTTTGAACGTCTAATGGAACGTTCTTTTGACACGAAACACGGTGTTTGAACTATTGTAACCGTTATTAGACGTACAAAGAACGTTCCGGTGCTACTTGGGGACCTTCTGTCAGGAGAACAAAGTAGGCACGAATGCTGCAAACAAAGTGGCAACTCGTACCACACTCATGCAGCACTCGTGCCTACTTCGTTCGCCTGACGAAGAGTCTGTCTTCTTTCGACCTGAAACAATTGTTGTGAGTTCTTGAATTTATGTTGTTCATCCAAAGTTTTGTACTTGATACTTTTAAACACCAGTTCTGTGGTGCTTTTTTATAACTAATATATGAGTTGCCATTCGCCAACAAAGTTTAACCACTTAACTGCCCGGGCATGTATATTTGTCTTTCCGAAGTACGATTCTTTGTATTGTACAATTGTACTGTTACCAGTGAAACTACTGATACGATTTGACAATGGAATAAAGTAACCATGGAAGTAATGTTTACAGTGTTATCGAAAAATTTACTCATTTTAGAGTTTAAAGAGAACAGTGGAATTGGGAAGCGAATTTCTTAAATTTTCGTCTGCAGGTAAGAAGTTAAAAGAAAAAATATTATAGGAAAACATAGGCCGTAGATATGTAAATAAAAAATCTACAGTGAGTACTGTGTTTTGCAGGAGGAAGGTTTGTGATAAGGCTGTAAATTATAACGAGAAGCCATATTTCTATATTTTCACACAAAATTTAATGAAGGACGAATAACAATTACAGCTAACATATTACACAAACGGTTATATTTTGAAGACTGATATGTTTTAGCGTAGACACAAGTACGGGAAATTGAACAGATCATTGATTGGTCTATGCCGTTTACTGTTACCTGTATATCTGTTTGACGTCACTTACCAAAAGGCCAATAGACTAATATTCAGGAACACAATGATGTATAGACACCACAGCTCTCCCCAACTTAGTTTCTTGAACCATACCTAATAGGGGGTTTTCTCGATCTAGTAGATCTCCTTAAAACCTGTTGAGAAAAAGACATGTTAGAGTTTTTAAGATTTGAATGTTCAGGGGTTTTCTTAGGATTATTTTCACTAGAATCAGTCATGTTAATTTATCTAGGCTTTGTAGTCATCGTGGATCTCAAGTGGTATGGTACCGGATCTGGTGCAGCAGTGAGCTTTCCACTAGGTGCTTTTTCTCTTGAATCAGCCGGTTCCAGATCTGGTGTCATAGAAGGATTTTCACTTCACGTGGCTTTTCCATCATATTGTGGATCCAGATTCATGTCATCTGGAACCACAGAATTATTTGTATTGAGGATCATCTTTTCCTCCCTTTCCCAAGGACTTGTAGTTTTTTCCAATAGTACTTTGGAGCGTACACTTGTCAGTTGATTTATGTGTTTTTTCCGCACATACGTACCTACTTGAATTTTATAATGCAATTTGCCTTCACTAGCAATTATTGGGCCTATTTTCCATTTATCTTCTGCTGTATAATTACGTACAGCAACTTTTTGATTTACTTCAAATTCTCTTACCTTTTTTGTGTTAAGTGCATTTTTATGTTGCTTATTTTCGACATGAATCTTAACATTTGGTACGATTAAATGTAATTTTGATCTTATATTTTTTTGAGAAATAATGATGCTGGATATTTCCACGTCGTAATATGAGGCATTATTCGGTATTGAAGCAAAAACTCGTTAAACTTAAATTGTAGATTTCCTAGTTCTGAACATAAGGACATTAATCCTTTCTTGTTGTTTGTACGTATCTTTCTTCCTGACCATTAGTTGCGGGATGATATGGTGCACTTAAGATATGCTTTATACCTTTACTTTGTAGACAAAATTTTAACTGTTCTGATATAAATAAATTGTGGCCCATTATCACACAAGGGGCACAGGATAACCATATCTGGTAAAAATAAAAAATACAGATTATGGTATTATCTGTAGTTGCATTAGGAACGATGAATACTTCAGGTCATTTGCTCTGGGCATCTACCACAATTAAAAACATATTTCTCCTGATTGAGCCAAAATAATCTATATGGATTCTTAACCACGGTGTTGTTGACCATTCCCAGTGATGTGTGTCGATTTTGGGAGGATTATGTTTTATGCAAACAGAACAATTATTTGCCAATTCCTCAATGTCTTTGTCAGTACCTGGTCACCACACAAAACTACGTGCAGTGCTTTCATTTTGGCTATGCCAAAATGGCCAAAGTGTAAATCTTCAAAAATTTTTACAAGTGAATTAGCAGAATTACAACACGATTTCCTTTTAATATACAGTTATTTAACAAGGAAATGTCTTCTTGCTTGTAGTCAAAAAGTAAATGATTTGGCATCTCTGGGCATCAGATTAAATATTGATATATTTCTTTTAGTACTGGATCACGCTTAGATGTTGCACATAAAATTTCTGTGTTTAAAGGTAAGGTACAAATTTGATGGATAAATAAACCATCCGTGTCACATTATTTATTTGGTGTCACATTAAATTTGGTGACAGTTTTCATGACATATTTCTAGTAAAGACGGATCGGACGACGGCAGCAGGAAGTCTTCACTACGTAATAGAAGGCATGATAGAGCATCGGCATTTACGTTCACTGCAGATTTTTTATATTTAATATCATATTGGAAAGTTTTCAAATAGTACCGGAATACTGCCGAAATACCTGCCGAAAGTACCTGAATACTTTCTGTGGATGAAACTAAGGAAACTAGGGGTTTGCTATTCGTGTACAGGGTAAATCTTCTATCATATGAAAATTGAAAAGATTTCTTTACTCTAAAAATTATTGATAACGGTTACTTATCTACCTGACTATGCCGCTTTTCTGCGAGAAACAAAGTTCTAGAAACAAACGATATGAGTTTTTCGAAGTTATCTAGCATTGTAAGCAAAAATACTGCCGAAATTCCATAAGGAGAAGCCTCAGTGGCTAAAATCAAAAGTAATTTAGGATTGAAATGAGGGAGAATCCTTTCACAAGTAATTCCCTGTTAAATTGTATTAAATAAATTCTCACAATTTTTCGTCCACTGAAAGAAGGTAAGCGATTGTGGATAATTTAGGAACAAATCTAGAATAATAAGAAACTAAGCCTAAGAATGCTTTTACCTGAGTCATGTTTTTAGGTGTCGGATCATTTAAAGTAGCAGAAATATTTTCTTATGTTTTATGTATGCCATTTTTATCAATTTTATAACCGCAGTAAGTAATTTCATCATTCATGAGAAATCACTTTTCGTTATATATTTTAAGGTTATATTCATGTAATTTTCTAGAACTTGTTTTAATCACTCCAAATGTATTTCATCAGTTTCCCCTAAAATGCATAGCAAATATTCCTATCTAAAAAAAGTACACTTAATACAGTTTTGTTAAATAAATCTCTGTCGAATACTGTTTTTAGACTGATTAAGAACAGGATCCGACAAGGATTTATTTAACAAAACTGTATTAAGTGTACTTTTTTTAGATAGGAATTTTTGCTAGTGTTCGGAGACTTTTGTTACCGACTGTATTGCAGAAAATATATGTATTGCACAATATATTTTCTAAAACTTTCAAATCTACCTTAATAAAAGACATAAGTACTAGTAGAAATAAAAATTTTATCGTTGGGAACATTCGATAACAAAGATTATTATATAAATACACGCAATACATTAAAACTAGTACAGTGAGGAATCAAATAATTAGTTTTTTTTTTTTTTTTTTTTTTTTTTTTTTTTTACATAAATCTATTTTCTAAAAATATAATGGTCTTGAACTTCATACATGCAAAGAGCATACATGAACTCACGCTTTTCAGTATCGATTTACTCATGGGTGCAATTAGGGGATCAGCCACAAATTGAAGAAAAACACAAAACTTTGAATAACCCTGTAACATAAATGCTACAAATGACATGTAACTTTAACACATGATTTTACTTACATTCTAGAATATTTGTGTACTTTTTTGTATGAATCGCCCGATTATTTAGACAGCGCATATATGTATGTATGCATGTACGTTTGTATATATGTATATCGATAAATATATATATATTTTTTTTCTAAAATTATTGATTTTTTTTCTTTTATAAGGAGAATGGATTTGAACAAATCTTTCAGAAAAATTGTCAAAATATCAGCGAAACATTATTCTAAAATATTAACTGCACGTGCTTAATTTTCGCTGAGATTTGAGTATTTGTAGTAAATATTTTTTACTGTGCATCCACATATCTTTTATTACATTGGTTGAAAGCTAGATACATTGAGCAATTTATGTCTAAAGTTCATTTGAATACAATAAAATTAAGAAAACGGTCAGCTAAAGAATGGCTTAGTTTTAGGTATCTCCCAGAGTTGAAACTTCACAAAGGATGTTTGATTTGCCTGGTATTTACTTCACAGATCCAATTATTTTGTCCTCATTGCATAAAATTTTGTGAACTCACAAATCTTACTAAATAAATAAATTACGTTAAATTTACTAGTCTATGAATGGTTTCTTAACCAAAGAAAATTTTTGCAATGTGAGTGAAATAATTGGATCTCAAAATTAATTACGTGGCATAAAGAAAACTCTTTGTGAAATCTCGACTCTGAAAAATGTCTAAAATTTGGCCCATCATTTTGCCGATAATTTGTTTAATTTTTGCTATATTCAAATGAACTCTTGATAAAAGTTGCCCAATATATCTTATAATCTAATGTATTAAGAATACCTATCTTTCGCGTACGTACAGTAAAAAATATTTATTACAAATACTCATCTCATCGAAAATTAAACGTGTACCTCTCGTGTTTCAGGTGAATGTTTTTCTAATGTTTTTTCTAATTTTTCTGGACGCTTTGTAATATTTTGATGAAGTCCATTCTTGTTATAAGCAAAAAATTTTACCAAAAAAATAATAATTTTAAAGAAAAACTTATATCTAAATAATTGTGCGATTGCTACAAAAAAAAGCTTGCAAATATTGAACATGGTAAACGAAATGATGTGTTGAAGTTACAATTCAGTTACAGAAATTTATGATACAAGGTAATTCAAAGAATGTGTGTTTTTCTTTCATTTGTGGCTAGTCGACTAAATCTATACTAGAAAGTGTGAGTTTATAAATCTTCTTTGCATGTATGAGCAATGATTGAGCAGTCAATGCAGTAATTGCCACTGACTTATGCAGCGTAAAAAGAGTAAAGTGTTAAGCATAAATACACAAAATCCTTTTTTAAAATAAAGTATTGTTTAAAAAAATTCGAGTAAAGGAGGAGCTCGTCTTTCTTAAAAATGTTATGTTTGCGCAACCTACAAGTAATATGTTAATTATATTTTCATAATTTGGGTCATAGGATTAAAATTTTTTAAGCCTCGTTCATCAATTTGGCATACCGTCTACTGTCAATATGAATATCGTGAATTCGAGAAATTGCACTTTTTATTGAGATATCTTTAGAAACGAGCAAAAAGAAGAAACAAAAATACCATAGTGTAACATAGTGTAACATAGGAAGGGAAAGAAGGTAAATCTGAATGATGCGCAGCCAGAAAGAATCAATTTTGCACATATCCTCAGACCTTAATCTTCCCTGAATTAGTTCCAACTCAACAAATTCCCAATAACTTCCCTTAGAACATCCTAGACTAAAAATCGCAGAGTACCTTTACAAACATGACTTTTTAGTTCCCCATCATACTATAGGTATGGGGAACTTAGATAATCGTGAAAAATTTCGACCTCGTTTTTTTTTTACTTTTTTATACGTTTTCAGGTATGAGGAATCCGAAAATGACAAAATTCGTATGGTGTCTGTTTGTAGGGTGTCTATTAGTGTGTCAGTCCGTTAGTGTGTTAGTCCGTTAGTGTGTTAGTGTGGTAGTTTGTTAGCCTGTTTACACGATACATATGATCGCAGACAGGTCAGATCAGTTTTAAAATATTACTTTCGATACTGGAAAGAACCCTATTCATTTGCAACATTCGAATTAAAAAACTTCGTAAGTTATTAGAAGTTTACGATTTTTTTAACATGGGAGATTAGGACAAATATTCACTTAAACGTGCATTAAATGGAAACTTTTTACTGTAAAAACGTCAGATCAGTTTTAAAATATCAGGTTTGGTGCCGGAATGAACATCAATAACTATAAATATGCTACTTTGAAAATTTCGCAAGTTATTGGAAATTTACGAATTTCTTAACATGGCAGAATAGAGCAAAATTTCACATAAACGTCAATCTTGAGGGATATCTTCATCGTAAAGATGTCAGACCACTTTCGAAATATTATTTAGGATACTGGCATGAATAATATAGACTATAATTTTTCCATTTTAAAAAATTCGTAAGTTATTTGGAATTTACGATTTACTTAACATGTCAGAATAAGGCAAAATTGAGCATAAACTCCCATTTTGCGGATCATAAATACATTAGACAACTTCAAAATTACATTTATGGTATTTGTTTGAACAGGATTGAATACAAATATTCTAATAGGAAAATTTCGTAAATTATTCATAATTTACGATTTTATCAACATAGTGAAATTGTAAATTTTTCATATAAATAGGAATTTTGAAAATTATTGCATTGGAAATAGTAGCATGAAAACTAAACAACGGAATTGACCCTGATAAAATAAATTAATAGATTAGAATAAGATAAATATATCGAAGTGAACGGTGGATAGCCTATTAGGCTGGGATTTCATTCTGTCACTGTATCAAGCTTTGGTCAAATTAATTTCTTTTAACGTGATTATAATATGTCTCGCACTAGAAATTTATGAGAAGATAAATATGATGGGGAACTGAGCACAGTCCACCTATGCCAACTAGTTTTCCCAATGAACTATATTTCCAATCCACAGTTTTGCCTAAATACCCCCACCTCTTCCTAACTTGCCGTATCCACTTGTAAAATTGAACTTAAACGCTAAAAACCTTCATAAACTCCAGGATTTCCCTCGAAAGCAGAGTGAGGCCTTACATATTTCTCAGAATGTTGGTTTAGGGTGCTAATGTGTTATAATGTGCCAATTTATATTCACTTTTTAGCTACGGTTATTCGATATTTCTGAATTGAAATAAATTTTAATAATAGCTCATCAATTTAAATTTCATCAGAAAACTGATACATTTAAATTGCTTTAAAATTATTTGGCGAAGGTAAATTCAAATTAAATTTTTTTTTTTTTTTTTTTTTTTTAATTTGCAATCTGTTGGGCATATTCATTTTTACAGATTTTTGCCTTTGAAAATTAAATGATGTGAAAACTATTATAATTACGATAAACTTGGTTATTCATGTTTAAAAAAATAATAATAATTAAGTAAACGTTACCTCTGATCTAAATTAATTAATTCCTTTACAATAAAATGATATTCAAATTAGAAAATAATTTAATCTTCCTGTGATTTAACCACAAAATTTCAATAACTACATTTTTTTTAACTTTTAAACTATTCAATATATAAAAAATTTTAATTTGAAAACTTATTAATATTTTCATTAAAATAGATAATTGAAAATAAAACCTTTTTTTTTTTTTTTTTTTTTTTTTTTTAAATATACATAAACACGTTTTTTTTTTTTTTTTTCTGCTTAAACCATTGCTATATATTTGGAATTAAAAAAAAAAATCAGTTAAATGGCCAGAATACCTATCCACGCCGACAGTCAACTAATGGAAAATTTGTCTATGTTTACTGTCTAAATTTTTTACATGTCTCTCTGAAAAAGTTAATTAATTATTTTATTAATTGCGTTGTGGCTACAATCTTAGACAAATTTCTAATCTTTAACGTATTTATGTTTCATATTAATGATAAAAACATTAATATATTTTCTTTTAAATGTCTATTTTTATATATATATATATATATATATATATATATTAAGTACATTTTGCACCAACTAAATAAGCATAACGAAATTCATTACTAATTCATTTATTTTGATTACTAGAGTATTATATTTTTATATTTTAATTTAAATGATTTCAATGTATGCAAATTATACAATATTATTTTTACTTTCTCTTACCCAGAGAAAGTATTCTTTTAAGGTCAAATTTGCGAACGTGAGTTTTTGTTATATTTACACGTTTTGAGGTCCCCTGAATACGAACACCATGTTTTTAGCAAATGGTATGTGTGTCTGTCTGTCCGTCTGTCTCTTTCTCTCTCTCTCTCTCTGTGTGTGTGTGTGTTTTCAACATAGATCAAGAACAAATACTAGCCGAAAGTCGAAACTTGGTATTCTAAATGTGTATGATATAAGGATGCTACTCTAAGTTTTTCGTTATGAAGCAAATGGTTCGTGTACAGGGACGCCCAAGGGAATTTAAATACATTACGTCTATGGGAGAAAGTGCTGATAATTAGAGTTTAACATATGTACACTTCACTAAACCAAATGAAGCGAATATTTATTTTTTATATGCGTAAAAACATGTCTCATGTAGAATATGGTAAGGAAATCATTCACTGTTCGTTTACAGGGCTACACAAAAGAACTAGATAAAAGTGCGAAAATAGTTGCAAATTGACGGAAGTGTATTTCAGTCTGGGCCATGTATTATTACTATAAGATTACATTTAAGTGCACAATGTGGTCTGTATAATATCTTCGAAAGATATACAGGGCTGCAAATGTTTAAGCGATAACATTCTTTTTTGTTGTTAGTGGATGTGCTTTACTAATAATATTTTACCATTTCCAGGAAAGCTGTTCGGGAATTGAAATGAATTCATCCTAGAGATATGATAAATAATGCATGTTTTTAAGCTAAATATTCATTGCTTGTTTTTTGTATATTTACACGTTTTGAGGCTTCCTGATTACCGTAGTCAAGTTTTTCAACGTTTGGTCTTTGTCTGTGTCTCTTAGAGTGACTTAAAAATGAATAATTTTAGGAGATTCAAATGTTGTATTTTGAAGTTAATATAAGTTTGTTGCTGGAAAGGTTTGATCAAGATTAATAAGTTTCAAGGAATGTTGTGTGTGAAAATTGTCTGAATAATTTTAAGTGAACTTTAATTTTAATAACAGATTTAAATTCTATATAAATATAGGTGCAGTAATGAAACGGGGGGTTGAGGGAGGCTACCGCCCCTACTACCGTGTGAGGGGTTTACCGCCCCCCTTATACAGAACTAATTACCATATAAAGCTCTTCCGAAGCCTAATTTGAATTGTTTTAACATAGGTTTACATAACAGTACTCGTAATGTTACCTCTTAATCTCCAACATGTATTTATAGTATTATATTTCAGGGTAAGAGAAAGTCGTGTGAGTGACACACCAGATAATTTTAATTCGAATTAGGAAAATTATAAATGAATAATAAATTTAATTGAGAAATAAATGCCATCTACATATGTATGACATGAAAATTTCTTTTATATCATCAGATGTATATTTCCTACCTACTTCTAATTAGCAGGATCAATAGAAGCATTGCAGTTAGAATCACCTCTCCACTATACTAAAATATATTCCATAAGGCTCATAGCAGGTTATTATAGAAGTTTTCCATCATCTTAAAGTACGCATCATCACTAATTCCATCACCTCTCATCATGATTTTGAGGACTTCTCATAATTTACAAACTAAACCAGGATCTGAGATCCACTACGCGCAGCCATAATATTAACGATACAACTAATATTTAAGAACACTTCTTAACAATTCTCTAGACTCTTTTTTTATCTGAAAAAAAAAAACTCGGGAATTTAAAAAGGTTTTCTCATTCTATATTATTCGTTTCATGACTATTTTCTTCTAATTTTTATTCGTTCTTTTGATTTCAAATAATATTAACATTCTCCGTATCCATTACATTCATGTCCTTTTAGATTTTATAGTATCTACATGGACAAATTGCCCCTTCTGGTAACCCATATTTTTCATAAATTTTTTGGGCATGCCATTTATTTCGATAAAGAACGTGTACAAAGCTGCAGGTTAGAAATCATTTAAAAGTTACGGAAACAAAAGGCAATAATAAAATTAATATCAATATTTATATCTATATAATCTATTATACCTATCTCTATATATTAAAAAAAAAGTTTCTGTCAGGGGTGTCAATTTTTTTTTTTTTTTTTTTTTTTTTTTTTTGACTACGACCGCATCTCCTCGCGCAGAGCAGAGTCCTCTGCATCATGAGAGGTATCAATGTTTGCTGAATACTTCAAGGAAGAATTTCGTTTAATTAGAAATTTCTATCAGCTTAATTAACGAAGTTTTTAATTAAAAACGTCGGGATAATAAAAGTATTCTATTTACCATCTTAAAAAAGTTTCTCTTATGACGTTGTTTTTCTGTCATGACATCATTTTCCACGGGAAAATTAAAGTGTGATCCATGATGTAAAAAATAATAAAATAAATGTCAATTTTGCTATTACGAAAATTAATTTTCTTACGGGCAATTTCTTATTATGTTTATCGATTTTTTATGATTTTTTCTGGAGAATAATGATCTCCATTATCCATTATAGGTAAACATTTAATTTGGTAATATTTTTTAAATTTGCATTTGTATTATATCAAGCTTTCAAAAAAGTAATTGAATTTATGTTTAGAAAATTGATTTTCAAAATAGCATTGTTTATGAATCGGATTATTTATTCTTTTTTAAAATTATAATACTTGTGAGCGCCATTTCTTTTTGTCGCTAAAGTATATATATATATATATATATACATATTAATAAAAAACTTGTTTTAAGATATATCGAATATATTTTGGCATAAAAATATATTTTAGAGTCCAATTCAAACTCATTTATAAATGAACATCTTCAAATTTTGCAACGATAATTTTTTAACATTACAGAATTAAACATTTCTATGATCCATTTGGTACAACTTACACGTTCATTCACAACCCTATTTGACAATTTTCTTTTGGCGTCATTTTCAACAAAAAGATGTCGTTCTATCGTTCAACGATAAATTGCGGATTTTGCCTGTTGGCCAATAAGCATTCCAATTGAATCAGCTTAATAATGGTCTTCTCACATATCAAGTTTTGTTTGATTATACGCAGTAGAACCTGAGATATTGCCTCAACTGAAATTGCGGAAATTGCTGTATAGTAGCTCCACCTTTTGAGCAGTTAACACCAAAAGTTGATAGGCACTAACTTAGGTCAAGGTGCATCTACATATAGATTTTTATGTAATTCTGGGCAGTAGTTCCGTAGATACAGTTGTCACAAAATTTTTGTCACACTCATGCACACACAGACTGACAGACATTTTCTAAAAATGGTCAAATCGTGTTCTAGATCTCTCAGAACATGTAAACCCGTCAAAAACCGGAAGTCGAAAATTTTACGAATCCAATACTTTTTCTATTGAATATATAGAAGAAATTAAAAATGGGATATATCTGTCTCTCAGTAAGAAACAGCCTTCCTCGGACAATAATTCACAATTTACACGTGTTATTTATGCTGTCAACTAAACTGTTGAGGTGTCTATAGCGAAATATTGTTCAAATCCTCTCTGGATGCATTTTTCAGTTCCTCTACGATTTGAAAGGGTCAATTCATTGGGAAACACATCTACCAAAAGCATTCCAGGAATGCTCCGTAGGATTTGAATTTGGAGATTAAACTGGCCATTCCGTTTGTAACGATTTCACTTTCTAGTGTGTCCGATACATCCCCGGTTCTGTGTGGACACACATTCTCGACATAAACAGAAATTCGGGATCTACCTAAAAACTAAAAAGACGAACAACCCAAAACCATATCCCTGCAACACCGAAATGATGTAACGATACATCGTTTAAAGGTGTGAATCGGTGTTCAGCCATTCTTCATAACGCCTTAACGCATCATCAGGTTTTGGCCATACTGATTACATTCATGAACATTCTGCGGTACTTAATACATTCCACTTTCTCTCCAGATTAATTGAAGTCCAAAATCACATATCACAGTGAAGCGGGATTCGTCGGAGAACATCACACTGGACCACTGTTGTTGATTCCAACTGACATGTTTCATATACCAATAAAATCTTTATCGACAATAGCATGGATGAAGTAAATAAGCAGGCGTGTACATGTATTCATACTAGTGAGATTTAATCAACGTGGAATGGTTCTGACAGATAGAGGTGTACCAGTGGCGGATGCAAGGTCTGTAACTCTCTAATTATATGTTATATATATTTTTTTTTTTTTTTTTTTGCACTAATGATATGCATTAATGTTCTTCAGGCTTGATATTTCTTCCAGGACAATAAAATTTACTATGAATGGTTGGTTGTCAGGAAAGTTGTATAGTAAAAACTTGTTGTTCTTTAGCCATTGTTAAGCAGTGTATACATAAAACAAGGTTTTATTAGTCGAAATTTATTATGTCATTTCGAATAAGTCAAACTTTGGCTTCGATTCTTTATCTCAATTTTTCGTTTCTGAACCAGTCAAGCAAATGCTGAAACATATAAAGAAATTGCCAAGGTAAAAAAAACACTTTGTCTGAGTAACTATAACAAAAATTAATTCTACTGGTATAAATCCATGTTTGTTTATTCAATAAGATATGAATTTTATTAGAAATGTTTTATCATCGTTAATTTCGTTGAAATTTTGTCTTCCTGATATCTAGAGTCTATAATGAAAATAAAACTTCTTTTGCTGTACTTTCACCTAAAAAAATATATTATAACATGAAATCGTTTTTAGAAGAAAAAAAATTCTTTCTGCATACGTATACGAATAACAATTGTTAAAATAAAAAAATAATAAATTTTAGATCATCATTCATTGCTTATATAACAAAATATCGAAAAATTTATTTTATTAATGCAACTTTAATTCTCACTAGCGGACAAGAAATTTCTATTTGGAAATATTCGATAAACATTCGCATGCAAATCCCTGCATTAAATTTTAATTAAAAGTTACGCGAATAAAATCAGTAGAGAGTTATAAATCATTGTTGTTAAAGTTTTACATGGTTTTATGCTGCATCATATTATCATAGTACAGTAAATGATTAATAATAAAATTAATAATTTTCATTTCTCGGTAGTTTCACTCAATTTAGTTAATCAATTGTATTTTGAAAATCTGCAATTAAGTTGTAATAAGCAATAGTTACTCGTCTAGTTATGCAGATTCAACAAAAACGTTCAACGCAAATTTTTAGAATCTGAAGCAAAATAATTATAATGTAGTCATATTTGAATATAACTCAATGTGTTTTAACATAAATTCTAATTAAATTCTTAGTCTAATGTTTCAAGTTATTAACTAATGGATACATAAAGTATAATTTGGAATATTTAAACATTATTTAAAATGTGAGACAGTTCCTTCGTACTTTGTGATCATTCTAATTTCATTGATACGGCAAAAGTATTAATAAATTGTGTACAAACTTACACTTGGGTAAAAACATACTTTAATAGTTTTAACTTCATTATATTTGAATATAATAGTATTTATCAATAGAATGATTGATAAAACTTATTGATCGATTAAAATAATTATTTTCCCAAAAAAATCAATTAAATATGTGCAACCACCGTATTCTAGTTGGCAGAGTGTGGAATTCATAATCGGAGGATCGTCAGTTAGATACTTGAGCTGGCCAAAAACCGGCGTGTAGGTTAATAGTTGATGCACGTAAAAGTTAACAGAAACAGTAACTGAACATTAATTTTTAAACGATATGTGCTTTTTGAAACAAAAATATCAAAAGTTTTAATCTGGCTAGAGAAATGGAGACAATAATAAAACTTAACCTCCAATTTTTATTTATTTATTTATTTATTTAAATTATGTGATATCATTATTAAATTAAGTGGTAAAAAGAGACTGTGTAAATATAGTTTATAACTCGAATACTGATGGTGAAATTATATGAAACCAGTTTTAACTTTTGTAATTAATTTATATATTTCATTTAAGAAATGTATACTTAATTATCATGGAATGTTAATTTAATCAAATAAAATTTTTAACCAGCATTGTATCAGAATAGATGGGTATTTATTTTAATTTAAAATGCTTCTTTTTTTACTTGGAATTTTTTTTAATGTTCGATAATTTTCGATTTTATAAATTATCCACGTGATTATCAGCGAAATTTGTGATTTGTCTGTAATCGTAACATTCTTTATTCTTTAATTCTTCTTATTTTACCATTTAAAAACATGATTTCATATCATAATAAAATATACAGTCACATATCCTTTACTGAAGTTTACAATTATGTATCCTTAATCATTTTCTTTTAGGCTTAGCCATTTTCTTTTAGGCTTAGTAATTTTCTTTTAGGAGAAATCACTTATGAAGCTCCACTAAAAGAAAAAGATAAAGAAAAATAATCTGGTGTGTCACTCACACGACTTCTCTTACCCTGAAATTTAATACTATAAATACAGGTTGCAGATTAATAGGTAAGATAACGAGTACTGTTATGTAAACCTATGTTAAACAATTCATATTAGGCTTCTGAAGAGTTTTATATGATAATTAGTTCGGTGTGAGGGGGGCTACCGCCCCCCCTCAAACCCCGTTTCGTTAATGCACCTACATTTATAAAGAATTTAATTCGGTTATTAAAAAATATTTCTCTTTTTAAAAAATAATTTATTAAAATTATTATTTAAAAAAATTTTTATGATAAGGCAGACGATTTCCATATTAGAGAAGTAGTTTAACACCAAATATCCAAAACAAGTCCATTTTATTCTCAATATATATAAAAAAAAAAAAAAAAAAAAAAAAAAATTCGATTTTTTTTTTTCAGTTTTTTTTTTTTTCGTTAAAAGTAAAAAAAAATCGATAACTTTGTTTTAAATTATCGCAGATCAATGGTTGAACCATTCGTTTTAAAGGTATTTTCGAGCTCTTTTGAAAGATACCTATCATGAAAATTTACTCCCCTCGAGGGGGGACTTCCCCCCCCCCGGGGGGGAGGCGAGGCTCCTACATACACAAAAAAAAATTTCCCAGTTAACTGTCTCTATTACAAAAAATATATATTTGTTTCATTTGGTTTAGTGCAGTCTATAGACGTTAAACTCTATTTTCCTACAATTTCCCCCATAGACGTAATGTATTAGAATTCTCTTGATTGTCCCTGTACACGAACCATTTGCTTGATCTTAACGAAAAGCTTACTGTAGCATCCCTATATGATACACATTTAGAATACCAAGTTTGAACTTTCTGCCATAATTTGTTTTTGAGATATGCTGATAACAGACAGACACACAGACACACACACAGACACACAGACCATTTGCTAAAAACATGATTTTCGTATTCAGGGGACCTCAAAACGTGTAAATATAACAAAATCTCGCGTTCGAAAATTTGAGCCAAATACAATACTTTCTCTACCTTATGGGTAAGAGAAAGTAAAATTGATAATAAGGGATGGGGGGGGGGACTTTCTTTGTATAAAAAACGAGGCGTCATTTATTTATTTCGCTCAGTCTTTTACAATGACGTTATAATCTGTGTTTGATATTATTATTTTTAATAATTCCATTTAACTTGTTATAACATTATATTATTTATTGCCAAGTTATTCTTACCTTGGCAGTGGTAAATGAACATTAAAAAAAAAAAAAAGCATCACGCATCTCAAATATTTTCTTCATATAGGTCGACATGTTTAAACAAATAAAATAAAAAAGTTAGAAAAGTTAGTATGTGTTACAAAGGGCGAATTCGAGACACCCTTTTTAGCGCTAAATATGTCCTGAAAAATTTATGAGAGCTGCGGTCACGAAGTTTGGTGCTTGGTTTTTTTATATGCAACCGGCACCTAAAGAAACGGGATTTATCGAAATACCCCCTTCCCCCAGCGGGACAGGAAGCAAAAAAAACGTTTGTAAGCATAACTCGGCCCCAAATTACATGGTGAAGAAATTGCACATGATGAGACTAGACTTCAGTATAAATAAAACATTATGTACGATTTTAGAATTCTTGATTCTTAAAGGAGGGGGGGGGAATTTTAAGAAATTCCGGATCTTTTAGTAGAGCTCTACTAAAGATATTACAAAGGTAATGAAAACAGCCACGTGTCTTCTTTAGAATATTTTCAAAAACACATTTTCGTTTTTTTGTGATTTTATTTTATTTTATTTATTTTATTTATTTTTTTTTTTTTTGAGGGGCGGTGGAGTTGCAAATTCAAGATCCCCCCTCTTTTGGCGCTAAATTTGTCTTGGGAAAGCTATGGGATCTGCGGTCACGAAATTTGGTGCGCAAATTGTTTATATGTATCTGACACTTACTGTAACGAGATTTTACGAAATTCACCCACTTACCCCCTTGGGGTCGGGGGGGGGGGGATAAACATGCGTAAAAACACGTTATTCTGTTTGAATTCGCTTTACATTATTTTACTAAGAGTAAGAATCGGGTAAGTTTAAGTAAGAATCGGGTAAGTTGCTGCCGAAGGCAGTGTGGACCCGGAATCCACACGTTGCGAGCGGAAAAAACCTCTACGGAATACAGAGGAAACTTTAACTTAGATTATTAATAATGTAGTGGAATTTTGACAACTCATTTAACTGTAGTGCTCAGCGAAGCGGGCAAAGCCTGCTAGTTAAAAATAAAAATATAAGAAAAAGCATGTTTTTTTTTTTGTTTTTTTTTCTTCAAATATTTACCTGGACATGCACTTTTTGATTTTTTTCTTGAAAATTTATAAATAAATTTCAAAACCCATCCCCGAGTCCTTTAAGTAGGTTTAGGTTTCATTAAACATCCAGTTGCTTATGCTTATGGCAAAATGACGTCAGTATAACATTAAAAATTAAATAACAATAATATACTTATAGATAATCCTAGGCTTTTTTTTTTTTTTTTTTTTTTTTTTTTTTTTTTTGACGTTCATATAGACCGGACATTTTTAGAAATGGACTCCACTTTCGCGACATCCATTTTGAGCCAAGTAGCCCATCAAAAATAGAAATAAATTATAAAATAATTAAAAGAGAGAGAGAGAGAGAGAGAGAGAGAGAGAGATAAACAGTAATCGCATAAATTATCTATTTTTGTCTCGCTATGCCCTTTTACAGAAAAATATAAATAAATTATAACATGTTGAAAAGAAAAGAAAGAAAAGAAAAGAAAATACTGAAAAGAAATGAAAGAAACAGAAACAGTAATCGTATAAATTATCTAATTTTGTCTCAGTATATCATTTTATAGAAAAATTCAAAGTGGCAACAAAAATACAAAAGTCGCCAAGTAGAGCTATATTAAATCTGTACCATAATCAGGTTTACATATTTCTTTATTTTCTATATACCAGCCACTATTAACTGAACATAATATATTTAAAATGGAAAATATATATAATCACAAAAATTAGTTGTCTCATACGGTAGACTTAGCGCTTATAGCACATTGTAATATTGTATTTGGGACGAAATTGCTGCCAATTTATGGTCGACTCGATAAATCAAACAAAATATAGTAAATAACATGAAAGTAAATATTATGTATAGTACGCATAATATTGTTCATATGTAATTAAGAATGAAATATAAAAGGGTTACTCTTAATTTTTTCGATACTGTCCGTTTCGAAACTGTTATTTGATAAGCTCCCAAATTGAAACCCACGGGTAAGGCATTGTCGCAGGCAGTAGGGACACGTACCTGATACTTCCTGGACGATTAAGATGCTGCCGAAGGCAACGGGGCCCCGAAGCGAGATTTTGAGCAATTTCATTGTATTTTATTTTTGTTTACAAAGCGATATATAAAAGAGTGATTCTGTTTTTAATTCCTTTAAATATAGTGACCAGCGAAGAGGGCAATGCCTGCTAGTTTACACATAAAAAGGACAAATGACCATATGTTTTGAGCGAAAACAAATGATACAAATCATAAAAGTGCATAATATTTCATTCCAGTTACGTATCTTACAATCTAATTTAAAAGAAATTTAGAATATGTAAATTTATCATCAAAGAAAAATCATCATCGACAAATTTATCATCAAAGTTAAAGTCGTGCATTTTCTCAACATTTTGAGTTTTTTTTTTTTTTTTTTTTTTTATGATCTATATATAAAAAAGGAAATTTTTCAAGAAGTAATTATTAATTTCAAAGATATTAAATCATTTTTCATTCCACATCTTATTGGATTGTTTATATTCTTCTAATAAGTTTCAACAGAAACATTAATTTTTATTAATGCAACATTTCAATTCACTTTCAGTTTCTAATTACATTAGAAATGTTTCAAATACAGAATATGTTTTAAAAGTATTCATCACACATATTTTGTTATTTATTTAAATCTTAATTAGCACAATCAGTTTCGAGTGTAGTATTTGTAAATCTAATTTATAAATAAAATCTGAAATATGTGAAGAAGAATTTTGGATTTCTTTTCTCTTCTTTTCAGAGGAAGAAAATCAACTGATTTATTATTTCCTTTTGTATCAGTATTTCGAGTTTGTAATTTTATTGGAACACAAAAGCATAAAATGCCATGTATTGAATATGTTTATAGAAATATTTATAAATATTCCATTCAATCAAGAAATCTTTTGAATTTCTGTAAATAACTTCAAAGTTTCATGCACTTTATTTAAGACAAAATAATAAGAAAAAAATATAAAAGAAAAACTTTCAGTTAATTCTTTGAGGATTTCTTGGTAAAAAATCTGAATTGTAATAGCTTAAATTATTTTTTCCATTATGTTAATGCATGTTGTATTTAGAAATAGATGTACATGTGTTTATATTTTTAATTCTGATAAATTTTCATATTTATCACAAATTTATTATTTACGCTACTTTTAAACAACGACAAATTTAAAGACAAATTAAAAGAATCCTTCAAAATCTACAATCAATTCACAGATTTTAATAATTAATAAAAAAGACTTTTTGGGACGTTTCAATCTGTATAAATGAAGAGAAGTATGTGTGTGTGTGTGTGTGTTAGTCTACGCTCTGGTGCTCAGACTACTAATCGCAGAGATATAAAACTTATCAAAAGGGTAGCTTGAACACTGTAGGTGTGCATCTCATCGAGATTTTTTTCGATTTTTGGATTTAAATTTTTAAATTATATATATATATTTTTTTTTTCGATTTTATCCATTGACTTTTCAGTTTCAGTTTCTAAAATTTATTCTTTCATTTCAATCGTCTGCGTATCTCAACAACAACTATTAATCATTTATTTTTTTATTTATTCAATTCATTCATTTCAAAACATTTTTTTTTTTTTAAGCAAAACTATTAAACTATGTATTTTTTTTTTTAATACATTCATTTGACGCTGATTTTCTTTCTTTTTTTTTTTTTTTTATTCATTTAATATATTTATTGAAATCAAATGATAATACAGTAGAAAAATTAAACATATTAAATTTTTAATAAAAATATATATATAACATTTATGTGTGTCTATGCATAATTTTTACAATAAAACTAATTGTACTAAAATTATAAATTAATTCTACTTATAATTTTATTATTATAGAGTGAGGGCTAAAAAAACGATTCATTAATATGTGGTACTAAAATTTAAATGTTTTATCGATTCTGAGATACATCCATCTGAAAAATCGTAGTTCTTCAGTAATAACAGCTCTATCTATCCTCGAATAAATAATAAAATTAAAATGCCCTGAAAAGGCGATGCTGCAGGCAGTGAAAGTCCTGACCCGACATAGTATGAAAGAGAAGAACGCTGCCGAAAGTAGAGGGTACCCGAACAGATGCTCAGATCGATTTCAGTAGGACTTTTTAAGTTTTTATCTGTAAAGTGACATAAAAAATTAATGATTTAATTTTGAGAATTCATTTTAATATTGTGACTAGCGAAGCGGGCAGTGCCTGCTAGTTATAAATAATTTATCTTTGTATTAAACATATATGATAAATTTTACTGATTTTAAAAAAATTAAGATAAAACCTATTTTGATGCTCACATTATTAACACGTTGAGCGCCACGCGAATTCTTAAAATCCAATAAAATTCCACAATGATTCCACCTGTAATAAATAAAAATTAAGGAAATCTTAAATAAGTTTTCAATAATTACTTAAAACAATGTAATATTTTTAGTTTTATATCCTATTTTACACTATCAACCACCGATGGTTGACGTGGATTTATATCGTATTTGTCACTGTTATATGGCGCTGAACGTGTTAATTTGTTATTGGTACTGCTTTTACTTTCGGGGTAAAACTTTCACTGAAATGTTTGAAGTATAACATGTTCTGCACACTCCTAAAGTTTCAAGATGATTCCTTCAGTAATTTTAGAGATATATGACAAAATGTCTAGAATCTAGAATGGCTGACATGGCGCTCAACGTGTTAAAAGAATGAAAAGAATGTTTTACATGAATGTTAAAAAAAAAAAAAAAAGCTTGATTAAATCCATAAACTGTTACACAACACTATATATATATATATATATATATATATGGACAGTTAGATAAAACTAGGGGAAAATTGCAGGTATCCTTATCGTGCAATTTCAGCATTGTTTTTTACTAATGTGTATTCGATTTCAATAATTAATACGAAGATTTTAAAGATATAGGAAGCTACTTAACCGACCGCTGAGATGTCGTACATGTTATATATTGTGTAATAACAAGCTAAATCGCCTAAATATTTTAATATAATTCGTCGTGTAGTCAAAGCATTCTGAGATAGCCTTGAATTGTAAAATTCCGTATCTTGAAGGCTTATTTTAGGATACCCACATGTAAAAATACCTGAACGATATATTTTCCTACATCTTTCGATTTGAAGAGGCATAGATACTACTGAGCTTCAGTTTATTTCAGAGCATTTTGCCGTTGCATGAACGGAAATAGCTGCTGCACAGTTAAAGACTATATGCAAGACCATCCTTTTTTTAAATTTTTTATCTTAATCTACAGCCAAGAATTGCCTATTTACAATGGGTAAGCAAAAGCTTTACCTAAACCAGGAAGTAATGCAATTATGCAGCATTTATAAACAATATCCTATTTAT
This sequence comes from Salticus scenicus, assembly GCA_963930645.1. NCBI lineage: Eukaryota > Metazoa > Arthropoda > Arachnida > Araneae > Salticidae > Salticus > Salticus scenicus. The sequence continues at coordinate 286,651,062 of OZ005650.1, read as the reverse complement.
TTTTAAAAATGATTCAAGTCGTGTTTTTATCTGAAAAAACAATTTACGATATTTTACTAACATAAAACTGTTGGAAACACAATCATAGAGAAGGTAAAATAATCCTCAAGGCTGATTTTTTATGCATATATGTATACAATATTACGAAAATCCTTTCAAACATTGCACAGGATGAAATGATAAATACCAAATGAATAAGTGGCAAATAAAATAAAATGAGAATAAATCAATAAAACATATAATATCAATATTTCAGCAGGGGCTTGATTTAGTTCTGTATGCAAAATTAGGTTCAATTTTTGTTATTGTGTGGCCGAATAGCCAAATATTAATGTATATATATATATATATATATATATATATATATATATGAAAGCAAATAATTTGGTATTGTACTGACTGTAGATATTTCTCGTATGGGACTAAAACTCTTTAATTATCCTTTCGCGACTATTGTCCATAATATATGTTTCCACATAAAATTAGGATGAAGCAAGAAAAGAAAATTCTTTTAATATTTATTTACGTGAGAGTGATAAAAAAAAAAAAAAAAAAAAAAAAAAAAAAAAAATTATATGAATCTCATAATTACTTTCATTTTTATCTGTAAATTAGAAGTTAAAACCTGTACGAGTTTGTTTCATTCCTGGACGATTAATTTCGGAAGCAAAGTACTTAATTTCGTGAATGACAATATTTAGAGTGGGGCGCTAAAATTATCTTCTCTATTAATCTATAATGTATTTTCTTATTATAATAACTGGATCATTGCACTATGTATTAATGTTTAATGCTTTACTTTAATCCTCACATGTCTTCTTCTTTAAATTTCCTCAATTGGAACGGACCTTATTTCACCTCTTAAGAATATCTCCATAAATGCCTTTATGTTTTAACTATTGCAAAAACTTTCACGTATTCTATAAGTCGAAGTTTAAACATAATTATTTATCTCAACTTGGTCTACTTTAGCCTTTGTTTGATAGTAGATGATGAATCGTTTTTCCTCCTCTTAGAACGTCGATTATTAAAATTACAGTATTAAAAAAAATTTCAGATAAGGAGATTTCTGATAAAGTATTCGACTAAGAGCTTTATCACACCGATGAAATGAATTCTGGTTTTATTATTACTATCTATCTTAAATAGTTTTTGTAAAATCAAATTTATAATAGCTCGTTTGTTAAATTTTATTTACTAAAAGTGAAATATCAAAAATACCAAACTAATGTTTTTTATTGTTTTGTTGATGTTTGTTTTATAATATAACCGTTTTAATTTTTCATAGCACAATAATATAATTTTATTTTAAGTCAGTAATCAAGATTGAAATGAAAACTCGAAATTTTAAATTCTCTGTGAGAAAATTAATACTATTATAAAATAAAAAGACAAAGGCAAATAGGAAACACTTAAAAATATAATTAGCTTTTATTCATTCGTATTTCAATTTAATCACTTTTTCTATTGAGAACAGAAATTTTAAATTATATCCTTAGCTGCAAATTGGCTCTTTCTATTCATATTTTCATCTTATCATTATTATTTTTTTTAATCATTATTTATATTTATGTTTTCCTTATTAATACCCATAATTCTACTGCAATGTTTGGGAAAAAATATATAATGTAAAATTATATCATAAATATTAAAAAATATATAATAGAAATTAGAATTTTAATATAGAATCCACAAAGGCCTAAAAAGAGTCTATGTTTGATTAGTCACTGTATCTTTTTAAAGGAGGTTAAGTATTAATTAAAGTAAATTTTATTCTTCATAATAAATCCTATACCTAAGAATTTCATTAAATGTGTTTGCTAATATAATAAATTCAGGACTTGGTATAATATATATATAAAATATTGCAATGTAAAGTAATATAAAGTATTACAATTTCACAAAACTTAAAAAATCCATTGCCTTAACAAATTTATAAATAACAATGTTATTTATTAATGATACATGCAGTGTAATTGTAGTTCAACTTCCTCTATGCATAACATCATGTCATGAAACTAAAACGTGTAAGTGAATTGTAAAATTTGGTATAGGGGCTATACCCGACACTCTTTAAAGGAATTTCAAATATATATATATATATGTTGGTTTAAAAAGGAGGTCTACTAGGTGGCGTTTTGTGCAGAAAAACAACAAATTTAATAAAAGGAATAATCATCATGGAAAGCATAATTAATTTGAACATTTATTGATTACCAAAACTAAATTAAAAAAACTGGCGTACAATCAATAGAAAGATATTAAAACTTCTTCACACACCATAAATTTTAAGTCAGCACAACCGGTTTCGAAAGGACGTAGCCTTTCTTCATCAGGTTCAAACACGTGCTACTGCCTTGGAGGCAAAAGCAAGACTCTGCTGACTTAAAATTTATGGTGCGTGAATAAGTTTTAATATCTTTCTATTCATTGATTAGTTATTGATTACACGTTGTTCATTCCCTTTATTAATTTTGCCATTTTTCCACGCAAAATTGAAAGTGTGTGGCCTCTTTTTAATTAGCAAAAATATATTTTTTTACAATATACTTTACAACCACTTAATTACTTACTTTATATAAAAATATAAAAACAGAATCATACAAAGAAGACAATTTAATAAATTTTTAGAAACACATTACTAGAATTCTTAAATACTTTTAATAGATGTACTATAATTAAATAATATTCTTAAAACTAACAGTTCTGAAGTACTTAATTCTATTTCAAACATAATTATAATATTATGTAGCTGCCGGTGTCGAAATTTGTAATAATAAAATGTGTAGGAAGTTCTTCCAACTTTACCTAAACAAAATTGCTTACTATTGACGAAAAATAGATTACATGCCTTCGAAATAAACATAATTGATTGTTAGGTGATATGAAATCATTAATTGGTAATGATCTGATATTGAGAAATAATTAAATAAACGTGAGTGATAATTATGTATTTGCTTTTAGCAAACTTCGATAAATATTTGATAAGATTTGTTTGATACTATTCATGTTTCGACTAATTATCTCGTTTTACAATCTCGCTTAGCTTTACTTGCCTTACCCTTAACTGAATTCATTTATTTTCTCGTAGCTTTCACTCTTAAGTAATTCATATACATTTTCATGATGATTTCTAACTTCTAAATCATACAAATAAATAATAAGCAATATAATTATTCAATATGGAAAAGCCTAGTTAATATCGTGTTCATAATTTTTATCTTCCAACACAACAAAGAAGTTTGATTTTGTTTACTAATATACAAAGTACTAGGCGTCATCTAGTTCATAAAATTGTTTACCGTATTCGAAAGGTTATCTAATAAATGCTTCGTGTTCAATATAATTAAATCAACAGTAAATTATTACATATGTTATATTGTTCGAATTAACAATATTCAACAATTATTAAGAATTCTAGATATTATAATAAAGCGTATGGAAGTTCAATATACCTTTACTAATGAAGCGTATTTAGACAGAAAAATTGATGATAGTTTACACTTGAAAACATTTCTTTTCTTTTCGAGTTCTATTTTGAAACGATATATTTTATTCGTAATATTATAAAATAAATAAATAAAAAGATTTTAAATATTCTATTAGAGACATATCAGAAGGTAGTCTAGGAACAGGAATAGCGTTTATATATATGAACAAACATTACAAATATTACTATCATACAAAAGAATATTAATATACAAAGAAGACGTTGAACTAAAAATTGAATCAAAATGAAAAAAATCTTTTTTAAACTGATAAGAGATCACTGTGAAAGAAATAATTTTTATTAAAATTGAAAAATATGATTGTAATTATTATTGTAACCAGGAATATTTTCAACGAGAAAAAATAAGTCATGATATAATTTCTGGATGATCATTAATTTTAACATTCTCAAACTTTTGTCTGATTGAAAATTATTATTTAAAAAAAAGGGGGGGATTTATTTAGTAATATATATATAGAAAGAACCAATCAATATTATACCATTAAAATACATTTTTCATGATCTATTGACATAACTCTCTCCCGATATTTCGAATTCTTGTTTGCTAAAACGATTGCAAGAACGTGTTTTCTAAAATCTATGAAAGATTATCAGAATAGAATGTTTTATAGTTTTTAGGTTAAAATTTCTTAAGAAAAATCATGCAAACATTTTATCATCAATTCTTTCACCAATAAACCTTCTTCACTTTTTCATGATTTTTTTTTCCAGCAGTTTTCATCTAAAAGAACATAAGTTTTTGTACCTGTACAATATGTTGAAAGGTATGTGTGTGTAACACACGTATCGTTCACAGACAACATATAATTAAAAAATAATTATTCGTATTCAACAGAAGTAATCTTTGGAAATTAAAAGTAAATTAACATAAAATTTTCTGGAAATTAAAATATAATTTTCTTTGATGTAACAAATGTTGTAGCAAAAACAAAAGCATCAATATCAAAATTAGAAATTTATTTTTCAACTGCTCTTCTTTTGTCTCCCATTTTATAAAAAATCTGATAAGGACACCACATCACTTCCTTATACACCCATTGAAATATAGATATTGTTATGAAAACATTGACACCACGAACATTCCTGAAAACAAGCAAAAGAAAGAAAACTGCTACTGGAATCACAAAAGTCATGGTAATCAGATTATATATGGTTACCGAGCCGGCCAGGTGGTTCGGTCGGTAGGGCACTGCCTTCTGAATCTGGTCCCAGGTTCGAATCCTGGTGCGGGCATGGATGTTTGTGAAGTCTTATGTCTTCAAAATATTGTGTGCACTGGTTTCTGTAAATTTCTGTACTATGGATGAATCGAGACGAATGTCATTGTAACTATAGGTCTCAATATATGTCAAAATAAATGTCAAATTGTTACCGAGACAAACACAGTAGTTTTTTCAGGAATAAGTACTCCACGCCTCATCACAATCTCTCAATAGCAAAAGCACAGCTTAGAGTTCAGTGAACTTCTTTCGAGTACAGGTGGCTTACTTTTCTTCTCTTTAGGAGAAAAGTACAGGCGAGAAACGATACATTTTACCAAAACAATTATCTCCGTTAAAACTGAGTAAGGGTTAATAAGTTTCTAATTCTAGCTATCCTGAAGCAATATTTTCCGCCAAATTTCATCGCTAATCTCGCCAAGACGCCAAGTTCATAGCCAATGCAGATTTCGGTCTTGGCATCGATTTTAGTGACTTGGCGAAAATTGGTAGTTTGGGGTTGCCAAAGTTTAGAAGCTCTAACTTCAATAAGAACAGAGTTCTAGAATTTTCCGGAAAGATTTATTGGTTTATAGCGCTGAACTTAATTCTTCGAAAGTTCTATAACTTATTAACAAGACTATGAAAACAGAAGAGTGAGTGTTGATGATTGTAGACTAGAATTTGCCTATATCTTTACGTGCTACTTTCTACACGGTATTACAGTAAAAATGAAAACAGATGGTAATTTTTTCATTTACAGGTAAGAGGGCGTTGACATAACTTTAAATTAGGCATTCAAATGTGGCAAAAAGCGGTCGTTTAGAATTTACAAAGTTTGGGAACTCTAACTTCAATAGAAGTCGAGTTCTGTAATTTTTTGTAATGATTTTCATTGGTTTCTAGCTCAGAACTACCTCAAAAATTCTATAAACCACTGACAATACTCTCAATGAATTCAAATTCTATTCTGATTTCGAAATTTTCGGTTGCCCCTGAAGTAACGAAATTTCTGCACTGCAGTATATTTAACAATGTTTATTTGATTTCTGTTGTAAAAATGGTTGTTTTATTGGATTGTTTCGAGAATGTTCATAGATTATTGATTTTTGTGACACACAACAGAGTTTTATTCAACTGTTTCCTGAATATTCATTAAATGAAGTGCATTCGTTGACAAGAACCTGCTTATGTCTTTAGGAATTACTTTCTTCGCGCAAAAATGTCAATATTTTTTTAACAAAATTATTGCGGGCTCTATCTATGGGCTGAAGATTCATTAAAAAACATGTATTCGTCGATTAGAGTTTGCTTTTATCTTTAAGAATTACTTTCTACACGCAAAAATGTGTCGGCAACTTTCTTAACGATATCTTTATAGGCTTTATCTACGGGCTGAATATTCATTAAATAACGTGCATTCGTCTGCTAGAACCTGCTTACGAACTTTCTACACGTAAAAATGTCGACAACTTTTATAACAATATAATTACGGGCTCTATTTACGACCTGAATATTCATTAAATAAAATGCATTCGTCTGCTAGAACCTGCTTATTTACTTTCTACACTAAAAAATTTTGAAAACTTTCATAACAGTATCATTACGGGCTATTTATTACATTACACGTATGGGCTGAATATTCAATAAATAAAGTGCATTCGTCGACTATAACCTGCTCATATTTTTAAGAATTACTTTTGCACGTAAAAATGTCAACAGGTTTCATAACAATATTATCACATGTTCTATAATTGGCTTCTTTTGAAACGATATTGAACACATATGGTCATATACAATGGCCAAAACTAAAAAAAGAGGTGCCCATCTAGATGTTATAACGAACCTCTATACCAGTTTGCAATGTTCTACGTCCAACCGTTTTTAAGTTATGCGCGACACACACACATATACATACACACACACTTACGTGCATACAGATGTCACAAAAAATCGTGTAAAGTCTCAGATATCTCTAAAACTGGAGATCGTATTAAGACCAAACTTGCAAATGTACAGCTGCACATTATAACAATTACAAATATAAATTTGCAATAACTCAGATGATTCGTTTTGGAGCTATGCAAGATACAAAATCCATTTCCGAAATCAGGATCAGAATACTTCCTGATACTTTGTTTAAGGAAGTAAAAAGTAAAAATTAAAAATGTTTCTATAAAAATCGAATACATACTTTTTCTTTTTATACTGTTCACATAATCATAATTTTGCACTACTGGCACTTTAAATTTAATTATCTTTTAGTAATTGGTTTCCAATAAGTATCGTTAAACAATCAACAAAAATATTTTCTTTAAATGATGTTTTTACTTTACAAAAATGAAAATGATTTTAAAAAAATGATAAAGAAAAAAGTCACTAGAATTAGTAAAGTACTTATTTCACGGGCTAATTAGTCTTACGACAATTTAGAAATGTCTTATAAGGTGTAACATGCCATCAAAAGAAAAAAAATTATTCATGTTTTTTTAACGCAAAAATTATGTTTGAATATAATTTAAAAATGCAATTACTGATTTTGTGTTTTCAACTGCATAAGATCTAATTAGTTTGAGTACGCTTATCAAAATACTTTTCTTCGTTTAAAGAACAAGTAAAATTCTGTTTTCTTAGAAGCACTGACGCAGCAGACCATCAATTTTGAAATAATTAGTTTTTATTACATAATATAGATGTGCAAAATTAAATGCATTATTTTTGAATTTTTAATATGTATATAATTAAATACATAAATATTTAATTACCCTTTTAACTTATTCCACAAATGCTACAATGTTAATTATATTCTTTTTAAAAGACATTCTTAAAAATAATAATTGATTTCAAAAAACATTCAGTTCGTATCTTCAGTTCACATCTATTTATGAACTTCTCACGTCTTCTCACTTTCCCTATTGTACTTATTTTTATAAGATAAAATAATTAAGTTTAACTTTTTAAATCAAATTTATAATGGGATTCCACTGCATATGAAAACTAAGTTCAGTTTGATAAAAAAAAAAAAAAAAAAAAAAAACGTAAAAGAGCTTCAGAACTATACAATCCAGCTTCTCAAATGAAATAATTCTATCATAATCAAGTATTAGGTATATTCAACTCCTAAGTAAAATTACAAATTATTTATGCTCAAGTAACCCAACATACTCCTTACTATTAAAAGCAAAACTAATCAAGGTGTTCGCTAATTCTGCGAGAAACATATTTTGTACTACAAATAATGATACGTGACATAAAATTAGCATATAATAATTATCACGAAATTAAATTTCCCCTTAATTATACCATACACTCCCCAGCATCATCGTAATATCTATATTTTATAACACAAAATTTCTCCTTTTGAGATCTTGAAAATCTTCGCAGCATAATTAAAACTTCACAAGGATCTAAAACTTTGTCATTATTGAGCTGAGAATTCCTTCAGAACCTTAGCAGGCTAGTACAATCAGATATCGTTATCGCTTCTAAGAAATTATGTCTTTAATGTCATGAATTAAAATGTTCAATACAAAAACAACAGATTATATCTATTCAACAAGCTTAAAATAATAAACTAAAGTTCAACATTTTGAATTTCATCAGATTAAAAATGACCATAATTTTATCTGCAAAACCCGAAAAAATATTTTGTTTTTTAAACTTGTAAATGTTACCAGATCTTAAGTAGATAATTATCTATATTTTACAGGTTTTAAAATAATTCTAAAGTTTTATTTATATATATATATATATATATATATATATATATATATATATATATAAGTTAGAGAAAATTTTCTCAAAAAAATATTTTGCGAGGTTTGCATAAAGGATCACATGCAAATGATACATCACATGGATTTTAAGAAAGTGATGCACATGTGAATATACCCTATAATAAAATGACGAAAAGTAATTTTGCTGCAAAGTATCATTTCTTTAAAGAAAAAAAATATTATTATTACAAAGTTTATGATTATTTATTCATTATTATGCTTATAATTACGAGGCTTTTATGTTAGAAGTTGTTAGTAATTTTCTGTGTTTATAAGTTATAAAAAAGCTATTAAATTCTCATCAAATTCCAGTCTAACTTTACATATATGTTCTACGCGCAAACACTTTATGAACAAATAAAAATTAGACCTGACATTATTATTGCAAAAAATAAATTAACAATTCAAAATTATTTTAAAAGTAGTAATCGATGTCTAAACACTTTCTTAACATCTATTAAAATTTTCAAGTTTAAAAATTAATTTTTAATTCATGTATTGTAAATAAAATTATGATCATTTTTTTCTGATATTATCATCGTTCAAAGGTACCTGTCTCTTAATTATTGGGTTGTTCGATAAATAATGTCGTTTATTAAAACCTTCGCTTCTAAAAACGAAGGTTTCTTCGAACGAGGAATTTTTCAACTTACCGAAAGATGGCAAAAGATCATCCAAAAAAATGGTCAATATATCATGGATTAATGTTTGTTGTTAATATAAATAAATTCACTTTGAAAAACATGAAAAAAGAACGACATTATTTATCGAACAATCCAATAAAAAATAAAAAAGGATATACATAAATGTATATATGAAAAAATTATTTTATTTTCCTTAATTGCATGTAAAATATCACAATGTATGCATTGTGTGTACATCGCATGTTCTTCTAATAATTTTACAACATAATGAATAAACGTAAAAAGAATTTTCTAAAAAAAGTATAGAAAGAACAACTACTTCTTTTTCAATCTGATCACATGTAAAGAAAATAATCTTCAAACGAAAATCAAATTTTCTCTTTCAAAATAAGACAGAAAACAATATTCGAAAATAATTTTAAAAATATAGAATAATCAGTATTCAGTTAAATATTTCCAAATTCAATTTAATATTTTCATCTGTGATTTAGAAAGAAGGTATGCAAAATATGTATTAATATTGAATATTCTAGAAGGTTAAAAATTCTTCAGACCTATACATGAACAGAATAATATTTCTTTATAATATAATATATTATATTATTTATAATATATCTCTAAAAGAAATCTCTATAAATGGGGAGCTTTGCAATATACTGAAAAGCATAATTTTATGTGGGCTACTTGTAGCAAACTGAAGTCGGATTTTAAAATTTCTTGTTTTATTTTTAGTGCATGTTAATAATGTCCTTTTTTGGGGAAATGCGTTTTATGTTTAAATTTTAAAAATAAATATGTACCGCCCACTTTTTTGCAAAGCAAGGCAAAGCAAAGTTATTACCTTCTCCTAAAAGGAGTTAAATTTCAGCACATCTGTGGCAATTGTTTGTAGATATGCACCTCAAACTGAATCAGCAGAGTTTTACTCAACACTGTATTTTTCTAAGTTTGGTACACTGTAGATGTTGAGCCTTTCCTGAAATGAGAGGAAATCGCAACGTAGACGCGTCCCTTGTTGGGTGATGTAGCCCAAAAGCTAATCGGCACCGTGTGGAACCAAGGTCCAACCAAATATCAAATTCGGTTAAATTAATTCCATTGGTTCATAAGTACAGTGTTTGAACTCAAAAAGACAGATATTTTCTAAAAATGGTCAAATTGAGTTTGGATATCTCAAAACATGTAACTTCATCGAAAATCGAAAATCGAAAATTTTTCTGAATTTTATACTTTCTTCTTCTATATGCAGCGGATAGAATAATAATACCACTTTTTTAAAATACAAATAAGCAATCGATTTCAGTTAATTGGCACGCAAGGAAATATCAAAACGTGTAAATTCACCGGAAATCAAAAGGTTTTTCAAATCATATAATTTATTATCTATGCAGAGGATAGGATAATAAAGCCACTTTTTCAAAAATAATAACTGAAATGCAAGGAAATCTCAAAATGTGTAAATTCATCAAAAACCGTTCCCGTATCTTCTACTTTTTTCTTATGCATGCAAAAGCTGGTAATATATCCACCTTTTAAAAATAAGTAGTCCCTTTCAGTTAATGGAAATGCAAGGAAATCTCAAAATGTGTAAATTCATCGGAAACTGGAAATCAAAAGTTTTTTCAAATCTTATAATTTTGCTAATATATGCAAAAGATATAATAATAAAACCTTTAAAAAAAAAATTAGTAGTCAATTTCAGTTGATTTGAATGAAATACATATATATTAATTTAAAAATATGCCTTTAGATTAGAACTGACATAAATCACAAAAGAAAGAAAGAAAGAAATTATACCTTAAATAACTTTGAAAGAAAAGAAAAAAAAATTAGAACTTACATAAATCAAATCTTTTTTTAATTTGCGTTATTTTCAACAGTATAAACTTTCGATCTAATACTCATTCACTCAAATTTCTACCATTCTAAAAGCTGTTTTCTCTTAGAAAAAAAAAAAATCTATAGTCGACCGTATTAGTGATGCTACATCTGTATAAATTACTGTGTCTTATTCGAGTTATAAGAAATTGCCAGATTTAACAACTTTCTACTTTAGGTATTTTTTAATATAAAAGAATACGTGTATAAAATGGAAAAATGCATAAAAAATAAAAGTATTTTTAAATACCTTCTTGGCATCGTAAGAAAATAATTTTTGTATTCTGCAAATCTGGTTAATTATATCTTTCGAATGATATAATTTTCTACCTTCTATTCTCATAATTAATATGTTAAAGTGTACCACAAATTTCATGTTTGCTTGTTAATTTTATCATCGATTTAGTAATATAAGACATAGATTGATCATCGAAGGGGGAAAAAGTGATTCCTTTTTAATCGGGCAAAGACTCTCTAATGGCTGTCTTCCCCCGAGTTTATACACACAGGAATACACACGGATAATTTAGCAAATAAAATTTATGAATAATTTATGTAGTAAATGTGTCTGAAAAACTTCAGATACAGTTTCAAAATCATTTTTCTTTATTTTATTTTATTTTATTTTATTTATTTATTTATTTATTTTTTTTTTTTACTATATCTATTAATTTAGTTTATATTTTAAGTTAAACTCTTTTTATATACTAAAACTAAGATTCTTTCCCTGCGCCACTGCTAACTTTATTTAAAAGAATTTTGAGAATCCGATATTACTTACTAATATAAAATCCTAAAAATATCAAACTTAAAAAAAAATTTTCCATTAAAAAACAAAACAGTATTTAAGCCATAATAATAAAGATACTGATTATAAAAATTATATTTTTCATAATATAGTCACATTTAATTTATTTATGAAAACTTATCCCATTTTTTGATATGTTTATTAGAACAACTAAAAGCCACGCAATATTTCGAAATTTTGAAAATTTTTACTATTTCCGAGTTTTATACTCTCTAATGGCTGATACCAAAAAACTTTTTCGACATCAAAAATTTTTGCTGTTTAACATGGGGATGATAGATCTATACGCAAGCGAAGTGATGACGTCACTGGCCGTCCATGGATGCAAGAACGACATTTCCTATGTTAATCGCCCATTGGATTTTTGTAAAAAAAATTATTAAAAATCGAGGGAAATTATTTCCCGATTTTAATCACCATATTTTGGTATAGATATGTATTAGTTATTGTGTGCATGTGTTAGATTAAGTTGTTTTTGCTGTAAAATTGATAAAATTTGAATTTTGAATTTCAAAACTCTAGGGGGGAGGGAATGGCAAACTTCCCTATTCGATTGAAAATATGAATATTTCATTTCAAAGGATGATATTTACACAATAAATATCCAACTAATATACTAATTAAAAGGAAAATAATAAATATTCTATCATAATTTGAAGTCAAATTTGTTTTCAAATGTCTAAATAAAGTGTCTGATATAAGATACTCATATGTTGCAGCGGAATAGATTTCATATCTGTCATCCTTAGCGAAAAAAAAAAGATATCGCCAAATTATCTGGCGAACATATTTAATTCCTTTCAAAAATCATGGTTATTTTAACAACTTATATTAAGAGAGTAATGAATAATATGAAACAATATTTCGTACAATACATATTACGAAAATATACATGTGGCATGTATATTTTCATATTACGTTTTTGATCGCCAAATACAAAAAACGCCAAGGATTTTAAAATTTAAAATTAAAATTTTGTCAATTTGACAGCAAAATAACTCAATCTAACACATGTATACTATAACTAATACATACCTATACCCAAATACGAGGATTAAAATCAGGAAATATTTTTCCTCGGTTTTTAATATTTTTTTTACAAAAAATCCAATGGACGATTAACATAGGAAATCTTTTTCTTGAATCCACGAATGGTTAGTGACGTCACACTTAGCTTGCGTATAGGCATTACTATAGCTGTGAATTATATAGATAAATGGGAATTTAAAAAAAAAAGCTATTATAACATCAGTTTTATCAGAAATTTTTTGTTTTCCTTTTAAATCGGAAAAAATAATAATAATAATGAAAAAAAAAAAAAAAAAAATATATATATATATATGTATATATATTTAAGTTAAAATGGGTATTAAATTGCCCACATATCTTTTGAACTAATTATCCTTTTGGACTAAACATTACGGCGTTAGATAGCTTTTTGTCTGATTGATAAGTACGCCAACTTTTGTAGTGATGGGTGGAACGGTTTACTTTGTATAACGAATGAAAACATGATATACACGACATCCATTGTATAAAAAAAAATCGCGTTCCAGATTTTTTTTTTTTTTTTTTTTTTTTTTTTTTTTAATGAGTGGTCGTATCTGACATCGTTGCCTCTTATTACTGTACATTTAATTATTTTCTATTTTGAAGCCAATAATTGTTGTGTCTGAAGCCATAATGCAATGTATCTACATTTCATACTCTTCTAATAATTTTGTATAATATAGTAAGTAAATGTAAAAAGAATTTCTTAGTAAAGAACAGGAAAAAATAACATTTTTTTTTCAATCTGCCCACATGTAAATAAAAAATCTTATGAAAATCATACTTTCCCTTCTCAAAAATCTGTGAGAAAATCGTATTGGAAAAGCAATTTAAAAATATTGAGTAACAGCTTTTCTGTATTTTTTTTTTCCTGGGATTAAATTTATTATTTTCATCAAAACGAAAATAAACAAAACACAAATGACAGATGTATATTCACTATTCTGTAAAATTAAAAATATTATTGAACAATATAAACAATTAAATATTGTATATTATTATTATTATTATTTTACAATACACTTTAAATGAGAAACGTCATATTAAACTTGAAAGCATGTCTATATGTAGGCTGCTAGTAGCTTCCGCAAGACAAATTTTCAAATTTCTTGTTTTATTGTCAGTAAAGTTGTAGGTGTAGGTAACAAGCCCAATTGTCAGAACAAGGGTCCCAGTCCTGAGTGCAGTGCCCCTAATCGGGGTCTTTTTCAAGGGTACTAGCAACATTCACGTGCATTTTGGAGAAAAAGAGGGAAAACTCCGAATGTAATCTGACATCGAGCCTGTCACAACCCGTGTATCAGCTTCGAACGCTGAACTTCTCGAGCCCTCGTGGTATTGTTAATGAAAATTAGTAATTCCTTTGCTTAGGAAAAGCGTTTTATATTTCCATAAGTATTTAAAATAACTTTATTTTCTTTAAAGAAAATAATGTTTATTATTTCTAAAATATATGTTAAGTTCACTTATCTTTGCTTAATGTAAAGTACAAGAAAAATACATACAAAACCCATTCAAGAAAAAAAAACATTTAAAAAGTAATGTAGCATTAGATAAAAAAAAAAAAAAAAATCTGCAACAAGATAAGCAGAACGAAGAAAGAAGACAAGAAAATATATTGCTAATTTACGTGCATGCAATCTATATATATAAAATCGTTTGTCCTGACTGAATAAATGAGTGACTGACTGACTGATTCCTCGTCGTCAAGCCCGAAACCCTGCACTTAGAAGCATGGAACTTGGTGAAAACATTCTTTAGGTTTTACAAAATTCCTTCTTCCCCCCCCCCCCTTCCTTCCTTCTCAAGAGGAACTGATTTCACAAAAAAAAAAAAAAAAAAAAAAAAAAAACTTCATATATTGAAGAAAAAAAAAAGAAAATTAGCGATCAAAAGCTTTAAAATATCAATAGTTAAACTGATTATCATAATAGTGTACGTTCGTCTTCTGATAACAATTTTGGTTTATGTTGATTGACGTATATATTTTGTTGCTTTCCTTTGTTTTCGAAAACTATTTTGATTTTTCATTATTTTAATATAGCATTTATTTTATCTCAAATTCAAAACTTTTTTTGATCAAATTAAAATCCATTTAATTAGATAAATTATGGTTCCTTTTTATTATTATTATTATTACTCAAAAATAATTTGAAAGAAAAATCAGAATCCTTAATGCGAAAAGAAATTTAGATTGGTAAAAAAATAAAAAGAAAATTACAAAAAAAAAAACATTTTTTTTTTTTTTTTTTTAATTTTTCTCCTAATTTATCATTTAATGAAATAAAATAAAATTATATATATATATATATATATATATAATTCTAAAATAATTAGAATTTACTTCCGTATTCAAATATTTCTGCTGCGTTTTCTAATTTATTTAAAAAACATGTAGATTTAAATGAATAAACGCCACATTAAAAAGGTAAAATCTATGTAAAAATAATGAACTTTAAAATTATTTTAGAAATCCAAATATTGAAAAAAGATAATGGCACTTCAAAGAATGTTCTTTAGAAGAGCATTTATCAATCTGCGGCGAAGACCTTCTTATTTAATTTATTTTTAGCATTATATTAAAGGTATTTACTTATTGATAATTCTGGACAATTGTTTTTTAATTTGATGCTGAAATAGATTGAACATTTTTCGCCAAGGACAGCCACTTAAAGCCAAATAGCGCATAAAAAATATAACTAAATTATAAAATATTAAAAAAAAAGAAAGAAAAGATAGAAAGGAATAGGAACAATGATCGTATAAATTATATTTTAGTCTAAAACGGCGACAAAAATTTAAAAGTCGCCAAGGGGAGCTATATTAAGGCTGTACCATGATCAGGTTTACATATTAATTAATTTATTTATTTTTCTGTATATAAACAACTATTAACTAAGCATGCAGTATATATAACCACAAAATAATAATAATAATAATAATAATAATAATAATTGTCTCATGAGGTAGACGTAGCTAGCCGATCACAGCATATTGTAATATTGTATTTGGCTTGAAATTGCTGTCATTTTATGGTTGATCGATTAATTCAAATAAATATAGGAAATAACTTGAAAGCAAATATTATGTACATCACGCATAATGTTGTTCATATGTAATTGGAATTCAAATATAAAAGGGCTACTTCAGAGTTTTCGATACTGTCCGTATCGAAACTGTCATTATGATAAGCACCCAAATTACATAAAAATATTCTTAACGAATATCGTAACCATGCGCATCTTACACTTTGAACTTAGCTAGTGTAAAGTTACCAAATGCAATGTCATTTTCGCTCCAGTTTTGAAGAGCACTTACGATCATGGTTTAGATGAAGAAGGTTTAGGGCCTTGCGCCCGATGCTGTTTCTTCACTCCATACTCCACACTCCATAGTGTCATCGCTTACATTTAGAAAATTTTTGATGGACTATGGTCGTTCCTTAAAAAATATTTCTGTTTATTAAAGGAACTCTCAAGGAAACAAAATGTGTCTCTGTGTTATTAAGAGCCTGAACTTTTTAATTATCTTTAAAAAAAAATTAAGTTTTATATCAATGTTTTTGTTTTCAGCTATCGACATATAGTGTTATTATTCTCTATACGATAGCCAATATAACTCCGTAACATTTTTGGTTTAAAGAAAAAAGTAATTGATCTTAAAAACGTGTCTGATTTTAACCTATATGCACCTTCAATTCTTTTATTTTTTTAGTTATATCTTTTTTATCCTTAGTAAATCAGCTTGAAAAAAAAAGAAAAAAAACTTTCCAATTTCCAAATAAATGGTAAATATAATGAATCTTTCGACTTTGAAAGCACATTTTATCTTTTAGTACATCTTATATGCAATAATAATAATAACAATAATAACAATAATAATAATACTTGTGTCTATGTTAATATAAAATTTGTGAAGATAAAAATAATAACAATAATAATAATTAACTTTATCAACCTTTACCCTTCTCCCTTTTTAAATGGAAATGGAGCAGTAAAATTTTCTCAATTTCTGTAATTTTAAAACCGACCAAAAAAATGTATCCTGCTTTTAGAGAAAAAAACAATTAGTTTCTTCTCTTTCTAAAAGGATGGAACATTTCACTTTTATCCACGAATTGACAATATGTACATAAAGAAAAAAGGCATTCACGTTAAACGGAATCAATTAATCGGTAATATACACCTTTTTGTAATTCCAAATATAAAATGGTTTTAATGGAAATAATACCTGGCGTTTTATCAAGCTTTGTAAACCAACGCAACTGCTGTCAGGTCTTTGGTTTTTCTTTAATTGTGAAAAATTAAATTAGTCTCCATTAAAAACATTACGAATTGCTTTGATGTGGCCCTCTTTTTTATAAAATACGGTATTATTTTTATTTAAAATAGCCTGTTTAATAAACAATAGTAAATGTCATCATTTAAAAATTTGTTACATATTACTTTACAAGCTTTGAAATACTTCTCTTAAAATATTTTTTAAAATTAATAAACCAATTCCAACCAATGTGTTGCATTTTCTTTCAAACAGATTTTTCAATATTGTACATAGTTAAAAGAGGGGGAAAAAATTCGCATATTTTAGATTTAGCATAATAATCCAAATATTAGATGAAGAAAAACTTAGTATAAAAATGAAGTTTACATAATCTAGTAGCTATAAATATTTTTCCTGGTGAAAATGAAAGAGTAAGTCATTATAGATATAATTTCAATTTCCTCTAAGATTAAACTTCTTGATACTAAAATTTGCAGCTTGTAAAATGGAAGAAGTATCAGAAAATGATATCATTTCGACCCAGTTATAGAAAAATAAATCGTTTTATGAACTAGAAAGCTTGATGTTCTGAAAAAATATATAAAACCCAGTATGTTGATGCCACCACAAAACATTCTTCTATATTTTCCTATACAAATTCACGTTATACATATTACAGTCTTCGGCAAAATTTTTCGAGCGCTAGCAAAAATTCCTATATTAAAAAAAGTACACTTAATGCTGTTTCGTTAAATAAATCCTTGTCAAACCATGTTCTTAAACTGACTAAGTACATAATTGGACAAGGATTTATTTAACAAAACTGTATTAAGTGTACTTTTTTCATATAGGAATTTTTACTAACGCTCGAATAATTTTGCTACCGACCGTATTTATTAAAATTATTTCCTATAAAGAATGCACACGATTTTCTCCTCAGAGAAATCTTGCAGTAAAAGCCAAAAGAAAGTAAATTTTCTTAAGTAATTTTTTTAAGTAAAGTTCTTAAACTGACTAAGTACATGATTGGACAAGGATTTATTTAACAAAACTGTATTAAGTGTACTTTTTTTTATATAGGAATTTTTACTAGCGATCGCATAATTTTGCTGCCGACTGTATTTATTAAAATTATTTCCTATAAAGAATGCACACGAATTTCTCCTCAGAGAAGTATTGCAGTAAATGCCAAAAGAAAGTAAATTTTCTGCCAAGGTCTTGAGAAATGCTTCTTTTTTCCCTTTGCTAAAAAAAAAAAGAAAAAAAGAAAGAAAAAGAAAGAGAGAGTGAGAGAGAGAGAGAGAGAGAGAGAGAGTGAGAGATATTTCTTTTATTTATTTTTTTTTTTTTTAATTTTTTTTAATCTATGGTTCAACTATTCGTTTTAAAGATATTGACGAATTATTTTGAAAAATACCCATATTGAAAATTTACACATTCTGGGATACTTTCTCCCAAGGGAAAATATATGCTCTCGCATGCACACATTGTTTCCTAATTTATTACTACTGTAACCAATAATTCATATTTATTTCACAATAAAATAACTCTCATTGTATACGTTTATACAAAATTTTCTCTTATACTGCCATGTTAAAAATTATGAAAAAATAGTGTAACAGCGCAATCTGTTGAGCGATTGATCCCAAAATTTAATGAGTGTAGGCCAATTTACAATAAAATACCAAGTTTGGTTAAATTTCGTTCATTGGTTCGTGAGATACAACGTTCACAAAATTTATGATACACACATAGACAGACAGATTGACAAACAGACACTTTCTAAAAAGTATCAAATCGTGTTTAGGATATCTCAGAAACGTGTAAATTCATCGAAAACTACAGGTCAAACATTTTGCACTCATCCAATAATTTCTTCTTATACACTATCTACCAATAAGTATTTGGACACTATCGAATTTAAACATTTTGTCAAATATATAGAAAAGTTGTTTATGAATCATCTTGAAACTTTGGTAGTGTAAAGAACATGTTATACATCATATATTTCAGTAAAAGTTGCGTCCTGAAGAGGAAAAGGGGACCAGTAAAAATTTAAGTCAAAATATTTTGAATCACCCTGTAAAAAGTAATACTTTAAAAACCTTTTGGCTATAGCATGAGATCATGAGGATTTTTCCCATTATCTGTTTAAATTTTTATGAGGCTACCACATATATTCATGGAGATATAAGGGATTTAAAAAAAAATTCTTTAAATTACAACATGTAGGGTATTACACCCAATGCAAAAATATTTTGGGGAAATTTGGCTAACTACATTAGACAGATCATACAGTAGTCAGAGTGCAAAAATGTTAAATATCTTACGCAATATGAGCATTTTTACTAAATAATTTTTAACTACGCATGAACTAACTTTTAAACGATTTCATTTGCACAATTTAATAGCCAAAAGTTTTGAGAAACTTATATGAAAACCCCAAACAAATATCGTGTAAATTCAAAAAAGTTATGAGAGATAGATTGAACAAAATTTCGGTTCTCAATAAAAGGAAGATTATAGGGGTTTTTATAAATACTTATTTACAATCAACGAACATTGTATTTCCATTGGGAATTGATTGAATCAAAATAAAAATGTGAGTAAAATCCCTTATAGTTTGGCTTTTATTTTGACAGAACTAAAATTCTGTTCGTTCTATCTCTCATAACTTTCTGAATATAAACAATATTTATTTGAGGTTTCGTATAAGTTGCTCAATACTTTTGGATATTAAATTAAGCAAATAATTTTTTTTAAGCTAGCGCATGCGTAATTAAAAATTATTTAGTAAAAATGCTCATATTTCAGATATTTAATATTTTTGCATTCTGATTGCTGTATGCTGTGTCTAATGTACAGTCGGTAACAAAAGTCTCCGAACACTAGCAAAAATTCTTATATAAAAAAAAGTACACTTAATACAGTTTTGTTAAATAAATCCTTGTCGAAACCTGTTCTTAGTCAGTCTAAAAACAGGATTAGACAAGGATTCATTTAACAAAACTGTATTAAGTGTACCTTTTTTATATGGGAATTTTTTGCTAGTGTTCGGAGACTTTTGTTACCGACTGTAGTATGCCAAATTTTCTAAAAATGTTTTGTAATGGGTCTAATACCCTACGTGTTAGAATTAAAAGAATCGAAAAATTTTTTTCTGCATTTTTTTAACTGTTATATTTACATGAATATATGTGGTAGCCTCATACAAATTTATACAGACAATGAGAAAAATCTTCATAATCACATGTTACAACAAAAACGCATTCAAAGTATTTTTTTTTACAGGTGATCCAAAATATTTTGATATTTGTTTAATTTTTTACTAGTCTCCTTTTCTTCTCCAGGACACAACTTTTGCTGAAATGTCTGAGGTATAAATTTTTTTTACACTACCAAAGTTTCAAGATGATTCCTGAAGAATTTTTCGATATACACTGAGAAAAAAAATATACCGCCTTCATCTAGAATGAATAAATGATCATTTTCTAAATCCTTAAACTAGAAATATAGATTTCCGAGCTATGCGCATAAGGCACACCAATAAGCTGATAAGAAGAAATGGTCGAGAATTTCTAATCTACACATTTCTAGGTGCTGAAACTATATTCTGACTATTCTGAATCTTGTATTACGAAAAATTCTCGCTTGATTTTCTAGAATTGGGTCATAAACGAAGATTATAGCTGCTGAAACCCTCCTCTTGTATTCGCATTTATTTGGAGATATTTTTAAATAGGTTTGTCCTCGATAGCATAGGCAAACGCTCAAGAATTCTAATAGAGGTCTCTAGAATTCACTTTCGAAGGGAACTAGAAATTTTTTTATAAGAAATTTATAAGGATGACACGGAACTATTTTTCCTAGAGCCACAATTTAGATTCTAGATGTCAGTTATAGAATTTTTTCTCAGTGTATTGGCATGCCTTATACTCATAGCTCGGAAATCTATATTTCTATTTTAGGGATTTAGAAAAGAACCAGCAATTCGTTCTAGATGAAAGCGATATATATTTTTTTTTCTCAGTGTATTTGACAAAACTTCTAAATTCGAAAGTGTCCAAATACTTGTTGGTAGATAGTATATGAAAGTGATAAAAATATACCATTTTTACCGGGAAAAATACGTTTTACAACGTATAAAATGTCTTTGATACCATATTTTTTGAATTAAGAAATATTTTCAATTATCTGTCCTGTTAATTTTTATTGAAAAGGTATCAACATTAAGGATAAAATAAATCTTTTTTTATTTCCAGTCTTTCATCTTACTCCCTGACCTCCCTCTTTTCTTAAAATTGACAGACTCGATTGCGATCATTAAAATTTTCCATAGAAATTTCATACAAAAAATAAAATTAATTTTATATTTCGGAAATTAATAAAATTCTTTCAGATCTTGTTGAAGAATTATAATTCGTTTTAACACATAATCCGTTATATGCTTAGAAGAGTTTTAATAACATGCAAATATACAAGTAACTTTCAATAAGATACAGTGTTTGTTTATTATGATTCATTATTTCATTATCACTGCCAAATACTAACTAGATTGCTTCACTAACTTTTTTTTTTCTTTTTCAGATTATTAGTTTATTACAAATTCTCTGTCTCAAATTATGATACGCTTTTTCTTTTCTTTTTCTTTCTTTCTTTTTCTTTTTTTTTTTTTTTTTTTTTTTTTTCATTTGAAAGTACATATAACTTCAGAATGTAAAATAAATTGATCGATAGTATGTTCATTTACATAAATTAAAATAAAAAACAATTTTAGAAAATTAATTATATTATTAAATATTTACATTGTTTATATATATAAATGTTTGCCATATTTTCAAAGAGGAGCTGATTTCAGAAATAACACCTGATCTAAATCAATACATTTGTCTTGACAGGCAAGTTGAATATATTTTTGTAAGTGAAAATTGGGAGAATCCACAGACGTTTTAGTTCGAGGAAATGAAGTACGTTTCAGTTATTCATAATTAATTTACTGATATTCTGAAAAATATTTATTAGTGTTCCGAAAACATTATTTAATCAATTTTGATATGTATCAGAAGTTCGTTTTAATTAAATTGTTATAAATGACAGTTCGTATGTTATGAAAATTATTTAAACTTTTTTCGACATGATCAAAAATACTAATGTTGACAAAAAATCTTCAGTTATTATCTATCCTATAAAAATATTCATATTTTAATGAAATCCTGGAAATGCAAAAATATATATAGTGACCGTACAAACTTGCATTTTCAGATAAAGCGCTATGTAATCCATCCTATACCAAAGCTAAAAACTGATATTTAATTATCTTCTTCTAGAGATTTATTTCTTGTGTTTGTAATCTCCTTATTTTTATATTCCATTCTATTTTTTGCTTGTTTTTTTTTTTTTTTTTTTTTTTCTGATTTTGTATTTGAAAAAGTTTAATATTTAAAGCACATAAGATTTTAGTAGCAAGTAAATTCACAATCTAAAACTTTAGTTTTGTATTCAATAAATTACTTTGTTCCTCATAAGTAAAGATTATATTTATTGTTTACCATTAGTATTCATGTCAGATAATAAATCTATAATTTATTTATGTCAAAAAGTATGGAGAAAAATAAATCGTTTTATGAACTAGAATGCTTGATTTTCTAATAATAATAATAATAATAAATAATAATAATAAAAATGTGCCATTTTTAACAGAAAAATACACTTTAAAACAGATAAAAATGTCTTAAACATAATATTTTTTTAATCATATTAATATTTATAAGTATTTTTTCTGCTAATTTTTATTGAAAAAACATCAACACTAAGGATACATCATTTCTTTCTACTTCCAGTCAGGCATCTCCCTCCCCGACCTGCCTCCCGCCCCCTCCTCCTTTTTTCTTAAAATTGAAATACTCGATTGCGATCGTTAACATTTTTCATAGGAATTTAATACAAAACATAATGATAATAATAATTTTATATTTTAGAAATTAATAAAAGTTCGTCAATAAATTAGTTCGGAAATGAATAAAATTAAGTCAGCAGTTTGTTTTAATGCATAATTCGCTGTAATTTTAGAAAAAATTTAGTAAAATGCAGACATACAAGTAGCTTTTAAAATGTACAGTGTTTATTTAATATGAACCATTATTTCGTAATCATTTTAAATGCCAACTATCATACATATATACTTCACTATTATATATATAGGGTATCCCATAAGTCTATAGGCATTTTAAAAATTCATAACTATTGAATGAAGTGATAGAATTGAACGCGGTTTGCAAAAAAAAGCATTCTCATGACAAGTTTTTTTTTTTTTTTTTTTTTTTTGGGGGGGGGGATAAAAAGTAATAATTAAGCTGTTTGCTGTTTGTCGATAGAGGTCGCTGTGCATAACCAGATCACACATTTTCATGAAAAACTTTACTTATTCCCATGCAAATATTTACAGGCATATAAATCCTACTCTATGTGCCCGTCGTCACCACAAATTACAGTTTGCGAACGAGTTATCACACATCACACTGCTAACTGTAGCTTCAGTCGGCGGTTCTTACCTGAGGGAAAACATCTTCACCAATACACTGTAAAACAAATTCCGGCACTTTCCTGGGAAATTTGGGGTAGCTAATGTGCTCAGTATTCACCAATAATGTTCCTTGAAAATATCGGTAACCATCAAATATAGTCACATTCAAAATAATACTGCATTCCTGAAATCAAGAACATTTCATGGACGAAAACTTGTTATTCTCAGGAATCTGCTCCAAACTTATTAAAACTAGGAACGTATCCGATATATAAGAGTAACGTTTCTGAATTTTCTTACAGTGTAACGCTTTATACACCAAGTCAGCACCGCAGTTAAAACTTCATGTATGCACAAGTAGGAGATAAAATGAGCAAAAAACTCTTCTAATCGCAAAATTGTCTAATTTATAGAACTTTCATTTGCATATTTTTCTTTCACATCCCCGCGAAAAGATTAACTATTTGTCTAACTATCGTCTAAAAAAAAATTCAACTATATTTTTTTATTTACCAAAAAATATCCCCCTTTCCGAGAATGATTTTTTCGCAAACTGCGTTCAATTCTACCAATTCATTCAACAGCTATGAATTTTTTAAACGTCTACAGACTTATGGGACAACCTGTATATACTATTTATATATATTTGGGCGTTAATTGCACAATTATATTCCCTTAGTCTGAAATTATGATACGTTTATTTCTTTGTTTGTTTCTTTTTTTATATGTTCACTACATTTAAAAGTACTAAATGTAACTTCAGTAAACAAAATAAATTAATCGATAGTATGCTTATTTACATAAATTAAAATAAAAATTAATTTTAGAAAACAAATAATTAAGTAGTTATTTTTTTCTCTGAATGTTTGTCATAATTTCAAAACACATGCTGATTTCAGAAATAACATTTAATCTAAATCAACATATTTGTCTTTACAGACAAAATTTTTGCGACGAAAAATCGAGAGAATCCAGAGTTGATTTAGTTCGAGGGAATATTGAATGAAATGAAGTACAGGTGACTATATTTAACCTGACAATGCTCATAGTGTTCTAACTGGAGAATGGCGCCAAATTTTCTAGGAAGATTAAAAAGCATAGGGTACGAAGAATTCCCCGAAAGAAAAAATTGCGAAAAATCACCGCCAGATGAATATGTGGCGCTGTTTTTCTAAGTAAAGTTCTTGTTTCAATCAGACTTGTAGTAATCTTAATCGCGTAATCGTAATCGATTGTAATCGATTACAAAAGCAACGTAATCGTTGATTAATCGTAATCAAAATACAATATTTAAATTATAATCGTAATCTAATTGTAATCAAAAAAAAAAATTAAATTGTAATCGTAATCTAATCGTAATCAAAAAAAATATTTAAATTGTAATCGTAATCTAATCGTAATCAAAAAAAAATATTTAAATTTTAATCGTAATCTAATCGTAATAAAAAAAAATATTTAAATTTTAATCGTAATCTAATCGTAATAAAAAAAATATTTAAATTGTAATCGTAATCTAATCGTAATCAAAAAAAAATATTTAAATTATAATCGTAATCTAATCGTAATCTGATCGTAATCTAATCGTAATCTCATTATATTTTTCTAGAGAATAATCTGTATCGTGAAGCAATGTAAACGTAACCTATCTCTAAAATAAGATTGCACTATATTTTTCTTTCTTTACTGCCATTTTTACTCTATTTATATTTTTTGTTATCCCTTTTTTCAAAATTTTATAGCTTCAAGCTAATTTTTGAACTTACCTACTCGCCCTGGAAGATTTCAGAGGTCATGTTTTCAGGGCCCGATTAAGCTTTGAAGCTAAGGGAAGCTCAGCATCATTTCGGGGCCACCTTTCATTTCGAAAAATCTTGTTTTCCTGTAACGTATTGTAATATAAAAATGCTATAGACCAAAAAAATAGTGTGTTTATTTTTTTTATTTTTTACTTTCCAAACACTATAGTGAGGAAAGTATTGTAATCATGTCAAAAATCCGAATTTGAGATTTTGATGTTTCTATACGTTTCGAGGTCCCCTGAGTCAGTTTCCACTATTTTTACGATGATGTATGTATGTGTGTATGTATGTCTGTGAGTGAACACGCTAGCGTGTAAACGCTTTGTTCGAATAAGCTGAAAGTTGGTACGTATATTGTAAGTCACCATAATACGAACCCTATAGATTTTGGTGAATCTAGCACTCATAGTTTTTTTACAGGGACACGAGGAAAAATTCTTTATCATTATGGCCTATGTGACCAAATTTTTAAAAGTGTGATAGCGTCTAAACGCCTTATTAATCTGAGCAAAAAATTAGTACACATGTTATAGGTCACAGTTGCACCAATTGTATAGATTTTGGTTAATTTAGCACTTACAGTTTTTTTACAGGGACACAAAGAAAAATTCTTTATCATTATGGCCTATGGGACCAAATTTTTAAAAGTGCGATAGCATTAAACGCTTTATTCAATAGAGCTGAAGATTTATATGAATATTATAAATCACTGTTGCACTAAATGCAAGCATTTTGGTGAATCTAGCATTTGTGGGTTTTTACAGGGACATAACGAAAAATTCTTTATCATTATGCTTAAGACTTCGGTTCGTCTCTTCGCGCGCGCTCTAATTACCTTAAATATTTATGGAATTTTTTTAAACTAATATATGTTATGTTCTTCAAGTTCATTATGGAATTGTTCCCTTTTAAAAATATGGTAAATATTACCACTGGTTTGTCTACAGGGAAATTTGAAAGAATTTCAAAGCATTGCGATCTATCAAAGGTATCTATAGATCATATTTTAACTTTTATTTCGCACAAACCATAATGCAGTCGACATTAACAATACATATGCGCGAGGAAATGCTTCCTGCAGAATATAATGTCATTAGCAATAAGATGTAGAGAGCAACACAAAAATTTTCACTTTCAATAACGGTTATAATTGAAAATTGCTGGAATTGAATTTTCGTTTGCCTTTATCATTTTTAATACTTCCTATAGCAACGTTATGGAGTGATTATTGTTTAGAATGATTGTTTCATTTTCTATATCTACAAATTTATATGAACTTATTGGTGCATTTTTTTTATAAACCTTTTAAAGGGGTTTTATTTACAAAAAATATTTAGTAGAACGCTTTATTGAAATTAAAAAATAAAAATAAAAATAAAAGTTAACAAACAAATCGAAAATATTTTTATGAGAATAAAGAGTTTTGCTTAATCACAAAATTAAACATGTTAACAATCCACTTAATAAGATGCTTTGCCATTAAAAAGTAAAAGAAATCTCTGAAATATGATTGTTACTCACCCGTCTTAAAAACTAAGTTGGCCACTAAAAAGCAACTTTAAAGTTTAGATATGCTTTAATGATTTCATAATTTTTTGAACTTACGAAATTTTAATTTAATTTCTTGAAATATTTAAAATTTAATTTTTGATTGTCTTTTCCTCTTCTGTCTCTCCGTTCATTTATCTATTTGCGTATGCTCTAGTAAATTTAAGTAAAACATTCTGATTGCCGAAATATTGCGAAATAGGTGTATTTCTCTTTTCAAACATATTTCTGTAATGATTACCGTTATTTATGAGGCCTAATAAAATATTTTTAATATATTTGTATTTATTGTATTTTATTGTTGTAAAATAATTTAAAATCTATAAGAAAGATTTCTCCTCTAAGCTTTGAAATTTCCCTTAGAAAAAAGGATGAAAAAATATATGGAAAGTACACCATTTATTATATCAACAATTTTGGATCCACGATTCAAGAATAGTTGCCTGGACTTGACGAATGAGCAAGTGTGTGAAATAATAATTAAAGAAATGAAGAATCACTTTCTTGTCGAAGAAATAACTGAACCAGAAGAAAAAGCCGCAACTGAACCTAAAAGAAAAAAAAAAGACCAAACTGTTTGCGTTTTTAAACGGGAAAAGATCAAGTAAACTTGCCAAGAATTATATAGCAAAATCGGAAATAACGGAGTATTTAAAAGAGCCATTGAAAGGAGAAGATATTTGCCCTCTAAATTTTTGGAAGGAAAATAAAAGATATCCAAAAATTAGTTCAAAATATCTCTCTATCTGTGCATCTTCAGCACCCGTAAAGAAGTTATTCAGTGTCGCTGGAAAATTATGAGTTCCCGCACTCTACTAAAAGCGGGAAACTACTAAAAAAATTAATTTTGATTAAATTAAATAAAAATGTTTTAAAGAATTTTAAATCTCTCCTACATTCTATTTGTATATGTATGAAGTTCAATATTCAAAAGTAAGAAAAAATAAAAAATTTTGGATTATTAATTGATTTTATTTATTTATTGGGAGGGGGGAGGGGGGGAGTAGTGCTAAATTTTACAGACGAGAAATATTTGTTTATTAATATTCATTTGAGAAACATAAATATATTATCTAGACCATTTAATAGAATCATTTAATTAATACAGGTGTCATCATAATCTATGAAGGTATAAAGATAACTAAACTCATTATTTATTATAGGCAACAGAATTGTACATCTAATTTGAAATTTTTAAATTTATATTCTCCTTTGTAAAAAAAAAAAAAAAAAAAAAATGCATTTTTAACTGACAGTTTTATTTAAATCAAATGCGGATGTTTGAAACTTCTTTTTTAATTAAATTGATTTCATTTTTATTTAGACTTCTTACTTATACCTTTACACATTGCTACCAATGTAATTCAACGTGTGTACATACTTACATATGATATAATTTAAGGGGTTCTCCAAATTTACATAGCTTCTACTTCTTTCCTTTTTATGTTTTACTAAATAATATATATATATATATATATATATATATATATATATATATATATACACTGATGGGAAAAAAAATCCCAACACCAGGAAGGAGCTGTGCTAGATAAACGAAATTTGGTAGGCGTGTTTATACATCTGAAAGATGACGTCGATTCAAATTTCGAGCTACGCGCATAAGTGTGGCGCTAGTAGCGACACTATGAACATGCAAATGAGGTTTGCTTTAAATAAGCGCTGTAAGGTTCGTGATCCTTATTTATAGTTGAGATTTGACGTAGTGGGTTAATGTTAGTCAAGGATACCTCTAAGAAAACGAAGAAACCATTATCAACAGCTCACTGAGTTTGAACGAGGTCGTGTAGTAGGGCTACGAGAAGGTGGGTTTTCTTTCCGCGATATTGCAGAAAGACTTGGCAGGAATGTATCCACTGTGCATGAGTGTTGGCAGCAGTGGTCAAGGGAAGGTACTGCCTCAATAAGACCGGGTTCCGGGCGGCCACGTGGCACTACTGAGAGGGAAGACCGCCGTGTTCGGCGTATGGCTGTGGCTAATCGTACTGCGTCTGCAGCTGAAATTCGAGCTGCAGTTGGCACCACAGTGACACAACGAACTGTTACAAATCGGTTACATCAAGGACAGCTCCGAGCCAGACGCCCTATAGCGTGCATTCCACTAACTCCAAACCACTGCCGTTTGTGACGTGAGTGGTGTCAAGCTACAGCTCATTGGATGACGGAGTGGAGATCTGTTGTGTTTTCTGATGAAAGCCGGTTCTGCCTTGGTCGCAGTGATAGCCGTGTGTTGGTTAGAAGGAGGCCAGGTGAACGCCTGCTAGCGACCTGTCTGCGGCTTAGACACACAGGGCCTACTCCTGGAGTTATGGTTTGGGGAGCAATTTCGTATGACAGCAGGAGCACTCTCGTGGTTATCCCACGCACCCTGACTACAAATTTGTACGTCAGTCTAGTGATACAACCTGTTGTGCTGCCATTCATGAACAGCATTCAACGGGTGTTTTCCAACAGGATAACGCTTGCCCTCATACCGCTGTTGTAACCCAACATGCTCTAGAGAGTGTCGACATGTTGCCTTGGCCTGCTAGATCACCAGATCTTTCTCCAATCGAGCACGTATGGGACATCATTGGACGACAACTCCAGCGTCATCCACAACCAGCATTAACCGTCCCTGCATTGACCGCCCAAGTGCAACAGACATGAAACTTCATCCCACAAACTGATATCCGACACCTGTACGACACAATGCATGCACGTTTGCATGCTTGCATTCAAAATTCTTGCGGTTACACCGGTTACTAATGTACCAACATTTCACATTTGAAATGGCTCTACCTGTGATCTTGAAACTTTAATCAATTAAATATGTTACCTAGACAAATGTATTGCTCAAATTTCATTACTGTACAATAATTTTTTCTTGGTGTTGGGATTTTTTTCCCATCAGTGTATATATATTAATCTTTCTTTTCTACTGAAAATGCAAAAGTAATATAAAACGAATTTCCTGCTTCGGAACTAGCGGTCGATTTGAAAATAAATTTTGGTCTACTAAGTTATTATAAAGAAGTGTAATTTGTGACAGATATTTGAGATAGTATTTTAATTTCTGACTCATACTTAGAACTTCTTTCAATATTTTAATGATTACATTTCTTTGATGGTCAAAATATAGAGTTTTGTATAAATATAAAATTTCTCTCGCTTTAGATGATAAATTACTTGATATGATAATTTTAAACTGCTTGCTGTGACATTAAAAGCTTAATCTGAAAGCATTCAAGATAAAGAATACATAGAGAATATAAGGAGAGGATATATACAATATATACTTAAGGATATATGTGAAGAAATATCTAAGAAAGATTATATACAAGCGATATTCATCACATCGAGATTGAGAAATCTGTATAATTGAAGTTTAATTGTAATCGATTTTTCATGTAATCGTAATCTGAATGTAATTGTATTCTAGAGTCTAATCAAAACGTAATCAAAACTGTAATCGTAATCTGAATGTAATCGTATTCTAGAGTCTAATCAAAACGTAATCAAAACTGTAATCGTAATCTGAATGTAATCGTATTCTAGAGTATAATCAAAACGTAATCAAAACTGTAATCGTAATCTGAATGTAATCGTATTCTAGAGTATAATCAAAACGTAATCAAAACTGTAATCGTAATCTGAATGTAATCGTATTCTAGTGTCTAATCAAAACGTAATCAAAACTGTAATCGTAATCTAAACGTATTCGTAATCGGCATTTGAAGATTAAAAATAATCGTAATTGTAATCTTTTAAGGATTCTGTAATCGACAACAAGTCTGGTTTCAACGATGATTGGTCACTTTTTTAAGAATTGCTCTTGTCCCATATCTTATTTTGAAATTGGAAACACTGGACTAATTTGTCCCCACTTTTTCATTTTTTAAAATTCTCTTTTCAATTACACAGCGTACATATTCCCCTATCGGAGACTTCTGAATTTTTTTTTTTTTTTTCCTTGGCAGAATCCTTCGTCCTCCATTTTGTTTAACCTACCTACAAAATTTGGCGACATTCTCGGAATTAGATCTCTCTGTAGAATATTGTGAGCACGGTCAGTTTAATTATGGTCACCTTGTATATTTCAAATATTCGTAATTAATTTATTGATTTTCTTGAAAAGATTATTTCTGTTGCGAAAATATTCTTTAACCAATTTTGATTTGTATGTGAAGTTGATTTGAAACAAATTGATAGAAATGACAGTTCGGCAGTTCATTTATTATGAGGTTGTTATTTATTTATTTATTTATTTATTATTAACCTTTTTACGTCTGGATCAAAATTACTAATGTTTACAAGAAATCTGTAGTCCTTTTTCTATCCTTTAAAAACGTTTGTTTTAATAAAGCTCTGGAAATGTTTAAAACAAAAGGAAGGGGGGGGGGGACACAAAACTTCATATAATGTTCTTACAAAATTTTACTTTCAGATAAAGCATTAAGCAATCCATCATACACTGAAGCTAAAAATTGATATTTAATTACTTTTTTCTAGAAATTTCTTTCGTGTTTGTAATCTTCTTATTTTTATATTCTATTCTATTTCTTGTTGCTTTTTATGCTTTTTATATTAAACAAAATTTAAAATTTAAAGCACATAAGATTTTATTAAGAAATAAATTCACTATATAAAACTTTAGTTTAATCTTCATATAATTTAATTTTGTTCATTATAAGAAAATATTACATTTTTAGATTACCAGTAGTATTTATATCAAATAATAAAGCTATGATTATTTTATGTCAAAAAAATTATATTTTAATCATTTTACTGTAAATTTCGCAAACCTTTGTTTGGTTTCTCTTAAATATTTAACTTCTTTGTTTTAATCTTAAATGAAAAAAATCAAATTTATTCGTTCAAATTTATCCTTCGTTTATTTCTGTTATCTTCATCATTTGGCGTTTCTAAAGTTTTATCGAAATTGAATTAACTTTGTACGTTTCTATTTTAGAATTAACAAATGTAATAATGATAATTAGTATAACAAAAAGTCTATATGGTAATCTAATTTAAGAGAACAGCAATACGTAACACTAAATTGATAAAAACGTTCTTTATTAATAACTAAATTAATTTTATACATTTTTACTTAAAGCTTTGTAGTGTTCTCCCTCCAAATCTTATTATCGATTTTTAAATAATTTTATGAAATCTAATTTTATAGCAAACATGTGTCAATGCCCGGCATTTTTTTTTTTTTTTTTTTTTTTTTGTCAAAAAGATTCATGAATTAAATATGCTTGCCGGCAAACTGTATAAGCTATTAAAATATTATACCTTTTAACGAATTCTTAGCATAAAACATAGTACTACATATCTTGAAATCAGCCTGATGTACTAAAATTTTATATTTCTCTGCGATTTGTTTCAGATATCTTAATATTAATTTTTAACACGCTTTTATTAGCTTCACCTGTACCTATGTATGTATGTTTGTATGTATGTTTGTAACTGCTCTGGGAGCAAACAAAAAATTTACGTTGTAAAAAAATACTTTCCCTACATGAACGATGTGGCGTTGAGGTAAGGCGCCGTGCTACGAACCTAAAGGTACAGCGTTCGATCCCAGTCAGGGGAGATTTTTTAAAAATGGTTTTTGTTTAATTCTAAGTTATTTTAATTAAAGATTTAAATGTATGTAAATATTACGGTGTGTCACTCACACGATTTTCTCTTACCCTGCATTTTAATACTAAGATAGATATTTTGTGATTTTTTAGTTCACATTTCTATAACAGCGTGTTCTTTAATGTTTTAAAACTATAATATTATTACTACTTAATTTTTAAATATAATGTTACGATTTTTTTTTTTTTTGTGAAGAAAATTTTTGTAAAGAAACAGGCAGGTTCTAGACGATAAATGCACTTTATTCACCGTAACTTCTCGAAACTGCACAACATGTCTTTGATCTCGAAACAGTCCAATAATACTGTCAATTCAACGAATATTCTTAAGCCGTCCAATAAAGCTGTCGCTCGTATCACAAAAGTTACAATTCGCCGGATGTTATGGAACCATTTCAAGGAAACAGTCGATGTGGCGTTGAGGTAAGGCGCCGTGCTACGAACCTAAAGGTACAGCGTTCGATCCCAGTCAGGGGAGATTTTTTAAAAATGGTTTTTGTTTAATTCTAAGTTATTTTAATTAAAGATTTAAATGTATGTAAATATTACGGTGTGTCACTCACACGATTTTCTCTTACCCTGCATTTTAATACTAAGATAGATATTTTGTGATTTTTTAGTTCACATTTCTATAACAGCGTGTTCTTTAATGTTTTAAAACTATAATATTATTACTACTTAATTTTTAAATATAATGTTACGATTTTTTTTTTTTTTTTTTTTTTTTTTTTGTGAAGAAAATTTTTGTAAAGAAACAGGCAGGTTCTAGACGATAAATGCACTTTATTCACCGTAACTTCTCGAAACTGCACAACATGTCTTTGATCTCGAAACAGTCCAATAATACTGTCAATTCAACGAATATTCTTAAGCCGTCCAATAAAGCTGTCGCTCGTATCACAAAAGTTACAATTCGCCGGATGTTATGGAACCATTTCAAGGAAACAGTCACATGAGTAAAGCAAGCAGCGAATACTCCAATAGAGCAGGAATTTCGCTGATTCACGAATAAAGACAAATTACTTGGAACAGTTTCAAAAATGTTATCGCTCAGAATAGTTCCCTGAACAACACTGAAGAAGTCAAATCACTTCTATTCATAACTTTTGGGGATAAAGTTTAGCAATGTTTCTGTGATAGAATCTAATGTAAATTTCCTGAACTCGGCCTTGAAACTTCAGGAACCCTTACGACTACCATTTTTTGCCAAATTTGACGCCAAGTTGACAAGATTGTCGACAAAGCCGACCTTACTGGAAAGGAATGTGTGGGGTTTCTACATGATCTTGATCCGCTTGAGACCCCCATCATTTAGTTAAACTTAATTCAATAAGTACAGTCGGTAACAAAAGTGTCCGAACACTAGCAAAAATTCCTATGTAAAAAAAGTACACTTCATACGGTTCTGTTAAATAAATCCTTATCGAATCATGTTCTTAGACTGACTAAGAAGAGGATTCGACAAGGATTTCTTTAACAAAACCGTATGAAGTGTACTTTTTTTACATAGGAATTTTTGCTAGTGTTCGGACACTTTTGTCGCCGACTGTAACTTAATAATTGAATAAGATATTACGAGACTCAAATGTAAAATATAAATTAACCATTTTATTTAAACTTTAAAGTATAGGAGAGAATGACATTTTCCTCAGAACTCAATCAAAAACAATGTAGATAAATATACTTAAAAAGATATGAAACTTTTATCTCACCCTTGGAGGAAATAATTGAAGTCGGATGACACTGCTCTCCGAAGATCAACCAGATTACACCAACTCATAGAATGAAGACATGTTTCCCTTATCCTTCACCTCTACTAACTTCAACAATACACTTTCGAAATAACTAACTCGTCACCACTAAGATACTTCACCGCTTACTTCAATTCACTAGAAATGTTATAGCTTACTAGCTGTGACTTTATTCACTGCTAACAACAACCCTCTCATCTTATCCTACTATGATTTATTGATTGATAACACATATACATCAGACTTGTATGCTTCACTTGAAGTGCGCTCATAAATCTTTGTCAGATAAAGACAGATAGCACATGACAGAATTACATTACGAAGAATTCGAAAAACACCCAGGGCCACAGCGGTAATCGAACTCGCTCTCCTATGCTCGACCTACTACGATATTTATCTAAATTGAAATCATGAACCACCACGCTTCACTTCTCAAAACTCCAATAACCATCCGTATTCGCTTACCCTACGCAATTTACTTCCTCTTTAGTGGCTCCTTGTTGGCCCAAAATCATTCCAATTTCCTCTACTGCGTCACCAACCATTGGTGTTAATTAAGGCTCCTATATATACGAGCTGGCGCATCAGGCATTTTGTTGCCTTAGGGTTGCCACATGTACCCAGCGCGTTTCTCTGATAAACAAACGACAAACATTTTTTTTTTTTTTTTCCGTCTTACGTTACTTTAGAGTAACTTGTTTTATTATATTTCATAATTTTAGCTAAGTAAACTATGATATGGAAGTTTGTTTAGCGATAAACTGCTATAATCATTCTAGAAGTGAATATAAAGTGTTCACAGACCTTCTATTACTGTGTATTTGAGTTTTGGCGCCATTTTGTAAAAGAAACAGGAACCGCCCTAACAACACATCTTACCCCAGTACATCCATAGGATATTCTCAGAATAAAATGACATCCTGAGAATGTACTGTGAAAAAAATGTCTTTTTAGGAATATTATTGTTGCTTATTGTTCTTATCTTGACCGGATTAGCTTCAGATCAAGATTTCTTAAAATCATTAGGGAAGCAATAAGGACGCCAAGCGAGAATGCTGTCCTCTTCGGAGGCAAAAAAAAATGGCGGTAATGCGCCGGCCTATTATTTTATTTAAGGGGCTCTAGTGTTAATTCATCTTTACTTCGATCTTTTGCGTCACCGGAATGATGGTATCAGGCTTTAAACTCTCAAACTTCGGAGCTACACTACGATCTACTTTACCACCGTTTACCTTCAGCGACCTGAAATTGATTCAACCTCATTTCCTCACAAATGGACTGCCCCTTTCTTTCCAATTTGACTATAAATCTACTTTCACTGTCACCACTCAGTTGAAGCAGAAAAAAATATTTATATATTGCTACAATAAATATTTCCTAAAATATGATCGATGGGCTGCATAAATATTGAGGAATAAAACATTGAAAAGTGAGTGAATTATTTGCATATATGTTATAACATTGACATAAATATTCATTTTTGTCTAAAGTGAAATTACTTAAATTAAAATCCTTAATATACAGTTGCTTATTAAAAATTCGCTTTTAAATCCAAGTCGTGATTTCAGAATAAAAATATAAAGTGGAAAACAAATATCGACCTTTTTTATTGATTTTTAACAAAATAACAAAATAATAATAATAGAGAATTTATTTCGTTTTTCTGAATGCAAATGTCAACTTAGATCATTGCTTCTATGTGTTAATCTTCATTTCAACGTGTATTACGGAAAAAACATACTTCGACATATATGAAACTTTGAATAATGCCTTTTTTAAAAAAATTTGAAATGATTATATTAAATCTAAAACATTTACATAAATTCATTGCTATGTGTTTTACTGGGACAACATTTTCTTATTAAAAAAAAGAGGGAGGTGGGGGTAACTCTAAACTCAAAATTTTTTATTATGCATTTTAAATTTCCCGAATAAAATGTAGAAACATAAATTCTTTCTAAATTTATCAGAACCTAATACTTCTATAACAGATTTTAATTTTATCGCTCTTTGTACGCAATTTAATTCTTCTCATTATATCTAATTGAAATTTTAGACCATTGCGCAGAAATATTTCAGTTCGTTGAACATAGTTCGCATGAAATGGTTAACAGTTTTGCAGACGATGGTATTTCGAACTAATTGATTCACCATTTGATCACGTTATATGGTATATAATATATTAAACAATTAAAAATTATTAAGAATCAAGAAATAAATAAAGAGCACACATAACATATATACAAAATGTCTCCTATCCTCTTGTATGTTAAAAATAATACATTATACAAATTTGGATATTCAGAACATTTTATTCAATTTATATTAAAATTTGTGAAATGTATACATATATATATATACAAGTTGGATCAAAAGGTCATGTGCAAACGGCACGTGTGGTTGTGTCAGGTCATGAGGAGCAAAAATTACATAGGATTTGGGAGTTGGAAACGCAATCGTGACAGTGCAATTGCATTGTGACCGTCACGTAAAGAAAAGATAACGAACAGTTGGGGGGGTACAACCGGGAGGGGGAGAATAACCGCGGGGAAAAATACAGGGGAAAACCGTGTAATATGGACCTTCGTGTTATACGGACCATGAGGAAATTTATATGTACAGCACTAGATGGTGAAACCATCTCATTACCTTTAGTGAATATTATTGTTACCCAAAGCAAGAAGTGACTTGTGCATGCGTAACTGTATTTGGACGATTATGAAATTGAGTTTTCAGTTTATATGATCATTGATGTAACATGTATGTTAAAATGAAAGTATTACTTTCTACTGTTAGGTAATTGTAATATAATTTTAAAGTTAATATTAGCAAATGTACTTATTTTCTGAACAATCTAGACATGTGTTTCATGGGCGCCAATTTGCATAGCGATATATGATTGGGAACAACGTTGCTCTGTTTATGCGTGTAATAGGAAGCATGCTCTGTTGTGAAATATGGAAAAGTGGTCCATGATAAAAACAGAGAGTTTTGTAATGCTTGGCGTACATACGTCGCATACTCAAAATCTTGAGGCTATAGAATCAACACCTCCTGTAATAATGTCTCCGAGCTGAGCTCTACGTCATGGAAGATCGGCCGATTTTATCCAATCAACACTTCCTATGATACATGTTGAATCGTGGAGATTGGATGAAATCGACCGATCTTCCGTGACGTAGAGCTCAGCTCGGAGGCATTATTACAGGTGGTGTTGATAGAATAGGCCAGAGAAGCAGGGATAATCAAGCTATCACTTCCTTCGTATATTACCCACTGAATATAACCTTTGGACCTCCCTTTTTTTTCGTCCATTTCTACTATTCCCAAGAGGTAGACAAGTGTATGAGGGACATGCTGGACAGTTTGCTTCACAATTCCAAGTGTGTCAACTGTTTGGAAAGGACCACTGTGGACCACTTGCTCCATATTACACAAACGTATGTGTAAAATGGACCACCGACACATAAATAAAATAATTATTTCCTGCAATTATTAATATACTTCCCAGAGTGCTTTACTAAGCTTGAACTATGCAACTATACAATTGTAATGAGCAGCCAACAAATTAAATCTTTTTATTTTAATAATTTTAGTTTTATGAGCATTCTTGCTTAGGGGGTCCATATTACACGGATCTCCCCTATATCACAAAAAAAGTAATTGAAGTACAAAATACAAATGAAAAAATGTTACGACTCATGAAAAGTGCTCGAAGTATGCCCCATAAGCGTCTACGCATGCTTCACATCCTCATTTGTGTCTTTTTTCGTGTGTACAAGTTGGCCAGAGCTTATCGCCCGATAGCGAGCTACAATCTCGTTCCTGACCTCCAGTTTGTATGTATTTCTTACTCATCATGATCCGACACACTCATATGTACTATTTGGGCACGACTTTTTAAATCACCCTGTATATATATGTATACAATATATATATGTATATATATATTCTCTAAAAATGGAAAGGGAAAATTCTCTCAAATTGAACCATTGTTCGCTAAATCGATATGTTGAAAGGCAACTTCTCACGTTGAGAGAAGTCCTCTCAAATCATTGAGCCGATATAAGCTGCTCAGATTTGAGCCAACTGAAACAAGTTATTTTTGAGAGAAATCGGGCGGAATTTGAGTGAACCTGTTTGACGCTGAAAAAAATATGGTTTCTCTCTGCTCGATTCGAACGCGGGTCTCCTTGGTGGCAGGCAAGTACGCTACCACTGCGCTACAATTTCACGCTATAATGGGTTGTATAGCCGTTTTCAATCATTCTCAAAGGTAGAAAATAATATTTATCTATTTTAACTTGTTTTATGTATAACTTAAAGCTTTCGGAAACCCTATAAATCTTCTTAAAATAGTACCATGCGTTTAAAATTGAGGAAAAATCCCTAAAAACAGAACCTCTATGACAAGCAGACATTTTAGAGCCTTGCAAATTAATTTTGTATAATTTAGTTCTAATAGAGAAATAAATTTTTCTACGCAATGTTGCAGAATTTTTGGAATGACTATGAGTTGAAAAAATAGTATGTACTAGTTTCTTTATACATATTATTCCTGATGTGGAGTTTAATTATAATTAAAACATTGTAACATGTTTTTTGAACGATTTACATACATTTTAATAAAATATTTTCAATGACTTTAGACATAAATAAATTTCTACATTATATAAATACATTGTTTTTTTTTTTTCCTTTATATTTCATATATATATTTAAGAAACAATTTTTAAGAAGACATTAACTGGTCATTTTAATTTTTTATGACTCACTCGTGATTTGATAACTCTACTATTTTTTGTCAATTGTACATAAAACAGTTGTTATATTTATATTAAAAATAATAATAATAATAATAATTTTGGTAGTTTACAGTGTTAATCATCGAAAGTCCTCAACATATTTTTAAAACAATATATAAATTAATTAATTATATGTATCAAAAAAATATTTTTCCTTTGTAGTTTAAAATATGATGGTGCCATCATTATGCAATTCTGTTGAATCAAATGAAAAGTGATCGAAATTCGTTCAAAAATGACCTGACAGTCATTTTGACAGAAAAGAATTTTGATCAGAAAAAGCCGATTTTACACAAATTTCATTTTTTCCTAGAAATTCTTCTCAAATTAGGGCTAAAAATATTGCGTCCATTTTTGAGTAAGCAAATCCAGTCATGCATTTTAAGAGAGTATATATATATGTGTGTGTTAATATATATGTTAATAATCATACCTATGTATGTATATATATATATATATATATATATATATTCTCTGGTCAAAAAACGATAAAAAAATTTTTAAAAAATTCATTCTGAAAAGTACTTTTAAGGATAAACCTCTTAAAACGCCATTTTTTAATTCTTGAGAAATAAATAATTAAGGAAGAAACTTATAACATATAAAATAATTTTTTCTTTTCCGAATTTAGTGACTATATTATTTTATTTTTCTTTGAAAATAAATTAAGAATTCAATTTCCGCTGTTTTTTATTTATAATACGTTTTAAGACAAAGAATCCAAGAGAAAATTAAAATTTTATGTACAATATTAAAAGAATAATTTAATCTGATCGAAATTAAACGAAAACTGCGTTAGAAATCGCAGGCTCCCCCCCCCCCCCCCTTATTACATTTTATTTCAATAAACAAAAATTTTGGAACTGCTGACCATACAACTGTAAGATAATGAAATACTTTACAAAGATTATAGCACTAAGCTAGTTGAAATGAAGATGAAATGAATGGTTGTACCCACAGATGCCCCATTTTAATTTTATTCTGTAAGGTTGTTAGTATCCGCTCTTTGTCCATACCACATTCTTTGTAAAGTTTTTTTTTTTTTTCAATATATAATTACGATTAAATTAATTTCTCTTCAATGAAAAAGGTGTGAAAAATACGGATACTAACAACGTTACCGAATAAATTTAAAAGTTGGCAGCAACGAGTACCCAAAGTGCAGAACATATGTTTTGTTGAATTAACTTTTTTTTTATTATTATTAACTATGTATTTTTGTTAATATAGCATCGACAAAATTTTTGTTTCCAGAATCCATTTTTTTATTATTATAATTTTTTACCAAACATTTTTGTTGATTTGGCACATCTTTCTTTCATTAGCTGTTTACAGAATGATCTATGACGTAACTTATTGAACTAACTATCCATTGACAATGACTCACCATCAGACCATCTTCTTTTGGTTATTGAAAATTAGTTGATATCATTGATTGAACAAAATTATTGTAACAATAACAATATAAATCTAAAAATCAGTCAATAAAGTAAATTCAGTATATATATGTAGAATCCAATTTATGTGGGCTTTTAAAACAATAACGTACTAATTCAATTATTTACTAATTATTTAAAATTTAATAAAGAAAGTTAAAATATGATACATTATTTACAGAAAACGTTGATGAATTAGAATTATACTGATCCAATGTTCATTTGATTGTTCGATTAAAACAACTTGCGGCACAAACATATCACTTATTACTTCGCTTTTCAGTTCTCGTAAACGTCGTCTAAATAAACATTCGTCGAAACGTGCGTGCCTTCTCATCCGGCCGTCAATTGCACTCTGCACTTCTCTCTTCAAACGCTCTTAGCAGCCGTGCCTTTCCGGAAGCTGCGTCGTCTCTCGTCATAGGTACGAACTTCCGCTCAGATTCTGCTCTCTCCGTCGAAGCTCAGCCGTTTAGGATTCCAGGTACGGAATTCCAAACAGAAACTAAGTAGCTTTAGATTCCAATGTTCGGGGAAGCAAGGCCCGATACCATAAGCTCGGCCATCCTGCGTCGTCTGGTCCTCCAGGCGGCCACACTGAAAAATACAAAAAAAAAAAAAACACAAAAGCAACACAAAATAATAACATACTTATTTACAGTTTATGTACAAATCTTCATATTTTTGCTTTTAAACTAAGTGATCCCACGTTTGAGGATCTTATCATGAGTAGATGTGCAACGGGAGCCTTCATGGCATCCATCTTTAACTATATCATTAATATTCTCATTTTTAATTTTCACTGTCTTATAATCATAAAAGTACATCACTTTTGGTTTAATGGCAACTTGGTCGCCTATTGTGCCAGTTTTTGGTGGTTGTCTACTCAATTTATATTTTGCTTTATTTTTCTTTTTAACTTTGGAAAATTGTTTATTGTCATGATTACGCAAATCTTTACTTTGGAACTCGAAGTTATTTTGGCACTCGAACTCGAGAACCTCTAATTGATCATTTTCAGTTTTAATGTCTTTTAAGGTTTCCGCAGCATCTTGTTCGGTCATAAAGTCTATAATGGCAGTCTTATATGCAGGGAAAACTTCTAATTGTATTTGCACAGCTTTGGGAAATAATGCAGCTATTTCGCTAATTGTGGTCGTCAATGGAAGTGATGGAATGAAAAACTTTCTCAAATTTATACTGGCAGTCTCTTCTTTTGGGATATTTAGTCTTTTACACTCAATGGAATCTATCGTCACAGTCTTTTTTCTCAATTTCTTTCTTTTAAGGAGTTTGGAATTTTCGTCAACTTTTTCTTTTAACTCTTTCAACTCTTCGGCTAACTGTGAAATTTTTTCAAGTAGAATTCGTTTCTCGACTTTCTTCAAATAAGTGTTTTCTTGCTTTAGCGACTTCATTCGGGAAACATTCGTCTGACTTCGTCCCTTTCGGCGCGGCTCCTCCTCTTCCTCACTATCATCATCTACACTATTATCGTCCTTCAAAAGCATCTTATCGTCATCACTTTCGTCATTTTCGTCGTCGTCGTCATTTTCACTTACGGCTTTTTCGGAAGATTCTAATGATTTTTTTGACAGTATAACAGGTTGAGGGGTTTTATTTTTACACTTTTTAACACTATTCAATGTTTCATTTATTTCTGGGGATTTCTCAAGAATTTTGTTTTCAAAGTTTATGGGGGCACCAATAACAACATTCGACTTAATTTCTTTCTTATATGCATTTACTGGAAGTACTGTTACTAAATTTACCTCGAGAGAATTAGATTTATTTTTCACAAAAATGCCTTTTTCGTTTATCGTCGTTTCACCCAGCATTAATACATTCATGCCGAGGATTATATCATAGGGTATCACATCATTATGTACAACATAAATATCAGTTTTAGTTTCGAAATCATCAACTTTAAGATCGACATCCAATGAGCCTAACGGCTTTATGGAACTTTTCCCGATCCCTTTCAAAGTAGTACTCATAGGGTTTAATCTATTCATATTTAATTTTTCAAAAGCATTCTTGCGCAACAATGTTGCTTCACTTCCCGTATCGATTATGCCACTGAAATTTATATCATTTACTTGTATAATTTTATTCAAATTACGATTTACACCAATATACAATGCCTCAACTTCTGGTTTTGAACGTGGGCACTCCGAACTTTTATGCCCAAACCGCTTACATGTAAAACACTTCAGGCCTTTTGCCTTATAGGGGCAGTCCCTGGATAAGTGGTTTTTATCGCCACAGCTATAACAGAATTTATTTACTTCAATTTTAGGACTAAATTTTTCATGTACGTTATAGGCTATGTGCTTCGGTTTTGCATTATCTAATTTATCCAATCTAATTTTATTTTTCTCATTGTCTCTTTTAAACATTTCATACAATTTTATTTTCTCTTTGAAATCGTGAAGGGTTTTTGCACCATACAAAATAACTTTATTTTCAGATTTATCATTAATTCCTTGGATCACGTAGTGCATTATTGCGGCATCATCAATGTGCCCGTTCTTAGACAGTTCACGCATTTTAAAATAATATTCCGTAACTGATTCATTGGCTTTAATCTTCCTTTTATTTAGGATATCATGTAATGAGGCAAAGTTAATCTCAAACCTAAACTCATTGATGAGCGCTTTTTTTAATTTTTTATATGTGAAAAGTGTTTTTTCAGATCTGATGAAGAGTAGAGCGTTTCCGCTCAACGATCGTTTACAGAAAATAATTTTTTGCAATTCGTTCAAATTAAACATATTCGACATCTCTTCGAATTCAGTAAGCCATTCAATAATATTTTCATGCGACTCGCCGCTAAATTTGGAAATATTATTTTCAAAGTCATTGAAAGAAACAGTTGCACTATGTGATCCAAAATTCACATTATTACTACAATTTGTACTTTTTTTAGTTTTATCATCATTATTTATATGGCATTCATCATCATTATTTATATGGCATTGCACAGAGGAGTCAGTTTTCTCGACGTCATTATCACTCCTAAATTTGTTCTCAGACTCATCATCTTCCGAATCATTGTCGGAGTTTTCCTCTTTGAGTAATTCAATATCATTTAATTTTAATAATAATCTATCACGTATTTCTTCTTTCGTGCCGTCAAATGAAACACTTAATAAGTTACTTATAATAATCAATTCATTCAACGAAAAATTTTCGTCGATGAATTTTTGTTTTTTAATATAATTTTCATCGTCAATGGCAAAATTAAATCCTGTAAATTTTTTTATTCTGCATCTGTTTTTCCTATCACCTTCGTCATTGAATAAAAACCGATGCAGAATACTAATTTTGCTGTATTTTTCTGTCCTCAGTGCAACACCAATTTTGGGAATATCCCCAAGAGAAACCATTGTACAACAAAACAAAAATACACGTACCTTTGTA
The DNA here is from genome assembly GCA_963930645.1 of Salticus scenicus. NCBI lineage: Eukaryota > Metazoa > Arthropoda > Arachnida > Araneae > Salticidae > Salticus > Salticus scenicus. The sequence continues at coordinate 286,607,006 of OZ005650.1, read as the reverse complement.
GAACCGAAACAGCAGGTGGTTTGTTGTTCTAAATTTTGGCCGTCTAGTTGATTTTTCACTTTTTAATCCTTGAGCACTTTGCGGAACATATTTCACACTTCGTTGCTTAATATGACCTGTCACTTATTCAGTTCTCACTTTCGGTTTTATCCACATAGTTCTCGAATGTCACACCATAAATATCAATAGAGAGAAAAACTTTATAATTCACCACTTATCACAGTTCAGCTGTTCAGCAACAGTTTTTTAAGATAAAAAATTCAGTTCATATTGTAATAACAGTCTGTGTTTACTCAAAGTTTGTGGTTCATTAAAAATCCACTTTATATTAAAATTTACGAGCGATCAAAATTTATGTTAATTAAAAATTAACGTTCTATCAAAATTTACTTTAAATTAAAATTCGCGTTCAATCCCACTTCTGAGATGTAGAATCCAATTTATGTGGGCTTTTAAAACAATAACGTACTAATTCAATTATTTACTAATTATTTAAAATTTAATAAAGAAAGTTAAAATATAATACATTATTTACAGAAAACGTTAATGAATTAGAATTATACTGATCCAATGTTCATTTGATTGTTCGATTAAAACAACTTGCGGCACAAACATATCACTTATTACTTCGCTTTTCAGTTCTCGTAAACGTCGTCTAAATAAACATTCGTCGAAACGTGCGTGCCTTCTCATCCGGCCGTCAATTGCACTCTGCACTTCTCTCTTCAAACGCTCTTAGCAGCCGTGCCTTTCCGGAAGCTGCGTCGTCTCTCGTCATAGGTACGAACTTCCGCTCAGATTCTGCTCTCTCCGTCGAAGCTCAGCCGTTTAGAATTCCAGGTACGGCAAACAGAAACTAAGTAGCTTTAGATTCCAATGTTCGGGGAAGCAAGGCCCGATACCATATATATATATATATAGTTTCTGGGGGGGGGGGATTTTTTTTGTTAAATCTCCATCATATCACCTTAGAATGGCAAATTTTGGTGGGTGGGTGTTGATTAAGAATACGAAATGTGCAATTTAGTGGGATTTCGTGAAATTTCTAACTTACCCGTGGGAAAGGGGGGGGAGGGGAGTAAAACAATCGTTAAATTGTGGAGTAAGAAATCGGTCAGTGGGGACTCGGACTCTTCACGTTGCGAACGGGAAAAGTCAACGCAAAAGTCAATCTAACGCAACTGGAACTTTCACTTAGGATTCGACCAACTTCAGTGGGTTTTCTTTTTCTTTCTTTTTTCTTTTTTTTTTTTCTCTCTCTCTCTTTTTTTATTTATTTATTTATTTATTTATTTATTTATTTTTTTTTTTTTTTTTGAGTTTTTATTAATAATGATGTTCGAATTTAAAAATCCATATAAATATAGTGACCAGGGAAACAGGCAAAGTCTGCTAGTTATAAGCATATTTATAAAAAGGAATCTTTTGAAAGTTTGTTTTATTAACAATTTCATTTCTGTAACCAAATTAAAACTTTCAATTTTTAATATTTGTATTTTAAAATACATCTGTCATTTAAAAAATAAAAAAAAAATTAATTTATATACGCATTTTACATTAAATATTTCCAAGAAGTAATTATCATTTTAAAGAAATCTAAATTATTCCACTATTCTTTCTATTGTTACTACTTTTCAAAAGAAAAAAAATCCAAACTCAAATAATATGATACTGCAGTTCTGTTTCAGTAAATAATTACGTTACACATGCAGAAAGTATAGAATAAATAAAAATGTTTTTATCCTAACCTTGCTTTATATTTATTTATTTATTTTGTTTTATTTTTTTATTGCTTAGTTAAGAAAGTGAAACAAACATATTCCATTGTGGTTGTATAACTTTTGAATCTAATTTATAAAGATTAGCTGGTACATCTCTCTAATATTTTTAACAAGAAAAGCCTGATTAATATTTCCCTTCACTTCTTATTTTACATAAGTATATACATACAAATTAAACATGTGTGAAAAGAATTGCATCTAAGAAGAAATCATTTTTCTCCTTGTGACATAAAAGGGAAGTTAATTTATTTGACACATTTTGTGAAAAATTAATGTAAAAAAAATTTTCTTTAATTATCTTGCAGATTGTTTACTGTAAAGTTTAAATAAGACTAGAGTGAACTAATTTTAGTTTTCGCTTTTTTAAAGATGCCGTTTATCATAAATTACATTAAATTTTACTTGAAATAGAGTTGCTTTAAACTTTATTAAATGAATTGGTCACCAATACAAATATAACACTAATTTTGAACAAATTTCCCCAGGAGAAAATATTTAAAAAGCAAAATTAAATATAACTAGATAATTCTTTATTTATTAAATAGTTTTATGAGAATAACCCTGAATATTGACGAAAGTTTAGATGAAAAATACTAGGCATCTTGACTATGTATGATTTTTTTTTTCTTTTCTTTTTTTTTTTTTTTTTTTAGTTCTAAATTAAATTTATTATTCTTTTAAATTCTTTTGCTTTTATAAATCTTTTTTTTTTTTTTTTTCAATTCTATCAATTTTTTCATTAAAACTAATTTTTATAATTTAAATGGTCGGGACAAGGGAGCCTAAGCTGCATTTGTGAAATTTTGAGATATATCTATTTGAAAGTTAGAACTTAAATAAAAATATATAACAAAGTTTTTTGTCACTTTCTTAGTAATATCGTGAGATAATCTGAATAGAGATATGACATCACTTTAATTGTATTACTATTATATATTTATTATTTTTCTGTATATATTTTTTAAAAAAGTTTCTGTCGCTGGCGTCAATTTTTTTTTTTTTTTTTTTTTTTTTGTTTGCGACAGCAACTTCTAGCGGAGGGCAGGCTTCTCCGCGTCATGAGATATATAAGTGTATTCCGACTACTTCAAGAAAGGCATTTCAGCTACTTAGAAATTTCTATCATTTTAATTAACGAAGTTATTAATTAAAAACGTCGGGTTTATAAAGGTACTCTATTTGCCGCCGTAGAAAAAGTTTCTCTTATGACGTTATTTTTCTGCCATGACATCATTTTCCACGAGAAAATTAAAATATGATCCATGGTTTTTAAGTCAGTTGTTTAGAGAGAGAGAAACGTTTTCGAAATTTTTGAAAAGAAAATTCAAAGAAAGGAAAGTTAATTTTAAATATTTATTTTAGACATTTCTGGGACACATTTCATATTTCTAACTATGGCAAGAGAAAAATTCATCACCAAAAATTATAGGCAACAGAAAAAAAAAAAAAAATATTTGGAAAAAATACAGGCTTTAGATTAAAAATACTAGATTTTCTTTTCTTTCTTCCTTTTAATTTTTCTCCCTTTCTTATTCATTTTTTTTTTTTTTAAATAAGTAATTACACCAAAAAATTCATCGCCAAATACTGACAAAAATTAAAAAATTGTCAAGGGGGTCATATATAATGAAGTGAAAATAGTCTGAATATTATAAATTTCTTCTATATACATATCTATCTCTCTCTCTCTCTCTCTCTCTATATATATATATATATATATATATATATATATATATATATATATAGATTTAAAAAGAAAAAAATATATGTGGTATTAAATATTATGTATTTCAATTTGACATTAAATATGTAAATTTCTATAACATTTTCTGTTTTTGTCTTGTGTTATACACTATTAATATTCATATTCAGTGAAAAGCCTCATAGGGAAGCGGTCTGGGGGTTGGTGAGCGGAGCGAGCAAGGGGCAGAGCCCCCTAGTTCCCCAAGAAAAGTTCTAGAAACCTTTTATGTATGTTGCCACCTAGTGATTTTACAAGCTCATAATATGTAGGATATTATATTTAAAAATAATAAGCAATTGTATTACAGTGTTGGATTTAATTCACCTAAAATGTGGCGCTTTTTTTTTTTTCTTTTTAATTAAGTCATAAATAATATGCAAATTTGTGTTAAAATTTTGGTAACATTTTAAAGAAGAACAGCTACTTAAAATTTTATTTTGTGTCTCTGTAAAGTTTCGTAGTTTCTATCCATTTATAAGCAAACAAAATGTTGCGTTAATTTTAGCAGGTTAAAAATATCATGTCTTATAAAGTACATATTTGTTCGAAATATATATTGTTTAATTTAAACGTTTTAAAAATATATAGATCCCAATGCCTATATAAAGCTCTTTTCAAACAAAGTTCACCAGAAGGACTATTTAAATGATAAATTGCATAACAGGATTTATTTTCTGAATTATTATAAAATTTTAATCAGATTAAATCCAATATGTTAACAAATGCACTGTGATTTGGTAATAAATATGAAGTGTCATAACATAGAATATAAGCTTTTTTTTTTTTTTTTTTTTTTTTTTTTTTTTTACAAAATTAAATTTGTTTTTTAACGAAGCCCTTTAACTTTTCTCATGAATTTATATTTTTATTTGTTTGTTTGTTTATTTATTTATTTATTTATTATTTATTATTTTTATTTTTATTTTATTTTATTTTATTTTATTTTATTTATTTTTTTTTTTTGGGGGGGGGGGGAATAAATTCCCACTAAAGCTGATTTTAATTGATATAAAAAAAAATATAAAAATCGCTGCAGTTAATAAAGTCAACGTTCCGTAAAATTCTTGTAAATAACATCCCATAATAAAAATATTACATTAAAATATTATTTTTAATAAAGTACATACATAATATACAAATTTCAGCTTTAATCTTGCAAATTCTTACAAGTTCTGTCAAAACGAAAAAAAAAAAAATAGCTAACTTATATTACAGTTTTGCACTTCTTAAATTTCGAAATTTGACAAGAATATCGATTTTGAGATATTAAACTAAAACTATCCTCCTATCTGAAAGCACATTCTGGCAAATTTTCAGAAACGTATTTTAATTAGAACGCCAGTTACAGCTGTCTTAACAATTGTTTGTCTTCTATTTTGCCCTTTAAATTAAATCTGATTCTTTTATATCAGCTCGTGTTTTAAAATATTTTGATGTATTCAAAATACTAAGGCTTTGTCAAATATGCTTGAAATATTTTTAAAATGAGTATGATATAACATGAGATTCAAAAATTTTTTTTCGTTATTTTTATATTTATTTGTTTATTATTTTTATTAGTATTATTATTATTTTAATTCATATGCGTGATCCTGCAGCATCATTTTTCTGGTTTTTCCCATAAGATTACATTTTTTTCTCGAAAATAAAATCCTGCCTTTAAATTTATTCATTGCAATACTATGGACGTTATACGAAATAAGACAAAAATTTATAGAATAAAATAACAGTAGCATCTCAAAATTAGTTGTAAAAATTCAATATTTTTATTTATTTATTTATTTATTTATTTATTTATTTATTTTTCTTTAAATCATTTGTGTTTGTCATTCTTTTATTGGTAATCTTTTTTTTTTTTTTTTTTATGTTTAATATTTCTTTCTCTGTATGAGGCCCCGAGCCCCGCTAAAAAAATAATATTAACATTCACATACACATTTCGTGGAAAGGTCATTTTAGCTAAAAATTGAGTATTTTTAATTCACAGCCTATGTGCTAGATAAGTTATGCAATAATAAATTGGCGATCAAGCTCTAAAAATGTATGTATATATTTTCTTCTCTCAAAAAAAATAAAATAAAATAAATAAATAAATATAAACAAAAATAAAGTAAACCTGTTATATCAAAATTCTCTTGAATTGAATTATAATGTTTATTGTTATTCACGCCAGATGGCGGAAGCACACATCTAATACGTAGGAATTTAAAAATAAAGTATGTGTAACTGAAAGATGTACTTAAACTCCATTTCTTGAAAGTTTTAAAGATTTAAGAATTATTAAATTAAAAATACATTAAAATAGTGAATTTAATTATTAATGAAATTGCTCATTTGTAGAACCTTTATCGATTAATCGGGATTGGTCTCGATATTAATTTTTCTTATTAGAATAGTTCTGTTGGCAGCTTGCTATGTGTTACTCTCTGCGTTTGGAGTTCGCATGACATGTGGATAAATATTATATATATATATATTAGTCTTGATTCATTTTTGAGTTGTGTTAATGATTTGCTGAAATTTAATTCATTCTTTTTTAAATTTGTTTTTTGTCGCAAGATAGGAACATGAACTGTATTTTTGGCTTGATTTACCTATACAGTTTTTCGAAATCTTGCGATCTGTCTGCTCGTAGAAGTACATGTTCCCTGAAGAGTGTATACTTTTATTTTTGAGCATTTCCTATTCCAATTCTCATTTTCAGTTACCTTTTTTTCATATATATATATATTTTTTTTTTAATAAAATTATTGCTTTACGTTTGTTAACTTTCTTGAATTTCGCATAAAAATCCCACCTTGTTGGTCTTCGTGTTATGTCCTAAATGTTAACATTAGCGTAAGTAATTTAAAATGAATTTATCTATTAATTGATACTGTAAATGAATCATGGAAAAAATAAGTGCTAACATTTAAATTGAATTACAATAACTTTTATGTGTGTGTTGTTGGTATTATCATGTATCTATTAATTGCTAAATTTTATAACGTTACTAAATTCTTTACTATATATATATTATTTTATTTTATTTTTATTTATTTTATTTTATTTTATTTTTCAAAAATTAAATTTTTAAAACCTTTTTGAGAAAAAGTGTGTTTTGAAAATTAAGAAAGACATTTTCTCGTTGTTTTTTAATACATTCATAATATAAGAATAAGCGGTTAAGGATTTACAGATACAGGTAAATTGTATTTCATTAAGATTCTGATTTGAAAAATAAACGGAACTAGAAATATTTTCCGATTAGAATTGAAAATATTTACAAGTAATTATGTGAAATAACTTCCAAGTTAAAATGTGGTCACTAATATGAGCAGATGTTTACATTTATCCAAGAAAGTATTTCTTATAAAATGAAGAATCCGTCATCTTACATCAATATCGGAAGCGAAAGAATATCATTGCGAATAAGATTTTTCTCAAAAATAATAAAGGTTCTGGGTATGAGAAAGAAGAGATTAACTTTGTTCTTTTTTATTTTAGATTTTTTTTTTTTTCTTTTAGTGTATACTAGGATAAAAGTTTAATTTTTTTTTTACTTATACCGTCAACCATATAAAAATCATCAATCGTAAAATAATTGTAGATTTGTGTATGTAGTTTGTGACAGGTTTTGGATTCAATTATCTTAGGTTCATTGATTTCTGTCAAGTCCCTTTGAACAATCAACTAAAACCAGTTTTATTTTACTTTATAAAAAATAAAAGAAAGAATTGGATTCATATAATTTTTCTATTTTCAATTTTCAATAGATTGGCACATTTTCAAAAGTTCTGGATACGATTTAATCCACATGTCCGTCTATCTAGATGTGCGTGGTAAAAATGTTGCGGCAGCTCTAGATCAAGAACTAATAAACACTATTTTAGTACAAGTTATGTTTACATGCACCTTGATTTAAATTGCAGTCTGCCAACTTTTGGTATATATTGCTCAACAGGTTACGCTGTAGTCCAGTTTTTTCCATAAACTTTTGTATGACTACGTAGAACAAAATTTTGTATAAGAGTACACAATGAGGGGTATTTTGAACTAATCATTGTGAAATTGCAAAATTCGTTTCAATAGTAATATTGAAGCAGGATAAAACTTTTGTATGTGTAAAAACATTGCTTCTTCCCGAAAGAAAGACTTCTTCACTCAGCTCTGTAAATGATTAATATTTTTCAAAAGAACTTGTCGATAATTTTTTTTAATTAATGGTTGAATCATCCATCTTCTTCTATATAAATAAAGAGAAGTGTCTGTGTGTCTGTCTGCGCTCTCGTGCTAACACTACTGATCGCAGAGCTTCCAAATTTGGCATATAGGTACCTGGGACCCTGCAGGTGTGCACCTCCTCGAGATTTTTTCAAATTTCGAATTTGAATTTTTTAAATTAATGTGTTTTCGATTTTAAACCTTCTCTTTTATGTTTCATTTTTCATGAATTTATTCTTCGATTGTAATCGTCTGCGTATCTTAGCAACGGCTATTACGGAATTCATTTTTATTTAATACGTTCATTTGAAGGCGATTTTCTTTTCTTTTCTTTCCTTTTTTTTTTTTTTTTTTTTTTTTTTGTTATTATTATATTTATTGAAAATCAAATGGTAATGCAATAGAAATAAATTGTTCCGTTTATGTATAAATTTTATAGTATAGCAACTTTTTATTTTTCATTTTTTTAATTAATTCCTTTAAAAGAAAATTCTTTTTTTTTTTTTTTTTTTTTTATAATATTTATTGGGGTGAAAAAAAAAATGGTAGTTTATAGTAGAAAGGATTAAACTGATTAAAATTCGCTTGTTTTTCATGTACTTAATTCTTTGTAAAAGAAAATATATTTTTTATTTTATTTTATTGCACTGGTCGGAATCAAATCGTAATATAGTGTAAATAACGGGGGCTATAAAGCACATGGTTCAAAAACTAAAATATATAATAGATGCTGAGATACAGTCATCTTCAAAATCGTAGTTCTTAAATAACAGAAATCCACAAGTCGTCGTTAAATACCCAGATTGAAGTGCCCGTTAAAGATTTTTCTGTAGACAGTGGGAAACTGGATTCGATGCAGTACGGGTAGAAAAAAGAGGTGACTTAGGCAACGGGTACCCGAAGAAGCGAGATCTAAAGCGATTTCAGTGTTTGTTTGTTTTTTTAAGTTTTTATTTGTAATGTGATGTAAAAAAATAAATACTCATCCAATTCTTTTGAAAATTCATTTAAATATAGTGACCAGCGAAGCGGGCGTAGCCTGCTAGTCTGTGATATTTTAGAGCAAAATTATCGATTTAAAAAAAAAAAAGGGGGGGGGGAGAGAAATGAAATAAAAATGTTTTGCCTGTTTTTATCTTTTGCTCATTTTTTACAATCTAAAGTAAACAAGTGATGACTTTTTCATCTAAATTACGTGAATTTGTATTAAAAAAAAAGAAAAAAAAAATAGAAGAAAGTTTTGCGATGGACAGAACATACCAGTTTTGTTATTAATAATTTTTACTTAAAACAAAATTCACTATAAATGTTAAGGTACTTGTCTGAATTTCCCAGTAGCCCGAGTATAATTTGAAAATAGCGTATAAAGTGCAACATGCCATTCGAATGAAAATTTTCATTTACATTTTCGATCAAATTTTACATTTGTATATAATTTAAAACGCTAATAATTATTATATATTTCAAAGTACCTACATTCCAATCAACTTGAGTAAACTTATCAAGATACGTTTCTTTTATTATGTTACCAATAAAATTTAGTTTACTTTGAAAATATAATAATGCATTAACTGAAAATATCCATTCTAATCGTTCACGGTTAGAATATTTTAAAATTGTTTACCGTGTCGAACTTTTACGTTAACTTGATTTGTGAACGGGATGGAGTTTTGTAAGAATTTGATGTTATTTTTCTTCTGCCAAAGTGTATTCGTTTGTTTCATAGGTAATTAGGTATATGTATCTGTTAAAAACCTTAGCTTCATGATTATTAATAAACAGAAATTACCGTCCGTTTTGCATATAATATTTCAATGTATACTCCTTATGAGATATTGGTTATTGTAATTGCTTTCATACTTTTATGGATTTTGTTCATCTTATCATTCTTTTTCAAATGTATCCGTCTTATAATGTATTGTACGAGAGGATTTTCCTTTTATCATTTCTTTTGTACAAACTTCATTTGCGCGGATAAATAGTTTTTTTTTTTTTTTTTTTTTTTTTTTTATTCTGATGCAAATTAATTCGTATATTTACTCTAGCCATTATTTAGGCTTTTTTTTTTTTTTTTTTTTTTTTTAATACAGTAGAATATCAGTGCAACTATGTATTATATTATAAAGCAGGATATTTTGGATTTTTCTGTATTTATGTATATGATTAAACAAATAAATCAATAAAATATTGAATTATTCTTTTACTTATATCACAAATGTTACAAGATCAATTATGTATCATTTTTAAAATATATACATAAAAATAAAATTTTATGTAAGAAAACAATCAACACAGTCCATTCAAAATTGGGAATTAAAATCACCGACCGAAGGAACGATTAAGAACTATAATTAAGCCTAAGTTAGAAATGTAATGCATAACATCGATCAGATTAACAATAATTTGGCAAACAAAAAGGAGAAATTCTTATTTTGTCTTTGACTGTATGTAACATGATGCAGCGTATCTACATCGCATTGCTCTTCTAATAACTATAATATATCAAACATGAAAGAAAAAAAAATTTGAAGAGCGCAGCAAAAACAAAAATTTCTCTTTTAATCTCCTTTTGAGCAAGGAAACAAATTTCTACGAAAATCAAACTTTCTCCTTTGAAAATGAGAAAGAATAAAATATTGACAAAACAATTTAAAAAGATAGGTTGGTTGGTGTTTAAATTTTAAAATACTCACACAAAAACATTTCTAGTGGACTGTATCACTGAACTCATAAATTTTATTTTCACAACTCGAATCGACGCTTACTCACGTCGGCACAAAATCTCACACTACTCAACTCAGATGGCGCTGCTGCAACAGCGCTTTTCATTGGATACGGAACATTCCGCCCCACGTTGCAATGTTTACATTCAACCAGTAAATTATACAGTTATATCAAATGAAAATAGAAAATAAACACAATACAATAATAACATTACATGACTCATTAAAAAATAAAAAATATATATAGACACTAATATATAAAATTACACATTTTTTGGCAAAATGCAAATTTGGGAAATAGGTCTTTTGTAAATACCCGATTGGGTTTTCACCCTTACCACCCTGACCCGTTTATCTTCACCAAAATACAGTTCTATTATTCTCCCTAATGCCCATTTTTGTGGTGGTAGGTTTTCATCTTTAAGAAGCATTAACTCATTGACTTTCACATTATTTTTTTCTACCATCCACTTGGACCTCTGTTGTAAATTATTTAGATACTGTATATGCCATTTTTTCCAAAAAATTTGAATTATTTTTGTCAGCTTTTTCCAATTAGGCAATCTATTGTCTTTAACCACAATTAAATTACGCTCTATAACAGCATTTAAGGGTCTGCCAATTAAGAAATGGGCAGGAGTTAACACATCATACACATCAGAATCGGATGACAGATGTACAAGCGGTCTTGAATTTAGAATTCCTTCTATATGTGTAACAACTGTTAGGAATTCTTCATAGGTCAATCTGGAGTTGCCTAAAACTCTTTTAAAATAATATTTAAAAGCTTTAACTCCGCTTTCCCAGAGGCCACCAAAATTAGGTGCTCTCGGGGGAAGAAAATTCCAATCGATTCCCTCAGCTGACATGTAACCAGCGAGGGCCTCATCTGGTTTTATAACTAAATTTTGCAACCTAGACAGTTCTTTGTTCGCTCCAATAAAATTTGTGGCGTTATCAGAAAATAATTTTGAACATAAACCTCTACGAGCCACAAATCTTTTTAAACATGCTATGAAAGTCTCAGACGTCAAATCAGTGACAATTTCGAGGTGAACGGCTTTTGTGACCAAACATACAAAAATGCACACATATATTTTATGATAAATTCCCTTTCTTTGATTCTTATATTTAACAAGGAATGGGCCACAAAAGTCGGCACCTGAGCAATTAAATGGAAAGTCAGGAGTCACGCGCTCTTTCGGTAATTCACCCATTAATTGTTCCACTCCTACGGGTTTAACTCTAAAACACTTAATACAATCGTGTACGACTTTTCTACACGTTGCTTTACCCTGAACGGGCCAAAATTTTTGACGAACATAGTATAGCAAGGCAGTAGGACCTAAATGAAAGTATCGCTTATGATAAGATTCTATAATAAGTTTGGTCAATTTATGACCCTTCGGCAGAATAATAGGAAATTTAGTGTTAAAACTTACATTAGCATTCTTAATTCTGCCATTTACTCTAAGCAATCCCTCTCTGTCTATAAAGGAATTTAAAGATTTTATCTTACTTTTCTCATGAACATTTTTTTCTTTAACTAAATGTTTTAGTTCCTCGTTAAACTCTGTTTTTTGAATTTGCTTTACAATAAAAATTTCAGCCTTGCGGATCTCCTCTGTTGATAATGGCCCCAATGTTCTTTCCCTTGGATTCTTCAGGTTGTAGACAAATCTGAAAAGATAACTAACAACATGCAATATTTTAATATAATTATTACTAATATTAAATAAGTCTTGAATAAAGGAGTTATAAGTCACAGTAAATACAGATAAGTCATTTTTTTTCTGAATTTTTCAGTTCAGACGTAAATTCGTCTTTTATGACGGATTTAGGAATTTCACGATTGGGATACTCTCGTTCTGACAGAAAAGCAGGTCCTTCAAACCACAATTTATTTTTGTCCAGTTTTTCAGGATCCACCCTTCTTGAGATAAGATCTGCGGGATTGTTCTCAGAAAATACGTGACGCCACTGTTGAACTTTTGTCAGAGCTTGTATAGTTGCTATGCGGTTTGCCACAAAAGTTTTTAGAAGATACGGCTCTTTTTGTATCCAGGAAAGTACAATCATCGAGTCGCTCCATAAGTAGATGTCAGCTGTTTTAAAATGTAAGGCACTCTTCACTTTTGTGAGCAATTTTGCTAATAAGACGGCAGCGCAGAGCTCCAACCTCGGTATTGTCGTACGCTTAAGAGGTGATACACGTGATTTGCTACAAACCAAGTTCACTTCGAAGGCTCCATCCACTGACGTTGATTTGCAATAAATCACACAACCATAAGCTGATTCGGAAGCGTCCGCAAATCCATGAAGTTCAATATGTACTGGATTATTCATTAATATGCATCTCTGAACACTAACACTGTTTATTGCTGGCAATAACTCGATGAAGTTTTTCCACTGTTGCGCCTCCGTTCCAGGAAGCGGATCGCTCCAGTCTAACTTCAAGCACCACAGTTTTTGTAAAAAGATTTTTGCCCTTGTTATGACGGGACCCAAGAGACCAAGCGGATCAAAAATCCGAGCTATGGTTGAGAGTACTGATCTTTTTGTAGGCGGGACCACGTTTTCTACATGAATTTGGAAGGTAAATATATCAGTGGTAGGGTTCCACGTAACACCTAGCGCTTTTGTCTCATCTTGAAAATTATAACTACTGTCAGGTCCTGTTTTTAATTCTGGGCTATTGCTATACCATTTATGCAATATCATGCCTGCACTATTGAGAGCCTCTGTTAATTGAGATTTCAGTTCTTTTGCTCCACTTAGGATGTCTGCACCGCTCAAGACATCATCCATATAAAAATCCTTTTCTAAAATTGGGGACGCTAAAGGATAGTTCTGGCTCTCATCTCTGGATAACTGAAGTAGGACTCTAGTAACGAGATAAGGTGCACTTACTGTACCATAAGTAACAGTTTTGAGGTCATAAGTCTTAATTGGTTCATTCACTCCCTCCCTCCAAAGAATTCTCAAAAGTTTAGTTTGACTCGGATCTATTAAAATCATCCTGTACATCTGTTTAATGTCAGCCACGAACGCATAAATATGTTTACGAAATCTCGTCATTATATTAAATAGGTCTTCCTGAATAACCCCACCGTTATATTGTAAAGAGTTAAGAGAATTCCCTAACGTTGTTTGTGAGGAGGCATTGAAAGCCACTCTTAGCTTTGTAGTAGTTTTATCAGGGCGATAGACTCCTAAATGTGGTATATAGTATGTTCCCTCTTCTTCCTCACACTCCGAAATTTCCGTCATGTGACCCAAATTTTCGTATTCGCGTAAAAATTCTTTATATAATGCTAAATACTCAGGCTCCCTTAAAAAACGATTCCATAGCGAATTTAATTTTTTAAGGGTAATATCTTTAGATTTCCCTAAACACGTTGGATCATCCTTTAACGGCATTTTTACAATATACCTCCCTGTACTATCTCTTTTAACGTTCTTCTGAAAGTGCTCCTCGCAAATTATTGCTTCTTTATTTTTGGGTACCTCAATCTGCACATCCTCCAATTCCCAAAATTTCTCCATAGTTTCGTTTAAACTAGCATTATTCTCAATGAAGCCGCAATGTACCCTTCCCTGAGTTTCAACGGGAACGCTTCCGCTAGCTACGTATCCAAAAACAGTATTTTGGAAAATCATGTTATTATTAGCAGGACAAATCTGACCTGGCCGCAACAATTCATAAAAAATTTCGGCACCCAAAAGCAAATCTACACGACCCGGCAAATTAAAGTTTTCATCTGCGAGTTTTATATATTTTAATTCTGGCATATTAATGTTTAACCTTTTTGACGGCATGAAATCCGTAATTTTAGATACAATCAAAAAATCCAATTCTTTTTCATAATTTCCTTCAAAATTAGAAATCGACGCATTAACAACATATTTAATCGTTGTGCATGTATTTCCGATACCGCAAACTGTCAAATTAGTTTTCTTTCTTTTTAAATTAAGGCTATTCGCACAATCCCAAGTCATATAATTATTCATTGCTCCTTGATCTAAAATCGCGCGAACTGTGTAATTATTTCCGCTCTCATCTTTTAATAAACAATTCACTGTACTCAGCAAAACGGTTTTTTTCTGATTTATTACCCGTGAAGAGAGAACCGAATTATTATTTTGATTACTTAATACGGTACCAGCTGACTGAAATATCGGCGCGTTTACAGAAAGTTCCGATGATTGTAGGGAGGGATGAAATTCCCGGCCACCTGCCTCAGTTTCACGTTCATTATGCAATGACTCATTATTTCTCGGAAAATGTAAGGAAAAATGATGGCGCCTTTTTCTTTCCTTTTGTTTACACAAAGAACAAAAAAAATGTGATTTACAGTTATTCACTAAATGTTTGCCAAGACAATTGAAACAATAATTATTTTTCTTTATAACTTCTACCCTTTCAGAAACAGGCAATGCCATATAATTTCTGCATTTATATAAGGGATGATTATTTTCAGAACACAATATACACTTTAAATTTTTGCTATCAGCTAGAAATATCTTAGACACATTTCTCAAAGAGGATTTTTGATTATAGTTCTCCGTTAACGATTTTCCTCGCGAAGCATAATAAAGATCAATTTCCTTTCCTAGTTTAATAGGGACAAACCAAGTATCTGCTTGTCTGACGCTGATGTGGGCCACGGTTTCTTTATCAAGCGTTTGAAACAATTTATCTGATACAATTAATTCTTTTAATTTCTCAAAATCCGACATTTCTCTTAATTTTAAATAATAATCAAAACTAGTTTTTAACCGTGATGCAAATTGCACATGAGTTTCATTTGCTTGCCTAGTAGTTTTTCTGAATTGTTCTAAACATGACTGGGGACTCGGTTCGAACTCTCTTAATACAATTTTCTTTACTTTATCGTAGTCACTCAACTCATCATCGCTTATGTACGAAATTATGTTCGAAGCTTTCTCACCTAACAAATTCAAAAGAATTTCCGCTTTAAATTTATCGGGTACGTTTTTTGTTATAAAAGATCTTTCCAAAGAAGCAAAAAAAAGACTCCACCCTTCTGGACGACTAGGAATTCTAATTGTTAAAGTTTTAATACTTTTTATCAGTGAATCCAAAGAATCGTATTGCTCAATTTTATTTTCTAAAGCGTCTTCGCTAGTGTTTTTAACTGTCCGTTTGTGCGACAATTCTAATTCAGTTTTCGCTCTCTCTAATTTAATCTGTTCTAATTGTAATTCTAATTGTTTATTTTTCTCGATTGTCTCTAATTCTACTTTCCGTTCCTCAATTATCCCTTCTATGAGATCAGACACAAATTCAGGTTCAGTTTCAAATTTCTCAGTACTCCTTATAAGATTAATCAAATCTACAACCGACATTTTATCTGTTATTACCTCTCCTAACTCTGTTGCAGCAAACTGCAAATCTGCTTTTCGCGCGCTTTTAAACATTTTGAGAACAAAACCTAATTACAAATCTGAACACAACAAACTCTTAATTAAAAATAATTAACACAAATTATCTTATTAATTAAAAAAGATATCACAAATTATCTTATGGGAGTGAACAACCAAAAAAAACTCATGCACCTACTTCATTACTGGTTAGCATTTTTCTCATGCGTGCGGTGCGGTTTTTAACAGCTTCGCATCACAACTCAAATCGAAATAAAAAAAACTCCTGGTTTTTGCATAAACGTAAAATCCATAGGTCTCTCAGTATCTTTACTCCGGTCGCACTAACCATGTGTTTAAATTTTAAAATACTCACACAAAAACATTTCTAGTGGACTGTATCACTGAACTCATAAATTTTATTTTCACAACTCGAATCGACGCTTACTCACGTCGGCACAAAATCTCACACTACTCAACTCAGATGGCGCTGCTGCAACAGCGCTTTTCATTGGATACGGAACAGTTGGTATTGGTTATTTTTTTTTTTTTTTTTTTTCCATAGAATTCAAATTATTGGTTTCATCAGTTATCCAAATCGAAGATGTGAGAAAAAGAAAAAAAATGTATGTATGCGGTTGATGACCGTTTTTATTTATTTATTTTTTTTTTTTTTTTTTTAATTATATTTTGTATGAGAAACCTTTTAATAAACTTGAAAGCATTTTCATAAGTAGACTTCCAGTACCTCACGAATTCAATTTTTTAATGTCTTTTTTAATAAAACACGCGTATTAACAATGTATTTTGATTGAGAAATAAGTTTTAGATTTTGATAAACTTATTTATTTATTTACTAGCAGGCTACGCCCGCTTCGCTGGTCACTATATTTAAATGAATTTTCAAAAGAATTGGATCAGTATTTATTTTTTACATAACATTACAAATAAAAAATTAAGTAAGTAAAAAAAAAAAAAAAAAAAAAAAAACATTGAAATCGCTTTAGATCTCGCTTCTTCGGGTACCCGTTGCCTAAGGCAGCTCTTTTTTCTGCCCGTGCTGCATCGGAGAGTCCAGGTTCCCACTGTCTACAGAAAGGTCTTTCCCGGTAGCTTCAATCTGGGTATTTATCGACGACTTGTGGATTTTCTGTTATTTAAGAAATACGATTTTAAAGATGACCGCATCTCAGCATATATTATATATTTTAGTTTTTGAACCATGTGTTTTATAGCCCCAGTTATTTACACTATATTACGATTTGATTCAGACCAGTGCAACAAAATAAAATAAAAAAGTAGATTTTCTCTTAAAAGGAATTAAATACATGAAAAACAAACGAATTTTAATCAGTTTAATCCTTTCTACTATAAACTACCATTTTTTTTCACCAAAAAAATATTAATAATAATAATAATAATACCAAAAAAGATTTTTCTTTTAAAGGAATTAATTAAAAAATGAAAATAAAATGTTGATATACTATAAAATGTATACATAAACGTAACAATTTATTTCTATTTCATTACCATTTGATTTTCAATAAATATAATAATAATAATAAAAGAAAAAAATTAAAAAAAAGAATTTCGCCTTCAAATGAATGTATTAAATAAAAAATATATAGTAAAATAACCGTTGCTAAGATACGCAGACAATTACAATCAAAGAATTAAATTTATGAAAAGTGAAGCATTAAAGCCAATATTTAAAATCTAAAAAACATTAATTTAAAAAATTCAAATTCGAAATTCGAAAAAATCTCGATGAGGTGCACACCTGCAGGGTCCCAGGTACCTATATGCCAAATTTGGAAGCTCTGCGACCAGTAGTGTGAGCACCAGAGCGCAGACACACACACACACACACAGAGAGAGAGAGAGAGAGAGAGACTTCTCTTTATTTATATAGATTTATTAAGTTACTAATGTCTTGTTAGCCTAAAGGTTTTCAGTCAATTGTTTTCGATTATTTAAAAATGTAAAATCACATTCTTTAAATGAACCAAAATAGTAATGTAGTACGGTAATGTAGTACGGTAGTAAAACAAACTGTTTCTGTACACAGGAAAACATATAACCAATCTACGTATATATTATACCATTATAATTATTATTATTTAAAAAAACTAGGGGTTTCTGCTCCCTGCTCGCTCCGCTCACTAACCCCCAAGAAGGGCTTCTCCCTCCCTCTCCCTCCTCTACCGACTTGCCTCGCTCTTTTAACCTTATGGATTTAAAAAACGTGGGCTTTGGCTTTAACTCAATAAGAATATTAACAGTGTATAAGACAAGATAGAAGCAGAACAATATTAAATAAATGCCCATATTTCATATTACATTGAAATACATATTATTTGGTACTATGTATCTTTTTTTTTTTTTCTTTTTTTAATGTAATAATGTCAAAAATCTGTCTTAACATTCGAGAACTTAATAATAATTTTTTATCATTTTGGGAGGAAGTATAGGATGCACATGGATGCACAAAATAAACAGCGACAGCAATAACTTTTTTTTTTTTTTTTTTTTTTTTTTAAGAATAAACATGAATTTGCATTATCTAGACCATTTAGTGTTATAGCTTTAGTATATGACTCCTTTGGCGACTTTTAAATTTTATCATTATTTGGCGGTGAATTTTTTTATATGATTGCTGGTTTAAAAAAATCTATAGTACCGATCTTTTCTAATGCCTATTCTTTTTACTATTGCCTTTTTCAGTTAATTTTATACGATATATAATACTATATATATATATTTCTAATATAAAACTAATTTTAAAATGGCGCTTGCAGCAGTAAAGATATAATATTTAAAATGCATTTTTTCTACAATATTTTCTAATCAGACACACTGAAAATAATTAATTCATGTGATTTTTGTAAAAATTTCATTATCATTATTATCATTATTATTTGCAATATTTTATAATTTATCTATATTTTTAACCACGGTTAGAGCTCTGTCTATCATGGTCGCGGAAATGAAGTCTTTGGCTACTTCACTGCTAAATTTTAAAATTCACCCAATGGATCTTATACTAATACTATTCTCATTTAGACAAACGTTTAAATACGTTCTAAGTTAAAAGAAAAATCCGTTTTGCCTGACGTTCAAATAAAAGGGAAAAATATATAAACTCAATAAACAGTTTAAATATAACCATCCAAAAACCATATTAAATTTTCTTTGATATGGCAAAATTTTTAAATATATAACCGTACAATACTATTGCTATAAATAATTTTAATATTTGTATCGATAAAAACTTGATATAATACAAATGTAAATATAAAAAATATCACCAAATTAAACGCTTACAAAGTAAATAACGAAAACCGAAGTTTTATTTTCAAAAAGTAGAAAAAAAAAAAGACATATCAGCAGACAACAAATTACAATCCTAAATTCATTTTTTAAATGAAAATATCTCAGATAACGCTTTTTATTTATTTGCAGATGACAAATGTCTTTGTTACCAATAGAAACATTGACATATATCTATATCTATATATAGGTATAGATACAGATATATTTTTACACCATGGATGACAATTTATATTCACTGGTAATTGTGATGCCATAAGACTAAAAGAACAACAGTTTGGAGAAACTACACTACTGACCACACAAAATGCAACACCAAGAAGGGGTGCAAATATCTGAATGATATTTCTTGGGCACATACGTTATAGTAGGAAGAATATTTGATTAAATTTTCAGAAAATTTGGGTTAATATATACTGAGAAATCAGTATATGAAGCATCGACCTCTAGGAGCAATAACAGTACTTATCAGCCTAGGCATTTTATGGAACAGCGATTTGATGACATATACAGGTACAGCACTCCACGAAGCTTAAATACGATGCCACAGTTCATCTACCGTTGTTATTGGTAATCTGTGGCTTACCAGTCGCTTTCCAATGATTAAACAGTCATTTTTATTGGTGCGAGATCAGGTAAACGCGCTGGTTAGAACAACAGTCGAACACATTCTGTATCAAACAAATTCCGGAGAATACGGGCAACTCAAGGTCGTGCTTAACACGTCAATCGCCACGATAATATCAGAAAAATTTTCACATGGGCCATGGTAACTTTATTAGACAATTTAGTTAAAAATGCGTGTTAAAAATGCGTCAGGCACATATGACTGACATGGCGATTAACGTGTTAATAATTACTCGGCGTATATCATATTCCTTTTAGGGTTATTTCCTAGTTAAAAATGCGTGTTAAAAATGCGTCAGACACATATGACTGACATGACGATTAACGTGTTAAATGCTGCGCTACGAAGGCTTCAAATAAAAGGCAAAGTGACTGGCCTTTACATGTCAGAAATGTAATGGCCGCTATTCAGAGTGTCAGGAAGGAGAACAAGTGGTGATCTAGACGTGTATCCAATGGAACCACATACCATCACTGCAGGTGGTGACACAGTATGCATCTACCAAAATTTCAATTACTCTAAAAGCTGCATCACCGACATTGAGCATTTAATGTGTGATCACTGATGAACCTGGACACAGAAATTGCATGACATCACGTTTTCAGGCAAATCACAATCCTGTTTATAGCGTCAAGAACGTCGCATCCGTATTCGGTGGCACTGTGAATAATGCACATTGCCAGCTGGCATTCGACATCGTCATACTGGCCCATCACCTAGAGTGATGATATGGGGTCTCAATGGATACATGTCTGATTACCTCTTTTTCGCATTCCCGGAACTCTGAATAGCGATCATTACGTTTCTAACGAGTTAAACCCCGTCTCTTTACCCCATGTTCGAGGCCTCCATAGCGCAACATTCAAGCAGAGAGCACAACCGTAAGTTGTTCGTGTTTTTCGGACCTTCTTTGATATAGAATGAGTTAGACTGTTTCTGTGCACTGTAAAAAAAAATTGTAGAATCATGGTATTTGACCGTATAATTTTAGGGGAAATGACCGTTTTGCTACCTAAACGGTCATAATCCGTAAATTAATGTTTTGGAAGCATAATTTAGGAAATAACCGTATAATTTTACGGGAAATGACCATTTTGCTAGCTAAACGGTCGTAGCCCGGTGTTTCGAAAGTATAATTTTTTGAATTTTTACGAGAAAAAGCCGTTAATCTACGCAAATTGCTCTTATCTTTCACCAAACCATTTTCTTATGAGAAAATCTCTTCAAATGCTATAATTTCAGTGACATCAAGAGAGAATTCCATTTTCAAACTGAAACTATGATTGTTATTTATACTAATTGGATGTGTTTAATTGTGCACGCATGACGCATAGCAACATCCATTGGTTTTAATAAGCTATTGTTTTCTTAATTTAATTCAAAAAATTTCCATCTCACTGAAACTGAGTAATTGATATTGATGAAATTAATTTTCTTTGTCTATTAACACGAAAACATTAAAAAAGAAAGCTAAAATGGTTTCTTGATTTGAAGCCAGATTTCTAAAACACAAACTACAACCTAATAATTGTTTTATCTACTAAACGCATTTTTTTTATTTTTTTTTAAGCATACATCATTCTAATTGCTCTTAACCCTTTAGTTAAGCCTTAGAAAACAGAAAATTTTAATGTTGTTTCCACAATACATTTTTTACAATATGTTAAAATAAAGTTTATTTCAATATGAAATGAATATGTAATTAACCATTTGTAGGTTAAGTCTTGTGATTATTATATATGATCTTCACTGTTAAAAAACGAAGCTGTTTTATCTGAATATGACCATCATATATATGCACATTACATCATATATAGCAGGTTCTGCTCTCGAAATACTTCAGTCCTTTCTTCATTCATTGGATTTGGATTTTGGGAATAAAGCCGATTGACTGCTATAGGTCCTAGGTCAGAGGGGGAGTTCCCTCCGTGGGGGGGGGGGTCTTTCTAAAGGCTCCTAGCCCGTATTTACTCAAGTTTCAAAGAAAATCACGGAAAACTCCGAACGGCTAGGCCGACGAGCGCGACCTGGGATCGAACCCGCCACCTTATGTCTACCAGATTTGAGTGCAGAACCGCTCGACCGCTAGTGGGCTCCCTTCAATGAAATACAGCTAAAAAAAAAAAAAAGAAAAAAAAAACTCATCTGCTATTCCAAAAAGGGCAAATACGCATAACACTTCATAAACACAGTTTGAAATTGGCCTTATAATGAAAACCTGTTTGGATGAATAAGAATTAGGCTCTAGTTATTTCTTCTTTGCACCCACTACTGAAACCATAAAGATCGAAAACCATGAAAAAAATCGTATTAATACGAGATACAAATTCTCTGTATTTATGTAAACGATTTATTCAAAGTTTATTCTGCGTCTCGGTTAATTTTCAGAGATCTCACATAGTTTTCAAAAGTTTCATTTTGTTTTTGAAAAAGGGTGAAAAATTCTCACCCATTATTTACCTCCAATGAGAATCTTGAAATAAGACTACCTCTTTAGTGCTAGTGTTTACGAATAAAAAAGGCCCACCAGCGGCCGAGCGGTTCTGCGCTGAAAGCTTGTAAACGTGAGGTGCCGGGCTCGATCACAGGTCGCGCTCGACGGCCTAGCCGTTTGGAGTTTTCCGTGGTTTCCTCCGAAACTTGTGTAAATACGGGCTAGGACCCCTCAGAAAAAGCCCTCGGAGGGCACTCCCCCTCAGGCCTAGGACCTACAGCAGTCAATCGGTCTTATTCCCAAATCCAATCCAGTCCGTTTACAAATAAAAATGATTTCGAAAAATAGTTAGATTTTCTTTCACAAAATTCAGTATCGTAGTCTTTATAGGAAGAAAAAAAAAAGCTTTTGCTTTTCAATATGAGAATTGACTGACTTCTTAATTTTGTCAAAAATATTAAATTTAGATTTTAAAATAGTCTTAAAATAAAATAATTTTTATGAATAGTTTGAACGTTAACAATTTAATCACTGTAAAAAATTTCTGTAAAAATAAAGCACTAGATTGCTGTAAATTTGTATAGCTAGTTCTGTAAAAATAATTGAAGATTTGTAACTTCAAATCGGTTAAAAAAAATTTCCAGAAGTCTTTTGGTGCGTATGACAAGATTTATCAACTAGTCAGTTCTGATGTTTACTTTATCTAATTTTGTAAAGAAGGGTCTCTGTGATCCCAAGGCTGAACTGGATCCGACGCTCCTTCGCGCTGCGGTGGAGCGTCGGATCCAGTTCAGCCTTGGTGATCCCAACGGCGCGGTCGGCAAAGTGCAGGTCTCTGACACAGGTGATTGTGAGTTCGAATCCCGGGCTACCCAAGACCGTTTGCTTCGCATGAAAATTAATAAATTAGCTTTTGCGTGTAAATAAAATAAATAAGTTTTTTAGTGTTGTGAATTTCTCCCTGCACACATGTGTAATAATTGCAAGAAACTTTTTTAAAGCATTGGTGAAACTCAAACTTTAACTTTTAATTTTACGGTCATTGCTACTTTTTTTGCAGGTTGGTTGTATGTTTCATCACAACGTAAAATTACTGGCGATACATCATTCATCGTCTAAATGTATTTTTACGGGCTTTGACTGGAATCTCTGCAGCCGGGCTTTGTCCGTAATTTTACTGCAGCATTTTTTACAGTGTGGCCTGCGCCTTTTCCTGATCTCGCCTCAATGAAAATGGATGTTTAATCGTTGAAAAGCGACTGGCACGCCACCACTCACCAGTAACTAAGGTTGATGAATTATGGCTTTGTGTTGAAACTTCATAGAGTGCTGTTCCCGTACAAGTCATCCAATAGCTGTTTGACTCAATGCTTAGGCAGATAAGTGCTGTTATTGCTCACAGAGGTCACTGCGTTATGTACTGTTTTCTCAGTGTATATTACTCCAAATTTCTTGAAATTTTAACCAATTGTTCTTTCTACTATAATGTACGCGCCCAATAAATTTCATTCTGATATTTGCATTCCTTCTTGGTGTTGTAATTTTAATGGCCAGCTGTGTATTTGCAAGTTGGTAAATAAAGTATCCTTACTAACCCGAAGTTATTTCGTTAATTATGATGATAGAAATTTGAAACCAAGATAACTGTGTTACTTGGATTATTCAACAAACATCGGTACCTCTCACGACCCTGAGGACTTTCCCGTACGCGAGGAGATGCCATCGCAGACAAAAAAAAAAAAAAAAAAAAAAAAAAAAAAAAAAATACGCTGCTCGCAGTAACTATTTTTTAGTACATAGAGTTTTTTTTTTTTTTTTTTTTTTTTTTTACTATTTTGAATTCATTCGCATTTCATTGCTTCAATTTATTCTTTACCGTTTTGCATAATATATTTATATTAAATTTCATTATTGGCGTGAGTAGATTTTATTATTTATTACAGCGAGAGTATTGTAGTCTAATTCATCTTTATTTTACTATTCATGGCTATATTTTTATAACTTTTTAAATGAAATTGACATTGATAATATGTTTTTCCTTGAATGCTGCATGTTATTATATTTACATTTTATTACATTATATGTGTGCGTGTATGTGCGATTTTCAAATGTAATTTATATATTCTATTCATATTTATTGTACACTATACCTGAAAAAAAAAATTCTAATAATTTCAAACCGGTTAAATATTTACCTTGATTTTCTGTCAAACGATTTTATTTTTCAAACTTTAATACAATTTATTAGCGCACTTTCATCAGAAATAGTAATAACACAGAGCAAAGTTATGAGAAACAAAAATATTTATTTGCATTTTAAATGATTTTCAGTAGCATTAATACAGCGAGTTAAATAATCTGTCAAATGTAATTAATTCGATTGCACTAAAACATCTACCTTTTTGCTCACAATATTTTAATATATGCCCCTAGGAAATTATTGATTGTTGTAGTGTTTTCACATTTGTATAAATTTCTTTAATATTATCTTTCTTTTCGGAACTTAACCTTCTTAAAATGTAGCATACTATACAATTTTGATTTATATCATTTATTGTATTGAAGCTTCAATTTCGCAGATAAATGGAATGTTTTGATTTTATTGTTCTTGTATTCGCGATTTGCAATGGTACAAATTAATTGGTGCCTTTACCTTAGCCATTATTTAGAAAAATTCGGAAAAAGAAACTAGGTATTTTTTCTTAATATATATATATGCAGTTTATAATCAATTTTAAAATAACTAAATTACTTTATCAAACTATGAATTATATTAATCAGTTTGATATATTTTCTTTAAGTGTATGATTAGGTTCATTTCAGATCGTTAAAATATTAAATTATCCTTCTATCTACATCATTAAGGCCCGCCAGCGGACGAGCGGTTCTGCGCTCAAAGCTTGTAGACGTGAGGTGCCGGGTTCAATCTCAGGTCGCTCACGTCAACCTAGCCGTTCGGAATTTTCTGTGGTTTAATCCGAAAATTGCGTAAATACGGGCGAAGACCCCTTAGAAAGACCCCCCACAGTCAATCGTCCTTAATCCTCACAACCAACCAACCTACATCATAAATGTTATAATATCAATTACGTTTCCATTTTATAGGATATACATAAAAATAGCAATTGGTGTAGGGAGGCAATCAATACAATTCTATTTAATTTTAGACATTAAAATAATCAACACAGAGAACAAGTAAGAAGTACACTTAAGGTAAACATTATAAGCCTAATTTAGAAATATAATTTTCAACATTTATGAGACTAAAAATACATTTGATACAATATACAGAATTTCTTTTTATCTCTTCTTTTTTTTTAACTATATACAATCACAATACAATATCTACATTTCTCTATTAATAATTCTACAATATGTCAAACATAGGAAAAAAAAGTCTTAGAAAAACGTAGCAAAAACAAAGGTTTCTCTTTTTATCTACTTCTGAATAAGGGAACAAATTCATACGAAAATTAAACCTTCTTCTTACAAAATAAGAAAGGATAAAATATTAAAATGAAATTTTAAAAGATGTGGTAACTGGTTTTGATTAATATTTTCCCTTGTTAAATTATTATTTTCATCAAATTCAAATTCAATTTTTTTTTTCATCTGTTATCAAAATCGAAGGTATGCAATAAATGGATATATACGGTTGATGGCCAATATATATATATATATATATATATATATATATATATATATTTTTTTTTTTTTTTTTTTACACTATATTTTGAATAAAAAGTTTTTTAATAAACTTGAAAGTATTTTCATAAGTAAACTTCTCGTAGCTTAAGAATTCAATTTTTCATATTTTTTTCCTTATCATGAGTGTATGTTAAGGATGTATTTTGATTAGGAAATACGTTTTAACCCTTAAATGCACAAATTTTTATTTTGAATAAATAACACTTGAAATCAACCAGGAAATGGGTGTAGTTGATGGAAAAAAAAATAATAATACACTTTTTTTTTTTTTTTTTTTTTTTTTAATATTCAGGCAACAGTTTTCATGGTTTCCGATACAGTTTTTACAGATTTGACATATTTAAATTCCGATTTCTCAGTTTGCATTTTTTCGTGAATTCGTGATCTTCCAAATACTAAAAACTCTACAGATACTTAAGAAAATATTTAATAACATTCAGATGTTAATTAGAACCTACTTAAATAATTAGAGATGGACTTTGAAACTTATTGATTAGTTTTTGAGAGAAAAAAATTAAAAAGTGCATGCCAATATAAAATCTCAAAAAAAAAAAAAAAAGAAAGAAAAAAAAAAAAAAGGGTTTTAGTTATATTTTTATTTTTTATATTTTTTTCTTTTAAAGATATTGCAAAACCCATCCCTAATTCTTTTAAATTGGTTCTATTAAACTTTCAAAAAAAAAAAAAATATTAAGTCTTTTCTTAAATAACTGTAGAAATTTTAGCATTTTGAAGATCATTAATTCGTGAAAAAATGCAAACTGAGAAAACGGAATTTGAAGATTTCAAATCTGTAAAAAAGTGTATCAAAAACCATAAAAATTGTTGCCTGAATATATATTTTATTGAACAAGCCTAATATAGTTCAATTTATAAATATCAAGCGGAGATATAAGCTTTTATATGAAACATTCAGTGATGCCAAGTCAAAGGTTCCAAGTCTCCTTAATACTGCTGGTAAGGTCTGCAACTAGAAAATCTTTTTAGTGGTCGTAAATTAGTGTAATTCTAGTTATTTAAACTTTAGAATTTTATAATAAATCTACAGTCATTTGAAAGTATCGTAAATTATTAATATAACTTTTTCAATCATTAGTGGAGGAATTGCAATACACAACAATAACAAAAAAGTATTTAGACCTTAAACTATCATTTCTTAAATTAATTTTCGTATAAAGATGGCTTTATTACCAATAACAATTTTTAACTGCATCAATTTACGAGTGTATTCATTCGTTTTATTTTGTTTTTCAGAATGAACTTGATTTTCCGTATATATATATGAAATTCTATCTTTTTAAAACTAATTAAAATTCCGTTGAGTTAGAAGTATTAATGAGCATTTTTTAATCATAAAAAAGGTTTTTTTTTTTTTTTCTTAAGTTTTAGAAAGAAATATTTATATTGATGTATAAACAAAATAACTGAAATAATGAATGCCATTCTCTTCTTTATTGCTTCCCATTAAATTTATTTATCATTTAATAAAACTAAATTGCTTTAAAAATTCCGAAAATAACCTGAATTTATTTCCATATTCAAGTATTTCTGCTGCTCTTCCAAATTTATTTTAAAAGCATTTTGCATACACTACTTTAAAAAAAAAAAAAAAAAAAAGCAAGTTTAATGAAAAAATAATGTACTTTAATTTACAGAAGAAAAAAAAAAGAAAAAAAAAAATTAAAGGTATTCATTCCCCCCTCTAAAAAAAGGTTTCTTTAAAAATAAATAAATAAATACATAACCTTATTAACTTGCTACGAATCTTCATTTTTTTTTCCTTTGGAATAAATATTTAATAATTCATCTTAGCTAAAGTTTATTTCAGACGAAATGACAGGAAGGGAATTTTATTTTTCAATTTTATTTATTTATTTATTTAATCGCCATGTTATTCGTCTGAAACAGCTCATGTCAACAAACTCATTAGTTTAAGACTTTTTTAAATCTATTTTTTTGTATTCTTATAGAACTTCTATATTTTGCTTTAATTGCGTACTCTAGACATCTCCGCAGAATATCACCTAATGTCAACAGAAATCATTACATGATCTATCATATTTTAATCTCAAAACTGTTTTTATTTTTTTATTTTTTTATTTATTTATTTATTTATTTTATTTATTTATTTTATTTTATTTTTTTTTTTTTGTTAAGATGATTTATAACTTTTTATATAGTTGAAGATAACTTTTTTTGTTTGTTTGTTTGTTTCAGTATTTAAGTGAAAGAAATTGTTTATGTAAATAAATATCAGAAATAAAGTGTTCACTTAAATTTTTAAGGGGACAGACTACTTTTAAAAAAGAAAAAAATCAACTTTCAGAATTTAAAAATAAATAAATAAATAAATGCATGTACAAACTTTCTTTTTATGTGTGTGTGTGTTAATTAGTATGACACTACTCTATTGATTAAAAATATTATTTTGGTTTACTTTAAAATAGAAAATTACTTTTATAGTTGATTATTATTTTTTTTTTTTTTTTAATTCAAAGGCATATTCTCACTGCTTGCATGATATTTCAAAACGTATTTGAGATATGAACTTAAACTTTTTCTCAACCATACATTTTGACATAACTAGTGGATCTGCAGATCAGGAGCCTCAACGTCTTATTTGCATGAGACATTATTCAATAGGTCATTTTTATTTATTCCTTATTATATAATAGTATATATTGATTCGATCGACTTATTACCATAATCAGATACATTCCTGAAGGGGGCTGCCACCCCCCTCAACCCCCTGCTCTATCTCTCTTTCTATACCTATTTCTATATCATATAAAGTGTTACGGAATTGTAAATAATTGCATTTATTTTTCTATAAATTTTTTCAAAGATGGTTAGAAAGTCGATAAAATGCTAATTTTGTGCATTTCTAGTCGTTTTAGCGTTAAAATAGCATAATTTTCCTTTAAAAATGCATTAAAAAGCTCCAATAAGGGAAGAAATGGATTTGGCGCCAAATTTGGTGGCTGTTTCCCTCCTTGGTGATTTTTTTGGCGACCTTGGCGAGAAAATCCTTATTAGGGACATACAAATATGGAAGCTCTAATCTCATTGGCTGATGAGATACGAGAATTTTCCAGAACAGTCAGTGTTCGATAGAATAGTATAAAAGGAGCATTTTTTTAGCCAAGGTGGCCAATCTCAGATCTGTGTCAGTTTCGTCAAATGCTTGCTTTGCTTTGAGCCTCTTTGAATGAGACTTACTTTATGTGTTATTGATAAACATTTTGTAATGTTGTTTTGCTGTTAACGGCTGTTGCTTAAGCTATGTTTACTGGTTGAATTGAATCTGATACTTGGTTTATAGACCTGTATTTTTCTAGAACTTTCTGTGAATAAATCACTGAATTTTTGCAAGTTTCATCTATCATTCTCGGACAACTTACGAATCCCCAAGTACGAAACAATATGTATTCTTAATAAACGACGGTCTTGTATTATTTCCCTGAAATTCATAAATACCAAATTTTATAACTATCAAATTTCAAACAAAAAAATTACATAGCATATCGGAAATATTTTGCGTAACCGTTAAACTAATTATCAATTCTCTGCCCACAATTTTCAGCAGGAAAACATGCTTTTAAAATTCTAATAAAATTTCATTATATTTGATGGGGATGCAACCATGTTAAAATACACTTTTAGGAAATACCGTCTATAGACCGTAATAGTACGAAATTCCTTTATGTATCCCGGAAAAGTAGCCACAGTCATTATAAACGCCAATAATAAGAATAAACCTAATTAAGTATAACTCATTAATTTTTCAAACTAATTTGACATCATTTGGATGATTACAGTACATACTCGGAATTATTTTCTGTGGTTCCATACATTATTTAGTCTATACATAACCTTTTTTAAGAGTAAACATGATTTTAAGCATATTTATAATGTATGTTATCTTTATTAATTTCAATTGAGCATAAACGCATTAAAGTGCGCGCTTAAATTAAAAATTTGTCCATAGGCACTAATGTTACGAAATTCTTTCGTGTGTCATTGTAAATGAACCATAAACGAAACAGAAATCTTACTCAGGTACGCTTGTTTCATTTTCATCATTGCAAAATAATGATATAAAAATGCGTTTAAACGAAATTCACCCCATACGCCGTAATGTTAAGAATTTTGGCTTGTCACTGTACACAGTTTATAAAAAATATAGCAATAAAAATTATACAGCTGCTTATATGCAAATCTAGAATGTGTGCCCCAATTTGCAAGTCAATCGAAGGGATTTTTGTTGCCGCTATCGCGGTAGATACAGATTCTTCCCATTGGCCGTAATGATAGAAAATTTTTGGCGTGTCCCTGTACACGAACTACAAATGGAAAACACACCTAAAACTATACAGCCGATTCCGTTGGGCTCATGAACATGTGTACCAAATTGCAAGTCAATAGCCTGATTTTTGTGGCCGCTATCGCGGTACATACAAATTCCTCCCATAGGCCGTAATGATAAGAAAAACTTTGGCGTGTCCCTGTACACGAATTAAAAATGGAATACCCATCCAAATCTATACAGCTGATTTCGTGCGGCACATGAACACGTGTACCAAATTGCATGTCAATAGCGGGATTTTTGTGGCCGCTATTGCGATACATACAAATTCCTCCCATAGGCCGTAATGATAAGAAAAACTTTGGCGTGTCCCTGTATACGAACTACAGATGGAATACATACCAAAAACTATACAGCTGATTTTGTGGGGCTCATGAACATGTGTACTAAATTTCAAGTCAATAGCGCTATTTTTGTGGCCGCTATCGCGCGACAGACAGACAGACAGAAAGACACACAGACACAGCACAAAACCGTTTGAGTCTCAACAGAGGGCCTCCACTGACGTTTCGGCAATGAATAAAAAAGAAAAAAAATAAGAAGTTCCGTTCTATAGAAAAAATTATGATTGTAGAAATATAAAAAAATTTAATGGTAATTTCATATTACAAATTTAATTATTAATTAAACTCCATATTATTAAAATATTTAAAATCTTTTAGTTCAGATTTTTAATTTGAATGTTTCGTTTTATTTAATGTAAAAAAATATAAGGATAAAGGATATTGTAATTGGGATATCCTGCGCTCAGTGAGAAAGTCAGAGCCTGATTAAGGGGAAGCACTCATTATTTATACTTACACCGTTATTTTTTAACAAATACTTTCCTCCTACAATAAACAGAAAATTCTCATTAAAAATTATTTTAAAAGAATTCTGGTGTCTAATAACGGTGAGTAAATTGGATTGTTTTACACCGTTCATTTTTTATAAAAAATATTTCCTCGTCAAAGCGTGGAATTTCTGTGGCATGAAGTAAAAAATAATTGTAAAAATATTCCGGTGATAGCGGAGATAATGTGTGCTTCCCCCTTAATTAGGCTCTGGAGAAAGTATTCTTGATTTAAAAAAAATAGCAATCAGCAATAAAAATAATTTTCTTTTTAAAAGTAAACCAAGATAATATTTTTAACCAACAGAGTGATGTCATGCTTGCTAACACAAAAAAAGGTTTTGTTTGTACATGCATTTATGCTTTTTTTTTTAAAAAAAATTCCGAAAGTTGATCGAAAATTTCATCTTTTTTTTTTTTTTTTTTTTTTTTTTTTTTTTTTTTTTTAAGTAGTCTGTCCCCTTAATATGCAAAGTTTTATTTTAAGGCAATTAGTTTTGTATACATGCAACGCATGATTACAGAAATTATATATATATATATATTCAAAAAAAATAAAGAAAAAGAAAAAAAAAAAAAAAAAGAAAGAAAGAAAAAAGAAAATGTTAAAAAGAATATTTCCAATTCTTAACATTTAATTCATCGATATTCTTGTCCTTATAAAGAAATATACTTAAAAGCATCAATAGATTAAAAAAAAAAAAAAAAAAAAAATCTTTATTTTACATTGTAAAGCTTTAAAAATTATGTATTGATACAGATTGATTAAAGTTTTTAATCATCAATTAAATACAGTTTTAAACGCGAAAGTCTTATTTTAAATACACCGTAACAAAATTTTGCATATATGTTCATTTTTCTTTCATATCCTTTAAAAAAATCTGGTGTGAAACAGCCACACGATTTCCATTACCCACTGTTACACGTATTATATGCATTTTCTGGAGATAATATGAACAGAAGACATAAAAATGACTTAAGAAGTAGTTGAAACCAGTGTTGTGCAAGTTCACGAAAAAAAAAATGAACTTGTTCAAAATCAAGTTCATCGTGTAAAAAACGAGTTAGTTCGCGCTTAAATTCATGTCTGAAAGAAATGAACGCGCACAGTTCATTTTTAAAAACGAGCAAAACTCATTAAAAGTTCATTTTTACGTACATGTTTTTTTTTCGCTTTTCTAAATAGATTTTATTCTCTGTGAACACTTTCATAGGTAATTTCGCTTTTTCTAAAATTACCAATTACCATGAAAATTATTCTTAATTTAACGCTTAATTGAACTTATAAACTTATAACTCTTAATTATAACTTATTAATTCAATTGTAGTAAAAATGTATTTAGCAAACACTTCTGAATGATGTACCTAGAGGTCTGCCCGGGCCGGGCTCCCGGCCCGAGCCCGAGCCCGACCCGGCTCGGGCCGAATTTTTGAATTTGCTCTCGGCCGGGTCAGGCTCGGGCTTAAAATATTTTTCGGGCTCGGGCTCAGTTTTTTTGTGTATATTCGGGCCGGGCCGGGCCTGAATGAAATTTTCTCCGGGCCGTGTCGCCCCGTATCTTTTACTGGTTTCCTCGTTAATCAACAAAAAAGGAAAATGATAAAATATTTCTTCAGTCATTTATTTTACGTAATTTTACAGGCTTGTATGTCACATAAAGTTCTATTTTGTTAAAAAAGTGTCTGTAACGTCAATTTAATTGTCTATCAGTCTGTCGTTCCGAAATCTGATTTTTCGCAAATATTTTTAGCATGCCTCAAAATTAATATATTTTATGTAAAGTAATATTGGATGGTTTCCTATTCAAAATAGTATGCATGTCACTACCAGTTTGCGTTCATGTACATAACAAAAGAAATTAGATACATTACTGTGTATAAGGGTTTGTTTCTTATGATCTGTTGAGTTTAGGTGGTATAAACGCAATAAAAATCTTTCCGCTGTAACTTTTTCTCTAAGGCTCCTTTTCCTTTTCTCCAGTGGACGAAAGTAGCATCATTTTTATCATGGGCAAAAGCAACTTTTCTATTGAATATGGTTGGATTAACATTAAAGTTTTGTTTACCGGAGCACATGAAAGATTCGAATACATTATAGTATATAAGAGGAAATGGTTGAAAGTGCATTTTCAGTAGTATTAACCATTTTAAGCACCTTCCTATATTGTTTGATGAATGCTAATATTTTCGATTTTACTTTCTGTTTGTCTTTGTGCCTTGTCTATAATAATGAATTTCTGTTTATATATAATTGTCTTGTAAAATTTCAGCAGTTTTGTTAAAGAACGTACTATTGTTTGGTTATATAAAACCTCTGCAAAACACATACTAAAAATCTTTTTTATAAAAAGGCATTCTTTTTTTTTTTTTTTTTTTTTTTTTTGTTATTTTACATACTTTTGAATCGGGCCGGGCCGGGTCGGGCCATAAACCGTCAAAAAATAAACGGGCCGGGCCGGGCCCGGGTCTCATTTTTCGACTTCATACCAGGCCGGACCGGGTAAGCAAAGCTTTCGTACGGACCGGACCGGGCCCGGGCCTTGAAATTCCGGCCCGTGCAGACCTCTAAGTGTACCCACTGTTTTTGTATGGTTTTTTATTCTCAAATTTCCAATACGTTTGTTTATGCACATGAGAAAACATATTAATAGGAGACAAATTCCATCATTTAGAGGTTCCGTTGTTTTAAATCAGTGTTGTGAAGGACCGCATTCATGAGTTTATAAATAATCTCTAAAAAATAAAGAGTTAAATTGAACACGTGTCATTTGTATTAAATATATTTAAAACACTTTAAACACACGTAAATATAAATTTATTTAAAAGATGTTAAATTTTTTTTATCCAAAGCTTTTCGCTTTAATAGTAAAGCATCATCAGGGATTTATGATTCGTTTCCATTGCGCAGTTTTAAATATGTTTTCTTTTTACAGTCAACAGTTAAGTCTTTTAATAACGTGATATATTTTAAATATCAGCAAAAAACAATATGAATTCCGGTAGAGGTTGGACCAAGGAGTTAAGAAAAGTGAGAGAAGCTGGAACTATTGCATATCATACGAGGTTATTGTAGGAGAAAAAACATCATGAATTAGCAGAAATAAACTATTAACTATTTTATAATATTGTGCCAAATTATTGGTAAAATTGCAGCATCTTTGGAATTTATTGCATTTTTGCATTTAATTATATGAATAGCTTCGGAAATGTAAAGTTCTTGGATATTAGATGGTGCTGTAACAATTTTGGCTTTATCCCATATAGGGTTGGCGTTTGTGTTGGCATAGATGAAGTCGACTAGAGTAGAACTATTTGCTTCTTTGATATTTCGTATATGTTCTTGTATTCTTTTATTTAAAGTCCTCTTGGTCTGTCCAATATAATAGAAAAGTTCTTTATTGCTTTCTATGGGAATTTGATAGACTCCTCCAGTGGGTCCATTTAAGTCGCGGTCATGAAGGGTTAATTGTTCAATAGTTATAGGTGAACTGAATGGGATAAAGAAATTAAATTTACGTTGTATATAATGTTTAAAGCTATAGAATTCTTTACAGAAAGGGAGACTATTAGTGTAACGAAATTTTAGAGTTGAATCTAGAGTGGGATTATTAGGTTTAATTAGCATGCGATTTTTTATTCTATTAACTAATCTTATAATACTATATTTACTATATCCCGCAGCAGTACCTATTTGAATAATATTGTTAATTTGTTGTTTTTCATTAAATTTAAAAGTGGTATAATTTATAGCTCGGGTAATGTAGGAATTAAAAAAAGCATTTTTATAATTAGTAGGATGAGCTGAATCAGCTGGGATCGGTAAAGGGATAAATGTGTTTTTGGAAAGGACGTCAAACCATATAGTTGTGTTATTTTCGTTACGATGTATCTTAAAGTCAAGAAACGGAAGCGTACGATTGATCTCAGTTTCAAATGTAAATTTAATCGATGCAATCTGAACATCCGACGTTGTGTATTTGATTATATAAAAAGAAAATTGCAGGTATTATTTACCTAAGAAGTTGGTTTGCATTACAGTTATTTCTGAACTTTGATGATTATTTTCAATATGTCGATATTTTCACGTTTTAAGAATTTACGATATAAACTTAACAAATTCCTTTTACGTTTGAAATTCCTTAAAGATTGCAAAAACCTTAATATAGTACCAAGATCTCTATTGATTAACCATAAATCCTTCCCTCCAGCCTGTAAACATATAATTTTTACTGCACAAATGAAGTTGCTAAAAAATGCTATTCGGAACTTAAGAAAATCTATTATAACTCTTGAAACCGAAACTTATTATTGCTTTTTGAAACTTACAAACCTTGCTCAACCAGAAGACCTCGATACTTTCTTACAAAATATGTTTCTTAGTATGGATAAATTCCAACATCAAATGACTTTAAAATATAATTTAAAAATTAAAAAACTTTTGTATTTACAAAGTACAGTATCTAAAAAGTTTAAAGACTTCAATAAACCGGAAAATTTTCTCAATCTTTTCAACTACAAATTCACCTCAAAAGAACTGGAATTACTCAATAAATGTTCGAACTTTGCTCCTAAACCTCGCCTAAATCCTGTAAACGTTATTCCTAAATTTGAAAATATTATAAAAGATATTCCTAAGGAGCATCAAGATCAAGTACGGGCTTCTGCAGTTTTCTCATTAAATAAGCATCTTAACAGCAATAGTGGGTCCAATAATCAAAATCTTTTTATTTCAAAACAAATTAAAACTAACAAAAATGTAAGATTATTACTTGCTGATAAATCTAAACAAATCGTTGCCCTTAATACAGATGATTTCCACGATAAAGCTCTTGCAGCTATTAATGACTTAGCCTGTATTATAATTAAAACTAATCCTATTGAAAATTTTACTAGTAAAATTCAAAAGTTCATTCATAAGTATATTGATTTAATTGCTCCACAAAGTATCAAATTTCCTTTATACCCGTCTATTCCTAAAATATTTTTTTAAAATTAAAACTCATAAAATTAACCACCCGTTTCGTCCCATTGTTTCCAAATGCAATAGTCCTTCATTTTTTCTAGAAAAATTTCTCGCAAATTTACTTAAACCATTAGTACTTAACGACCCACATATTGTAAAATCCGGTTTGGAAGCTAAAAGTAGAATTCTAAATACTACATTTACCCCTACAGATAAATTTTTCAGTCTTGACGTTGTTTCCTTATTTCCGAATATTCCTTTAGATTTAGTTAAATCCATTATCCTTGATAAATGTACTGCTACACCATCACTTAACCCTTTTCTCAAATTTATTTGTGAAGCGTTTGACCACATTAATGCTAATAATATCTTTTTGTTTAATAAAGTGATATATAAACAAACTTTTGGAGCCCCGATGGGTTCCCCTCTTAGTCCTATTTTAGCAGATTTATTACTCATTGAATTAGAAAAACGCGTATTTGAAACATCCATACTCAAACCTACTATATATTTGCGATATGTTGACGATATTTTTATCTCCTGGCCTTATTCAAAAAATGCACTTCTTAATTTGATTGTCTCAACAACCAATTTCCATCGATTAAATTTACATTTGAGACTGAGATCAATAGTACGCTTCCGTTTCTTGACCTTAAGATACATCGTAACGAAAATAACACAACTATATGGTTTGACGTCCTTTCCAAAAACACATTTATCCCTTTACCGATCCCAGCTGATTCAGCTCATCCTACTAATTATAAAAATGCTTTTTTTAATTCCTACATTACCCGAGCTATAAATTATACCACTTTTAAATTTAATGAAAAACAACAAATTAACAATATTATTCAAATAGGTACTGCTGCGGGATATAGTAAATCTAGTATTATAAGATTAGTTAATAGAATAAAAAATCGCATGCTAATTAAACCTAATAATCCCACTCTAGATTCAACTCTAAAATTTCGTTACACTAATAGTCTCCCTTTCTGTAAAGAATTCTATAGCTTTAAACATTATATACAACGTAAATTTAATTTCTTTATCCCATTCAGTTCTCCTATAACTATTAAACAATTAACCCTTCAAGACCGCGACTTAAATGGACCCACTGGAGGAGTCTATCAAATTCCCATAGAAAGCAATAAAGAACTTTTCTATTATATTGGACAGACCAAGAGGACTTTAAATAAAAGAATACAAGAACATATACGAAATATGAAAGAAACAAATAGTTCTACTCTAGTCGACTTCATCTATGCCAACACAAACGCCAACCCTATATGGGATAAAGCCAAAATTGTTACAGCACCATCTAATATCCAAGAACTTTACATTTCCGAAGCTATTCATATAATTAAATGCAAAAATGCAATAAATTCCAAAGATGCTGCAATTTTACCAATAATTTGGCACAATATTATAAAATAGTTAATAGTTTATTTCTGCTAATTCATGATGTTTTTTCTCCTACAATAACCTCGTATGATATGCAATAGTTCCAGCTTCTCTCACTTTTCTTAACTCCTTGGTCCAACCTCTACCGGAATTCATATTGTTTTTTGCTGATATTTAAAATATATCACGTTATTAAAAGACTTAACTGTTGACTGTAAAAAGAAAACATATTTAAAACTGCGCAATGGAAACGAATCATAAATCCCTGATGATGCTTTACTATTAAAGCGAAAAGCTTTGGATAAAAATTTTTTAACATCTTTTAAATAAATTTATATTTACGTGTGTTTAAAGTGTTTTAAATATATATTTAATTCATGAGTTTAATTAAAACATTTTCAGTTTTGAGTTGAATTTCGCTCGTTTTTTAAATTATGAACTTGAGCTGAGCAAAGTTCGTTTTCTCATGCTTTTGAGCGGGAAAAGCAATTCAAACTCAAACTCATACGGATTTTGAAAAAATTTTGTATTCTTGGTAGCCAATTCTTTCGACCCTTTTAATCGCAAGAGAGGACGCATTTCTAACAAGAGAGAAACGCATCGGGTCGGGTAATCGCTTATTACCTGCTTTGCTCTCGGGTGCTGGTAAAATTTGCATTAATTTTTATTCGCAAAATGTTTTCTTCGAAGATTGTTTTATGCTTTACTTATGAATCTAAACTTTTAAATGAAGAGATTGTATGACATTGTCTTCCTTCCTAGTAATTTAAAGACATGACTGATAACATGAATTTAATTACATTTACTTCAATATTAATACTTAACGTTTATATGGAAAACTACAGAGGCTGTTCGCACATTTTTTAGACGATTTTGATGGAGTGTAATGAAGCAATTTCACTCATATTTCGTGTTTTAATTGTTCAGTTTGATAGCCCTTGTTCTTAACTATCATTCTACATCGTAATGTCTATGATAATAATGCTTTTTATAATATCGGAAGAGGTATATTTTTCTACTCCTCTTGAACGGCTTTCCAAAGTCCACAAAGCGTTGTAGTCGGTGTTTGGA
This sequence comes from Salticus scenicus, assembly GCA_963930645.1. Taxonomy (NCBI): domain Eukaryota; kingdom Metazoa; phylum Arthropoda; class Arachnida; order Araneae; family Salticidae; genus Salticus; species Salticus scenicus. Next base: position 286,568,437 of record OZ005650.1, on the reverse strand, counting down.
TAATGTTGATTTTAAGAGTCAAAAAACACAAAAATCCAACAGTGATACATCAGGTGATTTAGCAGGAATATCAGTGAAGGGTATGGTTTTAATTCCCGTTTTTTGTTCCATTTTTTTCTAGAAAAGCAATTGCGGATTGCGATGCGTGGCTGCTTGTTTTGTCTTGATACAGTTCAACGGATTGATAGCATTGTGGATAAAGATCTGGATTTTCATTTTTAAAAATTGGAATTAAAATATGTTCTTGATAGTATTTAGAGCTGATTTTGACATTTTTGTCACTTTTTTTTTTTTTTTTGCTTTTATCTTGCGCTTGTATGAAAAACCAGTGGCAATCATAAATCCTTTAGAAAAACTTTCTTTTGATGCTTTGAACCATGTAGCAAAAATTTTTTTCTCCACTTTTGTGATAATAAATTGATCTTTTTTTATTGCAACCACTTAAATAGACCCAAGATTCATCTATTGTTGCGACATTTTTCCATTTTTCTCCTGATAAATGCTTTTCATAAAGATTTCACTAAAAACTCTCTTTGGAAAGAGCGGAAACCTATCCTTCCATCCGCTGCCTTTTTAAAAGCGCATTTTTGCATCTAAACAAAAATTCTAAATATCAGAAGATAAATAAAACTTCCAAAAATTTAACTGTTGTAAAAATAAAATTCTCCATGCAAACGATTTTTTCTTACTGCGAAATAAAATCGTCTAAAAAATGTGCGAACAGCCTCTGTATTCTTTTTTTTTTTTTTTCAAACCTATATTTGCTTCCTTATTTTACTGTCAAAATACTTGGAACAGTGGATTTTTTAAATATAAGTTTTAATACAGCTAGAAGTTTGTTTATATTTAGATAAATACATTGTTGTAATATTTTTATGCAATATTTAATTTTCTGAAAGGTTTCTTCAATAGTATAATTGTAGTTTGTGTAAAAGAGCTTTTATTCAGTTTATTATATAACACAATTTTAACAATATAGCGGGTCAGAAGCTGCAGGTTCAGTTCGCGTTGAAGGTCAAAAGACATTTTGCAGGTCGGGTCGGCTGCGAGTCAAGTTTACTCGAACCACGCAGTCTAAGCCAGTGCTTTCATAAGAAGAAATATAAATACCGCTGATCACCTGGTGCAATTGAAGACTTAAATGCCCTATCCAGTAGGCTACCCTTTTCCCTGCTGCAGAAATGTTTTCGTGCCCAGTTTTCCGCGATATTATACTGTTGTCAATTTTGTATTTCAGTTTTCATGCAAGCAAATCCATGCTATTTCAATAACACAATTTTTTGCGAAATACCTCCTATTATGAAAAATTATGGAAGTTCTACGAGTGATTTAAGAAAAGTTTTAAGAAATACTTTCATTATAAATAAAAATATAAAGATTTAAAAGTATAATATTAAATCCCAATAATTAAATTCTGTTTGCTAGTATCATAAAGGATATTTTAAAACTAGCTGTACATTAAAAAAAGAGAGAGAGAGAGAATCTTTAGTTTAGTACACGTATATTTGAATTTTTGTGGATGTATTCGTGGATATATATATTCATTTCGGGGGGGGGGGGGGGAAAGAAGCATTAAGATAATTTAAATTAGATTATAAATAGCTTGTTGTAATAAGAAGGATTATTATTCTATTTTTATTTATTTGGTTTTTTTTTCTTATTTTTTCTTTTATTTATTTATTTTTAATTATTATTATTTGCATTTTCCAGAAAATATTAAAAATAAAATAATCATTGATATAAAATCTACATCTCTGACATGAAATTATTTCAATAAAATCAATGCATTTTTATTTTTAGTATTAAAAATATAAACAGACATTAAAAACTATACTATTATTCTATTTAATCTATGTGTAACATGCGTTAAACCAGTAATCCTTGTCTAAATCTTTTAATTTTTAAAGATGCTATGTTTCAATGCAAATGTTATAAAATAAAGGTTATTTTCATGTATAAAGATAAAGAATCATTTTCACAAATAACAGGAATCTCATTATTTTTAATGAAAAAAAAAAGAATCTATGGATATGGACTCAGTGTGTTCAGGCCTATAGAGCAAGGTATCAATACTCCTGTGATAGCAGATTCTTTCACTGATTAGCATCGTCTTTATCTGAGAAATGAAATGTCCAGTAAGAGGGCGGCAATTTGTCGCACTGCCTAGGGCTGTGGGGGTCTAGTACATCTCCCGTGCCTCTGGGAGGTATTGCTTCGTGGCACCCGCGAGCAATGTAATGTTCTAATAATATTTTAATAGTATTGTAGAATGCAGGAAGTTGTTTGCTGCCGAAGTATTGAGTACTACGCAACAAAAGATTCTCACTTTTTTTTTTTCTTTTGAATCCAATACAATGTTGCTGTGTACATCATTTTGTCGGAGATCGGAGACGACCGACTAGGATACTCATAAAGAATATTTGCGCTCCTCTTACAAATTACCTTTAACACATATGTTCGAACTGTGCTGCTGAAAACACGAATCAAATCCCTCTCTTCAAAAATGGTCAACAGATTTACTGAAAATCACTCCTCTGTATAAGGAAACTTACCACTTAACTGCTATTTATAATAAAATGTATTTATTCGAAATATTTCCAAGAAATTTTATAAACATGTTTAATTTGTTGTGCCAAAAAACTTATACCTCAGATTTATCGATATATATTACTATGTAAAAGGATGAGTTTTTATTTTTTTTTTTTTTTAACTGATTTAAGCTTTTATTAAGATTTATTTTTAGTTCTGCAAAAAAAGACATTTAATAAAGTTTGAGCTTTATAAATCAAAGATTAAATTTTATGATGTATATATTGTTTACATAATTAAAGGTTATAAATGGTCAAGTTAGTGATTTTTTTTTCTTAATTGATTAAATAAAAGATAAAATTTCTTAAAGCTAAAATAATTTCTGTAATAATGATACTTTTGCCATCCAAATTCCGGTATTTTATTTTATTGCCCTCCCCCCCCCCCCCACACACACACATAAAGTTTCAACATATATTTATTTATTTGTTTCTTTCCTTTCAGTCACATCCCTATATTTTAATATTTGTGTCGAAAAAAAAATCTAAAATTTTAATTGTATTTTTTTATTATTCAAAATTAATTGTAAAATTGCTGTTAATTTGAGGTTCAATATAACACTTTCAGATCCTTTTCAATTGATATTTCTTGAATATACATTCTAAAATTAAAAATGGTTTGAACTAAGAAATTTTATTTTTATAATTTTGAAACAAATTAAAATAAATACTTTTCTTGCTATAGTAAAATTTTCGTGTATATGCTATTAACAATAGCAGAGATTAAGTTATGAGTGAGAAAATCTTGCATTTGAAACTATTAGATAGTCCTATAAACTCCTTTTAAATTGATTTCATACAAATATGTTCAAATTTTGATACCTAGTGATTCCACGAAGATTTGAGAAGTTTACAAAAACTACACATTTTTTCTCACTAATATTTCTGAAGAAATCGAATAAATCTTAAATCCTATTAAAAAAGTGAGAGAGAGAGAGAGACTAATACTATTATTAGTATGTAGTATTTTGTAGACGAAACTTATACAAAAAGATCGCTCATATTTTTTTTTTTTTTTTTTTTTTTTTTTTAAGAAGACATTATTTCATGTTTATTGTTTATTGATATAAGGCGATTTCTTTGAATTTTTGGAAAATGCAGATAAAGACGAACGAATCGTTTTTTATGAACGCTTGCTAACGAGACCCCCCCCCCCGCCCGAAACCTTACACACACAATGTTTAAACAAACTGGTACGTTTGGTAAATTTCAAACCTGGTTGGCAAACACTTTTCAGTCAAAAACTATAATGCATTTACAGATTCTAATTTTTTATTCCTTCCCCCTCCCCTTTTTTACTTTATTCTATATTCAATAGAAGAAATTATTAGATTCGTAAAAATTTTCGGCTTCCGGTTTTCGATGGATTTACACGCTTTGAGAGGTCCAGAAGACGATTTGACGATTTTTAGAAAATGTCTGTCCGTGTGTGTGTGACAAAAATGTTTGGGAACTGTATCTCAGGAACTACAGCACAAAATCGCATGTAAATTTATATACAGATGTACCTTGACCAAAATTAGAGCCTACCAAATTTTGGTATCAATTTCTCAAGAGGTGGCGCTGCTGGATCGCGATTCCCACAGTTTCATGGAAGCTATATCTCAGGAACTGCGGCACGAAATTGCATATAAATTTGTTTGCTGATGCATTTGGATCCAGATTAGTGCCTGTCAACTTTCGGTGTTCATTACTCAACAGGTGGCGCTGCTATACCACGATTTCTACAATTTCAGGGAAGGCTATATCTCAAAATCTGCTGCACGAATTTGCATATAAATTTATATGCAGATGCACTTTTTTAATTAAAATCAGTAAGAAGGTGATATAAAGACAATTATTCTCTTTCAATCTGCTCCTAGATCCCTCCTTCCGCCAGGTATATACTAAGTGAAAGTAGTACCAATTTAATTGATTGAAATTTCTAAAAATGTATTATGAAAATAATTCTTTAAATTCCTTCTTTGATGTTTATTGTTTTTGCGATTTGCAAATTGCAAATTGCACAAATGCCCTTTTTTCCTATGCCCTTTTTTCCGGGTGCCCTTTGTACCAGTGCCTTTTCTTTCCAAGTGCCCTTTTTCCGGGATCCATTTTGCACAATTACTCTCTTTTCTGTCCTTTTCTTCTTCTTCCCTTTTTATATTTCAGACAGAAATATTTAATATGAGTTTGAGTTTGAATTGCTGTTTCACTCTCAAATTCGTGAAAAAACGAACTTCGCTCAACTCAAGTTCATAATTTAAAAAACGAGCGAAGTTCAACTCAAAGCTCAAAATTTTTGAGCTACGCTCATGAACGCGTTCGTGCACGACATTGGTTGGAACATAAAATTTCCGGTAAGAGATATTTTATACACATGTAAAGACATATAAAATTAAGCTTACGTATAGCGAGGTAAAAAACAAGAAAAAAAAATGATAGAGTTATTTTTTGAAACACCAATTTCCAAGATTTAAAACTGACCTACCTAAGCAGGAAGACTGTTAATTTTCCTCTAATAATCACGTAATGCATGAGAAAGGAATGGATTTATATAACAATTTTCTAGAAAATCGTTAGAGCCGTTTTTGAGATACCAACTTTTACCAAAAATCATTTATTGACCGGAAAACAATAATTACATACAAAAGGATATTTAAAAGTGAGTTAAAAAGGCTAATTTGAAAAACTTCCGTGCAGCCGTTTTTAAAGAAACGCGCTTGCGAGACCTGAAATCAAGCTATTTATACAGGAAGCCTATCAATTTTTCTGAACTAACCAACTTTATAATTCGAAAGGACATCTAATAGAGTGTTTATATAGCAACTTTGAAGAAAATCGTTAGAGCCGTTTTTGAGATATGGACTTACAGTCCCACTTCCGGTTTTTCAATTTTCACCAAAATTTGGAAAATTCATCTGTACACCCGACCTGTCCCATTTCTGAAGTTTTGTAGTTCTGTCTTTATTAGTTTCGGAGATATGTTAGCCAGAAGATTCAGCTCTTATACACATACATACATACTGACCAATTGCCAAAAACCACTTTTTTGACTTGGGGTACCTTAAAACGTGTAAATCAGGTGAAATCTCGATATCGAATTTTTGAACCGAATACAACGCTTCCATTACCTACGGTAGTAGGGTAATGGAAGTAAAAAGAAGAAGGAGGAGATTGTTGATGAATTGCCATTGTTAGTCACAAAACTGTTTAATTTCAAAACCAAAATGGGCTATAAGCGACTCTCAATAAATTATATTATTTAAACGTTTTTTAGTAAATCTGTGCTTAGTATGTATAAAATTGCATGCATATATTTATTTACTTTAAGGACTTACAACAACATAATAATCAATTTAAAGCTATTTAAAATACGCATGAAACATTTGAAGTCCAGTGTTTCTCCACTTTTTCATTAAAAAAGAATATTTCTTTCTCGGGGTTATTCTTTATGACATGCCGCATTCATTTAAGTTTATATAAATAAATTTAGGATAATATGAGGTTTAAAATTATAATATTAAAAAATATATAAATAAATTTTAACTTTCAGAATATCTTAACAGATCTCTCCCCTTTAGTCGCTTGTTTTTATCACTTCATTCACTTCGGTGAATTAGTAGTAGAATTTGCATATTTTTCTGTGATTTTAAAGTTAATAAATAAATTAATTTTTTTTTAATCTATTAAAATCTCTATTTCAAATTATGATACTTTTTATTTATTTATGATATGCCTTTTTAAGATTAAATTTAACTTCATGAAATAATCAAATTAATCAATAATATATTCATTAACACAGGTCTAAATATAAAAACCGTTTCAGTAGAATTTTCAGCTTCCTTTTCCTAAAATTTCTAATAGAAGTGTATTCTAATTTTCAGATTTTATTTAATTGTAAAAACTTTCATATTTATCATTAGCCACGTTATCAACTATCTCCTTGGATATTGTTATAAAAAAACTTTTTTTACAATGCAGCATTAATTTCATCGAAATGATATGTTTCATAAATAACAATGGATAGCATCAGTTTACTTTAAAAAAAACTTGAGTTGAGTGCAGACGAATGTGTAACATTTTTATTGCAACACATTTTTCAATATTCCAAAAAGTTACGGCTAAAGTACATTATAGTGAAATTAAATCCCACTAAAAACAATTTCTTTAATTTTTAGTAATTAATAAAATGTTTCATTCATTGAAAATAAAAATATTATTTCTCATAACTTTATTTTCCTCAGAAAAAGTATATCCCTACTTTAATATTAAACCTCTTGAAAGCGAAATTTGGAGGTGGTAAACGGAATTGTGTCAGAAAATGACGTTATTTTGAAGTAACTGCGAAAAAGTAATTGTGTTCTATTAATTAAAATGATTTATATATTTAAAGAAAATCAAGGTTTTTACACTCAAGGTATTCACCACAAATATCATAAATATATTTTTAAAACACTTAAAATATCGTAAGCATAGGGTTCTCCCAAAGAGAATTTTAATAGCGCTTTGTTGTTATTATCATTATTATTTTAAACTTGACTAATGGTTGATATCTTTCTTTAAAAAATTACTATATATTTCTGGTATCCAAATTTTTCTTTGTAAGAATTTTGATCGTTATCCGCGATTGTAATGAAATGCTCGCCCTCTGGTGGGCTAAGGTGAAATTATCACACCACTGCATATCATCATGTTATGCAATCGATTTTCCATGATGTAATGGCGGAGAAAGAACAATTATTAATCCACGTGGCTATTATATTTACTAACAACTGCAGTTCAGAGAGCGCCATCTATCGATCATTACAAACGCGGATAGTAATCTTTTTGAAATGAAGAATTATTTTCTTCGTTTAATTTTTAATTTAAAAATGGCAACGTTAAAGTAACCTCCTTCTATTTTTATTTTTATTTTTTATTTATTATTTATTTTATTTTTTCCCGCAAAAAGGAAACGTTCGGGTGTGATCCTTGTAATTTTTCATAAGAATTTCATTAAAACATAAGAATAATTTTATATTTTGGAAATTAATTAAAGTTTTCCACATCTTTTAGAGAAATTACAGTTCTTTTTGTTTGTAATTCAGTATATTTTCAGGAGATTTCTAGAGAAATGCAAACATACATATGGATTTCAATAAGATACAATGTTTGCTTATTATGAAATATTATTTCGTGATTACTGTCAAATATCAATGACACTTACTTAAATATCACATTTTTACTTCCATTTACCGACTACCTTATGTAATGGAAGTATTGCATTCGGTCCGAAAATTCGATATCGATTTTTCACCTGATTTACATGTTTTAAAGTCTCCCGAGTCCCAAAAAAGTAGATTTTGGCAATTGGTCAGTATGTGCGTATAAAAGTGTATGCGTGTATGTATGTGGGGAATCTTCTGACTATCATATCTCCGAAACTATTAAAGATAGAACTACGAAATAATAGATAATTTTTCCAGTTTTTGGTAAAAATTGGAAAACCAGAAATAGGACATTCGGAACCGGAAGTGGGACCGTAAGTCCTTATCTTAAAAATGGCACTAACGATTTCCTTCAAAATTGCTATATAAACCCTCTATTAGATGTCCTTTCGAATGTTATAGTTAGTTAGTTCAAGAAAATTGATAGGCGTCCTGTATAAATAGCTCAGTTTCAAGTCTCGTAAGCGTGTTCCTTTAAAAACGGTTGTACGGACCACTCACCATATTAACTCACTTTTAAATATCCTTTTGTATGTAATTATTTTTTTCCGGTCAATAATTGATTTTTTGTAAAAGCTGGTATCTCAAAAACAGCTCTAACGATTTTCTTGAAAATTGTTATATAAATCCCTTTATTTCTCATGTATTACGTGGTTATTAGAGGAAAATTAACAGTCATTCTGTCCTTTTGTATGAAATAGTTGGTTAATTCAGGAATATTGATAGGCGTCCTGTATAAATTGCTTAATTTTAGGTCTCGCAAGTGCGTTCCCTTAAAAAAGGCTGCAAGATTTTTTCAAACTTACCAAATTAACCACCTTTTAAATATATTTTTGTATAAAATTATTGTTTTCTGGTCACCAATTGAGAATGCCATGTTTTGGTAAAAAATGGTATCTCAAAAACAGCTCAAACTATTTTCTTGAAAATGGTTACATAAACCCACTTTAAATATCCTTCCTAATGTATTACGCGATTATAAAAGTAAAATTAAATCATCCTGATTAGGTAGGTCAGTTTTAGATCTCGGAAATTAATGTTTCAAAAAATGGCTCAACCGATTTTTTTTCTTATTATTATTTTTAAATTCGCTGTGTGAATCTGTTTTATGTGTCTTTACATATGTATCAGCTTTCTCTTACCTGAAAATGTTTAGGTGTCTTATTTGTTAGGTCAGTTTTATACCTTCTGATCAATTAATCTCCAAAAAGTACCTATAATGCGTGTAATATTGGGTAATGGAAGGAATGTGTTTGTTTCACACCAGGTTTTTAATATTATATATTAATTACAGAAATATTTTTCATCAATTTAAAATTACAATGCGTTTAATTTATATCATCTGTTCATGATCGTTATATTTAAGAGTAAATTTATAACTTCTCTGAGGAAAATAAATTAATAGATGTTATATTTCTTGACATAATTCTAAGTATAAACTAATTTTATTTGGTGTAAAACAATTAATACATTAGTATAGTATTCATTAATAAAATATTTATATTTCAATTATTAATGCACATTATTTACATACTTTTTTATATATTTTTTCATAAAAGAGACTAATTTCAAAAATTAGTATATTGTGACCACCACATGACTTTCTTTTATATCTTCCTTTGCAAATCACACAGTAAAAATGATTTATTAATATTACTATTTATTAAAATTATCTTCCGTGATAAATGCAAACGATGCCATTCTAGAGAAGTGGTATAACACTAAATACAGAAAGAAAGTCAATTTTATTTTCAATATGACATGTTAAAAAAATGTTTTTTTTTTTCTTTTATGAAAGGGGAAAAAAATGACAATTTTATTTTAAATTATCTCAGATCAATGGAACAACCTTTCGTTTTACAGATGTTAACTAACTCTTCTGAAATATATTCATATGAAAAATTTGCTCCCCTCGGGAAGGGATCCCCCCTTTCCAGTTAGGAGAAGTGATGCTCCTACATATACAAAAAAGAATTCCCAGTTGACTATCACTATTGTAAATATTTCCTAATGATTCTTAAAAAATTATTCTCTTTATACACATTTATGCGAAATGTTGCCCTATTCCGCCATGTTAAAAATTTAGAATAAGCGGGATAGCAACACGAACTATTGCACGATTTTGACCAAAAAGTGATAGGCATTAATTTACATCAAGGTACAACTACATACGAATATGTATAAAGTTCTTTGTGTGTCTCCAAACGTGTAGATCCATCAAAAACCCGAGATCCAAATTTTTTAAGAAACCAATACTTTCTTCTATTTAATATAGAAGAAAGTAATAAGACTAGGGAAATATCAATAAGTCTGTCATTTTAAAAGAAAAATTTTTATTTATTTTCCTAAGTCACTAGGGGGCTCTGCCCCTGCTCGCTCCGCTCACCAACCTCCGAGGAAGGTTTCGCTCCCCCCCCCCCGACTCGCTTCGCTCATTAACCCCTGTGGGATTCTACCCGTCTATTCGCAACTTTGCCTTTCATTGAATTTGAATATTAATAATAATACATAACACAAGAGAAAAGTTGAACAATATTATAGAAATCCACCATATTTGGTATCACATTGAAATACACAATATTTAATATTACATCGTTTATTATGTGTGAAAAATCTGTTTTAACGTTCCACAATTTAATAACAATTTGCGATTATTTTGAGAAAAAACATATGCTAGACTGCTAGGCACACAAAATGAACCATGATAGCGATAACTTTTTAGAGCAGAGATAAATTCTTAACATCTAAACCCTTTAGCGTTACAGCTTTAGTATATGATCCAATTGTTAAATTTTTGTCATTGTTTGACGATGCATTTTCTGGGTATTATTGCTTGATTGAAGAAATTATGAAATTATTTTTTCTAATGCCTCTATTTTTAAGTATTGAATTTTTTTAGATAATTTAGGACAATATGTAACACTCTGCATTTATTTCCAATGTACAGCTAAGTTTAAAATGGTGCTTACAACAGTAAAGATGCAACATTTTAAAGTTCCTTTTTTCTAGTGTACGATTTAGTTAGATACGTTGAAAATAAACATCTTATGTGATTAATGCAAAGATTTTAAACATTTCATTAGTAGTAGTAGCAGCACGACAGGACAATTTCTTTCAGATAGCGATTTTGCATTGTCGCCATTTATTGTAATACACTTTGAATTTGCCAAGATGCCTGCCAATATCTGATTTTTACCATTTAATTTCTTAAACTATATTAAATACTAAGTTAAATTGAAAAAAAAAAATCACATTTATTGAAACCTACTATGATAAGTGAAAAATTCATCCTTGGTTGTTTTGTAAAGACGAGTTTGAAGTATTCGAAACAGACCATTACCATTCATAAATTGGATGACTTTTGAATATTTGTTGACAATGTTTTCTGAATAAGTACTGATGATGGCTACTGAATATTTGTTGGCGATATCTTCTGAATAATTATTATTGTTGGCTATATCTACTGGACCTATATTGATCATGACATCTTAATAGTTGTTGGCGATATTTCCTGAACTTGTGTTGATGATGGCTTCTGTATATTTGTTTCTTACATTTTCTGGATATGTACTGATTTCACCTTAATTTTTTTACATATACATTATGTAATATTGAATTTAGAAAATAAAAAATGCGCATGGAGAATGAAATATAATGATACTCGATAATTTAGTTTAATTTAAGTTATAGAGACATCAGTGGTATAGGAAAAACTACTTTAGCCATTTTCTTTCAAATAATAAACAGAACTAAAAATGGATAATGGTTTACCTGGAGATATTTTGTACATTTAGATCAAATAAAAAATGTTCTTCTTTTTTCCCCTCTTGCATTAAGTTAAAAAATAGTTAAAATAAAATCGAAAAAAAAAAGTCGTGCTAAAGCAATGGCATAGTTTAACCTTTTGAAGGCGAAATTTGAAATTTGGCACCGAAGTCGTTTCGACGCTTCTCGCGAAAATCTTGACATGCATAACTGCGATAGATAATTTTTCATCGTCAAAATAAATGAAATTTTTTAAATCTACCAGTATTAGCAGCAACTAAAATATTTCAGTAATGCAGCTACTATATGCCTTTATATGGAAAACAGACAAAAAAAGAAATGTCCTGTCGTATTAAATTTAATTCTATTTTCTGTAAAGTTTTATATCAATGCTTAAAAAACAAAAATAGGTTGCGGATTTCATTATTATTATCATTGTTATTACACCGTTTTATAATTTATCTCTATATTTAAGGCATGGAAATGGCTACTATGGTTGCGTAAATGAATTCCTTAGCGAAAAACACACGAGTTTCTTCATTTCTAAATTTTAAAAATCACTAAATGGGTCATAGTAAAAGATCTATCCTTTTAAATATGTTTTGAGTTAAAAAACTAAATCTTTATATATAAACCAATATAAATTTTTGTCTCATAAATTTCATTTAAAAAATTTCTGGGCTTAATCTCTAACTCTATACCAATAGTTGTATAACATAATCATGATATTCATTACTAAATCTTGTTCGCTTAACGTTAAAATACAAATTTCCTTAGATTATTCGGAACAGACTGAAACCTCTCATGACGCGGAGGACCCTGCCCTCTGAGAGAAGATGTTGTCGCAGACAAAAAAATTTGACGCCAGTGACAGTTACTTTTTTTTAATATATAGGGAAGAAATATCGGTGATTTTCAAATGTTTCACTATTCTAAATATTTTTTTTTCTCTCGAGCACAGAGTACTGATCACATTATATATATTTAATCTGTGCTCTCAAACATCCCAAGCATCTCAAAAATACCAACTTTTATTTTTTCTTATTTACACCATTGATCACATTTTAATTTTCCTGAGGAAAGTGACGTCAGAGACAGAGAAAAAAGCGTAATAATAGAAACTTTTTGTACGGTGGCAAATAGAGTACCTTTGTAAACCCAACGTTTTTAGTTAATAACTTCGTATATTAAAAGATAGAAATTTCTAAGCAGCTGAAATGCCTTCCTTGGATTATTCAGAACAGGCTGATACCTCTCATGACGCGGAGAACCCTGCCCTCCGCGAGAAGATGCTGTCGCAGACAAAAAAAAAAAAAATTTGACGCCAGCGACAATTACTTTTTTTTTAATATATAGGGAAGAAATATCTGTTATTTTCAAATGTTTCACTAGTCTAAATATTTTTTTCTCTCGAGCACAGGGAACTGATCACGTTATATATATTTAATCTGTGCTCTCAAGCATCCCAAGCATCTCAAAAATGCCAACTTTTATTGTTTCTTATTTACACCATTGATCACATTTTAATTTTCCTGAGGAAAGTGACGTCAGAGACAGAGAATAAAAACGTATTAATAGAAACTTTTTGTACGGTGGTAATTAGAGTACCTTTGTAAACCCAACGTTTTTAGTTAATAACATCGTTAATTTAAATGATAGAAATTTCTAAGCAGCTGAAATGCCTGCCTTGGATTATTCGGAACAGGCTGATACTTCTCATGACGCGAAGAACCCTGCCCTCCGCGAGAAGATGCTATCGCAGACAAAAAAAATTTGACGCCAGCGACAGTTACTTTTTTTTAATATATAGGGAAAATCAAGAAAAACACATATTTATTTTACTGGTACGAGAGATTTAATGAAACGGAATGAATTAAATGATTCACAATTAATTTACCGATTTTTTTTTTTTTTTTTTTTTAAGAAGACTTGAGTGTTTCGATTACAGTATTTTAAGCGCTTTTGATATGTACTTGAATTTATTTTCAAACTGAATCCATTTTTTACGTAATTTCTTCAACCTTATTACAACTGGATTATAATTGCGAATGTTAGCGTAATTAAAATTCACACTCATCTTGCTTTGTTTTCTACTTTTAAAAAATAAAAATAATCACAAAGCGTCGTTTATCCCTACAAAACTGCACTTTGTGATAAAACTTTACGTAATTCATCATATTTTATAGCTAATAGTTATTATTTAACCCTCTAAGAAATTTCCTTTGAAATTTGTAATCTCTTTATCTTTATATTATACTCTATTTCCTTCCGCCTTTCCAATAAGAAATATTTAAGATTTTAAGCACATGAAATTTTCGTAATAAGTAAATCCATTACTTAAAACTTTTAGTTCCATCCTGAATAAATTAATTTTGTTCACCTAAAGATAAGATTAGTTTTCTAGACTGCGGAAGCATTTATATCAAATATTAAATATGTAATATTTTACTGTCAAAAATTACTTGTTAATTATTTATTGCAGAATAAAATGATAACAAGTGATGAATAACAATTATTTCTAATTTCAAAAGTCTTTCTTTGTTTTTCTGCTATAAGCTTTCTTTTATCTTAAATAATGAAGATTCCTGTGCTTATCTCAATTACTCGTAACTTCAAAATTTATCATTTCAAGCATTAACGATATTAAATTAACATTCTGTTTTAGGTTGATTTCTTTAGAAATCGACCTATTGCAACCATTTCCTTTATCTATCTATCTATATATATATATATATATACAGGGTGGTCCGAAAAACATGATAGAAAGTAAGCGATCGTTGTGGAAAAAATAAAATATGCAAGAACATGAAACCTATGTTATTGAATAAAGATATGAATGACATTTAATATACAAGGTGCTCGAAATGTCTACCGTCCCCGACTATAGTGTTATGAAGCCAGTTCTGAAACTCCGTCATAAAGCACTGGAGTGTGTCGGAATCAAGTGCATCAATCTCAATTCTGATGGTCGATTTCAGGCCCTCAAGGGAATCAGGGGATTCCTATAGATTCTGTCCTTGCTGTAAACCCATAAGAAGAAGTCGCACGGATTTAGGTCCGGACTGTATGGGGATCCCTCTATCCCGTGCTCCATGAATTTTTATGCATCCAATGCAATCAAATGCTCACTAAACGTCGTTTTAAGCCACAGGAAGACATCAGCAGTTCTATGGGGACGAGCACCATCTTGCATGAACCAGTACTGGCGCGTCATGTTGAGACAGCCCGCTCCAGAGCCAAAGTGACGCTCTAGGAACTCTCGATACTTCACTCCCGTGACCATACCGTCAATGAATATCGCACCACTCATCCGCTTCGACGATATGGCACACCACAGCGTGACCCTTTGTGGATACAGTCGTGAGACGACACTGAGATGAGGATTTTCCGTACCTCAATGGCACATCAAAAAATATTCTTATGATAAATAACCGTTCTTCCAAGGTCAGTGATTCCATATTGGTTATTCATTATTTCCGGTAATCAAGCATTCACCTTAAATGTCAATATATGTGCAATTACAATATGGAAGAATTATACTTATATCAGTACATTTGAAATCAGGAACTTAAAATACTTTCTATCATGTTTTTCGGACCACCCTGTATATACACTGCAAATAAAGGCGTCTTACAGTAAGGCGAAAAAACGCCTTAAAATGGATTTCAGACACGTAAATGTCTTAAAATGAAGCTCAGACATAATAGATATCTTAATTTAAGACACTTTTTGTGTTTTAATAAACTGGTGGTGCAAATTTTAAGTATCTTAAGTGTTTTAAGTATCTTAAAAAAGGAATATGTTTTAAAATAACATATTTAAAATGTCTTAAAACAAATCATTTCACATATCATAGTTGACTATTAGTAGTGGCGCCATCTGTCAATGGAAATCAAAATCGTCTTCGTCGTCTAGTTTTTTTTCATATCAAGATACAGTTTTAATAAAATGATAATTTCTTTTAAGAAGTTTTTAACTTAGCAGCGGAAAAAAAAATATTTTTTATTATATAAATTATAATCAAATATCAAATATACAAATCTCATTTTTGAAACACAAAATTAATAATTAATTAAAATTTTTCAGCAAATGTTTTTCTTTATGAGATTTTTCTGAAAATCATGTCAAGTGAGAAAGGCTAGCCACTCTTATTTTACTCCTAATTTGAGACTTTTTCAATTCTATTATTAAAATTGTTACTTTTTATTTAAAGCTCGCTTATTTAGTTAAATGAAAAAACATTAAGATAAAATTGCGGCAAAGAATAACTTGTATCTAAGAAAGCGAATTTCTAACTAATCTTACCCTATTTGTAAATAGCTGCTTTCTTTTTCTTTTCTTTTTTTTTTCTCTCTTTTGATATAAACTCTTTTCTTTAACTATTTACCTGTACCTGGACGTAATGTTTCTGGTTTTCATATTCATGTTTTTTTTTTCTTTCTTTCTTTTTTTTTTTTTTTTTTTTTTTAACAGTTTATAGAAAGAAATCGTTTTCAAAACATCACAATCTGAGGTTTTGATATATTTGTTTATATTTTACAAAATTTATACAGCTACAATTAGAATTTAATAGAATTAATACACACTAAGCTTTAGATTTTATTTCGATAGTTTTAAGGGAAAAAATACCAGTTATACACTGCAAAAAATATGTCCTATTTGCTGCCAGAAATTCTCTGAAATTTGAGAATATACGTTCTGACAACGTAATTTTTTCGTAAATTACGCGTATTTTCTCAAATTACAGAGAATTTCAGGCAGAAAATAGGACATATTTTTTACAGTGTATTATAACACTACAAGCCATTTCGCGAATATTATAGTGTATATTACCGTAAATTTCTGTGAAACGTCGTGGCGCGATCAGCAGGAGCGTTTGTCTATACGGTGTCAAAGATTGCGAGTTTCCAGGGGCTGATGACTTTTATAATTATTATATTTTATTAATGCTCTAAAATATTATAAAATATATTTTAAACAGAAAAGCAGAATCACATGCCACCTTTATTTATTTATTTATTTATTAAAAAGCCTTAAAAATCTTTTAATTGCCTAACATGGCGGTGTTCTAAAACATAAAACAAGTCCTTCCGGCTTATTCGGAAGGGTAGGTTGATTTCTTTTTCCTTATCAAGTAGCCGTCAATTTGTTTCAAAATGGCGGCTACAAACTATTAATGCACTTGGTAGAAATATTGATGTAGGCTATGCACATATGGAGTTTTAAGCAAATCAGTTCATAAATACCTTTTTATGTGAATTTAAAATTTTCAAGTGGCCGGAGCTTGGAAACAAAATGGTGAGTTAAGTCGGGGCCGACGGAGAAGTCTTCATTCTCTAATATTCTCTAAAATATCAGGGTTAGAGTTACAGAGAAATCATGTATTTAACTATGGAATAAGAGATAGCACTTTACAGAACCAGTATGTAATAAGCATTCTTTTCAATATTAAGTAAAAAATAGATCATTTACTCGCTAAGAAAATATTTATATTGAAACTGTATTTATATGTAGTGTGTATCCACATACAAAATACTAATAAATTATTTATAATTTTCGAAAATTTTTAGGTGATGAGTAGTGATACTGAATAAAATCACATAATCTCCAGTCTAATTTCTTTTCTTTTCTTTTTTTAAGAATAGCAAATGTACTAAATAGTTTGAAATATTTTTTGCTATTTTTCCTGGCATGGCAATTTATTTTAATTAATTTTAATTCAGTTAACTGTAATAGTTTTTTAATATAGCAATTGTGATTTAATGATTTTTGGCGCTTAATTTCTAAATCTAATACTACTAGTCAATTAAAACAAGCATAAACAATAATGAAAGTTTCGTGGATCTTAACATGAATATTAAAGAAAAAAAAAAGTATAAATGCCAAAACAAGTGCTTTGTAACTAAAAAGATTTATCGAGGAGTAAGATATGCGTTATTCTTCTTATTCTATAAAAATTTAATGAAAGATTAATTTCTGCAGAAAAAAATTTTGATGTATGAATAATGTCTCAACCAATTAAAAGAAGTCAAATTTGAAAATTCAACTTATTTTCAACCTTATTTAATTTTAAAGCTATAAAAAATGATTTATAATATTGATTTTCATTTCCCGTATGATAAACAATAAAATATATCACCGTTTTTGTTTTTTCAGTCTATTTTTGAAAGACTAGGTAAAATCAAATCTGTACATATATATTTTTCCATACTAAAATTTATTTTCCAACAAATAAATTTTATTAATAAATCTGAAAAAAATTAACTTTATTGTTTTACTTCTATTAAAGAGGCATTGGCGTAGAAATAATATCTTAAAAAAAAAAAAAAAAAAAAAAAAAAAAAAGTAAAAAATATGATTCAAAATTCAAGTTATTTTTAGCCATATTTAATTTTTAAACATAAACAGTGTTTTTCTTTTTAACACGCTTATATTAGCTTCACCTGTATGTATGTATGTTTGTAACTTCTCTGGGAGCAAAACGTGATTGCACAAAATCCTTCATATCTCAAACAAAAAACCATTGTGTATGGTTTCCAGAGCTTTTTAAGAAAACGGCTGATGGCTGAGCTACAAAAATTTGCATGGTTGTTCGTAATGACCTCTCCTGATGCACCTCGAAGCCCGATTTTCGAATTTTGTTTTAGTTTTCTTTTAATTAATTAAAATGTTAAAATAAAAACCTTCTAATTACTGATAAATTGGCCATTTAATTTTAATCCTTAATTTAATTGTTGCCAAAAAAAATTATCATTATTTTTTGGACAGAAAAAAAAAAAAAAAAATGTGAACAATAAAAATTACATTTATTTAAAATATTTAATATTATTCCTTAATTTAATTGTTGCCAAAAAAATTATCATTATTTTTTCGACAGAAAAAAAAAAAAAAAAAAAACGTGAACAATAAAAATTACATTTATTTAAAATAAGGAAAGTAAATTAAAGCGTGTTCTTTAATTTTTTAAAACTATAATATTATTTAAAATCTATTTCTGAGTGACTAGATGAAATTAAAGGTGGAAAATATTTTTTTGAAGAAGTAGTAGATGTAAAAGTTTGAGAAAATGGTACTTTTAAGCTTTTAATTATGAATATTTGAGATATAACAGGCGCGATAGAGCACTAGAGAGAGAACTGGATGGATCCCTTTTGTGACGTCACAGGTGATTCGACTGACCTTGTATCAGGCCCGGTGAGAACGAAGACTTCCCCGTCGGCCCCGGTTAAGTTGACAAATATATGAAATGTATTTGTGAGATAAGTCTACTGTACACATACAGTTCGAATTAATTCAAAATCTCAAAAATCATCGTGTTGAAAAATTAAGTGGCTGGCACTTCGATCAAAATGGCAGAGAAAGTTGCTCATCTAAGATATTGTTGCAAATTTGAAAATATTTTTTTTTTTTTTAGAAATTCTTTCAAAGAGGCTTAGTAAGTTGATAAAATGTTAGTTTTCTGCATTTCTAGTTTGTTTTAGCATTAAAATAGCCTAATTTTTCCTTAAAAACGCATTAAAAAGATCCAGTAACGCAGGTAATGAATTTGGCGCCAAATTTGGCGACTTTTCCCCATGGCGACTTTTTTGGCGACTTTTGGCGAGAAAATACTTATTATCGATATACCAAAGATGAACGCAATAACGTGATTGGTTCACGAGTTACGTGAATTTTCTAGATTTTTGTTGTTTGACTGATAAATCCATTTTCCAACTTTGATTTGAATTGATTAAGTATTTCTAAAGTCACCGTGATTACAAATGTTCAAGTGGCCGCCAGTTGGAAACAATACAGTGGAACAAGTTGCCCAGCAAACATATCCAAGATATTTGAAGCATAGGTTCACTGTCCAACAGTGGTTTAAATTAGTGCCGTGTTTCAAAAGTTAATATCATGGCAAATTTTCAAGTGGCAGTCTAAGTGGTTGCAACTTGGAAACAAAATGTCAAAACAACTTGCCAGCAAAATCATCCAGTATACTTGTATGATAAGTTCCTTGTCCAGTTCTAGTTCAAATTAAATCAGTATTTCAAAAATTATCGTCATAAGAAATTTTCAGGTGGCACCACTTGGAAAAAAAGCGGAGTGAGATGTTTGAAGGATAAATCCATTACCCAAATTTGATGCGAAATGATTCTGTATTACTAAAGTTACCAAATGACAAATTTTCAAATGGCCGCCACTTGGAAATAAAATTGCGGATCAAGTAACCAAGTGAACTTATCCTAGATATTTGAACCATAAGTTCACTATCCAACTTTTATTTGAATCGTGTTTGGTATTTTAAAAGTTATCGTGATGGCATATTTTCAAGTGGCAGTGTGATTTCAAGTGGCTGGAACTTAGAAACAAGATGTCGGGACAAGTTGTCCAGTGAAAACATTCGAAATAATTATGTGATAATATCACTGTCCAAATTTGGTTCGATTTGGAGTATTATTTCAGAAGTTATCGTGATTTTAAATTTTCAAGTGGGAGCCTCATTTCAATGGTCCCGCTTAACTTATCTGCCACTTTATTAAAAATGTCGGATATAGTTTACTAATAAACTTCATTGAGATCCTTATGTGATCTGTATTTACTTCAAAATTCAAACAATTTCGGAATACGCTTTTTACAGTTTAAATGTGAAATTTTCAATTGGTCTCTACTTGAAAACAAAATGGCGGAGCAACTTGGTTAACAAACTCATCTAAGATATTTATGATATAAGGTAAGACACTGTTCAAATTTGGTTCCATTTGGAGTATTATTTCGGAAGTTATCATGGTTTTAAATTTTCAAGTGGTAGCCTGATTTCAAGTGGTCCCGCTTAACTTAAGATATCCGCCACTTTATTAAAAATAGCGGATAAAGTTCATTAATAAAGTTATTTGAGACACTTGTATAATCTATGCATGCATCAAAATTAAAAAAAAAAAAAAAAAAAAAATTCGGAATACGCTTTTTACAATTTAAATTTGAAATTTTCAAATGGTCTCCACTTGAAAACAAAATGGCGGAGCAACTTGGTTAACAAATTCATCTAAGTTATTTATAAGATAAGTTACGACATAGATAAGCATACTCCAAATTTGGTCCGATTTGGAGTATTATTTCAGAAGTTATTGTGATTTTAAATTTTCAAGTAGTAACGTGATATCAAGTGGCTCCGCTTAACTTAAGATATCTACCACTTTATTAAAAATGACGATAAATTTCATTAATAAACTTCGTTGAGACCCTCATGTGGTCTATATTTACATCAAATTTACAACAAATTTGGAATACGCTTTTCAGAATTTGAATTTGAAGTTTTCAAGTGGTCTCCACTTGAAAACAAAATGGTGGAGCAACTTGGTTAATAAACTCATCTAAGATATTTATAAGATACTAGCAGGCTTTGCCCGCTTCGCTGGTCACTATATTTAAAGGAAACTCATTTCTATATAGTTTTATGAAAAAAAGAGAAAATAATAATACTGAAACCGCTCGAAAGTTCGCTTTGGGTTTCCGCTACCTTCGGCAGCGCCTTGTTCGTCCTCGCATTCTGCGATACCTGTCCCTATTGCCTGCGACAATGACTTACCCGTGGGCTTCCATTTAGGTGCTTATCATATATGACAATTTCGATACGGACAGTATCGAAAATTTTGAAGTAGCCCTTTATATTTGAATCCTAGTTATATATGAGCAACATTATACGTGATGTACATAATATTTGCTTTCAAGTTATTCTCTATATTTATTTGATTTAATCGATCAACCATAGAATGACAGCAATTTCTAGCCAAATATAATATTACAATATGCTATGATCGGCTACTTCTATCGCATGAGACAATTATTATTATTTTGTGGTTATATATACTTCATGCTTAGTTAATGGTAGTTGGTATATAAAAAAATAAATTAATTAATATGGAAACTTGATCATGGTACAGCCTTAATGCCCTTGGCGACTTTTAAATTTTTGTTGCCATTTTAGACCAAAATATAATTTATGCGATTATTGTTCCTATACGCAAGCGAAGTGTGACGTCACTGACCGTCCGTGGATGCAAGAAAATGATTTCCTATGTTAATCGCCCATTGGATTTTTTGTAAAAAATGATTAAAAATCGAAGAAAATTATTTCCCGATTTTAATCCCCATATTTGGGTACATATATGTATTAGTTATCATGTGCATGTGTTAGATTGAGTTATTTTGCTGTCAAACTGACAAAATTTTAATTTTAAATTTCAAAACTCTGTCGTTCTTGGCGCTTATTGTATTTGGTGATCAAAAACCTAATACGAAAATATACATGCCAGATGTATATTTTCGTAATATGCATTGTACGAAATATTGTTTCATATTATTCATTACTCTCTTAAAATAAGTTGTTAAAATAACCATGATTTTTGAAAGGAATTAAATTATGTTCGCCAAATAATTTGGCGATATTTTATTTTTCTACTAAGGATGACCGATATCAAATCTATTCCGCTACACCATATTAATATCTTATATTAGATACTTTATTTAGACATTTGAAAACAAATTTGACTTCAAATTATGATAGAATATTTATCATTTCCCTTTTAATCAGTATATTAGTTGGATATTGTGTAAATATCATCCTTTGAAATGAAATGTTTGTGTTTTCCATCGAATATGGAAGTTTGGCATTTTTTTTCTAGAGTTTTGAAATTAAAAATTCAAATTTTGTCAATTTTACAACAAAAATAACTTAATCTAATACATGGACATGATAACTAATACATATCTATACCTAAATACGGAGATTAAAATCGGGAAATATTTTTTCTCGATTTTTAATAATTTTTTACAAAAAATCCAATGGGCGTTTAACACAGGAAATATTTTTCTTGCCTCCACGAACGGTCAGTGACGCCATCACTTCGCTTGCGCATTTCTTTCTATCTTTTCCTTGGCGAAAAATGTCCGATCCACTTCAACATCAAAATTATAAAAAAATTTCAAGAATTATCAATAAGAAAATACCTTTAATATATTGCTGAATTAGCGTTTATGCCAAGCGTGTTTCATCCGCAATACTAAAAAAAAAAAAAAAAATCTGAAGTTGAGGTATATAAAAAAATGCTGTGAAATAAAATTCAGAAGAAATATGTTAGATTTGTAATATTACTATTTTATTTTAAAATTATAAAGTGTCATTTTCTCATCGACCAATTTAACATTTAGTAATTTCTTATTTTTCGCGTGAAAGCATATTTCATTTTATGCTGAAAACAATAAATAAATACATCTCGTAAACTTTTTTTGGCAACAATTAAAAATTTAAATGGCTTATATTAAGTCAATATAAGTCAATAAGTTTATTATTTTCATATTTTAATTAATTTTAAAGATTTTTTTCGATTTTTTCTCGCCTTTTAAACCTTCCCTAGACCTCCACGAACATTTCAAGACTAAGATAAGATAAATCCGTTCAGCCGTTCTCGAGTTTTAGTGAGACTAACGAACAGCAATTCATTTTTATATATATAGATTTTTCTCGCCTTTTAAACCTTCCCTAGACCTCCACGAACATTTCAAGACTACGATAAGATAAATCCGTTGAGCCGTTCTCGAGTTTTAGTGAGACTAACGAACAGCAATTCATTTTTATATGTATAGATAGATAAGTTAAGACACTGTCTAAATTTGGTTCGATTTGGAGTAATATTTCGGAAGTTATAGTGATTTTAAATTTTCAAGTGGTAGCCTGATTTCAAGTGGTCCCACTTAACTTAAAATATCTGCCACTTTATTAAAAATGGCGGATAAACTTCATTAATAAACTTCATTGAGACCCTTATGTGGCCTGTATTTACAACAAGCTTCAAGCAAATCTTGCTTTTTCCAATGTCGGTTTGAAACTTTCAAGTGGCTGCCACTTGAAATTAAAAAGTCGGAGCAACTTGGTTAACGAACTCATCCAAGATATTTATAAGATCAGTTCACTGTTCAAATTTGGTTCCATTTCGAGTATTATTTCTGAAGTTATCGTGATGACAAAATTTTCATTATAGATAGATAGATATATAGACAAACGAAGTGATTGCAATAGGTCGATTTCTAAAGAAATCAACCTAAAAGATGGCGGTGTTTTAAGACAATTGTAATGTCTTAATTTCAGATGCAAAAAGTTGCCTAAAAAAGTAAGACTTTTTTTTTTTTTTTTTTTCGCTTAAAAATGACTATTCGTTTAAGACACTTTTTTAACTGAATTTAAGCCGTTTTTGTTTACAGTGTGTATATATAATGAAAATATTGTCATCCCGATAACTCCTGAAATATTATTCCAAATCGAACCAAATTTGGATAGAGAACATATCTTATAAATATCTTGAATGAGTTCGTTAATGAATGAGTTCATCGTTCTGTTTTTTTTTTTTTTTTTTTTTTTTTCCCC
Organism: Salticus scenicus; assembly: GCA_963930645.1. NCBI lineage: Eukaryota > Metazoa > Arthropoda > Arachnida > Araneae > Salticidae > Salticus > Salticus scenicus. Next base: position 286,544,492 of record OZ005650.1, on the reverse strand, counting down.
AAGTAGCGGCCACGTGAAAATTTCAAATCCACATTGTATAAAGCGTATTTCAAGCCGGATTTGCTTGAATTTTCGTATAAATATAGACCACATAAAGATCTCAATGAAGTTTTTTAATGAACTTTATCCGCCATTTTTAACAAAGAGGCGGATATCTTAAGTTAAATGGGGCCACTCGAAATCAAGTTACCACTTGAAAGTTTTTAATCACGATAACTTCCGAAATAATACTCCAAATCGAACCAAATTTGGACAGAGAACTTATCTTATAAATATCTTGCATGCGTTTGTTAACCAAATTGCTCCGCCTTTTTGTTTTCAAGTGGAGGCCACTTGAAAATTTCAAATTCACACTGTAAAAAGCGTATTTAGTACCAGATTTGCTTGAATTTTGATATATACATAGACTATATAAGGTCATAAACAAGTTTATTAATGAACTTTATCCTCCATTTTTAACAAAGTGCGGATGTTAAAAATTAAGCGAGGTAACTTGAAATTAGGCTACCACTTGAAAATTTATAAGCATGATAACTTTTTAACCTCTGATTCAATTCGAACGAAAGTTGGACAGTGGTCTTATCCTATGATTATCTTGGATGAGTTTACTGGGCAAATTGTTCCGATATTTTGTTTCCAAGTTGCGGCCGCTTGAAAATGTACCATCACGATAACTTTTAAAATGCTAAACTGATTCAAACAAAAGTTGGGTAGTCAACTTATAGTTCAAATATCTTGGATAGGTTTGCTTGGTAACTTGATCCGCAATTTTATTTTCAAGTGGCTACCACTTGAAAATTTGTCATTATGATAACTTTTGTAATACTGAATCAATTCGCATCGAATTTCGGTAGTTGATTTATCATTCAAATATCTCAGACAAGTTCGCCGGGCTTCGGTTTTTTTTTTTTTTTTTTTTTTTCGTTCACACTTTTTTTCTCTTTTTTCTTTTTTTTTTTTTTTGTTGTTGTTGTTTCCATGTGGTGGCTACAGAAATCACAATGCCACTTGAAAAGTTTTTATAACGATAATTTTATAAATACTGAATTAGTTTGAACTAAAGTTGAACAGTGAACTTGTCATACAACCCAGCAAAATCTGGGATAATGGCCAACATGAGGCCAAGTGTTGGCTGCCAACAGTAACAGCTGCTGGCCCGTTGGTGGCAAAAGTTAAGGTGCCGAAGGGAATATGTTACGCCGGCCATCAGATGGCCACATTCGGCCGATCCACTGCTGGCAGCCTGCAGTACGATCGGAATAAGTCAGTGGGCCACTGATGGGTCATTTCTGGTAGCGAGCTATCGGTTGAAAAAAGGTTGTGGGCCACTGATGGCAACCAACAATAGGTTAAAAATCATTAGTGATATCAAACCTGATATCAAACATAATTTTTTCGTATTGTTGCTGGAAGCCTTCAGTGGGCCAGTTGTGGCAAACATAAATAATTATATTACTCCGGGTGTTTTTGTTGGCCCTTTATATTTTCCCATTAACGTCCCTCTTCATTTACCGTCGCCGGAAGCCCGAGCCAATGTTAGTCTATGGGGAAATTTTCTTTACAAATAACTCATTAACTAATACATATTTTTTAATTCTGTTTTCACATTCAGAAAATTCCCAACTGTTAAATTGACCGACCTTTTTTAAAAATGTATTTTTTAATTTTTAATATTTTATTTTGAAATTGCAAAATGAAAAAATTTCACATATTGAAAATTCGTATTTTGCAGCTTCAAAATAAAATATAAAAAATTAAATAATTTTTTAAAAAAGGTCCGTCAATTTAACAGCTGGAAATTTTCAGAATGTGAAAACAGAATTAAAAAATATGTATTAGTTAATAAGTTATTTGTAAAGAAAAATTTCCCATAGAATAACATTAGCTTCGGTTTCCAGCGGCGGTGAGTGAAGAGGGCCCTTAATGGGCCAATAGTGATTTGGTTATGACTATTATTTTATTTTATTTATTTATTTATTGTGATACCTTACATTTTATTAATGCTAATTTCTATGCATCCAATATTTAATTTGGTTTTGTAGCAACAGAGGGTGATCAAACTATTATTTATTTTATTTTTTTTTACACTTTTTTTATTTAAAAAAAAAAAAAAAAAATGCTTGACTAAATGATTTTGAAATGCAGACATGTAAAAACGTTTAAAAACTCACATTTTCTACTATCGATTTAGTCTAAAGTTCAGTTAAGGGACCAACTATAAATTAAAGAAAAGCCCACATATTTTGGATCACCCTGTGTCATAAAAAGCTACAAATGACTTGTAACTTGAACACATTATTGCTCTTACTATATACAATGTTTGTAAGTTTTTGCATGGGAAATACACAATTTTTTAGGCATATATATATATATATACATAATTATTACATTTTTGGCAAATTTTTTGCTTATAACAAGAAGGAATTTTCACAAAATTTTACAAAACTTGCAGAAAAATTGATAAAACATTAAAGAAACATTATTCTGAAACATAAAATTCATATGTGTAATTTTCGAGGAGATTTGAGCATTTACATTCATTTTTATTTATTTATTTTATTTTTTCTGAGCGTGCGCGAAAGATTGAAAGTTTTTTATTACGTAAGTCGAAAACCAGATATTTTGGGTAACTTATACAAAAGTTTATTTCAATGGAATAAAAATTAAGCAAATTATTGGTAAAAGAACGAGCCAGATTTTAGATATGTTCAATCATGTTACAAAAGGTCATTTTTGTGAAAATCCCCTTATGAGCTCACAGATCGTACTAAATAAATAAAAGTATGTTAGAGTTACAAGTCCAGAAGGATTTTTTCACAAAGAAGAAATTTTGAAACATGGTTGAAAAAATTTAATCTTCCAATTAAATGCTTGGCATGTGAAAAACCCCTTATGAATTTTCAAACCTGTATATACCTAAAATCTGCCCCATTTTTTCGCAACAACTTGCTTAATTTTTCCTGTATTGAAATGAACTTTCGATATAAATTGCCCAATATATCTAGCTTTTAACTAATGTGATGAAAATTTTTATCTTTCCCGCAAAAGCAGTAAATAAAATATTTATTATAAATGCTCATATCTCACCGAATATTACACGTATAAATGTGTGCTTTAGAATAATATTTTTCTAGTGTTTTGTCAATTTTTCTGTAAGTTTTGTAAAATTTCATTAAATTCCATTCTTGCTATAAGAAAAAAAAAAAAAAAGAAACAAAGAAACAAAGAAACAAACAAAATAAACTTTCCCTCCCATCCCCCCTTGCCAAAAAAAAAAAAAAAAAAAAAAAAAACATACACATATTGTTTATAATATATGCAGCGTGTTAAGGTTACAAGTCATCGGTAGCTTTTCATGATATAGGGTGATCCAAAGTATTTGTGCCTTTTTCCAATTTGTGGTTGCTTCTTTAATTGCACTCTTGACTAAATCGATAGTGGAAAATATGAGTTTTTAAATGTTCTTTGCATATTAGAAGTTCAAGACCATTTCATCCAGTATTTGTTTTAAAATAATTAATAATAACAATAATAATTGATTACCCACTGTATTTATAGTTCAATTAAATTTTTACAAGCATTTGATTCTTAGACTATGTTTATAAATTTAGGATTTCTAGTACAGCGTGAGAAACACTCAGCCGTTCCGTTTTCATTAAAAATAAATCTATGATAAGCTTTTTATTACTTTTGTTCTATGCAAATATAAGATTTTGATAAGATAAATATATATTTTATTCTATGTAATATTATATTCTTTGTAAATTTTGTTTCAAAGTGTTAAATTTCAAAACGTTTATTTAATTGTGTTAAGTTATTTTACATAAATAAATGTAACGTTGCAAGTGACTAGATAAAATATTGAAATAAAAAGTTTCTGATTTAAGTATGCAATATAGAGAACATTCAATAAAAAATATTTAAATTAGAGTTAAGGAGATGGTAAATATTGAAAATCGTTCTTTGAAATTTCTTCCTTAATGTCGTGATTTAATACATAAGTATTGAAATGTATCAGAACTAAGTACATTAAAATTTCTCATAAACTATTGAAATAAAATAAATAAATATTCCATGCAACATAATTTTTTAATTTTACACTCGATTTTACATCATTGTAATTTATCAAAATTTCTAGACATATTTGGGTATAACTTTGTGGATTGATTGAGAAGTTACTTTTTGAAAGGTATTTTGTACTTGTGTGCTAAATTTTAGAGTCAAACATAAAAGTATTTTTAACAAAAAAAAAAAAAAAAAAAAAAAAAAAAAAAAAACCCTCACCAACCAATGCACAAAGTAAAAACCTAATTTATTTCGAATATATTGATACATTACAATACAATGAAATCAGGGTAAGGGGAGAATTTATTAAAAATATTAATCGCATAAAACACTTAAAATCTTTTGAATTTTTTTTATTTGATTTTTTTTGTAACTTATTTAAATAGTTTTCCAGAAATCTTAATATGCTTAGTATTGATACATTTCAAAGCATATGTATGTAAACTTTAAGAAATCTAAGACGCTAATTTCAAAGTACGATTTTCAATTTCGTCATCCCCTTAAAAGGGATTTTAAAACTACTAAAGTACGGAGTTCTGACTCTGAAGAATAAAATAATAAGTTACCATAAATCGGAAAAAAAAAAAAAGCAATAGTGACCCTTAGTCAGGCGAACAAAAGTGGACACGTGTGAAGCAAATGTACTTTGCCGCACTCGTGCCTAACTTTGTTCACCCAATGAAGAGCCATGGTATTATTTCCACCCGAAACAAATGTTGCGAGTTTTTTTTATTATTATTATTATTGAGTTTCCTTACAAAGATTTTTATTATTAATAACGGTTCTTTGAAGCCTTTATTACTGTAAAAATAAATAAATAAATAATAAAATAAAATAAAAAGGCAACAGATGTCGCCACTATTATCCTTAGTCAGGCGAGCAAAAGTGGACACGAGTGTAACAGAAGTGCTTTGCTACACTCGTGCCTACTTCGTTCACCAAATGAAGAGCCGTGTATCACCAGAAACAAATGTTGCCAGTTTTTTTAATTCAATTATTGCGTTTCTTTACAAAGATTTTTATTATTAATACCGATTCTTTGGTGCATTTATTACTGTAATAAATATGTGCATTAAAATTTATTTTTATTTATTTATTTTTTAATTTGATTTTAATATTAATTATTTTTATTTTTTTACAATTAAATTATATAAGTACGCATTTTTTTTTTTTTTTTTCATATATTTGCTGTCATAAAAATTTAAATTAAACATGCATGCATGATCCTGGAAACCAACTGAAAACCATTTCTTTTTCTTTTTCTTTTTTTTTTTTATTAATTTATTTAAATAGCTAATTTATCTAAAGTTATGGATTACTTTTTTAATCAGAAAACAAACTAACTGCCAAGTTTATTATTTAAAGCGCAGATTACAATTTGAGATTCAAATTCACATTTAAAAAATTACTTAATGCAGTTCGACATTTTTTGAACTGATAAGCGCTGTTGCTAACCTTCAAAGATCTTTGACAGGAAGCATTTGGGGCCATCTGGTTATAATTGCTGACTAAGAAAAATATTCCAATTCAAAACTAACACATTCGTACTGCACTGATTGATATGTACGTTGGTTTGGTTTACTTTAATGATGGGGAATTACTTATTTCAAATCTTACATAACGAAAATGAAGCAGGATGTTAAAAAATCTGTTTTATACACAGATTTAATGAGAATGACTATTATTTTAATTATTTAGTAGTGAGTGTACATCAATGATTTATATTTCCTTCTAAAGAAACCTTAATTATTATTATTATTTGTTGAGAAATAAAACAATTTGAAAAAATAAAAATACGGGATGAAGGTAAAGAATTTCGATTATTTACTTTTAGTTGAAAACCATTGTAGAGTTACAGAGACACTGGATAAACATTTTAAAAAATTTATAGTCATATTCATTTAAAATTTACTCAGTGTGTCTTACTCACAGTCAAAAGTGATCATTTAAATTACAAATATAAACAGAATATATAATTTTATGATGCAGTATAGTGATAATAATAATGCAGTTCAAAGATTAACGTCTGTGATAAGTATACAATATTTGAGAGAAAATTATTCTAATCTAAATATATTTTTTTTTATTTTATCTTCTTGTCTTTATTTATTTAATTGAATTTATTTTTATTTATTTGTTTTTTATTTATTTTGTCTCACATCTTTATGTGGCGAAAACTTCATTAGTTTGTGAGTGTTATCTGTGTTAATAATAATAATTTCGGAGTTTAAAAGGAAATAATGCACTTGTTATTCATGAAATATGAATAAATTGATTCAGATTTAGGACCATCTTCACGATTCTTAACTTTTAGAATCATACTGGTGGTCAGGAATGAAAGAGTTCCGCTTTTTTGCCACCACTAATTTCCATAAAAAATTTCTGCTCTATAAAATCACAAAAATAATATAAGAAATATGATACAAATTTTTGTATTGAAACACTTTTGGCAGAAAAAGCAAAACTCTTTCTTCGCTTGGGCGACGTTTCTTTGGGATATACTAGAAAGTCTAATACTTATTTTGATTATACTTTTTGCTATTTCTCTTTTAATTAATTTATGGCAATACTTCATTTTCTATTTATATTTCTAACATATGGGAATTTTTAAAATGCTGTTTACTATTTTACAAGTACATTTTTTTAAATACTTTATATATATAAGGATCTAGTCAAGATTTATTTATTTATTTATTTTTCAAGCGATGCTCTCTGGATTAAAAAGAAAAAAAAATCATATCGTGTTCAGAACATATCAAAACGTGTAAAACAACCGAAAAACGGGAGTCGAAAATTTTTACGTATCAAGTACTTCCTTCTTGTACATGCAGAACAAAGTAAAAATAAAAAGGTTACAAATTTATAATTGTCCTAATAACTTTCCAACAGTTATATTATACAAATATAAAGTCGGATCCATAAACTTATTAGCGCTATTAAAATAATAAGAATATAATTAGAAAATTAATGACTATCATAGCTCATTTTAAACGGACCAACATTTGCTGTACTTTTCTAGAAATCCTAATGTTTTAATAATAATTCTAAAATCAAAGGCTTCTAAAAATGATTAAAAAAAAAAAAAAAAAAAACACAAAACCAAATTAAAAAATGAATCACTTACTCTTACACTTTTTATGAGATCATTTAACCTTTTAGTATCTTCTACGCCGCAGACTTGGCACGAAATGGCGAAGCAAAATGAGAGGGAACTTCAAATCAACAGCAGGTGAATCGCAGCGCCCTCTATGCATTCGAATTGCAAGTTATGGTCCGGTACCGGCCTTATAAATTGTGGCCACAATATGGCAAACATAATGTTGGCCGTGTGCTGGTACCCTGCAAAAGGCCAGCTGTTATTATGCCGCTTCTGAGCCACCGGCCTTTTCACTGTAGGCTGTCTTCAATGCTGGCAGCCGTAAGCGGCCCACTGCTTCAGCTACATGTGGCAACCTGCAGCTGATGGCAAGTGCAAGATGCCAGCTGCAGGCCAGAACGAGCCCATCAGTATAAGTTTTGCTGGGAAATATCTTGGATGATTTCGCTGAGCAAGTTGCTTCGTTATTTTGTTTCCAAGTAGCAGCCACTTAGACTGCCACTTGAAAATTTGTCATAAGAATAACTTTTGGAACAATGCAACGATTCGAACCAAAGTTGGAAAGTGAACTTATGCTTCAAATATCTTGGATGATTTGCCGGGCAACTTGCTCAGTTATATTGTTTCCAAGTGGCGGCCACTTGAAAATTTGTTATCACTTTTGAAATAATTAATCAGTTAAAACGAAAGTTGAAAAATGGATTTATCATAAAAAATCTATGATTTCGGTGGACAATTTTCTCCGCAATTTTGTTTCCAAATTGCGTTTACTTGAAAGCTGCCACTTGAAATTTGTTATCGCGATAACTTTGAAATACTGAATTTATTTGAAGTTGGGTAGTGGATTTTTCTGACAAATATATTCAATTAGTTCACTGAGCAACTTGCTCCACCGTTTTGATCCAAGTGGCGGCCACTTAATTTTTCAACACGATGACTTTTGAGATTCAGAATTAATTCAAACTAAATTTGTACAGTATAGCTTATCTCACAAGGGCATTTATTATATTTGCTTGCCAACTTAGTCTGCCATTTTGTTTCCAAGTGCCGGCCAATGAAAATTTTAAATTCACATACAAAGGTATTTATGAACCGATTTGCTTAAAACTGCATATGTACAGAGCCTAAATCAATATTTTTATCAAATACATTAGTATTTTGTAGCCGTCATTTTGTTCCAAAATGGCGACTACTTGATAAGAGAAAAGAAATCAACCTACCCTTCCGAATGAGATGGAAGGACTTGTTACTGTTTCAGAAATAATAATTATTACAGGTGACGGCAAGTATCATATGCCAACATTTCTAATTTATTCCTGAGCATTATTAGCGCCGCCTTCATTTCACACCACTTCTTTAGAAACGTAATTTTCATCTTATTGAATCGTTATTACATATACATATTGACATAGTTGATAATTTTTTAATTTGCTCCGTAATGTTGTTGGTACCCACCCTTTGTTCACACCACTTTTTTTAAGCGTAATTTTCCCCAATATATAATTATGATTAAATAAAAAAGAAATTACTCTTCTAAAGAAGTGCCGTGAAAAAAAAAAAAAAAAAAAAAAAAAAAAAAGTCGGATACTAACAACATTATGTAATAAATTAAAAATTTGATCTCGGTGCATATTGAAAAAAATCATTCTACAAAAAATGTGGTGCGTGAAAAAGACGGGTACTAGCAATGCTCGGAATAAATTAAAAATTTGGCATGCCTGGTATGAGCAAGAAAAAGCCTCACCTGGATTTTTAAAATTCATTTAAATTGCCTTTATCTTTCATGAATTTGAAAAAAAATTACAAAGTTATTTTAACTAATTAAATATTATGAGATAACCGTTATGCCTTATAGAAGTACGGAACTCTTTTCCCCACATCCCAAAAAGGAATTTTTTTAAAGAAGAATATACAAAAAAAAAACATTGCTCCTTCCTGGATTTCTTTTTTTTTTTTTCTTTCTTTTTTTTTTTTTCTCTTAGCGCCCTTGGTAATCATGATTATTAAAATAAAGGAACATAACTCTATGTGATCACCAGATTTGGGAACACAGTAAATCGATAACAAAATTTTTACTTTCTTCTATATTCAATAGAAAAAAGTATTGGTTTCGTAAAAATTTTCGACTTTTCGAATTCGATGGATTTACACGTTTTAAGAAGTCTAGAACACTATCTGGCCATTTTTAGAAAATATCTGTCTTGATGTTCGTGTGATAAAAAATTTGTGGCAACTGTATCTCATAAACTACTGCACAGAATTTCGTACAAAATTACGTATAATTTCACCTTCATGTAAATTAGTGCCCATCAATTTTTGATGAAAAGTGGCCTTGCCATTGCGCCTTTTCTAAATTTTTAACATGGCGTATAGGACAAAATTTCTTACAAATGTACACAATGAGAATTATTTTTATGAATCATTATAAAATTGAAAAAGAAAGAATTATTTATAATAGTAATAGTAAATTAGGAAAAATGTTTAGACACGTAGGAGTAACACCTTCCCAAGCAAATTTTCAATATGTGCATCAAAAGAACTCGCCAATACTTTTAAACGAATGATTGAACTGTCATAATTTAAATTGATCTGTCAATAATAAATAATTGTCAATAATAAATCTGTCAATAATAAATTGATAAATAATTGATCTGTCATAATTTAAAGCAAAATTATGATTTTTTTTTTTTTTTTTTTACTCCAAAGTAAAAAAAAAAAAAAAAAAAAAAAGAAGACAGAAAAGACATTTTTTGAGACATCGTTCTAGAACATAAAATCAACTTCTTTTCGGTGTTTAGTGTTATACTTCTATGAGAAAAAAAAAAATCATCTGCATTCATCATGGAAAATAATTTTAATGAATAATAAATATAATAAATCAATTGTGCTGAATGAATTTCTATAGGACAATATACAGTACAAAAAATAAGAAGAAGAAGAAGAAGAAGAAGAAGAATTCAACCTAGATTATGAGCAACGCCCGGCAGTAGAGATTTCAGGCAAAGCCCATAAAACAACATTTGGACTTTAAATAATATTCTCCGTAATTTTACGTTGGGACAAACACACAACTTTGAATTAAATTAGTAAAATAATAGCTCTTTTATACCAATCGTTATTTGTATGAATGTATAAATAAACTATCTTAATCAATAAAACTACAATTATATTATCAGTTTCAAATACGAAATTATTCTTATGACCCAAATGATTTGACCGTAAAAATATAGTTTGATGACAGATTTAAACAAAATACGTAGATAACGTTTTTTGTTCGTAAAAAAATGACAGTATTCTAAGATTATACTTTCATGACATCAATTTACGAGCTCTGACTGATTAAATAGCAAAACGGTGATTTCCGTAAAATTATGCAGTCAAATCCCGTAATTTTACATTTACTTTTTTTTTTTTTTTTTTTTTTCTGCAATGTAGAAGAACGTTTTGTGATAGACACGGCATATATATATATAGATATATATATATATATATATATATATATATATATATATATATTATTGATTATTAAACTAGTTTTATTTACTTTTATCTAAACCTTTGTTCTGTTCACCCTTCAAACATTTTACTATCGTTTTAAAAATTATTTTGTGATTTTTCAATTTTGTAAACACGCAAGTTGCAAAAGGAAGTGTCATATTTAGTCAAAAGAGACTCATAAACTAAACATGCTGCTGGCAAACTTCCATTTTTAAAGAAACTGAATTATAATACTCTTTAAAGAATTTTAACGTAAAACATTACACTACACTATATATCTTCAATACAGCTGTGATATTCAAAAATTTTATATTTTCATTCGATTTGCTCCATTTATCTTAAACATAAACTTTTACTTATTTTATCTTGAAGTATAAAATACATTTTGAAATATACCTTATAGAACGTGTCAACATCGTGAAATACAAGTTACAAAATTGAATACAATGTTGTTATATCTACTAAAACGTGGATGTAAACAATAATTTTTGTCTTTCTTACCAGCAAACTCTTAAGGAAACTTGGCACTTTTGACTAGGCATCGCTAGAGGTTTCATATAAAAACTTATGTATCCATTTAATATTTATAAATTGAACTATATTCGATTTTTTTTTTCAGTAAAATATATATTCATGCAACAATTCTTATGGTTTGCACTTTTTCATAAATTTATAATCTTCAAAATGCTAAAATTTCTACAGATATTTAAGAAAAGACTTACTATCTTAAAAGAATTAGGGATGGATTTTGCAATGTCTTTAAAAGAAAAATTATAAAAAACAAAAATTTATCAAAATTCAGATACTATTAAAAACAAAAATTTATCAAAATTCATATTTTTTTTTTTTTTAACATAAGCATGCAGTTTTTAATATTTTTCTCAAAAAATAATTGATAAATTTCAAAATCCATCCCTAATTCCTTTAAGTATGTTCTATTAAACGCCAAAATACTTTTTTTTTTTTTTTTTTTTTTTTTTTGTTAATATTTGTAGTAGTTTTAGCATTTTGAAGATCATAAATTCATGAAAAATGTAAACTGAGAAAACTCAATTTAAAGGTTCCAAATCTGTAAAAAATGAATCAAAAACCCTAAAAGTTGTTGCCTGAATATATATTTTATTGAAAAAAAAAAAAAAAAAAAAATCATAGACCTATTATAAGAGTGGACGGGACAATAGCAACCTCTTTAGTGGCAAAGATAACTCATAAAAAGGTCATGAGAATGTTGATCTACAGGAAGCCAAACTGGCCAATATTGAAATTTACTCGCCATGCTCTAAACACTGCTTTTTATTAAGCAGACGATATCTCTCCTTTTTCTTTGAAAGTTCTTTTTAAAAATTTTATTTCACTTTTAAAGTTAAATTGTCTTGAATTTAAAAATATTTTTATAGCAAGAAATAGTAATTATATCTACTTTAAAAACCCTAAAAGTTATGTAAAATAAGGATTTTATTTCGCAGGTAAGATTCTTTTTAAAATTTTATTATTTTCTTTTTAAGTAATTATTTTTATAAAATGCTTATAATTGCTATGCTTATTTCTCTAAATTGAATTCGTTTAACTATATTATGTCTTATATTATTTCAAAAATGTCTATAATTATTTATGAGAGTTAAAACGAGTATAGTCATACCAAAGTTATAAAAACTTTTTAACTTTGATAGATGTTAATAACAAGGTAAAAATAAATTTCAGCAGCTGTAATGTTTTACACTAGTTTTGCTTGTTGTATCTTTTAATAATAATAATAATAATAATATATATTTATATATTTATATAAAAAAAAATGCCAATAACGCGATAAATGCCAGAAAAGGTAACCTTTTTCAACATTCACATGTTTTCATCTTTGCACCTTTTCTTATATTCCCTTAATAATGGAATGCTCCGTCCACTCTTATAATAGGTCTATGAAAAAAACCTAATGTAGTTCAATTTATAAATATTAAATGGAAATATAAGCTTTTATATGAAACCTTCAGTAGTCAAAGGGGCCAAATCACCTTAATAAACGATTTTTTTTTTTTTTTTTTTTTTTAATGAAAAGTAACATACATTAATTTTCAGGCAATGCATTTTCAATTTTAATCTAATCTACGTATTCTCGTAATTATTATATTTGATTGTACTTTCAGGAAGTCCCCAAGATAATACTATAAAATTTCAAAAAATTATTATCGATAGAATAAATTGAATTTCAGCCCCCCCCCCAAAAAAAAAAAAAATAAATAAATAAATAAATAAATAAAAATGGAGGAACAGCGATCCATATTTATTTAGAATCAACGTATAGTATATTACCATAGACTGAAATAAAATAAAAATTTAGATTAAACTCATTATGGATTTTTTTTTTTTTTTAAGAGGAACTGAAAAATTTATATTTCTATCAGAACTACATTCTTGCCAACATACTAATTAATATTGAGTAGTACTGTTTGGCCCGCCTTCTTTGTCACACCGGTATCTTTTTAGAATATTTTTCATCTTATTTAATCGTAATTACATTTGGAGAATATTACTCTAAAAATTTATTGGTGTAAAAAAAAGGGCGGGATTATCAACACTACGGAATATTAATTAGGATGTTGGCAAGTATGGAACCATAGCCTACTTAACTAGATGCCTATCGCGTGGCCCATAAACTTGGCAACAGTTGAAGCGGTAGACAGTGCCACCTGGTACAGATTGCGTGACTTTTTTATTCAACTGTCACCAATAATTTTAAGAAGTGATATATGGTATACATAATCGACGTTCCTTCGATTCTATTCGCCTTTTATGTATATCATATCCCACTTTTAGAATATTTTGGTGGCTGTTGAATAAAAAAGTCGTGCAATCTGTACCAGGTGGCGCTGTCTGCCGCTCAACTGTTACCAAGCTTCCGAACCATGCGGCAGGCATCTAGTTTAGGAGGCTATGATGGAACTATCTGAATTTGCAAGATATCCTTTTGAGATTGTTATACTATGAGTAGTTCAATAGATCTAGCTAATAAATGATGCAAAAGAAGCTTTGATAATGCTTGAGCACACGCAGTTAAAAATTATTTATAAAAAGAAGATCCTATTTCATCGTATATTTAATATTTTTAATTGTTATTGCAGTATGTTGTGTCTAATATAGCTTGTCCAGTTTCCTAAAAAAACTGCATTGGGTAGGGATGAGTGCACTGCAATGTAATAATAAAATAACTGGCTTTCTTTAGTTTAATTTTTAATTTTTTAATTTTACTTTTAACCCTAGAACACTAGCGTGTTTATATCTGTCGCTATCACTAGAGATACGTAAAATTTATGTGCTCGTGTAAAAGTCGTTTTATTTTCTTTTATTGCATTAATTTTGTTTTTAAATATGTTTAATTATTTGCTGTTTTACCCAATATTACTAATTTTTCATTAACTGAATAATTTTTGTATTTAAAAATATATTTGAAAACTATAAAAATGTATACCAATAAAGGAAGACCTCACGTAACATTACGTAAATTTTATGTTACATGAGTGTTCTAGAGTTAAGCACTTTGTACTTATCATAAAATCATTTGTACACTTCTTAGACTATTTGAACTGCAAATAGACGAAGCAACATTTCTTGTCCTTGACATCTTCTACAATTCATCGTCTATTAAAAAAAAAAAAATCTGGAATGACTTCACTCGACTTTCTGAACGTTAGGTAATTAACGGTTGTATAAGTAAAGGGAAGTCGTTAAATAAACATAAGAAAATATTATAATAGGGTGTATGAGTATTTTTATGTATACAGTATGTTGTTTAATTTCACGGTATTGTCTTTCAAATAAGTTGAGCCCATACAACATAATGATAAAGCAATTTTCGTTGTGCCTTTGTAAGAATCTATTAGTTCTAGACACACGAAATTCTATACAGTTCGGTCGACAGTGACCTAGAACATGTATATAAATTTTCAGCTCATTTGGATGAGATGTTTGAAGTTATAGCATTTTAAATAATTGGAGTTCATAAGCCACAATGATAAAGAATTTTTCTTTGAGCCCTGTAAAATCTATAAGTTCTATACACTTCAAAATTCATACAGTTCGTGTGCGATGGTGGTCTAAAATATATATATAAAATTTCAGCTCAATCGAATAAGGCATTTAATCGGCATTTAATTAAATAATTTTATAATGGGGGGGGGGGGTTCAATTTTCCTTATTCTGACTATTCCAGTTTGTCCATGTATGTATTTATATATTCTCGTATTTTATAGTGATGTATTATATTTAGTGCTTCATTTTTTAATTTAATTGCTTTTTATTCTTTGTATTAATTAAAATTCGTTTGCTGTATGGTCTTGCTTCCATCTGTGAGAAGTTGGGGGCTAGAAACGTGTTTTTTGGTTAAATTACCAGTGTTTCGTTAGAAACTTCTCCTATTCCTTTCCCTACATGAGGGATGTCCCCTGATGAAGGCCCTCATGTGTATTGGGATTAAATTTTCATCTGGCTTTGATTATTTTGCTTACATATATAAGTATGTATGTGAGTCTGTATATATTATTTTTCTTTTTAAATAATTTATATGTACTAATTATTTTGCAATTATGAATATAAAGTTTTTTTTTTTTTTTCTGGTAAAACAATTAGTAAGTATAGTTAATTTATAAATTCTTAAATTTGTAAATAAAGTAAATAATTAAATAATAAAGCCAGAGCTGTAACAACAATGTTTGGCTAGGAGCCTGGTGCTGTTGCTGTGACAATGCTTACACCACACCTTCTTCTTTTCTGAATAAATCATTATTTAAATTTCTTAATACGTAAGTCAAATTATAAATGTTTTAGATTTCTAAAGTATCTGATTTATTCGCTGCAACTTTTATATTAGTTTCTTTAAGGAGAAAAAATAGACCGTTACCGTTCATTGGTTTCACTGTGAAACCATAAATTTCTGGAAAATAAAAAATGCTAATTTTTTTTCATTTGCATATTTATGATCAGTGATGCGTCAAAAAGTCATTTTTTAAATTAATTTCACAATTTTCAAAAGGGAATACGTCGTGAACTTTAAAGGGTTAAATCTGATAGGAAGAGAATGCATCATACATTATCTTTGGCACTTAAGAAAATTCATCGTCTTCTTAAACAAAGCTAATAAAAATATAACATTATTCATGCATGCATATATATTTATAAATGATTTTATAATGCTCTTTTTACACACTATGAATTTAACCCTCGCCCTATATACTACATTTAAGCTGATTATCGTCAATGAATTATCAAATACCGCTAATAGAAAATATTCTTAATTTATTAGGACTGAGGGCCTATTAGTCTCAGACAGTGATTTTTGCGTTGTCGTTTTCGATAGTTGGACATTTGTCGAAATCATTTTTCGATAGTTGGACATTTATCGAAATCTAAAATTTATCGAAAATATAATTGAATAATTGGAAAGCGATGTTATAATTGGGAAGAAAAAAAAAACTAATAGTCTTCCGTCCTAAACTAAATTCTGCTTTTGCCAGAATTTCATCAAAACCTTTTTTTTTTTTTTTTTTTTTTTTTTAAGAAAAAGAAAAGAAAATTAATAATAATCAGTATCGTTACAAGAGATATTGAAAACGTTTTTTTTTTTTAATAATTTTGAATTAGGAAATAAATAGTGCGCGTGCAATAATATGAAATAAAAATAAATAAAAATATGAATTTAATGATTTGATTTTTATATAAAACACGATCGCGTGCTATCTTAAAAAGTAGATGTAAAATTTAAAGTTTAATTTTCTTGGCAACAATTATAAATCAAAATAAATAATTTAATGAAAGTTTGTTCTTTAGATATACGTCCGTGTAAGATGTCAAAAAATATACGACAAAGTATTATATCTCTTTATTATTTATTTATCTTTTGTTTATCAGAGGCTTCAAAATCTTCCAGTTTTCTTTCAAAAGTTTTCTATGAGAAATACATAGGAAGTATGAGATATCGAATTGAATTTTTTCCTAAAAAACAATTTAAAATGTTTTTTTTAAAGAAATAAAAGAGCTTTATAACTTTCTTGGATTATTTATTGTGACAAACAGACAAAGCAACATTCATTATTTTTGGCACTTCCGAAAATCCATCGTCTAGATAAAATTTAATAGATAAAAATGTAATATTTTTTTTATATAAAATGTAAATAATTGAATAAATTTTGGTTTTTGACGGTGTGATTTATAATCTCCATCTTGGGTGAATTTTAAAAGTTATTGCAAAGTTATTGCTGTTAATGAATTCATTAGTACAGATTATTCTGAAATTAATTTTTGTATATTTCTTTTTATTATTATTATTATTAATATTATTGTTTTAAAATTTTCTAAAAATGGAAATTGTTGTATTAAATATTTTTATAGAAAAAAAAATTGAAAGTAAATGGATTTTTCAAGAGATAAAAAGAGCTTGACAGACAGACAAAATATCTTTCATTGTCGAAAATTCAATGTCTTATATTGAAAAAGGTAAAATTAGAACATTATTTCCAAAAAAGGTACTTTAAATTATTCTATAAAGCATAGTTTTGAATGTATGATTAATAAACAGCTTCCTGGATACTTTTCTAAATCTTTCCGTGGAGGTGTAACTAGACGGCCATTAACAAACTTTCGAAAATTTCTGCTAAATATTGAAATCCACATATATCAGCCAGTAATCATACAAATTTTAAAGGTATTGGCTGTTTTCCTAAGTATATGGATGTAATATATAATTGATGGTGAAACCTTTTAGTTACTGTCCATGAAAGGATTACAAAGTTAAGGTAAAGGTGTTGATGTTCCGTGAAATGAATGGCATTAAAAAGTACATCGCAGACCACAATAAAGCAGGTTGGAAGTCTCATATAACATTTTAAAAGAGTGCCACTTGACAGAAATAATAGCAGTCATTTCTAATAAAGACGTTTTTATTTTTATGCTGTTAAAAGACATGAATTAAAATGAATTATCAAGAAGGCACCTACATGGTCCTCGTTGGATCTGTAGGCTAGAGAGAGGGAGAGCAAACTATGACAGATGTTTCTTATGCCAGTAAACAAGATAGATTAAAAACGCAAAGTGTACTGAAACTGAATTGTCTTCGCCAATTCAAACACAAAATTTACAAATGCCAAATAAAGCGCCAAAGGAATGTTTTAATTGGTCAATTAAAAAAGTTTATTCCGTTATCCAAAACACAAAGAAAAACTTGACAACATAAAAAATGCCAAACATAATTACTTTTTATCAGTGCCAGGAATATGTCATTAGGAATTTATTTTTATTCTATTATTATTATTATTGAAAGAAACGAACTCAGCATCTTTTGACGCTTATGAGACTAAGCTATTAAATTTCCAGAAACGGAATATATTTCGCAATTTCTGTTTATATTAAAAAGTAATTTAGACAAATAAATTATTTTACTTATATGATTAAATGAGATTTTGAAAGTTAACGTTGTTTAAAAGGGGGAAATGTACTTATTTGCAAATGCATTTGTCCCTCAGTACAAATATAAATTATATTAAATAGAGGTTGACTTTTATAAAAGAACGAATTAATTTTAGAAAATATAGAATAACATGTTCTTTTTTTTTTTTTTTAATTGGAATAAATTAAATTTATTTTAGATTTTATTTGTTAAATTAATTAATTAATTTTATAATTAATATTCTTAATAACTTTTTTTTTTTAACACAAATTGAATTATATAGAAATGAATCAAATATTACACATGTGTGAACTTGCTCGGCACCAAAAATTGGGGGAAGAGTTATAGTAATTGAACTGTATTTACATGCATACATTCCAAATGTATAATGCATCAAACCATGATCCTCAATGATAACATTTATATCAATGTAACCCAGGTTGGATGTAGCAGAGTGTATAATACAAACAAGCAATAAATCAGTCAAAATTCTTTACTGACCTTTTTTTTTTTTCTTTCTTTTGTAAAACATGACAATTATTCATCTTTCTCTAAATAGGTATTAATGCAGTGGGTTTATTTTCATTTAAAATACATATTATTTTTGCACAAATAATGGTCATTCTTTCCATGAAAATTCACAAGATATAATTAATATAATCTTTGAACATTACTCTGTTCGTACTATACGAGCAATATACATAAATTATATGCCAGTTTCTAAAATATTGTTTTTAACATACTCAATATGAATTGTAAAATTTAACTTACATATCTTGTGTAATTACAAAGTTACTGTTGCCATTATAACAATAAATAAAAATAAAAAAAAAACAAAATGTATTAATGAAATAAATTAATTATATTGCAACAGCATCTATATGAAAGGAATTATAAATAATATATTAAAACATTATTGTGACTGTATGAATTTTTAATCCTCTTTCTAGATACATTTTTAAAATGCATTTGATGTCAACGAACTCATTAGTAGAGAATCTTATTAATCCGTTTTTTATCTGGTAGTGGCTTTAAAATGTTTCAGTTTTCATTTTAAAATTTTCTAGAAGTATAATACGTCGTATTAAATATTTTTATCAAAAGCAATGTTGAAAAAGTGGATTTTTCAAGAAATAAAAGCGATTTTTACTCTTCTTGAATTATTTAATCTGACAGGCCTTCAAAGCATCATTCATTGTCTTTGACACTTTCGAAAATTAAGAAAATAAATGAAAATTTTATATTAAAGTTATGTTAAATCCTTTTATGAAGCTCATTTGAGGTGGTTTGATTTATAATCCCCTGCCTATAAACAGTTTTTTTTTTTTTTTTTTTTAAGTTAAAAATGCTGCTGAACTCACTATTATGATTTCTTCTTAATCCCTATTTTATTTAGAGTGACTTTAATATTTTACTCTATATCCTTAATTGTGAATATCCTTACAAATATGTTCAATGTATTTACAAAACATAATACTTCCACTGATATAGAAAGTTAACTAATAGTTAAATTCAAGAAATTAGATTTTAAATTTACAAACTCTTTCTTTTAGTTTAAATAAAAAATAAAACATAAAATATATAAATTTTTAGAAAGAATTTTTTTAAGAATTTTGAATTATTTGCATAAAATTACTTTTCACCCACTATTGAAAAGATTCATTATAATTATCATTAATTATATTATCATTAATTATGTTCATAATTAGATTTAAAATTTACTTTTTCTTTTTTTAAATGACTTCTTTTCCTTAAGTTTTTAAATAAAGAAATTTTAGATTTAAACAGAATCAGTTTCTAATTATTAATATTCGTTTTTGTTTTCGTTTTCAATTTTAGTAGGGTGAACAAAAAACTAATTAAAACTCGAATAAACGACTACGTCAGAAACGCCAAAGAAAAATATTGGAAATGCATACAGCTGTTTCGGCAGCTTTAAGCGTGCTGTCTTCAGTGCAAAAAGGATCCTTTTTGCACTGAAGAGATCCTTTTTGCACTGAAAGGCAGCACGCTTAAAGCTGCCGAAACAGCTGTATGCATTTCCAATATTTTTCTTTGGCGTTTCTGACGTAGTCGTTTATTCGAGTTTTAATATTCCAACGCCAAGTCTTCTGTTATTAGAAAACTAATTGACCATTTATTGACCATTAGACCATTAGACTATTAAACCCAATGTCTTAAAGTTTTATCTTATTTTCTAATGTAATAATTATAATTGTGTAACATTAAAACGGTATTGTAGTCAACTTATCTAACCAGCAATTGTTCAAGCATTTCTTGGGTCAGTTTATCAAAAACTTACCCATTCTACTAGCTTTCGAATGAGCTTACGAAGAACCATATGAATTTTCTAGTTCAGGAATCACTTTGTCTTTTATTTGCATTAAATCATTGAAATCAGCCTTCATTAAAATAGACATTCGATGAATTTCCCATAACCAAAATGATGAATTGTATGTAAGTCCATTACTGTATGCGTCGGGAAATTATCTAATGCTCAGAAGGCATTAATGTCCAGCCTTTATTTGAACAAAATTAACAGTACGTTTCACACGCTGGAACGTCGTTGAAGTTCAAAATTGAACTGTCACCAAAATTTGCACCCGACAATCCCAAAATACCTCTCTATTTGTAATCCGTCACATTTACAAAAATCACCAGATTTAAATTGTACGTACAAGAAGCTATATGGGTGTACTGGATCAGATGTAATTCAACATTTTATTTACTTTGAATCACTGAAATCGGCGTTGCTCAAAATAGACATTCAATAAATTTCGCTAAGAAAAACTATGGATTGCATGCAAATCGTTTACTATGTGGGTAAAAATATTTTTAAATATACAGTTAATACTTTACTATCTTCCATTCCATTCCATTTATATACTCTAATATCTTTCAACTTTTATTACAATCAAATTAATGATAACGTACATGTGATGACACATTATCGAAGTTCAAAATTGAACTGTCGCTAAATTCAGTAACCGATAATTCTTGAAACAGTCCACTATCTATAATCGGTCACATTTACCAAACACTTTTCCGTTCTACAAGATTTTTAATAAGCCTACTATGAACCATATCCATGTAGTATACTAATTCAGAAGTAAAATTCTGTCTTTTGTTCGGGAACATTAAATCACTTAAATAGGCGTTCCTCAAAGCAGATGAATATCCCCCAAACAAAACTATGGATGATATGCAAATCCGTTACTTTCTGCGTATGAACGTTCAAGAATATTTAGATATCTCTGACTTTTCTGGGAACGCATTCAACTAGCGAGTGCATTGACTGGAGTAATTGAGGAATTGCCGTTTCTAGTATTTGGCTACAATTTGCTTTTGAACTTCGACAATATTTCAGCACATTTAAAAGTTAGTTTAAAAGTTAGTTGACGTCTGCATAATTGAAAATGTTTCTATGCAGATAATGAGAGATTTGTCTCCATTCATAGTTTTGTTTATGAAAAGTCCGTCGAATGTACATTTCCTGAATGACAATTTGAGGAATTTAATGCAAATAAAAGGCTAAATTTTTACTCCTGAACTTGGTCACTGATATGGTTTATTGTAGCTTCTTTCGAAATGTAATGCAATGCGGAAGTTTTGGTAAATCTGACCAACTATATATATAGGCGTGTTAAAAAAATTGTTCGCAACAGAATTTGGCAGCAATTCGAATTATAATATGAACAGTGTTTCAGCGGCAACAACTGACTATAAATTTCAGATATCCTGTTGTAAAAGCTTTTACCTACAAGAATATTTCCCGCATTTTCCAAATATGAGCATAATTTGCATGTACAGTCGGTAACAAAAGTGTCGAAACACTAGCAAAAATTCCTATGTAAAAAAAGTACACTTCGTACGGTTTTGTTAAATAAATCCTTGTCGAATCCTCTTCTTAGTCAGTCTAAGAACATGACTCGATAAGGATTTATTAAACAGAACCGTATGAAATGTACTTTTTTTACATAGGAATTTTTGCTAGTGTTCGGACACTTTTGTTACCGACTGTAGATCTCTCATAAACGTTTAAAAAAAAAAAAAAAAAAAAAAAAAAAAAAAAAAAGTTGGGCTTCTTGAGGGGGAAAAAAAAAGAAAGTTCATCATTTTTTTCTCTCTAAAAAAGTTGAAAACAGTTGAAGCTATGTCAGAGTTGGTATGATATTTTATGCTCCACATGGGATCTTCCATCTTACCCTTCGTCTGTGCAATTCACTCTAAACGTGTATATATGTTATATATATACATATATATACATTGCTCTACACACATTTTGCTCCTATGCTGGACATTTCTCTATATGCATGATATTTTATCGTCTGTTTTACGACTAGATGAAATTTAATATATCAAATGCTAATTATAAAATTCTATCTTATGAACATTAAACCTCAGATTTATTATTATTTTTATCCGCTGGAAATTCTTAATATTATTGTTTAACTAGCAAATCCGTGCAAAATTTTCGCAATTTCTTTCTTTATTTATGTACCTTTAAAAATTTGAACTTATAAGTCATATACCAATTTCACCATTCAATTTAAATTTTAATTCATCAGAAGCCAATTTATCATTAGATTTTGTGGGATTAAACGCTAATTATAGTTAAACCAAATCATTCAATGTAAAGTTTCAAAATAAAATTCATGTTTGAAGACCCAGTTTTCATACTCCCCCAGGCGGAACAGCTTTAGTATAGGACCCCTATGGCGACTTTTAATTTTTTGCCGCCGTGTTGGCGATGCCTTTTAATTAGTTTTTTTTTATTTATTCACTTTAACATAGTTTTTTGTTTAAAAAAAAAAAAAAAAGCTAATACCTATTTTGATTATACATTTTATTATTGCTTTTTTTATTCAATTTGTGCAAAAGTTCATATTTCGTTTATATCTTTAAAGTATTGCTAAATTTAAAATGACATATGCAAAGGACATAAAAATGCAACTTTTAAAATTAGACTTTTCTGTAAAATGATCTCATCAGACAAATGTCCTTTTTTTTTTTTTTTTTTTTATTAGATTCCTGAACTGAGTCAATCCGCGTGCTTAAATACTGCTTATGTATTATTTTTTATCCTCGCGTATTTTATTAAGTCATTATCGTATCGTTTCTACAAAAATAATCGTAACTGGTCCACGTTAGAGAAATATATAGATTATTACAATATTTAGAAAATCACGATTTTTCTTCTCAAATACGTTATAATGATATTCAAAATACACAAGTTCTACGGTTGTCTACGAATACTGCTTTTATTTTGGCAAACATTTAATCTACAGTTGTATTCTGCAATTTCTTAAAATACACATATAGCGTTATATGCACACAACATATCACTTCCACATCATCCATATTACTTTAATGTAAAATGATTAATTGTTAAATGTATTTAATTTGTTTTCAAATTTGCAATTTTCTGGCTTTAAACAATATTTTTCTTTTGATATACCTAATAAATGAGAAAATTTACACGGTGTAAATGAGCCTCTAGTTCCAGTAATAAAAATATTTATTATTTAACATTTTTAGTTTCCGCTTCAGTAAATTAACTTTGAATGTATGCTAACTCCGCTTGTACAACCAGATTATTCTGCAGAAATAAGAGAATCTATATTTTTTTAGGAAAAGTTTTTTTTTTTTTTTTTTTTTTTTTTTTTTAACCTGTAATATTTAAACAAACTGTTAAGCACAATCAAATTAAATTCTTCAAAAATGCTAATTACCAGTATTTCGTTGTAGTTTTAAAATCGATAAATACGTTATTATTTTATAATTACCTGATTTCGATAATTGCATCATGTGATCATCTGTGTTTAGCTTAATTTATTAAGTTGTGAGGCGTTTTTTTCCCCCGTAGTTTCCGGCCGTAAAGGGTCCCCATTTATAATTTTAAAATTTAAATTTCTTTTTTCGCGGTTGGTCCGGTTTTAAGCTTAGGGTTTTTTTATTCGCCATTGTGTTTTACGCTGTTAAGCAGTTCATTGCTCAGCAAATGAAAGTTTCATGTTTGTTTTTTTTTTTTCCTAACTTATTCTAAAGTTTAGTTTCAGAAATTTAAGTTGTGGCTGCACTCACACTTCCAAGATATCAGATAGTTAGATATGGAATTAAACTGTTTTAAAATCACTCGATGAAACCCGTTGGGGATTTCCCCGACTAATTTTTTTTCCTTGGAGGGGGACTGTGAGGTCGAGACTACAGAACGTCTCCACAGTTCGTTTGAATTTCAGCTGAATCCAGCAATCTAAAGTTGGGACGGTTAAAGCACTTCGTCGCCAGTAACTCGGCGAAAGTTGAGGTCGAGTGAGTTTTATGTCGCATGGTGCTGCAGTGAAAGAATTAGGTTCTGAGTGTTTGATGAATGGGAAGTGATTGTAAGTTTTAATTGAAATGAAGGGAAAGGATGTTTGTTAGTATGTAGTATAAGATGGATAGAAAATTGGAGAATGGTAGCTGATTAGTGTGGAGTAAAGAGTTATAGCGAATCGGAGTTGGTGGTGATACTGAGTTGCGCCGGATTATGGTGTGTGTGAAGTGATGGTAGACAGGTGTAGTATTGTGGTGTAAATTAAGAAAAGAGTCTGTCGCGTATCGGGAATCCGGCCGACACTCTGGAGTGAGAATAGTTGGTAGTAGCAGAGAGCAATCGTCGACAAGATCAGCATTGGTGAGGGGCTACCTTTTATTTTATGTCTTGTTAAAGTTATTTCCTGAAGTCACTTATTTAAATTGAGTTAGCTCAACGCCCTCCTTGAAATTAAGAATTAATAAACTGTGTTATTTTGTATTTAAAACTTTGTCTCGAGCTCTTCTTATTAAGTATTTAAGTAATTAAGTTCATGTTTAAGATCTAAGATCTAAGATTAAGAATCATGGCCCACTTGAATTCCTCACAAAGTGAGATTTGTAATTGTAATTGAATTCTTATCGACAGTTTAAATATTCTAAAAAATGTTGAGAACACAATTTTAAAAAGTCCTTATGAATGTTATGCTAATCTTGTCTTTTTTAAATGACCATTGGGTTAAAGGAAACATTAGATATAATAAAGAAACGTTATTAATCAGAAATATGATTACACAGTCCTGCAAAATCATACTTTTCATTTTTTTTTTTTTACACTGCTTTTGGTGTCTCTAATGTGTTTTAATACGCCGAATTAAGAAATGCTTGTCTTTTCTTCCTATCACGTAAGGATTTTTCATAAAGTACGGCTGAAGATCGGAAATTGACAATATTCCTGTGACGTCACCGTAGGTAAAATCGCCGAACACGTGGCCGATATTTTGTAAACAAATTAGATTCAAGATGCCATTATATTGTTACGCATAACATTTTCCTAAATATTTCTGCAGTGAAACTTAATAATAATGTTCAAACAAGAACAGAAGAGAAATGTAAACAACTGAATCGAATGATAAAGTTAAGACTATTCCAAATCGTAAAATTGCAGAACATTTTATGTATATATACACACACACACACACACATATATATAATGAATAAAGATTCATAAGAACATTTTATACACACACGCACATATATATAGACATCAAAGCTTAAATAATTAGAATTTCAATCACCTTAATAAAGGAATTTAATAAATGGAACATCCGTTTAAATTTGTTAACATCGCTACAGTTCACATGGAAACATTTAATATTACATATGTTGATTAATATTAAAGTATATTACTAAAACTGGATTAAAAACAAAACAAAGGTATCACTCTATCACTCTTACTTCAATTTCATATGTAACTCTTATAAATAACATTGCAAGATAAAAATTTGCAAGCCACAATGCTTCGTTTATGGTAGAGTTGAGGCTTGTTTCCCTACCCAGCTGATATTCTTGTAGCCTCGAACCCAAAGCGGGAACATGGTCCATTGTCACACAGAGGCTGTAATAAATTCGAAATTATGTATATATAAAATACATTAAAATAAGGTCTCATTATCTTTTAAATGTGTTTCTTTACGCAGAAGATCTCATTAAAGCTTTTTCTCTTGCAATACGAAATGATGGCCTTAAGGGAAGGATTCTCTATGCAGCAGCCAACAATAATCTGCTAACCTGTTAATTCTCCATCGTCCCTGATACCTACTCTACATTCCTTTGATTTTCTTGATGAAATAACTATCTTTGTTCTTCACTCACATCACCCTTTTTTTCTGGGAAATAACTTAGACTGGAGCTGAAAAAGTGGAATTTTAAAGTTAAAAAATCCCATTTTTTGTCAAAACTGTACGTGGTGTAAACTTTTGAATCAATTTTCATTAATCAGCATCCAAAAATACATCAAAAAATACAGAGGCTGTTCGCACATTTTTTAGACGATTTTATTTCGCAGTAAGAAAAAATCGTTTGCATGGAGAATTTTATTTTCACAACAGTGATATTTTTGGAAGTTTTATTTATCTTCCGATATTTAGAATTTTTGTTTAGATGCAAAAATGCGCTTTTAAAATGGCAGTGGATGGAAGGATAGGTTTCCGCTCTTTCCAAAGATAGTTTTTAGTGAAATCTTTATGAAAAGCATTTATCAGGGGAAAAATGGAAAAATGTTGCAACAACAGATGAATCTTGGGTCTATTTAAGTGGTTGCAATAAAAAAAGGTCAATTTATTATTCCAAAAGTGGAGAAAAAAAAATTTGTTACATGGCTCAAAGCATCAAAAGAGAGTTTTTCTAAAGGATTTATGATTGCCACTGGTTTTTTCATACAAGCGCAATATAAAAGCAAAAAAATGTGACAAAAATGTCAAAATCAACTCTAAATACTCTCAAGACTATATTTTAATTCCAATTTTTAAAAATGAAAATCCAGATCTTTATCCACAATGCTATCAATCCGTTGAGCTGTATCAAGACAAAACAAGCAGCCACACATCGCAATCCGCAATTGCTTTTCTAGAAAAAAATGGAACAAAAAACGGGAATTAAAACCATACCCTTCACTGACATTCCTGCTAAATCTTCTCATGTATCACTGTTGGATTTTTGTGTTTTTCGACTCTTAAAATCAACATTATCCAAACACCGACCTACAACGCTTTGTGGACTCTGGAAAGCCGTTCAAGAGGAGTAGACAAATATACCTCTTCCGATATTATAAAAAGCATTATTATCATAGAAATTATGATGTAGAATGTTAGTTAAGAACAAGGGCTATCACACGGAACAAATAAAACACGAAATATGAGTGAAATTGCTTCAGTACACTCCATCAAAATCGTCTAAAAAATGTGCGAAAAGCCTCTGTACAACAGACGTTGTATTTTTTGATGACATTTCATCGCAAGCCTGTGTTACCATAAATACGAACTTCAATTAGCTCTTCTGATATCTATAACCAATTGTCAATTATTTTTTATGTTGAAGTTTAGATTACTTGATTACAATTAATTTTGTCAAATTAAAAAAAAAAAAAAAAAAAGTAAGCTTTCTGTCAACATTTTAAAACTTTCTTGAACAATGAGTACTGCCACTTCATCTTTATTATTTTTATCAGAAATAATTTAAAAAATCTATTTCATTCATAAAATTTTATGATAATACTTACATAGATTATTCAGATATTAGGTAAATAATTAAAGAGATATTATTAAACAAAAGTTATTTTATTTTCTAGGGAAATAAATAAGTATTCTATTACCTCAAATTCAGTAAAAGATTTTTTTTTTTCCTCTTTTGTAATTAAATAATCCAAGTTTAAAACATATGCATTGCATGAATGAGAGTCATTCAACAATAAATCTCTATTGATCAATGTTCGATGAATTCACAAATTCAGTATATTCACAAGCATTTAATTTTACATCAGTAGCTTTTAAATTATCTCTAACGCGATCCAAAATTAATAAGCATCAATTCGCGTCAAGGCTATCGATTTGATATAGTATAAAGGCTTGTGCATTCTCAAATGGAATTAATCAATTAGAAGTTCTCTATTCAGCTTCATTCGTCAACCTAATATTCTCAAATTGATGTATTTCCTCGAGCAGATTTCTCTCATAATTTCATTTATACGCTAGAAAATGCATATACAGTCTTCATATTGTTGCATTTAAGGCTTCTATATTATTTTAATATGGGTACTTCAATTTTACTAAATTATTTTCCCTGTCAAAGACATTATTTTAAAACAGTGGCTGCCAACCGGTGATCTGACACAAAATTCCGGTGGCCCGCAGAAAAATCTTAAGATTATTTGCAATTTTTAATGTTTTACTAGAAATTATGCTTATGTTAATTTTAACTTCAGGATATTTGTGAATCGATTATACTCATAACATTAGATGTCAAAATTTTCTAGATGAAAGATAGGATAAATCGTATAATAATATTTTAACATAAAAATTTGAATTATAAATATAAGGCAGAGTTATCGCTTTCAATTTCCGATCAGCATTTAGGGCTTAACTAGGTTCCCTGAATCGGAAAAATATGTTTTTTGTGGTTGGTCTCTGTGTGTGTCTGTCTATGTGTTTGTCTGTGTGTCTGTGTCTGTCTATGTGTCTGCCTGTCTGTCTGTGTCTGTTATCAGCATATCTCCTGAACAAATAATAGCGGAAATTCCAGACTCGGTATTCTAAACCTGTATCATATAGTGCTGCTACACTAAACTTTTCGTTGAGATCAAGCAAATAGTTCGTGTACAGGAACATCCATTCAAATACATTACGAAAAGGGAGAAATTTCTCGTAAGTACAATAAAACATTTATAGGATGACCCATACAAAATTGAACGAACATACATTTTTATATACATAAAAGCATGTTTTGTGTAGATCGTGATATGGAAATCATTTATCATTCGTTTACAGGGCAACGCAAAGAATTTTGATATAATGGGGCTAAACTCGCTGAAAGTTTATTTCTGTTTGTGTTAAGTTTTTTTCATATAAAATTTAATTTAATTGCACAATGAGATGTGAATGTAGTTCGTAAACAATATACAAGGCTACCCAAAATTAAGCTAAACGTTTATTTTTATCGAATGCAACTGACGGAAGTATTTTGCTACATTTTACTGTGTCCACGAACACTACTCAAGAAGAAAAATAAATTTTTCATATCCAAACTATAAATAAAGTATTATTTGATGCTCTATTTTTAACTATGGTTTTTTGTATAGTATCACATTTTGAGGTGCATGGATAGGAGAGATTGTTAGTAACAATAACTACAATTAAATTATTAACAAAAATAGTTGCACTTAAATGACATTGTTGTAATGTTTTTGTAAACAAATATTTTGACCTGCTAACTATGCTAGTTTATCCGTAATTGTATTAGGCCCCGCCTTTTTTTCCCACTAGAATAGTTGTAGAGTAATATTCAGTAATATGTTCTCGTGATTAAATAAGAAGACTATTGCTCTACAACTATTCTGGTGTGAAAAAAAGGCGGGGCTTAATACCATTATGGATAAACAAGCATAGTGAGCAGGTCTAAATATTATTGTATTAAGAGTAAATATTTCAACTTAATGGCTACAGAAACAGAAACATGAAATAATTTTAAGAAGAATAAATAGTTCTAAATGCATTAAAAGTATTAAATTAATTCTAAATAAATTAAAAATAAAAATAAGCAAGCCCAAAAAAGATTAAAAATTAACATTAAATTACTAGATAACCTGTTTAACTTAAAATTAGTCCATTTTTATTTCCATGATACTATTCACTAGGATCTCCAAATTAAGCCAATTTATGCTGAAATTCGGAAACTTGCGTTGAAATTCTATAAATCCCTTCCCAATCTTGGAAATCCTCTGTTAGACTCAATTCATCGATACAACGCTAGAGTCGGTCGTGGTAAAAAACGGCCTTTGGCTATTTTAGTTAGAGAGGATGTTTTTCTCCCCGTCTCTAAAAAGCGTAGGAGTCACTTTACTTAGTATTTCCATCTAAAATTCTGTTTCCCCTAGATCGAACGAAATGTTCATCTAGATTTGGTTAACCCTAGTATCAGGCTTATCAACTGAACTTATGTCGTCAGTCGCTAGTTTTGAAACTTCTTACTATTTAAAGTTCTTTTTTTTTATTATTATTATTCAAAATTTCCTAATTGACAGGCTATTTTTAGTATTCTGTGACGTAGGCTTCTGAGGTCTTCTCCTATTGGCCTATTTCTTGGCCTCTGATTAGCTCTCAGTTTTAGGAGAAAATCCTCTGTAAAATTTTTGTTAACACTTTCAGAGAGGATTGTGAGTGCTATGTGTGTCTCTGAGAGGTCCGCGGATCCAGCTCAGAACTAGCTTCTGGCTGGAAACCGAGATTCTCGTAAGTTTCATGCATGCATTTCACTTTTAATTTTCCTGAATTTCAATAATGATAGAAAAAAAAATGTATATATATATATATGGCCCCCTTTTTTTATCATTATTAATTGCGGGACGCTGGGCCTTTTCCTGTGCCTCTTGGGGCACCCTGCTCAACTATTAATTCCTTTTCGCCATCCAGACCGTCTTGTCAACGCACGTAACAGTTTTTTTCCCCTGTTTCACTTAGGTTTCAAGGAGTTTTTTTTTTTTTTTTTTTTTTTTTTTTACTCCTGGTGCTTCATTCTGAATAATTTCTGCTGACGCGGAGATTGGTTAAAATTCAAAATTTATTCCTTTTTGGCTCTTTTTCATTTCGGAAAATTATTTTTATGTTCGTTTAATTTTTCGTTGGAAGTAAGCATTGGTTGCGACCCAATGCAGATACTCCGAAGCACATCGTTGACTTGACTTGACTTGACGAGAGTCCTATGTCTAGGTCATGTGCCCTCCGTGAAAAATTTTCTAAGGGATCCTAGACGAAACCTCGAGATGAAGTATTCGAGGGAAAATTAACAGTTATTCAAATAAGAGCAAATTTTCTAGAAAAATGAATATACACACACGCATACACATATATGGGATAAATAAACTATATGATTGCAATAGGTCAATTTCTAAAAAAATTAACTTAAAATAAAGTATTTAAAAATTAATAAAGTTTATGTTTTAAAAATATTAGGGGGAAAAAAGGGGGGGGGGGAGGACATGTTCATAGTATTTTCAAAAGTTAAACTAAAGTACACAATTTTAGTATAAGCCGAAAAAATTGCACAAATGTAAAAATAATTTTCGTTAAATAAAGACTTATACTGTGGATATAACGATTGTTTAATGGTATTATACCTACTGATATAATGAATGATGATAATTCATTTTTGAATTTTTAACTAATTGTTTTAGGTACATGTTGATAATAACGAAAAAACTTTGTAAGGTGATTAAGAAAGAGTTAAAATAATAAATGTTTATTGTTATATTCTTTCTGATTTACTTTATATCTTAAGAAGTCTCTTTTTAAGAATCCTTATATCAATATGTGCGCTATCGAAACATACTATAGAATAAGAACTTTTAAATGCAAGTTTGAATGACATTTATGATGAGATAGCTCTATATTTAATGTGGTTAAAGAATCTCTCATTACTTTTGAATTTCATAGTGCTACATGCATTTCATAGTGTTGTATTCTTTCTGATTTACTTTATATCTTAAGAAGTCTATTTTTAAGAATCCTTATATCAATGTGGGCGTTATCGGAACATACTATAGAATAAGAACTTTTAAATGCAAATATGTATGACATTTATGATGAGATAACTCTATATTTAATGTGGTTAAAGAATCTCTCATTACTTTTGAATTTCATAGTGCTATATGCATTTCATATTGTTGTATTCTTTCTGATTTACTTTATATCTTAAGAAGTCTATTTTTAAGAATCCTGATATCAATGTGGGTGTTAGCGGAACATACTATAGAATAAGAACTTTTAAATGCAAATATGTATGACATTTATGATGAGATAACTCTATATTTAATGTGGTTAAAGAAATCTCTCATTACTTTTGATTTTCATAGTGCTATATGCATTTCATAGTGTTGTATTCTTTCTGATTTACTTTATATCTTAAGAAGTCTATTTTTAAGAATCCTTATATCAATATGGGCGTTATCGGAACATACTATAGAATAAGAACTTTTAAATGCAAATTTGAATGACATTTGTGATGAGATAACTCTATATTTAATGTGGTTAAAGAATCTCTCATTACTTTTGCATTTCATAGTGCTTTATGCATTTCATAGTGTTGCATTCTTTCTGATTTACTTTATATCGTAAGAAGTCTATTTTTAAGAATCTTTATATCAATATGGGCGTTAGTGGACAGAATAAGAACTTTTAAATGCAAATTTGAATGACATTTGTGATGAGATAACTCTATATTAAATGTGGTTAAAGAATCTCTCATTACTTTTGAATTTCATAGTGCTATATGCATTTCATAGTGTTGTATTCTTTCTGATTTACTTTATATCTTAAGAAGTCTATTTTTAAGAATCCTGATATCAATGTGGGTGTTAGCGGAACATACTATAGAATAAGAACTTTTAAATGCAAATATGTATGACATTTATGATGAGATAACTCTATATTTAATGTGGTTAAAGAAATCTCTCATTACTTTTGAATTTCATAGTGCTATATGCATTTCATAGTGTTGTATTCTTTCTGATTTACTTTATATCTTAAGAAGTCTATTTTTAAGAATCCTTATATCAATATGGGCGTTATCGGAACATACTATAGAATAAGAACTTTTAAATGCAAATTTGAATGACATTTGTGATGAGATAACTCTATATTTAATGTGGTTAAAGAATCTCTCATTACTTTTGCATTTCATAGTGCTTTATGCATTTCATAGTGTTGCATTCTTTCTGATTTACTTTATATCGTAAGAAGTCTATTTTTAAGAATCTTTATATCAATATGGGCGTTAGTGGACAGAATAAGAACTTTTAAATGCAAATTTCGATGACATTTATGATGAGATAACTCTATATTAAATGTGGTTAAAGAATCTCTCATTACTTTTGAATTTCATAGTGCTATATGCATTTCATAGTGTTGTATTCTTTCTGATTTACTTTATATCTTAAGAAGTCTATTTTTAAGAATCCTGATATCAATGTGGGCGTTAGCGGATAGAATAAGAACTTTTAAATGCAAATTTGAATGACATTTATGATGAGATAACTCTGTATTTAATGTGGTTAAAGAATCTCTCATTACTTTTACATTTCATAGTGCTTGGAGTTTTCATGATTTAAGTCTTTTTTTCAAGTCAGTTAAAATTCAAAATAAAATTAAGCAACTCTGAAGCACTTATGTCTATAAGCGTCTATAAGCAATTATCCATAGTAACTCAGTAAGCACTTACGCATTAAGCTAATTCGGGCTAGTTTTGGTTCCTAGTCTGAACATACTGTATAAAAAGCGTTCAACTCTCTATTCAAAAAAATTTCATCTATTTTTATTTTAAAATTTTTTTTAATTAAAATAAAAAAAAAACTATTTCTTATATATATATATATATATATCTTATATATATATATATATATATATTGGATTTTTCCAATTACTTACGCATGGTGATTAATTACATTATTTAAATTTAGTGACTAAGAAAATAATTAACTCAACGTTTAACAAGCTCAAGCTTCATAACAGTAAGAAACTTACCGTTGAAGTTGATGGATGTCTTTAAACTTCATCATCTTGCAAGATTTCTTAAATCTTTCTTATGTAACAGTCAGGTTTGGGCTACTTTTATTAAAAATGCTTCTAAGATATCTTCTTGCCTATGACAGTATAATTTACTTTTAAAGTAATAACACTTTACATCATTTATCAATTATTAAAGGGAAATCTTGTCATACCCTAGTAAATTATTTATCAAATAAATATTTTACGGTCACAAAAGAAAAAAATCATTTTAATGTTAAACAAAAAAGTTAACAGTATATATGTATATATATATATATATGTAAAATAAATTCTTGAAAATTAGTTGAAATAAAACTTGATTTTTTATTTAAAAAAAATTTTGAAACAGAGTATTTATAAACCAAGGCGCAAATGCAGCAAAAGGAAATATGAAACCGAAATAAATAAACAAATTGATAATAAATGTAAAGTAATCCCAAAACACATGGGACCTTCTTCAGGTGAGCTCCCCTCCCTCCCCCATGCAGGGAATGGAAAATCAGAAGTTTCTGAAGAAATGTGCACTTTTCAGCCAAAAAATACGTTTCTAGCCCCCGACTTCTCATAGATGAAAGCAAAAATATATAGCAAACGAAGTCAAGATTAGAACTTTAGAACTGGATTAATACAAAGCATTAAAAAAGCAATTAAATTCATAAATAAAGTACAATAGTAATTGCCGAAACGTCAGTGGAGGCCCTACATTGAGACTCAAAACGGTTTTGGGCTGTGTCTGTCCGTCTGTCCGTCTGTCTGTCTGTCTGTCGCGCGATAGCGGCCGCAAAATTAGCGCTATTTACTTGAAATTTGGTACACATGTTCATGAGCCCCACGAAATTAGCTGTATAGTTTTTGGTATGTATTCCGTTTGTAGTTCGTATACAGGGAAACGCCAAAGTTTTTCTTATCATTACGGCCTATGGGAGGAATTTGTACGTATCGCGATAGCGGCCGCAAAAATAGCGCTATTGACTTGAAATTTGGTACACATGTTCATGAGCCCCACGAAATTAGCTGTATAGTTTTGGTATGTATTCCATTTGTAGTTCGTATACAGGGACACGCCAAAGTTTTTGTTATTATTACGGCTTATAGGAGGAATTTGTATGTATCGCGGTAGTGGCCGCAAAAATAGCGCTATTGACTTGAAATTTGGTACACATGTTCATGAGCTCCACGAAATCAGCTGTATAGTTTTTGGTATATATTCCATTTGTAGTTCGTATACAGGGACACGCCAAAGTTTTTCTTATCATTACGGCCTAAGGGAGGAATTGGTATGTATTGCGATAGCGGCCACAAAAATCACGCTATTGACTTGCAATTTGGTACACATATTCATGAGCCCAACGAAATTAGCTGTATAGTTTTAGGTGTGTATTCCATTTCTAGTTCGTGTACAGGGACATGCCAAAGTCATTCTATCATTACGGCCTATGGGAAGAATCTGTATGTACCGCGATAGCCACCGCAAAAATCAAGCTATTGACTTCCAATTTTTGCAGAAACGTCAGTGGAAGGCCTCTGTTGAGACTCAACAGGATTTTGTGTTCCGTCTGTCCGTCTGTCTGTCTGTCTGTCTTGTGATAGCGGCCGCAAATATCACGCTATTGACTTGAAATTTGGTACACATGTTCATGATCCCCACAAAATTAGCTGCATAGTTTTTGGTATGTATTCCATTTGTAGTTCGTATACAGGGACACGCCAAAGTTTTTCTTATCATTACTGCCTAAGGGAGGAATTTGTATGTATCGCGATAGCGGCCACAAAAATCACGCTATTGACTTGCAATTTGGTACAAATATTCATGAGCCCAACGGGATTAGCTGTATAGTTTTAGGTGTATATTCCATTTGTAGTTCGTGTACAGGGACACGCCAAAGTTTTTCTTATCATTACGGCTTATGGGAGGAATTTGTATGTATCGCGATAGCGGCCACAAAAATCACGCTATTGACTTGCAATTTGGTACACATATTCATGAGCCCAACGGAATTAGCTGTATAGTTTTAGGTGTGTATTCCATTTGTAGTTCGTGTACAGGGACACGCCAAAGTCATTCTATTATTACGGCCTATGGGAAGAATCTGTATGTACCGCGATAGCCACCGCAAAAATCAAGCTATTGACTTCGAATTTTTACCGAAACGTCAGTGGAGGGCCTCTGTTGAGACTCAAAAGGATTTTGTGTTCCGTCTGTCCGTCTGTCTGTCTGTCTGTCGTGCGATAGCGGCCGCAAATATCACGCTATTGACTTGAAATTTGGTACACATGTTCATGATCCCCACGAAATTAGCTGTATAGTTTTGGGTGTGCATTCCATTTGCAGTTCGTGTACAGGGACACGCCAAATTTTTTTTATCATTACGGCCTATGGGAAGAATTTGTATGTACCGCAATAGCGGCCGCAAAAATTCTCCGATTGATTTGCAAATTGACACATATATTCAGGCTCGGTATAGAAATAGCTATTTATTTTTTTAGGCCTATACTTTTTATGGATTGTATGGATTGTAGACAGGGACACGGCAAAATACTTCACATTACGGCGTATGAGGTGAATTGCGTTTAAACACATTTTAACATCTTTACTTTGCAATCAAGAAAATTAAACTAGCGTACATGAGTAAGATGTTTAACTTATGTTGTTTGAAGAAAATATGTGCTCTTAAGCTTTCTAATTAATGTACAGGACCTTACAAAATTGTTCTGACAATGTCACGTAGTCATCCAAACGATGTTAAATTTGGAACAATTATTAATTTTAAACGCAAAGTAAGCTGAATAGTTTTTACAGGTGTATAGAATGTTTATGGTTTGTTTACAGAGACACGCAAAAGAATTTCGTAGCATTAGAGACTATGGACAAACTTTTATTTAAGAGCGCACTTTAATGCGTTTATGCTGCATTGAACTTATTAAAATTATCATACATTATAAAGATGCTTAAAATTATGTTTACTCTTAAAAAAGGTTATGTATAGACTAAATAATTTATGGGACCACACAAAATAATTCCGAGTATGTACTGTAATCATCCGAATGATGTCAAATTAGTTTGAAAAATTAATGAGTTATAATTAATTAAGTTTATTTTTATTATTGGCGTTTATAATGACTGTGGCTACTTTTCCGGGATATATAAAATAATTTCGTACTATTACGGTCTATAGTCGATATTTCTTAAAAGTTTATTTTAACATGATTACACCCCATCAAATATAATGAATTTATGTTAGAATTTTAAAAGCATGTTTTCTTGTTGATAATTGTGGGCATAGAATTGGAAATTAGTTTAAAGGTTACGCAAAATATTTCCGATATGCTATGTAATTTTTTTTTTTTTTTTTTTTTTGTATGAAATTTGGTAGTTATGAAATTTGGTATTTATGAATTTCAGGGAAATAATACAAGACCGTCGTTCATTAAGAATACATATTGTTGCGTACTTGGGGGTCCGTAAGTTGTCCGAGAATGAAAGGCAAAACTTGCAAAAATTCAGTGATGTATTCACAGGAAGTTCCAGAAAAATACAGGTCTATAAACCAAGTATCAGCTTCAATTCAACCAGTAAACACAGCTTAAACAACAGCCGTTAATAGCGAAACAACGGTACAAACTATTTAGCAATAACACATAAAGAAAGTCTCATCTAAAGAGGCTCAAAGCAAAGCAAGAATTTCACGAAACTGACACAGATCTGAGACTGACTGCCTTGGCGAAAAAATGCTCCTTTTATACTTTTCTACCGAACACAGACTGTTCTGGAAAATTCTCGTATCTCATAATGAGATTAGAGCTTCCATATTTGGTATATCCCTAATAAGGATTTTCTCGCAAAGGTCGCCAAAAAAAAATCGCCAAGGAGGGAAACAGTCGCCAAATTTGGCGCCAAATCCATTTCTTCCCTTATTGGAACTTTTTTAAATGTTTTTAAGGGAAAATTAGGCTATTTTAATGCTAAAACGACTAAAAATGCACAAAGTTAGCATTTTATTAACTTTACTAAACTTCTTTGAAAGAATTGATACAAAAATAAATGCAATTATTTACAATTCCGTAACACTTTATAAGATATGCAAATAGAGACAATGCGGGGGGTTGAGGGGGGCGGCAGCCCCCCTCAGGAATGTATCTGATTATGGTAACAAGTCGATCGAATCAATATATACGATTATATAATAAGGAATAAATAAAAATGACCTATTGAATAATGTCTGATGTAAATAGGACGTTGAGGCTCCTGATCTGCAGATCCACTAGTTATATCAATATAAAAATACAAAAAAATATAAATATATATAAGAACAGATTTATATGACAAGTAGACCATCCGAAGAGGGTTCGCTCTTTTTTTTTTTTTTTTGGGGGGGGGGGGGGAGGGGAGGGGGTCAATGTTTTTCAATGTACTTGTCATGTAAATTTGTCCTTATATATATTTATATCTTTGTATTTTTATGCTTATATATTTACTATTGTACTTTATTTATGAATTCAATTGCTTTTTTAATGATTTGTATTAATTCAGTTTGAATTTTGAATTCATTTGCTATATATTTTTGCTTTTATCTATGAGAAGTCGGGGACCTAGAAACGTTGTTTATGGCTAAAAAGCACTTCAGAAACTTCTCATTTTTCATTCTCTACATGGGGAGTGGTCCCCTGAAAAAGGCCCCCATGTGTTTTGGGATTACTTTACATTTATTATCAGTTTGTTTATATATGTAGATATAGATATAGGTATAGATATAGTGTTTGAATTTTACTAACAGTCATTTATAGCTTTTTACATCTATTTGAGATTTTTATATCGTAATGGAAACATTCTATTCGTCAAAATTTTCTACATTGAATTTTCCCCTGATTTACATTTTTTAATATCACCTAAATCCAGAAAAGGTCTTTATTATTATTATTATTATTATTATTATTATTATTATTATTATTATTACTGGCGCGTGGGTGAGGAGGAGAACTTCTGACAAAAACGAAGCTTTATATCTAAGGCAAATCTGGTCTATGAATGTGTTTGCCAAGTTTTGGTGAAAAATGAAAATCCAAGTAGAATCGAAAGATGTTGTGATGTTGAAAAACATCACATATCCCTTTTTAAAATAAAATAATAATAATAATATAAATTACATTTTATTTATTTATTTATAATACAAGCAAACATTATATTTCTTATTCTAAAAGAATTTAATACAATTTTGTTTATTTCGCTTATGCTATTTTATTTTTATTTCTATTTCATTAATCTGTAATTTCATATAATTTATTGTTCTTTTTCCTGCTCTAAATCTCATCAAGTAATAATTAAATAAAATATCAAAGAAAGAGAAACCCATTCATTTTATGCTTCAAAACCGCAGACGATTTTTTTTTATTGTAGCTTCCTGTCTCCAATCAAACGTTTATAGATTCCGTTGAATCATCATAGCTGAAAATAATTTCTAATATTTTTTTATCAATTGATTTTGCACTTTTAGCCAAATTCTGGACACCTGACAAAATTTAATCACATCATATGACGTAATTTAATTTTTAGCCAATCTTTTAACTATTATTTAGGTTTACCAGATATAAAATTTAAAATGTGTTCAGCCAACTTGATTTTTGATGCCAATGAGATTTGGCGAAATAAATTAATTAGCTTGCTGTCTGTCATTCTGTAAAGATGTTATATTTTTATCATTGACTGGAAATGTCGAAATGTGTTCTGTTTAGAAAAAGATATCGTAATGGCTTCCATTCTTCTTTTGGATGTCTGTCTTGAAATAATAAACAGGAATTCTCCATCGTGAATGTTTTCGAATATACTTATTCCATTTTGTCCAAGAATATCATTAATATATGTCTTATAAGAGTAATTAAACATCTCATTTACTAAATGGAAAATGACTCGATGCTATGTTTTGTTTTACGGAGCTTATTGAACCGGGTTCCCTGTACGTCATGGCCGCTTCCTACTTTAGATATCTCCATCCCAGCTCTTCATTAAATATATGTGGTGCCAGACTCAGGCCGGATAATATATCCGGATATCCAAAAATTTTTTTTTTTTCGTCTAATATCGACGTGATATCGACTGCGTTAATCATTCTACACATCCTGATTAATTCATGAATGCGAAGTTTTACGTTGTTGAAGACTGTTATGTTTTAAAAACAGCTGCCCCAATGATGATCCAAAAAGAAATTAACTACGTTACGGTGAACAGCACCGAAATTTACCGATTTTTTGTTCATCTTTACTAAAGGCTAGTATGCTGCGGGATGTCATCTGTAATTTTTTTTAAAAGAGATTACTTGGTGTCTACGGTACCGATTCTTATCGCCGATATTGTGTGATGCCATGCCGGTGGACTTTCTACGGTTTCATTGAATAACATCCTCTCTACAGTCTGCAATGTTCGCAATTTGTGACCGTCTTATGCACTTACCGTTCGGTATTAAATGATCGTTGATTCATCGGTGCAAGGAGAATTGCCAAATATGGGTCGTCTTTCTAGAATCTGTGCAGTTAAATTACTGTGTTCATTTTTTTCTCGCGCACTCGTACAGGAGAAGAGCCTTACAGTTTTAAATAAAAGAATAAATAAAATACCGTAAATAAATAAATTTATATCTATATATATTTTTGTTTTAGCTAAAAGAAGATTCGGAAAAGGGGTAAGTTTCCTTTGCAATCAATTTTTGTGCCAATAAAAAGAAACATTTCTCACATATTTTTCTTAAATACTGACAATAAGAACTTTTCGTACATTTTTCTTAAATATTGACATTTATTTAAACTTTATATATAAATTTTTACTTATGGGTAAAATCTTTTATTCTTCATATGAGTATTATATTCTACTTTAACTTTTCATTTCAATTTTTAAGAACAGTTAAAAAGTTATATAAATGATCAAAATTTGCTTATATTATTTTTGAAATATCTAGTTTTTTGATATTCAAGTAAAGATTTATTTCACTTGTGAAATTAAATACCAGATCATAGTGATATTTTTTTTTCTTTTCATCATACTGCATAAATTTTTTTTAATTTTTTCATATTTTGATTTTTTGTGTTTACAATTTAATATATCTTGACAATTATTTTAATTTGCATATATATCCATTTTTAGTATTATTCATTATATATTTTTAAATATATCTATAATATATATATACAACAAGACGTATATAAGCCAATTTCATGGTTGCAAGCTATAATGTTATACAGGAAAACATTACAAATAATTTCTACATATTTTTATTAATTTTGAAACTTTATCATGCTTAATTAGAACAAATATATTTAACAATTTTTTTTTCATTTTTTAAGTGTCTTGGTAATTTTATTTATTATATGATATTTAATTGAATTCTTATGCATATTATTTTTATTTAACTTAGTTAACGTTTGTATTTTGGAAAAACATGGCACAGAATCGAAACGCGTTTTGCTCCGTTCCTAATTTCGATGGGGACGCGAGATTTGTCAAATTTTTCTTTGATCAATTAAGATCCTTTGCCATGTTAAATAAACTAACAAATGACGCGACGTTACATGTAATGAAAGAAAAACTTCGTGATGCTGCGTTGGCATACTTTATTGAAAATGAAACTTTATACAAGTCGACAGATCTTGAATATATCGAGGAAAATTTCTGTAAGTTTTTCAAGGAATCGTCATATAATACTGGAATATCAGAATTTCATAATTTAAAAATTTTGCCGGGAGAGTCTATTAAAAATTTCGCCCATCGTGTAAATGTTGCTGTACCTAAGGCTTTCCCTGACCTTAAAGACAAACAATCCCTTGATAACATTAAACTTCCAAAATTTTTAGAGTGTGTACCCCCAAATATTAAAATTAAGTTAATGGAGGAAAACATAAGAGACTATAATAAGGCAGTTGAACGTGCTCAGACATTATCCGAAATATATGATTCTTTCAACAACACTACTAATACTAAGACTGTTCTTTCTTGCGATAATAAAAATGACTCTGTAATATTAAACACATTGAAAGATTTATCTGAGAAAATTAATAGCATTTCACTTACAAACAACAATCCACCCTCCCATAATGAATCCGTGAACGTAGTTCAGTCAAGCAGACCCAAATTTGATCAAAGAAATTATAGAAATAATTACAAAACTAGACAGACCAATTTTCGTTCTTCCCCTAGAAGAAACTTTTCTAGAAATAATTTGATTTGTCAACTTTGTTCCAAACATGGTCACGTTGCTTTAAATTGTTATAAATGGAGAAATAGAGATAATTTAACTTATAAAACACGTAATTATGAAAACCGTAATTTAAACTAGAAAAGAGGTATGGAGATGCTGATGCTGCCATATCTCGAAAACTAAGGGTCTCATCAGCAAATGAACATAAATTCCCGAATGTGTCATCTTCAAATTCTCTTCCGAAAATTTCACATACTAGACTTGTAAATTCAGTTGGATCTCAAACTGTTGCTAATGTTACTGTAGCAGATAATAAAGCTACCCAAACATTTCAAAACTTTAGTCATATTTCTAATACAGGGTATATTCCAAGTGACAGCAATGAGAGTTGCACAAATAATATTGAGGATCATATTTTATTTAATGTAAACAAAAATTCTCATACACTTCCTATAATAAAAGCTAAATTAGCCAATAATGATATAAAGTTTCTTATTGATACTGGAAGTAGTTGTTCACTTTTAGCCCAATCAACATTTGATAATTTAAAAGCAAATTTAAAATATAAAAGACTAGGTTCGTCTATTACTCTTAAAACGGTCAATTCTTATGTTGAATTTTCTTCATGTATTCGTGCAACTTTCAAAATTGAAAAAAAGTTTTTCCAACACAATTTCTATATTATTGACATACCACATAGTTCTAATTTTCATGGAATACTTGGCATGGATTTCATTAAAGAAAATCATGTCACTATTGACTTTTCGAAAAATTCCATGAGATTTGGAAAATTAGACTTTACTTGTTCCTTATTTGATTCGGGAAATGAAAAATTAGATGTATATAATGTTAACTCTGACGATAATAATATGAATGTTTATCTTCTAAAGAAAGTTATAATACAAAATGGTGAAAATATCTACATTACTGCAAAAACAAATAATAAGTTACAAGAAACGAATTACATATTTTGTACTGACTTAAAGGATCCTGATATAGAAATTTTAGATTCTATTGTATCACCGAATTACAAAAGTGAAATTAATTCTGATAATAATAATTCTCTTTTTACGTTACTTATCTCAAATAAGGGTAAAAATTCAATTCATCTCAATAAAGATATGCATATTGGTAAATTATTTTTAATTGATGAAATTAAAGAACCACATTTAGATAAAATTGAGGACTCTTGCTCTAGTAATAATAATATACAAAATATTGAGGACCATATCCACTTAATTCAAGCTTCAGAGGATATATTACTAAAACGTAAAAATGATTTATCTAGTAAAGATTTTTGTTTGAATCATTTAACCCTTGATCAACGTAACACACTTGAAAATTTATTTTTAAGCAAATTTGCTGCTTTTTCCAAATCTCTTAGTACTCTAGGACATACTGATAAAATAATTCCTAATCTAAAATTAATTAATGATTTCCCTATTAAAACACTTCCATTTCCGATTCCACAAGCTTTACAAAAAGAAGCCCAAGAACAGATTAATGAGTTAGTAAACGCCGGCATAATTGAGCGTAATTGCTCCGAGTGGGCTTGTCCCATATTGCTGGTAAAGAAAAAATCTGATGGTTCAAAGAAACAACGTTACAGACTTGCTTTAGACCTTAGAATGGTCAATACAGTCATACAAGGTTCCTCATATCCACTTCCTAAGATTCAAAATATTATTTCAAATCTTTCGTCATTCAAATACTTTACTTCATTAGATTTTATGCAAGCGTACCACCAAATTGACCTTCCTAAAAAATATCAAGATATGTTAACATTTACATCTATTTTCGGCAGTTATCGATACAAACGTGTTTGTTTTGGTTTAAAGAACGCCAGTTCTATATTTCAGTCTCTAATGGACACAATACTCGACGAGATAAACATTAAGGGCATATATGCTTATCAAGATGATCTGATTATTGGATCAAATTCATTTGAAGAGACTTTTGAAAAAGTAAATAAAGTTTTAGAAATTCTTATCAAATATAATTTAACATTATCCCCATCTAAGTGTGAATTCCATAAATCAGCAGTTAATTATTTAGGTTTCCATATTGAAAACCATACTATTTCACCCATCACCGCTAACATCGTAAAGATCAATTCTTTTCCACCACCGACGACAAAACGACAATTAAAAAAAATTCTTGGACTTGCTAATTTTTACAAATGGATTTTACCATCTTTCTCAGAACTTGCGCAACCCCTTGTGGAACTCACAAAACCCAAAACAACATTCAAATGGACAGAAAAACATCAGAGTATTTTTCAAAAAATTCAAAAATTATTCTTTCTTCCCCCAATGGTTCGACTTCCAGATTGGGAGAAAACATTCT
Source organism: Salticus scenicus (assembly GCA_963930645.1). NCBI lineage: Eukaryota > Metazoa > Arthropoda > Arachnida > Araneae > Salticidae > Salticus > Salticus scenicus. Next base: position 286,500,263 of record OZ005650.1, on the reverse strand, counting down.
ATGTCAACACTGATGCATCAAAAACAGCCATTTCAGGAGCACTCATGCAAAAATTTAATGGTAAATTACTTCCTATAGCATACTTTTCCAAATCGTTAAAACCTTCTGAAAAGAAATATCCTGCGTTAAAATTGGAACTTATGGCAATTCATAAAACTGTCACCGCCTTCAAATACTATTTATATAATCGTGAGTTCGTAATTTTGTCAGATAGTGCTCCCCTTGAAAAATATAAGAAAACTACCAATCCCGCTGACGTTACCACCCGATGGTTAATGGACTTATCTGAATATACATACGTTTTCAAACATATTCCTGGAAATTTGAACATCTTAGCGGATTATTTATCACGTTGCAATTTTGAAAACAATCAAGAGGATCTCAAAGCTAATCCAAACTTAATTCATGACATACAACCACTACCAATTGTTGATGTTGATGAAAATGAAAACAGACTTGAAATTAACAGTAAGGATAAAATTAATAATGAAAATCAAAACAAATGCTCAGAATATGTTAATTATATGATTTCAGGAAATTCGAACTCTAAAGACCCCTTGCTAGAAATTTCAGACCAAACATTTGTGTCCGAACAAATTAAGGATTCTGAATTAAAAACAGTTTACGAAGAAATCTTAAAAAACGGAAAGTCAGAAAAATTTCCCAATTACTTTATAAATCCTGATTCTAAAGTATTAATGCTCAAGAAAGAGAATATTCATAACAATTCATTCAGTTATTTAATTATTGTTCCAAATTCTTTAAAAGCGAAAGCATTGTCCATCGCGCATTTATCTCACTTCGGTTTGGCTAAAACCTATGAATTTCTTTCTAGAAGATACTTTTGGAAGGGCATTTACACTGATACCCTTAATTTCGTCTCTTCATGCATTAAATGCTTACAAGCGAAACATCACAAAACACCTCCTGCTCCATTACAAAAAACATATACACCCACTCATCCAAATCATACAATCTCCACAGACTTGGTAGGTCCTTTTAGTAATGGTCAATACGTCTTGACAATAATTGATCATTTTAGTAGACACTTAGAACTTTACCCGTTATCTAATATTACTTCTCCAAAAATAGTTCAATGTTTGTTTTCATACATTACAACCTTTGGTCGCCCTGCATGTATTCTATCAGATTTAGGTCGACAATATACATCTCAAGTTTACAATACATTTAATGACACTCTAGGCATAAAGATAATACATTCGTCTGCTTTTCATCCTCAATCGAACTCTATTAGCGAACGTGTAAACACATCAATTAAGTATTCAATTAATATATTATTAGAAGAAGGTCATTCATTTCAAAATGCACTATATATACACAAATCTCTCTACAATGGATCTACGCATTCTTCCACTCAATTCTCGCCCAATCTTCTACATTTTGGTAGAGAACTGGCACTAATTTTTGACACTTATAATTCAAATTATAATTACACTTACCTGGACTCTAATGTAAACATTTATAAATTAATGCAAGACCTTCAGGAAATTTATAAAAAAGCGTACAATAACATTCAAGATTCCCAATCAAAAAGAAATAAATATTTTCAAAGAAAAGCTAAACTAAGAAGCATCTGCACAAAAGATATTGTGTATCTGAAGTCTATGGATAAATTTAAATCTAAATATACAGGTCCTTTCATTGTCACAGTTAAACATTCCCCAGTTTCATTTTCAATTAAACGGTTACATGCTAGTGATGATAAGGCATTTCGTGTGCATATAGATAGAATTTTGTTGGCACCTCCACGTAATAATCACTTATTTGACATTTATAATAATTCTAATTTTAATAAGAATATTATTATTTCCAATGATACACATCAATATAATTTACGAAACAGAAAGTAATTTTTCATCATTTTTTTTCCTTAGGTTAAAAGTTACGCAGTATAAATTTTTAAATATTTATAATGATTAAAGATAAATTAAGTAAATTTGATGTATACTTTCATCGCAACAGACCTGATCAACCTGTTGTGATCTTTATTTGTTGTGAAATTTCGCAGCTTGGATAATCAATGGCTGGTCCAGGAAATTATATCCTAAGCTGCATTGTCTTACAACAGCAGTGTATATCATTTTAATATTTTTCTTTAACTTACTTGTTAATTATAATTGCATTTTATTAAAAGTTAACATACTAGAACAATATTGTGATTAAAAAAAAAAAAAAAAAAAATGTTAATGCAATTAATAAAAAAAAAAAAAAAAAAAAAAAAACTTTGGTGCAGGTAATATTTTTATCATACATATGCATATGTCTCATATATTCCAATTATAATTACCTATAAAAAAAGTTAAAAAATTAAAACATGTGTTATTATTACTTTCTTTCAACATGTATTATTTATTTAAACCTTTTACTGGATATAAAAGACTCACTATATGTTTCATACATATAAATATACTTGGTTTTTATTTTGCCAAAGTTTCATATTAAAATTGCTTATACATTTGAACTATGTACTTATTGCAACGAATCCTTGTCCTATATGAACTGAAATGGACTCGTCAAAGTTTCTCGCCATGCATGGTAACATAAAAATTTACTGATTTCAGCATCTTACCACGAACTGATAAAGTATATGATGACTGAATTATTAGAATTTTAAATCAAAGGACTTGAGCTCATTTTGTTTGTGGATATATATTCTAACGACTTGTGTACACAGATTTATGGCCATACCACATTATATCTCATCACCATATAATATCCTTATTTTCTGTATTTGTATTTGTATTTTAATATTGTATAAGAATATTATTTTTTTTAAGTATGCATACTGAGTTTTCTATTGATAATATGACAATGTACGTATTTTATTTGTATTGGAAGCCATTCGTTTTTGTTTTTGTTTTGTAATCAATCTATTTTACAAGATTGGAAATAATTTGATTTAATTTTAATTTTTGCTGAGCTGTCATATAGACGATGTAATGGCTGAACCCATTTTTTTTTCGGTCGACGGGGAGAAATATGTGATGTTGAAAAACATCACATATCCCTTTTTAAAATAAAATAATAATAATAATATAAATTACATTTTATTTATTTATTTATAATACAAGCAAACATTATATTTCTTATTCTAAAAGAATTTAATACAATTTTGTTTATTTCGCTTATGCTATTTTATTTTTATTTCTATTTCATTAATCTGTAATTTCATATAATTTATTGTTCTTTTTCCTGCTCTAAATCTCATCAAGTAATAATTAAATAAAATATCAAAGAAAGAGAAACCCATTCATTTTATGCTTCAAAACCGCAGACGATTTTTTTTTATTGTAGCTTCCTGTCTCCAATCAAACGTTTATAGATTCCGTTGAATCATCATAGCTGAAAATAATTTCTAATATTTTTTTATCAATTGATTTTGCACTTTTAGCCAAATTCTGGACACCTGACAAAATTTAATCACATCATATGACGTAATTTAATTTTTAGCCAATCTTTTAACTATTATTTAGGTTTACCAGATATAAAATTTAAAATGTGTTCAGCCAACTTGATTTTTGATGCCAATGAGATTTGGCGAAATAAATTAATTAGCTTGCTGTCTGTCATTCTGTAAAGATGTTATATTTTTATCATTGACTGGAAATGTCGAAATGTGTTCTGTTTAGAAAAAGATATCGTAATGGCTTCCATTCTTCTTTTGGATGTCTGTCTTGAAATAATAAACAGGAATTCTCCATCGTGAATGTTTTCGAATATACTTATTCCATTTTGTCCAAGAATATCATTAATATATGTCTTATAAGAGTAATTAAACATCTCATTTACTAAATGGAAAATGACTCGATGCTATGTTTTGTTTTACGGAGCTTATTGAACCGGGTTCCCTGTACGTCATGGCCGCTTCCTACTTTAGATATCTCCATCCCAGCTCTTCATTAAAGATGTCATCTGAAAAAAACGCTCTAATCATTTTATTCTGATTTTCTCATAAATCCCTTTTAGATGCATAATAATACAGGAATTAATAATTATAGGGTTCTAGATTTTTCAACTTACAGTAGCCATAAAATGACCTTGCAATCTTGGAAGAATACGCGTCTAAAATTATTTCGGGGACGATGAACATTATAACATTTATCCGTAAAAATTACTATCCTAAAGTTATTCTTCATAAGCGTGCATTAAAATATTACAATATCATGTGTAGTAAAATTTCTTCAAAACTATTTAAGTGGACTCGGTGCCCTTCAAAAAAAAAATTTTAAGCCCTTTCCAATACGTTTTTGTACATTATTAAAAGATTTTATAAAGGAAAAGGATTTTATCAAGAATAAAGACAATTCTACGTATACGGTTTGACAATCTGACATTTTTGAAATGTATTTTCTCCTACAAATTGAAGTGTCCTCTTTAAGGGTTGGATTTAAAAAAAAATAAAGTGAATTAGCTTGTGAGGAAAAAATAAATAGCATTTTGATACATGTGTAAAAATTTAACAAAATATTGAAGGGGGTTTTCTACAAGTCTATTTAAAGAAGAAAAAAAAATATTTTACTTTAAATCTGTCAAACGTGGTATATTGAACAGCTTTTAAGTTTTACCATTTTGAACATATTTATATGCTGTTAAAAAACGATCTAGGCATTTTAAGGTATAGAAATGGACAGGGTTTCAATCAAAAGGATTGCCATGATACTTTGTCAGAATATACTAAGAAGGTGAAAATATGTTTTAAACGAACAATTGGAAAATCAGTATGTGCGTATTTCTTGTAAAATGAAAAGCATAGAGTCCCCCTTAAATTAAAAATGTAAAATTACAAATTTTAATCATTTTGGAAAAAATTTCCAGCCTTCTTACTTTTTAATTTATTCGTTCATTTTTACATTATTACATTTATCTGTAAATTTACTAAAAGTTAATTTCTAAGAAATATTTTGTATTTAAACGACAAAAATTTCAGATTTTTTTTTTTTTTCTCTCGAAGCTAAAAATTATTTTTCAAAGTCTACATTACTGCAAAAACTAAAAGGGATATGCGCATATATTTGAATTTCTATATATTTTTACTTTCTTCTATCTTCAATAGAAGAAAGTATTGGATTCGTAAAAATTTTCGATTTCGGGTTTTTGATGGATTTACACGTTTTGAGAGCTGTAGAACACGATTTTACCATTTTTAGAAAATGTCTGTCTGTCTGTGTCTGTGTATGTGTGACAAAATTTCGTGGCAACTGTATCTCAGGAACTACTGCACAGAATTTCATACAAATTGGTATGTAGTTGCACCTTGACATAAATTAGTGACTATCAACTTTTGGTAAAAATCGTCTTACAGGTTGCGTTGCCATCCCGTTTTTTCTAAATTTTTAACAGGGTGATATAGGGCAAAAATTTTCAAGATGGGTATCTTTCGAAAGGTCTCGTCAGTACCTTTAAAACAAATGGTTGAACTATAAATCTGTGATAATTTAAAACAAAGTTATCGATTTTTTTTACTTTTTACGAAAAAAAACTTAGAAAAAAAATCTTTTTTTTTTCCTCTCCCCTTAATTTTATCAAACTCCCACGGTTTCCGTGTTCTGACAAACTTAAACTAATTTTTGCTTTTTTCCCCTAATTTTGTCAGTCCTACGGTTTCCGTGTCTTGACAAACTTTAACAAATGTTTGCATTTTTCCTCTAATTTTGTCAAAGTCCCACGATTTCCGTGTTTTGACAAACTTTAACAAATTTTCACATTTTACCCAAAATTTTGTCAAAGTCCCACTTTTTTTTTTCTCTCCCCTTAATTCTATCAAACTCCCACGGTTTCCGTGTTCTGACAAACTTAAACAAATTTTTGCATTTTTCCCCCAATTTTGTCGAAGTCCCACGGTTTCCGTGTTTTGACAAACTTGGAATAATTTTCACATTTTACCCAAAATTTTGCCCAAAGTCCCCCCCTTTTTTTTTTTATTATTATTATTATTATTACTGGGTGAATTTGTATAGGAAAATATAGAAGAAAGTCTCGTGGTGGCCACAACAGACTAGTTTTTTTATATTTTTTATAATGTTTTATCTAACATTAGCCAAGCTGAGGCATTTTAAGGGGACGGTACGCATTTAAAACCTCATTTGTAAATTACCGTCTTAAATTTAAGAAAATTTTCATAGATGTATCAAATATATTTAAATTAAAAACCCTAAGCTTATTTTTGTTTTCTATGTAATAGATAAAAAAAATCATAAAACAGAATTTAATTTAATATGAAAAGGCTTATTTTAATCTAGTCTTTCATCTAAAGGCATGCAGTAACTGTGTTTCATTCCCTACCATCGGTTACCTAGTACCATTGATCGATTTTATTTCCCCTAGCCTTTCATCGACTCCCCTAGCCTTTCATCGAAATTTTCTGGAGCATTAACATGGACATATAGTTCGGAGCAGTATCTAAGATCGGTTTTCGATGAGGAGTATTTCCCCGAAAAAAAGATATCGAACCGATGAAAAATCACGCGAAAACTCGATAGAAATTGTGCATTTCCATCGGATTTTCATTGGATCAGTTTCTAAAATTCATAGTGTTATTTCCGATCACCGGATTCAACTATTCCCGTTGAGACCTCCCGATGGTCATTGCTCTTGATAAGATTTCAAGTATCGGCCGTTCACAAGTTAATCGGTCGTCGATAAGAGGCCATTCAAAGGCAGATTACATTTTGCTGTTAGGGTTACTATATTCATTTCTTAAAATTTCTGGTATATCTTTGGCATGCATGCCACTTGACGGCTTTTAAATATTTGTTACAATTTCAGCGATGAATTAAAAGAAGCTTAGCAGTTATATAAGTAAAAAATCATGGCAAGAGATGTACCAGCTACTTCGATGCGAAATTTAAAGTTCGCCATGCCATGGAGTCCTATAATGAAGCTGTTCCATTGTTTGTTTGTACATTTTTTTTTTTTTTTTTTTTTTTTTTTTTTTCGACAAAAAAAAAATATTTATTTATTTATTTATTAATAATTTTGAAATTGAAATGGGGGTTTTATTTAATATCTTTTTTAACCAATTATCCAATTGAACTAAAAAATATGTGCTAAATTTTATCCTGATTAATAAGTACCAACTCTTTTGATAAAATCTAATAATCTAGACTAAAAATCAGGACAGATACAATGACAAACTACCAGCTTTATATATTTAGATAAAAATAAACATGTTTGAACGTTCATTCATGGTGATAGATAAAAACTGGTATCGACGCTGTCTGAAAGAAATAATACGACCTGTCGTACTAAAGAAGAAAAATTTTAAATTTTATTTATTTATTTATATTTTTGGGCGGTGGGAGGTTGGGGGGGGGGGGATTTTTAAAATGCTTCAGCCTCGCTATATTTTGTTTCCCTTTCATTTTCACATTATTATTGTTACAGCTCAGTGACTGACAAGTTATTTTGTTAGAAATATTTTTATTTATATACATATTATTTCTATATATAAGCAAATTATAAAGTTTTTCCATTTCCTAAGCACAATTAAAGAACACTGAAATAATTTAGAGTGCATACTGAATATAAATCAATAGTCAAGAAAATAACTGTATTATTTCTGTATGTGTGTGCATGCGTGTGTACGTGTGAGTGTGTTTGTTCTTTCTTTTTTCCTTTTACGTGTATGATGTGGTTTTTTTGTTAATCTCGCAATCTGGAAATCTGAATAGTTCATTTTGCCTGACTTGGTTATAACCATTAACCCGCTTTCCATTTATGTATATATAATCAAAATATTTTTATTAGAACTTTTTGGTGCTTTTTTCTTTCATTACTTTAACAGTCTCCATCAATTTAACTGTTTCCACCAGCCATTTTTTATTACTGTTTCTTCGACAGAAGAAGCAGTAACAAAAATTTATATTTTTCTAAGTTAGTTATGTATGCAGATAGCACCGAAAGGTAATTCCATTTTTATCTGTTCAAATAATTTTAAAATTTAATTTAATAATATATATATAAAGAGAAAATTAAGTTAAAAAAAATAATGATACTATAATAATGGCATCATATCATTCAGAAATATGTTTTATAAAAAATTTATGTATAAAAATCTGGTTTTGCTTTACTTGACTTTCCAAATATTTAGTAGCTATTGAGCGGTGAAACAAATCTGAATCGGTAAAAAATTCTTTATATGATCAGCAGTGAAAGGTACAGGGTGGGCAAAAAGTCCGTAAATACTTTAAAAATTCCTAAAACCTGAAAAAATAACCGAAATAAAAAACGGTTTGCAGATTTAGCATCAATAAGTCACGGGATTTTTTTTTTAAGATAACAAAAAAAATAGTTCAAAAAACAGACGATAGGTGGCGTTTCGTACGTATGTGAAAGAAAAGACACGCAAATAACAAAAAAAAAAATATTACCAAATCATTTATTATAGCAATATGTGTTCCACGTGCACTATCATATGTGATAACGCATTACAGGCGTGTCGCAAATCCAGCAACGGCAGAGTGCAGCATGTCCTTCTGTATACATGACAGCTCATAACGGACTGCATCTTTCAGTTTCGACAGATTCGATGGACGGGATCCTTATTCACTTACATGGGATGCAACGGAGAACTGGTTTTGGATTAAGAGAGTAAGTTTTTATAATCGCCATTTGCATATTTCCAGCTAATAAGGAAACATTCAAAAGGTGTCATCGTCAAAAAGTATTGAAAAAAATATATGTAATTCTACTCTTCGTGAAACACCAGAAAATGAAAAAATTATCGGCTGAAATTAATTACAGCGACCACAAAAAATTATCAAAATTAAGCATATTTGGCGATTTAGCGCTGTTAGCGATACATTTGCTAGCATCGAGATTGCCGTATACGAACAGAACCGTGTTTTGCTTTTCCGCCAAGTGCTCAAAATCAATCGCCTAGTAGTGTGAAATCGTCAAATATGCTTAATTTTGATAATTTTTTGTGGTCGCTGTAATTAATTTCAGCCGATATTTTTTTCATTTTTTGGTGTTTTATAAAGAGTAGAATCACATATATTTTTTTCAATAATTTTTGAAGATGACACCTTTTGAATGTTTCCTTGTAAGTCCTTCGTACCAACGCCATCTGTCGGCTTTTTTTTTTTTCTTATCTTAAAAAAAAATCCCGTGACCTATCAATGCTAAACCTGCAAACCGTTATTTATTTCGGTTATTTTTTCGGGTTTTATGAATTTTTAAATTATTTACGCACTTTTTGCCCAGCCTGTATAATAGAGTTATTGATTTTTTCGCCCCAATTTCTTATAATACTAATAATTTCATACAACAGACTATGATCTATTTGAATTATTTTGTGCGTCCATGCAAAAGAATAGTAATCATGTGATTTCGAATAACGATCATTCGGTAGGAAAACTCTAAAACATATATCAGTCCCTTTTAAAAGATTTAATGATGTTTAACTAATTATCCGCAGTAGGACTTAGTATACGTTAATTCTTTCATATTTTTTTGCAAAAGAACTATGAATAATGTGCACATTATTTTCTACATTTGAATACATTATCAAAACAATGTTAAGTATACCAGTTTTATTTTCTGTTTTAATCAATTTAACATTACAGTGCCGGCAAAAATAATATTTACACTTGAGCGGCGAGAAAAACTTTACATGTCAATTGCTATTCCCTCCATAATAATGTGTCGAACCCCAGTGATCACACGAGGTGTTTGTCGATCACAGACGACCTTTCCCTATCCTATCTACACTCAGTTCGCCTCATGGACTTTTAGAGTAAATCTGTATGTTCTCGCAAGCCAGTATTTCGTTCATTTGTTAAAAGTTTGAGAACCTACATCGATATTCCCACTCCACACAATGGGTCGGATTAAGCTGAAAATGAAAGAGAAATCTCATGCCTTGACTCTGTTTGAGAAGGGAATCTCTGTAATTGATGTAGCCAGGGATCTGGCAGACCATTCTAGATGCAGCCAGATGTAGTCATCTGGCAAATGTAGCCAGAGATCCGTGCCTAAACGGCTGCAGTTGGTAATAAAATCTAAAGATGAGATGACAAAATACTCACTGCAATGTGATATTTACAATAAACGACTAGAATGTTAAGATTTTGTCTTAAATGTTTACATTTCAATGATCTTGTAAAGATTTTCTACATCTGGCTACATCTAGAATGATCTGCCAGATCTCTAACTACATCAATCACCGAGATTTCCTTCTCTAGCAGAATTAAGGCATGAGATTTTTCTTCCATTTTAAGCTTTTTCTGACCCATTGTGTGGAGTAGGTATACCGATGTAGGTTCTCAAACTTTTGACAAATAAACGAAATATTGGCCGGCGGGAGCAAAGAGCGTAGAATCGGATTGTAAAAGTCCACGAGACGAACTGAGTGAGGATAGGATAGGAAAAGGTCGTCTGTGACCAACAAATGCCACATGTCATCACTGGGGTTCGACACATTTTTATGGCGAGAATGGCAATTGACATGTAAAGATTTTTTTTTTTTTTTCCACTCAAGTGTAAAAAAAATTTCTGCCAGCACTGTATTAATACGATTCTTAAATAATTTGAGTCGATAGATGACAATGTATCATAATTGTACTTTGTATCCTTGTAAAAGAAAAAAACTATGCTTCCTACACACACTTAAGTAAATCTGTATAATTATTTCGCCGATAACCTATAACATGCTTTCTCAATTTAATTTTATTTGCCTATAAAGTTTAGGCGCTAGTGCAGTTCAAGTAATTTGAGTCCATAGGTCGTAATGATAAAGACTTCTCCTTTGTATACCGGCAAAAAACCATATGTCCTACATTGATCAAAATGTACGCCTTAAAAGTTTATATAATTCGTTCGACGCTGAACTATAGCATATCTGGGTGATTGCCAATCTAAGAGGTAGAAAATGAAGACTAATTTGAAAATATAAAAATTTTATCAAAAAATTTTGAAAAAATTCCTTAATTCCTTCTTGATAACTATGAATCTAATTTACTTGATGAGCTATCTCGTTGGCTATTTTTTAGTTGGTAAATAATTAATTTCAAAATTGATGTTTCAACGGAGCGGACATCACTGACCACGGAGTGGACTCTTATGAATATCCAATCCTGAAAGGTATGTTGCAGCTCTATCTTTTCATCCATATTGTTTTTTTTTTTTTTTTTTTTTTGTGCTTTAGAAAATAATCAACAAATATTTTTACTTTAAATCTTTTGAAAAATGAAAATAACAGGAAAATAATTGTTAGTTCCGCATATTCTTTCATTTTTCTTTTTTATGTGATTGATCTGATATGTTAAAGATACGTGCATTTCTTTGCTATTTTTTCTGTTAAAACTTGGAAGATTTCTTTAAGTTTCTTCTTTGATTTTACGCCTTTAAAACTTTCTTTTATTTGCTCTTTTATAACCTTGCAAAAAATAATACATTTTTCATTTTCTTTTAAATTTGCTTCTGTGATAAATTTTTTTTTCACTTTTCTCTTGGGTATTTCAGAATCAGTAGTATTATTTTTGTATTTTTTCAAGCTTCCTAACCATTTTTTTTTTTTTATTATTAACGAAGCTTTTCACTGTTCTTTTTCGATCTTTTTCTTCCACTTTCTAATCTGCTACATGATGATACAGTTGGTCTTGTTGTCAGAGATGGATTAATTTGTGGTAGTGTGATGTTTATGGCTGCTGAACAAGGTGTCTCAGGAGGTGTATCATCTCTGAGATGTTCTTCAAAGATTATGCTGTTTCTTCAATCTCTCCCTTTGATTTCTGTTTTGGTTCTTCCATTTTTTCCTAACACTTCTCTTCATTCCTTCAGACATTTCAACTACAGTATTCTTCCTTCTGTGATATATTTATCTTTCTTTAGCTTTTCCTTCTTCATGTCTTGCGGGATCATTTCTTATGCTCCTATTACACACAAAGATGTATCACGCGACTTTCATTTCATCCAATTTTTGCTCCAATTTTTGGAAGCTGTAAACCGAAAGAAGGTTACAATAGTTGAATCAAAATTTGCTCGAAAAACTGTTTTACACGGTGTACAGTACATGTCAAGGCACACCTATTAAACGCTGATTTAACGGGGATGACATGGGAGAGCGAAGAGAACGACGGTGAATGAATTACCACCGGCGCTGTCTTTTCTCGGCACATAAGGAGCTTTCTTCTCACTGGTTTATCACAGTCTGACTAGCCAGAAAAAAATTGTTCGTATTCCCAATTTCTATTACACTGGGCATTGACGTGATTTAAGCCAAATTAACAATTGTCTCAAAAGTTGTAGCGAAAACTTGTTGTGTGTAATAGGAGCATTAGTCTTTCTCTTGCTCTCTGCATACTTTTTCTTTTTTGTTCTTTACTTTTTTCTATAGTTTGGCTGGAAAGTTTCTTTTGCTTGTTATTTTTCTTATCTTTTTGATTTTCAACTGCACCTTATTTTCTTTTTGACTGAGTTTGAGCTAAGGTTTGTGCACATTTGTTTATCCTGCATTGGGTTACATGTGAATTTTCATATTTCTTGAACGGCATAATAAATTTCTGCAAAGAAAATAAATATATATTTTGAGTATTGTTTTTATAAAAATGTTATTCAATTAATAAAAATAAAAACAATTTCAGTTTTGCTGTAAAACAAAAATATTTTTAATTTTTTTTCTTCTGAAACTAAATTTAATTATATTTTTGCAATTATTTTTCTAAAGTGTTATGTCACCTTTTCTACATTTTACCTTTAAAACTTAAAAAAAAAAAAAGACATATAGTATACATCATACCTTTTGCATTACTCTGTAAACAACACTCATAAAACTGTTCTTAAATTTATATTATACGAATTCTCTTCTTACATTTAAACCATGAAGAGAAATGCTTAACAGTTCAGTAAAAAATAGCAAATACTGTTTTAAAGAAGTTGAAATGACATTTTTATAAAATCACGAATAAAAATATAAAAGTCAAGGGGAAAAATATATTTTCATTGCACATTAAGCAATCAGTAGGCTAACAAAAAAAAGGGATAAAATTTATTTATCAAATATATTTAAATTATTTTTCAAATGTATCTATTTTTAAGATTAATTTTGAAAGTATCCACTCCGTGGAAAGAAGTGTCCACTCCGTGATCAAATGATGTCTACGGAGTGGAAGTCCACGGAGTAGACAGAATGTCTCATTTTTAATTTTAAGGAACAAAGCAACAATGTCAGGAAGAATTTAACTTTAGTGTCGAATTAAGCCCTATAATCATTAATTGTAATAATAATTAGATAATAAGTAATCCTTATAATTACCTGTATACTTCTGACCACGGAGTGGACTGATGAGATAGCCAAATAGAGGTATCACAGATGAAATCTATTTTAACAGAACGAAATAAAGCATTGAGTTCAGCACATGTAGGTGAAAACAAAGATGGCTTTCCCCTCTTCCTTCTCAGTTACACACTGGTGACAGGCAGTGCCATCTACTGAACTTTATGGGAAATTAAATAGTTGTCCACGGAGTTGATGCATTTCATAGGGACATTTGTTATAAATTAATTAAAAAAACAAGATTAATTTTATAACTCTAAAATTTAATATACACATTTTTAAGGATAATTATGTCCTGCTTAAATCAAAATGTAATTAAAAAACATTAATACTAAGCTTGAAAATAATGCTATATTCTGCAGACTTCCCTTGGGGACAGTCCACGGAGTGGATATTCCAGGTTTTATCGATAGAGTTCTAAGTAAAATAAATAACATTAAAAACTTTTATAATAATACTGAACTAGAGAAAATCGTAATAAATAGCCTAGCTGTAAATTTTTTTTCTGATTGAAAATATTTTATATTTTTGAGGGCTAAGGGACATGGTTTTAGCAATGTATTGGGCCCTTGTGTTGGCAATGACCCATCTGCAAATATTTCGCTCCATCAAATAAAACACTTAGAGACGATCTTATTCAATCACACACATGCACATACATACACGTCCATATACACATACACACGCATACGTACATCACCATGAAATAGCAAAAATTAATTCAGGTAACTTCGGAACGTAAAGATGCACCAAAATCTTGTAATTGGTCTTTTTCATGATTGTAATACTTCCTTTACATAGAATATGTTCGAAAAGTAATGCTTTTCACAAAACATAGTGATAAAATTAATTTTCAGTCATGTGATTTTGACTTTATGTGTTATAGAAAAATACTTCTATAACATATATATTTATTAATAGTTCTTCACCGTAACATAAAACTACATAAACACATATTTTGTTTTTACTTGTATTAAAATGAACATTATTTTTTATTTCAATAAAATCTTCAATATCTTCCTATTCAAAATATATGTTGGTTGGAATATAATATATTGCCTAAAAGTTTGTGTGTGCATGTGTGTGTATCATACCATAAAAATGAAGTAAATGTATTTCCTTTGTGGGACATTTCATTTTAAAATTCTATTGTTATTCTTTCTCTACTATTTATTAAAATATTTATCTTACAAAGATATCTTTCATTTTGACACTTTCTTTTCTAAAACGATTCTACTGGTTCAACGATATATTAAGCAATACTTTCAAAGAATTTGAATTTATTTTCCAAATAGAAAATTTCTAGACATTATCTTCTCATATCTTTCAAACAATAATTTCCACATAAGAAATAAGTTTTCACGTTGATAATAATACTTTAATTTTTCTACTTTATCAACACCGACAACTGGAAATGTGACAAAATAGAAATTTATTAAAGCTAAATAAATTAATATTTGTGCTGTGTTTCTAAATTAAAATGCTATCTATCTAAAGTAAAAATGTCACTTTTCATCTGCAAAATACTGAAAGTAACGTTAATTTTTAGAAAATTATAGGTTATGACAGTGATTAGATTCAAGAAGATAAATTATTGTTATGTTTCACTTAAAATTTGCTATTCATGAGGACATTCAAAAGACAATTTAACTGATCAGTACGTAATTCCCTGTGGCATATGCAGATGACATAAATTTATAATAGACCCATCAAAGAAGATACATTTTTAGGGTAAATATTCTACAAATCTTCGACAAAAATACTATTTGATAAATTTGAGATATAATTTAACATCTGGTGTAGCTTTCTATTAAATCTTTGTTAAATAAATATCTTAGTCGTAAAGGGAAAACTCATTAAACTACGGAAAATCGTTTTTTCTACCATTGAATAGTAAACCACTATAATAAAAACTAATTGTATGAGTTCAGAGAGTTTTTAATAGACGAATTCACTGAGCACAGAGATAGTTCCAAGTAACATAAGATTGAACCATAGGAATAGGTTTTTCCCTAATTCAATACGATTCTTAATTTTACTTTACTTTGACAAAGATACACACACATAAAATATTGTAATATTTTGTTTTTGTTTTTACACAAATGTAATTTTCAAGAATTTTCTAATTTTCTTGTATACACAAACTGTACTATAGGTCGAAGGGGACTGAAATTACGCGAACCGCGTACTGGTATAATTCGATTTTGAACTCATTTCACTGAGTTCCTATTATACTTACATATCTGAAATGTTTTAGACATAAATTGTAATTCAGTGGATTTAAACAAAATATGAGTTTTTTATAATTTAAAAATATAACGCTTAGAAACTGAAATGAAGATTTTGCATTTCGTGGTTCCACTTGTCCCATGATTTCAGGAAAATTAAACCAGACGATTAAACCCACAGAGGAGAGGAGGGTATTATGGAATAGTCGGGAAATATAGAATACCGAGGTTTCGGCTCTGATTAGTACTGCTATCTCTTCAAAATACTATGAATTACTCAAGAAGGATTCCTATGAAACAATACAGTAAGAAGCAACCGCTTGTTGCTCTCGTACCATTCTCTATGGAACAAAGTATGTTTTGTGATTTTTAAAAGTTTTTGCAGGTAAGTTTTCAAACATTTAAACTTACTAGTACACATGTGATTTGAACATTGATGTTACAGATAATATATGCTCAAAGAATTGTATTTTGTTATATATTGGTCGTCTTTTAGCTGAAAATATTTTGTACATCAATTTAAAAGTTCATTTTTAAAGATGGCGTGTCGGGTATTATAGAATACAAGATATTTCACAGTATCATCTGAAATTGACTTTATGTATTCAACTAAAGAAACAGAAAATAAAGATGCCGAATGTATCATCTGTCACAGAAAATTCTCCGAAGATGATTTTAGGAAGTCTAATAAGTTTTTCTATGGTTTAAACAGTTTAAACCACCTATTCCATATTACCCGACTATTTCATATTAACCTCCATTTGTAACTTTTTTTTTTTTTTAAGTAAACTTTTTATAACAACAAAAGAATTTCTTTTTGATTTTTTTTCATTGAGAATTCATTACAAATAATTACAAATAATTACACTATGTACTCATCATGATTTTGGAGATTTGTATTAAAAACAAGTAAAGTTATTTTAAGAAATGTAAATGGTATTCCATAATACCCTCCTCTCATCTATATATACCGTATTGAGAGATATATAGGCCAAATATGGATTTTATTGAGAGGAAAATTTTAAGGAATCTGGCACTTTTTAAACGTTTAAACGTCTCTACTTGTTACAGAGTTGCAAACTTTCCGCACATCTCCAATTAGTATATCACAAGTATAGTTACAAGTATAGCAATGACAAAATTTCGAAATTTGTCGTCGACACTCTGTCAGAAATACGTAATTCAAGCTTCTAAAACTATCAATGTTTCGTATTTTATTTGGTTTTCTAAACTAATTATAATAAAGAAAGTTTCAAACAAACTAATATGATGGTATAAGGTGTTAATTTAGTTTATCAGTTGAGTGATAAGGCGAGGTTACAACTTTCCTCGTGATTACACTTATCCTCATTTACTCTACTTCATTTTCATCCATACTCCGATATTTTTTAAGACTTCTATAGCTCAAAACTTACTTTTTTTCATTTCAATATTTATAAGGGAAGAGGTGAGGGGTTTTTGACATATTTCAAACTGTAATATAATATTAAATGAGGGGGGGGGGGAACGAACAAGAAAAAAAGAAATGAATTAAATAGAATTTTTTATAAATAAAGAAGGTCAATATTAGAAATAAAAAACTTTAAAAAATATATAAACAAAGACCATAAATTACAAAACCTCACAAATTTTGGGTTTAGAAAACACACACACAAACACATTTTGACAGTTTATCAAGCAAAAATATCCTAAGTGATTCCGCACTCAACTTTCCGACCATTAAGTAATTAACGGTTGTTTTAATAAACTAAAGTAAGAGATATCGTTAAATAAACAAAAAGAGAAAATTATAATAGGTTGTTTGAGTATTTGTCCCCCAATAGGTTGTTGTTTAATAGAATTAATGAATCCAAGTTCTTTTGCGCGTCCTTGTGAAATAATTATAAACGGTAAGTTCGCAATATGAAATGTTTATCGGTTTTTTCTTATGTTTTAAATAATTTAACATTACTAAAGCGACCTTTAAATTGTTTTAGCTCATAGACACAATACGTAAAAATTCTATTTTGTACAGGGTGACAAGAAATAACTTGGACTAAGTTTCAAACCAAATATCTCTTAACTACAACTATCGCAAACTCATTTTGGAAGATGTTGTCTTACCTTGGTCGTAAAAGTTCTTTGGAAACAAAAGATGGACCTTCCAACAGGATTCCGCACCTGCACACAGAGCTAAAGGTACTCAAGATTGGTGCAAGACAAATTTTACTGACTTCATTGGAGCTCAAGGTAGGTCCTCGTATTCCCCAGATTTGAAACCGATGGATTATTCCCTAACAACACACCTTCTTCGAAAGGCATCCTCAGAATGTCCTGTGGTTAAAAGGGAAATCCTATGGATTTCCTCATGATGTTCTGCGGACAAGTGTGTTGTTAGGGTTGTGTTTGGTCCATCTTGGAGACAAGGGTCTGTGCTAAAACTCATAAAACTTTGGCATCCCTAAAGGACGTCTTATGCAAAGAATGGGATAAAATAACAGTAAGTGAGTTGCGGGCCCATAGCCGAAAATTTTGTGACACGTTTAAAGCTCTGTAATAAGGCTAAAGGTAGCCACCTTGAAAATTTGTAAATATAATAGACAAAATAATGTATTTATATTTATTGAAGTTTGGTCGTAATATTTTCATTAGCATTAAAGTTATAATGTATCATGTGTGTCCAAGTTATTTCTTGTCACCCTGTATAACGGTAAAAGAAAAAAAACTGCAACCCTACACTTATCAAAATCTGTAAGTTTCTTGCAATAATAACCTATAATATGCCTACCAATTTCTATCATAATCAAATGTAGAATTTAGATGCTAGCGCACTTTAAACAGACCTAATCTATAGTCGCCATAATAAAGAATTCCCTTTTGTGTCCTTGCAAAAGGACTGTAAGTGCTAGATTTACTAAAATCTACATAGTTCGTGCGACAGTGATCTTTAACATACATATGAATTTAAAACTTAATGGAGTATGGCATTTAGACTCTATCACACTTTAAATAATTTCGCTCTTAGGCCATAATGATCAAGAATTTGTCTTTGTGTCTCCGTAAAAAACCATAAGCGCTAGATTTACCAAAATCTATACCGTTTGTGCTACGGTGACCTATAATATACGCACCGGCTTTCAGTTCATTCGAACAAAGCGTTTAGACGCTATCGTGTTCAGTCTCACACATATACAAACGTCACCGTAAAAATAGACAAAATGAACTCAGGAGACCTCAAAACGTGTAACTACATCAAAATCTCAAGGTTGAATTTTCGTAATTAGTACAATACTTTCGAAAAAAAGTGTGTTTGGAAAATAAAAAGCAAGTCAGAATATTTATAGCAGCATGAAATTGATAATTTTACTGTGAAAGTTTTATTATTATTATTATTATTATTATTATTATTATTATTATTTACCTTCCAAGCAAAATGTACCTTTTTGGTACATTTTGCTTCTGAAATTCAGAAATGTTGATTAAAATAACATACTTTATTAATATGCTTTTATTAACTTGATATGATGTAACTATTAATGTATGTAACGGAATCTTGCAATTCAATTTTCGGCCACTTCTGGTCTTTCGACTGACCTGAAATTTTGCACACGACTTCATCATCAATGACAATACTATATACAAGTGTTTTCAGACTCTTATTCCCTCAGGGACAGTTCCTAGGTGCAAACAAAAAAAAAATCTATATATAAAAATCTCTATCTTATTTGTATAACGTCGAGTGGCAACAATTAATCAATTTTTTTTTTATTATTATTATTATTATTAAAGATTTAAAAGTATGTAAATATTATGGTGTGTCACTCACACGACTTTCTCTTACCCTGCATTTTAACACTATAAAGATAGATAATTTGCGCTTTTTAGTTCCCATTTCAGAAAAAGCATGTTCTTTAATTTTTTTTAAAGTATACTTTTATTCATCTTAAAAATATATCTGTAAAAGAAAAACTATAGCATATTAATTTTAATTCATAGTACCAAAAAGACAATGGCTTTGGCAACCCTTTAAATTATTATTGAATTTTATTTTGCATTTCAAGTTACTGTATTAAACTGTATTGTCTGTCGTTCAAGTTACTGTATTATCTGTATTTCAAGTCCATTCTATAGCACTTTCCTTTTCTCAGGGTAAGAGTAACAATTTCCATACCGCGTAATGCACCAAAGTATTCAACACAATGCGCTTCAAACCGTTCAAAATGTATTGTAGAATAAAAAATAAATCGATTTTTTTAACGTATACAGAAGCAAAAAGCTTCCTAGACATGTATTGAATTTTAGGGTCTTAAAATATTCTTCAGGTGATTGATTTCCTAATACTTCTTCTTGCGAGGCCAAAAATAAAATGAAAATACATAAAGAACATAGAAATGCAATTTACTGAATGATAATTCATCCCCTGAAATAAAAACTGTTGTCCAATAACTCGTAAGACACATAAATCTGAAAGGGAACAAAAATAACGGGAATAGCAAGAGAACTTAGATTTAATCAATATTTTCTTATTGAAATATAGGTTTAGGTTTCAAATATATCTCTTACCTAACAGTTAAGAAGATAGGCATACGTTTGCTGTAAGTTCTTATGTTATCACAATCATGAACAGACTATCGTTATTATCATATTTTGTTCTGAGAAATTATTTAAATAAATGCTTTTATCCCACCTTTTTCTTTTTCCCAAATTCTTATGTACTTACTGTCATTCACTACGGTATGTTTGTGAATCTCAACATAATTTATTTGTTGCCATTTTTTTCTTTTTTTTCCCCGACAGAATTAAAAAAAAAAAAAAAAAAAAAAAAAAACTGTACATTTATTTAAAATGACGAAAATAAATTAGAAATATCAGTCGTATCGTTAAAATAAGGTACCAAATGAAAGGGGAATTTTTTGTGAATCCGATGGATTAAACGGCCTATCGATAGGACAATTAGATTTTTTAAAATTAATTAAAGTATAAATTATAGGTGGCAACAGCAGAAGATTGTATGGAAACCGTTAGGAGAAATAAAAAAAAAAAAAAAAATCTCTTTCACATTAAATCACACGTCTTTGAAGTGGGATTAAAAATTGCAGTTTTCAATTTTTTTTTTTTTTTTTTTTTTTTCTTTTCTTTTTTTTTTTTTTTTTTTTTAATTTTCGCTCACGAACACAAAAATATAATATACAGTCTGTACCCCACAAGACCAACTCGCATTTCAAATTTCCTCAATTTTTTGGGTTAATAAACAAAAAAGTTACTTTTTTTTTTTCAAATTAAATTTTATTCTAACTTCGAAAAGATTTATGTGATACGATACATTAAGAATTTGGGTTTTTAAAGTTTTTTTTAAATAGATTATTTTTAAATATTCAATATGCCTATGACTGGATATTTTATTTTATATGAATATTATAAAATTATCTTACAAAATTGTATTATAAACGCAAAATAAAAAAGAAAGCACAGTAGTGATAAAATAACAGTTAAATATCATGATAAACATAAACCAGAGTTGCCAGTTTTTAACATTTATTCTGTTGTATTGTTAGTCCCGCCTTCTTTTCAACCTTTTTTTTTTTTTTGTCGTAGTCATATATTGGAGAAAATTATTCTACAAATAAAGTAGTGTGAAATAAAATCGGGAATAAAAATGCTATTGGATAAATCTGAATTAACACTTTCACGTCTGCATGTTTTTCAATTTTGAGAAACCATCTTTTGATGTTCCTCTAAAACGTTACAAAATTTGGGAAAATTATTTGGTGTATTCCTGTTTAACCCATTTAAATTTAATCTTCAGTATCCGATGCGTTGAATAGCTCTCTGGCACATATGTACGCCATTGGAACCAGAGCCTGATTAAGGGGGAAGCACACATTATTTATACTTACACCGTTATTTTTTAACAAATACTTTCCTCCTATAATAAACAGAAATTTCTCATTAAAAATTATTTTAAAAGCATTCTGGTGTCTAATAACGGTGAATAAATTGGATTGTTTTACACCGTTCATTTTTTATAAAAAATATTTCCTCGTCAAAGCGTGGAATTTCTATGACATGAAGTAAAAAATAATTGTAAAAATATTCCGGTGAGAGCGGAGATAATGTGTGCTTCCCCCTTAATCAGGCTCTGATTGGAACTGATAAATTGAAACACAAATGCACAAAATCCTTTTGTTAGATAATGTAATGTTTTAGAGCAACGCCCAAAAGCGGGGCTTTACAGTTCATGTTAACACCACGTTGGTGTTGCCAGACGTGAAAGAGTAAATAACTATTTTGTAGAAAAGAAATTTCTACCATTTTGAAAGCTTTATTTAAGAATAACTTTAAACTATCCGCAATTTTACACATAGAGTCACAGAGTCTTATGAGCTATTTTAGACAAATTTGTTACACGCATCCTCTTTTCTTGAAAAATCCAGTTAAAAAAAAAAAAAAAAAAAAAAATTAGAAATTCTAACTTCTAAACTTTTATAAAATTATTTATTTTAATTTATAATTGTTGCCAAAAAAATTAAATTTTAAATTTTACATCTACTTTTTAAGATAGCACGCGATCTTGTTTTATATAAAAATTAAACCATTAAATTCATTTTTTTACTTATTTTTATTTCATATTGCTCGCGCACTTCTTATTTCCTAATTCAAAATTATTAAAAAAAAAAAAAAAAAAACTTTTTCGATATCGCTTGTAACGATACTGATTATTATTAATTTTCTTTTCTTTTTCTTTCAAATAAAAAAAAAAAAAAAAAAAAGATTTTGATGAAATTCTGGCAAAAGCAGAATTTAGTTTAGGACGGAGAACTATTAGTTTTTTTTTTTTTTTTTCAAATTATAACATCGCTTTCAAATTATTCAATTATATTGTCGATAAATTTTAGATTTCGACAAATGTCCAACTATCGAAAACGACAACGCAAAAATCCTAATAGACCCTCAGTCCTAAAAAAAAAAAAAAAAAAATGAAGAAGAAGAAGAGAGAGAGAGAGTGAATATTGATTCTTTTTGTGAGTTTTTTTTTTTTAAACGGCGGGATAAAAAGTAAAAATTTACATTGTCTAAAGTTAAACGAGAACAAAAAATATTTCTTTTTAATATTTTTGATTCATTATTATTTTTTTAATTTAATCAGATTCAAAATAAAAAGCCATATTTCAATATCTTTAAAATATATGTTGCTCCTTGAATATATCTAAGTAAGCATGAAATAGCTTTAGAAGTTTTAAAATACAGACATGTAAAATTAACCTTCTAGTTAATTATTTATTGGGTTGTACGGAAAGAAATTTCGTTTTTTCCTTTAAAAATGAAATACGATTTTCTTATATTGTATAAAAATTTTATTGAATTATATATTCTCCACTTTGATCTGCTTCTTAGCAATCTCACGAGTTATTATTTGCCAGTTTTCATAAATCAATACTTTATTTTGTCTCCATTAGCATAAACTGATTTTACAGACCGTAATGCACGTAATGCATCTTCAACGTCAAAATTGCCGGAACAAAATTTGGTAAACCAGCTTTGACACTGGTGTTCTTTAAATAAATTTTCTGTATACACATCGTATACTTTCTTCCTTGTTTGAACAGTATTTTCGCCTTTTTGATAGCAAAAACAAAATACACTCCGCGACAAAAACATAGGTACAAAGAATTTTTTTTTTTTTTTTTTCATAAAATAACATTATCTAAATTGTGCTTATCATTTATTATTATCATAAAATAACACTATTTGAAGACTTTTTTTTTTTTTTTAAGACTAAATTAGAAAAATTTTAAAACTAAAATTTTTCTCATTTAAGACTACACTTCGCGACAAAAAGATAGGATTTTTTTTTAAATTATTATAAAATAACATTATCTAAATTGTGCTGATCATTTATTATCATAACAAAATATTATCATATGAAAAACATACTAAATATTTGTATCATATTCAAAATATTCATATTCAGAATAATCATATTCAAAAATTTAAAAGAAATAACCTTTTTACCTATCTTTTGGCGAGTGTAGTCTTAAATTGGAAAAATTTTAGTCTTAAATTTTTTCTAAATTAGTCTTTAAAAAAAAAATTAGCCTTGAAATAGTATTGTTTTATGATAATAATAAATGATAAGCTCAATTTAGATAATGTTATTTTATGTAAAATTAAAGAAAAAACCCTTTGTGCCTATCTTTTTGTCGCGGAGTGTATGCAGAAAATGTCGCTTCCGATTTTCTTTATTTGATAGGGCACCAATCAAAACCTACTGAGCAGAATAAAACGACTTTTTTCACAAGCAAGCCTTACTACTATATCAGCTGTCACAATATATAATGGTACTGCAGCTTAATTGTGAAGATGGCGTGAAAAAAATACAATTAAGTCCTCTGCTGAGAAAAACGAAATTACTTTCCGAACAACCCAATATTTATATTACTTTATATTATTTTTCGCTTTATTAAATAAGGAAAATCTTTTTATGAATTGCGCAGACATACAATTTACAGAATTGTGATATATTTCGTATGTAACTCTCTTTTCTTTTAATTTGTAGGGTGATCAAAGAATGGAAAAAATAAATACAACAAAAATTAAGTTTTGGTAATTAGTTCTATACTGAATTATATGTTAAAGTATCGGACGCATTCCTAGCATAACATTAAAATACTTTGCAGCAGATTCTTTAGATTCTGTGTACTGATAATAAAGAAAATTTAGAAACATGCTAAATGTCGTTTTAATTTTTATGCGTTATTTCCTTTTCTTTTCTTTCTTTCTTTCTTTTTATTTTTTTCCCTCATATTCAATAAAAATATGTTTGCTAATAGGAATTTAAAAAAAAAAACATTTAGTGGTAACTATGTTAAATATTTTCCTTTTATAAATCTTTATAATTTTAAGTAATATTTATTTTATAGAATGTATTTGGTTTTATATTTGTAGATTTTTTTAATAAAAACTAAAGTTATGTATTTATTATCATGAAAAACGGCAGTTTTTCGAGTGACGCAAGCGGAAGGACAAACGGACGGAAAGCTGCGAACTCATATATACGCCTAGTCTGACATCAAAGAGATTTGTAAAAGCCGACACTTAATATCTCAGCAAATAAGCCATATTTTGTTCTGATTTTTTCAAAATAGTCTTTTATCTTCGGTCTTAAACTATCCTGAAAATTTTACATTTCTACATGCAGTATGTTTTGAGATCTGAATCTCAATTTAAAGCGAAAAAGGGAAAATGTGTGGTGTAACGATGTAAGGATGTAATAAAAATATCTCTAAAACCGCACGAACGATTTTAATTTAATTAATATATGTTGTTAATGGGATCTTTCTGAATCTAGTAACGTTTTTGTTTTTTTCAGGAAAACTCTTGTTTTTTATATAAATCGCTTCAAATATGGAACTATATTACTCCGCCAATTACATATGTTTCTTCGGGTGAAAACGCTGTTATTCGGTTCTTACTTGTAAGGTATGTGTGTTGGTTTGTTGACCGACTTGAATGCAGCCAATGAATTATTTAGAATTTTTTTTTTTAACGCAAAAGTACTTTATTACATGTTTAAAATATTTATTGTATATATACTAAGTCAAATTCACTTAAATATATTTTCTCTTCTGTTATGAAAAAAATAGTTTTGATTTCAAAATTTCATATTTAGTTAAAGAAATATTTAGATAATATTTTAAATAAGGAAGTATTTTGTAATTTTAGATATTCCATTTTATCATAATAATGATGAATTTACAATTTTTTAAAGCGAAATTTTTTTTAATCATTCATGAAAATCGATTTTATAATAACTCAATGATTTGCGATTCCTATTCATGTATCCTTACGCTCCGGGAATGGAAAAAAACAGCAAATACAGTTTTGGCGCCATTTATCGTTTTTATTTAAAACATACTCTTTCGTAAATACATATATATATATATTTCTTTTTAAAAATTAAAAATCTCTTTTGAAAATACAGTTAGTGTTTATTCATTTATTTATTTTTCAGACTTTAAAATGATACATATTTTAAATATTAACATAATCAATTTTTTTTATTATTATTATTCAAAGCAATGACTAGAGGATGAAACAGTGTTTGCACTGTTTATTAGAAAAAACAGTGTTTTAATAAACAGTATTTAAACAGTGTTTTAATAAAATTCATTTTTCATGAATTTCAGTAAAATTCATGAAAAATGTGTCAAATAGCAATTATTAAAAAACACGTCAAAATAAATAAATAACATCTTTACTTTGAAACCCATAATAATTTATTTTAAAAAAATTATTATTTCTTTTCTTTTTTTAATTAATTAACTTGTGCATGAAAAATTCTATTTCATAATTTACAATTACAGTAAACAAAAAATCCTCCTTTAATTTTAAATAACTATTTCTACCTGTTTCTAAACAAGTTTTTTTTTTTTTTTTTTTTTTTTATGAAAAAAAAAGTTAAATCTGTATGTATATGATTTTAAAAAACACTACTAGTTGGCGCCACTACATTTAATTTATTTTTCTTAAAAAAAAAAAGAAAGAAAGAAACTTTTAATAGCTTCGAAACATGTAGAAATAATTATTTAAAATTAAAGGAGCGTTTTTTGTTTATTGTAGTTGTAAATATATTTATGAAATAGTACTTTTACGCAGAAATTTCATTTTTTTTTAAACTTAACTTATATTTTCCATAAAATTTTTCTCCAGGTGATTTTATCTTATTTTTAAAATTATAGAAATGTAAAGCTTAATTTATATTTTGTCTATTTTTCCCCCCAAACGTTTTATATGAAAATATATAGGAAGTAATTTTTACCTGCACTTTTGATGAAAATTTAAATTGTGAATATTGGAGCAGTATACTTAGCCTCAAAAGGGGAAAGAAAATATATAAAATTCCATTTTTAATATTTACTTGATATATTTTTTTAATTGTTTAATTTGTAATTCTCTAAAAAGAAACTTGCAAAATGTAAATTACGTAATTCTAACTTAAATTTGAAAATTTTCACTTACTTTTTTTTTTTTTTTTTTTTAAGAGTTTGAGAATCCCAGTCAATAAATTTTTCTAGTGCGAAGCTTCTCCATTTTGTTTCCAAGTGGCAGGCTACTTGAAAATTTGTGAGTATGATAACGTTTGAAATACTGAATTAATTCACACTAAATTTGTATTGTGGATTTATCTCAGAAATGTATTTGATATGTTCATTTGCCCACTTAATCCACCCTCTTGTTTCCCTGTGCCAACACACTGAAAATTTCAAATTTACATTAGAAAGGTTTTATGAACCGATTTGCTTAAAACTCCATATATAAATAGCCTTCATTTATAAATCCACTAAGTCCATTAATAAATTGTAGCTGCCATTTTGAAAAAAAAATGGTGACAACTTCATACGAAAAGATAAATTAGTTTACCCTTCCTAGGAGCCAGAAGGACTTGTTTTAATTTTTTGATCAATAACCACTAAAAAGTAATGATATCAGTACAAAAAACACTTAACGGCTTAAAAGTTTGTGACGCTGCTACTTTGTGGCTATAAGAATTTGAAATATGAGTCTTAAAAATAATGATATTAAATTTTAAGTGACGCTTTGCAATTAGTTAAAATATACATAGATTTTCTTATTTGATCATTCACTTTTATCTTTTATTTATATTTATAATGCAAACGTAATATTTTTAACTTCAAGATCAGACAGATATTTAAAATACACTCACTGATGCTTTTTCATTCGCATTTCAAATTCAAAATAACAGTTTTAAAAGGAATGATATAAAAATTCCAGTGGCGCCTCGGTGTTATTTTAAAAGATTTGTTTTTAGATTCCATTAAAATTACTTTTGTTTTGCTAATAAAATATATTTACACATTTAAACAGTGCTTTTAATTTTCAAATATACTGTCAAATAATTATACTTTCACTGAGTTAGCATTATAAAGTAAAATTATTTATTTCAATAAATTGATTTATCCTTTGCGTCACGCTATCCAAAACTGCAAGCAAAATTTGTGTAAATGTTTTCTTTACGTCACACTACCTCTTTGAGCAAATTTTCACTTAGTTGGACACTATGATACTATGTTTTGGATAGCGTGATGCAAAAGATAAATGAATTTATTGAAATAAATAATTTTACTTTATAATGCTAACTCAGTGAAAGTATAATTATTTGACAGTATATTTGAAAATTAAAAGCACTGTTTAAATGTGTAAATATATTTTATTAGCAAAACAAAAGTAATTTTAATGGAATCTAAAAACAAATCTTTTAAAATAACACCGAGGCGCCACTGGAATTTTTATATCATTCCTTTTAAAACTGTTATTTTGAATTTGAAATGCGAATGAAAAAGCATCAGTGAGTGTATTTTAAATATCTGTCTGATCTTGAAGTTAAAAATATTACGTTTGCATTATAAATATAAATAAAAGATAAAAGTGAATGATCAAATAAGAAAATCTATGTATATTTTAACTAATTGCAAAGCGTCACTTAAAATTTAATATCATTATTTTTAAGACTCATATTTCAAATTCTTATAGCCACAAAGTAGCGGCGTCACAAACTTTTAAGCCGTTAAGGGTTTTTTGTACTGATTTTATATACCAGAAGTAGCCAACACGTGGTCTTCGGGCCACATGCAACCCGCGACGGAATTCGAAAAATTTATAATTTTAGATTTTAGATTAACATAGCTAATATTAATAAATGTGTTTTCACTCTTTACAATGAAAATACCATGTACGCAGTAGCTATAAAAAAAATGGGGGGGGGGATGAAAAGGAAAGAAAAAAAGAAGAAACAAACAGCCTACTGGTTGTTAAAATTAAAAAAATATTTTATTGATTATTAGTATTATAATTATTTATGTATAAATATATACTCTTACTGTTTTATTGCTAATTTATGAATAAAATAAAAACTATTATAATAAAGTATTCAGTTTCAAATTTTCTGCTTAAGAAAATATTTACACATACAATGCAGCCCTCCAAAATAAAATACATTTCCAAAGCGACCCACTAAGCCTTTTGGATTGGACAGACTTGTTATAAATTCTTCATGAACCTTGCGATTAATTACCTAAGAAACAATCAATAAATATTTTCAAAATTTAAAAATATTTTTAAAATATATTCTTAATAAACACAACTTTACGCACACAAAAAATGTTTTGAGTCTTACCAACTAAGTAGTTTTCTTAAATCTCACAAATGTGTCGTCTAGTTGCAAAGCCAGCCAACTCCTTAAATTTGAAAAATGCGTTTTTTTTTCCAGTTCTAAGTAAACGTTTTCACCGTTTGGAAACAAGAAATCATGACATATAGCTAATTCATCCTTGTGTTACTAGCGTTTAAAAACCACAATATGCTGCAAAACACAAAAAAATGTTTTGAGTCTTACCAACTAAGTAGTTTTCTTAAATCTCAGAAATGTGTCGTCTAGTTGCAAAGCCAGCCAACTCCTTACATTTGAAAAATGCGTTTTTTTTTTTTTTTTTTTTTTTTTTTTTTTGCTTTTTTCAGTTCTAAGTAAACGTTTTCACCATCTGGAAACAAGAAATCATGACATATAGCTAATTCATCCTTGTGTTACTAGCGTTTAAAAACCACAATATGCTGTAAAACACAAAAAAATGTTTTGAGTCTTACCAACTAAGTAGTTTTCTTAAATCTCACAAATGTGTCGTCTAGTTGCAAAGCCAGCCAACTCCTTAAATTTGAAAAATGCGTTTTTTTTTTTTTTTTTTTTCCAGTTCTAAGTAAACGTTTTCATCATCTGGGAACAAGAAATCATGACATATAGCTAATTCATCCCTGTGTTACTTGCGTTTAAAAACCACGATGTGCTACAAAACCGATCAAATCCTAAGGCTGGTGAGTTTCAAAACCGGCCATTTCCTATCTGTGAGATCTTGATTCTGTTCCACCCCATTAAAATAGCACATTAGTTGATTAGATTAGTATTATCGTGTTTTATCTCGCTTATGACTGCTCTTTCTTGGTGCATACACATTTTTTAATAATTGAATTTCGCGTTTTCTTCGACAATAGAGAAGATTATAAGAAGTATCCTGTAATCAATCAAGGAAGAAGAAAAGTGATCCTACAACGTAGAAAAAGAACGAAGCCAAAGTTCAAAGGTACTGAATAATCACTTTGTAATATTAATTCATAACATAATAGCATATTAGTTAGCATATTATGATTAATTATTCAAATGTTATTAATTTAATAACATACCCATGATGATTCAGCAGATTATAGCAATGTGTTTATGTAAGTTTGTTAACAATTCGAATGATTTTCCACTCTATTAAAGAATAGCTCATAATTAATGAATTTGGGACTGTTTGAGATACATTTTCATAATTTTTTAGAATAATTTTTTGTCATAGATATTAGTTATCAGGATTAGTTATCATAGATATTAGTTAGATTTTTATCAGGTAACACAAATCAGTTATTTATAAATAAAATTTAATTAAACAAAACATTTTGTGTATTTATAACCCTAAAAATTCAATAATAATATTAAATTTGACTAAAATTAAATTCTGAATTGTTGCAAAACCGGACAACTCCAAAATGAGTTGCAGAGGTGGCCAAATCCAAAATAAAAATTTGAATAATTCCCTCCCATCACGAGGGGAGGGGGGGATATATAGAGCTCATAAGATTTCTACCTTATTTTGGCTGAGTGTGGCAAAAAATTAGCTTTTTCTAAACATTTTATTCTTTGGGGATGGCCGATTTTGCAACTAGACCGCAGAAATAACTGTTAAAAATGTCATTTCGTTGATATTGACACAAAGAAGTTAGGATATGCTGTTTCGTTGTTAAAAAGTAACAAAATATTTTCATTTTATATCGAAAGCTATCAAAACCTTTTCCCTTCTTTTTTTATGAGTTAATAATATATGACTAGATAAAATTAATCCTCTATCTTTTTCAACTCTTGTAGCTTTTAAGAATAATCATTTATTTATACAGATGCACGCTCCAATAATCTTGATAACAAGTGAATTTGGACAAACTCTTCTTCTAGTGATTAAATTCCTTTTATTTCGTCTTATACATTATTTAAGATAATTTATTGGATTTTTTTTTTTCTTTTTCATGAACTTTCGTTCAATTACGTACGAAGCATACAAAGATTTCTAATAATGACAGAAATAACAGAAACAACTGAATTCAATCTTAATAAATGTCTTCCTAGTGAATAATTGGTTACAATATCAGAATCAGACACATATATTGCATGATAATGAAAAACATATGCAGCAGAAGTTCCTGAACAGTTGAGATATAATAAATAATTTATCAAGATTGTTTTGTTATTATTGTTATCATTGTTACACTTTTAGACAGAATATATATGTAAATATTTCTCATATTCTATAATTCTGTTAAAGAAAATGTGGGCATGAACTCATATAATTCTTATAAGATGATGATGAAGTACGTTGAAGATAGAAATATGGGGTAAAATACTGAAACTTGTTTCTGTTATTTAACAATGTACATAACATTTAATAACTGAAGTAATAAAACTTTGCTCAGACTATGGTTCTTGTGATCGATGAACCAAATAAAAAAATTCGTAAAAATATCTCATTCGTCACTTCAAAGGCTATGATCAGAGATTTTCTAGAAAACTAAGAATTACTAATCTACAATCTAAGAATTACTCTAACGTTCGTGATCATTCTCTATGGAAGACGCTTGGTAACGAGACCTCAGAAATTTTTTCTAACATTCTAGAGTGTTCTAGACTTGCAGCTAAAGATTTGTTCATACTCATAAATGGACTCAGAACAGCTAATTCCTCTGTTATTTATTAAATAATTTTATTCTAACAAGGAAACATTCAAAAGGTGTCGTCTTCAAAAAATATTGAAAAAAAAAATATGTGTAATTCTACTGTTCACAAAACATCAGAAAGTGAACAGGCAATTGTTAGAGATAATAAATTATAAAATCAGTCATTGAAAATAACAATATCATCAAAATGATTATGCACATTTTCAAAAAATGAAGAGAATGTAAAATATCTTACATGAAAGATGAAATTTATTTTCCCTGCATTCAACGTTATAAAAAACAATATAGAATGTATACATGCCTTAAAAAAAGAGGGATATTTTTAACGAAAATAAATAACATAAAAGCAGACAAGTTACAATACCTTTAAATCCTCTTATGCTTATAATAAAAAATACCACCTCAGTATATAATATTCCGTAGTTTATAACCAAATAAAAAGTTGTGAATGGATGTAAAAAGATTTCGAACGCTTTTCCGAAAATACCATTATCTGAGAATTAAAGGATTTTCTGTCAGCGCTATTTATAGATTTTAGTATCGATATAAAGGGTTTGTTATTTGCTGATGTACGTGTTATATCCTTTAGAGTTTGCCGTCACTTAACGAAATTTATATCAGTTACATTTTAAAAAATAAAAAATGAATGAAATAAATAAATAAATGCGATGTGTTTGTATGAACGAGTATGTATGATATTTGTTACGAAAACATTTCCCTAAACTCAATACAAATTGATGCATTTATTGCTCGTAACTAGAGAAAAAAAAACTGGGCATTAAACAATCCTAGCGTAAATGCAACGAAAAAAAAATATTATGATTTTCATTATAATGCTATTTCCGAAAACGGAAAAATTTCTCACATCAATATTCAGCATGTGTTTTATTATACGTCCCTATACACGCACGAAGACATAATGTAGACCTCTAGGAGAAGCATATCCCTTTTCTGAATCTAGAGCCATACTCATTCTAATTGAAATATATTAATTTTCTTTCATATCGTACAAAAATTGTATTTCTTTGTTTTCCTTCTAAATGACTTTCAGTACCATTATATTGATTTAATGTAGAAAACATTCCATCAAAAAAATATAAATTGACTTTTATGTTATTCAAAATACGTTTATTTATTCTTCTTCTTAGCTATAGAATACTTTTCAGGTAAACAACATTCTTATCGATGTAAAGTCATTCAACTAAAATTAATATTAGTATTGTTTTGAATAATACATTGAAGTTTATTAAGTTTTTATTGAAGTTTATTGAAGTTTTATTGTAGTTTATATTAAGTATTACTTAAAAATAGCCTTCACAAGAAAATTACAATATGCATATTGTAAACAGACGACCTTTTTAAGTTTATAAAAATTTTTAAATGTGCAAAACAGCAGGTTTCTCGAGCTATATATTCAGAAAAACACACGCAAATTAAATGACTTAAAGCAGTTATGTCTATTTACGTAGTATTAAATATTATTATAAAAATATCTAATAACTCATGTACTGTTGACCAGCAAATTAATTGGATTTTTCCATAATGTCATCCAAAAATTACAGTTTAATAAGAAAAATGCAGTGTTGGGCATAATTGATGAAAAAGTAATTGAATTACAATTGAATTACAATTAAATTACAATTATAATTATTTTACTGTCAATCGATTAACAAGTAACTAATTGCAAATAAATCGAATTATTACAAATAAATTGAATAAGTAATTCAATTTATTTGTAATCAATTACTTGTTAATTGATTGACAGTAAAATAATTATAATTGTAATTTAATTGTAATTCAATTATTTTTTAACCAATTATGCCCAACACTGGAAAAATGAAATTATAATGTTTCATATGAAATTCCAATTTGTCAACAATCATAAGTTAATAGGATTTGTTAAAGTACGTAAAACAATTTAATTTTTCTACGTAATTTCTTAAAAACTTACAACTTAATTATACAGTAGAGTCACGGTTAGCTGAGCCCCAAGGGCCCGTTTTACCATTAGGCAAACCTAGGTGATCGCCAAGGGTCGCCGAAAAAATTTAAAAAAAAAAAAAAAAAAAAAGGAAGAAAAAAGCAAAAATTATAAACCAATTTTTAATTTTCTCTCTTTTGAAGGTTACGTGCATATCCAATTGTAAATTAACAGTAACTTTTTTTAATGATGACTTTATGTAAAACACCATAAGATACTAAAATATACTTTGAATTGCATTATTAAATGAATGAAAACTAGATCTTTTTCAAATTAGATGGTAAAGAGAAAGAAACAGGATGAGAATGAAGTGATTTGCATTTGCTAATCGAACAATTTGGTTTTAGACTTAAGCATCCCACCACCGCCAGATCTTTCGAATAACAGAATTCTTTCACGATAGTTTTATTAAATCGGAAAAAGTCGAACTCCTTTTTCTTGACAACCTTTGAGATAGTTTCGCATGACAGCCTTATTTTTAAACTCATCCAACTTCAAATTCCAACTCCTTATATCATATTCATTCACAGTTAACTAAATAATATAACTGTGCAGGCATTTGTTACAGTATGATGTAAAAAGGTGCGCACACGCCTGTGTAGAGGCTGCGCCCTCTGTGTTCGAGTTAGTGTATGAATAGACACGAGAGTGTAAACAGGGATCCTCGAGCGAGATCCCACCTTGAGTTAGTGTTTAAAAATAAATTAGAGTAGACAGTCCGTTTGAGTTTAATTTGTACCTCCACACACAAAACCAGTCATGAGAAACCTAACAATAACTAAGAATAAGAAGTTAGAAAACACTATTCAATTTCTAAGTATCTAAATAAAAAATACTTGAAAGCTTTATTCATTTACGGAAGTCAGAAAATAATTTAGATTTCAGAATGTTTTAAGAATATATTTAAAATACGCAAAATATATAAGTTTAAAAAATAAATAAGCGTATTTATAAATTATATAAGGACGACCTTTTCTCAATTATCGTGTCTAGAAAATCTGTTGACTAGAATTGTTGACTTATGCAGTCTTTTATCTGAAAAAAGCTTTACCTTCGCACGAAAAAGTAAAGGCTACTTTCAATTCATATATCATCATATTAAATAAGAATACCTAATTATGTTGTGTGTTTATAAATGAGAAGACTTCGTAATTGTGTTTGAAAGTAATTAGTTTGGAATTAATAGTAGCCTATTCAAAACTTCATTTGATAAATCTATAAATTTATGAAAATTTTATTTCATATTTACAATTAGGAAAATGCTCAAGCTAAAGTGAAGGGAGAAACATTTTTAGCACTTTCAACTAATTTAAAATATATTATAACTTCGGTTTATCAGTAACGCTCTAATCAAGCTTTTCTTCTCCCCTTCCCTCTCTCTCTCTCCAAATTTTGCAAACGTGTTAAAAAGTTTTGAGTTATATACCATTTTTTAGCACTGAAAACTGTCTGCGACATGACATTGATATGAGAATGATAATGCATTACTGTATGTGAGATGCATTTTTATAAATAATATTTTAAAAAAAATTGTACTGCTCAAATCTTGTTAAAATTTACATTTTTATTCATACGATTTAAAAAATATTTTCTATAAAATACGGTATGTTTAACATAAGGATTTACAGAGTCACAATAAAATATTCAGATACATTAAGAGCTACAATTGGAAATTTCAAGAACTGCATTTATGTTTGTGTTACGTATTTTTAACACTTTCCAACAATGTTTAAGAAGGATTGTGAATTCAGTTAGTCTGTCTATATTTTTTGTCTACACTGAGAAAAAAAAAACATACCGCCTTCATCTAACCGCCTTCATCTAGAATGAATAAGTGGTATTTTTCTAAATCCCTTAACTAGAAATGTAGATTTCCGAGCTATGCGAATAAGGCACGCCAATAAACTGAATAGATGAAATGATCGATAATTTCTAGTCTACACATTTCTAGATTGTGAAACAATATTCTGAATCTTCTGAACCTTTTTGTATTGCGAGAAATTCTCGTTTGATTTTCTAGAACTGGGTAATAAACCAAGATTATAGTTGCTGAAACCCGCCTGTTGTATTCACATTTATTTGCAGAGATTTTGAAATAACTTTGCCCTCGAGAATATCTGGCAAACAATCCAGAATTTTAATAGGGGTTTCTAGAACTCGTTTTCAAAGGGGACTAGAATTTATAAGGGTGACATGGAACTATTATTTCTAGAGCCACAATTTAGATTCTAGATGTCAGTTACAGAATTTTTTCTCCGTGTATTGTGTGACCATGTAGGCAAAGTACAATGAAAATTAAACGATGCAACAAGTACGTACAGTTGGGATGTATTAATAGTTTACGCGAAATGCATGATTTTTCGTTCTTGTTTAAAGACTGAAATTAATTCTTGTTACTATCTGACTTTAATGTACAACAGAAAATAAATCATTTATTATGGAAAGATTAACTATAATAAAAATAAGAACTAATTTTAAAAATATAGCGGTAATATTTTCGTATTATATTATTATTCACAGTGGAACTTCTTTTTTGGCGATAAAAATGTAGCAACTTGATAGATTCACTCTCCACTTTTTGATGAGATACAGCACTCTGTTAGCGTAAGTAATGGCAATGTGGTTGTGAGGAGGGTAGTAGAAATGATGCACTTCTTATTTTCTTTTCTTCTGGACTCTTTTTTTATTCCATTGAAATGGTTTTTCTCAAAATTTCCGCCAAAAAGCTTGTGGTGCTTCAATATGTGCGATGCCACGTACATAATGGAGATTGGTATAGTAAAAAAAAAAAAAAAAAAAAAAAAAAAAAAATAAGGTATTTTCCTAATTAAACCTTTAGCACGGTCAGATGGAAAAGATAAAATTTTAATTCATCCTGTTTATTTTTTCTTTTTCATAAATATGCCCGGTCCATCTCAATTTTTACAAAAAAGACAAATAATATTTAAATTCATATTCACTAATATTATTTGAATAAATTGAATCTTAGTATAGTAACTTACTATCAAAAGACTTTTTTCAAATATAATTTCTTTTTTGTGGAAGTTGAGGTGGGTCATAGTCATAGAAAATTTACCTAGGGTCAAATGTAATCTAAATTGCTCTGGCATAATCTATTACAGGGGGCTGCTAAAAACCTATTGTCTAGGACCGCCAAAATTGTAAATCGAGCCATGGGAGGCCCGATTAACCGAGTCCCGGGTTAACCGAGATAATACCCAAAAGACCGCCTTTGACAAATGTCGTAGGTAACTTTGACAAATTTTACTATACAGTATCGTATTTCATAATTTATATATGTGTGTATTGTGTTGCATTTTTAACTAGACTATATTTAAATATGTAATATAAGTAATTTTTTTCTTCATTGACTACGTTTTCATCCATTTTTAATTATGCCGTGTATTTCCCCTCGATTTACGACAGAGTCCGTGTTATCCGAGTTTTCGATTATCCGAGGTACTCTCAGTCCATATTACCTCGGATAAGCGAGGTTCTACTGTAATTTAATTTATTTAATTTCTGTAATTATCTAGATTTAAATACAGATACTTTATACATCCTTTCATATTTCGCTCTAAATTCTATTTCGAATTCCCTTCCTCTATTATTTAGTATAAAAATTGTTTTCAAAGATATTTATTCCTAATTCAATTTTGGTTTCTTTGTTCTTCAAGCCAGCAAATGTATTTTTAAATTATTCTATTCTGAATTCAAAAATGCTTGCCGTGTTTTCAATTCTAGATTCTCCTCGTACGCAGATTCATAATATGGGTTCTTGAAGGATAAATACGTATTCAATTTATCTGCCAAGAATAGCTGAGTTTAAAAATATATATTTCTGGAGAATACCTTTATTCAAGAAGCGTGTGTCGAGAAAAATTGGTAAAAAAATCTGTAGAAACTTGATATAAAAGCAAATATGTCAAAACATATGACTTCCGTCAGCTCTCTAGGGTACAAAATTTATGTATAAAATGTGACAAACATCGTAAAATTTTATTTTACATTTTCTTTTCTCTTACACGGACTATATAAACCCGTAAATAACTTTATACTAGTCTCTTTAAAACATATAAACGTAGCATATTTTTTTCTGCTGTTAGTGCTGTTATTGCTTTGTTGCTTTTTAAAACTTTTATTTTCCTGTTTGTTATTTTTGATAGTGCATACTGCTAGAACTAATCAATCAGCGCATTTGTTATGGAATTTTTAAAAATAATTGGAGAAACACGAGAAATAACGCATATATATATATATATATATATATATTTGTATTATTTTAAAACGCAAAAAAAAAAAAAAAAAAAAAAATGTTAATTTTACTGTTATATATCAGATACATTCCTGGTCTTCATACGTTTGCAGTATGTTTCTTAGAATAACGGGTTTTTGACCATAAAACACTCCTGATTTCAGGATTTCAGTGACATTTTTAATGATATATTTAATGGCTACTGATACAGTCAGGGAACATTATTGATAAATACCGGGTACCTTAGCTGCCAAAATTTCTCAGGAAAGTACCGAAATTTCTTGTACAGTGTATATAACTTTTTTTTTTTTTTTTATCCTTTACCGTTGATTTGTTTTGCACTAAAGATAACCATTTAACATCTTTTTATGCATCATTATTTTTTACATTTTTTTGTTGCTTACCCTTAAATGTCGTGTGTTGCCTTTCGGCAACATACCCAGTTTTGTCTTCTAAAGTATTATTAGAATAATATTGAAACTCTAATCTCTCATGTTTGCAGATTGTCAAGAAATTGCTTTTTAGTTGTAAACCATAGTTAAAATAAAGTATGATTTTTTAAAGTATTTTTCCCGTGATTTCTTTTATAGAGGTAAAAATAAAACATTTTTAAATTGATTTTTAAAATAATCAGGCATTTAAGGGTTAAATCGATTTCTTTTGCTCGACATCACTCAACTGAAATTTAACAAACGATTATTTAGAGCAAGTTATAAGCAGAAGTCACTTTAAATTTCTTAGTCTGCACTAGTACACTTTTAAACTTTAATGTTGAATCCGTGCCCAGTTTTTTCACCTGATGAAGGGCCGTTCTACTATTTTAATCCGAAACAACTTTTGCGAGTTTTTGCAATTTATAGTATTTACTCACAAGGATATTTGTTAAATTAATTATTATTTGAATTTAATCAGGCTAACAAATAGTCGTTTCAAACCAAAAATTTCTCGAAAATTAAAAATGTCATTTATTATTATTATTATTATTTTTTTTTTTTTTTTTTTTTTTTTTACATATTTAGGATCATCTACATGTCTAATAGAAATTTTTGAAATTAGTTTAATTCTCTTGTTAACCTTTAACTACGCGCGCTTAATATTTTAACACAAGCACACGCGTGGTGTATTTTGTCCACCAAAATATCGAATCCCTAACAACACACATGTCCACAGTATATCCTGATTAGGTCCATAACCCAGACAGCACATCGCCTCCCCAGGATATCTTCAAGATGTGTTCTGGATGAAAAGGCATCCCAGAAACGACCTTAAGATGTACTGTGGATAAGTTAACCCTAACTGTGCTGTTAGGGAAGATTTCTCCTTTATCCTCAGGACATCCTGAGGATGCCTTTCGGAGAAGATGTGTTCTTAGGGAAAATAAATTAAATAAGAACAAATATGCATGCTATAGTTGACAGTAAAAGTATCCGAGCACTAGCAATAATCCCTGTCTAAAAAAAGTACACATAATACTGCTTTGTTAAATAAATCCTTGTCGAGCCATGTTCCTAGTCAGTTCTAAGAACATGATTCGACAAGAATTTATTGAACAAAATAGCATTAAGTGTACTTTTTTTATATGAGAATTATTGGCTAGTGCTCGGATACTATTGC
Source organism: Salticus scenicus (assembly GCA_963930645.1). Taxonomy (NCBI): domain Eukaryota; kingdom Metazoa; phylum Arthropoda; class Arachnida; order Araneae; family Salticidae; genus Salticus; species Salticus scenicus. Next base: position 286,461,075 of record OZ005650.1, on the reverse strand, counting down.
TGCCGACTGTATAAGTTTTAATTATCAAAACTTTTTATAAAAACTAATGAAAAATCTTCGAATAAATACTTTAGTGATAGGTTAGATGTGCACGCAGCGTGGGGAGAGGGATCCCAAAGTCATTTATATTCTGTTTACTATAAATGGTGTATTTTTTACCCCAGCGCGTGTAGTTAAGGGTTAATTAGTATAATTCTCTAAAATTAATCTAATTTTCTTGTTGAAAATTGACAAAAAACACAATAACGCATCAAATTTCGAAATGGCTGACTATGTATCGGTATATTCAAAACTATTTTTGAAGAAAAGTAATAATAATAATAATAATAATAATAAAGGAAATCTTCCTCATATTACGCGCAATATTGTTTGCAATTTTATTACATAAGTTTCTACTTGCTCTATCCATATGAATACGGTATCAATCAAATGTTTATTACTTCGGATTGATAAACTTAAATAAAAATTATCTCTTTAGAAATACTTTAGCTACAGAAATGAAATGAAAATAATTACTGATCTGTTGAGAGTTAATATAAGTAAAATACAATCTGATAAATATCTCATTCATATGTAAATTTTAATTCTTGAATGAATTAGTTGAACTTGGCGGAGACTACAATCGTAACTTTCTAGGGAGACTCCCATTTCATTTAAGAGAAATTCACTTAATTTATATGAATAAGATATCAATAAAAATATTTTTGCCGCAGTTTCTTCAGTCGTTAGCATCACAGAAAATATGAAAAGAAAAATAAAAGAGGTGGGTAGTGCATCTATAAATAAAAAAATTAAAAACTATTAATTAAAAAATTTATTAATATAATATAATATAATTATATAATAAACAAACAAACAAACAAGTAAAGCCTTTTGGATGATGCGATATTAATAGATTAGAGCATAAGCTAACCTTTATTCTTGTTATCTACGATATTGCGATACAATAATAATACGATAAATATGCGATATTTGTAATGATGAAAAGATAATGCGATATTAGTGGAACAGAACTTGAGCTTACCTTTATTCTCGTGATCTACAGCTTCCAGTCTATATTCCTAATAATAAGTAAATTCAGTAACTATTGTTAAAAAATGATAAACAAATTTGACATGTATTTTACCTTTCTGTTAAAGTAGTGAAATAATATATAAGGCTTTATCATGCATTTTAATTTCAAGTTTAAAAAAAAAAAAAAAAAAAAAATCATAGATAGACCACATTTGAAAATTTCGTGCGATCATATTGGTAATAATAATAACAATAAGCGATAAATTAAAATTTAATTTTAAAAAATTGATGAATACGAGCGCTTTTTAAATCAAAGCGTAAATTTTAAATTATCCTTGTACAAAAAATACATTTATTTCTCGATTCAAATACCGGAAAAAGAGAATAAATCATCTGTAGCTTTATAAATCGTACAGTGTTTGAAAAAAAAAAAAAAGTTCGAACTTCATGTATATTAATCAAAAAATCTAGAAGGAAATGGAAAAAGAATGATGATGTCTTTTCTTCTTTTCTTAACAAGAAATTTTACTGAACAGTCAAAACAGTTTTTTTTTTTTTTCTTTTGTGTTTTCTTATAGTAAAATTTCTTTCTGCTGTGTTTCTTTTCCAATAAACTTCCAGATTTCCTTTTTAAAGCGAAACCCATTCAGTTTCGATTGTTCTAACGTTATTTTTATCTAAACTTATAAATATTCTTTCTTTTCGATAATCATAGAAGCAGATTTTTTTCCTTCTATTTATCATTTAGCTTATTCTTTTATCGTAATTTAACTATTGTTGGAAATCTTTTTGATGAATATTTAAATGTCTCTGTCTTTCTATTTTTCAACAAAAATGCAAAAGAATTGGCATTAATATGCATTTTGAAGTATTTCTGGCGAATTTTTAAACTACAGAAAACTAATTTAAACGGAATTTGTCGTTGATTCGTAGTTTTAAACATTCTTTTATTTTAAGTGTAACATTTCTTTCAATATATTCATATTTTAAAATCTGACATATGGTTAAATATTTGTGGCCCTTAGAGAAATTCTCAAAACAAAGATGACAATACCTGATATCAATTTATGGGGTGGGGGGTAACTGTCACAACACATTTAAAACAAATCTGTATAATTTATAAATCAAAAATTTCTTTTACGGAAATATTTGTCATGAAAAAGAAGCTAAACGTATCATGTGACTTAACCAGTATAAATTTCCTTTTCTTATGTAATTTTGTCATAAATAACAAGTTCTATCTTGAAAAAAGTAATCAAATCTTCTGCTTTTTTTTTTTTTTTTTTTTCAGAAAAATTGCTTTTGCAAATCATAGAAACAATTTCAATGCTTTTGTCAGTAACGGTTTATTGTAATGAAATATTCAAATTTGTTTACTTATTTTTTGCAACCTTATAATATTTAATCATTAAATATTCTGACAAATCATTAAATGCTGAAAGTGTCGCCTATAGCGATAATATAAACACTTTTGTTGTATATACCTACTTAATGAATAAGGTATCTCTTTTATTAATTCAATTCAAAATAGTTTGCTGTTACTTACAGTGCACTGAAAAAAATTCTGCAACTGACATCTAGAAAATAAATTGTGACTCTAGTAAAAATAGGTCCATGTCATTATTATAAATTCTAGTTCCTACTACTAGCGAGTTCTGGAAACCCTTGTTAAAATTTTAGAGTTTTCAAAGTTATTGTGGACAAACTTGTTTAAAAAGATATATGCGATATATTTTTTAATCGTTGTATTTATTTGGTATTTGAAAAGTGCCTTTAATATGGAGTGTAATCACCTTTAGAAGTAATATACCACATATAACGATGTGTAATACTGTTCATTAATATAATCGATAAGTCTGCTAGGAAGTGAGAGGCATTGTTCTTGCAAAGCAGTTATAAGCTCAGCAAGGGTCTAAGAAAGAGGATTGAGATAATCAATAGGTGTCTTTTTAAAGCATCCCAATCATTCTCGGTACGGTTCAAGTCCAGTGGTCGAGCTGACTGTTCCATTTCAATATAAAATAACTTGGAAATTAGATTCTAATAATCATAATCTTTTAGAAATTATCGAATGTATAAAATTCACCAACTGAATGTGTCAGTTTGATATCTGAAAAGAGCCTTTAATATGGAGTATAGAAGTAATGCACAACATATAGCGATGTGTGATACAATTCATTATGTAATCAATAATTCACTAGAATGTGAGAGATATTCCTTCTGTAAAGCAAGGGTCTAAGAAAGGGGATTGAGAAAATCAACAGGTCTTTCTAAAGCATTCCAATCATGCTCAGTAAGATTCAAGTCCGGCGATCGAGATGACTATTTCATTCGCTGAATTGTTTGTTGCTGAAAAAAATCTTCCCCCCTGTGCGACCTAGCGTTGTCGTCTTGTAGCAAAGCTTCCTAGATCTACTATCAAGCCTCAAGGTATCACTTCGGACTGCGTGTGACGTCACAACCCGGGTCCCTTATCTGTAAGAAACTGATGTCCATCGGGTTAGAGCCATCGAAAGCTCGATGGTTAGAGCCCCTATAAAGATAGGCCGGCGCAACGTCCTCCATATTTGTGTACACTGCACGGCTTTAGGTTTACTATGTATAAGAGCGATCCTGACTTTGGGGATATTCGCTATTTTTGGCGAAATCGCTAAGAGGTTGTACATAATTTAAAACTACAACTAAAAAAAAAAAAAAATGTTTACCGCAAGATACAGTCTTCAAAGGATTTTTTGCCTTGTTTATTTATTTACCTAAGATACAGAACAATTTTAATTTTATTAATGTATCAAAAAAAAAAAAAAAAAAAAAAAAAAAAAAAAAAGAAAAGAAATACATAACATGTTGATATGCTTTCTTTAAAACCTTTATTGAGTTAAAATTCTTTAAAGGGGAAAAATTAATAGATAATTTCAATCCATTAATTTATCTAGAAACTGGCTTAAAAAAAAAAAAAAGAAAAGAAAAGAAAATCAAATAAATTGCTTTGTGTTACAATTTCTAATAGAATTGTGGGCGATATAATTATTGTTTGTAAATTATTGTGTAAGAATTGTGAAAATTTTAATACATGTATCATGTACGCACTGAAATACAAAAATATTAAGTGAATTAAAATTTCTCAAAAATAAATCAGATTTAAAAAGAATGAAAAATCCTGCTGTTTGCGTAGACCATAAACATTTTCTAACTGCACTGACTCGTTATATCTTTTAACATATAAATACATTTTACTTTGTATAATGAGACCTTAATATATATGTAGTACTAAAACCTAAATTAGACAAATCCAAATACATGAAATTCATATTTTAATTTATCTGAAAATATATATTAAAAATGAAAACTTTCGAAAAAATCTTTATGAATTTATTTTCAAGTAAAAACTGTACTGTAGATTGCATTTTTGAACAAGGCTACAAAAATATATTTTATTTTTATCATGGGAAATTAAAAAAAAAAAAAAATCTCGCAAGCATTTTTATAGATTTATTTCTATCGAAAAATTTATGAAAAATATGTAATCTTATATATAGTCCAAAACTTACTTAGCCATCATATAGCATGAATAATAATAATAGTAATAATAAATAGAAAAAAGAAAAAGAAAGATTGTATTCTTAAAAACACTTTATCGAGTTAAAATTCGTTTAAAAGGAACAATTAATAGATAATTTAAATCCATTTATTTATCTAGAAACTGGCTTTTAAAAAATCAAACTATCTTATTAATTGCTTTGTGTTAGAATTTTTAATAGAATGGTGGACGTTATATATATTATTTGTAAATTATTGCCTAAGAATTGCGAACATTTTACAAAAATATTCAATTACAAAAGTAAATTAAAAATTTTCAAAAACAAATCAGATTTAAAAAGAAAGAAAAATCATGCTCATTGTGGAGACTTATAAACTTTTTCCAACTGCATTAACCCGTTATATCGTTTAACATATAAATATATTTTACTTTGTAATGAGACCTTAATATATATATATATATATATATAGTGCTAAAACATAATTTAAGCAAATCCAAATTTATGAAATTCATATATTTTAATATATTAGAAAATATATATTAAAAAAGAAAACTTTCGAAAATATTTTTATTTTCAAGGAAAAACTGTACAGTAGATTGCATTTTTGTAGTTCTTTATTTTGTTCAAAAAGTAACAAGGCTATAAATATATATTTCATTTTTATTACGGAAAAAAGAAAAAAAAAAAAAAAAAAATCTCACAAGCACTTTTATTGATTTATTTCTATTGAAAAATTTATGAAATATATGTAGTCTTGTATATAGTCCAAAACTTAACAATCATTTATCACGAAAAAAAAAAAAAAAAAAAAAAAAAAAAAAAAATGAAAGAAAGAAAATTTCCAGAGCACTAAAATGTCACATTGAACAATTTCCATTTATATTGCGTTAAGTAAATGAACAAATTTAAATAAAACCTGTAAACCAATAAATCACGTTAATAACATTTTATTTCATAAGGAAAGAAAAACTTTTTATGTTTATGAATAATTTATATTATTTTTGTTCTATTGTATGCTGTACAAACATATTAAAATATGCTTTAAACAAATACTTCTCACATACCATAATGTATCGGAAATATTTAGCAGATCCCTGTACATAATTAGTGGTAATTTGCCTAGTTTATATTTTTATATTATAGCTTTAAGTACTTGTCGTACGTGAACAACAGATTATTCTCTTTAAGCTGGCAGATTCGAGGTGCTGGGTTCGAACCCAAGTGGCGCTCGTTGGCCTACCCTTTTGGAGTTTTCTTCGAATTTAATACACGAAGTAAATACAGGATAGACTTCCTTAGAAGCCCCCCCCCCTTATGTGAAGTCAATCGGTCGAAAATCGAAAATTTAAAAACAATGGATTTTCCTTCTTAAATGAAATACTTCCTTAATAAATAGTAATATACAAAATACTTTTTTGCTCCTGTGAAAATTGGAAATGAAGATGAAAAGTGCTATTTCTTTTTATTCGGAAACTATTCCTGATTATCCGTGGATGCGAGAAAAACGCAGGATCAAGAAAAAGTTATTTTTCAAGAAGGTTGTTGTAGGGTTTTTAAGGCTGATTCACTATGCTAGGGTCCTTGGCCTATAAGTGGAACGCCTTCCGTGATGGTCTTTCTAAGGGCTACTAGTTCGTATTCCCTTGAGTTTCGAAGAAAACCACGGAAAATTCCGAACGGCTAGGTCGATGAGCGGGCCCTGCGATCGAACCTGGCACTTCCCGCCTACCAGCTTTGAGCGCAGAGCCGCTTGTGGGTTTTCTCAGGAAAAAACAAATAACTGATTCCCCTCCCCAAAAATAAATAAGTAAATAAAATAGAGAACTATGTTTCATTTTTTGTACAGCGCAGTGAAATACTGTTTAATTAAATAAGAAAACACCACAGAAATGGCGCTTTAAAGTAATAAGCACTTGTATGTAATTAGTGCGTTGCTGAACTGACTGCAGCACTCGTGCCTACTTTATTAGCCTGACAAAGGGTTGTGTGTTCTTTCGACAAGAAACAATTATTGTGAGTTTAATGCATTTTATGGTGTTTATTCAAAGTTTTATTATTATTACTATTCAGTTTAGTGCATAAATTAGCTTACAGATTGTACTTTGTCTTGTCATAAGCAATTTTTTTTATTTATTACTTTTACGTCCAATAGTACAATAATAAAAAAAAGAATTATTGTACTGTTAATATTTTCATTGTTTGCATCATGTTTTGTATACTATACAATCAAGCTTTCGAGAAAGAATATTATATATATATATTAATTTTGTCTCTGTTTTTCCAAATTTTTTGCGGTTTATCCGCGATTTCTATAATCCATGGAATTCGCGCCACTCAATTCTGCAGATAATCTAGAGTTTACTATATTTGAATCTGTAAAAAACTAAGTCAAGTTCTTTGAAATATATTTATCAAGCAAAAAAAAAAAAAAAAAAGTCTTCCAAAAGCCAACGCTCAAAAATAAATTTATTACCTAATAATTATGTGCTGAAAAAGCAAAGAAATTGTTATAAGTGTTTTGATATTTCAAAACTGAGCTGAATAAGTACTAGCTTTTATTATTTTTGCGGTACTTTTATAAAAGGTTTAAAGAAAAAAAAAAAAAAAAAGCATCCACTGCTATTGTGAAGGTTAAAGCCGAATGACTACACAATGGCTTATGTCCATAAGTGGAATGCCCGTTGTGAGGGGATGTTTGTAAGTAGGCCTAGCTTTTATTTACATAAGTTTTGGAGAATAACACTGTAAACTCCAAATGACTAGATTTAACAGCATGACCTAGAATTGAACCCGTCACTAAATGTCTACCAGCTTTTAGCCTGGATAAAATCCAGCAGCCTTGAGACAAATAGATTGACCAAAATCATAATCATCTGAACAATATTTTAAAGATTTGTAAACGCTTAACACACGTAAAAATTCAGTTCTAGCAACTTCCAGTCATAATTCCTAATACATCTGAATAATTTTGAGTGATCATTGTGAAAAACTACGCTGGTTTTGTTTGGGAATATAAGGGCCGACAGATAGTGCTGCTTTTTCTCATTTTCCGTGATTTTTCCTGATGGCTATATCTCCGCATCTATTGTATAAAATTGCACCAAACAGCATATGTATAACCTTTATTGTAAGGTGCTATGTGGATTAGATTTTTGTGCATGATAAAAATTAGTTTGCACTTTTGTATAAAATGATATGAAAGTTAGTTTTGAAATGGATGTGGCATAGTTGTTCAGATCAACTTTTATCTTTGAATGCTGAAATTTAATGCAATTTTTTAGCATTCAAACATTTTACAGAAACATTTTTAAAAAGTTAACTTAAATCTACAAATTAATATCCAAATATGTTTAAAATTAATTAAACTATAACTATGTACAATCGGGTTAATGAATAAAAATCAGTTAGCAAGGAGCATGTAAAAGAAAAAAAATACATTTTTTTATTAAATTTCCATTGATTTCTAGAAAATGTAACTTTTTTTTTTTTTTTTTTTTTTTTGAATGCATATGTTATGTGTGCAAATTTTTATACTAAATACAACAGAAAATTTTTCAAGCAGATTTATATCATTTATCTGTCCCTTAATGTTTTGTTTTAATATTATATTATTTTATGATTTTTTCATGCAATATCAAAAAATCTTTAATGGCTTCACTCAACTATTTGAATATTTTGCAGTTATCTAGCATTTAACGAAATGTGAACAACTGAATTTATAAATAAATAATCAAAATTGAAAAGTGTAATAGGTTGTTTGACTATTTTTCTTCAATTTTGAATATTTGCATAATAGAGAATAATGTATTTAAATTCTTTTGTGCATACCTGTAAAAAGAATATAAATTTTAAGCAAGTATTTTTATTAACGGCCATTCTATAAAAATATTCTACTTTAAATATTCGAAAATTCTACTTTATTAAATTTTTCACATTAATTGGTTTTTTATAAAATATTTTTAACTATCGTTCCTCTACATTACTTTATGGTGTTGCATTGTTAGTTTTCAGAAATTTTTTAAAATGTCATTTTTATTTTTGTTTTACATTCCTTGAGTCACCTAGTTTTCTTTACATTGACAAACAACTGTTTTTTCTTCCTTTTACACATATATATATATTCTATAGAACAATTTGAGCACCTCAAATATTTCTGAATATTCTTTGTTCATGTTATATATATGTTTATTGTAAGTTAGATAAAAATGTGATTATAGTGACCATATTAGAGTACCTTCATAATATATTAGCATTATTAACTACTGCAATTACCCAATTACAGAAGTATAGTTCTAAATAGATGGGGACGCTAATAGTAATAATTATGATAAATAATTTTCATTCTACAATTTTTCAAAATTCTGAAAAACGATTTTAAAATATGGACTGTCCTCGAAATCCGAGGACATATGGTCACTATATTTTAAATAAGTATTATGAAAAAACCCACTTACCATAATTTCTGACGTATAGTCCGCAAGTAAGAAGTGTCATTTCTCCACCAGACGTTTTATTTAATAGATAAACCTTCATTTCATCGAAGAAACAGTTGAAAAAAATGTAAATTTATCTCTCTAATAAAATTTCTGGTGCAGAAATGTCTAATCTAACCTGCGGACTATGCACCAGAAATTACAGTACATTTTTTTTTCTTGAGTTTTATCGAAAAAACCTACCCAGGCTTTTTCGGGTCGACAAAATCAAGCCAAGCTTGAATTAAATACAACTTAACATTATTAGATAGAACTTCAATTAATTTGAGTTCATAGACTGCAACATATAATTATATTGTGTGCTTTTGTAAAAGAACTCTAAATGCAAAATTCCTGAAAATCAATTTGGCTTAATCAAATAAAGTGTTTAGATTCATTAATAAAATATTCTTTTGCCTCGTCACAAACACATGCATCAATACCAAAGGAGACTTCAAAATGTATACGTAGCTCAAAATATCACAGTCAAATTAATTTTTTATGATTTCAAAACTTTCCTTAGATGAAATATTTTCAGAAAACAAAAACAGAGAAAAATTGTAACTCTAGAATCAATGAATAAAAATCAAAGAAAATCATTTTAGTTCTATTTTCGAATTAAAAAAAAACAATTTCAGTTGGGATTAACATTTTTTTAAGTCCCTTGTCACAATTACATATACCAATTGGAAAATGAAATAATGTTAAATTTTATGTACAAATAATGATCTGTGATACACTACTCCTCCTGATGTAGATGACCATTTTGAAAATTATAAAGAAATAATAAAATATAGTATTTTGACTGAGTAGCATTACTAAACTGACCATTTTCTGGGGACAGTATTTATTTTGAAAGGATTTTTTTTTTAATTACTAAGAAACTGTAGAAAGTAAATTATTTATCATCGATATTTTATTTTTAATCCTTATTTATTAAGAATGGAAAAACTGGATAATTGTAGCAATAACTGGATCCGTAACTGGATAATTGTAGCAATTTTTAATGCTTTAGCATTATAATGGTACTTAGATCTGGTCACTGTAAACATAACCCCCCTTCCCCATTATGTAATAAAAAAAGGGCATTTTCATTTATAGCTGTCTTGCCCAGGTTTTTATAATGTGAAAAATGAAAATATAAAACTGAAATTGACTTAATTTGTAATACAAGATAAAATTCTGCATCTGACAGATAAGCTTTTTTTTTTTTTTTTTTTTTTTTTTTTCCCCAATATAATACACATTTTTTCCCATGTTAGAGAGAAAAACAACAACAAAAAAAAAAATATATTCAGCACCTCAAAATCCTATCTTTTTGACTCAGTACATATATAATATACCTAACCATTACAGCATTATTTTTAAAATAGTAATCAAATTATATAACGTTTTAATGAAATCTGTCAACTAGCTGAATAGTAAAATTATAGCTGTAAAGCTAGTTTTATTTAAGTCCCAACTTTTTATTTAGTTAAATAGTATTTTTCTATAAAATCTGCAATTTTCAGTTGGAAGAATGCTAGCCCACAAATTATAAAATGTCAAGACAAGGCCGGTCTTGCCTTTAATTAAATATTAATTTTCTTTAAAACCAGTAATTAAGTGAACTAAATTTAGAGATTTTTGGATTGTGAACTTGAATTCATTGTTTTTAGACTTTTTTTTTTATATCAAACTCTGATAAAAATTTGCAATTCTTTATATTTTTTTATACTCTAATAATAATAATAATAATAATAATAATAAAGATTTATCATTGAATATACATTTGAAGTTTAAAGACAAAGTTTTCAAATTTGCAAGTGGCCTGAAAAATAAAATAAATAAAAATATATAATAATGAGTCCCATTTTAAGTAATTTTTAAAAATCTCTAATTTTCAACTGCATTTAAAGAATTTTTGGTCTGTAAAACCATAATCACTATTTATATTTCAGTTTGTAATTTTTATCAAAATCAGTAAAAAATCATTTAACTACAATAAAAAAAAATTAACATAAAAATGCTTTATAAACTAACATAATGAAGAATAATAAGCAACTATAATTTCTAATATTGAAATTTGGTACTATAACCAATAACTTTACTTTCAGTTATACCATCTTCCCTCCTCCCCCGGCCTTTAAAAAAAAAAAAAAAAAAAAAAAAAAAAATCAAAACCTCTATATTTCAAATTATCAGTAGTTAAAAATTCTTTCTAATCAGTTTATGTTCATAAGAAATATCTACACACACACACCAAAAAAAAAAAAAAAAAAAGTAATAAAACACAGAAATATGACTTATTCAGGAATTCTTTATTTTAATTATGTTCTTACAACATATCAATAATTGTACATATTTCATTAATACAATGGAATAAAATAAAAGGTACAACATTTAATATTGAGATTTTCAAATAATAAATTTCAATATTTTCTTAATAAAAAGTACTTTTCAAAAAAAAAAAAAAAAAATCAAAGCAGTCTTTGGGGACAGCCAATAGAAGTGAAAACTAAGTAACTTGTGAATTGTATCGTCAAGCTATTAGATTATTATTTTCAAATTATTTTTGGTTTGTAAACAAGTGTTTATGATCTGTATTATATGATTCGGCACAATATATGTAGCTACCCAAATTAAATGAACTAAGCCTTTTATTAGGTAAAAATATTGACTACTTATGAAATTATTTTAATTAGTAGCTGAGATACAAAAGAAAACCGATTCAGGACTCCTCAAAACATGTAAATCAGGTGAAATCTCGAATTCCACTTTCGATAATACAAAAGAACTTTAAAATATCTTTCGAATGATGTATTAAAAATAATTTAATCATAATTAGAAATTGAAATTTTAAAATATTACAGCGCCATCTGGTGGTAGAAATTTCTGTAAAAACCTTCCACATTGACTGGTTATTGGTACCCATATCAGATGTGATGACTTTGATCTTAAGGCCTACCTTGCGGCAAGCTTTAACTGTGTTGACAATTAAATTCTTCATTTTCTCCCCAGCTGTTGAATGGCCTGTAATTTCATGGGCTATCACTTGCTTCCAAGCTGATTTCACCCCTTGCAACAAAACTACAGTATAGTGATTGCCAATTACAGCATCAGCTCCAAGGGTTACACTGCCAGCAAGGCATTTCTTTGAAACATTGTAATCTTTATTTTTTGAAATCTCCATCTCATCGACTATTATTGAGCACCATCTGTCATTTGCATCCAGGGTGTCAATTTTCGCCTTTAAAATGGTCATAATATCTTCAAGAACACCAAAACTCATTTCAATGTGCTGAATTTTACGATTAATGGTGCTGTATGGTGGGTAAGGATAACCAGTGCTTAATAAATACATGTATCCGAATTTTCTGAGGGCAAAGCGCATTCTCAAACCTTTGAGAATACCTTCATCTGACCATTTAGCAATTGAAGACTTCGGAATTAAAGCAAATTTCTTCTGCTCTGGTGTAAGAAAAGTGAACTGCTGATTTTTAATTTCTTGCATCTGCTCTCTGAGGGATTTGTTTTCTGCTTCCAGTTCTGCAATTCTTTTATTTAATACATTAATTTCAGATTCCTGAAAAAAAAAGAAATAAAATAAAATTCTGTACATATACATACACAGAAACAGAACAACAGCAAATAAACAATAAACAGCAAATAAATAAACAATCTAATTTGTGAAATGACAACGATACAGCAGGAGTGGACAAGTAGTGGCGCCACATGTTCAAGAGAGCTAGTGGAAAAACAAAAGATCATAATCCGATTTCCAGCAATGCCAATGCCGGTAACTACGACAGGGGACCCCGGTGAAGATATGTTACAGCCATCACATGAAACAAGTAAAAGGCTTAATTTTTTTTATTGTTTATTAGTTTAAAAGCTTTGTGTATTGTGTAATCACTTAAAGAACAAGAACATATTGAAAATGAAAGCTAGGTTAAAAACAATATGCAAGCTGATCAATTTTTACTATACGAACACTACACTGAGGAAAGTATGGTAATCATGTCAAAAATCCGAATTTGAGATTTTGATGTTTCTATACATTTTGAGGTCCCCTGAGTCCATTTTCCCTACTTTAAATTAATGTATGTATGTGTGTGAGTGAACATGCTAGCGTTTAAACGCATTGCTCGAATGAGCTGAAAGTTGGTACGTATGCTGTACGTCACCGTAGCACGAACCCTATTGATTTTGGTGAATCTGGCACTTACAGTTTTTTTTACAGGGACACAAAGAAAAATTCTTTATTATTATGGCCTATGGGACCAAATTTTAAAAAATCCGATAGAGTCTAAACGCCTTATTAAACTGAGCAAACAATTTATACACATATTATAGGTAATTCGGTTAATAAAAAAAAATTCTGTTTTTAAAAAATAATTTATTAAAATTATCATTTAAACAAATTATCTTTTGTGATAATGCAGACGATTTCTATATTAGAGAAGTAGTATAACACTAAATATTCAAAAAAAGTTGAATTTATTCTCAATATTACATTAAAAAAAAAAAAAAAAAAAAAAAAAAAATTTGGTTAAAAAGGAAAAAAGGTTCGTTCGGTTCCAGGATAATTTTTTGGAATTTTTTTATGTTATTAGCAGCCGGCGTATGTACTGCCGCAGGCACCAGGGTCACAATGCAGAGTTTCGTTCGGTTAGAAGTAATTTTTTTGTTACAGCTGATTATTTTTTTGCAATGCTTTTGTTTAAAAATAGAAATTCAAAGAAAATCAAGTTAAAGATATAAAATCATACAAATTTAAGGTTGATTTCTATTTATAAGCATTTTTTTTAATTTCTTTTTTTAAGTGAAATGTCATAAATTATATTAGATGTTTTAACTTGAAATACATTTAAATAATGATGCGACGATTTTTTAAACATTTTGGTCGTCGAATTTGACGGGTTTCAGCTAGTATAATTTAGCTAGAAATGCATAATGCAACTAAATTTCGATTCTAACACTCTCCTCCCATAGACAGAAATTCAGGTTTCTGCACAATCCTTTAGAAAACTATGAATATTATATCATCACTTTCTCGGAGGCAGATGTTAAAAATGAATTTCAGTGATGTATATAATGATATATAATGACTACAATGTAATGAAGTTTTACAAGTGCTTCTCTTGAAAAAAAAAAAAAAAAAAAAAAAAAAAGGAGATTATTTCCCTATTATAACATAACTTTAGATTCCAGTGACGATAAATAGAGAGACTCCTTAAAAGAATTTGCATTTGCTTAGTTGGGTTAACATGTAATTTCTCACTATGTTATGTCTGATTATGTTATTTCTCACTAGTACTGCACAATCAGTAATTGGAGACTGTCTGAAACACACCCCTAAGTATAGTCCAGATACATGCCATCACAATTTTGATCATCCATAGAGTGAATGGTTCTTCCCCACTTCGATGACCCCCAGAGATATAATTTGGATGGAAACATGGAGGATATTACCCCAGAGGCAGAAACGCCGCGACACGGCGACATAGTCGCGGACACAGAAAAACGGCTTGCAGACAGTTTTTGTCTGTACTAATAAAAAAATTAGTCCACAACTTTCGGACACTCTTTGTCTGTACTAATAAAAAACAATTGCTCGCAACTTTCAGAGAGTTTTTGTCTGCAGTCATAAAGAAATGCCTGCAATTTACAGACATTTTTCGTCCACAACAATGCGCTACCAATGTACGACGTCTCAGCGGTGCAGAATATGTCCGAACGCGCGAACTATGTTCGGGGGAAATTCTGGCTGTCTGGGGAAATTTTGAATATTTATTATCTTAGAATAAAATAAAAATGAAAATGGAAGTAAAAAAAAAAAAAAAAATAAAAATTACTGAAAAAACAAACTTTCTAATATTAAACTACAAATTAACAGCTATATTCTTCTGTTACGAGTGTATTCCCTTTAAATACCCATTAATCCCCCCCCCCCGAAAAAAAAGAGGTCAAACTTAAAAAAATAAATAAATAAACTTTCTGATAATAGGTTGATGCGTTATTTTTGGGGAAATTTAGAATGTGTTCTGGGAAATTTTCAGAGGTCTGAACATTTCCTGCGACGTCTTACACGCTCACTGGTAGGAACTCTAGAGCTCCCCCCCCCCCATAGGTGCCTTGGTAGGAACATACAAAACAGTGCTTAACAAGGACGACCTAGAGCCTAGATCTCCCTTGATAGGCTGCATTATGGGTGTATTCTTTTCTCCTGTTACCTGTTACTGAGATTCTACGGGAATGTAGAAAAGTGCTAATTTCATTTAAAACTGCTCCAAAACTTCTCCTCCACTTCAAAATTCACTTATAAAAATTTCTGTATCAAAACTGAAACTAATACTTTTATTTTTTATAATTATTTTTATTGTGTTGTGCCAAACATTGCTATGAAATATTTAATTGAATGAGTTAAACTATTATTTATTTTATAATTGTTTATACTATATTGTTCTGTAGTAAAATTGTATTGTGTATTGTTGCACGAGATCATCACTGTTGTTAAGATTCCCCCCCCCCCCCTCAGACTGTCTCTATCAGCTTTCAGGCTTTTTGAGTGTAAGCTATTTCTCCCCCCCCCCCCCTGACTACTTGCAAATTTCGCAGGCAGATTATGAAATTTTAAAAACCTGTCGCAGACAGCTACAAAATTTTCTGTCACTGGGGATATTACAACCACAACGGATTTTTTTGCGAACCAGCCAGTGTTAGTGTGCACGACGGTCTTTGGCTGGCTCGAGTATCAAACCTGCACTCTTTCAATTACGAGATCGGCACTGTACTGACCGGGCTATCCCGACCAAGAATTTATATTTGGAAAAGAATTTAAAGAGCATAACAGATAAATAAATACAAGTTACATGCATTTATGAATTATATTGGAAAATGTTTAAAAATAATTATTTTACTATTACAAATGTCAGTAAATTCATAAACAATAATAAATATCAGTATTACTAACATGTACTTAATAATATTTTTACAGATTAAGTTAAATACATATTGCTGTTTAATAATTATTAGAAAAACTAATTTCTGTGTTTTTACTCCTGGTAAAGTTTTGATTAAATTATCGAGTTAAAGTTAGCCTAAATTCTTACCTTAAATCGTTTTTAAGGTTACTATAATAGCACTGCATTCAAAAGCACAACAAGGGTGAAAGATATTATGTACAAATCACGATGTTTTATTTTTGCTTTTCCTATTATTTTACTGTACACCGATACGTATTATTTGATACTGCATGATGCTGTGATTTATAATCACACAAAAATGTTCTTTAACTATTATTTACTAGACTTTTTTAGGTTTTGTAAAATCTCTTGGCTAAAAAGTTTAAGTTAAAAAACAATTTTTATTTGAGTTTCTTCATCTGCTGCCCTGTAGCTCTTGCACCCCTAGGTGGTCGCCTAGACTCGCCTAATTGTAAAACTAGCCCTGCTAAAAGCAACTTTGGGAAATTTTAAAGAATTATATGAATTAAATTTGAGAAATTTTTGATAATTCTAAAAATACTTCTTTTAGAGAAATTTAAATTTAATTTTTTTTTTCTCTGGTAAAATTAGTAATGTTACACATAAATTACAGCTCATTAAATGTTTATAAAATGATGTACAAATAAAATAAATATCTGGTTAAGTTTTCAATTAGTTTAATCAATTAAGCAGTTTTAATTGTAGCAAAACTTCATTAATGAAAATTTTTAAATAAAAACTATTAAAAGAAAATAAATTGTGATTTAATTTGATAACTCTGCAGATATTCATCAAACCAGGTTCCCATTAAAGTAAGAATCTGGCCTCTCCCCTACCCCATACACACAAATTTTAACATAGATAGAATTTTGTATACTCTTCTTGGGTAATTTTACTAAAATTTTTGTATCTAAAAACAGGTCATTAAAAAATCAACAATCTTAAAATTAAAAACTTTTTACTTTTCACAAAACCCAACAAATTTAAATGAACCCTTCACTAAAGTTGAATTTGATTATTCAAAGTTCTCAAAAAACTTGGTTAAGAAAATTATACATTTTGCTTATGAGCTGCAAAATGACATTTTATTTCAACAATAACCCCCCCCCCCCCCCCCAAAAAAAAAAAAAAAAAAAAAAAAACTTAAGTAATTTAACGTGATTTAATTCAAATTATACCAAAGAGCTGTAAAATTAGATATCATTAGCAGTTTACATTAATCCAGAATTTTTTTTATATTTCTGTTCTCAAATTCATCTTAAAAATCTCACTTTATTTCTGAGTAAGGGAGAAAAATTCTTAATCAGTTTTTACTTATGATGAGAACCCTAAAATCTTATGAATTATAACTGCATTAAAAAAAAAATAAATAAATAATAATAACAAACTTTTCAAAAGACAGTAATCATTTTAAAACGTTAAGCATGCAAATATATAGTAAGTATTAAAAAAGAAATAAATTTTAATTACAATTTTATTTATTATTTTATTTTTGCTTATTATATTTTTAAATTTTTTAAAATACACTGACAACACATATATTGTTCAGTATTCGAAAAGGTATTCATTACATATATATATATATATGTGTGTGTGTGACACTTCTCCTTACTTTTAAAGGAAAATCATAATTATTTCAATATCACAATTTAAAAAGTATTGATTATTCCATATCTTAACAACTGAAAATGTATGTACTCACTTATGGTACATTTGTTCGAATCTGCAACAATGATCCAGGTTTTGGTTATCCAATTCCCTTAATCCTTGTTGGTCCAATGGATGGAGGAGGGTTTGGCACGTCAAATAACGTAGGAATTCAGTTTTTTCCAGTTATCAACTCTGTTTTGCTCAAACTGGTTCTCCTCAAAATGCTCCTACAAAATAAATATCCAAATTATTTTATTTATACATACTATATAACATTTCATGCTTGTGCTAAAATTATGCTTTTTCTCAATTTGAATTTTTTCATTTTGTTTATACAGTAGAACTTGGATAATTCGAAGTTGAAGGGACCAGACAAAAATGCGAATTACATATACTATTTTGTCAAAAAAGTGTTAAATTAAAAAATTAAAACTCTACGATCAGAGATTTAACACATAAACTTTATATCTAAGAATACCGCTATATTACCCCTTTCACCCCCCCACCCCACCCCCCATTAAATCAATATTTTTTTTATGAGCTTAATTTTCCACACTTTTTAAAAAATAGTCAAATATTTTTTTTTTTCTTTTTTAAGTAGAATCTTTGTGTCATAGCATATGACCTAATACAAAAATAGAATCTTCTACATTACACATGACTTTCAATTCACAAAAACCTCGAAGTTCATACACATGCACCATATCTTCTGGTGCACTTAGCTAGGGGCTTCTATTGTATTTCCTTATCCTCTTTAGAAACACTATAAAAATAGATAATGCACTTTAGATGAGTAAAACCTCTGGAACAAATTTTACTGTAATATTTTAAAGGTAATCATGTGAAAAATTCGAATTATCTAAAATAGAATTCGAATTATCCACGATTTTTTAACATTATTTTTATACAAAAATCAAAGGACCGAGTAAAATATTCGAATTATCCAAAATTTTGAATTAAACAAGTTCGAATTATTCAAGTTTCACTGTACTACACACACACACAGAGAAAAAAGCAACATTATTTGTTCATTACCTTAGAAATATATATATAAAAAAAAAGAAAGAAAACTATAATTATTAATTACTTTAAATTTAGATTTTATTAATTTGATGAATTATTCCTTAACAAAGACATTAATTTTTATTGCATAAAAAACACAGACATGCATTTATAAAAACTAGTCTTATACTACTAGTCTTAACAAAATACTGAATTTATGTAATATTTGTGACATGTATCAGCTAAATAAGGAATTTTTAATGCATTGGGTGGATAAAAATTTCATAAACTAAACTTGTATAAAAAGATAAAATTAATGGAAATTTTTTAATTACAAAACATTACAAAATTGGTAACTGTCAAGAGTTTATTTTATTTTATTATTTATTTTTTTAATGTGGGAGGGGGGTAAAAATAACTTTGGCATAGTATATAACCTACACTAAATGCAAATAAATAGGCAGAAAAAGAATGAAATCGTTTGTAAAACTACAAGACAAATGTAAGCAATATCAATCCAATTTTTATATAAGTTTTTGCATTTGATGTACATTTTACAGATAAACTAATGTTGAATTACATTCTTTGAACCTCAATTTATGAGAAGTGAAACAGTTCTACATAAGAAAACTCTGAAATTTGTATCATTATGCAAAACTAGTGTTTGCATATTGTAAGGAGTGGAGCTGGAAGAATAAATAAATGAAATATTAACCTTCCATAAAAAAAGCCCATTAGATTATAGCTGGAAATTTTGGAAGGTGTTAGTTATGAAATTTTAGCATTCAGAAAATGAGTATTTAGTATGTATATTGAAAAAAGGATAAAATTTTATGTTACGTAATACAACTGAAAAGATCATTATTATTACAAACAAGAATCTTAGAATTGAAAGCTATTTTTACTTTAGCATGAAATAATATTAACTAAACATTTTAAAACTTTTTATCATGCATACTTCAAATTCAGTTTTCTCAATGTATAACAGTGTAAGGTAAACACTATTTCAAATTTTTTAATGACAGAAAATTAAAATGCTTGCTGTTAAGAATTTTGCAACATTGTCTGACGCAAGATCAGTTACCCAGAATTTTTTTTTTTTTTATGTCTTTCAGAGTAATTAAAGAGAAAACATACTGCAAAAATAATCAGAAATGAGTAATATTTGCAAATAAAATGCTGAATAACATTGTTTAAAATTTGATTTTCAAATAAAATAGACATAGCATTTTTATCATATTTCAAAAACTGACACATACACACATGACACATACACAGACATATCATTATAAACAAACTATAAATATTTTAAACTATAAATATTTATTTAAAAAGAAGAAAAAGAAAGAAAAATGTACATAAGTATTTCGGATTCATAGCACTATGTAACCTTATTTTCAAATTAATTAGTCATTTAAAATAAAAACGAAACTTAAAATTTCCTTTTAACAATTTCAAAACAAACAAAACAGGAATTGCATTTGGCGATAAATGAAACGTCGCCAATATGTACAAACAGTGTTCCACACTCTTAAGATTTCTATAATTGATTTCTAAACAATGTAATGACACTTATTCAACTGAACATGAAAACTATAACAATTTAGGTACATGTTAACATTATTTGTAAATGTATAAAGGAAACTCATAACATTTAAAATAAAATAAAATGTACTTACACTGCAAAGTTGAGCATTAGGGCCCGGTACGGAAGCGTCTCGTCGACAATTGATGGCCCAAATTCTTCTTCTGGTTGGATCAGCAGGGAATTTCAACATTCTATGTTTCTTTCGAGAATGGTTAGAACAATTAATAGCGGAACATCCACCCATAATAAAGCAATTTTAAGAAAAAAATAATATCAAAGAGGTAAACAGATCGAAGCGTGCGAGCAGACAACATCGAAAGATAAACTTCCGCGCCGATAAAGAGTTCCAAAGTATTGAAACTATATTAGATTATTTAAAACCTTTTGCGTTTAAAATCAGAATATAATTTTAACAAGTTTTTATGTGTGAAACAAAAATATTAAACGAAAACGTAGTTTAGTCGAATATTTCAGAAAATAGTGATTAGGCGGATTAATGTAAGATAAGCGTAATGCGGCTTGCGTACATTCCGTGCCTGGGTACAAAAAAATTGGCACAAATATGCCGGATGCGTCTGCTCTCATATATAGGTGCCTTACATCGGGTCCGTTTACTATGTTTTACTATCTTATCTTCTGCTTGGAATACGTGTTGCAAACAATGTTTGTCCTCACATCACATACATTTAAATTACATTTTTCATGAATGAATTTTTTGATTCCATCATTTAATATACATCAATTGAGTTAATTTTCATTTACATTGTATTACTGCTCAATATGAGAAAAAAATTTTGAAATCTGAAAATCAACGTTTTCTATTATGTGAATTGTCTAAAGAAAAACTAATGGATGACTGAAGGAATTTGTAATTGTGGTAAATCACTAATTCAGTTAATTAATAAATGTATAAAAACGATGTGTAACATTCTTTTCAATAATTATACGAAAACAAGAAATGATGAATTTCATGGTAGATTCTCCAGAAAATTAGCAACTTTAAATAATAGATTTTT
The DNA here is from genome assembly GCA_963930645.1 of Salticus scenicus. Classification (NCBI taxonomy): domain Eukaryota; kingdom Metazoa; phylum Arthropoda; class Arachnida; order Araneae; family Salticidae; genus Salticus; species Salticus scenicus. Next base: position 286,439,826 of record OZ005650.1, on the reverse strand, counting down.
AAAAAAAAAAGTGTCAAACAGAGATTTTAAAAAGCGTCAATTAATTTCTTTTAAATTTTTGTAATATTTCTAAAAAACTTAACTATTTCTTTAAAAATTATAGAAATTACGTATTTTCTTTTTTTTTAATTACGAAAGTTTCCCACCAGTGTTCAAGAGGTTCTGCTCTCAAAGAGATTAGGTGCCAGGTTCGATCCTAGGTGACACATGTCAGCCTATCCTTTCGGAGTTCTCCTTGTTTGTCCCGACACGTTTAAATATAGGGCTAGGACCCCGTAAAATGACCCTCACGGAGGACACTTTCTCAAAATGGAAAAAAAAAAAAAAAAAAAAAAAACACGACTTTGTTTTAATTATCAGAGATCGTTGCTCAATCATTCGTTTTCAAGGTATTGACGAGTTCTTTTAAAAGATATCCATATTGAAAATTTACACCCACGCAAGGTTAATATTATCCTGATTGACTGTTACTGTTATGAACAATTCTTTCTTAATTTTACAATAATTCATTAAAAATTATTCTCATTTATACGAAACTGTTCTATTCGGGCACATTAAAAATTATGAAAAACGGAATAGCAACGCTACTTGTTAAAAGGTTTTTCATTTTCAAATTTTTGTTTCATTTTTATTTATTTTTCTCTTTTTTCTGAATTCAATAGAAAAACGTCTTGGATTCATAAAGATTTTCTATTTCTGGTTTTCGATGGATTTACACGTTTTGAAAGGTACAAACACGATCTGATCATTTTTTTAAAATGTCAATATATATGTGTGTGTGTGTGATAAAATATTGTGGTTTTTGTATCTCAGGAACTATTGAGCAGAATTTCACAAAAGTTTAAGTTGCTTCTTGATTTAAATGACGTTCAACTTTTGGTGAAAATCACCAACAGGTGGAGGTACCATCACATTTTATGATAATTATTAATATGACAGTATAGGAAGAAATTTTGTATAAATAAGCACAATTACAATTATTTTTAACGAATCATCGTGAAATAAAAAGAAATACTTATAGGTTGGGTTGAGTTGTGAGGACTGCACTTAGGGTCCTAGGCCTGTGGGGAATGCCCTCCGTGAGGGTCTTTCTAAGGATTCCTAGCCCCTATTTACGCGATTTCGGAGAAAACCACGGAAAATTCCGAATGGCTAGGCCAACTAGTGCGACCTGGGATTGAACCCCGCACTTCACGTCTACCAGCTTTGAGCGCAGACCCGCTCGACCGCTGGTGGGCCAAAATACTTATAGAAAAAATTTGTATATATAGGAGCATCTTTGCACCCTTGGAGGAAAATCCTGTCGAATGTTGTAAACTTCCAATATAAATATTTTTTAAAAGAACTTATAAATACCTTTAAAACTAATAGTTGAACCATGTATGTTCGATAATTTCAAATAAAGTTATCGAGATTTTTCTTTTCTTTTTTTTTTTTTTTTTTAATTAAAAAGAAAAAGAAAGTATGAAACACTTCCTACAATCTCGAATGCAGAGCATAAAATTATTTTTTTCGAAATTTAGTATTGTACTTCTTTGATATGAAAGTTGTCTCCATTCATTGTGTGGACATTAATTACTTTCCGATCACTCTAGTGAGGAAAGTATTGTTTTTATAAGTAGTTTGTATTGCTTGAATTTGTTTAGGAATTATAAATTTATCTGAAACAGATTTTTAAAATATTGTTTTAATTTTTTTTCGGCCCATGTAATTTTAAATTGAATGATCCAAAATTTTCGTACATATTAATCTGAAATATTTTTTTAATGTCTTATATTTATGACTTCAAACTGTTTACTTTAAATGTTAACAAAACAATTATAATAACTCAAATAATATATTTATGCTTTATAAAGTAATCTTCGAAAGCCATCAATAAAAATTTCTTAAATATGTATGTAAAGCATTTTCAGTTATTGTGCTTTGCAAATAAGGGATAATTTTAAATATAAATTGTTATTGTTTTTAAAATATAAATTTAACATTCAAATTTCGATCTTCATATGTTAAAAATTGCAAATTTAAAAGTACTGAATGTATGTATGCGTGTTAAAAAATCATTATTCTTTTGGCAAACATTATTTCAAATTTATGCGATATTACCTATAAACTAAATGATTTTAATTTTGCCCAATACAGACTAATTTGAAATATTAATTCAAACATCTTGTATTTATTATAACTCGAATTATTTTTCAAAATTTACAAATCAACATTTACTAAAGAGTTATTGTATTTACATTTCAGAAAATAAACTTTCAAATTCATGTATAAAAATGATGAAAAATAGGCATACTTAACATTTTCAAATATGTTACATAGCCAAAAAAAAAAAGGGATTTACAAATATTTTTTGTTAATTTTAAAGATTGGATTTAGATTCATATTTCCATTTTTTATAAGTCACAGTTTGGAAATTTAGAAAGAGTGAATGCATGTGTATATCTAAAAATTATTAATACTTATTTTTTAAACATTAATTTAATACTCTTTGTACAAAACTTTGAAGTTGAACGATCTTAATAGAATTCTGAATATATCATAATACTTTTTAAAATAATGTAAAAATATACAAAGCTTGATTTATTTATTGCATTATATATTTGATTTTGAAATAGACATATGTGAATATAATTAAAAATAAAATAAATATTTGGTAAAATAGGTATAATAAAGATTTTTATTTATATCTATACATATAAAAGAGTACTTCCACTCACTCACTCACTCACTGACTCATCAACGCACAGCAAAATCTACTGGAGCCACTGACTCGAAACTGGGTCAGATTATAGAACATATAGTGTAAGCACCCCCTAAGAAGTGATTTTGCGAAATTCACCCCCCCCCCCCCCCCAAGGGGGTGTAGGGGGCAAAATGTGATTTCACAAAAACATTCATATCTCAAAGAAAAAAACAGATATCCGTAAAATTTTTGCTTTAAAATATAGCTGATTTAATTATCTAAAAACCAATTTCTGGAATTTTAGAAGTTCGGTCCCCAAGGGAGAAAAGAGGGCAAAACGTGATTTCACATGCGCAAAACGTGGTTTCACATACTCCTATGTATCAAAAACAGAAAAGCAGATATATGTGAAATTTTTGCTCTAATATATAGCTAATACAAATACCTAAAAACAATTTTCTCGAATTTTCGAAATTCAGCCCCCAAGAGGGGAGGAGAGGGGGCAAAACATGATTTGAAATAATCCTTTATATTGCAAACAGAAAAAAATATATGTGTAAGATATTTTTGCTCTAAGATATACCTCCCATAAATACATAAAAACTAATTTCTTTAATTTTAGAAATTCGTCCCAGGTGGGGCGGGAAAGGGGGGGGTATGGGGTAAAAAAATAGAAATATAGTTAGACCGTTCAAAATTGGTACAGATAGGTTTTAGAGACCTGTAAGTCAAATGAGGATATTTTTGAAAGTGTAACGTTATTAGGAGGGTCAGAAAGGTGTGTGTGGGGGGGGGGCGGAGGGGCAAAAAATAAAAATATAGTTAGACCGTTCAAAATTGGTAAATAGAGGTTTTTGATACCTACAAATCGATTGCGGATAGTTTCGAATTTGTAAAGTTATTAGGAGGGGCGGGAGGAGGGGACGGAGGGGAAAAGAATAAAAATAGAGTTAGGTCGTTCAAAATTGGTACATAGAGGTTTTTGATACTTACAAATCGATTGCGAATATTTTCGAATTTGTAAAGTTATTAAATTGGTACATGAAGGTTTTTGATACCTACAAATCGATTGCGTATATTTTCGAATTTGTAAAATTATTAGGATAGACGTGAAGGGGATGTGAAAGGGCAAAAATATATAAATAAGAGTTAGAGCGCTGAAAATTAGTGTTGTTAGGTTTTGAAGCCCGATAAATTGATTGCGGATATTTTCGAAAGTGCAGAATTATTACGAAGGACGGGAAGGGATCGGGGGCAGGGTTAAAAATAAAGAAATTCAGATAAAATGTTGGAAATTAGTATTGTTTAAAAGCCAGAGAGAACAACTTCGAGTATTTTTTAAAGTCTAAAATAGTTAGGAGGGGCGGGAACGGTAGGTGAAGGAGCATGCGAGCCTTGCGCGCCTGTATGCGCTGTCGCAGGCAGTGGTGGCCAGGACCGATTATTCCACTGATGGGAGAATTTTTTTTTTTTTTTTTTTTTATGTTTTTCCCTTATGATAATATAGTGATTCATCAAGAGTATTGAACATAAATGCGCGCGCGCAGCGCACAATTGCATGCGCTGCCAAGGGCAGTGGGGACCCGGTGCGACGTTTTTTCAATCACATTTTTTTTTTCTCTTTTTTTTTTTTTTTTTTTTTTTTTTTTTTTTCGCATTATAAAAATTGATGCAATTTTGAGAATTCATTAACTATAGTGATTCATTTAAAAATAGTGACCAGCGAAGCGGGCGTAGCCTGCTAGTTAATTTTTAAATGAGCAATATTACATATCATTTTTATTGTTTTGACTCAAATTTAAATCTTTCTTTGCTAAAATTTGGAAATTTAAAATTAAAGAACATGTGTCACAATTTATTATTATTTCAATATTTTAATCTCCTTGGTGTAATAGTTATAAAATAAATTATTCCAATGGAATTTAGTGTATTTCCCTTGTTTATTAAAATAACATGTACAAACTTAGTTTTATAACACCAAATATTTGATTTTAAAAAATATTAAATTAAGTAAACACATATAAACATAAATGAAAGGGAAAACATATCTATTTTAGCTGAAACTATGGGGGAAAAAAAAAAACATTGTGCCTAAATGCGATAACCCATAAATGCGACAAAGTGCTTCTACTGAAAGTCTAAATGCATAAATTCCATACTTATGAATCATAATGGAACATACACATTTCAAGAATGGTTCAAGAAACTTTTCATTAATTTTTAAAGGTTTTTTCTAAGTGAATTTTCTTTTGCAGTAAACATTGTTCATTATGGCTTTCCGCCGTCTATTCCTAATTGCGATGAAAGATTTAAAATAGTAACTGTAATTTTATCCTTTTATTTTTCAAGGTCAAATAACCGCTGTTACGTTATGTGCTTGAATACCCTTTACACCTATCAGAAGAAAATTAAAGAAAATACTACAAATTTTTAAAAAGAGGGGTTTAAAATTTTTTATCGCATTTAAGGGTCTGTTTACACCATATTCCTAAATGCGACAAATTTTATCCCTTAAATGCGGAGAGTTTTACAGTTGATATATAAAGGTAACTTTAAGCATTTTTTTCCTTTTTAACACTTTCCAACAAGGCTTACAAGTGACTTCGGTTTGTCTGTCTGTCTGTCCGCGCTCTAACTCCTGTAGGGACACCCGAAAGTATTCCAAAGCATTGTGTTCTATGAGTGGTATTTCAGTAAGCCATATTTAATACCTTAACTGTATAATCTTAGTGAAATTGAATCATGTTATTCAAGTTCACTATCTGATGTTTCATATATAAAATGGAACAAATATCAACACTAGTTTGTGTACAGGGACACTCGAAAGTATTCCAAAGCATTGCGTTCTATGAGAGGTATTTCTATAAACCAAATTTGAATAACTTTACTTTCCACAAACCTTAATGAAATTGAAATATGTTATTCATATGCACAAAAGAGTGCTTTCTATAGAATATAGTATGATCAGCATTAGATTTACAGGGCCACACAAAAATATTCAGTTACTTTATGAGCTGTTAATAAAAATTTGCTAGAATTGCAATTTCGTTTACATTAAGCGTTTTTAACACTGTCTAATAATTTTTATGTGTGAATATGATTTTAATTTAAGTATCTGTCTGTTCGTCTGTCCATCCGTCTGTTCGTCTGTCCGCGCTCTAACTCCCGTAAATATTTATGTAATTTCTTGAAACTGATATATGTTATTTAAGTTCACTATCGGATGTTCCCTATTGCAAAAGGAGTTAATATCTCTACTGGTTTGTGTACAGGGACACTCAAACCTTTTCCAAAGCAATGTGTTCTATGAGAGATATTTCTATAAACCATATTTTAATACCGTTACTGTACACAAATCTTAATAAAATTGAAATATGTTATTCCAGTTCACTATCGGATGTTTTGTATATTAAATGGAGTAAATACCACCAATGGTGTGGGCACGGGGACACTTGAAAGCATACCAAAGCATTGCCTTTTATGAGAAGTATTTCTATAAACCAAATTTTAATAACTTTACTTTCCACAAAGCTTAATGAAATTGAAATATGTTATTCATATGCACAAAAGACTGCTTTCTATAGAATATAGTATGTTTAGTATTAGATTTACAGGGCAACACAAAAATTATTCAGATACATTAAAAGCTATCAATAAAAGTTTGCTGGAATTGCACTTTCGTTTACATTAAGCGTTTTTAGCGTTTTCTAACAATTTTTAAGTGTGAATATAATTTCAATTTGTGTATCTGTGTATCTGCCCATCTGTCTGTTTTTCGGCACTCTAACTCCGGTAAATATTTATGGAATATCTTGAAACTAATATATGTTTTTCAAGTTCACTATCGGATGTCCCCTATTGAAAATGGAGTGAATACCTATACTAGTTTGTGTACATTGGCATCGGAAATTACTGCAAACTATTGTTTTCTATGAGAGGTATTTCTATAAACCATATTTTAATACCGTTACTTTACACAAATCTTAATGAAATTGAAATATGTTATTCAGTTTCACTATTGGATGTTTCCTATGTAAAATAGATACAATATTTCCACTGGTTTGAGTACAGAGAGACACGAAAGTATTGCATTGTATGAGAGGTATTTCGAGAAACCAAATTTTAATAACTTTACTTTGCACAAAGCTTAATGAGATAGAAATATGTTATTCATTTGCACAAAAGAATGCTTTTTATAAAATACAGTATGATTAGTATTAGTCTTACAGGGCCACATAAAAATATTAAGTTACATTAAGAGCTATTAATAAAAACTTGCTGTAATTGCATTTTCTTTTACAATAAGCGTTTTTAACACTTTCTAACAATTTTTAAGCGTGAATATGATTTTTATTTGTTTATCTTTCTGTCCGATTGTCTATCTTTCTATCTTTCTATCTGGTTGTTTCTCGTCTCGAGAGTTCTTAAATATTTTCAGAATTTTTAAAAATTGATATATGTTATTCAAGTTTACTGTGGAATGTTTCCTATTTAAAAAAATACCATTAATATGTCCTGAACAAGTGTACAGGAAACTTCCAATGCTTTGCGTTATAGGACAGATATTTTTATAAATCACATTTAAATAACTTTCTACCGAAAATTATAAATAAATTGAAATGTATTTTAATATACTAAAATAATGTTTTGTATAGAATATGATATGATCAACCTTCAGATTTACAGGACTACACTAAAATATTCAAATACATTAAGAGCAGCAATTGTAATCTAATGGTTGGATTTTCTTTTGCATTAAGCCTTTTTAACGTTCTTCAACGATGTCTAAGAGCGGTTTTAAATTCAATTAGTCAGTCTGTATATTTTTCTGTTCTTCTGTCTTTTGTTTGATAATGCAGGCAAAGAATATTGAAAGTTATACGATACAACAAGCACGTACAGTTGGAGAGTGTTAATAACCAGTGCGTCGTGCATGATTTTTCTTTCTTGTTTTAACTCTTTCCAAAAAGGTTGAAAAGCGTTAATGACTTCGGTTTGTCTGTCTGTCCGCGCTCTAACTCCCGTAAATATTTATGGAATTTCTTGAAACTGATAAATCGTATTCAAATTAACTATCGGATGTTCCCTATTGAAAATGGAGTGAATTCCTCTCATGGTTTGTCTACGGGGACACCCAAAATTTTCCAAAGCATTGTGTTCCATGGGAGATATTTCTATAAACCGTATTTTGATACGTTTACTTTACACAAATTTTAATGAAATTGAAATATATCATTTAAGTTCACTATCGATGTTCCCCATGTACATTGAAGTAAATACCATCACTGGTTTGCATACAGGGACATCCGAATGTATTTAAAAGCATTGCGTTCTATGGAAGGTATTTCTAAACATCAAATTTTAATGACTTTACTTTGCACAAGTCTTAAAAAAATTAAAATATATTATTCATATGCACAAAAGACTGTCTTCCATAAAATACAATATTATTAGCATTATATTTACAGGGCCACACAAAAATATTCAGCTACATTATGGGGTATTAATTGGAAATTTGCTGGAATTGCATTTTCGTTTACATTAAGCGCTTATATCACTTTCTATATGTTTTTAACACTTTCCAACAAACCTGAAAAGTGTTAATGACTTAGGTTTCTCTGTCTGTCTGTGCTCTATCTCCCTTAAATATTCATGGAATCAAACAGAGTTACACATACACTGTTCAGAAAAGAAGAGTTAAACACGGAGTTACACACTCTGTTAGAAAAAGGCAAAGTTACACAAACAATTACACACAAACTGGCAGAGTTAGACACAGAGCTACATACACACTGTTAGCAAAAAATTAGCGGTACACACAGCTTTACACACATTGACAAAAAAAAAAAAAAAAAAGATTTACATACGGAGTTACACACACTGTGAATAAAAAGGCGGAATTATACAGAGTTACGTACTCAGTTAATAAAAAGGCAGGGTTACACACACACACAGTTAAAGAGAAGGCAGAGTTACACAGAGAGTTACACACGTACTGTTGATTACATACAGTGTTACACACACACTGTTAGTTACACATAGAATTACACACACTGTTAGCAAAAAATGAGTGATACACACAGAGTTACACACAGAGTTACACACATTGTTCAAAAAAAAGAAAAAAAAAAGAAGAATTAAAGATTGAATTACACACACGGAGTTAATAAGAAAGCAGAGTTACACACATACTTTTAATTACATACAGGGTTACACACACACTGTCAGTTGCACATAAGTATAATTACACACGCTGTTTGCAAAAAAATCAGCGATACACACAGTGTTACACACACAATGTTCAAAAAAGAGGAGTTACACACACTGTTAATAAAAAGTAGAGTTACACACACTGTTAATAAGAAAGAAGAGATACACACACACACACTGTTAATTGCATACAGGGTTACACACACAGTGTCAGTTTCACATAGCGTTACGTGCACTGTTAGAAATGTTCAGCAATACACACAGAATTACACACACACACACACTGTTAAGAAAAAGAAGAGTTACACACTGTTAACAAACAGCAGAGTTACACACAAAGTTCCACACACTGTTAATAAAAAGGAAGAATTTCACACACTATTAAAGGCAGAGCTACACGTAGAGTTACACAACACTTTATCTTCAAATAGTTATGTGGTATTAAATGTTTTATAAACTATAAAAAAAAGACGAAAAATTATTAACACTTTCCAACTGCAGCGTAATTGTTGTATCTTATAACTTTCAAAGTTCTGTACCTATGTCATCACACAACAAACAGACAGTAGTTCTGAAAGGCATACAGACAGACTAATTGAATTCCTAATCATTCTTAACCATTGTTTTAAAGTGTTAAAAATGCTTAACAGAAAAGGAAACGTAGCCCTTAGATTGTAATTCCAGCCCTTAATCTATCTGAAAATTTCAGTGTAGCCCTGTAAATCTTAACGTTAACAAAATCATATTTTATACAAAACGTTATTTTAGCAAATTAACAATAAATATCAATTTCTTTATGATTTTACAGTAGAAAGTTCCTTAAATGTAAATTATAAAAATGTATCTCCTAAAATGCGATGCATTGGCATTTTTTTTGCGTGTCCGTGTACATAAAAAAGTTGTATAGGACCTATTAATGCCCTTTTAATTTAGGAACATTCAATAGTGAATATGAACAACATATATAATGTTTTAAAAATTCAGAAAATATTTACTGACGATGAGTGCGGTAGACGAACAGATAGACAAATGGAGAGTCGGGCAGATAGATACAAAAATTGAAAACACGTTCAGACTTAAAAAATGTTAAAAATTGTTAAATCGCTTAATGTAAACGAAAATACAATTCCAGCAAATTTTCAATAAAAGCTCTCAATGTAGCTGAATATTTGTGTGTGGCCCTGTAAATCTAATGCTAATCATACAACATTCTGTAGATAGCATTCTTTTATGCATATGAATAACATATTTCAATTTCATTAAAATTTGGGTAAAATAAAGGAATCAAAATTTAGTTCATAGTAATACCTCTCATCGAACGCAATGCTTTAAAGTACTTTCGGGTGTCCCTGTATACAAACCAGTGAAGGTATTTACCCTATTTTCAATGGGAAACATCCGATAGTGAACTTGAATAACATTTCAATTTTATTAAGGTATGTGTAAAGTAAAGGTAATGAAATATGGTTTATAAAAATACCTCTCACAGAACACAATGCTTTGGAATATTTTCGGGTGCCCCTGTGAACTAACTAGTAGAGGTACACACTTCATTTTCAATAGGGAACATCCTAAACTAAACTTTAATAATATGTATCAGTTTCAAGAAATTCCATAAGTAATAACGCTAATTAAATCGTGAATAGACAAAAGCACAGACAGCCGATAAACGAACAGACAGACAAACCGAAGTTATTAAAACCTTTCAACGTCGTTGGAAAGTGTTAAAAACATTTAGAAAGTAATAAAAACATTTAATGTAAAGGAAACTGCATTTCCAACAAATTTCCAATAGCCCTTAGTATAACTGAATATTTTTGTTTGGCCCTGTAAATCTAACGTTAATCATACTTTATTTTATGGAAAGCATTCTTTAGTGCATATGACTAACATATTTTAATTTCATTAAGATTTGTGCAAAGTAAAGTTTTTAAAGTTTGGTTTATAGAAATACCTCTATTAGAACGCAATGCTTTAGGGAATACTTTCGAGTTTCCCTGTATTCAAACTAGTGATGGTATTTACTCCATTTTCAATGGGAAACATCCGATAGCAATGTTGAATAACATATTTCAATTTATCAAAATATGTGCAAAGTAACGGTAATAAAATATGGTTTATGAAAATACCTTCCATGGAACATAATGCTTTGGAATACTTTCGGGTTTTCCTGTATACAAACCAGTAGAGGTACGCATTCCATTTTCAATAGGGAACATGTTATATGGAACTTGAATAATATATATCAGTTTCAACAAGTTCCATGAATATTTACGGGAGTTAGTGCACGGACAGACGTAGGGATGGACAGACGGATAGACAGACGGACAGACAGACAGACGGACAAACCCAAACCGAAGTCAATAACAGTTTTCAACCTTCTTTGGAAAGTGTTAATAACATTCAAGCAACTCCCATACATTAAATGCATTATCGCAATTAGGGAGTTTGAACATCGCATTTAGGATATAGTACCTTAAATGAGACAAAAATTTCCTAAATGCGACGCTGGTATATTTTTTCATAAATTACAGACATTTTTTTAATTTCTTAAAAAGAAATGACACAAAACACAAGTTTAGAACTACGAGTGTAATGTTCAACCATTTTCTCTTTCTTTTCATACTTATTTGTTTACTAAAAATGTCATAAGTTTCCTAAATGCGATAAACTTACCAAAAATCACGTCGCATTTAGGCACAATGACCTTATACACACATATATATATTTTAAAAAGGTAGATAAATGTCAAATAATATTTTTTAACGGAATATTAATGAGAAATCAGTTTTTATGAAGAAGAAATGAAGCTTTTAGAGAAGATCTTACGAAGTTTCAAGCAAAAGTAAACGATGCGGAAGGACCCCGATAGTGACGTCACGAAGGGGACCTTCAGGCTTGATAGTAGATCTAGGAAGCTTTGCTTGTAGCAGCAAACCTATACCTATTGCACCGGCATAAGGGCGCAGATAAACATCAAAGCTATAAAGATGAAAATTTACGTTTCCACAAAGAAAGACAACAGCGAGAAAAATTTCTGTGACTGACATGTAAAAACTGAATTGTAGCTCTAGTAAAAATAGTTTTATGTCATCTTTACAAATTCATGTCAAGAAATCCCTATTGGAATTCTAAAATGTGTGCCTATATATTATCGTGATCAAACTTATTTCAAAATCTCTGCAAATAAATGTGAACACAAGAGGCGAGTTTTAGCAACTATAATTGGAGTTCATAACTGAATTCTAGGAAATCAAGCGAGAATTTTTCGCAATACAAAGGATTCATAATATCCATAATATTCATAATACTTTTTCACCATCTAGGTATGTATAGACTAGAAATTCTCGATCTATTCGTCTATTCAGTTTATTTGCTTACCTCGTAGGCATAGCTTGGAAATCTATATATCTAGTTTAAAGATTCTTGAAATTATTTCACGTGCGTTTGATGCATGTTAACCTGTTTCATGTGTGTGTATGGAATAAATGCGAACACAAGAAGCGAGTTTTAGTAACTATAATTCTAGTTTATGAATCTATTCTAAAATTCAAAGCGAGAATTCGTAACAATACAAAAGGTTCAAAATATAATGTATCGTTTCACCACCTAGCAAAGCATAGACTAGAAATTCTCGATCATTTCGTCTATTTGATTTATTTGTTTACCATATACGCATAACTCAGAAATCTATATTCTTAGTTTAGATATTCAAAAAAGGACTAATTATTCTCTGTAGATGAAAGCATTCTTTTTCCTTCCTGAGTGTGGTATTATTAACCAGGATATTTATATCATCTTTTACCATTAAACACTTTTATTTATTCTTTTTTTTTTTAAGCGGCATTGATACTGCACTCGTGCCTATTGTTTTTGTCTGATAAAGAGTCGTAGTATTATTTCGATTAAAACATCCCTATTAATTTGCAATTTATGGTTTTTAATTCAAAATGTTCTTTATTACTTCTATCAGTGCATTTTTTATTTTGAACTTTTTGGTACTTCTCTGAATCTTTTAAGATTTTATTTGAAGGTTGAGAAAAGGTGAACTTAGGTCACAAAACGCTAAAGTTTAATTTCATTAATATGAAAATAAAAAATTGTTGCGTACTAGAATTCTAGTAATAAAGCTTGTATAAAACCTTGAATGTTTCATTTATTTTTTATTTATTTATTTCAAGAAAGCGTTGCTTTCTTTCAGATTAAAATATATTTTTCAATGAGCGATTCCTTTAAAAAGTATATTGAAAACGTGAACGTAAAAATTCACAACTAAAAATCATTTAAATTAATTGTAAAGTTTTATTATTATTATTATTATTATTATTATTATTTTATTTATTTACTCTAGAACATTCATGGAACGAAAGATTTTCAGATATATATATGATTCGAATTCTACTCAAAATTAAAACTGAAGGAAATGGATATTTGAAATCTTCATTAGTTTAAAATTGAAATGAATTATGATGTGAAAAATATTTTTTTACAGAAAATACTAAATGCTTTTGACCTCTTTAGAATTAATGAAAAGGAAAGACAAAAGCAAAATAAATCTTTATAGAACTTCATAATATTTATTATTATTATTATTATTATTATTATTATTTTATTTATTTGTTTCTCAAAAACAAAATAAAAAAGTTTAATATAATAGACTTTATATAAAATATTTCAAAACTAATAATAATAATACGGTACCGTTTTCTTTATTATATAAACGCTTTAAAGTTTTTTTTTTTTTTTTTTTTTTTTTTAATCTTAAAATGAATATGTCAATGATGTATTATAATTAGTTTTAATTTATTTTCCAACTTTTTTTTTATATTTACTGTACAAATTTTAACTACAGATAAAGAAGATAATTTAAGTTTCAAAATCTATTTATACACCAGAAATATTATATTTCCAGATTTAATTCATTATTTAATTTTAATAAAAATCATTACTGTGAAGGTATAATTTGCTCTAACATTAAATAAATAATTAAATATACGTTTGGAAATAATTCTTCTTTAAGACATTTCAAAAAGATTTAGAATCAAGTTATAACAAGACTTGACTAAAATCTGAAATCATTATTTGTATAATTTGATACAGTGTCAATTAACCTTTATAAGTAAAATATAAAAGGCGGCTGAGTTTTTTTTTTTTTTTTTTTTTTTTTTTTTTTAAATCTTAAAATGAATGTGTTAATGATGTATTATAATTAGTTTTAATTTATTTTTCAACTTTTTATATATATATTTACTGTACAAAGTTTAACTACAGATAAAGAGGAGATTTTGAGCTTCAAAATCTATTTATACACCAGAAATATTATATTTCCGAATTTAATTCATTATTTAATTTTAATAAAAATCATTATTGTGAAGGTATAATTTTTTCTAAGATTAATTAAATAATTAGATATACGTTTGGAAATACTTCTTCTTTGAGACATTTCCAAAAGATTTATAATCAAGTAATAACAAGACTTGACTAAAATTTGAAATCGTTATTTGTATAATGTGTTATACAGTCGGCTAATCTGTATAAGTAAAATATAGAAGGCGGCAGAGGTTTTTTTTTTTTTTCTTTCTTTCTTTCTTTAATTCATTAGCGGTTGAGTAAATACATGAATGAGTAAAATACAATGATATAATTATTCTCATATAAAAGAGTACCTTTTCAGGTTTTTTTTTTTTTTCCTTTTTTCTTTTTTTTTAATAACGTCATAGATGTCAATTGTTTGTAGAATATTTTAAGCATTATACATTTATGTGGGTACAGGAAATATTACAAAATTAGCTATAATTAGTTCCAAAATACACCAATCCTTATAAAATTTTATTATATAGTTAAATAAAAGGTGCTGAATAATACATATATACCGGTTTGTAGTATACATATATAATACATATATAGGTCAAAATGACTGACCTATTTTGAACATAAATAATAATAATTACAAAAGAACTTTTTATATACCATGTTTTTAAATTTTCTGTTGAATCATATAAACGCTACCGAAGGCAGTGGGAACCCTGAACAATTGGCTAAAAGTATTAAAAAAATTCATTGCTATCGTTTTTTGAGCTAGTGTAAAAGTTTCAAATGGCTAGCTAGACGGGAAGTTAGTTAAAAATCGATTGCAAGCTTTGTACTGGTAACGGTGCCGAAGACAGCAGGGTCCCGAAGCAGTTGGTTAAAAATATTTTAAAAATGCATTTTCACGTTGTTCTGAAATATTCTGAAAGTTTCAAATGTCTAGCTAGTCGGGAAGTTAGTCAAATAAATTTTCTGTTGAATCATATAAACGCTGCCGAAGGCAGTAGGATTTGAATCAGTTGACTAAATGTGTTTAAAAAAATGTATTGTCACCGTGTTCTGAGCTATCCTGAAAGTTTCAAATGTCAAGCTAGTCGGAAAGTTAGTGAAAAATCAATTGCAAGCATTGTACTGGTAACGCTGCCGAAGGCATCAGGAACCCGAAACTGTTGGCTATAAGAAATTTAAAAAATGCATTTTCACCGTGTTCTGAACTATTCTCAAAGTTTTAAATATCTAGCTAGTCGGGAAGTTAGTTAAATAAATGTTCTGCCGAATCATATAAATGCTGCCGAAGGCAGTAGGGACCTGAAACAGTTGACTAAAAGAATTTAAAAAATGTATTGTCGCCCTGTTTTGAGCTGTCCTGAAAGTTTCAAATGCCTAGCTAGTAGGGAAATTAAAAATCGATTGCAAGATTTGTACTGGACAAACAAACAAACAAGAATCGAAGTTAATAAAAACATGGTAAAAAATACGTTTTGAGGTAAAAATGCGACGCTTGTTGCAATGTTATAAGAAAAGCAACAAAAATTCGTCGGAAGGTGATGCTGCTGTCTAAAATACTAAATAACTCACTTTTTACTGCACTTTCCACTTTCCACTTTCCACATTAATTCACTTTTTTTATAGCATGAACACTTTCGCTAAAGATTAACTTAAAACTAGACGGTTTTTCTCTAACACTGAATAGATAGAAACCCTGGATAACCCTGGTCTGTGAAGGGTTTCTGCAACAGATAACCTGCAGTGCAATCTCCTGACGAAATTTTTAACAAATTTTACACATGTATTTTTTGAAAATTATTCTTTTTCTTATAACAATGCAGCGGCGCATTGTCATTCCAAACAGTTATTATTATTATTATTATTATTCAAAATGGGTCAATCACCCATGATCGGGTGTATTGGACATCCGACGTATATACATGCTTTTCACATAACTATTCCCTATTCTATATGTCTATACAATAGGGTATAGTATTATCATTTTTTTTTTTCAATGTTTTTATACCTAGGAAATAATATTTTATTCCTCAGATGAACAGAATCTGCTTAATTTTGAATTGGTTCCTTTGTAAAAATATTTTTTGAGATGCTGTAATCCTTTTTCGGTAGATGTGCAACATAAATTAGTAAACTTTTTCAAGTAATCCTTTAAAAGTCGAAAAGTGGTGTTATTAGTTGATTTGGCGCAACGTTATGTAAGATAATCTATCAGAAATAGGTAGAATAAATCCAAAGATATTTGGGAACATCCTAATTTGATAAGAAACATCTTATCTCTTCTTTGAAATATATCCAAAAGATTTATAATCAAGTAATAACAAGACTTGATTAAAATCTGAAATCATTATTTGTATAATGTGATACATAGTCGGCTAATCTTTATAAGGAAAAGAAAGAAGGCGGCAGAGGTTTTCTTTTCTTTTTTGTTTTTGTTTTTTTATTAGTGTTATAGATGTCAATTGCTTTTAGGATACTTTAAGGATTATACGTGTGTACAGGAAAAATCACAAAATTAGCTATAATTAGTTCAAAAATACACCAATCCTTATAAAATTTTATTATATTGTTAAATTAAAGGTGCTGAATAATACTGAAATATGCAATTCAGTGGCACTTTAAGCCTACAAAAATATATTTCGTTTTTAAATATTCAGTAAAGAGTCTCACAAAAGCATCTTTGTACCTTTATTTATAAAGAGAAAGCATTAAATGATTGTTGTTATATATCTCCCTATATATCGTCTAAGTATTTCACAAGCAACAATAAAAAATCCCCACAACACTGAAAACACGCATTAAACAATTAATTTCTTTAAATATCAAAATCAGGCAAAACAGCTTTCTGCAGCTCTGTAAATTATGCTAATCATACCTTTTTTTTTTTTTTTTTTTTTAAGGGAAAACTTTTTTAGGCGCGTTGAGCACTTTTGGGTGAACAAAAATCATGGAACTCGCGTCATCGTCACCGAACGCTTTCCATTTAAAGTGAAAACTTCTTTAGGCGCGTTGAGCACTTTTGGGTGAACAAAAATCATGGAACTCGCGTCATCGTCACTGAACGCTTTCCATGAGCTATATGTATACTGTTTATATATGTACATAGATATACCTCCGTGCGTTGTTAGCATACATTATATATATACAAAGAGTACATCTCTCTACATATATATCCATATATACAGCGCACGGCACGGCATGCTTCATATATATATATATATATATATATATATATATATATATATATATATATATATATATGTATATATATATATATATATATGTATGTATGTATAAAATGCATACTAATACGAGTAGTATACTGGCTACTGGCATCTGTCTCTTTCTAGTTCTATATTTTATGTATGTATGTACTTTTTCCACAGTATATACATAGTTCACAAAGTACAAGCACGTGTTTTTATACAGACTGTTATATTCTTTTTGCTTTCAATATAAATTTAAAGTTTAAATGATTAAAGTTGAAAATGGTCATTAACACTTCTTTACAAACCAAAAATAACTCAAAAATAATAATCTAACAGCTCGAAGATACAATTTACAAGTTACTTAGTTTTTACTTCTATCGGCAGTCCCCAAAGACTGCCAAGCATTTTTTTTTTGTTGTTGTTGTTGTTGTTGTTGTTTTAAGAAAAGGGCTTTTGTGTATCTTAATAATATATATTAATTTCGTTATGATGCATGTGATTGGTATAAAGATATGTTTCTCATAGACTGTTAACCATAGGAAAACTTTTATGAAAATCTGTACACAAACTAGTTGTACTATATCTAAAACATTTATCTATAGCAACAGAAAACATGCCATAGTGCACTTGAAAAATATAAATTAATTTAAATGAGTTCTGTAAATATTTACGAAAATTAAAGCGTGGACTGACAAACGGATGAAAGAGCAGACAAATAGACTAACTGACGTCATAATCAGTCTTAAATATTGTTGGAAATGGTTAAAAATGCCTTACAATTGAATATGCAATTCCAACAATTTTCAATTATATCCCTAAATATATATAAATATTTTTGTGTAGTTCTGTAAATTTTAAATCTAATTATACCATACTCTGTAGAAAATAGGTTTGTTGTGCATATGAATAACAAATATCGCTTTCATTATGATTTATGCAGCGCAAAAGTATTAGAATATGGTTTATAAAACTTTCTCTTACAAAATGTAATACTTAGGAATTCTTTGGGTATATATCTTTTGCTTTCATCTATGAGAAATCGTGGGCTAGAAACGCATTTTTGGCTAAAAAGCACACGTTTCTTCAGAGACTTCTCATTTTCCATTCCCTACATTGGGGGGTGGGGGTGGGGGGGAGCATGTGTTTTGGGATTACTTTTCATTTATTATCAGTTTGTTTATTTATTTTTGTTTTATATTTCCTTTTGCTGAATTTGCGCATTGGCTTATAAATACTCTGTTTCAAGTTTTTTATATAAAATTCAAGTTTTATTTTTACTAAATTTCAAGATTTATTATATATATATATATATATATATATATCATGAAAAACGGCAGTTTTTTGAGTGACGCAAGCGGAGGGACAAACGGGACGCTGCGATATCATATATACGGCTAGTTTGACATCAAAGAGATTTGTAAAAGCCGACACTTAATATCTCAGCAAATATACCATATTTTGTTCTCATCTTTTCAAGATAGTCTTTTATCTTCGGTCTTAATCTATCCTGAAAATTTTACATTTCTACATGCAGTATGTTTTGAGATCTGAATCTCAATTTAAAGCCAAAAAGGGAAAAAGGTTGGTGTAATAGACTGAAATTCTCAAAAATATCTCTAAAACGGCTCGAAGGATTTTCATATAATTAATATATGTTGTTAATAGGATCTTTCTGAATCTAGTAACGTTTTCGTTTTTTTTTCAGGAAAACTCTTGTTTTTTATATAAATTGCTTTAAATATGGAACTATATTACTCCGCCAATTACATGTGTTTCTTCGGGTGAAAACGCTGTTATGCGGTTCTTACTTGTAAGGTATGTGGGTTGGTTTGTTGACCGACTTGAATGCAGCCAATGAATTATTTAGAATTTTTTTTTTAACGCAAAAGTACTTTATTACATGTTTAAAATATTTATTGTATATATACTAAGTCAAATTCACTTAAATATATTTTCTCTTGTGTTATGAAAAAAATATTTTTGATTTCAAAATTTCATATTTAGTCAAAAAAATATTTAGATAATATTTTAATTAAGGAAGTATTTTGTAATTTTAGATATTCCATTTTATCATAATAATGATGAATTTACAATTTTTTAAAGCGAAAAAATTTTTAATCATTCATGAACATCGATTTTATAATAACTCAATGGTTTGCTATTCCTATTCATGTATCCTTACGCGCCGGGAATGAAAAAAAAAACAGCAAATAGAATTTTGGCGCCATCTATCGTTTTTATTTAAAACATACTCTTTCGTAAATACATACATATATATATATATTTCTTTTTAAAAATTAAAAATCTCTTTTGAAAATACAGTTAGAGTTTATTCATTTATTTATTTTTCAGACTTTAAAATGATACATATTTTAAATATTAACATAATCAAATTTTTTTTATTATTATTCAACGCAATAATGACTAGGGGATGAAACAGTGTTTACACTGTTTATTAGAAAAAACGGTGTTTTAATGAAATTCATTTTTCATGAATTTTATTAAAATTCATGAAAAATGTGCCAAATAGCAATTATTAAAAAACACGTCAAAATAAATAAATAACATCTTTACTTTGAAACCCATAATAATTTATTTAAAAAAATTATTCTTTCTTTTCTTTTTTTAATTAATTAATTTGGGCATGAAAAATTCTATTTCATAAATATATTTACAATTACAGTAAACTAAAAATCCTCCTTTAATTTTAAATAACTATTTCTACCTGTTTCTAAACAAGTTTTTTTTTTTTTTTTTTGTTAAATCTGTATGTATATGATATTAATATAAACTACTAGATGGCGCCACTACATTTAATTTATTTTTCTTAAAAATAAAAAATAAAAGAAAGAAAAAACTTTTAATAGCTTCGAAACATGTAGAAATAATTATTTAAAATTAAAGGAGGGTTTTTTGTTTATTGTAGTTGTAAATATATTTATAAAATAGTATTTTTACGCAGATATTTCATTTTTTTTTTAAGCTTAACTTATATTTTCCATAAAATTTTTCTCCAGGTGATTTTATCTTATTTTTAAAATTATAGAAATGCAAAGCTTAATTTATATTTTGTCTATTTTTCCGCCCAAACGTTTTATATGAAAATATATAGGAAGTAATTTTTACATGCACTTTTGATGAAAATTTAAATTGTGACTATTGGAGCTTACTTAGCCTCAAAAGGGGAAAGAAAATATATAAAATTCTATTTTTAACATTTACTTGATTTTTTTTTTAATTGTTTAATGTGTAATTCTCTAAAAAGAAATTTGCAAAATGTAAATTACGTAATTTTAACTTAAATTTGAAATTTTTCAAATATTTTTCTTTCTTTTTTTTTTTCTTTTCTTTTTCTTTTTCTTTTTTTTTTTTTTTTTTTTAAGAGTTTGAGAATCCCAGTCAATAATTTTTTCTAGTGCGAAGCTTCTCCATTTTGTTTCCAAGTGGCAGGCTACTTGAAAATTTGTCAGTATGATAACGTTTGAAATACTGAATTAATTCACACTAAATTTGTAGTGTAGATTTATCTCAGAAATGTATTTGATATGTTCATTTGCCAACTTAATCCACCCTCTTGTTTCCCTGTGCCAGCACACTGAAAATTTCAAATTTACATTAGAAAGGTTTTATGAACCGATTTGCTTAAAACTCCATATATACATAGCCTTCATTTATAAATCCACTAAGTCCATTAATAAATTGTAGCTGCCATTTTGAAAAAAAAATGGTGACAACTTCATAAGAAAAACTAAATTAGTTTACCCTTCCTAGGTGCCAGAAGGACTTGTTTTAATTTTTTGATCAATAACCACTAAAAAGTAATGATATCAGTACAAAAAATCCTTAACGGCTTAAAAGTTTGTGACGCCGCTACCTTGTGGCTATAAGAATTTGAAATATGAAATATACTGTCAAATAATTATACTTTCACTGAGTTAGCATTATAAAGTAAAATTATTTATTTCAATAAATTGATTTATCTTTTGCGTCACGCTATCCAAAACTGCAAGTAAAATTTGTGTAAATGTTTTCTTTACGTCACACTACCTCTTTGAGCAAATTTTCACTTAGTTGGACACTGTGATACTATGTTTTGGATAGCATGATGCAAAAGATAAATCAATTTATTGAAATAAATAATTTTACTTTATAATGCTAACTCAGTGAAAGTATAATTATTTGACAGTATATTTGAAAATTAAAAGCACTGTTTAAATGTGTAAATATACTTTATTAGACAAAACAAAAGTAATTTTAATGGAATCTAAAAACAAATCTTTTAAAATAACACCGAGGCGCCACTGGAATTTTTATATCATTCCTTTTAAAACTGTTATTTTGAATTTGAAATGCGAATGAAAAAGCATCAGTGAGTGTATTTTTTATATATCTGTCTGATCTTGAAGTTAAAAATATTACGTTTGCATTATAAATATAAATAAAGGATAAAAGTGAATGATCAAATAAGAAAATCTATGTACATTTTAACTAATTGCAAAGCGTCACTTAAAATTTAATATCATTATTTTTAAGACTCATATTTCAAATTCTTATAGCCACAAGGTAGCGGCGTCACAAACTTTTAAGCCATTAAGGGTTTTTTGTACTGATATATATATACACACATATATATATATATAAATTTAGTAGTATATCTTATAATAAGCTATCTTAAGTTGTTAATTACTCACTTTTTAACACTTATCACATTTTTTTTTTTTCTTTTTTCAGATTTTATACGTTGTTGTGGTAACTGGAGGAACTTTTAATCTTCACACTGTGATGGGATCACCAAGTAATAAATATTTTCATAATTATTCACATAAGAAAACATTTAGTGAATTTTTTGTGGATTTTAATTTATTTATTAAAACTATTAATATATAAGGTTTAATACTCAAATATATAATATTTTAATATATAAACTTTAATATTAGCTATAAATATAGGTTTAAATTTATTCTTGAATATGTAAGACATATTACCTATTTTACCTGTCGTTCATCAACATAAATATCTTATATCTGTATTCCAAACATTTTATCAGTTCAAATGCTTGTATTTCAAGCAAGTTATTTACTTTTTTTTCTGTCTATATTTTGAGTCTGTATATGAAACACTGAAGTAATATATTCTGTTCATCACAATTTTTTTAACAATTTAATATTTCTGAATGGCCCATGCGCGTTAATGTCAATATTTCAGACATGGAAAAATCTAAGCTACATACTAATGAATTAGAATCGCTGATGTTTGTTAAAAAATCATAGCGTGAAAATCAGTTGTGTAACCAAACCAAAATAAAGGGTGATCGTAGTGTTTCGAAAGAAGCATATTTTATATCATCGGTGCCCTCGAGCAGCATGCGGTCGGTGGCGAAATTTGCAAAGTTTATAAACTAATATCTTCTGCATAGCAAAATTTCAGAAAATCATTCTGACTCTTTTGAGTTTAAATCAATATAGACGGTCATTTTTGCTGTTAGTAGAAACACGTTGGAACTGCAACGTCACAGTTTCTCATTGAAAGCTGTAAAAGTAAAATCGTAATTAATTAACCCGGTCACCCCAGCAGGGACAATTTATTGGAATAGGCAGCCGGTTTCGAAAAATCGCCAACATGGCGCTTTTCTTATCGTGTCGAAAATTGCAACCCTCCACAGCCTACGTAAGAGAGCGAGAGTTACGTGAAACAGAACGCTGAATACATGTGGATTAGACTAGAAAGGGTTTATTAGTGTCGCTCTAGAACTGCATAGTGAGCTATTGGAGACAATATTGGTTTCAAGCCTAGGGTTGAAAATACGGATGGAAACAATTTATTATATATACACATGCATGTTTTAATTATATATATATATATATATAATTTAAACATTATATAAAAAATTTAATACACATAATATTATATGTAAATAATATAACATTTTAACCCATCCCTTAAAGTGAATCACAGACTATCGCTAATATCCCACCGCGCAGTTCTAGTTAGACGTTAAACTCACTCAACCTCATTCTTCATGGGAAAAAAAAAAAAAACTTCTCTTAAGAAAACTTTGTTAGCGTCGAAAGTCTCCCTTCTTAAATAGGTCGTACCGTGAGTGAGCAAATTTTACGTAGCACAAGTGCTACTCTACGGGCAATTGGAAATGTCTCGGATAAGGGTGGTCAAGAGGCATACAGTCGGTAACAAAAGTCTCCGAACACTAACAAAAATTCCTACATAAAAAAGGTACACTTAATACAGTTTTGTTAAATAAATCCTTGTCGAATCCTGTTTTTAGACTGACTAAAAACAGGATTCGACAAGGATTTATTTAACAAAACTGTATTAAGTGTACTTTTTTTATGTAGGAATTTTTGCTAGTGTTCGGAGACTTGTTACCGACTGTACTATCAAAATTTTTATCCTCCACGGAGGAGATAGATCATACCAGAGATACATTTTGAATAATCGTCATAAAAGAATTTCAGGTAAAATACTTTCCAGTCCAACTACAATGAAGCCATAATTTCGTTAAAACTTGTAGTTCTATTAAAAGTCGCATTTCCATTTAGAACTTTCTTTATAATGTTCTAATTTCATTTAATACCTTCATTTAACCAACAGAAAAATTCAAACTAAGTTAACCTATACAGATTTCATATGACAGACGTTCATTTCAAAATACACCTTCATCACTATTCCATAATTATGATACATTTACTAAATTTGTTTACGAAGAAAACGATGACGTAAACTGGACAGAAGGAACAACCAACACGAGAGTTTGCTATCGCTGGCGAGCTAGCACAGTAATGGCATGAGGCAGCTCCATCTGAATTCCAACTTTTCGAGGCTAGTGCGCGCCTTCCACCGGGTTAATAGATTAAATGTAACAAGATTATATTGATGTAAAGTTGAATTTTTTCTTTCACTGAAGGTAAAACTTCACTGAGCGTCATTTTAGTTTTCAATGACGCACTAAATTGCGGATATTTTTTTTTCCCACATCGTATGATTACCAATAAAATGACAAAGTTTGGTTCAATCTAGTTTTAAAAAATTAACAACACACAATACTCATTTACACCAAAATTTGGTTCAATCTAATCGAAAAAAAAAAAGGTATAATAATAACAATGCACTTTATAAGAGTCAAGCCATAAAAGTGGATTATTCTACTGTTATTTTTTAAGTTATCTATTGTCTGTTATTTCTTTTCTTAGAAGTAAGCGAATATAAATCAGATGGAAATAAGAAGTTTCTGTTTTAGGCTGTAAAATAAAATTTCCTAATTTACTAGTCCCTGTGGAATTTAATGATAGCGTTACAGCTCTCCTTTTTCAAAGGCAGTAAAAGAAGAGTTATCTTTCTGTTCACTTTCGTCCAACTGGTTAATGGGTTTCACTATATATAGGAAAAGAAATTTGTCTTCTTATATTTAGCTTCGGTGCTTTAAATCCTGTAAAATCCAAATGAAATTGTTTTACTAGCATTTTTCAAATATTTATCTAAGCGTACTTTATATGAGAATATATTGATTATTTTCTACCTCGAGGAAATTTTATCTGCTGTTTGTTGAGTGGAGAAATAAAGCGATGAAAATATAAGCATACATGCTTGGATTTATGATATAATATATTTAGTCATTTAAAACCTTTAAAGAAATATTTGGAAAATTTCAAGCATAGATAGTGTTATTCGATTAGTTTTCTGAATAATTCTATTTGAGAATATATTATTTTCAATTTATGATAGATATATTTCTAGCAATACAACGAAATTTTTTTACAAATCTTAAAGATTACAAAAACTTTTTTTTTAATATATTTAGCTAAATAATGATAATAATAATAATAATATTTTCTTGTTATTAAACACAATAATTTAGTTTTTAAAATTAAATTTTACATTCTAAATATTTTACACGCCTTTTTATATGTCTATTTTTGAAAAAGGCAGAGAAATAATATGAATAAAATAATTACAGTATAAGGAAAAAGTATCTGAATCTTGCAAAATTTTTGGTAGTTTTTGTTTTTGGCTCATTCTTATTTTGGGGAGGAGCTGACACGAATTTAAAGTTGGTGACTTTGAACTTCTTGAGTTTATATGCAAAATGTTCCTATAAAGACGCTTTTTTTTTTTTTTTTTTTTTTTTTTTTTAATATAGTTAATTTATGAGCATGCAATAAAAACAGGTGAAATTTTCTATATTTTACAAACTTCCCTTCTTGTTTCAGATAAAATAAATTGGCAGTCAGGGCTAGTGCGCTTCAGAGACCAAATGCAAAATTTTACTACAGTTAATGAAGACATGCTCTTAAATAAATGTGGTGACCGTTATTTTAGACAAAATCTGACATATAAATTCTATAAATCTCGTGAATTGACTGAAATGTACAAAACTGGCCGTTGAAATCTTGCAAAAATAGAGTAAAGTTAACCTCTCCTTTCCATTTTTGAAATGAAGATGGTGAAATCCTTCTAAAACTAGCAAATTGCATCTTCCGTTTGGTTGTAAAAAATGATTTGATACACATTTTATTGAAAGTGATGTATTCGTTATTCCTGCATTCATATTTACTTAAAGGAGTTCTAACAATTACAGCAAAACGAAAGTAAATAAAAAACAAGAAAGAAAAATCATGCAGTACGCATTGATTAGTAACACTTTCCAACTGTACGTAATTGTTGTATCGAATAACTTTTATTATTCTTTGCCTACGTTATCACACAACAGACAGAAGGACTGAAAAATATACAGATAGACTAATTGATTTTAAAATTGCTCTTAGGCATTTTGGAAAGGGTTAAAAAGGCTTAACGCAAAAAAAAAAAAAAAAAAAAAAAAAAAAAAAAAAAAAATGCAGCCATTAGATTATAATTACAGCTTTTGATCTCTCTGAATATTTTAGTGTAGCCCTGTAAATCAGAAAGTTAATCATATCATATTCTATACAAAAGATTATTTTAGAGTATTAACAATAAATTTCAATATTTTTATGATTTTTACAGTAGAAAGACTTTTAAATATAATTTTCAAAAAATTCTGTCCTAAAACGTAATGCATTGGCATATTTTTTTTTTTTTTTTCTTTTTTGTCCCTGTAAACAAACTAGTTGTACAGGACCTATTAATGTCATTCTAAATGGAGAAAATTCTATAGGGATAATGTTTATAAAAACAACACTCATAGAACACAATGCTTTTGAATGCTTTTGGGTGTCCCTGTACACAAACCAGAAGAGATATTCACTCCATTTTCAATATGGAACATCCGATAGTGAACTTCAATAAAATATATCAGTTTCGAGAAATTCCATAGATAATTAATGGAGTTGGAGCGCGGTCTTGCAGACAGACAGACAGATGGACAGATACACAAACTGAAATCATATTCACATTTAAAAATGTTAGAAAGTGTTAAAAACATTCAATGTAAACGAAAGTAATATTTTAGCAATTTTTTATTAATAGCTCTTAATATAAATGGATATTATTCTGTCACCCTGTAAATCTAATGCTAATTATGCTATATTCTATGCAAAGCATTTTTTTGTTCAGATAAATAACATAATTCAATTTCCTAAAGCTTCGTGGAAAATAATTAAAATTTGATTTATAGAAACATCTCTCATAGAACGCAATGCTTTGGAATACTTTTGAGTGTCCCTGTATATAAATCGGTGGTGATATTTCCTCCATTTTATACAGGAAACATCCAGTAGGGAATTGGAATAATATATTTCAATTTCATTAAGATATGTCTACAGTAAAGGTATGAAAATATGGTTTATAGAAATAGCTCTCATAGAACACAATGCTTTGAAATACTTTCGGATGTTCCTGTACACAAACCAGTAGAGGTATAAATTCCATTTTCAAAAGGGAACATCCGATAGTGAACTTGAATAACATATATCAGTTTTAAGAAATTCCATAAATATTTACGGGAGTTAGAGATCGGACAGACAGACAGGCAGACGGACGGACGGACGGACGGACGGACAGGCAGATACACAAAACTGAAATCATATTCACACTTAAAAAATGCTAGAAAGTGTTAAAAACGCTTAACGTAAACGAAAGTACAATTCTAGCAATTTTTTATTAATACCTCTTAATATAACTGGATATTTTTGTGCCACCCTGTAAATCTAATGCTAATCATGCTACATTCTATGCAAAGAATTCTTTTGTGCGTGTAAATAACATATTTCAATTTCTTAAAACTTCGTGGATAGTAAAGTTATTAAAGTTTGATTTATAGAAATATCTCTCCTAGAACGCAATGCTTTGGAATACTTTTGAGTGTCTCTGTACATGAACCGATGGTGGTATTTCCTCCATTTGATAGAGGAAACATCCAATAGTGAACTTGAATAACATATTTTAATTTCATTAAGATATGTCTACAGTAAAGGTATGAAAATATGGTTTATAGAAATACCTCTCATAGAACACAATGCTTTGGAATACTTTCGGGTGTCCCTGTACACAAACCAGTAGAGGTATAGACTCCATTTTCAATAGGGAACGTCCGATAGTGAACTTGAATAACATATTTCAATTTCATTAAGATATGTCTAGAGTAAAGGTATGAAAATATGATATATAGAAATACCTCTCATAGAACACAATGCTTTGAAATACTTTCGGGTGTTCCTGTACACAAACCAGTAGAGGTATAAACTCCATTTTCTATAGGGAACGTCCGACAGTGAACTTAAATAGCATATTTCAATTTCATTAAGATATATCTACAATAAAGATATGAAAATATGGTTTATAGAAATACCTCTCATAGATCACAATGCTTTGGAATACTTTCGGGTGTCCCTGTACACAAACCAGTAGAGGTATAGACTCCATTTTCAATAGGGAACGTCCGATAGTGAACTTGAATAACATATTTCAATTTCATTAAGGTATGTCTACTGTAAAGGTATGAAATTATGGTTTATAGAAATACCTCTCATAGAACACAATGCTTTGAAATATTTTCGGGTGTCCCTGTACACAAACCAGTAGAGGTATAAACTCCATTTTCAATAGGGACCGTCCGATAGTGAACTTGAGTAACATATATCAGTTTCAAGAAATTCCATAAATATTTACGGGAGTTAGAGCGCGGACAGACAGACAGACAGACAGACAGACAGACGGACAGACAGACGGACAGACAGACAGACAGACGGACAGACAGACAGACAAACCGAAGTCATAAACACTTTTCAACCTTGTTGGAAAGTGTTAATGACAAACTACAAACAAGAAAAGACAAACAAGCTTTAAGATTTTGCTTAGTTTCTCTTTTTAGTGCTAGAGGCCTATTTCAGTCGGTACAGCGTTGTCGAATTTTTATACGTCACTCTTAATAGTGCTAAGGGCCTATTTCAGTCGGTTTATTGAATGGGGATTTATTGAATGAAGTCCCCCCAAGGCACAACTTTGACATGAGTCCCCCCCCAGGCCCAACTTTGACATGAGTCCCCCCCAAGGTACCCCTATTTCAGTCGGTACAGCGTTGTTGAATTTTTATACGTCACTCTTAATAGTGCTAAGGGCCTATTTCAGTCGGTTTATTGAATGGGGATTTATTGAATGAAGTCCCCCCAAGGCACAACTTTGACATGAGTCCTCCCCCAGGCCCAACTTTGACATGAGTCCCCCCCAAGGTACCCCTATTTCAGTCGGTACAGCGTTGTCGAATTTTTATACGTCACTCTTAATAGTGCTAAGGGCCTATTTCAGTCGGTTTATTGAATGGGGATTTATTGAATGAAGTCCCCACAAGGCACAACTTTGACATGAGTCCCCCCCCAGGCCCAACTTTGACATGAGTCCCCCCCCAGGCCCAACTTTGACATGAGTCCCCCCAAGGTACAACTTTGACATGAGTCCCCCCCAGGCCCAACTTTGACATGAGGCCCCCCCCAGGCCCAACTTTGACATGAGTCCCCCCAAGGTACAACTTTGACATGAGTCCCCCCAAGGCCCAACTTTGACATGAGTCCCCCCCCCAGGCCCAACTTTGACATGAGTTCCCCCAAGGCCCAACTTTGACATGAGTCCCCCCCCAAGGTACAACTTTGACATGAGTCCCCCCCAAGGCACACCTTTGACATGGGGAAAAAGAGAAAAAACGTTGTTTTGCGGCTATAAGACAGTTTGGACTTCCAACGTTATTTGTTACAGTATCTGCAGCTGAAACACATTGGTTTGATTTAATGAAAACTTTATCATGGAATTTAGATCGTCACGAATTAACTAAAGAAGAATTTGTCGATATTAACAAGTTTAGCAGTAGGCCTCTGGCACTAAATTAAAATCTGTCAATGTCAGATTTTCATGTTTTAAATAATGAAATAATGTCGTGTCTGTATAATTTTTTTTTTCTTTCCCAGCGTGAATTATTGGTTCTAAATTTTTTAAATGCTTTGGCACGAATATTGTATCAAAGAGAGGTTTTTTCCCATTTTTTACAGCCTTTATCATCATCGAAAGAGACAGGATTCCTAGATATCACCTCGAGGAAATTTCTACGTCGTCATCGTCATCAGTGAAAAGATATTTTTCTACTTGTACATACAGTCGGCAGCAAAAGTATCCAAGCACTAGCAATAATCCTTCTCTGAAAAAAGTACACTTTAAACTGCTTTGTTAAATAAATCCTTGACGAGTCATGTTCTTGGTCTCTTAGAACATGATTTGATAAGGATTTATTTAACAAAACAGTATTAAGTGTATTTTTATAACATCGGAATTATTGGCTAGTGCTTGGATACTTTTGCTGCCGACTGTATCACCAGCTTAGATGTCTCAGGAAAACAGCCGTCCAAGCAAGTATTTCCAAGGATACAGTCATCAGGGTGCTCAGGAATAATAACCAGATGTCCAGAATCTTTGACAATTCATAATAAAAGGCGAATTACGCGGACAACACGTCAATTAATACGGTAAGATGAACTGATCATCAGCCGTATCATAAATAATAAAACTTGTGTCACAGCCAGACACCGAACTATTTTTCGAAGGTTAGCTAAATAAGACTTTAGCTACAAAAGAGTCAAGAAACAACTGCCATTAACGTCGAGACACAGGGAAGAGCATCTCAAGTTCGCACGCAAACACATTATCGAATTTACGGACTTCAAGTAAGTGTTTTTCCCGGATGAGAAATGCGTTTGCCTCGATGGCCTCGACAACGTCAGTTCGTATGTCGAACATAAAGGTGATAACGTCATCGCACCGCGTTGGGTGAAGCGTCAAATGGGTTGTGGCAGGGTCATGATTTTAGGTGCCATCTCCAGCTTTGGTAATCTCGTGATAAAGTTTGTTGAAGGCAAATATAGCAGTCTAAAATATCTTGATGACCTACGAACCACCTTTATCCCGTGCTGTTACGGACAATTTGGCCAGAACAAATGAATTTAGCAGCAAGACACAGACAATGCGAGTATCCACACTGCAAGAAAAGTACTGAAGTACCAGAAGTCCAATAAAATTGCTGTTAATTGGACTGCGCGCAGCCCCGATCTGAACACCATCAAGAATGTGTGGCATCTAATGGAGGAGGTTGTGTATAGCAAATAAGCCATACCATAACCAGAAAGAACTGAATCGTGCTATGAGGAAAGAAACTAAATAAGGATCTATAATGAATCTATACAAATTAATTCCTGGACGTTTGATAAATATCGTCGGTGTTAAAGGGACATAATTTCAATAACTGTCTCACCTTTCTGTCATCTTTCATTCGTTATACATGCGTGGTTACTTAGTGGTAGCCAAAGTTTTATCAATCCATTTTCATGTGTTTTTTGTAAGAGTGTGTTTTTGTGTTTTGATATTTATATTCGCTTCCTATTGTCCCTTCATTTCAGGGTGGGGACACATCCATACGTTTTTTTTTTTTTTTTAGAATCATGTGGTCACTAAATTCTTGTGCAGCAGTGTATCTACAACTAGTAGTTTTTTAGTCAAAAAAAAATATTCTGAAGGGTTAGAAAATGACTTTACAAAAACTGGTCCATATTTAGACTCTTTACCTTTCGTAATTTGAACTTCCTACAATTTTGATTAACTATGCTATCATTTCATTTCTATTAAAATACTTAAAATAAGTTAAATAATCGGAATGAAAGACTCAAATTTCAACTTAGCAAAAAATAATTTTTTTCCTTCTCAATTCATTTTTTGTATTACTTTGTTACATGATAAAATTACATTATTATGCTTATCAATCTATTGTTATCATGAATTTCTTAGAAATTTTTGTCTGTATTATGACTGTTACAATATTCCCATTACTTTAAGGACAAATATTTATTATTAGATGAGATTGGTTTAAATTTTCGTTTAGATTTTTTTTTTTTTTTTTTTTTTTTTTTTTTTCAATATTGTAACAAGTTAGCATTTTACGCTAAAGAATATTTTTACTAAATAACATCTTATATTACATTGTTAAAAATTACAACAGAAAAACTGATGAAAACTATTTATTTTAATTCTTGCATAAAATTTTGGGGGAAATTAAACGGAAAAAAATCTATTATATGTATATTTCTTAATGGCTAACATCATTTTAATTATCTATTGGCAAGAATATATTAGTAATTTATAGTAGCATTTTTAAAACATAAATAGCCATTTTTATTTTTTACGGAAAAATAAAACAATTAATAACAAACAACTGTGAATTATGAGAAAACAATTACGAGAAATTATGAGAAATAAAACAAAGCAGTTATGAGAAATAAAATAATTTTTTGTACTAACATTTTTTTTTTATTTATTATATTACTTAAAAATAAATATTAATTTATAGCATGCTTGTACAAATTTTAGATAGTATTCGGCTTCTAATAATAACAAAAATTTATAGTGTTAAAGATTTCAGTCTTGGGAAAACCCTGCTAAAAAACTTAAAATTTTAACATGAAAAATCACAGAACATATTTAGAATTAGATTATTACACAAACGAGAAGTTTTCATTTAAGTATATTATTAGTCACTTTTTTAGATTCGTTCCACTTTATTCCAAGAACCAAAACAAATCATAATTGATTGCCCGTGTAGCAAAACTTTTAAAAATCATAAAAGTTGTATTTTTTTTTTTTTTTTTTTTCATTAAAAAAAAAAAAACTTAAATAAATTACCAATAACAAAATATTTTTCACGCGCATTTTTAATCCATAAAATTAAGTAGTTTTTGCTGTTTTAAATAGCTGAAATCACTCAAAACAGAAGAAAACGAGATATTTGAACTGTAATCTTATTTCCCGAGAAATAGGAAATGGGCTGTCAGCTGCAGATATTTCCTTAAGTAAAGAAGCCCATATGTCATATGGTGTAATTATTTTTATGATAAATTTCTTTTTGCAATTTTCGAAATTTAGTATGCCTCATAAATTCTGTCTAATAAATCACGAAAAAAAAATGAAAACAAATAACTGTAAACCGAAAATACTTATGAAAAAAGCGTTAAATTTTTGTAGTTTATTCATTTTCAAATACATCTGAGAGAAAATACTTCAAATATATATATATATATATATATATATAATGAACGATATATTTTTTAATCCTTTGTATGAAATTTTAACTTTTAAAGTGAATTTAACATGAAATTTTTCAACTTTCAAATGTGTATTTAGGAAACATATTTAAATTATTCCGATTTAAAACAAATTTAAAACAATATTTGATAACACTGTGTAACAAGATTTTGTTTAAGTTAATTTTTTTGCTGTTTCTCATTGGTTAGGACTCAAAACTGAAGAAAAACACTAACTGATGTCTGGCTAATCGTTTTTTAAGAGATTACATCGATTTTTCAAATTTTCAAATAATGCCTTTATTTTTCATGGTACAGTTAGGTAAGAGTGTGCATAAAAGATTTTTAACAGTATAATTTTAAGGAATATATGCCTTTATATGATTGCTTTGGTGCTCAGGAAGACACCACACACATAACAAAAACTGTCTGGATCATGTTTACAGCTGCGGTTATACGCCATCACTTAATTATCAACCTAAATTGCAAAAAGAAAAAAGAATTTGTCATCTTAATATCAATTATTTCATATGCAGATGAAAATTACAGTTATATCTATAAATGGTAATACACTTATTATTATGTTCTACTAGATTTCAATAACCGGCCACTATACACTAAAAAACGTTTAGGAGCAGGAAAGAACACTCATTATATTATATTTATGACCTAATTCATTAGATAAAAGCAAAAAAATCACTTAAACAAACAAAAAAAATTTTTTTGTTACATAGTGTAATAGTTTTACATACAAACATTCTATGTACTAGGTGCGTCATAAATTCGTAGAAATTTCAAAAATTCATTTTAAAAAAAAAGAAAGAAAGAAAGAAGTGCTCGGGAAAAAAAAAATTCCGTTTTGTGAGATTAGAGAAACATTGATTTATTTTTCCATGTACAGTCGGTAACAAAAGTGTCCGAACACTAGCAAAAATTCCAATGTAAAAAATGTACACTTCATACGGTTTTGTTAAATAAATCCTTATCGAATCATGTTCTTACACTGAGAAAAAACAGGACTCGACCAGGATTTATTTAACAAAATCGTAAAGAAATGTACTTTTTTTGCATAGGAATTTTTGCTAGTGTTCGGACACTTTTGTTACCGACTGTAACAAAAAAAAAAGAAAAAGAAAGAAAGAAATTCCAAAAGTTACCGAAAGAGAGCGATTACACGTCATACTAAGCGTATTATCAGATCTGGCAAACATAAACAGATAATGAAACAGATGACAATAACATAGCATTGTGCATTTGTTTTAAAGTAAAAGTTGTTCAATACAACCAACAGCACAAGGTAGTAGACAAGTGAGGCGCGTCACTTATACGTATTACATACGAGTGAAGCATGCTGCCATCGAAAATATATATTCACAAAGCTATACGAAAAATATACTATCAAGACCTTTTTCATAAAGGCTTTAAAAAAATAATTTATAAAGTTATATTGGCATGTTACTTACAAGTTCTTATTCTACAACATGCCAATGACCCTCTATCACTTTAGCTTTGAAATCGTATTATGAAACTGGTCCTAAATCTTTGTAAAACGTTAAAAGTAAACAGTTTTTCAATAAAAATGAATAAATAAATGTTGGTCCCAGAAAGTCCCCCAAGGAATGACCACCTGTGAGCACGCGGTCTACTGCGTAACTCAAAGAATGACCACCGGTGGGGAACTGGCGCTCAGTGTGTTAAAAAATTAAAAGACTGAACAATTTTTTCAAAATCAAACATTTCAAATCGAAAAATCTGGTGTGAAACAACCATGCACACGACTTCCATTACCCAATATTACACGTATTATATGCATATTTTGGAATTTTCCAGTAAGGGAAACTTGATACACGTATAAAGACATATAAAACAGAGTTTATATAGCAAGGTATAAGAAAAAGTATCTAAAATGGATTAATGAAACAATTTTCAAGAAAATCGTTAGAGCCGTTTTTGAGACATCATCTTTTACCAAAATTTGGTATTCTCAATTATTGACTGGAAAACAATAATTACATACAAAAGAATATTTAAAAGAGAGTTAATATGGCGAGTTTGAAAAAAAATCCGTACAGTCGTTTTTAAAGGAACGCACTTGCGAGACCTAAAATTGAACTATTTATACAGGATGCCTATCAATTTTCCTGAACTAACAAACTATATCATTCGAAATAGCATCTAATAGTGTGTTTATATAGCAACTTTGAAGAAAATCGTTAGAGCCGTTTTTGAGATGCGGACTTACGGTCTCATTTCCGGTTTCCGATGAGCCACTTCCAGTTTTTCAATTTTCACCAAAATTTGGAAAATCCATCTGTACACCAGGCCCGTATCAGCTATGAAGTTTCGTAGTTCAATCTTTATTAGCGTCGGAGATATGATAGCCAGAAGATCCCACACATACATACACACACATACTGACCAGTTGTCAAAAACTACTTTTTTGGACTCAGGAGGCCTTAAAACGTGTAAATCAGGTGAAAACTTGGTATCGAATTTTTGGACCGAATACAATACTTTCATTACTTACGGTAGTAGGGTAAAAAAAAAAAAAAAAAAAAAAATATATATATATATATATATATGCAGTGTAAAAACGCGTTAAAAAACGATAAAAATTCCCCACAACAAAATTTATAACAGAATGTTAGCATTTGGAAAAAAAAATATATTTAAGTAAAATACTTTTAAAATGCAGTGGCTTTTTTATTATTAGTTCAAGGATGTTCATTCATAAAATATCAACTTGATTCAATATTCATTAAATACTTTTTTTTTTAGTTTAAATTTCGTCCATAAAAATGGTTCAGTGTTGTTATAACAGTTCATGCTTCACGATAATCAACAGTAAATAAGTTTTTATATCTGTTTTATACTAAAAAATTTTATTACATATTTAGCATGATTGTATCTGCCCAGTTAATTGTTTATAATTTTTATTTTATTTTTTTAGGAACACTTGCCTTAAGTTTAATAATAATAGCCTGCTCCGTCTGCTGTGTTATTACGTCCATTTTACTACTCATCGGTTTATCAGTGGTGAGTATAAAAGCAAAAACAATATGTTTACGTTATTCATGATGTATCTTTTCCTTATTTTTAAACTGATAATATGGTTCAATTTGTTTAACATTTTATAGGAAATTCCTTAAGGAAGTGTTTTATTTCTAATCTTCTCTTTTTCTTAAATCAATGATATGTGTTACATTTCACAGTTTATGAAACAGATGAGGATATTCATTTCAAATCAAATCAAACAAATTATTGTATTTCTTTCCTTGTGAAGGGATAAAAATATTTTTTATTAAAATGTGATTGATTGAGAGATTTCGTTAGATAATTAAATTCATTAATAAACAAAGCATCAAATTTTGATTGTCAGAAAAAGAAAAAATAGGAATATTTGTAAGTTTTAAAGTTTTAATATACAGGTTGAACACAAATGATTGCACTGATTTTACTAAATTCTTTTTCTATAGTTAGAGCATTGATTTTGATTTTCGTTTAGGCAAAAGATTTAAATTATTTCGGTTCAAAATAATTGTTGCATGTACTGGCACATATATCCCTCTCTCTCTCTCTCTCTCTCTCTATATATATATATATATATATATATATATACAGGGTGATCAGTTTAAAAGGGTACCCGTGGGGTTTTCATATAACCCTTAAATCCGACGGATGTGGCAACTATTCTAAAATTGAAGTATGATTGTTTGAACTTTGTGTAAGTTTGTGAGACAATTTCTAACACTGTTGGACTGTTACAATTTTATTTGTGAGGTAAAATAGAAATGAAGACGCACAATTTTTTTAATCCTGTAATAAATTTATTTTTGAAAAACATAATTTAATTCACTTTTTTTACATTATCATTCCTCACAGATAATGTTGAAAATGTTCGGCACCTCTTTGAATGCAAACATGAACACGTCGAATCAGGTTTTCAACACACTTCGCAGCATTGTTGGTGTTATTGAAGAGATTTCTTCAGTTATGATCTGTTTTAATTCGATGTTTGCAGGACTTCTCTGGAAAAGCCTATGAAATGATAATGTGATAATGATAATGTAAATGTAATGTAGGAATGATAATGTGAATTTTTTTTTTTTATTAAATTTTGTTTTTCATAAATAAAATTATTACAGGATTAAAAAAAAATGTGCGTCTCCATTTCTGTTTTACCTTACAAATAAAGTTGTAACAGTCCAACTGTGTTGGAAATTGTCTCCCACACCTAAACAAGGTTCAAACAATTATAGTACAGTGTTAGAATAGTTACCACCTCCGTCAAATTTAAGGGTAATAAGAAAAACCAACCGGTATTCTTTTAAATTGATCACCGTGTATATATATATATATATATATAATGACAACAATGACATCGAAAAATAAACAAATTCGCCACAACAACCCATAATAGACGATTTGGTAACTAGTTAACTTGAGTAAAATTGTTTAAATATTTTACTTTATTTGAAAAAAGGAGAAGAATACTCACTTTAGAATAATTCTAATAAGAATACAAAACATATAGAAACATAACAAGGAGCTTTTAATTGATTTTAATCAAAAGGTTTCTTATCGAGCTGACAATAACGAAAGGAACCAAAAAAGAGAAATGCTGAATTTTTGGAACGAGACACAAGTAATTGAATTATTAATTCGTCAAGCGTTATCTCCCCTATATTGGGATAAAATATTCAAGATTTCTTTTTTGGAGAGCAATGTTACGCAAAATACACAAAAGATAACTCGAGCCTGCAATTAAAATATTATTTTCAATGAAATAAAAGAAAATAAGATACTTTATAACCTGCAATTAGAATAAACAAAGCTTCATCAGAAAGAAATTCATAAAGCACATGTTGGAAGCCATACTAAGCGTAAATTGTATGAAAAATACAAGCGAACATGAAGCTTACATGAATATTTCAATAACACCCCGAAATTATTATTATTGATTTAATTACAATAAATTACTAAGAATATTCTTAATTATATGTACTAATCCAAATAATTTTAAGCAAGGATTATTTATCAGTATAACAAATGTTTATTAATTATTTTAAACCAATTATTTAAATTATTACTATATTTCCAAGTTCTAGATTTCTTATTTTTAATTACAACTCTAGGTTGCATGTTTTTAGATTCAATGCTGCCATCTACTTGGCAAAGTTAAAAATAAAATGAAAAGCAAATTTGTCTGATAAAGACAAAAGCAATTTGCATTTTATCGTTACAAGATTTATAATTAATTTTACTCTAAATTTATTGATAAAAAACATTGATAGAAACATTTAAGTTAATTACTAAAAATGAAGAGGAAAGAAAAAAAAACAATAATAAAAAACATAATGCTTTTATAAAAAACACCTACTCAATTTTTAACTAGTTTATTTATTGCATAATAAATGTACGTTTATTACTATTATTATTATTATTATTATTATAACTGGCTATTAACAATTTTAAAGTTTATTTTTTATGTTTATGCAACTATAGTTCCTATTTCTAAGAAACCTAATAGCAAAAATAAAACTAGTATTATTCATTTAATCACTTTTAAATGACACAGGTCGATAAAAACGAAGTTGACAAAATTTGATTTCATGATTTTAGCTGATCTTTATGTTTCTTGATGTGCTAAAACCGAAATTGCAGCCAATTTTTCTCTATCACGTATATATTTTTGCCAATACAGGGTGTTTACCGACACAATTTCTTACATGTACCATCAACACAGTAGGTTGGTCGGTAGAGTTTTAAGTTGCACTAGTGCTGTGCTATTGCAACAATAGGTGTTCATGGTTAATTAATCATTGAGCCATACTATATAAATTACCATATAATTATAATGGTGGAAGAGTAATGGAAGAAATTGTATAGGTAGACACCCTGTATTGGTAAAAATCTTGGTAATTGGTAATCTTGGTAAAAATTGGTAATTGGTAAAAACTGGCTTCATTTTCGGTTTCAGCACACCAAAAAACATAACGATCAGCCAAAATTATAAAATCAAAATTTTAGATGTCGACCTGTGTAATTTTAGTAATTTACTTTTTAATTGTTTTCTTTTTAACTCAATGATTTTTTTCCAGCTATATTGAAAAGCGTTAAAATATACTTTTTACGACAAAAACAAAGTGGATACAAATAATTACCCTGATTTTACGACATTCTTACTCTTTAGCGATTGCACTGATTTTGATTTTCTTTTTCAGATTTGTTGGACCAATCAGAAAGTTTTTCTTCATATGCAAAATAAATATACAAGTATATCACTAGGAAGTGCTGCTGTTGTTTAATCTGAAAACACTGCTTGTTTGCAAGAAAAGACAAAATGTGTCGTGTGGTTGTCTGAGAAGAAATCGCCTAAAACGGTACGACGGACATTTTGAACTTGCGAACTCTCAACCATCAGAAGTGACGTTGATAAAACTTTTTAGGAATGAAAATTCAAAAACTTTTAAAAATGGAAATCTTCAAAGATTCAAAAAATTTTTAAACTTCACACCGGGTAGTTGTTTGTTTATCTAGTTCTAAACTTCCGTTATGCCGTTTTCGCCCATTTCGTTTAAGCCAGCCACTCGACACACCTCGCCTTTTATTGTACAGAAGCCATATTTTCAGATTACACAGCAGCAGCAACCCTAGTTATATACCTTAATATTAGTTTCGAACATCAAGAAAAGCTTTATGATTTGCACGACTTATTGGGGAAAAAAATCAATATCGGTGCAATTACTAAACAGTAAGAATGTTGTAAAATCAGAGAATCATTTCCGTCCATTCTATATAAGTCATATCAGGGATCTGTCCAGAGGCAAACCTGGGTCCGTTAAAGGACCCTTCACAAAATTATTTATCCTAAAACAGGACCCTTCACAAAATTTTTATCCTAAAACTGGACCCTTCATAAAATTTTTTTAACCTAAAAAAGGATCCTTCAAAAATTTTTCTCCTTAAAAAACAGACCTTTGATAAATCTTTCATTTTCAAAACTAATCTTCAATGGAACGAACAGACTACCTGAATAATCGTACGTGTTTTGTTGTATTTCTCCCAAAAAACTGATATTCAATTTTTAGTTTATAAAGGGCTTCTATGCATATATGTGAGTTTAGTTCTCCAAAACTGAACTGTCATTATATAAAATGAAACCTTAATTGTAATTTTATTTTGCAAAATTACATTTTTCCCAATTTCACAAAAAAGAGGACCCTCACCAAAAAGTTCGGAAGAACTTTATTTTCACACTAAATTTAGATTCACAAAATTACGTGTAGAATTTTTCACAATTTTACAAAAGCAGGACCTTGTGTGAAAAGTCTGCACAAACCCCTGCATATGAAGGAGACGCTTTAACGCTTTTCAACGTAGTTGAAAAGTGGCACTGAAAAATTCGTGTTAAGTGATGAAAAGTAAACTCCATTATATATGCAAAAACACGCAACAATTGTTTTGATCCGAAATAATATAAATCTCTTATCTACTACTTGTGATATTCAATGCCACAGTCCTCTAAAATAAAGTCAAACAATAGACATTTAGCAATAAATCTTCATCTATTATTTTAAATCCGTGAAGATTTTATTGACAGATAAAAGTATAAAATAGAAGACAACCCAAAGTCAGATCCACAATTGAATTTACTATAACAACAAGAAAGAAAAATCATGCAGTACGCATTGATTAGTAACATTTTCCAACTGTACGCAATTGTATCGAATAACTTTTAATATTCTTTGCCTACTTTATCACACAACAGACAGAACGACTGAAAAACATGCAGATAGACTAATTGATTTTACAATTACTCTTAGGCATTTTGAAAAGTGTTAAAAAGGCTTAACGCAAAAGAAAACGCAGCCGTTAGATTATAATTACAAATTTTAATCTCTCTGAATATTTCAGTGTAAACCTGTAAATCTGAAAGATAATCATATCATGTTCTATACAAAACAATATTTCAGAATATTAATAATGCATATGAATGTTTCTATGATTTTTATAGTAGAAATATTTTTAAATATAACTTTTAAAAAATTCTGTCCTAAACCGTAATACATTGTTTGTTTTTTTTATTTTTGTTGTTGTTGTCCCTGTAAACAAACTAGTTGTACAGGGCCTATTAATGGCATTTTAAATAGGGAACATTCCATAGGGAACTTGAGTGTATCATTTTTTTAAAATTCTCAAAGTATTCACGGATGATAGGAGCCGTAGACAAACATATAGAAAGGCAGACAATCGGATAGACAGATGCACAAATTTAAATCATATTCCCACTAAAATTATAAGAAAGTTTTAAAACGCTCATGTAATCAAAAGTACAATTCCAGCAAAGTTTTATTTATAGCTCTTAATGTAACTGATTATTTTTGTATGGCGCTGTAAATCTAATGCTAACCATACTATATTAAAGAGAAGGCACTCTTTTGTGCATACAAATAATATATTTCAATTGCGGAGAATAAAATTATTAAAATTTGGTTTTTAAAAGTAACTCTCATGCAACACAATGCTTTGGAATACTTTCAAGTGCCCCTGTACACAAACCAACTAGAAATGGGCTCTATTTTACATAGGAAACATCCGATAGGAAATTGAATAATATATTAAAATTTCATTGAAGTTTCTACACATTAAAGGTATTAAAATATGGTTTATAGAAACTCCTCCCATAGAACACAATGCTTTCGAATAATTTTGGGTGTCCCTGTACACAAACCAGAAGAGGTATTCACTCCATTTTCAATAGGGAACATCCGATAGTCAACTTGAATAAAATATATCGGTTTAAAGAAATTCCAAAAATATTTACGGGAATTAGAGCGCAGTAAAACAGACAGAGAGACAGACAGACGGACAGAAGAACAGTCAGACAGATACAGAGATTGAAATTATATTCACACTAAAAAAATTATAGAAAGTTTCAAAAACGCATAAAGTAAACGAAAGTACAATTCTAGCAATTTTTTTTATTAATAGCTCTTAATATAACTGAATATTTTTGTGTCAACCTGTAAATCTAATGATAACCATGCTATATTCTATGCAAAGCATTCTTTTGTGCATATAAATAACATATTTTAATTTCCTAAAACTTCGTGGAAAGTAAAGATATTAAAATTTGATATATAGAAATATTTCGCATAGAACGCAATGCTTTGGAATACTTTTAAGTGTCCCTGTACATAAATCAGTAGTGGTATTTGCTCCATTTTATACGTGAAATATCCAATAGGGAATCTGAATAACATATTTCAATTTAATTGAGATATGTCTACAGTAAAAGTAAGAAAATATGGTTTATCGAAATACCTCTCATAGAACATAATGTTTTGAAATACTTTCGGGTGTACCTGTACACAAACCAGTAGAGGTACAAACTCCATTTTCAAAAGGGAACATCCGATCGTAAACTTCAATAACATATATCAGTTTCAAGAAATTCCATAAATATTTACGGGAGTTAGAGCTCGGACAGACAGACAGGCAGACAGACAAACGGACAGGCAGATACACAAAACTGAAATCATATTCACACTTAAAAAATGTTAAAAAGTGTTAAAAACGCTTAACGTAAACGAAAGTACAATTCTAGTAATTGTGTATTAACAGCTCTTAATGTAATTGGATATTTTTGTGCCACCCTGTAAATCTAATGCTAATCATGCTATATTCTATGCAAAGCATTCTTTTGTGCGTATAAATAACATATTTCAATTTCCAAAAACTTCGTGGAAAGTAAAGTTATTAAAATTTGATTTATAGAAATATCTCTCATAGAACGCAATGCTTTGGAATACTTTTGAGTATCCCTGTACATAAACTAATGGTGGTAATTTCTCCATTTTATACAGGAAACATCCAATAGTGAACTTGAATAACATATTTCAATTTCATTCAGATATGTCTACAGTAAAGGTATGAAAATATGGTTTATAGAAATACCTCATAGAACACAATGCTTTGAAATACTTTCGGGTGTCCCTGTACACAAACTAGTTAAGGTATAAACTACATTTTCAATAGGGAACGTCCGATAGTGAACTTGAATAACGCATATCAGTTTCAAGATATTTTATAAATATTTACGGGAGTTAGAGCGCAGACAGACAGACGGACAGACAGACAGACAGACAGACAAACCGAAGTCATAAATACTTTTCAACCTTGTTGGAAAGTGTTAAAAATGTTAGATAGTGTTAAAAACGCTTAACGTAAACGAAAGTACACATCTAGCATTTTTTTTTTTCTAATAGCTCTTAATTTATCTCGATATTTTTGTGCCACCCTGTAAATATAATGCTTATCATGCGATATTCTATGTAAAGCATTCTTTTGTGCATATAAATAACATATTTCAATTCCCTAAAATTTCGTGGAAACTAAAGTTATTAAAAGTTGATTTATATAAATATCTCTCATAGTACGCAATGCTTTGGAAAACTTTTGAGTGTCCCTGTGTATAACCCGATGGTGGTATTCCCTCCATTTTAAACAGGAAACATCAAATAGTGAACTTGAGTAACATATTTAAATTTCATTAAGATATGTCTACAATGAAGGTATTAAAATATCATTTATAGAAATACCTCTCATAGAACATAATGCTTTGAAATACTTTCGGGTGTCCCTGTACACAAACCAGTAGAGGTACAAACTCCATTTTCAATAGGGAATGTCCGATAGTGAACTGAAATAACATATTTGAATTTCATTAAGATATGTCTACACTAAAGGTATGAAATTATGGTTTATGGAAATACCTCTCATAGAACACAATGCTTTGAAATACTTTCGCGTGTCCCTGTACACAAATCAGTAGAGGTACAAAGTCCTTTTTCAATAGGGAACGTCCTATAGTGAACTGGAATAACATATTTAAATTTCATGAAGATATGTCTACAGTAAAGGTATGAAAATATGATTTACAAAAACACATCTCATAGAACACAATGCTTTGAAATACTTTCGGGTGTCCCTGTACACAAACCAGTAGAGGTATAAACTCCATTTTCAATAGGGAACGTCCGATAGTGAACTTGAATAACATATTTCAATTTCATTAAGGTAAGTCTACAGTAAAGGTATGAAAATATGGTTTGTAGAAATACCTCTCATAGAACACAATGCTTTGAAATACTTTCGGATATCCCTGTACACAAACCAGTAGAGGTATAAACTCCATTTTCAATAGGGACCGTCCGACAGTGAAATTGAATAACATATATCAGTTTCAAGAAATTCCATAAATATTTACGGGAGTTAGAGCGCGTACAGACAGACAGACAGACGGACAGACAGACAGACAAACCGAAGTCATAAACACTTTAACCTGGTTGGAAAGTGTTAAAAAGTGGTGGAGGAGAGACAGAGATATATAGATTTAGAAACTACATCCTTCTTGGACAATGATTTTAGTCAAAGTGTGCAAACGAGCATGACAGATTTCCCACTTGTTTTTCGCCAGTTATAGTCCAAGCGGCGGCTGCAAAAAATTGACTTGAGAAGGTATGAAGCTAATTTTTTTTCTATAGATAGAATTCATTGTTACAATGAAAATCTGATAGGGTTGCCTGGTCAAAGCCGTCAAGTTTAAGAGAAACAACCTCACTTCCGGTCACAATTTAAACGATTTTCGAACCCCAAAAGGTATGAAGATGAAACCGGTGCTAAAATGTAGAGATTAATATGCTCTTTAAAATGGCATAGGGTTGCCTGGTCAAAACCGTCAAGTTTCAGAGGTTGCCTCGATAATAGGGGTCAAATTTAAACGATTTTCGAACCCCAAAAGGTATGAAGATGAAAC
Organism: Salticus scenicus; assembly: GCA_963930645.1. Lineage (NCBI taxonomy): Eukaryota > Metazoa > Arthropoda > Arachnida > Araneae > Salticidae > Salticus > Salticus scenicus. The sequence goes on along the minus strand of OZ005650.1, from coordinate 286,395,039 downwards.
CGGTGCTAAAATGTAGAGATTAATATGCTCTTTAAAATGGCATAGGGTTGCCTGGTCAAAGCCGTCAAGTTTCAGAGGTTGCCACGAAAATAGGGGACGTATTTTACGATTTATTTACCCAAGTAAAAAATGATTTACCCAAATGTAAAGATGAAACCGGTGCTAAAATGTAGAGATTAATATGTTCTTTAAAATGGCATAAGGTTGCCTGGTCAAAACCGTCAAGACCCGGAGGTTGCCTCGAAAATAGGTCAAATCTGTCAAGGAAAGCAGTCAACCACAAAAAAATTGGCGAGTTTTGAAGATTTCTTAACGAAGTGTAAAAAAATACGAATAGCATTAACAAAGAAAATGAATAAGGATGAAATTATATGAAATCTTTAAAATGGCATAGGGTTGCCTGGTCAAAACCGTCACGTTTCAGCGTAGCTGGTTCCAGAATGTACAGCGTAGGAGTTATTTCAAAATGGCATATGTTTGCCAGGTAAAATTCGTAAAGAAATAGCGGTCAGTCTCCAAAAAGCTAACGGATATTAAAGGTGTTTAGCACAAAGTGAAACACACATGAAGACTATTTAAAAAAGGTTAAATACGAAATGATTAATATTTAAAAGATGAAATTGCGAGCTAAATGTAGAATATACAACACTTTTCAATTTGCTTACGATTGTGCTTCAAACCTGTCAAGGTAGAGCGGACAGCTTAGAAAAGGAAGCGAATTCCAGTATTCGTTTATTTTATTTGTTTAATGATATAAGAGATTTTAAAGCATAAAGAAAATTAAATTATTATGCGTGACCATTCTTTTTCTAATCTGTATAAAACTAATTTCAGCTCAAGAGCTCGTTTTTTTCCCCATTTTTCAATACTTAAAATATTCAAATTGTGTCAAAGTATTGAGAAGATAAATTCCCTGAAGAAATGTATGCGGCTGCTTTGTAGAATTTTATACGAATATTTTGGTTTGTGCCGATTTTGTTATAATAAAAATTTGTCAATTTTAGAAAATTTTCTCAATTAATTTTTTTATATCTAATTAAAAATAATCAATAATGCTTTCTGAAAATTAATTATGGGTACAAATAAAGCGAAAAACATTTTTAAAAAATTGATAAATTTTTCGCGTTTCTTAATAACCATGACTTAATTTATGAAATTGAAATTAGTAAATCTTGCTGCAAATCTGAAATAAGAGGTTTTTTTTTCATTTTATTTAATTATTTATTGTGTATACTAACAGAATTTTTTATTATGAGTTTCTTGGGCATTATTAACTTCATTTCTGTTAACTTTTGCGGGCGTATTTTCTTATCTGTATCGCATGCTTCATTTTTAATTTTTACTATTAATTCGTTGTTTTTATGGGAAATTTTAGAACAGTTTCATTACAGCTTATTTATTTATTTTTTCTTTTTTTAAATACTTTTTATATTTTTTCTTCACATTGTATAAAAAACCCTTCAAAATTAGCTTTTTTTTTTTTTTTTCGAGACAACCACTATTTCTCGAGATTTTTACCTGGTAACCCTATGATACTCTAAAGAGAATATTATTCTCTATATTTTATAAACGGTTTCATTTTTAAATATGTTAGGGTAAAAAGACCGCTAAAATTCGCCCTCACCACACACACACGCACACACTTTTCGTGGTAACTTCTTTTCTTGGCAGTTTTGACCAGGCAACCCTATGCCATTTTAAAGAGCATATTAATCTCTACATTTTAGCACCGGTTTCATCTTCATACCTTTTGGGGTTCGAAAATCGTTTAAATTGTGACCGGAAGTGAGGTTGTTTCTCTTAAACTTGACGGCTTTGACCAGGCAACCCTATCAGATTTTCATTGTAACAATGAATTCTATCTATAGAAAAAAAATTAGCTTCATACCTTCTCAAGACAATTTTTTGCAGCCGCCGCTTGGACTATTATGGTTTCACTGCAAAGTATGTTAGCCAAAAGAGCCAAATGAAAGTTTTTTTGTTTCTGCTGTTAAATCAGTTAGAATTTTTGAATTTAGGAGTGACCGTTACAAATTACAACAATAAATTTGGCTTAATTTTTATGAGCTAACAAAGACGGTTAGCAAGTGCACTCATAAAAGTAATTTTCATAGCCATTGCGAATTGCGACATCAAGTCTGAAAAATAAAACATTTAGATTATATCTAACCGCAATTGATCTCCTTATATGGTCAGAAAGAATATTTAATAGCCTTTTTGGAGTTAAACAAAATAAATTATAACGGAAACCGTTTAATGTATTTTAATAGCTAGAAACATAAATAGATTTATTGCGAATTGCAAGGAAATAAAAACGATTCTTTTCGGGGAATATGAAATTAAATTGCATTTTTGATCCCTCATATATAAATTGCATTATTTTAAAAAAGAGATCAATGAATTTATTATAGATACCCTTCTTAACATTAATAAAAGTTATATATTTTAATTTATAATTATATATTTAATAATTTTGAATAAATTTAGTGTATTTTAAGGATATGTGAGTAACACGCTCACACTACTGTCGGTACATTAAAGTACTGTTAGATTTAAGAGGATGTAAAATCAAATGCATAGGAGATAGTCCAAAGTATTCATAAGAATCGAACGCCCCTTTAATATCCTACTATGGCATCAGACGCTACATGAAGTCGTTTGTTTCAAGAAAAGAGTCTATAATGCGATTTTACTGTATATAATTGATATTTTACATGACTTTAACCTTTGTTATGATCAATTTATATATTCTCTCAAATAGCTATCACCAATCTTGAAAAAATAAGAAGGTAATTTGACAAGTAACATTCGTTTCGCTGTAAATAAATAATCCGGTGTATCACTCACACGACTTTCTCTTACCCTGGAATTTAATACTATAAATACAGGTTGGTGATTAAGAGGTAAGATAACGAGTACTGTTATGTAAACCCATGTTAAACAATTCAAATTAGGCTTCGGAAGAGTTTTATATGATAATTAGTTCTGTGTGAGGGGGTTGCCGCCCCCCTCAACCCATTTCATTAATGCACCTACATTCATATAGAATTTAATTCGGTTATTAAAAAGTAATTCTGTTTTTAAAAAATAATAATTATTTTAAAAAATTATCTTTTATGATAATGCAGACGATTTCCATATTAGAGAAGAAGTATAATACTAAGTTTATAAAAAAAAAAAAAAAGTTGAATTTATTCTCAATATTACATTTTTTTTTTTTTTTTTTTATGAAAAAAATCGATAAATTTATTTTAAATTATCGCAGATCGATGGTTCAGCCATTCGTTTTAAAGGTATTGGCGATCTCTTTTGAAAAATACCCACCATGAAAATTTACTCCCCTCGAGGGGGACTTCCCCCCCCAGGGGGGGAGGCGAGGCTCCTACATACACGAATTTTTTTCCCAGTTAACTATCTCTATTACAAAAAATATATATTCGTTTCATTTGGTTTAGTGCAGTCTATAGATGTTAAACTCTACTTACCTGCAATTTCCCCCATAGACGTAATGTATTTGAATACTTTTGAGTGTTCCTGTCCACAAACCCTTTGCTTCATCTGAACGAAAAGCTTACTGTAGCAACCCTATATGATACACATTTAGAATACTGAGTTTAGAATTTCTGCTACTATTTCTTCTTGAGATATGCTGATAACAGGCACACAGTCCATTCGCGAAAAACATGATTTTCGTATTCAGGGGACCTCAGAACATGTAAATATAACAAAAACTCACGTTCGAAAATTTAACCCTAAAACACTCGACCGTATGGGTAAGAGAAAAACACTCTCTAGATAACTTTTTTTTTTTCTTTTGCATATGTAAGGTACGCCTCTATTTTTCAACACAATCACCATGAACAATCAACTACTTGTTATGGAGTTTTACTAATTTGTCTACCTTTCTGCATAAAAATCAGACACCTACAAATTTAACCAATCTCGCTGTTTTGATTTCCTCATCATCAGAGTTGTGCTCTTAGCCACTTCTTCATGTAAATGCATAATTACCAACTTTTATGCTTTTTGGCTACCGAAAAATCTTGACCCGTTAGCGCTCAGTGTCCTCATTTGATTACAGCTAATAAAATGGCACATACATTTTTTGTGGTTTTTTGGAATGATTTCTGCTTTTTAGTGACAGTTTATAGCGTCACTCTAAAGGACCTCTGAAAGTTTTATGGCCTACTATTAATTATTATTTCATAATTTGTATAATCATTTTAGGATTTTTCATTCGTCGCACCTATATTTGCTTTTTGTACAGGTATACTAATTTAAATCAAGTTGAATAATAATATATATTATAATACTTTACTTTCGAGATATTTGTCAACATATAATAGGAAATTAATCTGTTATCTCAAAGTTTTTCTATCTCGAAATTTTTTCGCTGGAACACTAAACGTCAATAAATGAGGATAGGCTTTAAATTTAAAACTATCAGAAGAATGGTTTAAGTTAATATATTTTACTGTCAGTTGTCTATGTTAATTTAGAAGTGAAATAATCAGCTAATGATTGCAAAATTAATTCGGGCGTTAACAAGTTAATAAAAAAATTTATTTTATTTAGTCAGTGAAAACTGTTTAAAATACATACAAAAAAATTCTATTAAAATTTTACTACTTGTTCAACTATCTGAATCAACAAATTATAATCAGAAAGAGCCAAATCTGATCTATAGGGGAGAGGATTAAAAACGTCCCATATGAATTGGGGCAAAAAATCTTATGTTCGTCAGTCACTGTAATGACGAGCATTGTCGTGAAAGAACGCAGTCACAAATGGTAGCAGAACGTGTACAAAAAAATATTATTACTCGGCGTACCTCACATTTGGCAAGATTTTCAGCAGCAGCTAACAGTGACAGGTAGTACGATGCTCACTAGGATAGCTGGAATTTTACTAAAGCACAGAATGCTTATGCTTTATGCAGAAACTTTTACGATCCACTACCACCATAATGTCGATTAATTTTCGAATCATTCTCGTATGTAAAGATGATAAAAAATAAATACACCTTTTTCTTTTTTAACACATTCCAACAAGGTTGAAAAGTGTTAAAGACTTCGATTTGTCTGTCTGTCCGAGCTCTAACTCCCGTAAATATTCATAGAAATACTTGAAACTGATATATGTTATTCCACTTCACTATCGGATGTTTCCTATTGAAAATGGAGTGAATACCACTACTGGTTTGTGTACAGGGACACCCGAAATTATTCCAAAGCATTGTGTTCTATAAGAGCTATCTCTATAAACCATATTTTAATACTTTTACTGTACACAACTCTTAATGAAATTGAAATATGCTATTCAAGTTCACTATCGGATGTTCCCTATTGAGAATGAAATACATACCTCAACTGGTTTGTGTACATGGTCACCCGAAAATATTTCAAAGCATTGTGTTCTATGAGAAGTATTTCTATAAACCATATTTTAATACCTTTACTGTACACAAATCTTAATGAAATTTAAATATGTTGTAAAAGTTCACTATCGAATGTTTCTTAAATAAAATGGAATACATACCACCACTGGTTTGTGTACAGGGACACTCAAAAGTATTCCAAAGTATTGCGTTCTATGAGAGGTATTTCTAAAAACCAAATTTCAATAACTTTACTTTGTACAAAGCTTAATAAAATTGAAATATGTTATTCGTATGCACAAAAGAGTGCTTTCTATAGAGTATAGTACAATTAGCATTAGATTTGCAGGACCACACAAAAATATTCATTTACATTAAGAACTATTAAGAAAAATTTGCTGGAATTGCACTTTCGTTTACATTAAGCGTTTTTAAAACTTTTTAATAATTTTTAAGTATGAATATGATTTAAATATGTGTATCTACCTGTCATTGCATCTGTCTGCCTGTCTGTCCGCGCTCTAACTCCCGTAAATATTTATGGAATTTCTTGAAACTGATATATGTTATTCATGTTCACTATCGGATGATCCCTATTGAAAATGGAGTAAATACCACTAATGGTTTGTATACAGGAATACCCGAAAATATTCCAAAGCATTGTGTTTATGAGAGCTATATCTATAAATCATATTTTAATACCTTTACTCTACACAAATCTTAATGAAATTTAAATATGTTATTCCAGTTTACTATGAGATGTTTCCTATGTGAAATGAAGTAAATACCACCACTGGTTTGTGCACAGGGACATTCGAAAATATTCTAAATCTTTGCGTACAATGAAAGGTATTTCTATAAACCAAATTTTAATAACTTTACTTTGTACAAAGCTTCATGAATTTGAAATACGTTAATCATATGCACAAAATAGTGCTTTCTATAGAATATTGTACGATTAGCATTAGAATTTAAAGGGACACACAAAAAAATTATGTTACATTAAGAGCTGTTGTGTGAATATGATTTCAATTTATGTATCTGTCTGTCTCCCGCCCCAGGATCCGTAAATAGTTTCAGAAGTTTTAAAAAAACATTTATATCAATCAAGTTCACTATGGAATATTCCCTATTTAAAATAACATTAATAAGTCCTGTACAACTAGTTCGTATACAGGGATAACCAATGCATTGCGTTTTAGAACAGACAGTTAAATAAATCGCTTTAAATATCTTTCCAGGGTAAAAATTATAAAAAAGTGACATTTATTGTTAATATGCTAGACTAATGTTTTACATAGGATATTATACAGTTAACCTTCAGATTTACAGGGCTACATTAGAATATTCAGATACTTTAAGGGCTACAATTAGAATCTCAGGGCTGCATTTTCTTTTGCGTTAAACATTTTTAACACTTTAAAATGATGTTTAAGAGTGATTATGAATTCAATTCGTCAATTTGATTGTTTTTTCGTCCTTCTGTCTGTCCATTGTGTGACAACGTAGGCAAAGAACTCTGAAAGTAATACGATACAACAAGTACGTGCAGTTGAAAAGTGTGAATAATTAATGTGCAACGTTTGGTTTTTCGTTCTTGTTTAATTTAATATAAACATATTTAAAAAAAAAAAAGTTTGTAAACGACGATTTTTGCTTGTGAAAAATCTTGGATCAAAAGCTTTATTTGAAATATATATCTTTATATATATATTTCTTTTGTGCGTGTGTATGTCACTGAACTCCTCCTAAACGGCTGGACCGAGTTTAATGAAATTTTTTGTGTGTCTTCAGGTGGATTCGAGAATGGTTTAGATTTACAAATGAAAGCTGTAACTTAATTAGTTCTTTCTTAATTAATTTTTAACCAACTCTTTCAACAACTTTTCCACCTAGATGGCGTGAGTTGTCCCTAAACACGATGTTAGAATTTATTTAATGTTGAAATGAAAAATGAATTTTTAACCGTATCTTACGAAGTGTTTAAAATATTTTTTCAAAGTTAATATTTTTAGAATCGTAACCGTATCTTACGAAGTGATTCAAATATTTTTTCAAAGTTAATATTTTTAGAATCGTAAACCCGATGTCAGAATTTATTTAATGTTCAAATGAAAAATGAATTTTTAACCGTAAGTGTTTAAAATATTTTTTTCAAAGTTAATATTTTTAGCCTGAGGATTAAAATGGTATATTCTTTTAAAAAATTCGTCAATATCCGACGAAGTTACTTTATGTTAAAATGAAAATTGATTTTTTAGGCCATTAGTATTTGTGCAGATGGAAAATGTACTAAAAGTTTTCCGAAAAATTTCACTAACGATACGATCACAAATGTTGACGGATATCCAATATATCGTCGAAGAAATCCCGATAATGGCGGAAAATCTTATCATCTATGGCGGTCATCTATGTCAACAACATAGGCATTGACATTGATAACCGTTGGGTGCTCCCATATTCGCCTCTGCTGAGCAAAACATTCAATGCTCATATTAATGTTCAGTTCTGCAGTTCAGTGAAGAGCATCAAATACATTTGCAAGTATGTGAATAAAGGCAGTGATATGGCTGTATTTCGAGTTCAAAATACCAATTTGAAAGCTCCTCCGGTGAATAACAACGATGAAATAACACTTTACCAAATTGGCCGGTACATCAGCTCCAATGAAGCTGTTTGGCGTATCTTTGGTTCCCCAATTCATGAACGGGATCCAGCAGTTCTTCATTTAGCCGTCCATCTTGAAAATGGCCAGCGCGTATATTTCACAAGCGACTCCTAATTGAAATATTACATCAAGATGTAATTAGTGTTTGAAGAGTTTTGAAGTGTGCATAAAAAACTATACATTTTGCAAATTTAGTGCGGAATTGGAGTGAGTATTTTATATAATTTTCTATCAAATTTACACGCGCGTTGATTAACAACCACCCTAACCTACAAATTTATTTGTGTAGCTAATTTATTATATTTTATTTATTTATTTTTTGAACGGAACACCTTTAATATCGGAACCCTTTGGCAAAATTTGAAATTTGGCACCGAAGTAGCTCGGACGCTCTCGCCAAGATCTTTAGTTCCACAATTGAGATAGCCATTTCAATTCATCGCAAAAATGGCTTAAAATATTTAAAGTTACCAAAGGGGTCCCATACTTTTGTGCGTGTGCATGTCACTGATATTTTATTTATTTATTTTTTGTATGGAAAATTTGGCACCGAGGTAGCTCGGACGCTTCTCGCCAAGATCTTTAGTTTCACAATTGAGATAGCCATTTCAATTCATCGCAAAAAAGGCTTAAAATATTTTAAGTCACCAATGGTCTTATACTTTTGTGCGTGTGTATGTCACTGATATTTTAGTTATTTATTTTTTGTATGGAACACCTTTGGCAAAATTTGAAATTTGGCACCGAAAGAGCTCGGACGCTTCTCGCCAAGATCTTTAGTTCCACAATTGCAATAACCATTTAATGCCATCACTAAATTGACAAATTTAAAAGGCATCAAGGGGCTTCTATGCTGAAGTTATGTTATACCATTTCAATTCATCGCAAAAATGGCTTAAAATATTTAAAGTCACCAAAGGGGTCCCAATTTGTGGCTTAGATTTAGAAAATCCGTGCTTTTCTCACGGCCAATTATATGTTGCGTGTTCCAGGGTTGGAAAACCTTCGAATTTGTTTGTGTATATTCCTCAAGGATTAACCAAAAATATTGTACATCCAATGGCATTACGATAAATTAAGTTTTTGTAGATTAAAAAAATATACCTGTTATAAAATAAATTGTTTCAACTTTTTCACCTTTAATTAAAACGAATTTAAGTTTTTATTTAATACGAACTCTACTTTACACTTCGCTCATACTATACACATACTCACATGCATCGATTGATTGAATTGTGATAAATGTACATGTAATGATGTTAGATATTGTAATAACTTTTTGATAAAAAATTTCATCAAATCGGTCCAGATTGTTACAGCTTATTCAGAAAAGACGGAATTTTCATGTGAAATTTGTTGCTATCAGAGATTCTCTCATAAATTGAAATATTTGCCGTATGAAATAAAATTTTGTGCTGTTCGACATTCAGCGGAGGTTTTAAATAACAAGTATCAAGTAGAAAGTAGCAAGTAGCAAGAAGCAAGTAGCGAAAGTTTCGGTAATTATGTCTCTTACGTTATAATCGGAATTCACAGTCACCGTTCACAGCGCTCCATACCTGTTTCACTTATATACTACATCCTTACACACTTACAATAAGTTAGTTATTTTTTTCTAGCAAATTATTCTCTAGAAATAATTTATATGACAAAACAACGTTTGTCGGGTCAGCTAGTCTTTATACATATATTTCTTTTGTGCGTGTGTATGTCACTGAACTCCTCCTAAACGGCTGGACTGAGTTTAATGAAATTTTTTGTGTGTCTTCAGGTGGATTCGAGAATGGTTTAGATTTACAAATGAAAGTTGTAACTTAATTAGTTCTTTCTTAATTAATTTTTAACCAACTCTTTCAACAACTTTTCCACCTAGATGGCGTGAGTTGTCGTAAACACGATGTCAGAATTTATTTAATGTTGAAATATAAAATGAATTTTTAACCGTATCGTACGAAGTGTTTAAAATATTTTTTCAAAGTTAATATTTTAGAATCGTAAACACGATGTCAGAATTTATTTAATGTTGAAATGAAAAATGAATTTTTAACCGTAAGTGTTTAAAATATTTTTTCAACGTTAATATTGTTAAAATGTTAAATTTAGTTAAAATGGTATATTCTTTTGAAAAATTCGTCAATATCCGACTGAGTTATTTTATGTTAAAATGAAAAATGAATTTTTAGGCCATTATTATTTGTGCAGATGGAAAATGTACTAAAAGTTTCCGAAAAATTTCAAGATCACAAATGTTGACGGATATCCAATATATCGTCGAAGAAATCCCGATAATGGCGGACAATCTTATCATCTATGGCGGTCATCTATGTCAACAACATAGATATTGACATTGATAACCGTTGGGTGGTCCCATATTCGCCTCTGCTGAGCAAAACATTCAATGCTCATATTAATAGCAAGAAATTCAAACTTCTTCACACACCATAAATTTTAAATCAGCACAACCGGTTTCGAAAGGACGTAGCCTTTCTTCATCAGGTGCAAACACGTGCAACTGCCTTGGAGGCAAAAGCAAGACTGAAAGATGGACAAAATCCAGAGGGGGAGGAGCAACACAAACAACCAATAGGAAGCAACATGCAGGACAGGACCAATCAGAGAGGAACACACGTACACACACACCACAAAATGAGGAGGGAGGAAAGGAGTAAACAATTATTATTTTTTTTTTTCAATAATATTAAACTAATAAGTAAATTTAATAAAATTTATCCATTAATTATTATTTTTTTTTATTTAAATTAGAATTATTTTATTATAACTAATATGATGTTATTTTTATTGGATTTTATTTATAAATTCCAATTCCCTTCAACCAAATCCCCTGTTCCTGAGCTTCAAAAATGGGGTATCTATAATGCCCCTTGTAATAACTGTTATTTATCTTATATTGGTCAAACTAAAAGAAATCTTGAATGTCGTTTACGTGAACATTCTCGGTATGTTGTTAATCAAGAAATTTCTAAATCTTCTATTGCGAAGCACAGTTGGGAATTTGATCATAGTTTTAATTTTAAGAGTGCCAAAATTATCTTTCATGCCAAACGCGTTTCCGAACTGGATTTTTTAGAAAATTTAGCTATTTACCTTAATCGTGATAAAATTGTCAATGAAAAATCTGATTCCACTTTGCTGTCTACAGCCTGGAAAAATTTGTTTAATTCAATTAATTAATTTCCTTCATTATGTTTATAACATCATATTAGTTATAATAAAATAATTCTAATTTAAATAAAAATAATAATAATTAATGGATAAATTTTATTAAATTTATTTATTAGTTTAATATTATTGAAAATAATAATAATAATTGTTTACTCCTTTCCTCCCTCCTCATTTTGTGGTGTGTGTGTACGTGTGTTCCTCTCTGATTGGTCCTGTCCTGCATGTTGCTTCCTATTGGTTGTTTGTGTTGCTCCTCCCTCTCTGGATTTTGTCCTGCTTTCAGTCTTGCTTTTGCCTCCAAGGCAGTTGCACGTGTTTGCACCTGATGAAGAAAGGCTACGTCCTTTCGAAACCGGTTGTGCTGATTTAAAATTTATGGTGTGTGAAGAAGTTTGAATTTCTTGCTATTGTCTGTACGCCAGTTTTTTTAATTTATTTTTGGTGCTCATATTAATGTTCAGTTCTGCAGTTCAGTGAAGAGCATCAAATACATTTGCAAGTATGTGAATAAAGGCAGTGATATGGCTGTATTTCGAGTTGAAAATACCAATGTGAATGCTCCTCCGGTGAATAACAACGATGAAATAACACTTTACCAAATTGGCGGGTACGTCAGCTCCAATGAAGCTGTTTGGCGTATCTTTGGTTTCCCAATTCATGAACGGGATCCAGCAGTTCTTCATTTAGCCGTCCATCTTGAAAATGGCCAGCGCGTATATTTCACGAGCGAGACAGCGATTGATCGTGCTATAAATCCACCAAAAACTACACTCACCGAATTTTTTGAATTGTGTAATCGTGCGGATGCTTTTGGTACTTTTGCACGGACATTACTCTATTCAGAAGTACCACGCTATTTCACATGGGCTCCAACAAAAAAATGGATGCCCCGCAAGCAAGGCACGCCGATTGATGCATGTCCCGGTTTATTCAAATCAAACACCTTGGGACGAGTATTTACAATCAATCCAAGGCAGACTGAGTGCTTTTATCTTCGACTGTTATTGGTTAATGTCATCGGCCCTTTGTCATTTCAAGATTTACGTAAAGTGAATGAACAACAGTATCCAACGTATAAAGATGCATGCCTTGCACTCGGCTTGCTGGAAGACGACAACCAGTGGGAGTTTATGCTTGCTGAAGTAGGACTGAACTGTACAGCAAAACAAATTCGTCTACTATTCGCTATAGTGTTGACTACATATTTCCCGGTCCGAGCAGAGACATTATAGGATAATCACAAAGATTCAATGACTGATGATTTATTGCATCAACATCGTTCACGGTGCAACGATCTAACGATAGTATTCAGTGACGCTATGTACAATGAAGCATTGATTGCTATTGAAGATCTTTGCATTATCATTGCCAACTTACCACTCAGTCATTTCGGTATGCATTCAACAAATCGAAATGCATCTGATTTAATAAGCACTGAATTGAATCGTGAACTACAATACAATACTGTAGAAATTGCAGCGATTGTTGCTCGCAATGTCCTACTAATGAATGAAGAACAAAGAACCATTTACGACCGCATCATGCTCGCAGTTTTGGCAGGACAAGGTGGATTCTTTTTTTTTTTTTTTTTTTGGGGGGTGCACCAGGTGGAACTGGCAAAACATTCCTTATTTCGCTAATTCTCGCCGAAATACGATCAAATAATGGCATCGCATTGGCTGTTGCATCATCTGGCATTGCGGCAACTTTATTGGATGGAGGCAGAACAGCTCATTCATTATTTAAACTGCCACTAAATATTCAAAATAACCCAGACGCAGTGTGCAACATAAAAAAACAATCGTCCATGGCCACAGTGCTGAAATATTGTAAAATTCTTATCTGGGATGAATGCACTATGGCACACAAACATTCGATTGAGGCGTCGAACAGGACATTGAAAGATATAAAAAACAACGACAAACTATTTGGCGGCACTCTGTTACTCTTTTCAGGTGATTTCAGACAAGCACTTCCCGTTATACCGCGTTCAACATACGCTGATGAGATCAACGCGTGCTTAAAATTATCGTCATTGTGGCGTAATGTTGAAAAAGTACAACTGAAAGTAAATTTGTGCGTTCAAAAGCTTCAAGATCCATCCGCTGAAACATTCTCAAAACAATTGTTAGATATCTGCGATGGAAAAGTTACTACAGATGAAACTGGATGCATAAAATTACCGACCGATTTCTGCACAATCATTGATTCTCAAGATGCTCTTATTGACCAGATATTTCCCGATGTACACAGACGATACACAAATCATGAGTGGCTGGCAGAAAGAGCAATTTTAGCAGCAAAAAATGTGGACGCCAACGAATTGAATCTCAAGATATAACATTTGTTACCAGGAGACTTGGTGTCATACAAATCTAATGATACAGTTTGCGATGCCACCGAAGCTGTAAATTATCCAACAAAGTTTTTAAACTCATTGGATTTACCAGGCATGCCACCGCATATTTTACAACTGAAGGTTGGATCTTCGGTGATTTTGCTTCGTAATTTGAACCCACAACGGTTGTGCAACGGCACGCGATTAGTCATAAAAAAATTAATGAAAAATGTTATCGAAGCCATCATTTTAAATGACAAATTCCGAGGTGAAAATATATTACTACTGCGAATTCCTATTATACCCACAGATGTGCCAATTCAATTTAAACGCCCTCAATTTCCAATTAGATTGGCATTTGCGATGACTATCAATAAGTCTCAGGGCCAAACGATGTCTGTCTGTGGCTTAGATTTGAGCACATCATGTTTTTCACACGGACAATTATACGTGGCTCTCGAGTGGGCAAACCATCCAGTTTGTTTGTATTGGCGAAAGATGGGATAACAAAAAATATTGTATACTCTGTTGCATTAAGGGATTGATATTGTTTTTTAGTAATATTGTTATAAGTAGCGATATGTATATAATTTTAAAGAATCAATTTTAATAAATTAAAAAAATAAATGATTGGTGTTTTGTTATTTTTATATTCTTTCACCGTTCACAGCGCTCCATACATCTTCCACTTATATACTACACCCTTACACACTTATAATAAGTTAGTTATTTTTTTCTAGCAAAATATTCTCTAGAAATAATTTATATGACAAAACAACGTTTGTCGGGTCAGCTAGTATATATATATTTATTAATTTATTAGCAGTAATTACATCACCCATTTTCTCCCCAAAACACAGCTGCGTTTTATCATTTAAATGGCAATCGCAGATAGACAGTTTTTAACACTTTCCAACAAGGTTGAAAAGTGTTAATGACTTCGGTTCATCTGTCTGTCCGTCTGTCTGCGCTCTAACTCCCGTAAATATTTATGGAATTTCTTGAAACTGATATATGTTATTCAGGATCACTATCGGATGTTCCCTATTGAAAATGCAATTTATACCTCCACTGGTTTGTGTACAGGAACCCCCGAAAATATTACAAAGCACTGTGTTCTATGAGAGGCATTTCTATAAACCATATTTTCATACTCTTACTGTTTACAAATCTTAATGAAATTGAAATATGTTATTCAAGTTCACTATCGGATGTTTCCTGTGTACAATGGGGTTTATACCTCTACTGGTTTGGGTACAGGGACCCCGAAAATATTTCAAATCATTGTGTTCTATGAGAGGCATTTATATAAACCATATTTTCATACCCTTACTGTACGAAAATCTTAATGAAATTGAAATATGGTATACAAATTTAATATTGACTTTTCCCTGTTGAAAATGGAGTTTATACCTCTACCGGTTTGTGTACAGGGACCCCCCTAAACCATTTCAAAGCATTGTGTTCTATGAGAGGCATTTCTATAAACCACATTTTCATACCTTACTGTTCACAAATCCTAAGGAAATTGAAATATGTTATTCAAGTTCACTATCGGATTATTCCTGCATAAAATGGAGTAAATACCACCACTGGTTTTTGTGCAGGGACACACAAAAGTATTTCAAAGCATTGTGTTCTATGAGAGGCATTTCTATAAACCATATTTTCATACCCTTACTGTACAAAAATCTTAAAGAAATTGCAATATGTTATACACGTTCACTATCGGATGTTCCGTGTTGAAAATGGAGTTTATACCTCTACCGGTTTGTGTACAGGGACCCCCGAAAATATTTCAAAGCATTGTGTTCTATGAGAGGCATTTCTATAAACCATATTTTCATACCCTTACTGTACACAAATCTTAATGAAATTGAAATATGTTATTCAAGTTCACTATCGGATGTTTCCTGTATAAAATGGGTAAATACCCCTACTGATTCAAAAGAAAATGCTTTGCATAGAATATAGCATGATTAGCATTAGATTTGCAGGGTGACACAAAAATATTCAGTTATATAAAGAGCTATTAATAAACATTTGCTAAATTTGTACTTTCATTTACATTAATCGTTTTTAACGCTTTCTAACATTTTTAACCCTTCCCAACAAGGTTGAAAAGTGTTAATGACTTCGGTTTTTCTGTTTGTCTGTCTGTTTGTCTGTCCGCGCTCTAACTCCCGTAAATATTTGTGGAATTTCTTGAAACTGATATATGTTATTCAAGCTCACTATCGGTTGTTCCCTATTGAAAATGGAGTTTATACCTTTACTGGTTTGTATACAGGGACACCCGAAATTATTTCAAAGCATTGTGTTCTATGAGAGGTATTTCTATAAATCATATTTTCATACCTTTACTGTACACATATCTTAATGAAATTGAAATATATTATTCCAGTTCACTATTGGATGTTTCCTGTATAAAATGGATTAAATACCTTCACTGGTTTGCATACGAAATTTTTTCAAAGCGCGCACACTGGGACACACGAAATTTTTTTCAAAGCGCGTTCGAGTGAGGTATTAATATGAACTAAATTTTAATTCCTTTATTTTACGCAAATTTTAATGAAAATGAAATATGTTACTCAAGTTCAGTATCGGATGATTTTTATAGAAAAGTGAGTAAATACTACCACTGGTCTGTATACAAGGACACTCAAAAGTATTCCAAAGCATTGTGTTCTATGAGAGATATTTTTATAAATCAAATTTTAATAACTTTACTTTCCACGAAATTTTAGGAAATTTAAATATGTTATTTATATGCACAAAAGAATGCTTTACATAGAATATAGCATGATCAGCATTAGATTTCCAGGGTGACACAAAATATTCTGTTATATTAAGACCTTTTAATAAAAATTATCTAGAATTTTACTTTCGCTTACATTAAGCGTTTTTAACACTTTCTAACATTTTTATAAGTGTGATAATATGATATCAATTTGTGTATTTGTCCGTCTGTCCGTCTGCCCGCGCTCTAAAACTCGTAAATATTTATGGAATTTTTTGAAACTGATATATGTTATTCAAGTTCACTATCGGATGTTTCCTATTGAATATGGAGTTTATACCTCTACTGGTTTGTGTACAGAGACACCCGAAAGTATTTCAAAGAATTGTGTTATATGAGAGGTATTTCTATAAACCATATTTTCAAACCTTTACTGTATAATATCTTCATGAAATTGAAATATGTTATTCAAGTTCACTATTCGATGTTTCCTATATAAAACAGATTACATACCACCCCTAGTTTATGTACAGGGACACTCAAAAGTACTCCAAAGCTTTGCGTTCTTTGTGAGATATTTCTATAAATCAAATTGTAATAACTTTACTTTCCACGAAGTTTTAGGAAATTGAAATATGTTATTTATATGCACAAAGGAATGCTTTGCATAGAATATAGCATGGTTATCATTAGATTTACAGGGCGACTCAAAAATATTCAGTTATATTAAGAGCTATTAATAAAAAATTGCTAGAATTGTATTTTCGTTTACATTAAGCGTTTTTCACACTTTCTATTATTTTTTTAGTGTGAATATAATTTCAATTTGTGTAACTGTCTGACTGTTCTGTCCGTTTGTCTGTCTCTCTGTCTGTTTTTCTGCGCTCTAATTCCTGTAAATATTTATGGAATTTCTTTGAACCGATATATTTTATTCAAGTTCACTATCGGATGTTCCATATTGAAAATGGAATGAATACCTCTTCTGGTTTGTTTACAGGGATACCCAAAATTATTCGAAAGCATTGTGTTCTATGAGAGGAGTTTTTATAAACCCTATTTTAATATCTTTAATGTATAGAAACTTTAATGAAATTTAAATAGTGTATTCAATTCCCTATAGGGTGTTTCCTATGTAAAATAGAGTACATTTCTAACTGGTAGGTAAAGAGTATGAAAAGTTATTCGATACAACAATTGCGTACAGTTGGAAAGTGTTACTAATCAATGCGTACTGCATGATTTTTCTTTCTTGTTTGATTTATTTATTTATTTATTTTTTTTTCCTCATGCAACGATGGATTAAAATTTGAATCTAAATATTCACTTTTACATTTTTTTATCCTTTAGTTAAAAGAAAAAAAATATTCTAGCATAAAATATCGGTGTAAGAATGCTTCGACAATTTCGTGGGTTAAGGAAAAGGTGCATTTAAAAGTATTTTGAGAAAGTAGACAGTTTGGGTTTAAATAATAATAATAATAATAATAAACAAAAAAAGAAATTGGTTTCCTTGAGAATCAAATACTCGATTTATATACGTTGCTAAATCTTTTTTTTTTTTTTTTTTTTTTTTTTCACTTTTTACTTAATCGCTTTTGCAATTTTTTTCCATATAATTTATAACTGGAATATGTTAATAAAAAAAATTTTTAATGATTATATATACTGTTGCAATGTATTTCACTTAAATTTTACTTTCTCAACAAACTAATATGAAAAGCGTTCTTTTGCTGGTAAATTTCACAGTTTTTTCGGTCCCCCCCCCCTTTTTTTTTAATGTATTGTATAAATTAATCTTCCTTTAACAAAAAAAAAAAAAAAAATGTAAATTGATGTATACATAATTAATATTTTTACTTTTCTATCCAAAATATTTTTTGTGATAGTTGAGAAAAGAGAGAGAAAAAACACATTGTTACATGAAAATACTTTGATAAGAGAGATGATAGAACCAATTACTTATCTTGTCACTTTATAAGAGGTACACATTTCCTAACAGTAAAAAGAAAAAAAAAAAAAAAAAAGCTATATTTTTCAATAGAAAATAATATCTGTATTTTTTATCGATAGCTGTAAACTGACAAATAGATACTTGCTAGTTAGTTAAGAGTTTCGAGTACTAATTTTTTTTCCAAGGCTGGTTACAATGTATGATTTTTTTTTTTTTTTTTTAAATGTCGTCCTACATTATTTAATAATTTATAGCATGTCTGTTTCTTTTATAAATAGATTTATGTAGGACATTAAGTTGGACATTAGACAATTAATCTTTATATTTTTCTTTATAGTATAAATTTTTCAGCTAGCTCTAGATGTTTTTTATGTTTAACTTTATGTAAGACAGACAACTGTCAATTGCCCGAGAGTTATGAAGTATGAAGAATGCAAAATAAAAACACAAATTTTTTAGCATTTAATATTTTTCTGATACAAAATACATATATAAATAAATGCGCTCTACAGCTCTGCTTATGTTCACTAACTTATAAGATTTTACATTAACAAATAATAAAAATATAATCCAACTCTAAATATTTATTCTAAAGTATAATATTTATACACCCACATGCAGCGGAAAATTGAAATTTTGAAAAATATCGATGGTGTAGCTATCTTTTTTCATCCAGCTAAAATGCATGAAAGATTATTTCATTCAATTTATCAAAAGAGTAAAAAACACGCACATTAAATTTTCTCGAGTTTTTTTTTATCTTTGAAATATCAATAGAATTTTCTAGTTAATTTATTTCGTGCCTGTAGCATACGGCCCCAGAATTTCCTGTTACATCCGTCGAGATTGTATTATATGCAATTTGCGTGAATTTGATAAAAAAATTTACATAAACAGATCAAAAATACCTCTATTATATACTGTTAAATTTTTAACATCAGAGAATTTTTTTTAAAATAATTTTAGTTTATGAAGTTGGATATCGATGATAAATTCAAAACTTTTTTTATAATAAAGGAAAATCTTTGTCAGATTTTTTTTTTTTTTTAAGTAAATAATTATGCAACTTTTTTAAACTATTAATTCTTTAACATTTACACTATGTTTGATTTTAAAAAATTGTTAAATTAATTTCAAAAATAGTTATTAGAGACACAACTAATCATAAATATTTAAACAGAAATCATTAGAATTTTTAATTTACCAGAAATTTTTGGTTTGAAACTTATAAGGTAAAGCTAGAAGAATTCGCGCACAATTCAACAAAACGTTATAAAAAATCTAAATTTTAATCATTTGCTAAACTGATGGTGCATAGCTTTGAAATGATCCTTATTCTACGTATTTCCGTTACTATTTTGTTGTTATACTGTGATTTAGAGCAACAGTTGTAATCAAACCAAGATTATTGCTATTTTGCGCAATCTCTTCTTATAGGGTAGAAGTGATTGCACTTAATTTTAATTACAATTAAATTGTTAACAATGATAATTGCACTTAAATGACATTGGTATAAGGTTTTTGTAAACAAATATTTTTGTACTGCATGTAAGTATTTCAATTTGATAATTAAAAGAAACAGAAAATTTAAAATAAAAATAAAAAAGGATTAAAAATTTTTATTTAAAGAAAATAAATTAAAGAAGCAGATTAAAAAAACAAGACTAGATAATAAAAAGTAACATTTAATTACTAGATAATATATTTAACTTAAAATTAATAAAGTTCCTTTTCAGTTTGAATGGTTTCTTGTTTGTTGACCTAATCTGTCGTTGCCTATAATCGTTGCACTCGTTGTTATAAATGATGCAACTTTCATGCAACCACCCGCCACAAGTAAAATTTATAAACGAGTCCACGGGAAATCGTTTAATTTAAAAATATTTTGTAACACTACCATCCTATAAAAATTCCTAGAAAGAGTTTTGAAAATTTAAGCAAACATTTTTAAAAACGAGACAAAATAACCACGTTTAGTCTTAGACTGTTCAAGCAATGAACATGCACATTTAAGTGGGCACTCCGCTGTATCGATATTGTAGAACTACCTGGAGTTTCAGAGCGCCCATTGTATTTCTTCCTCTTCATCCCCCTATGTGCGTAATCTCTCCTAACGCGCAATCTCTCCTAGCTTTACCTTATATGTTAACCTGATTCAATTAAAGTAATCCTTACATATAATAAAAGAAGATATGTGTGTGTGTTTGTGTGTATGTATATGTCTGTCGCTTTAAAGGCAAACGGCTGATCGCAGAGCTATAGAATTTTGTATGGTAGGCCGTTTCGACCTCTCCTGGTGCACTTCGAATCCCGATTTCCGATATTTGTGATACTTTTTAAAATTCAGATCGGTTGTTCATCGATCATTCAGGAATATAAAATATATAAATTTCTGAAATAATCGACTCTGGAGATAGTAACGTAGATATAAAATGTCTGTCCGTCGCCTATTATCTCAGTTGGTTGGTTAAAAATGGAAATCTTCAAAGATTCAAAAAGTTTTAAAACTTCACATCAGGTGGTTATTTGCTTATCTAGTTCTAAACTTCCGTTATGCCGTTTTCGCCCATTTCGTTTAAGCCAGCCACTCGACACACCTCGCCTTTTATTGTACAGAAGCCATATTTTGAGATTACAATGCAGCAACAACTCTAGTTATATACCTGAATATTAGTTTCGAACACCAAGAAAAGCTTTATGATTTGTATCACATATTGGGAAAAAAGAATCAATATCGGGGCAATTACTGAACAGTAAGAATGTTGTAAAATCAGACAATAATTTCCGTCCATTCTATATAAGTCATATAAAGGAGACGCTTTAACGCTGTTGAAAAATGACACTGAAAAGTTCGTGTTAAGTGATGAAAATTAAACACCATTATATATGCAAAAACACGCAACAATTGTTTTGATCCGAAATAATTTAAATCTCTTATCTACTACTTGTGATATTGAATGCCACAGTCCTCTAAAATAAAGTCAAACAATAGACATTTAGAAATAAATCTTCATCTATTATTTTAAAGCAGTGAAGATTTTATTGACAGATAAAAGCATATAATAGAGGACAACCCAAAGTCAGATCCACAATTGAATTTACTATAACAAAAAGTGGTGGAGGAGAGAGAGCGATTATATAGATTTAGAAACTACATCCTTTTTGGACAATGATTTTAGTCGATGTGCGCAAGCGAGCATGACAGATTTCCCACTTGTTTTTCGCCATCGCCAGTTATGGTTTCACTGCAAAATATATTAGCCAAAAGTGCCATATGAAAGTTTCTTTGTTTCTAATGTTAAATCAATTAGAATTTTTGAATTTAGGAGTGACCGTTACAAATTACAACCATAAATTTGGCTTAATTTTTATGAGCCAACAAAGACGGTTAGCAGGTGCACTCATAAAAGTAATTATTATAGTCATTGCGACATCAAGTCTGAAAAATTAAACATTTAGATTATATCTAACCGTAATTGATCTCCTTATGTGGTCACAAAGAATATTTAATAGCCTTTTTGTAGTTAAACAAAATAAAAATAAATTATAACGGCAATCATTTAATGTATTTTAATAGCTAAAAACATATATTTATTGCAAATTGCAATGAAAACGATTCTTTTCGGGGAATGTGAAATTAAATTACATTCTAGATCCTTCATACATAAATCGCATTATTTTAAAAAGGAGATCAATGAATTTATTATCGATACCCTTCTTAACAATAATAAAAGTTATATATTTTAATTTATAATTATATATTTAATAATCTTGAATAAATTTAGTGTATTTTAAGGACATGTGAGTAACACGCTCACACTACTGTCGGTCGGTACGTTAAAGTACTGTTAGATTTAAGAGGATGTAAAATCAAATGCATAGGAGGATAGTCCAAAGTATTTATAAGGATCGAACGCATATGCATCATTTTAATCTCCTACTATAACACCAGACGCTACATGAAGTCGTTTGCTTCAAGAAAAGGGTCTATAATGTGATTTCACTGCATACAATCGATATTTTGCATGGCCTTAACCTTTGTTATGATTAATTTATATATTCTCTCAAATAGCTATCACCAATCTTGAAAGAAATAAGAAGGTAATTTGACAAGTAACATTCGTTTCGCTGTACATAAAAAGCACTCTCTAGATAACTTTTGTTGTTGTTGTTGTTGTTCATATGGAAGGTACGTTTTTCCTCTATTTTTCAACACAATCACCATGAACATTCAACTACTTGTTGTGGAGCTTTACTAATTTGTCTACCTTTCTGCATAAAAATCAGACGCCTGCAAATTTAACCAATCTGCCGCACTGTTTTGATTTCCTCATAATCAGAGTTGTGCACTTAGCCACTTCTTCATGTAAATGCATAATTACCCACTTTTATGCTTTTTGGCTACCGAAAAATCTTAATAGAAAATTTTATTTTATTTAGTCAGTGAAAACTGTTACAAAAATATACAAAAAAATTCTATTAAAATTTTACAGTATGCGCAATAAGCGTAAAAATTGACAACTATCTGAATCAACAAATTATAATCAGAAAGAGACAAATCTGGTCTGTAGGGGAGAGGATTAAAACCGTCCCATACGAATTGGCGCAAAAGATCTTATGTTCGTCAATCACTGTAATGACCAGCATTGTCATGAAAGAATACAGCCACAAATGGTAGCAGAGCGTGTACAAAGAAATATTATTACTCAGCGTACCTCACATTTGGCAAGATTTTCAGTAACAGCAAACAGTGGCAGGCAGTATAATGCTCACTAGGATAGCTGGAATTTTACTAAAGCACAGAATGCTTATGCTTTATGCAGAAACTTTTACGATCCGCTACCATCACAATGTCAATTAATTTTCGAATCACTCTCGTATATAAAGATGATAAAAAAATAAATACCTTTTTCTTTTTTAACACTTTCCAACATGGTTGAAAAGTGTTAATGGCTTCGATTTGTCTGTCTGTCTATCCGCACTCTAACTTCCGTAAATGTTCATGGAATTTCTTGAAACTGATATGTGATATTCAAGTTCACCATCGGATGTTCCCTATTGAAAAGGGAGGTATTTCTATAAAATTTCTAATTTCTATGCGGTAATTACATCACCTATTTCCTCCCCAAAACACAGTTGCATTTCATCATTTAAATGGCAATTGCAGATAGACAGCTCTTTTTTTTTTTTTTTTTTTTTTGAGCAACTATGCATTAAAAGTCGAATCTAAATATTCCCTTTTACATTTTTTATCCTTTAGTTATATATATATATATAATGTCGGTATAAGAGTGCTTCGACAATTTCGTGGGTTGACGAAAAGGTGCATTCAAAAATATTTTAGAAAGTAGACAGTATGGATTTAAATAATAATAATAAACAAGAAAAATAATAAACAAAAAAAGAAATTGCTTTCTTTGAGAATCAAATACTCAATTTATATATGTTACTTTTTTTTTTTTTTTTTAAGAAAACTTGATAGCTTTTGCAATTTTTTTCCATATAATTTATAACTGCAATATGTTAAAAAAAAAATGTATAGATGATTATATATACTGTTGCAATGTATTAAATTTTATTTTCTCAGCAAATCAATATGAAAAACGTTCTTCTGTTGGTGAATTTCATATATATATTTTTTTTTAATGTATTGTATAAATCAATTTTCCTTTTAAAAAAAATGTAAATAGATGTACATATAATTAACATTTTTACTTTTCTATCCAAAATATTTTTTGTGATTGTTGAGAAAAGAGAGAGAAAAAACACATTGTTACATGAAAATACTTTGATAAGAGAGATGATAGAACCAATTACTTATCTTGTCACTTTATAAGAGGTACACATTCCCTAACAGTAAAAAAAAAAAAAAAAAAAAAGCTATATTTTTCATTAGAAAATAATATTTGTATTTTTTATCGATAGCTGTAAACTGACAAGTAGATACTTGCTAGT
Organism: Salticus scenicus; assembly: GCA_963930645.1. Classification (NCBI taxonomy): domain Eukaryota; kingdom Metazoa; phylum Arthropoda; class Arachnida; order Araneae; family Salticidae; genus Salticus; species Salticus scenicus. Next base: position 286,370,821 of record OZ005650.1, on the reverse strand, counting down.
TAATTAAGAGTTTCGAGTACTGATTTTTTTTTTTTTTTTTTTTTTTTTTTTCCAAGACTGGTTACAATGTATGATCTATTTTTTTTTTTTTTTTTTTTTTTTATGTCGTTCTACATTTAATAATTTATAGCATGTCGGTTTCTATTATAAGTAGATTTATGCAGGACATTAAGTTGGACATTAGACGATTAATCTTTATATTTTTCTTTATAGTATACATTTTTCAGCTAGCTCTAGATGTTCTTTATATTTAACTTTATGTAAGACAGACAACTATCACTTGAATGAGAGCATTTAATATTTTTTAGCATTTAATATTTTTCTGATAAAAAATACATATATAAATAAATGTGTTCTGCAACTCTGCTTATGTTTACTAACTTATAAGATTTCACATTAACAAAGAATAAAAATATAATCCAACTCTAAATATTTATTCTAAAGTATTATATTGATACACCCACATGCAGCGGAAAATTGAAATTTTGAAAAATATCGATGGTGTGGCTATCTTTTTTCATCCAGCGAAAATGCATGAAAGATTATTTCATTCAATTTATCAAAAGAGTAAAAAACACGTACATTAAATTTTCTCGAGTTTTTTATATTTGAAATATCAATAGAATTTTCTAGTTAATTTATTTCATGCCTGTAGCATACGGCGCCAGAATTTCCTGTTACATCCATCGAGATTGTGTTATATGCAGTTTGCGTGAATTTGATAAAAAAAATTTACATAAACAGATCAAAAATACCTCTATTATATATTGTTAAATTTTTAACAACAGAGAATTCCCTTTTAAGATAACTTTACTTTAGAAGTTGAATATCAATGATAAATTCAAAACTTCTTTTATAATAAAGGAAAATCTTTGTGAGATTTTTTTTAAGTAAATAATTATGTACTTTTTTTTTTTTTAACTATTAATTCTTTAACATTTACACTATGTTTTATTTTAAAAATTGTTAAATTAATTTCAAAAATGGTTCTCAGATACATAATTAATCAGAAATCATTATAATTTTTTATTTTCCAGAAATTTTTGTTTGAAACATATGAGGTCAAGCTAGAAAATTTTGCGCACAATTCAACAAAACGTTATAAAAAATCTAAATTTTATTTATTTGCTAAATTGTTGGCGCATAGCTTTGAAATGATCCTTCTTCTACGTATTCCCATTACTATTTTGTTGTTATACTATGATTTAGAGCAACAGTTGAAATAAAACCAAGAGAGCTATTTTGCGCAATCTCTCCTTATAGGGTAGAAGTGATTGCACTTAATTTTAACTACAATTAAATTGTTTACAATGATAATTGTTAACAATGATAATTTCACTTAAATGACTTTGGTATAAGGTTTTTGTAAACAAATATTTTTGTATTACATGTAGGTATTTCAATTTAATAATTAAATGAAACAGAAAATTTAAAAAAAAAAATTAAAAAGGATTAAAAATTTTTATTTAAAGAAAATAAATTAAAGAAGCAGATAAAAAAAAAAAAAAAAAAAAAAAAAAAAAAAAACAAGACTAGATAGTAAAAAGTAACTTTTAGTTACTAGATAATACATTTAACTTAAAATTAATGAAGTATTTTTCCAGTTTGAATGGTTTCTTGTTTATTGACCTAATCTGCCGTTGCCTATAATCGTTGCACTCGTTGTTATAAATGATGCAACTTTCATGCAACCACCTGCCACAAGTAAAATGTATAAACGAATCCATGGGAAATAGTTTAATTAAAAAATATTTTGTAACACTACCATCCTATAAAAATTCCTAGAAAGGGTTTTGAAAATTTAAGCAAACATTTTTGAAAACGAGACAAAATAACCAACTGTTCAATCAATGAACATGCACATTTAATTGGGCACTCTGTTATCGATATTGTAGAACTACCTGGAGTTTCAGAGCGCCCATTGTGTTTCTTCCTGTTAATCTCCCTATGTGCGTAATCTCTCTTAACGCGCATTCCCTACTAGCTTTACCTTTTATGTTAACCTAATTAAATGAAAGTAATCCTTACGTGTAATAAAAGAAGATATCTGTTTTTGTTTGTGTGTATGTATATGTATGTCGCTTTAAAGACAAGCGGCTGATTGCAGAGCTATAGAATTTTTTTGGAAGGCCGTTTCGACCTCTCTTGATGCACTTCGAATCCCGATTTTCGAATTTTTGATACTTTTTAAAATTCAGATAGGCTATTCATCGATCATTCAGGAATTTAAAATATATAAATTTCTGAAATAATCGACTCTGGAGATAGTAACGTAGACATAAAAAGTCTGTCTGTCGCCTATTATCTCATGTTAATAACGCGTCATGTTAATAACGCGAAGGCCGTGGGATCAATACTCCAAGGTCTAATGTGTTGTTGCAGAAAATTAAGGGAAAAGGTGTCAATTTATAAAAGAAAAACCTTTAACTATCTTTACAGCATCCTAAATTGTATGGATTACGAGAAAGCGACAAAAAACAAAGTTAACTTAGAGGAGTGTCGATTGCTTTGTAGGCAAACGGTTGATTGCAGAGCCATAGTGCGACCACGTTTCCTACGACTAGCAGTGAGACCGAGTCCAAAAGTTTAGAGGGATGCAAAATTGGCCGAGAGAGAGTTGTTTGGCAAACATCCAGTTATTCGGTGTTCCCTTATCGCTTGTTTTCTCTCAGTCACCCCTATTTTAACACTGGACTCGTTCAATCCGCACTTGCGCAGAGGCTTCCATGGTCGCAAGAAATGTGGTTAAAGAATACAGATTATTGGATGGTGTTCCCTTTGACCTCTCCGGGTGAACCATGAAGCTCGATTTTTGATTGTTTTTTAATTAATTAAAATTTTTGCAGCTAGTGATATTGTCTGATTTTGCCAACTGTTGTCAGATTTTATAGAGAAGCTTTTGGAGGTAGACAGAAAGTAAGTAGTGAAGTTTCCATTCGACAGTTTCCACTACGCCGTCATATTATCGCAAAGTGAGACGTCTCAATTTTCTTGCGTTGATCGCCGCTAGACATATAATTTACAATTTTTCCTTTAAAATACCCAAGATTCGACCCAGAAGTGTTAAAAGAGCAAAATCCAGAAATCAATAAAGATCGACATAAAAATGTTCACAAAGTTTTTTTTTTTTTTTTGATTGACTTGAAGCATAAAATAAGAAGGGAAGGTGTCCCTAACGGATAAAATTTTAAGACCTACATTGGTAGGTACTTTAAGCAGGAGCAATCAGAAAAAAAATGATAAAGTTCCAACCAAATTCAAATTATCATTACATATATTTTCCTCGCCAGCAAGAACGCATAAAAAGTTGTGTGTGTGTGGGGGGGGGGGGATATATGTTATACTCTAATCAAGTTATTAATTTTGAATACACAAAGCCAAACAGTATTAACTCTATTTTTTTCATATAGGAATTTTTGTTAGTGTTCGGATACTTTTGTTACCGACTGTACTTGTTGTATCATATAATATTCAAAGTTCTTTGCCTACTTTATCATACAACGGGCAGACAGAAAAAGTTAAAGGCATATAGATAGTAAATATTTCAATACATTATCACTCTTAAACATTGTTGGAAAGTGTTAAAAATGCTTTAATCAGAAGAAAATGCAGCCCTTAAATTCTAATTCCAGCCCTTAATGTATCTGAATATTTTAGTGCAGCCTTGTAAATCTGAAGGTTATCCATACCATATTCCATAGAAAACATTATTTTAGAATATTAACAATAAATTTCACTGTCTTTATGATTTTTGCAGTAGAATATAATATAAATGTGAGTTATAAAAATGTCTGTTCTAAAAGGGAATGTATTCGCTTGTGTGTGTGTGTGTGTTGTGTGTGTGTTGTGTTGTGTGTGTGTGTCCCTGTACAAAAATCAGTTGTACAGGATCTATTAATGGCATTTTAAATAGGAAACATTCTATAGAGAACTTCAATAACATATATCATTTTTTTTTAATTCTGAAAATATTTACGGATACTGGAGATGGGCAGACGGACAGGCAGGTATAAGGATAGTCAGAGAGACAGATATACTAATTCAAATCATATTCACTCTTAAACGTTGTTATAAATTGTTAAAAATGCTTAATGTAAACAAAAATTCAATTCCAGAAAATTTTCAGTAATAGCTGTTAATGTAAGTGAATGTTTTTGTCTGGCCCTTTAAACGCTATATTCTATAGAAAACATTCTTTTGTGCATATGAATGACTTATTTCAATTGCATTAAAATTTGTGCAAATTAAAGTTTCTAAATATATATATATTTGAAACTAGTAGTGTTTTCATTAGTTTTATGGTGTGTGGAGAAGTTTTTAGTTTGAATAATTCAAAATTATTCTGCAATAGTTTAGAAAAAAAATAATGTTTTGATTGTTTATATTATTCTGTTGAATTGAGCGCAGACTCTCGCCTAGCTTTATCGTGACCATAAATTTTAAATACATTACCCATTATTATTTAAATACAAATATATGTATATTTTAAATATTTTATTTCTGTATAAGTAACTCTGTTTGTTTGTTTGTTTGTTTTTACTCTTTTTTTTTTTTTTTTTTTTACTCTACTCTATATAGGAACAGATTATAAGTTTATGTGTTACTCATTTAACTTTTAGTTTTAATGAACACCATTTTGATTTGTAGAAACCTTCAAGTTATTAAAAGTCATTTTTTAAACCAATGCCGTTATTATTAAATTTAAATTATGGCTCCAAAATGACACAATTAAAAAAAAAAAAAAAAAAAAAAAAAAAAAAATCTTATAAAAACAAAAATTTAACAAAACTTTTTTTTTCCCAAAACAAAACTAAATTTATATCATAAAATTAAAATTGTTCTTCCAAAGTTGCGAGATTTTTAAACATTTCTTTTAAAAACAAAATTTTTAGGAAAAGTTACTACGTTTAAAATAGGATGAATGTACATGGAATTATAAAACTCTTTACTAAATCTGAAATGAACAATTTGGACTAATTGAGAGGACGATAATGTGAAAATATAAATTAGTGTCCATACCCGACTACTCTCAAAACACCGAATCAAAATTACTTTCAAAACGATGAAAATTTTCAAAGAATTTGCATGAATTAGAAGTTCCCGAAATAGTTCGAAATAATTAAAAAGTGTCGTCCGTTCACAGTGGAGTAAATGGAGCGTAAATATAGTCAGTATATTATTGCTTTCATCGTCTGTCAATTTATTAAAGTATTTTAACGCATCCAAGTAAATCATTTTCAGATACTTTGAAGCATTCACTTAATGGATTTTTAGTTATTAAATTAATCTGTTTTCTACCCATTCAGCATTCATTTTGAACTTAGGATAAAGTTCACTGAAACGCATTATACATTTGAACATAACTTTTCGGTAACTAAAATATCAGAAAAGAAATTTAAAATCTACTATATTAATTTATATTATTTGCTGGATAATTTTGTTATGAGTTGCAGGTAAACTAAAGTAACTATAACCTAAACAGTTGTTTATGGAAGTATTTTGTTTTTACTTCAGTACATAAAGTATAATGAAGTATTGTAATTCCGATTTGAGAGATGAATCTTGGATCTCGTATAGCTCAAACACGAATGGTCGTAGAATGTTGCAAATTTGCATTTGTAACTGTCATGACATCTAGATAGAGCCCTCCGTGGCCGAGTGGTTATATCACCACACTGCTAATCGCCTTTGAGCGTAGGATAGCGGGTTCGATTCCCGCGCTGGCCCTGAGTGTTTTCCATTTCTTCGTATTGTAATTCTGTCCTGTGCTATCTGTAATTATCTGACGAAGATTTACAAGCGGACTGCATGTCAAGCATACAAATCTGATGTATATGTTATCAATAAACAAGTAAGCAAACAAACAAACATCTAGTTATAAACCTCCAACTTTGGTCTTGACACGAGCTCCCTTTTTAAAGATATCTACGATTTTTCGAGACGTCTGTATGTACGTATGTATACCTTGTATATATATTTCAAAAATGGTTTTACATAGAACGTTGCAAATTCGTATATAAGTTTGTGATAGCATCTAGTTCTGCACCTCCCTTTTTGTTCTTTCTATGACTATCTGTTTTGGAGATATTTACAAAAATTATATTCATACTTTAAAATATATATATATAATGAAAATTTTGTTCATTATATGTAACCCATCGTCACAGAGATTTCAACAAAAGCTAGTGATATAGAATATAATGGTATTATTATGAAAATCACCGACATTTTTCCATGTAGAAAGTAGTTCCTGAAAGATATAAACAAGTTCTAGTAGACGAATGGACTTTATTTAATGAATATTCTGAAACAGTCGAATAAAACAGTTCGTTGTACCACAAAAATTAAAAATCGACGGATATTTTCAGAACAAGCCATCAAAACAGTCATTAGCACCATAAAAGTCAAGTAAACAGCGTTATACACATCACAGAGCAGAAATTTCGATAATTCATGAACAATGATCAACCGCTCAGTTTGAAGCCTGAATAGAATTCGAATTCATCGAGAGTCTTATCAGTAGTTTATGGAATTTTCAAGGTAGTTCCGAGATAGAAACCAATGAATCATTCCGGAAATTTTTCAGAACTTAGTTTTTATTGAAATTATAGCTTCCAATCTTTGGCAAACCTAAACTTTAATTTTTTGCCATATTTGTTAGCCAAGCTACCAAATTCGACGCCGGAAAAGTTGTTTTATTCGACGCCATATCCAAAATCTGCGTTGGCGATAAACGTGGCGAGATTAGCAACCAAATTTGGCAGAAAATAGTAGTTTACGTTCGTCAAAATAAGTAAGTCCTTTCTCAATTTTAACGGATTTTTTTTTTCCCCTTTCTATAATGTTTCATTTTCCATCACTGATTTTTGCCACCGAGTGCAAAAGCTGGCCATCTACACTCAAGTGAAATCTATTCAACCCTAAGCTGTGCATTTGCCAATGAAAAATTCTATAATGAGCTGTGGATCACTTTACCTGAACAAACGATATTCGTTCGCCGCGGTGTATATGATACTATTGTCATAATTTCTGTGGTTTGAATAATAGTTTTCTTCACTTGTTTTCGGAAATGTTTATAGACTTGTAACCTGCCGGTTTGTTCATAAACCAGTTATCACACACAAAAATGTCAATGTTTTCGAAAAAATATTTATATTTCAATGGGTGTGCACGAAAGTCATGTGGTGTCCACATCAGACTTTTTTATTTAGCACTAGCAGGCTTTGCTCGCTTCGCTGGTCACTATATTTAAATGAATTTAAAAAAAAAAATCAATATTTTTTATATCGTTCTACAAATTAAAACTGAAAAGAAAATACACTGAAATTGCTTAAAAATTTCGCTTCGGGCCCTCGCTGACTTCGGCAGAGACTTCTTTACCGCAGCGTCTTGGTACTGGATAATTTAATTTAATTTAATTTACAGAAATGTCAATAATACAGGAAAAACTGCATTAGTCATTTTATTTTTGATAATAAACAAAACGGAAAACGCTTAATATTTTACATGGAGATATTTTGTATAATTAGACCAATTAAAAAAAAAAAAAAAAAAAAAAAAAGCTTTTCCTTTTTTTTTTTCCCACTCGCATTACAAAAAAATTTAAAATAAAATTGAGAAAAATTGTGCAAAAACATTGAAAGAATCTCTTGGCGGAATTTGAAATTTGGCACTGAAGTAGCTTGGACGTTTCTCGCCAAAATGTTTACTTGTGCATTTGTGATACCCATATCAACTCATCGCCGAAATGACAACAAAATTATAAATAATTATAAGATTTTTTAAAAAAACTGTTTATATACCATGTTTTTAAATTTTCAGTTGAATCTTACAACTGTAGAACTACATTAGCACTTTATCACTGTATAGAAAATTTTGAAGTGATAATGGCGTCAATTTTCGCGAGATGCACAATTTAATTTTTTACAATTTTTTAATGTTCACGTTCCATTAAATGTATTTATTTTTATGAAAAAAAAAATTAACTCTTTTTTTTTTTTTTTTTTTTTTTTTTTTGGCAACTATTAAATTATAACTAATACTTATTTTCATATTTTAATTAATTAAAAGAAAACTTTGCAACGTAATATCTTTAATAATTTTATGTATATAGTGTCCACACAAAAAATGAACAGTTTTTAGAGCCTTTTTAAAAAGTATAACATCTATGCAATACCTTTTTAAAAAAAATTCATCAGTTTTTACTTAAAAAAAAAATGGTCAATTTTTACCACTAAAGTAGTTAAATCTAGACCAATCAAAAATAGGAGTGGTCCACCCGATGTGTTCCCGACAAACTCTTTGCTTTATTTATAAGATTAATCGTGTGCATGATTACCTAAATGAAAATTTCAGCAGTGTAATTTAGGTAAGCTGATATTCAGCTGATAAGAAAACGTCTAACTTTAGAAGATTTTGTTTTACTGTGAAAAGAAAAACAGAAAGAGAGAGAAAGAGATTAAAAAAAAATAATAATAATAATAATGAAAAACTGATTTTTCGCAAATGCTAAAAATAAAAAATAATATGTGCATTTTTGAGTATCTTGTCAATTCATAGTTACTCCAAAAATTTCTTTTATTTTTGAAAAAACACTTATGATCATATTTTTAAAAAAATGTGCTCAAATTTCAGTTATTTTAGTTTTCCATCATATTATAGATATAAGGGGCTTAGGTATTCGTGAAAACTTGTGAGGTAGACGTAGCGTCGAGTTGAGGAAATAAAGGTCGCCGAAGGAAGTCAATATTAAATGTTGATTGATGATGGAGAAAAGTCTAGCTGGATCCAGCATAGTTTGGCGACGTTAAAGGGGAAATTACAAGATTGAAGGTGTCGGGTAGAGGTGATTTTAGGTAGACATGGGGTGTCTAGTGTAGTTATTAGGATCTACGTACATTGGGAAAGATGATTGAGTATGCTTAGTTTAAAGAAGTGGCTAGGTGAAATGAAGCGAATGGTGATATCTGTTTTGAGGGGTTTTAAATAGTGTGCTATTTGCGACATGAATTGTGGTGTATGGAATAGAGGATTACGAGATATTGTGGTTTATGCAGTACTGAATATTAACTGATGAGTTGGTGGATAGTGTTTTTACTTGTTAATATTGTGGAATCGGATCGGATGTTGATCGGCCGTGACAAGGGAAGTGTCAAGGGCTAGTTTTGGGTGAGATTAAGTCGCAGTGTAACTCTACGTACTAGAAGTTGTCTCAACGTTAAAAGTACTTTCCGAAGTTAGGAAGTACAGTCGGTAACAAAAGTGTCCGAACACTAGCAAAAATTCCTATTAAAAAAAAGTACACTTCATACGGTTCGGTTAAATAAATCCTTATCGAATCATGTTCTTAGACTGACTAAGAAGAGGATTCGACAAGGCTTTATTTAACAAAACCGTATGAAGTGTACTTTTTTTTACATGGAAAATTTTGCTAGTGTTCGGACATTTTTGTTACCGACTGTATAGTAAAGCCACAAGTGATGAACATTACATATTTATAATAGTTTTAATTTAGTTAAGAAAAGATTTTGTGAGTTCCTTGAATCCTCCTCTACATTCTTATTCTAAGGTAGAATAAACTTTGAATGATTTTATAACTAAAGTTTCTTGATTGTCTCTCAATTGAATCATTTCTTACAATTAGTTCAGTTGAAGCCGGAGCACAAAACTTACAAACTTTCGACCTCCCTTTTTGGACGTTTTTACACGTTTTCGAGTATAAGGAATGCAGGAATTACAAAATTGTTGCGGTGGTCATAGGTTAGTCCGTTCGATAGTTCTATTCTGTGTACACATTATCTCCAAAATAAATTATCCTAAAAAGGTCGGACAAATATTAAAATATAAATTATGATACTGGCAAAAACTCTGCTATGAAAATTATTGAATATCAGCTTTTTAATTTTAAAACTTCATAAGTTTATTCGAAATTAAAGATTTTTTATAGCATGCCAGTATTTCATATAAACTTGCTTTATGGAGATTATTGTTTTGGAAATAGATGGAGTTGCATTAAAACTAAAATAATAAACTGAAACTAAAAAAATTAATCGACAAGTTAGCATAAGATAAATGTATCGAAACAGCGGAAGGTTAGCCTAATGGGTTTGGCATTTCGGTCAGCAACCGTGGCGAGCGATCGGCAAAGTTAATTTCTCTTAACATGAATACAGTCTCTTTAGTGGAAATTTATGAAAACAAACATATAATTGGATCCTGAGCAGAGTTCATCAACACCACCTAATTTTTTCTTGTACATAACACATTCCATTATTAAAATCCTAAATTTCGAAAATATACACTTACATTTTCTTTTTTAAACAAAATACATGAATAGTAAACAACATATTTTTTAATTTACCTTTTGTAACATTGTATAAAACAGTTCCACCTACTAGTTAACATGCACAGAAAGTTAATCAAGATAGCATCCCACAATCAAGATTTCACATAAGCAGTTGGGTGTTATTTTAATCACAAGATACTTTTATATCAGATACTTTGAAAATCGCAGAAAGTGAGTAAAAGTAGCGTCACCTGTTGGCCGATATACACCCAAATCAAATGAGCATAGTTTATGATAAAGGCCGTGTTACACATCAAGTTTGCTGCACTTGCATGCTATAGAAGCTGAAATATACCCTTCTTATAAACGGGTAAAAATTCAGCATAGGAGAACCACTTGTCGTCCAGTATACACCTAAATTGAATAAGCATAATTTATCAGAATGACTACCTCACATATCAGATATTGCAAAATTATACGTTATAGAAGCTGCGGTATAACCTTCCCATAAATGTAATATATTGAAGCATAGCAACGCAACCTTCTGAGCTATATGCACCACGTTGTTAAAATTTTCGACAGAAAACTACTGGTAATCGTTTATGTCTTCATAAGTCTTATATAAAATTACAAAGAAAAAAAAACAGAGGTGTTAAAAAATCTATTCTATATATGTTTTCTTATGACTAAAATTAATTTAATTAATTATTGGCGAGAAATACATTTGTAATTTAGAGTGTTTTTTCTAAAGTAGAAACATTCATTTTTAATTTTGATTAAGAAATATATTTGCAAAAATAGATAAAAATACAAAATAAAGATTGAGAATCGAATCTCGATTATTTACTTATCTTAGAATTATTGTAAATTTACACATTTCAGTAAATTTACAAAAACTTTTCACATTTCAGAAGTTGGTAGACACCTGTTTATGTCAAGGTTCGACTATATATAAAGTTTCATGAAATTCTGTGCTTTAGTTTTTCATCTAGACCTTTCACAAAATATTTGTTACATCCATACAGACAGATTTTTTTCTAAAAGTAGTTATATTATGAGAATCAATTTATATCAAGCTCTTACCAAACATAAAGTTTTCTAGGATTTCGTTCATTATTTTGTGAGGTACAATTCCTAAACTTTTTCGTAACACACACACAGATAGTTTCTAAAAAAAAGGTCGTCGTTTTGGACGTCTCAAAACGCAGATATCTGTTGAAAACCGGAATCCGAAGATTTTCACGAATGATTTTCATTTGCCTTTTTCTTATATATAGAAGAAAGTATATCCTAAAAATAATTTTTAATATTTTTAAAAGGACAAGCAGCTGTTAGATTTTACATACATTTCACTCGCGTACTGCACTTAGATTACTTATTAATTTAACAGCATCAATACAAAAACACATTTTATTAATTCTAGTTGCTGTTTTTTGTTGTTAATATATAGCAGCGAATATACAGAATATATTGCCCAGAAAAATGGTAGAATCAGAACTATTGCCGCCTTCCCTTTTAGGTTGATTTCTTTAGAAATCGACCTATTGCAATCACTTCGTTTATCTATCTATCTATTTATCTATATATATATATATATATATATATATACATATATAATGAAAATTTTGTCATCACGATAACTGCCGAAATAATATTCCAAATCGAACCAAATTCGGACAGTGAACTGGTCTTGTAAATATCTTGAATGAATTCGTTAACCAAGTTGCTCCGACTTTTTGTTTTCAAATGGCAACCACTTGAATATTTCTAACCCACATTGTAAAAAGCGTATTTAGAGCAAGATTTGCTTGATTCAAAACGATGACTTCTGAAATTCTGAATTAATTCCAACTATATTTGTACAGTAGTCTTATCTCACAAATTCATTTGATATATTTGTCAACTTGGCCCACAATCTTGTTTCCAAGCGCCGGCCACTTGAAAAGTTTAAATTCGCATAAAAAGGTATTTATGAACCAATTTGCTTAAAACTCCATATGTAGATAGCCTACATCAATATTTCTACTAATTCGTTTATAATTTGTAGCCGCCATTTTGAAACAAAATGACGGCTGCTTGATAAGAAAAAAGAAATCAACCTACCCTTCCGAATAAGCCGGAAGGACTTGTTTTACTTCCATTACCCTACTACCATAGGTAATGGAAGTATTGTATTTGGTCCAAAAATTCGATATCGAGATTTCACCTGATTTACACGTTTTAAGGTCCCCTGAGTCCAAAAAAGTGGTTTTTGGCAATTGGCCAGTGTGTGTGTATGTGTGTATGTATGTGCGGAATCTTCTGGCTATCATATCTCCGAAACTAATAAAGATAGAACTACAAAACTTCAGAATTAGGACAGGTCTTATGTACAGATGAATTATCCATATTTTGGTGGAAATTGAAAAACCGGAAGTGGGACATCGGAAACCGGATGTGGGACCGTAAGTCCGTATCTCAAAAACGGCTCAAACGATTTTCTTCAAAGTTGCTATATAAACACTCTATTAGATGTTCTTTCGAATGATATAGTTGGTTAGTTCAGGAAAAATGATAGGCTTCCTGTATACAGCTGCACGGATTTTATTCTAACTCGCCTTATTAACTCACTTTTAAATATCCTTTTGTATGTAATTATTGTTTTAGGGTCAATGATTGATTTTTTGTAAAAGCTGGTATCTCAGAAACGGCTCTAACGATTTTCTTGAAAATTGTTATATAAATCCATTTCTTTCTCATGTATTACGTGGTTATTAGGAGAAAATTAACAGTCATCCTGCTTAGGTAGGTGATCTTCGGATCTCAGAAATTTGGGTTTCAAAAAATAACTCTACCATTTTATTTTTCTTATTTTTTACCTCACTATATGTAAGCTTCGTTTTATATGTCTTATAAGTGTATAAAATTTCTCTTACTGTGAAAATTTGATGTTTCTACTGCTTTAGGTCACTTTTATGTTTTCTGATCCCATTATCTCCCAAAAATGCATATAATACGTGTAATAGTGGGTAATGGAAGTCGTGTGGTTATTTCACACCAGATTTTTTTTTTTTTTTTTTTTTAACCGAAATACTTTTGCGTACTATGATTACTATGATGCTAATACGTATTATAATTAAAAATAAACAATATAACAATACATAGGCATTATTTCTAGTTTTGATTACAGTTACAGAACAAGATGAAATGTATTGATAAACATTTCTGTACTCCGGAGGTAAGGGACACCATGTCCTTCATTTTTTTTTTTTTTTTTTTTTTTTTTTTATGTGTGTGGTAAATGTCTTAGCAACATGTCCTTGATGTACATATTTTGTTTTACTACTTTATTATTGTTAACGTATCATTAACGATTGTTGCAAAACAGTGCATTTAAATATGCATTTAAAGTTGAAAAGTTAAAAAAGTTTCTCTCCTGAAAAGTTAAATTTTTGTGACATGATGTCCTTTACCTCCGGGGTACAGATGTACGACTATCTTAAAGGCTTCAAAAAGTAAAGAAGTTTAGCTTCATCTACTTTGAACAATATTTCTTCAAAATACAATAAAAGTTAGATTTAAGCAAAAAAAAAAAATTATAAAAAAAAACGTAGATGATATTTATGACCATGATGATCAATTACTGAATATTTTTTCAGGATAGCCAAAGGCTACTGTTACCATGGCTCATATCAGTTTTTCTAACGACGTCGACGGATCTCATCATTTCTTTATATCTTCTATTTCTAGAGGTATGTATTCCCGATCTTTTATTTATTTATTTTTTTTTCTTACCTTTTAAAATCCATAAATAATTTGAAAATAAGAATGACAGCTGAAATGGCCAGATTATTTTAAAAATAAAATAAAGATACTGATACATTTTTAAAGTTTTTAACTAATAAATACGTAAAAAATAAATAGAAAAATATCATGTTTTATAGAAATTATCTTTCTTCGCAAGTTAATAGTGCTCGCAGTTTAAACAATGATTAATTAAATAATAATTAAATAATTCTACCCTTCAACGTTTTTCTTTTTTCTTTCTTTTCTTTTTCTTTTTTTCCTTCAATCATTTTTAACTCATTTAATAATGGTAACTAAAGTATGTAATTTGCTTTAATTATTTATATATTATTATGTTACTAACACATACAATCATTTATTTACGCTTTCGATGAAAGAAAAGAAATGTTAAATGTTGAGGGAATAAAGCACTGGTAGCTTTCAATTTAGATTTTTATCCTGTAAAACATATTAAATTTACATTCAAGATATTAATTATATTAATTATGGTACTAAAAAGATATTGATATATGAAATATTTTTAAATTACTGAAAACACTCAAAAAGAAATTAGTATTTAAAAATAAATAAATAAATAAATAAAAAGAAGCAATAGACAATAAATAAATAAATAAATAAATAAAAATCTTTTAAGTAGATTAGACATACTAATTAACCTATATTGATTTTTGTGTTTTATTTAATTTATTTTGTTATCAATATCCTGATTCGGTATTGCTTAATCACCATTTACTTACTTCATATCACCTGATTCATCATTTACATATTCAGGCCTCCCATGTTCTTGAATTTCTGTACCAATATTTTTTTATCGCAAATTTTGTTACAAGATAAGCCTGTGCATTTAAGAATAAATTTATTTTTAGATAAATGTGGCGGGAGAGTCTCTGAAAAAAGCTGAGACTGTGAGAATCCTGATATTTATTCATGCCCATAATATTATAATCTAACAGAAATATTTTAATCTAACTTATTCAAATTAATATTATTATTATTATTATTATTAAGGAATTTCCTCAATGCTGAGTTTTCCTTTCCACCAAAAACAGCCTTTAGTTTTTGTCTCCATCTTTCTCTGTCCTGAGAATCTTCCTCATCCATACCATTCTCTGTCATGTCCCTCACAAGCCTGTCTTTCCACCTTTTCCGCGGTCTTCCCCTCCTGTTTTTCCCTTCAAGTTTCCAGTTCAGTTTCCATTCACACATTCATCCATTGTACATGTCCGTGCCATTGCAGCCTCGTCTTGTCTCCCGATGGTGTTCTTGCCTCATCGGGGCGGTGAGGCTTGCGTGCACCAATGACCTATGCCGGCGGTGGCTTAGCCACCGGTAGGGCCTCCCGAGCCGGACAGGTCTGAGGGTAGGTGTCTGGTTAAAAGGAACACCCTGATCCTCCAGGTTGGGGGTTATCACATAGGGCCATCTCCCCTTTTGATGTAAAAACCAACTTGCTACAAAAGCAGGAAAAAAAATATATATATGTGTATATAATATACAAAAGTATATTATCTGTAAATTTAGATTACTAAGTAATTATTATAAGTATTTAATAATTTTAGATTAGATTATGTTGTAAAATATCTGCAATTTTAGAAATTCTGATCAGCCAAGGATTTCTTTCTTTCTTTCTTTCTTTTTTCTTTTTTACACAATTTATTGGCTGTTTTACTACGTCGAATATCCATAACAAAACTGACTGACTTAAAATTAACTCGCCATATCCGAAAAATTACTCATAAGTGCTGAGTAAATCAAACATTTCCCCACCCTTGATAATACAGACTTACACTTGATAAGATAACTTGAGTACAATATGATAAAAAAAGCTTCATTATTTATTTTTTAACATTTTTTTTTTTTTTTTTTTTTTTTTTTTTCAATTATACTAAAAATTATTGGCAAACTGGTGATGTTTACATTATTTAAAAATATCAAAAGTTAGTAGTAACTTAGTAGTAGCTCTTAATTTCCAAATTTTTATAAACATTTAACCAAAGTATATTTTGTTACTTAATTCTTTAAAGGTTTGATCTAATGCTTTTAAATACAAAATGATTTATTCAAAAAACTAAAAACATTACCGTTTACGCGATATAACTCGTCGGCAAGAACATGTATGTTTAAAAAAATTAGCAACAGATTTTCCTAAAAATAACGTTTAGGTCTGTCTTTACAATATTTTGAAAATTATGCTTTAATGTTTCAAGTTTTAAACATTAAATTTCAGAACTGGATTTTGTTTTTACAGTGAAAAAGGAAAATTTACTATATAATATTTTCCAAGATCACCTCTCCCCCTCCCAATAATAATGATAATAATAATAATTAATAAAATAATAAAATATAGATAAATGAATAATAATGAAATGGAATGAAAATAAATTAAAATAAAATAAATAAAAGGGAAAATCAAGGATTTGCTGTTCTGTATCACATCGCAAGAATATTTTAGCAAAAACATTTATGGCAATGTCTGCCTCTATGTTAAAGTATGCATATAGATAATCTTTTTAGACTGTTAAAAGTTCGGTGTAAACTTTAATGAATTTATACTGCTGCAGGAACTCCAACCATCAAGCAATAAAACATTTTAGTGTAATTTGGTCTTATGTCTTGCTTAAAATACCAAATCACGGTATATTATATCACCATCTTGAGTGATGTAATTTGTCATACACTATTGCCATTATTACGACACCAAAATTTTGTTCAATCTACCACTAAATTTGCAGCAGTGTAAGAACGTGGCTTTAATTGATACACTTTTTTTTTTCCCCTTTCCTTTAATTACTCTTCATTACAAAGAGAATTCTAAAATTGCGACATTTTAAAATGGAAGAAGCAATGGATTTTTATTTACTCAATTTAAATTGACTGTTCCCTCCTTCACTGCCAATAAATTTTAAAGGATTTAAATTAAATTTCACTCTTTAAACTAATTGAATCAATGAAGAGTTTGAGAATTTATTCAATGCTTTTCTACATTCGCATTAGTAAGCTGCATTCGGGTGGAAATAAAAAATAAAAAATTTCTTTTTCTGACTTATTTGATTTTTACTTTTTTTTACCCATGTAATGATAGAGAAAGTGTTGTTTTGGAAACAAATTTTTGAAATTGAGTTTTTACTATATTTATACGTTTTTAGGCCCCTTGAATCCGAATATATAGTTTTTAACGGTTCGTCTGAATGTATGTGCCTGTGTATCTGTTATCTGCATATCTCAAGCAAAATAATAGCAGGAAGCAAGCCCAAACTGGGTATTCCAAATCTGTTCACATAGGGATACTAACCATTTTTTGGGGATCAAGTAAATAGTTCATGTACAGGGACATCCTAGAGATATCAAATACATTACATTTACGGGCAAAATTTCTGTTAGGTACAGTTTAAAATCTTTAAACTTCACTAAACAAAATGAAATAAACATAATTTTTATTATACATAAAAGTATGTTTACTATAGGATATCATATGAAAACCATTTACTATTTGTTCCCAGGGCCACACAAAAGAATTCGGATAGGGATATTTTGAAGCTATTGAAATTGCATTCCATGTTTTGTTATGTGTGTTTTAATACTGTGCTAAATTTATGTATATTATGCGGGGTGTATATAATTCATAGACAATATACAGGGCTACTCAAGACTGAGTGAAAATATTCTTCTCTACTGAATGCACTTAATGTAAGTAGCTTACTGGATTTTACCAAGTTTAAAAAACTGCTGCGAAATTATGATTACTTTCTTACATCTTATAATAAACGTAGTTTAGAATGTAAATTTCGACGGTGATTTTTTTTTTTTTTTCATAATTACGCGCTTTGAAATTTCCTGAATAAAAAATTCAAGTTTTTATCGATTTAACTGTTATCAACATAATATAAAAATATATAAATGCAGAAAATTAAAATTGGGTGTTTTGAAAATCATACAGGGTTGACACATGAAAATTTTGACCAAGATTGGTAAGTTTCAAGAAATGGTGAGATTAAAATTCTGAATAGTTGGTCTGGATAATAAACTTTTAAATTTAATAACAGCTTTGAACTTTAATGAATGTATATACTATGCTCATTCGAAGAGTTAGGGGAAGCTACCATCCTCCGAACGCAAAAATATATGTCTAATAAATATGTTTCTACAACAATTTTCAATTGTTTTTAAAGCACATTTATATATTTGACTTACCCCTTAATCTTTAATCTGTCTTTATAGCACTCAAATGCAGAGAAAGAGAAAATCGTGTGAGTGACACACCAGATTATTTTACTTAAGTACAATTTGAATTTGACCTTTTCAGATATTTTGTATGCCTCCCCCTCTGTTACAACGATATTTTATTCTGTTTCTCTCTCTCTCTCTCTCTCTCTCTCTCTTGTTTATTTTATAGAAATTATGTATACGTCTTTGGAAATTAGCATTTAAAAAAAGTATAATGATAAAATGTATGATATAAAAATCATTTTTTAAATCATTCTTAATATGCATACATTTTTATTCTGAATTATGCATGAACAAAAATCATAGCTTTTTAAAATGACAAACCAACCGGAAAATCATACTTGAGTTAAAAATGAAATATATAGTTTAACAAATAAACATTAAAGTTAATCGATCTGAAGTAAATACTTCAGATTCGAAATTGATACCAAATTATTCATGCATATAAAACAGAAATAAGTCACACAGTGCAAAAGGTTCAGAAAGAATATCTTACATCAATAGAAATAATTTATGAACTCTTCAAGCTATAATTTTTCATCGTAAAATATTTATAAGCTCATATATTTAGAAATCTATAATAAAGAAATAAATATGTTTCAGTGACTTCCTAAAGCACTTATGAATTATTTTTAAGTATCTATATTTCCATTTTTATTAAAGTAGATTCATAAAAAAAAAAAAAAAAATTATGGGTGATCTATATTGTTTCCTGCATTTTATTAGAATAAATTTTTAATATACAGAGAAATTTTTCCTTAAAACTGAATATAAATTGAGAAAAAGAAATATCAAGAAATATATGATACACAAAAATGGGTGATAAAATCACAAACAAAAATAAAATAAAGGATAAGAATGAAAAAGGAATGTAGTTATAAAAAAATTATGTTCTCAGTTTGACAAAATAATTTCTCTAATGTTTTATTCCATTATTTGAGGATTTTTGTAGTACTTATTTTATTTATGCGAGTACGACGGGTAGTCGAAACATTAAAAAAGGATAATTTCTAAGTTACAAAAAACTTGCCCTCGACGTTTAGTCTAAGAAATATATTTCCAGTTGCAAAAATACTTTAAATAATCTGATGTGGCACTCACGTCTACTTTTACCTTGCATTGCTTAAATACACTCATGTCCATTGATTAAGGATAATTCAGATTCACACTGAAATCGAACTTTAATGCAAAAATTTCACCTGTAGAAATACCACACACATCTTTAAGAATAATATGCAAATTATAGTAATCCATCAGAGGATGTCCATATGATGTTACAATGACGAAAGTGTAAGAAGTGGGTAGATAAGGAATGGGAGCAAAGAAGGAAATTTTTTCACAAACGTTCTGTGTGCCGCTCAGTGCCACAACCGAATAGTTGTGACACAGAGGACGCATGCAGATAATTTTTTACGTGGTAGAATTATCGGCCGACTAGAATGTAGGCGTACTCAGATAGAATTATCAAAGGAATTTAGAATCACCCAAAGTGTCATCTCTAGGCTTTGGCAACGATTCCAAAATGATGGAAATGCCAGTCGACGTTCCAGTACTGATCGGCCCCGAGTTACAATGATGAATGACCACCGGTATTTAGCAGTAACTGCCAAAACAAGCAGATAAAGCAGATAAAGCACAGCATCAGACCTGTCTCGTCAGCTGTCTGCAGCCACGAGTGCCACAGTTTCAAGACAAACCGTGTATAGACGTTTGGGAGATATTGGTCTATATGCTCGCAGGCCTGTTAGATGTGTTCCACTCACGGCAATGCGCTGTGCCAGCGGTTAACTTGGAGTAGAGAACATGCAATGTGAACAGCGGCACAGTCAGCTTGTGTGATGTTTTCCGACGAGTCCAAGTTTAGCTTGCAGTGTGATTCACGCCAGACTTTCATATGTAGAACGTCAGGTACCCGTTATCACTAAAACAACATCATTGAATAACACCGTTACTGTAGGGCAGGAGTGCTCGTCTGGGGGGGGGGGGGGGGGGATCATACTGGGCACCAGAACATATCTGCATGTTCAAATCGGAAGAATGATAGGCCAAATTTATCGGGACATCATTCGGAAACAACATGTACGTTTGTTTAGGGGTGCCATGAGCCCAGAATTTGCCTTTATGGATGACAATGCACGTCCTCATCGTGCAAACGTTGTACACGGATGCCTACAGTCTGAAGCTATCACCCGCATGCAATGGCCAGCATTCTCACCTGACTAGAATCCGATAGAGCATGTGTAGGACATGCTTTTCCGACGAGTTACAATCCGTCAACCACCTCCTACATGTGTACCGGAACTTCGGAGAGCATTGCTTACTGAGTAGACTAATCTTCCCCAAGATCAGATCAATAATTTAATACTCAGCATTCCTAGGCATTGTAAGGACTGTATTTAATCATCTGAGAGACATACAATATATTAACCATCATATCAACCATGTAATGTTGAGTTTTTGTATGGGAGATATTTTTTGTAATTGCTTCAGAGAGCAAAAATCGTAGTTTTTATAAATGGTATCCAACATAAACCACCTTTTTTTGTTCATGATCTTTTGTTTAATAAATGGACTTTATGAATAAGTCATGTTTGTTTTGCTTCTGAATCTTTTTTTGCCTCAGCTAAAATTATCCTTAATTTATGGACATGAGTGTATATGTATTTGTATATATCATTACAGTTTAAGGTGGTGGAAGATAAGCGATAACCTTAAAGGATTTTAATAACAGAGAAAGATTTTTTTAGAAATAGTTTTATTTGAAATACTTCTACGTTAGAAACATATTCGCCTCAACCCCTTAATTCGATCTTGTCGCTATATTCTTTAAACATTTAACGTTGTTATCAAATTTAAAAATTTATATCAAATTATTCACAGAATTTTCACCAAGACCGATCTTTAATATTTATTCCATTAATTTTGGAAAGCCCTGTATATTGGCTAAAATTCGTTTATTCATCACATTGTAATGTAAGGAACATTCATAACACAACTTGAAATGCATTTCAAGCAATTTCCAACTATGGCCCTAATATATCCGATACTTTTGTGAGACCTGTAAACGAAAACTGAATAATTTTTCATGTCAAATTTCATCTGAAGTATCTTTTATACAAGAAAAAACATATATCAATTTCATTTTATTTAGTGCAGTCTAAAAATGTTAAAAGAAATCGAAGATAAATTTTGCCCATAGATATGAATTCTTTTAAATGTCCAGCAAATGAATCATTTGTCCGAGTTCAATAAAAAATTTCAAGTTATATACTCATGTGATAAAAATTTTGAATATCAAATTTGGACTATATGCTCTGATTTTCAGTTATTTTGATAACAGACAAATACCTATACACATAGATCAACTGCTAAATATTTGATTTTCGTATTCAGAGGATCTCAAAATGTGTAATCATAACAAAATCAATTTGACACAAAAATAATATTTTTTCTACCATAAATGGGTAAGAAAAAGTAAAAATTTTATTTTAGATACAAATATAGTCAAAAGAAAAGGCATTTCTGTAAAAATTATGAAATTTAAATTATGCTATTCCTTGATTCTACTAGTAATATTTAATCTATTTAGTCTATTTCTCCATACTCTGTGTATTATGATATGGACAAAAATAGTCTGTTGTTTTCACTCGTATTACTTTCTCTTACCCTACATTGCTAAAGATATACTAGTTTGTTGTAAGTCGTCTAAGCCACCCGTCAGCAAAAATTTTACATGTTCCTTTTTTTTATATTTACTTATTTCTTTTTTCTCATAGTTTCTCAATAAATGTATTACGTTTTCAATTTTTTATGTTTATGTACATAAATATGTACATTCTTATTTTGCAGTTCAATAATTTTTTGATAAGTCTGTTTATCATTGACCTCCTGATATGCTCCTTAAATGTAAGTACATTATTATTCTATATTCTGACTTTTAAAATCTTTTACGAGTGTTTCTTGTACAACTATTTTGGCACTACCAATCACTTTTCAGATTAAGTATGATAATTGAAGCTTAATTCATCTACGTAGTATTGAGATTGGTAACATACCATTTAAGGTTTAGGTAGACTACTTTTTCTTGTAACTGCACTGCTTAAAAAAGTGGAAGGACACTAGATATTTTTAGAAGAAAGGGGAACCTCTTATTTTTAATGAACTTATTTTTATGTGTAACATTTTAAATATCATTTAACAAGAAAATATCAGTATCATTATCATGATTTTCAAAAATAAATTATTAAGGACAACAAAAATAGTTTCTACGTTTTTGAACTCTGTAAAAAAAGTAGAAGGACAGTAATACAAAATATAAAATATAAGCGATATTCGTAAATAATACTCTTCCCATTAGCTCTTTTAACTTCGAATACTATATTTGGAAGTGACTCATACAAAGATTGGATTCCTGTTTGGGAAAAATTAGCTTATGAACTATTCAAAGCTTTTCGAAGTTCAGCAAGGAATTCAAACATTTTCTCGCCAACATATACTTGACGAACAAGCATTGGCCATATGTTTTTCACGTTGTTAAGGTCAGGGCTTTTAGCTGACTTTGCTAAAACCTGCACATTATTTGCATAGAACTAATTTTTAACTCCATTGTTGGTGTGAATGGAGGCTTCATCTTGTTGAAAAATCCACTCTTCTCCTAATTCAGAGCCATAAGGAAGAAGCTCAGAATTCAGTACTTCAATTTAGTCTGTATATTTCTGCCTACCACTGAAAAAGACCAGACTTGTTCTTCTTCAATATCCAAATGCTTAAAAATCCATCATCCCCCCTCCCATTTGTCGAGTTGAATAAAATTCTTCTGCATTACTCAGGCAATGCCAGTGTTATTGGTAACCATCTAAATCGTCTAAGTTAAACTTCTCGTCTAGAAGTATTATAGAAGTCCCATCTGAGGTCTATGACATGTTTTACTTGGCCCATGATAAACGGTAATCAATCTGTGTGTGTTTTTTTCCACGTTGGATGATACTTCCTTTGAAAATTAATTATTTGGATCTTGTTATGTAGTTGTAAACTGTTTGCCTTGACACATGGGTAAATTCTGATTGATTCTGGACCTTTGTGGAACTTCTACTGCTTTTTTTAAGCTCATGAGCAAGTTTTCTTCTATCCTAAAGAATTAAATTTTTAGGCCTACCAGTCTTCTTTCTTTTCCTATTTCTATCTGGCTTTCTGATAAAGTTAGAAACTGTATTGGGGAGGACGTGCAGTATGCGAATAATCTGTCTAACACCTTTACCATTGATGATGCGAGATATTAAGGCTGCACATAAGTCAGATTCACTCTTTCCCTTTCTCCATGTAATCCTATGGAATTATCATTGCTTTATGTTATAAGGATATCTCACTTAAAAGTAAAGTTTTTCTAATTCCGTTTTTATTATATTATTATTATTGCTTTTTGAACATGTCTTCTTTTCGCTTAATGAGCTTAAAAAAATAAATAAATAAATAAAAAATACATTTAAATATATCTTTTGAATATCAGAGTATTACTTAACGAATTAAAACATTTAAATTTATTCATTTTTTTTTTAATACTCACTAAGCAAAAGGCGACATGTTTAAAGAGTAAACACTGATTTTAAAAAAAAAAAAAAAAAAAAAAAAAAAAACAGAATTTACAAAAATTTATTTTTGAATGAGATATCCTTATAATATGAAACAACAAATATCCCATAAGATAACATGGGGAAGAAGAAAGGGGAAATCTGACTGAGATGTGCAGCCTTAAGGTCGACTGCTTATACGTCTGGGTGAAATGCCTTTTGTAAAGGCATTTCTAAAGTGTCTTATGTCGTATTCTCATAAGTTTAGGGGAAAAAAACACTCAAAACTCCAAACGGCTACACCTAAAAGTGTAACCTGCTTTTGTACCCGGCATCTCCCGTCTATTAGCTTTGAAAGTTGAAACTGTCGTCCTTTGGTAGGACGACATATAATTGACATATAATTTATATTTGGCATATAAATTGGTGAAATTGCGGTAAAACAGCAGCATCGACAATGTGTTCATTATATGCCAAAATTATTCAAATCGAACAAGTGTAAAGCCATTAAAAAAAAAAAAAACATAAATATAATATATTGTAATAAAATAAAATGTTCCATAATTTCCAGATGCATATGGCAAAGTATCTCGCCGAAATTTTTATTTATTCGGACGCTTTTCGTAACAGTTATTGGAAAACAGGAATACCGATATGAAATAGTTTTTGAATTTTTATTGATGTTTCGGCAATGAAACGTCTTTCAATTTATAGTCCTGTAATTTTATTTAAATTTATTCATTTTGTTTTAAACAGTATTTCAAAACGCAATGGATTTTTAAAGCTGCAACTAAAACTTTCAGCATTACAAATTACTGAAAGTTAAAGGAATGCTTGCGACCATTGGGTAATCAAAAGAAATAGTGTTAATATTTTCAAAAAATAACTAACGACAAACTAAAAGGTCATAGAGTTTACTTTATAATTTATTCATCATGGAAATTATATACAATAGTAAAATACAAAGACAATCATTGCATACAAAAACAAAGTGAAAACTTAAGTTATATATATATTTTTTTTTTATTACCATTTTTAGATCTACAGCATCCTCTGTGTTTTTTCTCAGTATCAAGAATATAGCAATGGCATTGGCAATCAAACACACAGAACAGGACAAGAAGTAAGTTTCCCAATGTTAAACTTTATGCTGTATTATTTTATTTATGTTTTTCAAACTGTAAAAAAAATATTACAGTAAGTAACAATTTCTTAAGCATGGCAGAAAATATTGACGGTTAGAAGTCGTCTTAAGGGAGAACGCAAAATTTAAGATCCAGCTACAAAAATTCATCCCGGAAATTTTTTAGCAAAAATTTATGTTTATAACATATCAGAAAAGGCCGATTTTTTTAACCTTAAAATTTAAAATTTCTTTTAGTTTAATTTAGTTCATGAATTCCGGTGGCAGTATAATTTAAATGATCCGAATTGTCTTGCGCCGCAAAGGGTTAAGACATCAAATCCTCTTATTAGCACATCATTTACTAATGCGTTGAAAGAACATGGCGATAAGTTGTATTCGAACCTGGGTCGTCGTGATAGAAATTCTGCGTCGTAACTCTGGACAAAAGGTTAACCCGTTGTACTAGGATAATCTACACGAGAATGGCATTGATGATGGCATCGCTACAGTACCTCCCCTCCTAGAGAGTACGCCGTCGTGCAAGCGATATTGCTGCAGCGTAGATGTTAGAGATTACCAAATTGTGCTGTCAGTTGCCCGTTTGTCAAGTTGTAGACGTGGGGCATGATGCCAGGCTTTGTGCTGTGAGCGTTTCACATGCTTTGTTGCTCGGAGGGTTTTGGTGCTGCCATCTATTGCCATAGAGCGAAGTTAATAACTCGTTGCTTAGGAGCGTCCGTAGTCACCAATGAAGGAAAGTGCATGTTGCGATAGGTTGTATTCGAACCTGGGTCATCGTGATAGAAATCCGGCGTCGTACCTCTGGATAAAAGGTTAACCCGTTGTCCATCGGTAAGTTAGGATAATCTACACGAGAATAGCGTTAATGATGGCGTCGCTACACGTCACGTTGGTTGTGTTGGGGTTTTTTTACGTCGCACTAGTGCTGCGCAGATGGGCAATTGGCGACGAGTCGCTACACGTTAAAACGAAATCTTTATATATGTCAAATTTATATTATCACAGAAAAATTTCTCCATCTTTAAATCATATACAAAATAAATTATTATAGAAGTTTTTCTATTAGATTAGTATAACCATCTGCTTATACTTTTTTCCTTTTTGTTCACTTAAAAATGCAGAATATATTTTAAAGGACGTCTTAACATTTTTTTTTTTTTTTTTACTTTAAAAGCGTGAAACGCATGAAATATCATATATAAACATTTCTACATATTTTGTATAAAACTGATGCTGAATCGCAAAATGTAATTTTGTATTCGACGGTATGCAACATGTAGACAAATATATGCATCGGAATACTAAGTGATTCTTCATGAAAAAAAAGTAAATGTTCCGACTGCTGAAGAAGAAATGATAAATTTTTGAAACATCATCATTTTTTCTTCGGAATATATTTAAGATGAATAAAAATACGCAAAATGATTTAAATGTTCTTAAATATTTTAGACTTTTTTTTTCTTAAATTATAAGTGCACACTTACTTAAAAAAAATGTTTGTTATATGTCTGTTCGTACAATATCACTTTATCCCGCAATGATATAGTCTAGAAATAGTTTTATTCAAATGTCACATTTTGAAACTTTTTAATTATTCTGTCCGATACAGAAATTTTGCTTCCAAAATTACACACTACTTTCCTCCACCTAAAACAATGTCGAACAATTCCTTAGTAGAAAAAATATTAAGAAAAATTAAAGAAAAGTGTGAATTTAACTAATGAAAGATACTTTGTTGGCTCCCAATTAAAGAATGTCTTGACTTAAGAATGTTAACATTTGACAATATGACAATAACAATTCTCTTATCATAAAATCGATATATGAAGCGTAATGCAATAAGCAAAACATCTATATAAATGTTTCTCTATCGTGGACCAATTACGATTAAATTTTGTCCATACAATACGATAGTGACGTAATTAATAAAATATGCAATGATAAACAGAAAAAAAATACATGGACAATATCTAAGCACGCAGATTCTGCTCAAAGATTTAATCAGGAAAATGACGACATTTGCCTGATGAAATCATTTTACACACAAATGCATTTTGAAAAGTTACATTTTAACAATCTTTGCAAGCGTCATTTTAAATCTAGCAATACTTTAAAGATGTAAACTGTAGCGTAGTAATGCAGGTATGTAGGTTTCCATTAGACAGTTTCCATTATGCAACCATATCCATATTTCCGTATAAGTGAAAAGTTTTCTTTTTCTTGCGTTGTTCGTCGCTATACATCTGATTTATACACATTTTACTAAAATACTTACAGTTCTACACAGAGGTGTTAAAAAATCAACTTTCAAAAATGAATGAAGATGACACAAAAATGTGCACAAAGTTTCTATTAAAGTTGCTGCATAAAATAAGAAGGGAAGTGTCCCATAACGGAAAGAATTTTTCGATATTACATTTTAAGGTCGTATTAATAGCACAGATTGAATGAGAATGATCAAGTTTCAGCCAAACTCAAATATCACGATTACATGTTGGCATATAATTTCTTCGCCAGTAAAAACACATAAAAAAGTGGTTACAAAAAACGTTGAGCTTAAATCTATTGAATAATTTTAAATTCTCCTGACAGAAGTGCCATGCATATTAAACCTAGAAAAATCACCAAACATAATTCTTTCACTGAAGCCATCGAAATGTCATTAATATTTTATTTGTTACTAGCATTATTGAAAGCAATGTAATATGACATTTATTGAAATTGTGGCAAATTAGAAAACAAAAATCATTAAGACAGCATGTTGACAGTAAACCGTTATATATCAACAAATATGAAATGCGTTTCGCAATCTTTGTTTATTTTAAGAGTAATTTAGAAAGATAAATCACTTTATTGGTTGGATCAAATGAGATTTTGAAATATAACTTGCAAAAATTTAAAATATGTTCATCCCTAATATAAGATATAAATAAAATTATATAGAGGAGGACTTTTATAAGAAACTGAATAAATTTTTCAAAGGGAGGAAGAAATTTGCGGTTATTAAAGATTAAAATTGAATATAAAATTCTGAAAAAAGTATACGTGATTTCTATATCACATATCTCTTCCTTTCACCCACAAAACATTTTAGAGAAGGGAGAAAGAATTTTGCAGCTATTAAAAATTAAAATTGAATATAAAATTCTGAAAAAAAGTGTATGTGATTTCTACATTACATGAACAAAATATGAATTATTTTCATAAACTGACTTAAAAACGCATTAATAAAAAGTATAGATTGTAGGGTTTTTTAACAAAGAATTATGCCAAAATACATAATAAAAAGGTATAGTCAAAATGGCAACAAAATGTTAAAAGTTACCATGGGGTTCTATACTAAAGTTGTACTACCTGAAAATGTATGAAAATTGTATCGTCAAATATGAATTTTGTTTTGAAACCTTCCTTTGAACGATTTTGGTTTAACTATTGCACAATATTAATTTGGTTCCAATAATGATTTGGCTTTTGATGAATTAAAATTTAAATTGGGGGATGAAATTGGTGTGCTATTTATGAGTTTAAATTTTTAAGGATAAATAAGAAATAAAGTCCGAAAAATTTCCGCGGGTTTGCTAGTAAAAGAATAATATAAAGATTTCTCTTTAAACTAGCAAGAAATTCGTTAACGATAAGTTAAATTCCATTTTAAAAAGAACGAAGTAAAAGTACAATATCTCTAATATTGCAACAATCATAGCTTGTCAGATAGCTCTCACTTTCAAGTAAGTATATTTATATTATTACTTTTTTTTTTTTTTTTTTTTTTTGAAAGAGTATTGTTGACATCATTAAAAGTTATCAGATATTTCAAATAATTCTGAATTATTGAAATTTAGTTTTGTAATATTTTGTTACATAAATGCTAAAATCAGAATTTTTCAATTAAGTTATGAAAATCAACTTCCATATCGGCCAGTGCATTAGAAAATAGTTATTTACAAATGTGAATAACTGTCAATTACTTCGATGTATATATTAATACGTATAGGAGGAGTTTTCTACTAATTTTTAAAATTCTGTACACATTTTTAGTGTTTTATATTAATTCAAAAATTTTGTCTGCAATAAATGTTATACTATAACATAGCAAAACAGCATTTTAAGCAGTAACCATTTATAACATAACGAACCGTATATTATAGAAGTGGAGAATATGACAGCTACATAATATACCATACTTTATACACAATTCCATGTGCTATTCTATATGATACACTTAAATTCAATTCGGTAAAATAAAATGCTTAGCACAAATCAAAGCGTATTTTCAGTAATTTTGTTCAGAGAAAATATCGTCCGCTAGTGTGAAGTCCTATATATAAGAAGAACTATTACATGGCATTTTCGGCATGCTGCAGTAAACCTCAGAAATATAATACATTTCGCCCTGTTATTTCAAAAGTGAAAAATCTTTAAAAGGTTCTCAAAAAGAAAAAGAAAATTCTTAGTTTAAAATGCCAGGGTTTCTGACAGCTGCAATGGCAACGCTACTGTAACAGAGTTGCCAAATTTGGCCCTTTTTTTTATTCTATAGTCACCAATAATTTTGAGAAGTGACATTTGATATACATAATACACTATCAGTCTTCGAAGTGATTAGTCAAACGTTACAAATAAAAATTATTGGTGACTATTGAATAAAAAAAAGGACAAA
Source organism: Salticus scenicus (assembly GCA_963930645.1). Classification (NCBI taxonomy): domain Eukaryota; kingdom Metazoa; phylum Arthropoda; class Arachnida; order Araneae; family Salticidae; genus Salticus; species Salticus scenicus. The sequence continues at coordinate 286,341,152 of OZ005650.1, read as the reverse complement.
TTTGGCAACCCTGTATACAGTACAGGGTTGCCAAATTTCAGCTACCAAAACATTAACTAGTGCTTTGTTACTTAATGACTTCTGCGATAACGATTTTGGCATATCTTTCTTCGTACACTCATCTCCTTTTATATAATTCCTCCATAATTTAAACGATTAAAAATCAAATGGTGAATTCTATTATTTGTATAAATATGTTAATTACATCTCGAACTATAACAAATCGCTTCTTAATAACGACGTCATAAATTCTTTCAATTATCGTATGTTTAAGAAAACAATACATTCAGTTTATTAGGTATCAGACAATAAGTCAAAAATCAGTTCAAAATATCAACTTTACAGTAAGTCAAAAATCTTTTCAAAATGGCAACTTTGACATAGTTTTCTAACAGAAAATTTTACCTCTATAGAAAAACGAAAAACATCATTTGGTCTTAAGTTTCAGATTAGAATAAGATTTTTCATGTTTTTATTTACAAAAAAAAAAAAAAAAAAAAAAAAAAATGTAAGTAAAAGTGTGTTAGAAAGTACAATTTAAATTATTGTAAAAACAATTTGAATTCTAAGAAGTGTCAAAAAGTACTACAAACAATTGATGTCTTTAACAAACGTGTATATTACTGTTTGTTCTCTGACTCGAATCGTAAACAACGACAATTCTAATCCGAGAATAGAATATTCTTTGTTTGTTTATCTCTAGAATCGGAAAAAAAAAATCTGGTGTGTCACTCACACGACTTTCTCTTACCCTGAAATTTAATACTTTAAATACAGGTTGCAGATTAATAGGTAAGATAACGAGTACTGTTATGTAAACCTATGTTAAACAATTCATATTAGGCTTCTGAAAGGTTTTATATGATAATTAGTTCTGTGTGAGAGGGGCTACCGCTCCCCTCAACCCCCCGTTTCATTAATGCACCTACATTTATATAGAATTTAATTCGGGTATTAAAAAATAATTCTCTTTTTAAAAAATAATTTATTAAAATTAGTATTAAAAAAATTATCTTTTATGATAAGGCAGACGACTTCCATATTAGAGAAGTAGTATAACACCAAATATCCAAAAAAAATCCATTTTATTCTCAAAATTAAAAAAAAAAAAAAAAAAATCGATAACTTTGTTTTAAATTATCGCAGATCGATGGTTCAACCATTCGTTTTAAAGGTATTGGCGAGCTCTTTTGAAAGATACCCATCATGAAAATTTACTCCCCTCGAGGGGGGGACTTCCCCCCCCCCCTCGAGGCTCCTACACACACAAAAAAAAATTTCCCAGTTAACTATCTCTATTACAAAATATATATATTCGTTTCATTTGGTTTAGTGCAGTCTATAGACGTTAAACTCTACTTTCCTGCAATTTCCCCCATAGACGTAATGTATTAGAATTCTCTTGATTGTCCATGTACACTAACCATTCGCTTGATCTTAACGAAAAGCTTACTGTAGCATCCCTATATGATACATATTTAGAATACCAAGTTTGAACTTACTGCCATAATTGGTTTTTGAGATATGCTGATAACAGACAGACACACACACACAGACACACAGACATACACACAGACCATTTGCTAAAAACATGATTTTCGTATTCAGCGGACCTCAAAACGTGTAAATATAACAAAATCTCGCGTTCGAAAATTTGACCCAAAAACAATACTTTCTCTACCTTATGGGTAAGAGAAAGTAAATTCGCATATTTTATAATAATAATAATAGTTATATATATATATATATAGATAGATATCATTTGAACAGTTGATATCTAATAAATACAGTAATAAAAATATTTTTCAAAAAGTCTTTTTAATTTTTGCCAGAGCATCATTTCTACTACTTTTTTCGACACTCCTTGTAAATTTTCAGCCTGTATATTTTTTATTTTATGGTCATAACTCAATTAGCATCGTAACAAAATAATTAGAAAAAAAAAGGGGGGGGGATTTAAAAATCAATAATACCGCGACAGCATATATTTATTTTAATTTACATTTTATTAAAATCAGATTTTATTATTATTATTATTATTATTACTTAGCTCATAAATAATTGTCTATGTTATCTAACACCTTTAAGACAAGAAATTAAAACCTTTTGAACCTCTTAATTTACTTATATTCTAATTCTTTAAATGACCGTACTTTATACAAAATTTTTTATTTATGTTATAATTACTGTTTCAAAAATGTATAATAATTTGTTTACAAACTTATATCTTTATTCTATTCAGAATTCAAGTTTTATTGAAGATATGTGTAAAAGTACCCTCCTGGAGCAAGAAGCAATGCGAGAAAAACATCTTCACTCACCAAAAGTAACTTTTTTTTTTTTTTTTTTTTTTTTTTGAAGATGTGTCATATTTTTCCCGTGAATATCAATAAAAATTTTCAAGCATTCTAATTCAGATTCTAAATAACCCCGAGGGCATATCCCTCCCCCCCCCAGGGGAAAAATGCCGTACGCATACGAATTTTTTTTTCCCCTGGTTGACTATTAGTATTATATATATATATATACATTTAAAAGTTACAAATAATTCTCAATTCTCGTTATATACATCTATGCAATATTTTGCCTTACATTGTTATCCTAAAATTTTGAAAAAAAAAAAAAATAAGTTGACAGCGTCACCTGTTGAGCGATTGGTCCGCAAATGTAATCTGCCCCCAGTTTGATCAAAGTCCAACTAAACAACAAGTTTGATCCAATGTCGTTCATTTATTCGGGCGATATAGTGTCCATAAAAATTTTTATACAAACAGATATACTGACACAGAGCTGCCAATCTAATCCAGCAAACTGTTAGTACCACCCATTTTTCTACACCACTTAATTTTTAGAGTGTTGGTTTTCTTAATTCATCGTAAATATATTTGAAGGGAATTACTCTAAAAATAAAGTGGTGTAGAAAAATGGGCGGTACTAACAATTTGCCGGATTAGGTTGGCAGCTCTGCTGACAGAACATTTTCTAAAGGTGGTCAAAGTGTTCAGAGCAACTCAAAACTTGAAAATCTATCGAAAACCGGTGTACGAAAATTTTTACGAATTCAATAGTTTCTTCTTGTAAAATTGGTTCTTATCCGCTTGAGAACCGCCATGCTATTTGCCGCATTTAGCGACTGATGTACACGGCAAGACCCAATTATAATGCTCAGGATTATTATCTACTCTATTAGGTAAATCATTATCAGGTAAACCATTTCAGATTTTCTTCTTTTGCATAATTCATAAACAATATATTTGAAAGAATTAATAAAATAAATAAGAAATGTACAAAGAAGAAATTTACAATTTTATTTGTGTTTAATTTATTATTATTTATATTACTAAATTATTTATTATTTATTATTTAAATTTTAGAGTTGCCTCTAATTTAGCTAAACATTTCGAACCTAAGTTGAAGATTTATCGCGGTGTGTGTGACAGAACCCAGTATATTCCCAGTTGCGGTCCTCAAGCGAAATAATCACTCAAAAAACATACGAATCTTACACATATACTATTTGTTTACTTTGAACATTATTTGTGTATCTCATTCATACAAATAAATAAACAATTATTTACTTTATTTCACAACGTTATATAATAATTTGATAATTTATAACTGTTTTTACGAAATTTAATATAATTATCTAGTACTAATATTGACCATATCCTCATAAAACTGATTCTGCTTATCAAAGAATTAAGGCTCAGAGTAGCGTTTATTATTACTAGCAACCCGTGCGAAATATTCGCATTTTATTTCTTTTCTTATTTACCTTTAAAATTTGAAACTCATAAATGTTATACCAATTTCATCGCCTAATTAAAATTTTAATTTACCAGAAGCCAAATTATTAATAAAACCAAATTAATATTTACAATAGTGAAACCAAAATCATTCAAAGAAAGGTTTCCAAATAAAATTCATGGTTCACGACCCAATTTTCATGGACAGTACAATTTTAATATAGGACTCCCGCGACGCCTTTAAAATTTTTGTCGTGATGGTGTCGATGACTTTTTATTATTATTTTTTTTTTAAATAAATAAAAAAAATAAAATAAAATAATTACTATTTTGATTATATTTTTTATGATTGTGTTTTTTAGTCACTTTATGACACAAAAGTTCATATTCTGTATATATTTTTAAAATATTGCTAGGTTTAAAATGACGCTTGCAAAGATTCTGAAGAAACAACTGTTAAAAATACATTTTTTTCGTAAAATAATGTCATCAGACAAATATCGTCATTTTTTTTCTTATTAGTCCATTGAGCTAAGTCCGCGTGCTTAAATATTGTTCATGTATAAATATTATTTTTTTAGCCTCGCGTATCGTATCGTTTCGACAAAAAATAATTAAAACTAGTCCACGTTAGAGAAATATTATATAGACTATTACAATTATATTTTTAATCTTATTTTGCGCTTCTCTTTCATATAAATATATAAGCATTTGTTATCTTCCAACATTATTTGTAATTTAATAATTCATAACTATTTTTACAAAAGTTAGTATGATTATAGAACTGACCGTATCCTCACAAAACTGAATATGCTATTCAAGAAAAAGTTCAGAATAGCATTTATTGTTATTACTATTATTATTACATTAATTATATTAAAAACACTTTAAACACGCGTAAAATTAAATTTTATTTAAAACATGTTAAAAAAAATTTTATCCGAAGCTTTTCGCTTCAATAGTAAAGCATCATCAGGGATTTTTATTACTCGTTTCCAATGAGCAGTTTTTAAATATTTTTTTTCTTTTCACAGACAACAGTTAAGTCTTTTAATAACGTGAATAGCAGCTAAGTCAATTTGAAGCATTTGAAGTCCGGTAAAGGTTGGATCAAGGAGCTAAGAAAAATAAGAGAAGCTAGAACTATTGAAATATCACACGAGGCTATTGTAGGAGAAAAACCATCATGAATTAGCAGAAATAAACTATCAGCTATTTTATAATATTATGCCAAATTATTGGCAAAATTGCAGCATCTTTGGAATTTATTTATTTTTGCATTTAATTACATTAATAGCTTCGGAAATGTAAAGTTCTTGGATAGTAAGTAGGTGGTGCTGTAATAATTTTGGCTTTATCCCATATCCGCGATTGTAATGAAATGCTCGCCCTCTGGTGGGCTAAGGTGAAATTACAATTAACATGCTTTAATTCGGCTTTCATCAAGCCGTCATTGTTTGCCGATGTTTAGTTTCACATATATTTATTGAATAAAAATGAATAAATCCGGTAAAAAAGATAATACATACTGTTGTGTGCTACAGTGTAACTCCAAAGAATCAAGAAATCCATAATTAAGCTTCCATTTATTTCCAAATGACAAATTTAAAATTTCAGTTGCTTCGGCTAATGGAAGTAAAGAATTAATCAGATGATTTGAAACTAATATTTGTTCAACTTCAGTTAAAAATCTACTTCCGATCGAACTTTGAATAAACTGAAATATTTTTTTCCAAAAACAAACAATTTTCCATGATGTAATGGCGGAGAAATTATAGTACGAATATTAAGTAGAATAACAAAAAGAACAATAATAAATACACGTGGCTATCATATTTACTAACAACAAAAACTGAAAAAGCGCCATCTATCGATCATTACAAACGCGGATAGGGTTAGCGTTTAGCGTTGGCATAAATGAAGTCGACTAGAGTAGAAATACAATAAATTCCAAAGATGCTGCAATTTTGCCAATAATTTGGCACAATATTATAAAATAGCTAATAGTTTATTTCTGGTAATTCATGATGGTTTTTCTCCTACAATAGCCTCCTGTGATATTTCAATAAGGAAAGGGCATGTTTACAAACAAACGCTCCGTCAATCAATCTTTGTCACTCTCGAGTGGCAAAAGATCAATCTCTATTGGTGGAAATACTAATGTTTTGCCACTTTACCCATAATTTGACTGCGAGTGACGTCACGTGCCCTTTCCTTATAGTTCTAGCTTCTCTTATTTTTCTTAGGTCCTTGATCCAACCTTCACCCATAGAATAATAATAAAGGAAGAAGGAGCGTACGTGTTTTGGTTTCGGTTTGTAAAATCCAGGAATGCCGGGTATACGATTGTAACAGTGCTTCCATCTGATTGGTTGGCGGCTTGTTGGCGAGATTTTTGAATCGTCTCGTCTCTCTCTCAATCAGTCTGCGAGGCAGCACCCACAACAAACAGCGATAAATGCGTGGAGGATGGGTGCCCTACTTCAAAGTTGAGAGGAGCAAAAGTAGCTTTCGCTGGCATTTCACTAGAAGGGGTTTGTAAGCATTAGAGTATTGGCATGCTCCTTCTTCCTTTATTATTATTCTATGCCTTTACCGGACTTCAAATTGATTTTGCTGCTATTCACGTTATTAAAAGACTTAACTGTTGACTGTGAAAAGAAAAAATGTTTAAAAACTGCTCATTGGAAACGAGTAATAAAAATCCCTGATGATGCTTTACTATTAAAGCGAAAAGCTTCGGATAAAAAAAAATTTAACACCTTTTAAATAAAATTTAATTTTACGTGTGTTAGAGTGTTTTTAATATAATTAACAAATGACACGTGTTCAATTTAACTCTTTTTCTAGGCATAATTTATTATTATTACAATTATATTTTGAACCTTATTTTGTGCTTTCCATTCATACAAATAAAGGAATATTTATTTATTTTACATTCCAACCTTAAATGTAAATTAATATTTCCTAACTATTTTTACGAAATTTGATATAATTCTCTAGTACTGGGCATATCCTTACAGAACTGAAATACTGAATACACGCGCAAGGAATTAAGACTCAGAGTCGTATTTATTATTATTACAATTAATACAATTTTTTGTGAGGGCAATTGATGTACGTCTGATATTTTTATTTTATTTTATGGTTGGGTTGTTGGGATTAAGGCCGATTGACTTCACTAGGGTCCTAGGCCTAAGGGGAGTGACCTCCGTGGGGATCTTAGCCCATACATGTGCATGTTTCGGAGAAAACTACGAACAGCTAGGCCGACGAACGCGACCTGGGATCGAACCTGGCACTTCACGTCTACCAGCTTTGAGCACAGAACCGCTCGAACGTTGGTGGGCTTTTTGTTTTTAAGATGAATCTCGAAGGACTAATTATTTCTATAAAACTTTCCATATTGAATGTTCAAATATCGGAGTCAAATGCTTATACAATTAAATAATAATTAAATCTAAATTCCACAAATTATATTTTTAAAAAACTTTAAATAACATTAGAGACAAAATGATCACAAAAGCATAAAATAAATTATATTAATCTCTACGATTTCGTGAAATTAAATATTTTGTTTTCTTCCCCTCTTAGAATGAACATCAGGAAGATCGTCACCATTTATCAGTTAAAAAAAAACCCGTGAATGACAAGCAACCCTCAAGTAACAGTTCACCAATTCATTCTTCGATTCCTCATTTAAATGGCGTGAATGAAGATTCTAAAGAGGTAAAAACATCTTCTAACATAGTTCTGAATTTTTGTATAGACATTTACATTTGATACAATATAAATGAAGGAGAAATATTAACCTTGTCATTTACTTACACTTTCAGTATTAGCATCGAGGGTGTAACCAAGGCGAGAGGAGTGGTACTAAGTGGGCCCTTTAAACCACTTTCCTCCCATACACTTTGAAGTTAAATAAATTTTCATTTTTGGTGGCTGAAACAAACTAATAAGTCGAACTGAAGCCCGCAAATCACTTTAATTCCCTGTAGGTAATATTTCCTATTACTGCATTAATTAGCATGCCATATATGTGGCACCCATTCTCTCCTCTAAGCCACCTGTCACAAGTATGTGAAAATACAAGTTATTTCTCAAAAGCAAGAACAAAAAATATTTCATTCGCACTGATTATAAACAGTTTCAAATGTAAGTACTTGTTGCATCGTTTAAGGTATCAGGGAAGTTTTAACCTTCAAAAAGTAGCAGTTCAGGATTTCCAGAGTTTGGAAACTCTAACTTCAATAGGAGTCGAGTTCTGGAATTTTTGTAAGGATTCATTGGTTTCTAGCACAGAACCACCTCGAAAATTCTATAAGGCCCTGAAAATAATCACGATAAATTTAAATTCCATTCAGACTTAGAAATTTTCAGTTGTTTCTGAATTAGCGAAATTTCGGCTCTGTAGTGCATTTAAAAATGTTTATTTGATTTCTGTATTAAGAATAACTATTTCTATTTTTGTATTAAGAGTAACTCTTTCTATTCGACAATATTCATTGATTTTTATTTTTTGTGGCAAAAAAAAAATAAATAAATAGATAAATAAATAAAAATCATTGAGCTGTTTTCTGAATATTCATTAAATACAGTGTATTCGTCGACCAGAATCTGCTTAAGTCTTTAAGATTTACTTTCTACTTGCAAAAATATCGACAATTTTTATAACAATATCTTTACGGGCTCTATTTACGCGCCGAATATTCATTAAATATAACGTATTCGTCGACTAGAACTTGCTTATGTCTTTTAGCATTACTTTAAACACGTAAAATTTCGACAACTTTCATAACAATATCATTACGGGCTCTATATACACCAGAATATTCATTAAATAAAATGCATTCGTCGACTAGAACCTGTTAATGTCTTTAAAAATTGCTTTCAGAAATGTCGACAACTTTCATAACAATATCATTAGCTTCTTGTAAATGTCTATGATGGTAGATCATATATAATGCCCAAAACTTTTGTATTTTTGATCATCATGAATACATATTTCGTAAATATCTCCAAAACAGAAAGTCACAGAAAGACCTAAAAGGGGCAACTAGATGTTATAACAAATCTATATACCAATTTGCAACGCTCTACGACCAACTGGTTTTTAGTTATGCGAGATACACACATACGTGCATACAGACGTCACGAAAAATCGTGTAAAATCATCGATATCTCTAAAGAGAGAGCTCGTGTCAAAACCAAAGTTGGGGGTTTATAACTAGTCGTCATGACAGTCACAAATATAAAGTTACAACATTCTACGGTCATTTGTCTATGCGCTATGCGAGATGTAAAATCGATTTCACAAATCGGGATTACAATACTTCCTTGTATACGGAAGTAAAAAGTAAATTTTGAAATATCTCGAAACCCTTAAATCACTTTATGAAATAGGTTTTGCAAACATTTTTAGACTAAAAAAAGACCAATAGATTAATTTCACCGTAAGATATCTTGCGGAAGATGCCAAAATGGTCTTTTAAGAAAAGAAAAAAGTTTAAAAATGCAATAAAGGCATCAGTAACAATTTTACTCATAAAGTACGCAGAATCAAAATGTTCAGAAATGTTCATATTTCATCATATATATATATATATATTTTTTTTTTTTTTTCAAAAAGTCGAATTTTCAAGATTAAAACTCCATAGACCCCCTTAAACTTCACTGTATTTATTTCCATGATAACACCTTAATTTTTTTTTGTTTTTGTTTTTAATTAAAACGGACAAAAACTTATCTGTACCAATTCTGAGCGACTTAACTCTATTTTTTACAAATTCCAAAATATCCGCAATCGATTTGTATCAAAAACCTCTATGTACCAATTTTGAACGACCTAACTCTATTTTGTGCCCCTCCGCTCCCCCCCCCTTCCCACCCCTCCTAATAATTTTACAATTTCGAAAATATCCGCTATCGATTTGTCGGTATCAAAAACCTCCATGTACCAATTTTGAACGATCTAACTCGATTTTTATTTTTTTGGCCCTACGCCCCCCCCCCTTTTGACCCTCCTAATATTTTTACACTTTTGAAAATATCCTCATTCGACTTGCAGGCCTCTAAAACCTATCTGTACTAATTTTGACTGGTCTAATTGCATTTCTATGTTTTTGCCCTATAGCCTCCCTTTCCCGCACCACCTGGTACGAATTTCTAAAATTAAAGAAATTAGTTTTTAAGTATTTGTGAGAGCTATATTTTAAAGTAAAAATCTCACATATATCTTTTTTTCTGTTTGCGATATAAAGGATTATTTTAAATCATTTTGCCCCTTCTCCCCCCTCTTGGGAGCTGAATTTTTAAAATTCCAGAAATTGGTGTTTAAGTAATTGTATTAGCTATATATTAAAACAAAAATTTCCCGTATATCTGTTTTTTTGTTTGAGATACATAGGAGTATGTGAAACCACGTTTTGCACATGTGAAATCACGTTTTGCCCCCTTTTCCTCCTTGGGGACCGAATTTCTAAAATTCCAGAAATTGGTTTTTAGATATTTGTGTTAGCTATATTTTAAAGCAAAAATTTTACGGATATCTGTTTTTTTCTTTGAGATATGAAGGTTTTTGTGAAATCACATTTTGCCCCCTACTTCCCCTTGGGGGGCGAATTTCGCAAAATCGCTTCTTAGGGGGTGCTTACACTATATGTTCTATAATCTGACCCAGTGGCTCCAGTAGATTTTGCTGTGCGTTGATGAGTCAGTGAGTGAGTGAGTGGAAGTACTCTTTTATATGTATAAATAGAAGAAAGAAAAAAGAAAGAAAGAAAACTGCATAAGCGATTGCTTTTGAGTAGTCCGCATATAGTAATTGTCTTTGTAGTATACTGTCTAAAAACAACAAGTCCACAAAAGTATATTTTGTTTTGGATATGGAGTAAAGAGACTCACAAAAGTGTCTTTATGGATTTATCACCGAAGAGAAAGAATTAAAAACTTCCTTTTATGGAACCCTCGATACCGTCTAAACTTTGATACTATATAACGCATTCAAAAAATCCTTCCAACGGTAAGAATTTACCTTGAACAATTTCCCCTAATTCCTCCAAATGAATCAAAACAACTTTGTGAAATCCTACGTAAGCTAACCAATTACGTTAATCATACCTTATTTTATAGGAAAAATTGTTTTGTATTTCTTAAAAATTATATATTATTTTCGATATATTTACGTAGTATAAAGATATTAAATTATGCCTTTAAAATATACCTTCCATAGCCTATGATGCTTCACGATTCTTTTGCGAATCCCCATACTAAACACAGTTTCGGGATTTATATCATTTACCATAGAAACATACTGTAATGCATTTGAATATCATGTATTACTTTCAAAACAGTTTCTAAGTAGAATACTAATGAAAATTAGAGTACGAATTGTATGTTTATGTTGATATGAACAGAAATACAGAGAAATAGATTAATTGAAGTTGTAATCACTTTTAAACATTGTTGAAAAATGTTAAAAAACATTTAAAACAAAGGAAAGTGCAATTTCCTATTATAGCATTTATAAATATTTTTGTATAGCCCTGCAAGACCAATCATATCATATTCTATCAAAAACGCCTTTATATATATATATATATATATATATATATATATATATATATATACTAGCTGACCCGACAAACGTTGTTTTGTCATATAAATTATTTCTAGAGAATATTTTGCTAGAAAAAAATAACTAACTTATTGTAAGTGTGTAAGGATGTGGTATATAAGTGGAAGATGTATGGAGCGCTATGAACGGTGAAAGAATATAAAAATAACAAAACACCAATCATTTATTTTTTTAATTTATTAAAATTGATTGTTTAAAATTATATACATATCGCTACTTATAACAATATTACTAAAAAACAATATCAATCCCTTAATGCATCAGAGTGTACAATATTTTTTGTTATCCCATCTTTCACCAATACAAACAAACTGGATGGTTTGCCCACTCGAGAGCCACGTATAATTGTCCGTGCATGTGAAAAACATGATGTGCTCAAATCTAAGCCACAGACAGACATCGTTTGGCCCTGAGACTTATTGATAGTCATTGCAAATGCCAATCTAATTGGAAATTGAGGGCGTTTAAATTGAATTGGCACATCTGTGGGTATAATAGGGATTCGCAGTAGTAATATATTTTCACCTCGGAATTTGTCATTTAAAATGATGGCTTCGATAACATTTTTCATTAATTTTTTTATGACTAATCGCGTGCCGTTGCACAACCGTTGTGGGTTCAAATTACAAAGCAAAATAACCGGAGATCCAACCTTCAGTTGTAAAATATGCGGTGGCATGCCTGGTAGATCCAATGAGTTTAAAAACTTTATTGGATAATTTACAGCTTCGGTGGCATCGCAAACTGTATCATTAGATTTGTATGACACCAAGTCTCCTGGTAACAAATGTTGTATCTTGAGATTCAATTCGTTGACGTCCACATTTTTTGCTGCTAAAATTGCTCTTTCTGCCAGCCACTCATGATTTGTGTATCGTCTGTGTACATCGGGAAATATCTGGTCAATAAGAGCATCTTGAGAATCAATGATTGTGCAGAAATCGGTCGGTAATTTTATGCATCCAGTTTCATCTGTAGTAACTTTTCCATCGCCGATATCTAACAATTGTTTTGAGAATGTTTCAGCGGATGGATCTTGAAGCTTCTGAACGCACAAATTTACTTTCAGTTGTACTTTTTCAACATTACGCCACAATGACGATGATTTTAAGCACGCGTTGATCTCATCAGCGTATGTAGAGCGCGAAATAACGGGAAGTGCTTGTCTGAAATCACCTGAAAAGAGTAACAGAGTGCCGCCAAATAGTTTGTCGTTGTTTTTTATATCTTTCAATGTCCTGTTCGACGCCTCAATCGAATGTTTGTGTGCCATAGTGCCCAGATAAGAATTTTACACTATTTCAGCACTGTGGCCATGGACGATTGTTTTTTTTATGTTGCATACTGCGTCTGGGTTATTATGAATATTTAGTGGCAGTTTAAATAATGAATGAGCTGTTCTGCCTCCATCCAATAAAGTTGCCGCAATGCCAGATGATGCAACAGCCAATGCGATGCCATTATTTGATCGTATTTCGGCGAGAATTAGCGAAATAAGGAATGTTTTGCCAGTTCAACCTGGTGCACCCAAAAAAAAAAAAAAAAAAAGAATCCACCTTGTCCTGCCAAAACTGCGAGCATGATGCGGTCGTAAATGGTTCTTTGTTCTTCGTTCATTACTGGGACATTGCGAGCAACAATCGCTGCCATTTCTACAGTATTGTATTGTAGTTCACGATTCAATTCAATGATTATTAAATCAGATGCATTTCGATTTGTTGAATGCATACCGAAATGACTGAGTGGTAAGTTGGCAATGATAATGCAAAGATCTTCAATAGCAATCAATGCTTCATTGTACATAGCGTCACTGAATACTATCGTTAGATCGTTAGTAGATATAAAACAGGGATACTGCAACCGCGGCACCAGCGGCACGGCACGGGCGAGCTGTGCTGCTGCCGCAGCGTCTCTTATCAGCATCCTTCCGGTGACGCATGCCGACATGAAAGATAAGGAGGGTTAGAATTAGGATGTTATCTTGAATGATAAGGAATATTATTTTAAGAGAACTTTAATTATCGATTTTTCTCAAACTTATTTTTCTGTGGTGCTGACATCTATTGAGGAAGTATTGAACTCCTTTATTTTCAAAAATGATGCTTTGCCGTCACTTAGGATCGAACCTGCTATCTGCGGATTGCGAGCCCGCCGCGCTATCCACTCGACCATCATGTGTTGACAGCGTAAATTTTAATTACTTAGTGTACCGTTTTGCGATGAAATTTATTTTAAATATAAGTTATTTTCCAATTTAAGAAATGAATGTATTAATATTAGTGAGGATTTTTAGTGCATAATTAATATTTTAATTGTTTTCGTAGATTTTATGTGCATAATTATTATTTTAATAATAATTTGGGATAAAATATTAAGAAATTTTTTCTTGTGTTTGAGTGATTAAAAATTTTCGTTCAAGTGTGTTTGATCAGTGGAAATATATGATTTTCTACTGTTATATGTTCAAACTTTTTTTTTTTTTCTATGTGAACATATATTAAATTTTTTTTTTTTTTTTTATTTAATCTTTAGAACTCTGCTAAAGAGTTACTTTTTTTTTCTGTGAAATTCTCAAAAGAGAATTTCTTATGTATGTTCAAACAGATTTTTTAATCTGCGTGAACATATTTAGACAGTATTTTTAATTATGTAAAATATACGATTTTTCGCGAATGGTTTTCACTAATATTTTTTAAGGAAAAATTGTGGTATAATTTAAATGCGTACAAAATTTAATAAAATGATTGCAAATTAAGGAAATTTTCTCTCGTGTGAAATATTAGCATATGTGCTGCCATCTGTTGCAGATAAAGTGACAAATATATGCTTTTTTTTTTATTTTTTTATTTTTCGCGAATAAAGTATATTTTTTATCATGCGATTATTTATTGAAACACAGAAAATAATAATAATAATAATAATAATAATATTGAAGTAGAGAGTTAGAAAAAATATATTCAGGCAGAAATAGTGATATTTATTTCATTTAGTAATAAAGGATTAGAAAAATTAACTAAGATTTTGTGCAACCAATAACATTTTACCACGCAACAGAGTTATAGTACATTTTATTTAACTTATCATAAGCTAAAATCAAACCATGTACTTATTAATCTTATATTCATGTATTTGCATATTTTGTATATTTATGCATCCTTAAGTATTTTAGTTATGTAATATTTTAAAATATTTTGCATTATAAATGTAATTTAAGTTTATGCACGCACACACATAGAAAAATTTAATTATTTATTTTTTAATCTTAATAGATTAAAACGGAAATATTTTTTTTTTTGTTTGAACTTCCATTTTATAATAAAATAGTTATATTTCAAATAAATAGAGATTCTTCTAAATGAGTTGTCTTAGAAATTTTGTGAAAGAAAATTGAAATAATGTGGTAAGTGCGTATTTTCGGATATATGTAGAAATAGTGATTAAGACTTGTGTTTATCTTTGCATTTCAGGAAATGTTTAAACATGAGATCTTGATTATATACTTTTAAATAGATATTTTAAAGTAGTTTTCGTTTAAAAATATGCACCTTAAAGTGAAAATACTATACTACAGAGTTACCATTTATTTAATTCATTAAAAAATATGCTTCTTTTCTACACTTCCAAAGAAACAAATGAGTGATAAGCTTATTTCTTATCGACCATGTTGATACTACGTAATACTACGATAAACTCATTTTGTTTGATTATCTTATATAGTTCTACTAAACTAGTTAAAAAACTTTTTGAATTATTCACCTTAAAATGAAAATACTATACTTATACTACAGAGTTACCATTTATTTAATTCATTAAAAAATATGCTTCTTGAAAAATAATGACCTATCTAGAAGTATTTTTCATTGATATATTTATTTAATAATATTAATTTAAGAACTTTATTTTATAAATTAACTTCTATCAACCAATACCATTTTACCACGCAACAGAGTTATAGTAGATTTTATTTAACTTATCATAAGCTAAAATCAAACCATGCACTTATTAATCTTATATTTATGTATTTGTATATTTATGCATCCTTTAGTATTTTAGTTATGTAATATTTTAAAATGTGATTGGAAAAAAAAATATTTCGCATTATAAATGTAATTTAAGTTTATGCACGCACACACATAGAAAAATTTAATTATTTATTTTTTAATCTTAATAGATTAAAACGGAAATTTAAAAGTTAAGCATATGTACATTGCGAAACTGATTAAGATTTAATATTACAAACTTAATTATATTGAGTGAAATTAGGATGTAGCTTATTAGAGGAACAATAGTTATAAATATTGCAAAAATGTCGAAGTACATTAAGGTTTAATAGTTATATTTTATGATGAACAATACTTATAAATGATGCAAAAATGTCGAAGTACATTAAGGTTTAATAGTTGCACAGTTATATTTTATGTGCATATACAGTACTTTTGCGATGTTATGTAGCTTATTAGATAAACAATACTTATAAATGATGCAAAAATGTTGAAATACATTAAGGTTTAATAGTTATATTTTATGCGCGTATATAGCACTTTTTGTGATGCGAAACAAAATATTCTCAGGGGATAGTAGTTTACAAAAAATTTAACCACAGGAATACACTCTATTTAAGATAGAAATAGGTGCACTAGTATTGAACATGGTGGCTTTTTGGGGTCACGTGATTTTTTTCGTCCAATCAGAAGCACGGAATTTTAATGAATAGTATTATAAAATTAAGTGTTTTTTATATACAGATATTTTTGAGGTTCCATGAACCAATCAAAACCAGGGATTTTTAATGAATAGTATTATAAAATTAAGCACTTTGTGGAATTAAGTGTTGATTGTGTACAAATAATTTTGGTGTTTTTTCAACCACATGGATTTTTAATGATTATAAAATTAAGTGATTTGTGGAATTAAGTGTTGATCATATTCAAATAATTTAGGAGTACCATGGACCAACCAGAAGCATGGATTTTTAATAATTGTAAAATTAAGTGATTTAAGTATGCAAGTTTCGGAAAAAACCATGAAAAACTTCAAACGAATAGTCTACAAGCTTTAAAATCTGTGATGCGCAAATTATTTGTTTTAACATGTTGATAAACTAGATTACATTAAAAAGTTTGGGTATTAAAATGATATATATTTGGTGTGATTAATAGGGGTTCTAAAGAATTTGGCTGCTTTTCCTGGTGTATGAATTTAGCTTATATTTGGCGTGATTTCGCCAATAATTACAAATTTGGTGGTAAACCTGCAGTATAAATGCATTCGCAAAGAAAATTTTGTCAGTTGCTGCTGTATTTTTGAGGAGTGCGCACGTTTAATTTATCAACTTGTATTTTTTATAAAACTTTACTTTTTAGTGAGAGAGATGGATTTATCTGAAAAGATGCCTATTTCAAATGAGTTGTCATCAAACTTGGATACTAAGAAACTACCGAAAACTTTTAGTTGTGTTTCTTGCAGTATGGTATTTAAACGAAAATGGGATTTGCTTCGTCACATGAAAATTCATCTCAACGAAAAATCTTTTATTTGCAATGTATGTCAGAAAGCATTTACCAGATCAGATGAGTTAAAGAGTCATTTAAAAATTCATGAAAAGACTTCTATTGAACATAGATGTGGGCAATGTGATGAATCCTTTAATCGCAAGTATCAGTTGCTGATGCATATTAGAAAAAACCATCAAAAACCTTTACCAGTGCATTCCTGTGATCGATGTGCAGAAACATTTAGACAGAAATATAAATTATTAGAGCATGTTAGAGAAAATCATCGAAAACCCTTATCGCAAGATGCATTAAAGCAAACGATGAAGTCTGACCGAGATTTTCTGAAGGAGAAAATTATGCATTTTAAAAGAAAAAATGCACTTAATACATTTACAATAACCACATTTGATAATAAAAACAAAGATTTGGATTTAACGTCATTTTTTAATAATTTAAGAACTGACATTTTAAACGAATTAAACTTTCAATTAAATGTTCAAGGAACATTGAAATAGTATATTAATGTTGAAGTTATTTTTAGTTGTATTTATGAAAATGGAGAGAAGGATTTTATTACACAAAATTTTAGGTCAAAAAGTATAACAACTCTTTTAATAAATGATTTGAATAATGATCTTGAAAACGCTTTTAACAAGATGAAAAAGTGTTTTGATGAATTTAGCGAAAAAGTATCAGGTTGGACATTAACAGAAATTTTCAAATTAGAACTTTGTATGACTAAATATGGTTCTTTTCAAATGTAATATCTGATTTTACTATATATATATATTAAAAATTGTTAGTTGAATCTTATAAAATTATTGTAAACTTTGTATAAAAATGATGCATGTAAAAATCTTATAATTTGAAAAATAAAAGTATGTGTATAAAAATTGTATTTTTAATTATTTATCTCATATAAAAATTTTATGCAAAAGTTTAAACTATTAATCGGATTTTTAAAATAAATGCACTTATGTTAATGTAGAGATATTTAAATAGAAATGTTTTATATTTATTTTAACTAAGTATTATATATTTTTAATATGATTTTAAAACTACATATTTTTATAAAACGTTATTTCATAAATAAATTGTTATTTTATAGTAAATATAATCTTACCAATTTTACAGATTGTATCAAAAAATCATGAACTTTCCAATTTTAGCATTAACCATTTAACATATAGTCTAGGGAAATACTAACCTGCTTAAAAGTTTAACTTTTCTGCGTGCTTGAAATTAGACATGAACAAAATATCTGTTTTAACACGTTGAAAAACTAAAATAGTTTACGTCATTTTTTAATGGGATTGGGGATATTTTACAAGATTTGGCTATTAAAATAACATATCTGCTATGATTTGGCGAGATTTTTTTAATATATTTGGCAATAAATACTGATTTGGCATTAAACATAGAGTATAAATTCAGTCTCAGAGGAAAATTTAATCAGTTGCTGACTTGTTTTCGTGCTTCATATAGCATTTTTAAAGTTTTACTTTGATTATATTTATAATGGATCTATCTGAGGAAGTGCAAGTTTCTGTTCATCAACAACCTTCTTCATCATGTTTTGAAGATGAGACTTTACACTTAAAGGATGCAAAGCCATATGTTTGTGATATATGTAAGAAAGCATTTAGGAGATCGTATGATTGTAAGAAACACTTAAAAATTCATGAAAAACCTCGCATAGGATATGGGTGTGAATACTGTATGGAAAATTTTACTCGTAAACGGGATTTTTTAAAACATAATGCAAAAATTCATAAAAAGACTTTACATAATCATAGTTGTGATGAATGTAGTGAAGTGTTTCGGACTAAACAAGATTTATTGAATCATAAAAAAATGGTACATCGAAAGGTTTTACCTGAATATCTATGTGTAGAATGCAACGAAAGTTTTCGATATAAGTATGAATTATTACGTCATAACAGAAAAAATCATCGTAAAGATTCTTCTGCTTACGTATGTACAAAATGCAATGAACGAAATACTCTCAACTTAGACAGTGAAAATATGAACTTAACGAATTTTTTGAATACTGCTTTTTTAACCAACACCTATTCTTTAGCCAAAAGCTTTCATGATGAAAATAACAATACGTATTTTTTAATATTTTTAAATAATGAAAATATGAATACCGAACGCATAACACAAAATATTGACTCACCAACCAACAACTTTGAGAGTGCGAATGCGAACTTAACGAATTTTTCAGATAATCAAAATATTGTTTTCGGTTCATCAACCAGTGAAAATGTGATCTTATCAAATGTTTTGGATAATAATGAAAATGCATACAACGTTTTACCCACTGCTAATGGAAATATGAATACTGAATGTTTGACACAAAGTAATATTTATGACTCACCAACGAACAACTTTCAGAATATAAATGTGGACTTTACGAATTTTAATGTAGAGTGTATGAGTAATCAAAATAATTTTTCACCGGTGAGTGTTGATAACGACTTGTTGACATTTTTGGATAATTTTAATGTAGAATGTATAACTCAATGTAACCTTAACGATTCAACAACAATTTAGATTTTTATGAACCTGTTTTTATATTGACAATAATAATGTAAAATAAATTATTTTAATCAAAAATTGTGTTTTTATTATGAAATTACTTTCTACACACCATTTTATATTACAATAGATTCGTTAAGTCACGAAAAAAATCTAAACATGTATAAATATATTTTTGCTTTCTTATTAACTAAATCGTTTAATACATTTATATACAATAAGACTTGGTGATTTTAATTCGTTTTAAAGAAATTCTCTCCCAACAAATTGGAATGGGATGAAGTGACTTATAAAAACCGTAAAATTAAGAACTCTAATATTGCTGATTTATTAAATATTTTCTACGAATAAGAAAGTGCCTATCAATGCACAGGGTGAATTGTTGGAAGCTCTTAATGATATGCCTAAAACCTTTATTGAAAACAAATTTTTGTTATCTTCTGTACCCAAATGTAGCCCCACCTATTGATTAAATTTTTAATATAAAACACTGGTCTCTTTATTTATGTTTAAATAAATGATATAAAAACTGGACTTACCTCAACACAGTTGTTAATTTGCGTCCTTCTCTTCTACTCGCACGGTGCGAAATGAGCGATAACGCTATTTCTTATCAAGATCACGTGGTAAGCTTTCTTATCTACTATGTCACGTGACATTGTCTACTATGACGTATCTAGCACGTATCTACTACGTCACATATACTACATTAGTGTAGGGTTTGTGTTTAGCTTACTACGTCATAGTAGACAATGTCATGTGACGTAGTAAGCTAAACAATAACCCTACACTAATGTAGTATATGTGACGTAGTAGATACGTGCTAGATACGTCATAGTAGACAATGTCACGTGACATAGTAGATAAGAAAGCTTACCACGTGATCTTGATAAGAAATAGCGTTATCGCTCATTTCGCACCGTGCGAGTAGAAGAGAAGGACGCAAATTAACAACTGTGTTGAGGTAAGTCCAGTTTTTATATCATTTATTTAAACATAAATAAAGAGACCAGTGTTTTATATTAAAAATTTAATCAATAGGTGGGGCTACATTTGGGTACAGAAGATAACAAAAATTTGTTTTCAATAAAGGTTTTAGGCATATCATTAAGAGCTTCCAACAATTCACCCTGTGCATTGATAGGCACTTTCTTATTCGTAGAAAATATTTAATAAATCAGCAATATTAGAGTTCTTAATTTTACGGTTTTTATAAGTCACTTCATCCCATTCCAATTTGTTGGGAGAGAATTTCTTTAAAACGAATTAAAATCACCAAGTCTTATTGTATATAAATGTATTAAACGATTTAGTTAATAAGAAAGCAAAAATATATTTATACATGTTTAGATTTTTTTCGTGACTTAACGAATCTATTGTAATATAAAATGGTGTGTAGAAAGTAATTTCATAATAAAAACACAATTTTTGATTAAAATAATTTATTTTACATTATTATTGTCAATATAAAAACAGGTTCATAAAAATCTAAATTGTTGTTGAATCGTTAAGGTTACATTGAGTTATACATTCTACATTAAAATTATCCAAAAATGTCAACAAGTCGTTATCAACACTCACCGGTGAAAAATTATTTTGATTACTCATACACTCTACATTAAAATTCGTAAAGTCCACATTTATATTCTGAAAGTTGTTCGTTGGTGAGTCATAAATATTACTTTGTGTCAAACATTCAGTATTCATATTTCCATTAGCAGTGGGTAAAACGTTGTATGCATTTTCATTATTATCCAAAACATTTGATAAGATCACATTTTCACTGGTTGATGAACCGAAAACAATATTTTGATTATCTGAAAAATTCGTTAAGTTCGCATTCGCACTCTCAAAGTTGTTGGTTGGTGAGTCAATATTTTGTGTTATGCGTTCGGTATTCATATTTTCATTATTTAAAAATATTTAAAAATACGTATTGTTATTTTCATCATGAAAGCTTTTGGCTAAAGAATAGGTGTTGGTTAAAAAAGCAGTATTCAAAAAATTCGTTAAGTTCATATTTTCACTGTCTAAGTTGAGAGTATTTCGTTCATTGCATTTTGTACATACGTAAGCAGAAGAATCTTTACGATGATTTTTTTCTGTTATGACGTAATAATTCATACTTATATCGAAAACTTTCGTTGCATTCTACACATAGATATTCAGGTAAAACCTTTCGATGTACCATTTTTTTATGATTCAATAAATCTTGTTTAGTCCGAAACACTTCACTACATTCATCACAACTATGATTATGTAAAGTCTTTTTATGAATTTTTGCATTATGTTTTAAAAAATCCCGTTTACGAGTAAAATTTTCCATACAGTATTCACACCCATATCCTATGCGAGGTTTTTCATGAATTTTTAAGTGTTTCTTACAATCATACGATCTCCTAAATGCTTTCTTACATATATCACAAACATATGGCTTTGCATCCTTTAAGTGTAAAGTCTCATCTTCAAAACATGATGAAGAAGGTTGTTGATGAACAGAAACTTGCACTTCCTCAGATAGATCCATTATAAATATAATCAAAGTAAAACTTTAAAAATGCTATATGAAGCACGAAAACAAGTCAGCAACTGATTAAATTTTCCTCTGAGACTGAATTTATACTCTATGTTTAATGCCAAATCAGTATTTATTGCCAAATATATTAAAAAAATCTCGCCAAATCATAGCAGATATGTTATTTTAATAGCCAAATCTTGTAAAATATCCCCAATCCCATTAAAAAATCACGTAAACTATTTTAGTTTATCAACGTGTTAAAACAGATATTTTGTTCATGTCTAATTTCAAGCACGCAGAAAAGTTAAACTTTTAAGCAGGTTAGTATTTCCCTAGACTATATGTTAAATGGTTAATGCTAAAATTGGAAAGTTCATGATTTTTTGATACAATCTGTAAAATTGGTAAGATTATATTTACTATAAAATAACAATTTATTTATGAAATAACGTTTTATAAAAATATGTAGTTTTAAAATCATATTAAAAATATATAATACTTAGTTAAAATAAATATAAAACATTTCTATTTAAATACCTCTACATTAACATAAGTGCATTTATTTTAAAAATCCGATTAATAGTTTAAACTTTTGCATAAAATTTTTATATGAGATAAATAATTAAAAATACAATTTTTATACACATACTTTTATTTTTCAAATTATAAGATTTTTACATGCATCATTTTTATACAAAGTTTACAATAATTTTATAAGATTCAACTAATAATTTTTAATATATATATATATAGTAAAATCAGATATTACATTTGAAAAGAACCATATTTAGTCATACAAAGTTCTAATTTGAAAATTTCTGTTAATGTCCAACCTGATCCTTGTTCGCTAAATTCATCAAAACACTTTTTCATCTTGTTAAAAGCGTTTTCAAGATCATTATTCAAATCATTTATTAAAAGAGTTGTTATACTTTTTGACCTAAAATTTTGTGTAATAAAATCCTTCTCTCCATTTTCATAAATACAACTAAAAATAACTTCAACATTAATATACCATTTCAATGTTCCTTGAACATTTAATTGAAAGTTTAATTCGTTTAAAATGTCAGTTCTTAAATTATTAAAAAATGACGTTAAATCCAAATCTTTGTTTTTATTATCAAATGTGGTTATTGTAAATGTATTAAGTGCATTTTTTCTTTTAAAATGCATAATTTTCTCCTTCAGAAAATCTCGGTCAGACTTCATCGTTTGCTTTAATGCACCTTGCGATAAGGGTTTTCGATGATTTTCTCTAACATGCTCTAATAATTTATATTTCTGTCTAAATGTTTCTGCACATCGATCACAGGAATGCACTGGTAAAGGTTTTTGATGGTTTTTTCTAATATGCATCAGCAACTGATACTTGCGATTAAAGGATTCATCACATTGCCCACATCTATGTTCAATAGAAGTCTTTTCATGAATTTTTAAATGACTCTTTAACTCATCTGATCTGGTAAATGCTTTCTGACATACATTGCAAATAAAAGATTTTTCGTTGAGATGAATTTTCATGTGACGAAGCAAATCCCATTTTCGTTTAAATACCATACTGCAAGAAACACAACTAAAAGTTTTCGGTAGTTTCTTAGTATCCAAGTTTGATGACAACTCATTTGAAATAGGCATCTTTTCAGATAAATCCATCTCTCTCACTAAAAAGTAAAGTGTTATAAAAAATACAAGTTGATAAATTAAACGTGCGCACTCCTCAAAAATACAGCAGCAACTGACAAAATTTTCTTTGCGAATGCATTTATACTGCAGGTTTACCACCAAATTTGTAATTATTGGCGAAATCACGCCAAATATAAGCTAAATTCATACACCAGGAAAAGCAGCCAAATTCTTTAGAACCCCTATTAATCACACCAAATATATATCATTTTAATACCCAAACTTTTTAATGTAATCTAGTTTATCAACATGTTAAAACAAATAATTTGCGCATCACAGATTTTAAAGCTTGTAGACTATTCGTTTGAAGTTTTTCATGGTTTTTTCCGAAACTTGCATACTTAAATCACTTAATTTTACAATTATTAAAAATCCATGCTTCTGGTTGGTCCATGGTACTCCTAAATTATTTGAATATGATCAACACTTAATTCCACAAATCACTTAATTTTATAATCATTAAAAATCCATGTGGTTGAAAAAACACCAAAATTATTTGTACACAATCAACACTTAATTCCACAAAGTGCTTAATTTTATAATACTATTCATTAAAAATCCCTGGTTTTGATTGGTTCATGGAACCTCAAAAATATCTGTATATAAAAAACACTTAATTTTATAATACTATTCATTAAAATTCCATGCTTCTGATTGGACGAAAAAAATCACGTGACCCCAAAAAGCCACCATGTTCAATACTAGTGCACCTATTTCTATCTTAAATAGAGTGTATTCCTGTGGTTAAATTTTTTGTAAACTACTATCCCCTGAGAATATTTTGTTTCGCATCACAAAAAGTGCTATATACGCGCATAAAATATAACTATTAAACCTTAATGTATTTCAACATTTTTGCATCATTTATAAGTATTGTTTATCTAATAAGCTACATAACATCGCAAAAGTACTATATATGCACATAAAATATAACTGTGCAACTATTAAACCTTAATGTACTTCGACATTTTTGCATCATTTATAAGTATTGTTCATCATAAAATATAACTATTAAACCTTAATGTACTTCGACATTTTTGCAATATTTATAACTATTGTTCCTCTAATAAGCTACATCCTAATTTCACTCAATATAATTAAGTTTGTAATATTAAATCTTAATCAGTTTCGCAATGTACATATGCTTAACTTTTAAATTTCCGTTTTAATCTATTAAGATTAAAAAATAAATAATTAAATTTTTCTATGTGTGTGCGTGCATAAACTTAAATTACATTTATAATGCGAAATATTTTTTTTTTCCAATCACATTTTAAAATATTACATAACTAAAATACTAAAGGATGCATAAATATACAAATACATAAATATAAGATTAATAAGTGCATGGTTTGATTTTAGCTTATGATAAGTTAAATAAAATCTACTATAACTCTGTTGCGTGGTAAAATGGTATTGGTTGATAGAAGTTAATTTATAAAATAAAGTTCTTAAATTAATATTATTAAATAAATATATCAATGAAAAATACTTCTAGATAGGTCATTATTTTTCAAGAAGCATATTTTTTAATGAATTAAATAAATGGTAACTCTGTAGTATAAGTATAGTATTTTCATTTTAAGGTGAATAATTCAAAAAGTTTTTTAACTAGTTTAGTAGAACTATATAAGATAATCAAACAAAATGAGTTTATCGTAGTATTACGTAGTATCAACATGGTCGATAAGAAATAAGCTTATCACTCATTTGTTTCTTTGGAAGTGTAGAAAAGAAGCATATTTTTTAATGAATTAAATAAATGGTAACTCTGTAGTATAGTATTTTCACTTTAAGGTGCATATTTTTAAACGAAAACTACTTTAAAATATCTATTTAAAAGTATATAATCAAGATCTCATGTTTAAACATTTCCTGAAATGCAAAGATAAACACAAGTCTTAATCACTATTTCTACATATATCCGAAAATACGCACTTACCACATTATTTCAATTTTCTTTCACAGAATTTCTAAGACAACTCATTTAGAAGAATCTCTATTTATTTGAAATATAACTATTTTATTATAAAATGGAAGTTCAAACAAAAAAAAAAAATATTTCCGTTTTAATCTATTAAGATTAAAAAATAAATAATTAAATTTTTCTATGTGTGTGCGTGCATAAACTTAAATTACATTTATAATGCAAAATATTTTAAAATATAACATAACTAAAATACTTAAGGATGCATAAATATACAAAATATGCAAATACATGAATATAAGATTAATAAGTACATGGTTTGATTTTAGCTTATGATAAGTTAAATAAAATGTACTATAACTCTGTTGCGTGGTAAAATGTTATTGGTTGCACAAAATCTTAGTTAATTTTTCTAATCCTTTATTACTAAATGAAATAAATATCACTATTTCTGCCTGAATATATTTTTTCTAACTCTCTACTTCAATATTATTATTATTATTATTATTATTATTTCTCTGTTTCAATAAATAATCGCATGATAAAAAATATACTTTATTCGCGAAAAATAAATAAATAAAAAAAAAGCATATATTTGTCACTTTATCTGCAACAGATGGCAGCACATATGCTAATATTTCACACGAGAGAAAATTTCCTTAATTTGCAATCATTTTATTAAATTTTGTACGCATTTAAATTATACCACAATTTTTCCTTAAAAAATATTAGTGAAAACCATTCGCGAAAAATCGTATATTTTACATAATTAAAAATACTGTCTAAATATGTTCACGCAGATTAAAAAATCTGTTTGAACATACAAAAGAAATTCTCTTTTGAGAATTTCACAGAAAAAAAAAAGTAACTCTTTAGCAGAGTTCTAAAGATTAAATAAAAAAAAAAAAATTTAATATATGTTCACATAGAAAAAAAAAAAGTTTGAACATATAACAGTAGAAAATCATATATTTCCACTGATCAAACACACTTGAACGAAAATTTTTAATAACTCAAACATAAGAAAAAATTTCTTAATATTTTATCCCAAATTATTATTAAAATAATAATTATGCACATAAAATCTACGAAAACAATTAAAATATTAATTATGCACTAAAAATCCTCACTAATATTAATACATTCATTTCTTAAATTGGAAAATAACTTATATTTAAAATAAATTTCATCGCAAAACGGTACACTAAGTAATTAAAATTTACGCTGTCAACACATGATGGTCGAGTGGATAGCGCGGCGGGCTCGCAATCCGCAGATAGCAGGTTCGATCCAAAGTGACGGCAAAGCATCATTTTTGAAAATAAAGGAGTTCAATACTTCCTCAATAGATGTCAGCACCACAGAAAAATAAGTTTGAGAAAAATCGATAATTAAAGTTCTCTTAAAATAATATTCCTTATCATTCAAGATAACATCCTAATTCTAACCCTCCTTATCTTTCATGTCGGCATGCGTCACCGGAAGGATGATGATAAGAGACGGTGCGGCAGCAGCACAGCTCGCCCGTGCCGTGCCGCTGGTGCCGCGGTTGCAGTATCCCTGTTTTATATCTACTATCGTTGCACCGTGAACGATATTGATGCAATATATCATCAGTCATTGAATCTTTGTGATTATCCCATAATGTCTCTGCTCTGGCCGGGAAACATGTAGTCAACACTATAGCGAATAGTAGACGAATTTGTTTTGCTGTACAGTTCAGTCCTACTTCAGCTCAGCAAGCATACACTCCCACTGGTTGTCGTCTTCCAGCAAGCCGAGTGCAAGGCATGCATCTTTATACGTTGGATACTGTTGTCCATTCACTTTACGTAAATCTTGAAATGACAAAGGGCCGATGACATTAACCAATAACAGTCGAAGATAAAAGCACTCAGTCTGCCTTGAATTGACTGTAAATACTCGTCCCAAGGTGTTTGATTTGAATAAACCGGGACATGCATCAATCGGCGTGCCTTGCTTGCGGGGCATCCATTTTTTTGTTGGAGCCCATGTGAAATAGCGTGGTACTTCTGAATAGAGTAATGTCCGTGCAAAAGCACCAAAAGCATCCGCACGATTACACAATTCAAAAAATTCGGTGAGTGTAGTTTTTGGTGAATTTATAGCACGATCAATCGCTGTCTCGCTTGTGAAATATACGCTTTGGACATTTTCAAGATGGACGGCTAAATGAAGAACTGCTCGATCCCGTTCATGAATTGGGAAACCAAAGATACGCCAAACAGCTTCATTGGAGCTGACGTACCGGCCAATTTGGTAAAGTGTTATTTCATCGTTGTTATTCACCGGAGGAGCATTCACACTGGTATTTTCAACTCGAAATACAGCCATATCACTGCCTTTATTCACATACTTGCAAATGTATTTGATGCTCTTCACTGAACTGCAGAACTGAACATTAATATGAGCACCAAAAATAAATTAAAAAAACTGGCGTACAGACAATAGTAAGAAATTCAAACTTCTTCACACACCATAAATTTTAAATCAGCACAACCGGTTTCGAAAGGATGTAGCCTTTCTTCATCAGGTGCAAACACGTGCAACTGCCTTGGAGGCAAAAGCAAGACTGAAAGCAGGACAAAATCCAGAGGGGGAGGAGCAACACAAACAACCAATAGGAAGCAACATGCAGGACAGGACCAATCAGAGAGGAACACACGTACACACACACCACAAAATGAGGAGGGAGGAAAGGAGTAAACAATTATTTTTTTTTTTCAATAATATTAAACTAATAAGTAAATTTAATAAAATTTATCCATTAATTATTATTACTTTTATTTAAATTAGAATTATTTTATTATAACTAATATGATGTTATAAACATAATGAAGGAAATTATTTAATTGAATTAAACAAAGTGATAAAATTGTCAATGAAAAATCTGATTCCACTTTGCTGTCTACAGCCTGGAAAAATTTGTTTAATTCAATTAAATAATTTCCTTCATTATGTTTATAACATCATATTAGTTATAATAAAATAATTCTAATTTAAATAAAAATAATAATAATTAATGGATAAATTTTATTAAATTTACTTATTAGTTTAATATTATTGAAAAAAATAAATAAATAATAATAATAATTGTTTACTCCTTTCCTCCCTCCTCATTTTGTGGTGTGTGTGTACGTGTGTTCCTCTCTGATTGGTCCTGTCCTGCATGTTGCTTCCTATTGGTTGTTTGTGTTGCTCCTCCCCCTCTGGATTTTGTCCTGCTTTCAGTCTTGCTTTTGCCTCCAAGGCAGTTGCACGTGTATGCACCTCATGAAGAAAGGCTACGTCCTTTCGAAACCGGTTGTGCTGATTTAAAATTTATGGTGTGTGAAGAAGTTTGAATTTCTTGCTATTAATATGAGCATTGAATGTTTTGCTCAGCAGAGGCGAATATGGGACCACCCAACGGTTATCAATGTCAATATCTATGTTGTTGACATAGATGACCGCCATAGATGATAAGATTGTCCGCCATTATCGGGATTTCTTCGACGATATATTGGATATCCGTCAACATTTGTGATCGTGAAATTTTTCGGAAAACTTTTAGTACATTTTCCATCTGCACAAATAATAATGGCCTAAAAATTCATTTTTCATTTTAACATAAAATAACTCCGTCGGATGTTGACAAATTTTTTAAAAGAATATACCATTTTAACTAATTTTAACATTTTAACAATATTAACGTTGAAAAAATATTTTAAACACTTACGGTTAAAAATTCATTTTTCATTTCAACATTAAATAAATTCTGACATCGTGTTTACGATTCTAAAATATTAACTTTGAAAAAATATTTTAAACACTTCGTAAGATACGGTTAAAAATTCATTTTTCATTTCAACATTAAATAAATTCTGACATCGTGTTTACAACTCACGCCATCTAGGTGGAAAAGTTGTTGAAAGAGTTGGTTAAAAATTAATTAAGAAAGAACTAATTAAGTTACAACTTTCATTTGTAAATCTAAACCATTCTCGAATCCACCTGAAGACACACAAAAAATTTCATTAAACTCAGTCCAGCCGTTTAGGAGGAGTTCAGTGACATACACACGCACAAAAGAAATATATATATAAAGATATATATATATATATTCCCCATATGGATAATAAATGTTGATTTCCTTAAAATTTGTGCAATTGAAGGTATTTGGATGTGATTCATAAAATTGCTCTCTCATACACGCAACCCATTGACAATCTTTTGGTTGTCCCTGTACATAAATTAATCGGGCTATTTATACCATTTTCAACAGGGAACATTTCATAGTGAACTTGAATAACGTATATCAGTTTCATGAAATTCTGAAAATATTAGAATAAACAGATAGAAAAACCGAAGTCAAACACTTTTCGGCTTTGTTGGAAAGTGTTGTAAAAAGATGAGAGGTGTGTTTCTTTGATTGTATTGAATCATTTCTCTCTTTCGCACCTCAGTAATGTTTCCTTGTAACTGGTAGTAATAATTACAAGTTATCATAACTATTTTCCAATTGTATTTTAATTAAACTACTCTGTCAATGCTATTTAACTAACGTTGCAGCCTAATGCTGAAGTAATTTCATAAGTAAGAAACAGCTTGAGTCCTATTAATATATATAATGACCCTCATCTGTCATGAACGAATCCGGTTAGTACCGCTTCAAAACGGAAACTTTTTTTTTTTTTCCGTTTGTTCAGTTCAACTTACGGAAACATACATATCATTTTCATACATGTTTTGTGTAGCACATATTCTTATTTTTTCCTCTAAAAACTTGAAAAACTATTCAATTGTAATGTTTAAATGTTTAAATTAAATATAACGGATCACTGGCTATTATAAACATGTACCTATAAATAGAATTATGTAACTTCATGATTATAAACAACGGAATACCAAATAAAAACAAACCACAACTATAGCCATTCAGAAAATACAAATTCCAAATGGACAACTTTTTAATTCCGAATGAACGACTCTTTGACTGTTTCATTAAAAAAACGCTTAAAATATTTCTAAAACATATTAAAGCCTTAAAAATCTTAAAATATTTGTAAAAACGTATTAAAGCCTTTAAATATTTTTATGTAGCTTCATTGTTTGTTTACATTGTAAGGTATGATTGGCGTCGAGTTTACGTAAATGCCGCCAGTTGATTTTAGTTTTGAAATTAGTGTAAAGTGATAGTTGGGATAGAATGTTTGGTTGGGCAAGTAAAAGTCATCAGTTGAAATGAGTATTGAAAGTAGAGTAGTCTAAGGTGATAATGTCGAGTCAAGGTAAAATGTTCGGTTAAGAATGAGAAAGTCCCTAGCTGGATCCTGGATATTTTGGCGATGTTGTGGGTGAGATAGCTGGTTGGAGGTATCGAGTAGAGGTGAATTTGGGTTAGCATGGAGTGTTTGTAGTTATTGGATAGTTAGTTAGAAAATTTGAAAACAGGATCTACGATAGTCTTAAAAAAGAGTATTTTGGTAAAATGAAGTGAATCGTTTTTTCTTATTATGAGGACTTTAAATATGCAAGCGAAGTGATGACATCACTGGCCGTTCGTGGATACAAGAAAAATATTTCCTATGTTAGACGCCCAATGGATTTTTCTTAAAAAATTATTAAAAATCGAGGGAAATTATTTCCCGATTTTAATCCCCATATTTAGGTATAGATATGTATTAGTTATCATATGCATGCGTTAGATTAAGTTGTTTTTGTTCTAAAATTGATAAAATTTGAATTTTAAATTTCAAAACTCTAGATAATAAAAAATAGCAAACTTCCATATTCCATTAAAAACATAAACATTTCATTTCAAAGGACGATATTTACACAATAAATGTCCAACCAATATACTAATTAAAAGGAAAATGATAAGTATTCTATCATAATTTGCAGTGAAATTTGTTTTCAAATGTCTAAATAAAGTATCTGATATAAGATACTAATATGTTGCAGCGGAATAGATTTGATATCGGTCATCTTTGGCAGAAAAAAAAAAATATATATATATATATATATATATATATATATATATATATATATATATATATATATATATATATATATATCGCCAAATTATCTGGCGAATATAATTTAATTCCTTTCAAAAATCATGGTTATTTTAAAAACTTATATTAAGAGAGTAATGAATAATATGAAACAATATTTCGTACAATACATATTACGAAAATATACATCTGGCATGTATATTTTCGTAGTACGTTTTTGATCGCCAAATACAAAAACGCCAAGGACAACAGAGTTTTGAAATTTAAAATTAAAATTTTGTCAATTTGACAGCAAAATAACTCGATCTAACACATGCACATGATAACTAAAACATATATATACCCAAATATGGGGATTAAAATCGGGAAATAATTTTCCTCGATTTTTAATAATTTTTTACAAAAAATTCAATGGGCGATTAACATAGGAAATCATTTTCTTGCATCCACGGACGGTCAGTGTCGTCACACTTCGCTTGCGTATAGAGCTCTTAATGGAACACTGGGATGTGTTGTTGCTGTTGTGTTGTCGGGCATCTATTTTTCGTCAACCAGCAGTTTTTTTATTGTCATTCATATTTATTGATCGGGTAGAATTTTTTTAATCTCAGAACGAAAATTATAAAATATCGAAACACATTTGATTTATAAACAAAAAATTAAAAATACATTTAAATGATCACGTGGTAACCATCATGATCTAAACACTGTTTTCAAGATTTCTCGTTCACATTCCGTCATTTTTGACGGGGTTATATACTAGTTATTGAATAAAATCTAACCATAATTAAATTTCTTAAGAGATATTTTTTTTTTTTTTTTTTTTTTTTTTTGCTATTTTACTTTTATATTTTAAAGAAAATGCAGTTTTCTTTGTTTTATGAATAACCTAATGTATTATGAGAGAAACTTGTGTTTTTTCTATAAACATATCTCACACTTAACCCTTTCGCTATCAGAGCCTCAGGAGAAAAACTGCCTTATTATATTAACGTCTTATTATTTAAATATGATACCATTGTCATTATTTTTGTGGGATGTATCTATAAGGTTCTAACTAAGACCAATAATATTCTGTATCTATTTTATTGCTTTATAACATAACCCGTCTGTGTGTGACACGATTTGGTGCAAACAATTATCATAAACTGATAATGAACACCCGTCACATATTTGTGACGCCGGGCTCAGGTAAGAAAACCGGATCGTCACATATATGTGACACTGGTAGCGAAAGGGTTAAAATATGGGACGCAGTAGAGCGCCGAGCTCGTAATTGGAAGATTGCGGGTTCGATACTCGAGCCAGTCAAAGACCGTCATGTACACTAATGGCGGCTGGTGCAAGTAAAATCCGTCGTGGCCGCAATGTTCTCGATGTTCCAACACAAATTATACCTCTAGAAGTCACCGGAGAGGGGAACCATCCCCTCCGTGGAGGATCAAAATTATGATAGCATGTCTCCGGACCATCCTTAGGGTTGCTTCCCAGACCGTCGCCAATTACCCATTGCACAGCACTAGTGCGACGTTAAACCCAACCAACCACATGACTTCTTTGCACAAGTATCCCTATAAGCATGGTCGTTAGCCCGTTTTAGTCATTTGATTCGCGGAGTTCGCAATTGGCTAAAAAAAAAAAAATCATCTGTAACGCTGCGTCGGAAAATTTTTATGTTCTGTGACGCAGTTTCAGAATAGATTAAAATTTTTCCAACTTTCAAATGAGCGAATAGTCTTGTTAGAGGTCAATTTGCTATATCAGAGGTAAAGAAGTGGTGCTTTATTGCAAACAGCTAGTTTCAGTTCCTGGATTTGGTCAATTTACCGCTCTCATTATAGTTTTAAATTCTTTGGGCTGTTCTTAATTCCTTCTGTCTAGAGAAAGGTTCTTTTTTAACACTTTCCAACATAAAGTTAAAAAATGTTTATGACTTCGGTTTGTATATCTGTCTGCCCGCGTTCTTATTCATAGAATTTCTTGAAACTGATATATGTAATTCAAGTTCATTATTAGATATTCCTTACTGAAAATGGACTAAATACTTCGCGCGCGCACACATGCACATACACAAAAAAAACCCGATGCATTGCATTTTTAAAGAGACATTTTTTTAAATCCCACTTTAAATAACTTTCCACTGCAAAAATCATAATGAAATTGACATTTACTGTGAGTTTTTTAGCATATCTGTTTAATAACTCATAAAATCAATACTAAGTGAAGTAGGAATAAAGCATATTAGTTTTTGAAATCTATGGATATTCAGTAATCTTATGTCTTAGGAAAAAATACCACATTTTTCCAAAATTTGCCACATTAGCCTCTTTTTTCAACTATTAAGTGACGGAAAAAGCCGTTTGCAACGGTTAAAGGGTTAATGTGCTAAAATAATGTTTTGTTTAGAATATAATATGTTTAGCCTTCAGACTACAGGGCTAAACTGAAATATCCAGATACATTAAACGCTGCAATTGGAAACTACTGGAATTGAATTTCTGTTTGTGTTAAGCATTTTAACACTTTTCAACAATGTTTAAGAGTGATTATGAATTCAGTTAGTCTATCTGTCTGTCATTTTTCTGATTAACGTAGGCAAAGAACATTGTAGGTTAAACGATAAAACGAATACACTTAATGACCAAATAATTATGACCGCACCTGGCACTTTCAGACATTTTGTAAAATATCTCAAAAACTACTGGACGAATCATCTTGAAACTTCAGGAGTGTATCAAACATGTTATACCTCATGTATACACCAACGAAAGTTTTCCCCCGAAAACAAAAAGGGGACCAGTGAAAAATTGAAAATATGTGGGATCACCATGTAAAAACTAATGCTTAGAATGCATTCTCGCTGTAGCATGTGATTAAGAAGCTTCTTTGTATTAGCTGTATAATTTTTTATGAGGTTACTATGTATATTCGAGAAGATATAGTGCATTCCTTTTTAAAAAAAATTACAAAAATTGTCATTCTTTTAATTATAACACGCAGAGTTTTAAATCTAGTTGAAAGCCATCTTTAGGAAACTTGACATACTACATTGAACACAGCATACTACAATCACAATGCAAGTAATTACAAGATAAAAAGAACTTTTTATATACCATGTTTTTAAATTTTCTGTTGAATCATATAAACGCTACCGAAGGCAGCGAGAAACCGGAACAACTCGCTAAAAGTATTAAAAAAAATTCATTGTTATTGTGTTTTGAGCTATTACAAAAATTTCAAATGGCAAGCTAGTTAGCCGGGAAGTTAGTTAAAAATCGATTGCAAGCTTTGTACTGGTAACGCTGCCGAAGGCAGCAGGGACCCGAAACAGTTGTTTAAAAGTATTTAAAAAATGCATTTTCAGCGTATTCTGAACTATTCTGAAAGTTACGAATGTCTAGCTAGTCGGAAAGTTAGCTAAAAATCGATTGCAAGATTTGTACTGGACAAACAAACAAGAATCGAAGTTAATAAAAACATGGTAAAATATTAAATAACTTATGAAACATGAGTATTTTTACTAAATAACTTTTAACCATAGATGCGTAAGCTTTATAAAAAGTCCATTTGCATAATTTAATAGCCCAAAGTAATGCCTAAAAAGTAGCTTATATATAATATTACATATAAGTAGCCTAAAAGCTACCCTACATGAAAATCCCAAACAAATATCGTGTAAATTCGAAAAGATGTGGGAGATATCAGATATAATGAACAAAAATTTCATATCTTCTAAAAAAACGGAAGATAATATAGGTTTTATCAATATTTGTTTACAATCAGCGAGCATTGTATTACCATTGACTGAATAAAAATAAAGATGTGAGTAAAATCCTTCATAGTTTAGCTTTTATTTTGAGAGGAACTGAATATCACTTCATATTATCACTGACAATTTTTTTAATTTACACGATGATTTTCTGGGGTTTTCATATAAGTAGCTCAATATTTTTTACTATTAAATAATGCAAATGAAATTTCGTTAAAGCCTGCGCATGCAATGTTAAAAATTATTTAGTAAAAATCCTTATAAACTGCTCGGCATTGAAAATGCAACACCAAGAAGGAATGATAATAACGGAATGAAATTTGTTGGACACATACATTATAGTAGGAAGAATAACTGATTAAAATTTCAGGAAATTTGGAGTAATATGTACTGAGAATACAGTACATAAAGCAGCGACCTCTGTGAGCAATAACAGCACATATCTGCCTAGGCACTGAATTGAACAGCGACTGGATGACATGTACGGGTAGAGCACTTCATGAAGCTTCAACTCGATGCCATAATTCATCGATCGAAGTTACTGGTGAGTGGGGGGGGGGCAGTCGCTTTTCAATGATTAAACAGTCATTTTCATTGGTGCAAAATCAGGAGAACGCGCTGGCCAGAGCAACAGTCGAACACGTTCTGTATCAAAGAAGGTCCAGACAATACAAACAACTTGCGCTCGTGCATTATCTTGCTTAAATTTTGCGCTACGGAGGCCTCGAATACAGGGCACAGAGGCGGGCCTCAACTCATCAGAAATTTAATGGCCGCTGTTCAGAGTGCCAGGAATACAAACATGAAGTAATCGAGACGTGTATCCAATGGGAACCCATAACATCATTGCAAATGATGGACAGCATGATGATGTCGAATTCCAGCTGGCAATGTGCATTATTCATAATGCCGTTAAATACGCTCAAGGCCCTACGCTCAAGGCCTCCGAAGCGCAACATTTAAGCAGAACAGTGCACGACCGCAAGTTGTCCATATTGTCTGGACCTTCATTGATGCCGAATGTGTTCGACTGTTGCTCTGGCCAGCGCGTTCTCCTGATCTCGTACCAATGAAAATGACTGTTTAATCGTTGAAAAGCGGCTGGCCCCCCACCACTCACCAGTAACTTCGATCGATGAATTGTGGCATCGTGTTGAAGCTTCATGAAGTGCTCTACCCATACATGTCATCCAATCGCTGTTCGGTTCAATGCCTAGGCAGATATGTGCTGTTATTGCTCAAAGAGGTCGCTGCTTTATGTACTGTTTTCTCAGTATATATTACTCCAAATTTCCTGAAATTTTAATCAATCGTTCTTCCTACTATAATGTATGTCACCAACAAATTTCATTCCGTTATTATCATTCCTTCTTGGTGTGCATTTTCAATGTCCAGCAGTGTATTTCATAAGCTATCATTTTTGCATTCTGGAATGTAGTGTGCTGTGTCTAATGCAGTAAGCCAAGTTTCCTAAAAATGGCTTTGCACTGAGTTTAATACCCTACATGTTATAGTTATAATTTTAAAAGTGGCTTTTTTTTGTGTGTGTGTTATTTTATAAACTATTATATTTCCTGAATATATATTGTAACCTCATGAAAATTGATACAGATAATAAGCAGCGTCATAAGCATATACTACAGCCAAAACACATTTCAAGTATTAGTTTTTATAGGGTGATCCCATATATTTTGAATTTTTTTCAATTATTTACTGGTCCCCTTTTGCTTTCAGGGCAAAACTTTCACTGGAGTATATGAGGTATAACTGTGTCTTCCCATATGAACAATTCCCATTTGCGCAAATAAAGGAAAAATACAAGAATAGTACGAGTTACATGCGTTCTCAGATTCATACACAGCAAGGTAGAGGTGTCCAGTGATCTTTTTTTTTTTTTTTCTTCATATGCACGAAGCGTATATACGTACGTGATACTGATTGCTGCGAAAACGAGTTACCAGCATTTTTAGATTCATACACAGCGAGATAGGGGTGCCCAGTGATGTTTTTTGTTTGTTTGTTTGTTTTAACGTACGTGGTAGTGATTGCCACGGAACCAAGTTACGGGCGTTCTCAGATTCGCACAGCGAGGGATGTCCAGTGATGTTTTTTTGGTTTTTACGTCAATGGTAGGGATTGCTGCGGAACCGAGTTACGGGCGTTCTCAGATTATCAAGTCAAAAAGGAAGAAATCACCTGCATGCACGGTCCTGCAATTTCTGGTCGCGCAAATGGGAATAATTCGGTATAGCATGATCAATACAGTCCTGAAGTTTTAAGATGATTCATCCAGTACTTTTTGTGATATTTGACAAAACGTCTAAAAGTGTCACATGGCCATTCAGTATACGTATAGTTGGAAAGTGTTAATCAATGTGTATCGCAACTTTTTTTTTTTTTTTAATTCTTGTTTTTTTTTTTCCATGTGGAAGTATTTTCCACTTTTATCTTTTGAAATTTCTATGTCTCTTATTATGATTTTTTTCTCTTTGACAAATTTTTAAAGAAAGTTCTTTAAATTCCCATTTTGTCTCCTATTTTTTCTTAAAACCTGAACTATTTACATTTGAATAAGAAGATTAAAATATTTTTAAGTAGTTATCTGATTCAGCCCTTAAATCATTCTAAACTCTTTTAACTTTTTTCTATATCAAGCAGAAAATATTGATTTCGAAAATATATTTGTCTTCCAGTTTTCGATGAATTTACACGTTTTGAGAGACCTTAACCATGACCTGACCATTTTTTAGAAAATATCTCTGTATATGTGACTGCATAACAAAAATTTTGTGGCAGCCTCTATCTCAAGAATTAATGTGCAGAATTTTATATAAAATTAAATGTAATTGCTACTTGATATAAATTAGTATCTATCAACTTTTGGTGCAAATCTCTTAACAGGTGGCATTGCCATCACAATTTTCATAATTTTTGATATGGCAGTATAGGTTAAAATTGCATATAACTGTGCACAGTAAGAGTTATTATTTTCTTCTATATTCATAGAAGAAAGAATTAGATTCGTAAAAAATTTTAGTCTTCCTGTATGTTTTGAGAGGTCCAGAACACGATTTGACAATTTTAAAAAAATGTCTGCATGTGTGTGATAAAAAATTTTTGATGACTGTATCCCAGGAACTATTGCACAGAACTGCACATAAATTTATATGTATATGCAACATGACATAAATTAAATTTGTACCTGTCAACTTTTGGTGCCAATTACTTGACAGGTGGCACAACTATACTGCAATTTCTTCCTTTTTGGGGAAGACAATCTCAGGTTCTACTGCGTATAATCGAATAAAACTTTATATGTGAGAAGGCCATTATGAAATAGTATGCTGTTTCAATTTTGATGCATATTGGCCAACAGGTGGCATTGCTGTACAGTAAATAATCCCATGAATAGAAAGGTTAAATCTCAACCTCTATGGCATATCTTCTGAGACTTGGTATATGAAATAACTATTATGAAAACGAATGCTGATTTAATTTAGGTCTATATCGGCCAATAAGTGCAGCTGCTATTATGATTTTCCACATGGCTACATCTCAGCATCAGTTAATTAAAACTGGACCAAACTCCACATGTAAAATCCTTATTGAGAAAAGCTACGGTTAAACTTTTTTGCATGTTACACAGTAGATAATGCTGTTTTACAGAAACATACAGAAGAAAGTTTGGTGAAGGCCAGGCCACAACGTAACAAGTTTTTAACGAATCATTGTAAATTTAAAAAGAATACTTGACTAATTCTTTTTTGCTTTTTAATATATAAATAAAGAAGCATCACTTTCCTATGGAGGTTTGTTACAGGTTTTTGCAATTTATAATATTTACTTACAAAGTTATTTATTATTTATTTATTTATTTGAATTTAATCAGATTAACATAATAGATATTTCAAAACAAAAACTTCTCAAAAATTAAAAATGCTTTTTTTTCCCTTCATTTTTTACATATTTGTCATCAGCTACATATCTAATATTTAGTCAGATCAAAATACCTTCATAACAAAGAAGCATTAAAAATCGCTACAATTATCCAATTACGAATATACTTTTTAATTCCTAATAAATAAGGACTATAAATAAAGTATCAGTGATCAGCTTAATCTAATAGCCATTTTTGAAATCAGTTTATCAATTAATATATATATATATATAGTGAATGTTAAAGGGTTAAAAAATATATAAAAATGATATAAAATAAATTCTTTTTACATCTATTTATTTATTTTCAAGATGTTTATCTTTTTTCAACCTCTATATACTACCTTTATGTATATATAAGGCAATGTTTGTGTATCTGTGTGTGGACAGCATAGCGCAAAGACGGTAGCTCAGACAGTCACGTGTTTTGACACGAAGGTGCCCCCGGGCACCTCAAAGTCCGATTTTCAAATTTTTGATTCGTTTTCTTTTAATTAATTAAAATATGAAAATATTAACCTCATAATAGCATAAATAATTAGCCATTTAAATATTATCCATAATTTAATTGTTGCCAAAAAAATTTTAGGATTTCCTTTTTTTTATGACAGGAAAGTAAATACATTTACTTAAACGTGAACAATAAAAAAATATAAAAATTTTAATTAGGCATCTCACAAAAATTGACGTCATTATCACTTTGAAAATTTTATACACTTTGATAAAGTGCTAATATTAATAGTTTATGATACTAATATATGTTGTTCTAAAATGCTTTTTTTTTTTTACTACTATTATATCTATTTATATGCGAGTAGATAATTTACAGAAAAAAAATGCAGTTTTATTTCAGAAATTTATTTCAGCATGCACTATTTTAAACCTAAAAACCATTAAAACTATAAACAGAATATGAAGAATTCTTATAAACTAACAGAAAGGTGTCCGATAAATGTAGTTGCAAAATAGGGTTCCCCTATTATACAAGAAATTATACGAAAAAAAGAAAACCGTTGCTAATATAGCAACAAAAATTCAAAAGCTGCCAAGGGAGAGATTTAATAAAATTGTGTAGCATGATACCGTTTTCTTATTTACTTTTCTTTTTTATATACCAATTACTATGCTAATTTATCATACAAATAAATGAGCTGCTGTGTGTGACTGCACTTGCATGCTGTCGGGCAGAAATACTTCATTAATTCAAATTAATATTTAAATATATAAATAAAATAAAAATATGTTTAATGGGAAATATATATAACCATAAAAACATTAGTTGCCTAAAATACGGCAGAAATAGTGCTCATAGCATATTGTTACAAGGGATTAATTCTTTACCCTGCATCAATTGTACTGTTACAGTTAAAATAGTTTTACAGGCAAAGTGAAAATAAAACTGCAATTCATCCACTTTCAGTGGAGCCTTGGTGACGAGCTTGGCGAGTGTGCGACCAAATTTGGTAAAAAATGGTAGTTTAGAGTTCTTGAAGATTTAAAGCTCTCCGACACATGGCAGTATAGTTCTCGAGCTTTCCATGGGATCCCCGATGGAATCATCTCCAAAAGTTATAAATAGGAGTGAGTTAATTTCTGTGAGAGAGAAATAGAGAATGTAGCTCTAAGCGACTGAACCTTTTTCGTGAGCAGGCAAAGATTTCTGCTCTGGAGTATTTCATGTTCCTGTGGAACAAGTGACTGTTTTTTAGACTGTTCCAGAACATTCATTAAATAGTGACTTTTGCTGTAAGAGTAATAGCTT
This sequence comes from Salticus scenicus, assembly GCA_963930645.1. NCBI lineage: Eukaryota > Metazoa > Arthropoda > Arachnida > Araneae > Salticidae > Salticus > Salticus scenicus. The sequence continues at coordinate 286,300,119 of OZ005650.1, read as the reverse complement.
CAACTGTTTCCAGAATATTCAAAGGATTAACACTACTATTGGAATGTTTTCGAAAATATTCGTTTTAGTGAGAGTTTTGTTGAACAGATTCGAGAAGTTCAAAAAATATTTGATATCGCTAAGCAGATCCCATACTAAAGCTGTGATGAAAATAATCACCAATCAAAATATGTTTATTTAAACATTTCAATTATTCAATTAAAAAGAAATCATTTAAATATAGTGACCTGCGAAGAGGGCAAAGCCTGCTATTTGGTATACTAAAATATTACCCCACTAAATCCTCATTAATTATTGTAATAAGGTAGTCTAATTTTAGTTCCCCATCATACTATAGGTATGGGGAACTTAGGTAATCGTGAAAATTTTCGACCTCGTTTTTTTTTTACTTTTTTACACGTTTTCAGGTGTGAGGAATCCGAAAATGACAAAATTTGTATGGTGTCTGTCTGTAGGGTGTCTGTTAGTGTGTTAGTCTGTTAGTGGGTTAGTGTGTTAGTCCATTAGTTTGTTAGTCTGTGTTCGACTGTGTTCGACTGTTGCTCTGGCCAGCGCGTTCTCCTGATCTCGTACCAATGAAAATGACTGTTTAATCGTTGAAAAGCGGCTGGCCCCCCACCACTCACCAGTAACTTCGATCGATGAATTGTGGCATCGTGTTGAAGCTTCATGAAGTGCTCTACCCACACATGTCATCCAATCGCTGTTCGGTTCAATGCTTAGGCAGATATGTGCTGTTATTGCTCACAGAGGTCGCTGCTTTATGTACTTTTTTCTCAGTATATATTACTCCAAATTTCCTGAAATTTTAATCAATCTTTCTTCCTACTATAATGTATGTCACCAACAAATTTCATTCCGTTATTATCATTCCTTCTTGGTGTGCATTTTCAATGTCCAGCAGTGTATTTCATAAGCTATCATTTTTGCATTCTGGAATGTAGTGTGCTGTGTCTAATGCAGTAAGCCAAGTTTCCTAAAAATGGCTTTGCACTGAGTTTAATACCCTACATGTTATAGTTATAATTTTAAAAGTGGCTTTTTTTTTGTGTGTGTGTTATTTTATAAACTATTATATTTCCTGAATATATATTGTAACCTCATGAAAATTGATACAGATAATAAGCAGCGTCATAAGCATATACTACAGCCAAAACACATTTCAAGTATTAGTTTTTATAGGGTGATCCCATATATTTTGAATTTTTTTCAATTATTTACTGGTCCCCTTTTGCTTTCACGGCAAAACTTTCACTGGAGTATATGAGGTATAACTGTGTCTTCCCATATGAACAATTCCCATTTGCGCAAATAAAGGAAAAATACAAGAATAGTACGAGTTACATGCGTTCTCAGATTCATACACAGCAAGGTAGAGGTGTCCAGTGATCTTTTTTTTTTTTTTTCTTCATATGCACGAAGCGTATATACGTACGTGATACTGATTGCTGCGAAAACGAGTTACCAGCATTTTTAGATTCATACACAGCGAGATAGGGGTGCCCAGTGATGTTTTTTGTTTGTTTGTTTGTTTTTATGTACGTGGTAGTGATTGCCATGGAACCAAGTTACAGGCGTTCTCAGATTCGCACAGCGAGGGATGTCCAGTGATGTTTTTTTGGTTTTTACGTCAATGGTAGGGATTGCTGCGGAACCGAGTTACGGGCGTTCTCAGATTATCAAGTCAAAAAGGAAGAAATCACCTGCATGCACGGTCCTGCAATTTCTGGTCGCGCAAATGGGAATAATTCGGTATAGCATGATCAATACAGTCCTGAAGTTTTAAGATGATTCATCCAGTACTTTTTGTGATATTTGACAAAATGTCTAAAAGTGTCACATGGCCATTCAGTATACGTATAGTTGGAAAGTGTTAATCAATGTGTATCACAACTTTTTTTTTTTTTTAATTCTTGTTTTTTTTTTTCCATGTGGAAGTATTTTCCACTTTTATCTTTTGAAATTTCTATGTCTCTTATTATGATTTTTTTCTCTTTGACAAATTTTTAAAGAAAGTTCTTTAAATTCCCATTTTGTCTCCTATTTTTTCTTAAAACCTGAACTATTTACATTTGAATAAGAAGATTAAAATATTTTTAAGTAGTTATCTGATTCAGCCCTTAAATCATTCTAAACTCTTTTAACTTTTTTCTATATCAAGCAGAAAATATTGATTTCGAAAATATATTTGTCTTCCAGTTTTCGATGAATTTACACGTTTTGAGAGACCTTAACCATGACCTGACCATTTTTTAGAAAATATCTCTGTATATGTGACTGCATAACAAAAATTTTGTGGCAGCCTCTATCTCAAGAATTAATGTGCAGAATTTTATATAAAATTAAATGTAATTGCTACTTGATATAAATTAGTATCTATCAACTTTTGGTGCAAATCTCTTAACAGGTGGCATTGCCATCACAATTTTCATAATTTTTGATATGGCAGTATAGGTTAAAATTGCATATAACTGTGCACAGTAAGAGTTATTATTTTCTTCTATATTCATAGAAGAAAGAATTAGATTCGTAAAAAATTTTAGTCTTCCTGTATGTTTTGAGAGGTCCAGAACACGATTTGACAATTTTAAAAAAATGTCTGCATGTGTGTGATAAAAAATTTTTGATGACTGTATCCCAGGAACTATTGCACAGAACTGCACATAAATTTATATGTATATGCAACATGACATAAATTAAATTTGTACCTGTCAACTTTTGGTGCCAATTACTTGACAGGTGGCACAACTATACTGCAATTTCTTCCTTTTTGGGGAAGACAATCTCAGGTTCTACTGCGTATAATCGAATAAAACTTTATATGTGAGAAGGCCATTATGAAATATTATGCTGTTTCAATTTTGATGCATATTGGCCAACAGGTGGCATTGCTGTACAGTAAATAATCCCATGAATAGAAAGGTTAAATCTCAACCTCTATGGCATATCTTCTGAGACTTGGTATATGAAATAACTATTATGAAAACGAATGCTGATTTAATTTAGGTCTATATCGGCCAATAAGTGCAGCTGCTATTATGATTTTCCACATGGCTACATCTCAGCATCAGTTAATTAAAACTGGACCAAACTCCACATGTAAAATCCTTATTGAGAAAAGCTACGGTTAAACTTTTTTGCATGTTACACAGTAGATAATGCTGTTTTACAGAAACATACAGAAGAAAGTTTGGTGAAGGCCAGGCCACAACATAACAAGTTTTTAACGAATCATTGTAAATTTAAAAAGAATACTTGACTAATTCTTTTTTGCTTTTTAATATATAAATAAAGAAGCATCACTTTCCTATGGAGGTTTGTTACAGGTTTTTGCAATTTATAATATTTACTTACAAAGTTATTTATTATTTATTTATTTATTTGAATTTAATCAGATTAACATAATAGATATTTCAAAACAAAAACTTCTCAAAAATTAAAAATGCTTTTTTTTCCCTTCATTTTTTACATATTTGTCATCAGCTACATATCTAATATTTAGTCAGATCAAAATACCTTCATAACAAAGAAGCATTAAAAATCGCTACAATTATCCAATTACGAATATACTTTTTAATTCCTAATAAATAAGGACTATAAATAAAATATCAGTGATCAGCTTAATCTAATAGCCATTTTTGAAATCAGTTTATCAATTAATATATATATATATATAGTGAATGTTAAAGGGTTAAAAAATATATAAAAATGATATAAAATAAATTCTTTTTACATCTATTTATTTATTTTCAAGATGTTTATCTTTTTTCAACCTCTATATACTACCTTTATGTATATATAAGGCAATGTTTGTGTATCTGTGTGTGGACAGCATAGCGCAAAGACGGTAGCTCAGACAGTCACGTGTTTTGACACGAAGGTGCCCCCGGGCACCTCAAAGTCCGATTTTCAAATTTTTGATTCGTTTTCTTTTAATTAATTAAAATATGAAAATATTAACCTCATAATAGCATAAATAATTAGCCATTTAAATATTATCCATAATTTAATTGTTGCCAAAAAAATTTTAGGATTTCCTTTTTTTTATGACAGGAAAGTAAATACATTTACTTAAACGTGAACAATAAAAAAATATAAAAATTTTAATTAGGCATCTCACAAAAATTGACGTCATTATCACTTTGAAAATTTTATACACTTTGATAAAGTGCTAATATTAATAGTTTATGATACTAATATATGTTGTTCTAAAATGCTTTTTTTTTTTTTACTACTATTATATCTATTTATATGCGAGTAGATAATTTACAGAAAAAAAATGCAGTTTTATTTCAGAAATTTATTTCAGCATGCACTATTTTAAACCTAAAAACCATTAAAACTATAAACAGAATATGAAGAATTCTTATAAACTAACAGAAAGGTGTCCGATAAATGTAGTTGCAAAATAGGGTTCCCCTATTATACAAGAAATTATACGAAAAAAAGAAAACCGTTGCTAATATAGCAACAAAAATTCAAAAGCTGCCAAGGGAGAGATTTAATAAAATTGTGTAGCATGATACCATTTTCTTATTTACTTTTCTTTTTTATATACCAATTACTATGCTAATTTATCATACAAATAAATGAGCTGCTGTGTGTGACTGCACTTGCATGCTGTCGGGCAGAAATACTTCATTAATTCAAATTAATATTTAAATATATAAATAAAATAAAAATATGTTTAATGGGAAATATATATAACCATAAAAACATTAGTTGCCTAAAATACGGCAGAAATAGTGCTCATAGCATATTGTTACAAGGGATTAATTCTTTACCCTGCATCAATTGTACTGTTACAGTTAAAATAGTTTTACAGGCAAAGTGAAAATAAAACTGCAATTCATCCACTTTCAGTGGAGCCTTGGTGATGAGCTTGGCGAGTGTGCGACCAAATTTGGTAAAAAATGGTAGTTTAGAGTTCTTGAAGATTTAAAGCTCTCCGACACATGGCAGTATAGTTCTCGAGCTTTCCATGGGATCCCCGATGGAATCATCTCCAAAAGTTATAAATAGGAGTGAGTTAATTTCTGTGAGAGAGAAATAGAGAATGTAGCTCTAAGCGACTGAACCTTTTTCGTGAGCAGGCAAAGATTTCTGCTCTGGAGTATTTCATGTTCCTGTGGAACAAGTGACTGTTTTTTAGACTGTTCCAGAACATTCATTAAATAGTGACTTTTGCTGTAAGAGTAATAGCTTCAACTGTTTCCAGAATATTCAAAGGATTAACACTACTATTGGAATGTTTTCGAAAATATTCGTTTTAGTGAGAGTTTTGTTGAACAGATTCGAGAAGTTCAAAAAATATTTGATATCGCTAAGCAGATCCCATACTAAAGCTGTGATGAAAATAATCACCAATCAAAATATGTTTATTTAAACATTTCAATTATTCAATTAAAAAGAAATCATTTAAATATAGTGACCTGCGAAGAGGGCAAAGCCTGCTATTTGGTATACTAAAATATTACCCCACTAAATCCTCATTAATTATTGTAATAAGGTAGTCTAATTTTAGTTCCCCATCATACTATAGGTATGGGGAACTTAGGTAATCGTGAAAATTTTCGACCTCGGTTTTTTTTACTTTTTTACACGTTTTCAGGTGTGAGGAATCCGAAAATGACAAAATTTGTATGGTGTCTGTCTGTAGGGTGTCTGTTAGTGTGTTAGTCTGTTAGTGGATTAGTGTGTTAGTCCATTAGTTTGTTAGTCTGTGTACGTGAAATCTCAAGAACAAATTGTCGCAGAGAGGTCAGATCAGTTTTAAAATATTACTTTCGACACTGGCAAGAAACCTATTCATTTGCAACATTTGAATTTAAAAACTTTAGCAGTTATTCGAAATTTACGATTTTCTTAACATGGGAGAATAGGACAAAAATTCACTTAAACGTGCATTAAATGGAAACTTTTTACTGTAAAAATGTCAGACCAGTTTTAAAATATCAGTTTTGATGCCAGAATGAAGCTCCGTAACTATAAATATGCTACTTTGAAAATTTCACAAGTTATTGGAAATTTACGAATTTCTTAACATGGCAGTATAGGTCAAAATTTCACATAAATGTCAATTTTGAGAGATATTTTCATCGTAAAGATGTCAGACTACTTTTGAAATATTATTTAGGACACTAGCATGAATATTAATGACTATGAATTTTCCAATATAAAAATTTCGTAAGTTATTGGAAATTTACGAATTTCTTAACATGGCAGAATAGAGCAAAATTTCACATAAACGTCAATTTTGAGGGATATTTTCATCGTAAACATGTCAAACAACTTTCGAAATATTATTTAGGATACTGGCATGAATATCATAGACTATGATTTTTCCAATTTAAAAAATTCGTAAGTTATTTGGAATTTACGATTTACTTAACACGTCAGAATAAGGCAAAAATGAGCATAAACTTCCATTTTGAGGATCATAAACACATTAGACAACTTCAAAATTTTTATGATATTTCTTTGAACATGATTGAATACAAATATTCTAATAGAAAAATTTAGTAAATTATTCGTAAGAACATGCCTCTGATATTAACCCGTTAGTAGTCGCTATAAACAGATACCTAACCTATAAACACCTATTACAGATTGCGCACTTTTTATTTAACTGTCACCAATAATTTTAAAAAGTGATGTGGTCGACGTTTCTTCGAGTTTGTTCGCATTTTATGTATATCAAATGCCACTTCTAAAAATTTTTGGTGGCTATTGAATAAAAAAATCTGGCAACACTTAAGGATGGGTAGCAAATTGACCAACTAGCAACTACTAACGGGTTAAATTTGGTACAACCATTACCATTTTAACCAAAATGAAAAAAAACAAAATTAATTTTAAAGGAGTTAAAAATATTGCAAACTATGAAAACCTTATCTATATTTTTAATAAAGAATCCATTGAGATGCATGATCCATGAGCATGGTGCCAACTTCAGTCATGTTCAAGATCACGATGTAGCTGCTGATGTTTGGGGAAGGGGGGGGGGGGAGGAAAGCACAATTAAGGCCTATGGCATGAAGTCTTAAAGTAAGGTTTAATTTTTTTAATAAATGAGTGTATTAAGTTAGGCTTCTAATGAATTTTTACAAATATTGAAATGCTATGTTTATATAAATATTTTTCATTTTTGTTTAAATCTCCTAAGTGATGAAAACTGAATTTTTTTTCCCCTTTTTCTTTTTGTTTCTTTACAGCTTTTGCAGCAATCAAAGTCACTTCAGAACTCAGAAGAAACATCAAGCAATGATGATAGTCCAAACACATTTCAGTTGATTGTTCATAGTCCAGAAAATGCTCATAAATTTGAATCTAAAATAACTGTATCGCTTTCTAAAGAAAATAAAAAGTTTCTTTGGTAAATCTGTGCGTGATTCTCTTACAAACAAATAAATAAAATTCTTTCAAAAAACAAAAACTTGAAGACTATAATGGTTGAAATATAAATTTTGTTCAAAGAAATATACTGCAGCTTAAATGCAATTAAAGTTTCTTTGTTATATCTCAGAATATAGCAGAGAAATTTCTTTTTAACCATCTGACTGCCGCAGATGGATATATCAGGTCACTGAACTGCTCTTTTTTCTGTTCTACACATATAATTCAAAATGATATAATTATGAAATTTTAATTTGTTTTCAATTTTGAAGGTTGTAAATAATAGTTATAAGGATTATAATCATGTGAACAGTTACACTTTTAATCTCAAGTTGAAATAAATACTAATTTAATACACTGGAAAAACTATGCAGTGAAAACATTACAATTTTGCCCTTTTCTCAAAGGCAGTCAAATGGTTAAATGCTAAAAAGATTTTATTATTACTGATTAATAACTGCTGATTTTTTATGATTTGATAATATCAAATTTCTGTGTAAAAATTTTTATTGACCATTAAATTCCATTGTTCACACCTCCACATTAAAAATTAAATGAGGATTTATAATACTATCATATATTTATGTCATTGATTAAAGTTTAACTTTCTTCAATTAAATCTATGATTTGAATAAAATGTTTATAATATCAAACTTAATTTAAAAATAATACAATTTAAAAACTATAATTTTTGAGTTAAGAGAAACTAATGAAAAAAAATCTGGTGTGAAACAACCACACGACTTCCATTACCCACTATTACACATATTATATGCATTTTTGAGAGATAATGTGATCAGAAAACATAAAAGTGACCTAAAGAGAAAATCGTTAGAGTCGTTTCTGAGATGCCAACATTTACAAAAAATCAATTATTGACCGGAAAGCAATAATTACATACAAAAGCATATTTAAAAGTGAGTTAAAATGGCGAGTGTGAAAAAAAAATCCGTACAACCGTTTTTAAAGGAACGCCTTTGCGAGGCCTGAAATTGAGCTATTTATACAGGACGCCTATCAATTTTCCTGAACTAACCAACTATATCATTCGAAAGGACATCTAATAGAGTATTTATATAGCAAGTTTGATAAAAATCGTTAGAGCCGTTTTTGAGATACGGACTTACGGTCCCACTTCCGGTTTCCGATGGCCCACTTCCGGTTTTTCAATTTTCACCAAAATTTGGAAATTTCATCTGTACACCAGACGTATTTCAATTCTAAAGTTTCGTAGCTCTATCTTTATTAGTTTCTGAGCTATAATAGCCAGAAGATTCTCCACACACACACACACACACACACACACACACACACACACACACACACATACATACACACTGACCAATTGCCAAAAACCACTTTTTTGGACTCAGGGGACCTTAAAACGTGTAATTCAGGTGAAAACCCGATATTGAATTTTCAGACCGAATACAATACTTCCATTACCTACGGTAGTAGGATAATGAAAGTAATATACTTCTTCCACCTGTAAGAGTAGGATTTAAATATATTTAAATAATAATAATTCAAGTAAATAATATTATATAGATATATTTTACATAGTTAACCTCTTTCCTTTTTTCTGTTTAGTAATTTAATTCTATTGAAATGTAGAAGACATCAGTTGAAAATAAAGGGGGGGGGGTGCATCATTGGAATTTTCATTACAAATTAAAAATTTAAATTGTTGAGATTATAATAGAGGAGTCATGTTTATATTTCTCATGATTGAAAAGTGAAAAAAAATAATAGTAATAATAATAATAATAATGATAATATTGAATTTACATTTACAATCAAGTCTTATTAAAGTTTTTATTTATTTCCCCCCACCCCCATTTTTCAGCTAATATCTTAAGCACGTATCAGACACGACGAGTTTATAGGCGATTTTAGAGCCAACCACTGAGCAGTGCCAATTTTTCGGAAAAAATTGTCTCTACTCCCAGTGTGATAGCGCGCACCGAACTTGCCCAACTTTTTCAGAGCTGTCTTGATAAAATTGTTTCTACACACAATTTTTCCACAGACTCATCCAATCAGGATGCGCTATTCTGATACGTCATATTTCCAAGATGGCGGAACACGGGAATTGCTTAAAGTGGACATTTGTAGAAGAAATATTATCGTTAAGCACGTTTATTTTACCGTTAAATGATAAGAATTTTGAATTAATCATTTTTATTTTCGTATGGCGTTAAGACAACAGATGTAACAAAGATCAAAATAGAAATAATAATGCGATATTTTACACAAATGAAAGGGAATTTGTTAGCTGGTGTGAAGTAGATCCAAGGCTAAGTGAATTAGCAGAGGAGCCTACTCTAGACATAAACACCAGCTTAACAACATTTAAAGTTAATTAAATGAATTTGATAAAATGGAAGCTAGAGTAAGTAAATATGCTGAAAGATAAATATGTAGAAGTTGTTAAATAAATGACCATAACAAATTTTAATTTAATTTGTATTTTAATTGAAACAATAAATTCAAAAAAAAGTTTATATAAATATAACAATAAGTTTATATGAATAACAATAAGATAATTGAAGTAGACAAATACTTTTTATATATAACAAACATACCAAAGCAGATGCTGGATGACAAACAAGGTGAGTACGAAGACAATATTTAACATCTTTTTATTTCCCATATAGGTTGCAGAAAAGACTACTACGTGCCATTAGAAAGAAGCTGGTGACACTTATGTAGAAGACATGACGTTCTTGTTTCCACTTGTTATTGTCGCGATATGAACACCTATAAATTTCATTTAAATTTCGAACTCACAAAAAAGGATTAACGTGAGTTATAACTAACTAAAAATGAAAAGATTTTATTTGAATATAAAAAATAAACGCCACATATTACGGCGATATCTTATGAAGTCGGCATCGGCGAAAAATGAACAGAGGCAAGGGCAAGAGCAACCGCAAAGGCAACCACGAACACCCACTACCATCGCCGTTCGCTATTTATAGCTTCGCGGGAGAAACGAAGTGATCTTCCGGATGTACGTTGGGGCATGTGCCGGCGCGACGCGGCGCGTGCGTAGTCTTCGGCTATCGTTCTTAGAGATGTTTTATGCAAATTTTTGAAACTTGGCTCAGTCGGAATTTCCGGAAGGTTAGCTATTGTTTACGTTTCGCGTTTGAAAAATTAAGATGGATGATTTAAATTTGAAAGCTCTTTAATATAGCATTTCATTGAACGATATATTTATTTTCCTGGTAAGTAGAAAATATATTAAAAGGAAATTAGGATTTTTAATAAATGTTTAATTTTTTTCAACTAACGTTTTTTTTCTTTAAGCTTTATTTTAAGAGTGATTAATTTTTAATATATTTAATTAGCATAACGATAAGAAAAAACGGGAAACTATAGGTTTACTATTAACAAGGCCCCCCCTCTTATCGTTTGCACTTTTACGCTTAAAAAGTTAATAAAAAGAAAAAGCATCCAGCAAAACTTTGCACAAATTGTATAATCATACGACTGTGACCAAACAGTTTAACAGTTTCTTCAGAACTAAAAAAACAATTAGGTATGATCTTCAGCTGAACAGCAACAGAGATCAATATCTGGATAGAGGTGATTTACAAAACAATTTGTTTTTGAAACAGAAATAACATATACCTGTTTACTCAAACCTCTCCTCCAGTTTTGAAAGGATTTTTAACATGCTCTTTTAAAAAAAACTGTAGAAAAGAAATTTATACAATGAATTATTTGTATAATAAGTTTAACAACAAATATAACATGAGTATAATCACATTCAATATTATAAATATATGTATAAACACAATTCTTTCTTACAATATAAAAGTATAAATTACATACAAATATTTAACAAAAAGAACAGAATGGATTATTTCGGGAATGGAGAGGAGAGAGAGAGAGAGAGAGATTAACAAAAAATTGCTGTGAGCAATTGAATAAAAAAAAAAAAAATTGACTTACTGTCAAAAGAGAATGAGAATTGAAATTCTCAAAAAAAACTTCCAGCCTAAACCTGGAAAGATTTTGCTTAACTTGCAAAATTTGAATTTTTTTTTTCCCGAATTCAAGGAAACATTTGAATTCATAGAAAAGTTTAAATTTTTGAATTCATAAATTTTGAATTCTTAAAAAAAAGTTGAATTCATTAAGGATTTGAATTCATAAAAAAAATTTTTAGAAAATTTACATTTTTAAAATTTTATAAATTCATAGAAAAATTTGAAATTGATAATTTAAGATTAACTTTTGAAACATTGTCAAAGAAAAGATTTTTCACAAATTTTTGTAATTCAAATTTAGTTTGTGGCTTAGTAAATATGTCAGCCAAATTTAATTTGCTACGAATGAAAACTAATTCAAAAATATTTTTGATAACAAGATCTCTAATAAAATATAGTTTGACCTCTATATGTTTGCTTCTATTATTCTCTATAGGAGATTTAATAAAGTCTATGGCAGCCATATTGTCAATTAGTAATTTTGAAATTTTCTTATTTTTTATAATCTTCATGTTTTGGCATTCTTCTAGAATTCGATCTAGCCAGACAATTTCTTTTGCTGCTTCTGTAGCGGCAATGAACTCAGATTCCATAGTGGATAAACTAACAGCCTTCTCTTTAAAGGTCCTCCAACTGATGGGGCTACTATCTAGAAATACTATTTGTCCACCTATGGATGTCCGATCATCACGATTTGAAGCAAAGTCGGCGTCTGTGTAGGCTACGATCTGTGAATCAGCACATGAAAGTTTTAATTTTAATTGGCTTGTTTTCTTTACATATCCCAGTAGTTTGATCAACCCATTCCAGTGATGAATTCCTGGATTCGATTGGAATTGGCTATAGATATTGACGGCATATGCTATATCAGGTCTTGTTCTGTTAGATAAATATGATAAACACCCTAGAATATTGCGATATGGATACTTTGTCATTTCTTTGGTTTCTTCTTCGGTTTGAGGACAGCTTGATTTTGAGTAAATACAGCCTTTGCTGATTGGTAAGGATGAAATTGGAGGGTTAAAACTATTAAAACGACTGCATATTTCTTGAATATAGCTTTCTTGATGAATGAATAGCTTTGAGTCAATTTCAACAAATTCTACTCCAAGTAGTTTCTTTGTCCTTCCCAAAATTTTTAATTTGAATTTTTGTTTTAAAACATTAATGGCTTCCTCTAAAAACATTTTACTTTTACCAAATAAAACCATGTCATCAACATATAATAATAGGATAACTTGAAATTTGAATGTATAAACACAGTTGCAAGAAGTAAATTTAATAAAACCGATATTTGATAAAACTCTGTCAATTTCGTAAAACCATGCTCGTCCACTTTGGTGAAGGCCATAGAGAGCTTTGTCGAGCTTGCAAACTAACTTCTCTTCTCCTTGTTTAATAAAACCAGGTGGTTGCTGCATGTATATTTCATCTTCTAGCGGAGCATATAGGTATGCGCCAGTGACATCACATTGTACGTGATTCCACTTGTGCTGCACTACCAAAAGTGAAAAGAAAAAACGAATTAGATCGAAGTTTATAACAGGACTAAAAGTTTCTTCGTAACTCTCGCCTTTTACTTGAGCGTAACCTTGAGCTACAAGCCTTGCCTTGAATTTAGCAATTCGACCTTCTTCATCTCGTTTTATAGCATATACCCAGCGACATCCAATTATTTGCTTATTTTGCGGAGGTTTTACAAGATGCCAAACCTTTCGTTCTTGGATGGTTTTTATTTCGGTTTTCATTGCTTCTAGCCATTCTTGAAATTGGTCTGATTTTTGGGCTTGCTTGAAAGTTCTTGGTATAATTAATTCTAGTCAAGAGGAATTATGACAAAAATTGGCACTTGTGTCTGAGTCAGATTCTTCTATTGGAGTGAATGAAAATTTAGTGGGGTCATACTTGATTTTGTTTTCTTGGCAATATTTTCTAACGTCTCTATGGCATCTTAATCTTGTTCTTGTATTTTCGGGATAGTAGTATACGTCTGTTCTGGATTTATCACTTCTTAAAACTTGTTTTCTTTCAAACTTTATGTTCTTTAATGATTGAGCAGGTTTTTCATCATCTGAGGATTCCTCAGTGTCAGATAATTCAGACGGTACGCTGGACCCTATTTCAGGAGTTTCGTCAACAGCCTCTTCATCAGAATCATCGTCACTATCCTTTGGAAATACATCTTGAATTGTGTAATGCTGGTTGATGGTGCCCAGCACTGCTCCACTTGCTTCTGTTTTGAACAAACGATCTTCTTTAAATGTCACATTTAAAGATTCTACTATTTTATTTTGCTCTGGGATCCAAATACGGTATCCTCTTGTATGGTGTGCATATCCAACTAGATAACCTTTCACAGCTTTTGGATCCAGTTTCTGTCTTCTTTGTTTTGCCAGTCCTACATAAGCTACACATCCAAATGGTTTAAGGTGTCTGATTGATGGTTTTCTTCCACCGTACAATTCGAATGGTGATTTTTCAAAATCTTTATGGCATAGTCTGTTCCAGGCATAATTGAAATGTGAAACGGCTTCTGGCCAAAAACAAAAGTCTAAGCCACTTTCATATAATGATGTACGGGCTCCATTAATAACAGTTTGGTTATAACGTTCAATAGCACCATTTTGTTCTGGAGTGAACGTGTTTGTTAGTTCATGTTTGATGCCTTTTTCCTGACAAAATGTTGAAAATTCTTTGTTGACAAACTCTGTTCCATTATCTGAGCGGATAGCTATTAAAGGTTTACCTATAAATCTTTCTGCCCTTTTGATGTGATTAATTAAGGTTTCAGCTACTTCAGATTTTTGGACTATAGGATAAATGAATACTTTACGGGAATAATCGTCCATGATTGATAGAAAATAACGTTCTCCATGTTTGCCTCTTACTTGACATGGTCCCCAAACATCTGTATATAACAGTTCTAAGGGTCTCTTGGATCGAACAAAGTTTCTGTATTTAAATGAAGTGCGTTTAAATTTATTCAACCTGCAATCTTCACAAAAAAATTCTGTATGTCCCTTTAAGAATGGTAATCCCTTTGCACCCCTCTTATTACTTGTATGCGTCAAAGTTTGAGGATTTACATGAGCGCATCTCTTATGCCACAGGTTTAGAACTTCCTGTTCTTTTGAAGATGTTGTGGAGGCTTCGAAAGTTACATGTTGTTTTATAGATTTTGGGATTTTTGCTTGGACACGATAAACACCACTTTTTAATTTTGCTCTGAACATTATATTATCATTGGACGTAATTTTGACTTCGCCTCTTCCCCCAATAAACTGTAGACCTTCTTTGTCAAGTTGTGGCCCTGATATAAGGTTTCTCCTAAGCTTTGATGAATACATCACTCCCTTTAAAGTAAAATTTCTTTGGCCAAAACGCAGTTTAATGTCTCCTTTTCCTTCGATTGGCAAAGTGATGCCTTCCATGGCTACAGCCATTTCTTCATTTTGTTGAGGTTTAAATGATGTGAAAAGTTCACGGTCTTTACTAAAATGATGAGACGCGGCAGAATCGAATACCCAATCTGATTCATTTGTTTGCTGAGCTAAACTAGCCTCAGTAATGTAGTAAGATGAATTTGAATCCCTACTACTATTACGGGTCTTAGAATTTGATCTAGATTGATATGAAGATTTTTTTCGACTCTGTCTACCTCTTGATTGGAAGGATTTCTTAGGATTGAAATTCTGAGAAGGTAAGTTTTGGTTTTGAAAAGAGGGTTTAAAGTCAACATTTCTACTTCTATTGAGAGAAAAACAATTTTGTCTAGCATGGCCGTTCTTATGACAAAATGTACAAATTAATTTTTGTTTTAGAAGCTTATTTTTACCTGTATCATTTAGATGAGAAAACTGAGCAGAAATTTTAGCTTTACTTAATTCATTATCTTTATTTCTTAAATTTAGCCTAGTTTCCTCGGCTACTAAGCAAGTTACAATTTCATTGAATGTAAATTTATCATCTTCCCATCTCAGTATGTTTTGAACGATACCGTCGAAATATGATGGGAGATAACGTAACAATTGATAAGATGCAAAAATTTCCGTCAGTCCCCCTTTAGAATTTTCTATTTGTTTAAATATCCTCATGACCCGGGACGCAAAGACATTTACACCCTCACCAGGCAATATTTTGCAATCACACAGCTCAGAAAATAAACTCATGTGCTGTGCACGAGTATCTGGAACAAAACTTTTGTTAATTAAATTCCATGCCTTTACGGGGTCATCCTCGTTTTCTACAATTTTCCTATACTCAGTTTCTATATTTAAGTATAAGACAGCCAAAGCAGCATTAGCTCTAGACTTAAATTTATTAACAGCAGAAGCATTGCTTCTGTCATCAGCCAAAACTGGGGCTGTTTCCGTACCAACAACTATGTCCCAGAGTCCCCGGTCAAGAAGAACAAGTTTAATGTCACTCCTCCATTCCTCGAAATTAATCGCATTCAGTTTGGGAATAGAATGTAAATTGTTGACAGCCATTTTGAGTAAAAAAAAATTGTATAATTATGGTTCAAACAATTTAAAAATATAATATATCAAAAATATCACAATTTTTCTTATAAAAACCTTTGCCCCCCCGAATTAAACATTCGGTAAATTCATTTATGACTTGAAAATTTATTCAAATATATATATATGAAATTTCAAAAAGTTTTTTTTTCTACTTTACTGAAAAAAAAAATTTTACAATATTCCCTCAACAATATGCAAAAAAATGGTCATTATTACTTAAATTAAACAAAACATTCCAGATTTTCATTTATTAACATTAAACAACTTTTAATCTAAATTCAAACAATTTCTTGTTTCAAAAATTTACTATAAATGCAAAAAATTTAACTTTCAATTTATTTTTCAAACAAAACAGAAAAACATTAATTTATGAAAGGGCCAGCATATTTACATGCTGAAAAAGGAAAAGCCCATAACCACTTTTTATTTCTCTTGTTAGCTGGTGTGAAGTAGATCCAAGGCTAAGTGAATTAGCAGAGGAGCCTACTCTAGACATAAACACCAGCTTAACAACATTTAAAGTTAATTAAATGAATTTGATAAAATGGAAGCTAGAGTAAGTAAATATGCTGAAAGATAAATATGTAGAAGTTGTTAAATAAATGACCATAACAAATTTTAATTTAATTTGTATTTTAATTGAAACAATAAATTCAAAAAAAAGTTTATATAAATATAACAATAAGTTTATATGAATAACAATAAGATAATTGAAGTAGACAAATACTTTTTATATATAACAAACATACCAAAGCAGATGCTGGATGACAAACAAGGTGAGTACGAAGACAATATTTAACATCTTTTTATTTCCCATATAGGTTGCAGAAAAGACTACTACGTGCCATTAGAAAGAAGCTGGTGACACTTATGTAGAAGACGTGACGTTCTTGTTTCCACTTGTTATTGTCGCGATATGAACACCTATAAATTTCATTTAAATTTCGAACTCACAAAAAAGGATTAACGTGAGTTATAACTAACTAAAAATGAAAAGATTTTATTTGAATATAAAAAATAAACGCCACATATTACGGCGATATCTTATGAAGTCGGCATCGGCGAAAAATGAACAGAGGCAAGGGCAAGAGCAACCGCAAAGGCAACCACGAACACCCACTACCATCGCCGTTCGCTATTTATAGCTTCGCGGGAGAAACGAAGTGATCTTCCGGATGTACGTTGGGGCATGTGCCGGCGCGACGCGGCGCGTGCGTAGTCTTCGGCTATCGTTCTTAGAGATGTTTTATGCAAATTTTTGAAACTTGGCTCAGTCGGAATTTCCGGAAGGTTAGCTATTGTTTACGTTTCGCGTTTGAAAAATTAAGATGGATGATTTAAATTTGAAAGCTCTTTAATATAGCATTTCATTGAACGATATATTTATTTTCCTGGTAAGTAGAAAATATATTAAAAGGAAATTAGGATTTTTAATAAATGTTTAATTTTTTTCAACTAACGTTTTTTTTCTTTAAGCTTTATTTTAAGAGTGATTAATTTTTAATATATTTAATTAGCATAACGATAAGAAAAAACGGGAAACTATAGGTTTACTATTAACAGAATTTTAACAATAATCACTGCATATTTTATTCGCGCCAAGAAAAATGATAAGCATCAGAAGTTAGTCTTCTTTCATCCAACTTTTCACCTGTCTTTGTAACCTCTACGATGTTTTCGTCGAGGAAAAATCGGCACTAAAGTCGGCTCAAAAATTGGTTGTTTCTGAAGTTGCTGGGTCTGATACGCCCTTTAGTTGATAAAATGCAACTCCCTTGTAAGGAAATCACATTACAGTAAATAAATATTTAGAAAATCTCTTAAGTTTGTTTTTTTTCCCATAATGAACTTAATTTTGTATTGCAAATTATTTTATCCAAAATAATTATACTTATCAATTAATTTGTACCTTAAACTTTGTCCGTTTTATATTCATATTATGCATTTCGGATGCAAACCACATCCTTCATCAGATGATTCATGACTGTCCTCGCTGTCTGTGTTTATGTTGCTTTCTTCTTGGGTTCCTCTCTTCGTTTCACTTCGTTTTCCTTGGGTTTTAAAGATTAGATGGTTCCAGTTATTGGGGATAGTAGCATGTTCACGTTCATTGATTGCTGTCGTGTTAGTAAGGATTTCGAGGGATTCTCTTTTTAGGGCGTAGCTGTGATTATTGTAGTTAGCGATTTTTTTAGTTGTTATGGTGTTAATATCTATGGGGTTAGAGGAGTGGGTAGAAGCAAGAGCTGTTGAGTGGCGGTTATATTTTAGGTCGGCTTTATGTTCTTTTTCTCGTTCAAAGATTTTTCGTTTTGTAACTCCGATGTAACATGCCTGTGAATTATTAATATGTTTGAAGTCTATTTTGTAAATCCCTGCGGTTGATCGGCTATCGATTATGTCTTTTTCGTTGCGGATGTGTTGGAAGATATTGCGATTTGGTTTTATTGGGATATTGATATTATGTTTTTTAGCTTCGTTTTGGATTATTATACTATTGCCGTTACAGAATGGGATGGATGTAGTAAATTTTTTTCTTTCTTTTTGGGCGCTATCGATTTTATTTAGTTGTTTTATACGCTTATTGTACAATTTATTTACAATATTTTTTGGGTAGTTTGCTTTGTGAACTATGGATTTTATATATTTGAGTTCTTCATTTAGGAGTTTTTTGTTGGAGCATATTAGAATTGCGCGATTAATATAGGAACGTATGGCGGCGTGTTTATATGGAAGGGGGGTATTACAGCGGTTATTTATAATTTCAATATTAGAGGTTGGTTTTCTATATATAGTTGTGTCGATGGAATTGTTTGGGTTTTTTATGATTTTTATATCGAGATAGTTTATTGTGTTATTGTTTTCTTCTTCTATTGTAAATTTTATATTTTTGTCAAGGTTATTAAGTTCATTTAAGATATCGGTAACGTTGGTGTTATTTGTGTTACGTTACCGATATCTTAAATGAACTTAATAACCTTGACAAAAATATAAAATTTACAATAGAAGAAGAAAACAATAACACAATAAACTATCTCGATATAAAAATCATAAAAAACCCAAACAATTCCATCGACACAACTATATATAGAAAACCAACCTCTAATATTGAAATTATAAATAACCGCTGTAATACCCCCCTTCCATATAAACACGCCGCCATACGTTCCTATATTAATCGCGCAATTCTAATATGCTCCAACAAAAAACTCCTAAATGAAGAACTCAAATATATAAAATCCATAGTTCACAAAGCAAACTACCCAAAAAATATTGTAAATAAATTGTACAATAAGCGTATAAAACAACTAAATAAAATCGATAGCGCCCAAAAAGAAAGAAAAAAATTTACTACATCCATCCCATTCTGTAACGGCAATAGTATAATAATCCAAAACGAAGCTAAAAAACATAATATCAATATCCCAATAAAACCAAATCGCAATATCTTCCAACACATCCGCAACGAAAAAGACATAATCGATAGCCGATCAACCGCAGGGATTTACAAAATAGACTTCAAACATATTAATAATTCACAGGCATGTTACATCGGAGTTACAAAACGAAAAATCTTTGAACGAGAAAAAGAACATAAAGCCGACCTAAAATATAACCGCCACTCAACAGCTCTTGCTTCTACCCACTCCTCTAACCCCATAGATATTAACACCATAACAACTAAAAAAATCGCTAACTACAATAATCACAGCTACGCCCTAAAAAGAGAATCCCTCGAAATCCTTACTAACACGACAGCAATCAATGAACGTGAACATGCTACTATCCCCAATAACTGGAACCATCTAATCTTTAAAACCCAAGGAAAACGAAGTGAAACGAAGAGAGGAACCCAAGAAGAAAGCAACATAAACACAGACAGCGAGGACAGTCATGAATCATCTGATGAAGGATGTGGTTTGCATCCGAAATGCATAATATGAATATAAAACGGACAAAGTTTAAGGTATAAAAATTAATTGATAATATATTAATGTCCTATAATAATAAAACGAATAATTATACTTATTTTACAAAATAATTACATAAAAATTTATTTTAATTAATTATAAACTAATGCTCATCAAATTTGCCAGATATTAGGAACAAATAACAAATAAATACTAGTATACTTGAACAATGCTATATGGGATAATGGATCCTAATTTATTTATATTTGATACTATTTAAACTTGAAAACTTCTTCACACAGCATAAAATTAATTTAACCTTCTGACTGCCTTTGAAAAGGGTGAAATTGTAATTTTTTTTCTCTGCCCAATTTTTAAATTTACTAAAATAACAGATATTTCAACTTGAGATAAAAAATGAAATTCTGCATATGATTATAATTATTATGGCTATTATTTACGACCTACGACTTTGAAAAAAGAAACTTAAAATCCATAATTATATAATTTTGAATTAAAAATGCGGTGTGGAAAAAAGAATAGCTCCGTGACCGGATATATCCATCAGCGTGGTCAGATGATGACAGTCAGATGGTTGAAGCACTACTGGTTTTGAAAGGACATGGCCTTTTTTCTTCAGGTGCAAAATACTCGCTAATGCCTTGGAAGGAAAAGCAAACTGTCTTGCCTTTGCCTCCAAGGCAGTAGCATGTATTTTCCACCTGAAGAAGAAAGGCCACATCCTAACAAAACTGGTAGTGCTTTAAATTAATTTTATGTTGTGTGAAGAAGTTTCTAAGTTTAAATATTGATTGTACACTTATTTTTTAATCATATTTCAAATGCTTAGCAAATGGACTATTTTGTAAATAGTACTTTTTCCCCTAATGTTAAATTTAAAACATTGAATATACTTAATACTTTAAGAAGTAAAGGCTATAAACAAAATCAGAAATTCCTCCTTGAAATAAATTATTTCTAAATTTCCTTACATACAGGACATAAGATCATAGAGCAGGGCAAATAGCCAACAGTGTTAGTTTAAAAAAAAAAAAAAAAAAAAAAAAAAAAGGAATACTAGTTAATAAAAACTTTTATTTTAAAATATGATTACCTGTGTTTCCAGAATAATAAAAAATATGAAAATACATCTTTTAAAAACTAAAAAAAAAAGCTTAAAAATTGCTAATTTTCAGAATATATATATTGTATAAAAATATATTATGTATTCCTACCTTATTTTATTACCTTTTTTTCTTCTTCTTTTTTTTTTTTTTTTTTTTTTTTTTTTTTTGTCTATATCATTACAATTATTATTGTAAAAGAAAGAAAGAAAAGAAAAGAAAAAAAAAAACTTTGCATATATTTTTGTAAATTCTGGTCATTATTTTTTATTTAATTCCCACATTGTTGCCCGCCATAATTAATATTTGAAAAATATATTAGTTAGCATAAGCATTCCAAGAAATATTTAGAATGGAATTTGAATTTATAAGGGAATGATGTGATTCCTTTTAGATTTGTAAAGTGATGCACTACATTTTGTGCATGAATGTTTTTTTTTTTTTTTTTTTTTTTTTTAATGGAAATCTATCAAACAGATTTAATGAAATATTTTCACTGAAAGCTTTGTTAAATTTTAGATACTAGATTACATAAAAGTTTGGATTAGATTTGTTATTGCTGCTTTGTTTTAGAATTAAAAGTCATTCAAACATCCTTAGTAAAAGTCATTGTTCAGAAGTAAACGAAATTTAACATCCACATATATTATATTAGTGAATTTAAAAAGCTTTAGAAAATTTTCTTTTTACCATTTAGTTCATAAATGGATAAGTTTTCAGTTTATACATAAAATTAAACAATTACCATTTATTACCCTCGAGATAATATATTTCTTTTAATTAGGTTTTTAAGTTTTTATGTTATGGTTATAATTATCTTAATGAGCAGTAAATTTCTCATTCTTTTTTGTTTGCATAGTACTTTAATTCAAGCATTTTGAGATTTTGTATCATATATCCATTTAATCTAACAGGGGTGAAACTACCTACCATGCAAAAACCCTGAAAACTGTTAGTTGTATGCAGATAGGAGAGACTTATCAATGATATATCATATGGCTACCTATAACAAGTATTATTTGCACAGCTCTTAATACATTATAAGGCAAATTAAACATTCAAAATGAGAAATTTCTATTAAAACAAAATAATTTAACATGAATTAAAGCAAAATTTTCAAAAACCCTGAATTCAGGGATAGCCCCTGAAAAGTTTCACCCCTGACCTAATTAAGAGTGTAGAATACCTAACCTTACCGACAGTCAAAGCACATGCTATTCTATGGGAAAATTTTTTATTTATTTTTTTTTTTTTTTTCACATTTAGAAAATTCACAACCATTAGGTTAATACTCATCTATTAAAAATTAATTTATTTTTATTTTTAATATTTTGAGTTTAGAAAAGTAAAACAATTAAGTACATTTTTTAGCTAGAAAGTAAAATGTGAAAAATCAATTTTTGGAAAATAAGTACTAATTTAATGATCGTGAATTTTCTGAATATGAAAACAGAATATAAATAAATAAATAAAAAGGTAATGAATAATTATGGAAACAAATTTCCTCATAGAATAACATGGACTTTTGCTGTCAATGAGGTTAGGTATCATGTACTCTCTTAAATAACCCCTCATTATTATTCAATAAAAAATACATATTTTAAAATTCTGTTTTCACACTTAGAAAATATCCGACCATTAAACCAGTCTTTCAAAAATTGATTTTTTAAATTTTTAATACTTTATTTTTAAATTGTAAAATGCAAAATTTCACTAAAGGAAATTTTATATTTAACAACTTCAAAATAAATTTTTAAAAATTAAAAAGGAAATTAAATTAGAAAGAATGTTTAATTTAACTTAAAAGTTTTAAATTAAAATTCCCTAAATTACTAAATAAATGTATAGAGAAATGACTTCTTGGAAATTTGCTGCATAAACGTCTCGGTGCAAGCCGTGTGTGCTGGCCAACGTGTGTGCAAGCCAGCACACACCTGAATGTTTGCACTTAAGATGGTGCGAGCCTGCACCGAGAAGTTTATGCAGCAAATTTCCAAGTAGACCATTTCTCTATACATTTATTTAGTTTAATTAAACGGTCATGAATTTTCTGGTTATGAAAACAGATTTTAAAATATGAATTGTGCAATGAATAATAAAGGGGATTACTTACCCATCAATTAACATAAGATATGATGCACTGTGATGCATCCATCTCCTTATGATTTCCATTTACAAAATAAATGCTGAATGCATCAAGTAAACACAAAATCTTATTATTTCATGTTATTCAACATATGGATTTGAAATGTTGGCAATCACATAGGGTCTTGAGCTATAAAAAAATATTTTAACTGTTTTTTTTTTTTTTTTTTTTCTTCATTTTAATACTAATTTAAACATATGAAAACTTTTTGGATTATTTGTAACAGACTGACATTAACAGCTATATTAATCCATTAACACAGTATAGACCTTTAACAAGAATTCTAGTACGATACACACTGTTCAGTGATTTAAAAAGGTATTTAATCACTTTTTAAAGTTTTATTATTATTATTATTATTAATTATAAAGTTCTTGCTTTTGTTTGTTTAAAAGTAAGAATTTTAGCTATTATGAAAAATAAATGAAAAAAAAAATTATAAAATCATACAGATTTAAATATTTTATTCAACATACAAAGAAAATAGTGAAAGAGAATATATATTTTAACCTATAACTTATAAACTACAGAATTTCACTGAATGGGTTTCTCAGGAGCCTCTTTCCATTGATAAGGAACGCCAGGAACAATACTGCCAAGCTTCTTTGTAGACAAAGCAGTCGTTTCAGCTCTAAAACAAACAAAATAATAATATTATCTAAATAACCCTATATTCTTTTAAGGAACTAATTTTTATTACAGATAAATGAATATATATAATTATATATTTTTTTTCAGTTTAATTGTAGATAGAATTCTTACAGCATAAGGTGTTACCAAAAAAAAAGAAAAGAAAGAAAAATTATCGGTTTAAAAACGAAAATCATGTTAATTTTAGGTAAGGTGACCAGACAACCTCTTTTTAAGAAGACAGTCTTCTTTTTCAACGCTCTGCCTTCTTGAACCAAGAAAGCATTACACGATTAAAAACTCCTCTTTTTTATGTTTTTCGTCCTCTGCCCTCTTTTTCAAATGAAAAGATTTAGTCCTTAATTTGAAAATTTTCGCAAAAATGAGAAGCTCAATCGACTATTGGCTGTATCGAACAGTGAACACTAACTTTTTCCTGCGTTAGGTTCGCAAAAGTGCAACTTTCTAATAAACTTGCCAAAGCATATTATGGTTTATGACTATTCAGATTCTTCGAATCACAAAGAAATAAAAATATTCCCCATATTTGTACGGTTCTTTGATCCAGAACATGTAATCACTATTGAAATTGTCATGAAATCATTAAGAAGGTGGTGCTCCGATTGATATGCGGTGGGCTGACGTGTGTTGCCACTTTTGCATGAATAATATTCTTTAAAAAAAAAGGCCCACCAGTGACCGAGAGATTCTGTCCTCGAAGCTGATATACGTGAGGCGCGGGATTCGATACCCAATCGTGCTCGTTGGCTTAGCCGTTAGCATTTTTCCGTGATTTCCTCTGAAACTAGCGTAAATATGGGCTAGGACCTCTGAGAATGACCCCACAGAGGACTCTCCTACTCAGGCTTAGAGCCCTAGTGCAAATAATTGGCCTTAATGATAACACTACCACCACCTCACCAAAATATGCAATAGTTAGTTGAATTCATTTTATGTCTTCCTGGCAAAAACGACTATTTCCTTCAATGAACAAAATATAGACAGGTAAAAACAACCACCTTTATATACTTTCTTTAAAAAATTATTAACTACCAAGATTAATTTAGGTTATTCACAAGTTCTATTTTCTTATAAAATAAAAGACAGTTCGTAATTTCTCCTCTTTTTTCTATAAAAAATTCTGGTTACCTTATACGTAAAATATAGAGTAAATTAATCATATTTTGTGGCGAGTAACTTTTTTTTTCAGCGAGTGTAATCTAAGTTGAAATTTCGGGCACTGTATATATATATATATATATATATATATATATATACACACATATATATGTCGTATTAAACAAACATTAGAAAGACAGTCGTTATAAAGGTAGTCATTGGCTTAAGTGGGTTTTTAATTATATTTCCGTGTATAAGCCGAGAATTTTTGGAAATTTTTCGGAAGCTGTATTATAATTGTCGGCTTATATACGGATCTACATTTCTAGCAAAAAACGTACTTCAGAAACAATGATTGAATACATATATTTTAAGCTTAAAAAGTATATATAAAGTAAAATAGTTATATTAAACCTTATTTTTAAATAATTATCACATATAAAACTCTTAAATTAGCAATTTTAAATTTATTTCACGAAACGCTCGATGTAGTCACGTTTGTTTACATTTCTTTTTGACCTGCCGGTAACTGAAGTCATCGGCAGAGTGCACGAACAGAGTAAATTCTCTGTCTGATTCAGAAATAGTATAAGAGAAACTTGAAAAAAACAGGACTCCCGATCATATTTTTAATTTATACAATTAAATTTAAATCATCTCTGTTTAAAATGTTTCTAGGCTTACACTAGCAAAAGCGGCAAAGCTTCGTTTTTTTTTTTTTATAGAAGTATTTTTATTTTGTTGAAGATTGCCTTGAAGCACCTTGATAAAAATACTGAAAAGTAGAAATATACCAAATAATTTAGATACGTCTTTAAAAAAAAATCGATGCAATCGGACTTTACACGGCTTATTTATGTAAACATCCAGCGGCGGCATTGCTTCATCGATGTTAGGGTTAGGTCTCCCGGCCCGGTATTACGGTAGCCATCGTTTTCAGCTGCTGGGCCGGGACTTGCGTTCGCGTCTGTGTTTGCCTCCCTTCTGATAGGGTTGCCAGAGTTAAAACTATCGCCGTTGGCGAACACACTGCGAACGTTTTACGTTATGGCTAAGCAAGGTAAGGAATTCTATTGGATAAGCACGCATTTCGCGCAATTTCATTGGACAGATTATCCTGAAGGTTGTATAGATTGGCAATATTTTCTCCATTTTGGCGATATACTCGAACATTAAAAAGAGTATTTTTTCAATTCGGCTTATACACGGGTTTGCAATTTTGGGCAAATTTCTGCAGGGAAAAATGTACTCTCGGCTTATATACGGATCGGCTTATATTCGGAAATATACGGTAATTAAAAAGCTAACATTGCATCTCGCAAAGATAAGCCTTCCTAAACTCAAATCCAAGCTAAGTAAATCATCTTTCTCGCTGCTAGTTAACATGGAACTCATCCTAAAACTCACATTTTAAAACTAAACTAAAAATTCTCTTCTTTATTCCAAACAACAATAGACACATGATCATGACTGCCTCAATTAGCTCAGGGGAAGTCATACAACACAAGGGAGGAGGGGCAGGCCCATATTATCGCATAGGCAAACCGGAACTTTGTCCAGGGCCCCAGACATTATGGGGCCCCCAAATCCCGTAATATTAAACTGCAAAATATTCCCTATATTTTAATAAAAATTTAAATATACATTTATTTATTTATGTTTATGAAATTTCTCTTTTAAAAGTACTAAACTTTCTAAAAAACAGAATTTTCATTTTGGATATATTTTGCTTTTTCTGTTTCTGCTGGCTCATGTTCATCTAGTGCCTAAATAGTGAACATACTGGCCTTTAATCAACAGAGGCAGAGTTCATGTCCCAGTTCAAGCAGGGAGTTTGTAGCGGTTCAAAATTCATTTTGATCAGTAGATCCTGCTATAATTAATCCTAATGTGTAAAAAACAGCAGTAAAGTAACCAAACGAAAGCGGGCAAATCTATGACTACTAAATTTATATGTCAAATCCTGCTTAGTGTAAATTAATATGCTATACAGTGCTTCTATGTTGTCACCTCTCAGACACGATATGAAGGGGATCAGCAAAACAAACCCATTCCATACTGGATTGTGTGGACATGGAGCTGGTAGCATTAATAGCCATTAAAAATGTAAAAAATATTAATATATTTAAACATCCACCCTCGAAAATACTGTTTATGCATTGTACATACAACTGATCATTATCTACCGTATATAAATGATGTTCTAACAGTTTCGAGAGGAGCCCCCAATTTCGCTTTGCCCAGGACCCCAATCTGTCATGATCAGGGCCTGAGGAGGCGGCAGAAGATTGAGATTCTCTAAATTAAAATTACGTTTGAATTGCACAGTATTATAAATAATGGTTTTGTTTCATCGGGAAATAAAATAAGTTTAAGAATTGAGAACAAGTTCATAAATTTGGAATCACTGAAATATTTAGAAGATGAATTAATAAAGAATTAATTAGGGTGCTTTTAGGGGATTAGTGGAAGGCAGAATCATTTAAGTTTGAGAAGTGAAGCTTTAATTTTACACGGAGCTTTTAATTTTATTATATATATATATATTTCATTTAAAAAAATTATAATCTTCTAAACAATAAATAAATTCCTATCACTCTTTAAGACAAATTCTTCAATTTTATTCGCATGTTCATTAACAGCTACGGACATTTTAGTAGCAATTATTTGAATAAAGACTACAAAATACACTACAGTTCCTTACAAAATTTCAAACAATATGCAAGAAAACAATGAAAATGAATCAAGCACAATAAACAAGCAGCTGTTGTAAAATATCATAGTGTAATATCAGATACATCATATAAGAACAAGGAAACATACGGAACATTCATGGTTATTGAAAAGTTACACAGGCCATGAAAATATATTTTATTTGAAATATACACTCATGAATAAGATTAGAAACATGAATTAAATTGAATGAGAACATTGTTACAATAGATGCTAAAATGTGACTCATTTTTTTTTGCAGATAGATTCACAAATGTATTTTACCAAATATGAGACCATTCTTCTCAATGTTTGAATGCTTATTTGTTGAACTTCATATTAAATATTTACTTTCATGTCATCAATAAGTGTGGATTGTTCATATAAAAGCATGCTTTAAAAAAAAAACTACAGAAAGAAGACAGGAAGTGAAATAGTGGGGAACTATGACAGCCACAATTCTTTGGAAATCAGGTGTTCATTAAAACGTTCTTAGAGAAATGACATCTCTATTTTATATGCATGGCAGATTGCTGCAACTAAGAAAAGCACTCATCTTCTTCAAGCAGTCCAATTAACTCTTGAATGCTGTTGGTATGTGAATTTCTATCCAGTGTCGCCCTCCATTTTGACAAATATGAGAACACAAGAAAACCACTTCATTTTTTATAGTGAACACTTCCAGTTTCTCAAAATTGGATTACCAAACGGTAAACCATTGTCTTGTTAGACTCCCAAGCATCCCTTTTTTTTTTTTTTTTTAAACATTTATGCTCGATATAAGTAACCATATTTGTTCTTAATGTTACTTTTAGATAAATAATTAATGTTAAAATTTTTTACATGATGAATGCACATAATAGGGTAGGCATTAAGGGGTTTTTAAGATTCTTTCTTTTTTTATGAATTTGTATGGTTAGTGGGTGTTTCAAATAATTTTCAACATTGCATTTTTTTTTTTTTTCTTTATTTTTTTGTTCTTTAAATTATCACAATTGTTTATAGTTTCTTTAAAAAGGAATTTTGCTTGTTTCACCAGTTGCTATTATTACAATACACCTGGTCTGACATTTTCGGGTTGCAGTTAATAAATTATGGTTTGCTGTAGATGGGTAAGAAAATTCTGCTGATGGGCATGTTATGTACAGGTAAATATTTTTCTGCTATAAGTTTTCAGCTTCATATTGATAGCTAAGAGAAAAAATTCCTAGCTAGTAAGCTTTTCAGAGAAATCTCTACCTTTCGTCATACTACAAAAGTATTGCTTACAATTAACCATGATTAATGGGGGGGGGGGGGGGGGGGAAGGTACCTTCTCAAATGTTTTTATCATCAATATTATTTTCATATAAGAACACATAATAGAAAATGAATTTAATTATAGTCATTTTTAGACGATGCCTTTCAAAGAATATTCATTTTACAATCAGCCATAATCAACTAGATTTTCATGATTGCATTATGAACAGTTGTCTTACATTATATCATTCTTCATTTCTCACAGTTCAATATTCAAAGTAATGCAGTCACCTCTATTTAGTGAACTTCTATTTTGCGAATTGATCCATTTTACAAATTCTTCCTTTGAAATAAGAATATTTTAAGAATTTCCTCATAAAATAACCACCATATCATAAAAATCATTTACTATTTAATAAACTTATCTTAATACTTTGGTAAAATCTTTTGAAACAAATCAATAAAGATTACATTTTGAAGAAAATATCCTCCTGAAAAAGTTTTTTAAGCACTAGATTTATAAGACAAGAAGCAAAACATATTATTGAGAGAAAGATAATAAAAAAAACTTTTTCTGACAGAGACAAGGACAAATTACAGATATTTTAATAATTAAAATAAATATAATTTTACATAATGACCAAACATTAGCAAAGCAATAAAACATATATTATTATTATATTATTTTTATAAACAATTTAACATTATTAATTTTATTCAGTTAATTTGAGCTGATAGACTTAAATGTATGAGAATTCTGTTGTGTGTCCCTGTAAAAAGAACTATATGTCCTATACTCATCAAAATCTATATAGGTCATGCAATGCTGACCTATATTTACCAAAATTTAATCCAATTAGATATTGTGTTTAAGTGCTACCACACTTTAAATAATTTGAGTCCATTGGTTATAATGATAAAGCGTTTTTAATTGTTTTCCTGTAAAAAAAAAACCTAAGTCCTATATTCATCAAATTGTATTTAGTTCATGTAATGGTAACTTAAAACATATCTACCATCTTTTAGCTCAATCAAATAAAGCATTTAGATGCTATCATGTTCACTCACACACATGCATATATCATTGTAAAAATAGCAAAAATGAATTCAGGAGACCACAAAATGTATAGATACACCAATTCTTGCAGTCAAACTTTTTCGTAATTACAATAATTTCAATACTAATATTTGAAACAACTTAATGTTTATAACAATTAATTTTAAGTAAAATAATTTGTATTTTTACTTTTCTTTGGATCCAGCAGTAATAGCTTTTCTTTGAGTTTCAGAAATTAAAACTACTGGTGGACGAGCAGCACGTCTTCCATCACGAGTAAAATAATAATTCTCAGACAATTTGTGGCATGGGCCATCAGGTAGTTTTGGAGGAGGAGGTGATCTACAAATAAAAACAATAATAAATTATGAGTTTATGTTTCATTCTTTTTATATGCACATACACATATTAAAACTTTTATTCTTTGATAGCTGATCTATTACTTTTTAAGAAAAATGTAAATGAAGACTTTGAAGAGTGAATGGAAATCTTGTCTTCTACTTGTTTTCAAAGAGTAGGATCTAAAAATTTTCTAGTGTTTCTTTTCTTTTTCCCTAAATTATTTTCTAGAAACATTATGATGTGCTCACATGTATTAACATGCCTTTTGTATACACAGGGTGTTCCAGAATTACAGAGATAAATTTTAAGGGGAGATAAGACACATCATAAGGATTCAGAATTCCATTAATACATGTCCACAAATGTTATCTTAACCTAATAATCTATATAATATTTCTCTAATGTGGACCAGTTTCAATTATTTTTTGTCAAAACGATACGACATGCAAGGATAAAAAAATAATATTTATACATGGACAATATTTAAGCACACGGACTTAGCTCAATGGACTAATAAGAAAAAATGACGACATTTGTCTGATGAGATTATTTTACAAAAAAAAAAAAAAAAAAAATGTATTTTTAACAGTTGTTTCTTCAGAATCTTTGCAAACGTCATTTTAAACCTAGCAATATTTTAAAGATATATACAGAATATGAACTTTTGTGTCATGAATTGACTAACGAACACAATCATAAAAAATATAATCAAAATAGGAATTAGTTTATTTTATTTATTTATATAAAAATAAAATATATATATATGTTACCGTTAAAACGCGAAATCCGTTAATCTGAAGATTACCTAGCTAATCTGCAGATTAACTAAAATGACCCGTTAAAGTGCGGAGTAAAGAGTTTTCCGCATTTTAGCTAGGTAATCTGCAGATTAATGGTTTCACTATCGTTAAAGTTCAAATGTTTGTTTCGACCCTTAGTTTTTTTTTACATTCACTATGACGTCAAACAGCCATGTGATACATATACGCGAATGACCTTCAAACATAACTAAAACTTTTACCCCTTCACTTCCGCTACGCTATGATGATAAACCGATAAACGGCAAACGCAAAATGTGGAGGATGGAAGCCATGATTAGGTTTATTACTATGACTACACAAAAATTAAAGTAACAAGTAAGTTATAATTGTTTTAATTTTGATTTTATTTCTATCTTTTTTAATTCTGTCAATATAAGTTTGATGAGGGTCTGTATTTTATTATGAAATTTAATCTTAATTAAAAGCTGTCTCTCGTGAAACTCCATTTTGAATTATGAATATTAGATTTACATTACAGTAATTATTTCCATCCGAACTAAAACTATTAAACCATAACTTTTTAAAACTAATTTATTTTAAAATTGATTTAAATTACTATTACTTACAGAAAAAAAAAAAAAAAAGATATATTAATTATTAACTTTGAAAAATATTATGGCATTTAATAAATACTTAATATGGAATTTTTGTACATTTTTTTTTTCTCTTTCAGTTTCAAGTTTCCTGTACATATTTTATATATCATGATTATTTATTTATTTATTTTTTTTTTAATTTTGTTCGCTTTTTCAGATAATTTCGTTGTAGTTTATCACATAAAATGTGTTAATAAAGTTTTTTTTTTTTTTTTTTTGTAAAATTAATATATTTGCTAAACTTGTGCAGATATATGTATGCTGCAAAATATAGTTTAATAAAGCATTGAAAACTGTCATTTTAATTTTCATGCATTCTAAAAAATGTGAAAGCAGTTTTAATTATTCAAGTACTTCTTAAATAATGCTTCTGATTTGTCTAATTTAATATTTCTAGAAATATTTTTTGAAATTTAATGTTTCTAGTATTTAAATAGTAATAACAATATAAGTTGTTAATAAAACTTTTTTTTTTTTAATTTTAAATTGTTAAATATTTTTATTTTGAAAAGAAATCGTTACTGTATTACAATTCTAACATTCATATATAAAATAGAATTTATTGAAAGCTATTATATTTCATATTAAAAATGCATAACATCTTCAAACTTATACTGACAGAATAAAAAAGATGAAATAAATAAAAAATAAAACAAATATAACTTTAAAAGATATAAAAATTAAAACACATACAGATTAAAATTAGTAAAGAAAGAAATAAAAAAGAAAAAAAAAACTATTTTTTTTTTTCCGAATGAAAAAAACAAATACAACACAGCATGCTGTAAAATTCCAACACCAGATATCTTATTTTTACTTTAACTAGTGCTTAGTAGGTAATGTGCAGATTATCTAGGTAATTTGCAGATTACCTAGGTAATTTGAGAAACAAAACAATTTTCCTCACTTTAACGGATCACCCTAGTTAATGTGCAGATTACCTAGCTAATCTGCAGATTAACTGATTTCTGCACTTTAGCGGTAACATATATATATATATATATATATATATATACCAAAATTAATAAAAAGTCATCGCCAACATGACGACAAAAATTTAAAAAGGTGTTGTGGGAGCCCTATATTAAAACTGCACTGCCTGTGGAAGTATGAAAATTGGGTCGTGAACCATGAATTTTATTTTGGAAACCTTTCTTTGAATGATTTTGGTTTCACTATTGTACAATATTGATTTGGTTTTAATAATAATTTGGCTTCTGGTAAATTAAAATTTTAATTAGATGGTGAAATTGGTATAACATTTATGAGTTTCAAATTTTAAAGGTAAATAAGAAAAGAAATAAAGTGTGAATATTTCGCAAGGGTTTGCTAGTTTCATATATTTGTCTATGAGAAGCATAATTAAATTTTGCATTAGAAATTATCCAATACTTACCTTACTTTCTGTTTAATGCCTACACTTTTTTTTTCTTCCTTCCCAATAAATATAAAAAAATTTAAATTAACCATAAATGAATTTTAAAGTAATTTTATTCATACAATAAAACTTTTAAAATGTTAAAATCTAACAGATCAATCTATTTATTATAACATATTTCCTTCTATTCTTAGTCAATCAAAAATATTTGTCAAAGCAGGGTTAGAAATTAGAATGTGAAAGTCAGCTGTGAATTGCATCTAATTATTTTTTCTTAGTTACCAAAATGGTCTACTCAGGCATAAATTGTTTATTGAAAAAAATAACAGGATAAAATTCAGTTATTTATACTTTAAAACATTAAAAACTTACTTAAAACAGAACAAACAGTACAAAAAAAAATGTTAATTGTTTGCTGGTCAACTGATTTTTAAAATAAGTTAAATACCAAGTATTACATCTTCAAGCAAAATAAGAATGACCAGAAAATATTCATCTAAACATTTTTAAATTATTAATTTATACTTTCAAGATTTTATAAGCTCAGATTTAATTTAAATTAAATCAGCATTTCAGAAATTATCATTATGACAATTTTTTAATCATATACAGATAAATTAAGTGATAGCAATAAGTCCAATAAATAAATAAATAAATAAATAAAAATAAAATTTTTTGTTAATTTGGAAATTTTTTTCTCTGCAAACAGCATTTATGAATTTTTTCTTTTTGTGCTTGGCAGTTTTTATTGGACTAAGATATAGGGTTTAAATTGACAATGTAAGAAATTTATAAAGATAATAAAAAAACAAGCATTTTGTAAACTATAAAGACAAAATCTATTATGACAGCATCGATTTTTTTTAAATAGGCATCAAAAATTATGCCCAAGTGTGATTTTATCGTTGCCAAACTTAAATTTCTAAGTACAAAATATGCCTAATAACAGCTAATTTCGAAGAAGTGTTGAAGTTCCTTATAAAACAGTTTTAATGGGTAAAAACCTTATTTTGATACAGGCTTGTATGATATACATATACGTTAATTTTAAATAAGCTAACTTTCATGGTCCTTGAAAAAGCTAAAAATATTATTAATCTATATTTGAAGCTAAACATTATGACAATCATCTACGACTTTCATATTTGGAAACAAATTAAAAATTCATAATTGTGTAATTTTGAATTATCAGTACATTACAAAAATACATCTCAATGAATTGTTATATCCAGCAGCAGCAGTTAGAAGGTTAATACTGACGGACTATCTTCATCAACTATCACAAAAATTAGACTGTAGCTGAATCTACAGTAATACATACAGAACTTCAAAAAAAAAAAAAAATGTCCAGATTTCAAATGTTACATGTGCCCTTAAAAATCTGGAATTACCATCAAGAATCTAAAAAATGTCCATTTTTTACAAGCAGTAGTTTGCTTCTTTGTTAACAATCATATTATTTAACAATACAAGCCATAAACAATAGATGGTTATTTTTACTTTCTTCTATATTCAATAGAAGAAAGTACTGGATTCGTAAAAATTTTCGACCTCAGGTTTTTGATGGCTTTACACATTTTGAGAGCTATAGAATATGATTTGGTTCTTTTTAAAAAATGTCTGTCTGTCTGTGTTTGTGAGACAAAATTTTGTAGCGACCGTATCTCAGGTACTACTGCATGAATTTCATACAAATTGGTATGTAGTTACACATTGGCATAAATTAGTGCCTATCAACTTTTGGTAAAAATTGTCCAACAGCTTGCATTGCCATCCTGCTTTTTCTAAATTTTTAACATGGTGGTATAGGACAAAATTTTGTATAAACATGCATAAAAAGAATTATTTTTTAAAAATCATTAGGAAATTTAAAAGAATTATTTGTAATAGAGATGGTCAACCGGGGGAAAAAAATTGTGTATGTAGGAGACTTGCCTCCCCCCACCCTCGAGGGGGGGGGGAATTATCATGAATAAATTTTCAGTATCTTTCAAAAGAGCTCGCCAATACCTTTAAAATGAATGGTTGAACCATTGATCTGCGATAATTTAAAATAAAGTTATCAATTTTTTTTTTTTTTTTTTTTTAATATTGAGAATAAATTTGACTTTCGGTTATTTAGTGTTATACTACTTCTCTAATATGAAAATCGTTTGTATTATCATGGAAGATAATTTTTTTTTTATAATAATTTTAATAAATTATTTTTACTGAATGAATTTGTATAAGAAAATATTGAAGAAAGTCATGTGGTGGCCACAACATACTAGTTTACTATGATTTTGTAAAAATTATACAGGTATTAAAATAAAAAGAATAGAATGAATGAATGAAATTAGTAAGTATATTCCTTGACAACAAAATATGCATATTTTGTAACAAAAATAGCTTCATGATAATTATATATGTATGAATTTAAAAAAAAAAAAAAAAAAAAAAAAAAAAAAAAAATCCGAAAATAATATCAAAGCTAGAGATTCCCCCACACAGTTTTAGAAGGATTATGCACAATATATGCTTTTGGTTGAAAGAAAAATACTTCTTGCCCCTCATCTAAAAAAAATTGCATCTTTCTAGTCCTTTGTATTAAAGAATTTTTTGATGAAGGTGTGCCAGTAGTTGCCTTCTTATTCACACACTAAAGATTTTCTTTTTACAAAAGTTTTGAAATTAGTAACAAAAGTCTACAACAGATGTTACAACTGTATGCTCTAATTGCAATATAAAATTCCAATAAATAGCGCTATGGTGCACTAAGTATTCAATCTAGCGTTGAAATGTCAACTTTTAGATTTTAAAGCTGGAAGTGATCTTCTGCACACTGAAACACTTATTTATTATGTTTCCATATTGTGAATACAGCATATATAATGCCATTTATTGATAACCTGTTTTATACATTTTGAAACTTCTGTACAGAAATTTTACAGCTTTGACAATAACAATACTATTTGTTCCAGTCTCCTATCGACCTTTCTTTTTGAGATTTTTAAATTTGAAATAGGGGAGGGGCTCATTTTGTAGACATTCTGTATATGAGCATTAAATTGTAGGAAAAATAAGAATAATGGGGGGAAAAAAAACTTTTAAACTTATCATAAACTTCAAGTAAAAATTTTTCTGTGTTTTCAGTATGATTTCCAATGTCAGCCTATACTTGATTCAATGAAAACTACATTATAAAGAAATACAGCTAAAAATGCAGATTTTACAGTTTTTTTTTTTTTTTTTTTAACAAAAATATTTATTTTTCACAAAAATTAAAATCTGGATTAACTCTTAATTCAAAAATAATTGAACAAAACCTGGCATGTACGTAACAGGCAAGTCAATATGCAAAGTATCAATAAATTGGAGCAAAACATCATTTTATTACCATACTAGCCATCTTCGGTGACCAGCTGGTTCGTGATCCTTGAAAAATCCAACTTTACGAAACTCTCGATTTTACAAAACTTCCGCACGCTGTAAATTTTTTTTTTTTTTTTTTCGTTGTTGTTTTGCCCCTTCCCCCCCTCCCTCAAGCCCTCCCTAATAATTCTACTCTTTCAAAAATATTCACAATCGAATTATCGGGCATTAAAACCAAATACTATGAAATTTCAAAGGCATATCTCAATTTAAAATACTGCAAAATATAAAAGAAAACTTAATCTTTTCCCAATAAAAATGTAATTTTTTTGTTTATTCATATATTTTCATGAAAATTGAACAGTAGCTTTATAATATGCTGTCTAAGCCGAATATTCATTTAAATGTAACGTAAATGAAAATTTGAAAATTGCAATTTTTCCCTCCACTATAAAGCACGTGATATCTTAATTGATTATAACCATTTCCTTTTTCATCGCAGACAGTCGTCTGCCTGTTGCTAACTAAATTTCATACTTTAGTTAATTTTTAAAAATCTAACTGTTGTATCGATAAGCCGCTTGCACTCTTAGATTCGGAAAAATTGCCCCTTTCATTTGGTACCAAATTCGTAATGATCGGACTAATATTTCTAATTTATTTTCCACTTTTTCTGCTTTTAACTCTGTTAAAATATCTATTTTTATGCAATCGCGGTGAATTCTCAGTCATTGAGATTGCTTTTTGATTAGACATTAGACATTTTAATTAATATCACTGGAACAAATTAAAATTTTTAAATTCTGCTTTCACTATCCTCTCGGAAAGGTTTCAGAGCACCTGTATGTCAAATTTTGAACTTCTGCGTTCAGTAGGGGCTGAACGTATAGATGCTCAGACAGACAGACAGACACCTTCTTTTATTATTATAGATAATAAAATAAAACAAATAATTTTTTCTTCAATAGATGGTAAAACCATCCCTGACAGAGACACAAGTCGATAACCATTGGGAAGTACAGTTGATAAAATAGTTGGTGCCTCAACTTAAATCTGCCAAAAATGCAGTAACTGCTAAATGAATTTGAAGGTATTCCAAGGCAGCTAAAATTCTATTTACCCAACACATCCCAAAAATGTTCAAATGGCAAAAAATCTGGATACTTAGTAGATTCTATGAATATTAACACATCATAAACATAATAGTAAAAATAAATCACTAATTGAGCATTGTCCAGCTTGAAACAGAACTGCATTACAAAAAATCATGTCAATAATCTTATGAAAGGGTGGCATTAAAATATTAACAACGAACCAATATAACTTTGATTGTCACAAATAAAAGACCTTGCAAATACTAAAAAATACATTCTTGAAACTTCTTCCTAAATTTTATCATGAATTGTCAGTTTTGTCATTGATCTGGTTACTAAAAACAGGTAAAAAATATTGTAAAAAAATAAAATTAAAAATAACTTATTTAAAAGTTTAATTTTAATTTCAAATGATACAATTTTTCTAGAGTCTATTGACAAAAATACTTGTAAGTGCTTTTAGAAACCATGGAAACACCATTAGAAAATTTTCTTAAGATATTGAAAACTCAAATTATTATCAATATGGATTATCCACAAATATTTATAAACAGTACCTAAATATGATTAAACAAACATGCTTTTCTAAAATTACAACAATAGATAATATGAATATTTACCTTGTTGCTAATTTATCTTCAAACCTTAACGCATTTTTCATTTTTCTCTGTAAAAGAAAAAGAAATTAGAAATATTTTTCTTATTTTGCTGAAACTTTTTTTTTTCTTTTTAATATGATTAAGAAAATAGAAAAGAGTAAAAATTTACATAAGTCATTTGCAAAACAAAATGTTTCTAAACATAACATTTATGTCTTTAAGTATAACAAGAACATTTCATTTCAAGAATATCAATTGAAAAAAAAAAAAAACAGCTTGAAATATCTTTGATAAATTTTATATTTTTGAGGATGCAGAATCTAAAAATTAAATATGAATGCCATTTCTGCCCATCACATAATATTTTTTGCAAAATAATATTTCATAATAATAATAATAAAAAAAAAAAGTTTTATACATTGAACTAAACATATTCTTTCTCATGATTTAACAATTTCTTCATGATATATTTAACTACTTGTGTTCACTCTTTTTGCATGCGATTAGGTGTGTGTGTGTGTGTATGGAGGGTGGGGGGGTTAAGGCCAAGATTAGGTGTGGGGGAAATCCAGTGATTTATTTGTCAGTGAAAAATACATTTTTGGATGTAGTGAATGAAATTTTAGCAGCGGAAAAATATACCAAAAACTCCCATACATGTTCATCATATTCTTTATTTCTCCTAAATCCCAAATATGGCGATGCTTTCAGAGCTGGTAGTTGGGAGGTGGTCAAGTATGAATTCAGATCATGCTTGTTGACTTAACAGTTAAAAGCTTTCTGTGTTTTTTTTTTTTTTTTCCAAAACTTGCATAAACACAGGCTAGGAAACCTTAAAAAGATCCCTCGCAAAGTGCACTTCACCCAAACCCTAAACCCTTGTGTAATCAAATAGACTTAACCATAATACCACCCAAATGTGGCAAAGTAAAAATGATACTAAGTTTGTTTATTTCTTTAAAAAGTTACACATTCAAGTATTTTTAAAATTTTTCCCCCAAAAAATTTTTCAGTATGATAGCAGGTGCTGCAAATAATTTTAAACTCTGCAGGATCAGTTCAACAACTTAAAAAATTTTTTACTTAAAAAAAAAAAATAAATAAATAAAATATTCTTAAATATATATATTGAACAGTAGCAGAATTTTCTGTATCTAGCTGCAGTAAAACAAAATTTCTGTGAACCTATCTTTTTGAAACGGCAATTTCTGTAAATTTTAAGGGTTTTTTATATGATTTTAAGTTATTTTACAGAATGTGACAAAGTTTTATGTCATTTTTTTCCTTTTGTAAATATGAGTTTATTCGAACAAAATTAAGAATTTGTGCTTGTTATTTTTAGAGATTTCAAACTCTTATATGGTGAACCTTGTTGATTTAAATGCCTCGGTAGAACAGAATTTTATTTCATAATAGCGCAAATTTCACACATATCTATTTAATTATATATATATATGATAGAATAATCTTACAGGTAGTTTTAATTAAGAGAATCTTCTTACCTGTATTCAATGATCGGGCATCCGTTCAATCTATTCTTTAGACGGCTAAATCATAAACTCTTCTAGAAAGAAATTATCCATTAATTAAATGATTCAGCATACTCAATTATGAGATGACTTTGTCTTAAAAATATTTAATAAAAGAATAGAAAAATAATAAAATGAGTTTAAGTTACGGAGCAACTAAAACGCTCCGAACATTACAAATGCTACATTACGACTAGTGAAGAAAATACATATACATGATGCAGGTGTGAGCGGTTTTTTATAGACATGCGCAGATGCCTCATTTGTTTTCTCTTTACAGTTCCAACCGAAAGAAAAATGTTTTGATAGTCTGTGAATTATATTGGGCAGATAATTGTCATAACTTTCAACACTCCACCTTGCACAATATATATTAAGTTTTTATAAGCTGCAGTTTGTCTCTGTGTTTAATGAATGCTGCTTTAGGTAGTGCCTTAGTGAGCACATCAGCAGTCATATCCTTGCTTGAGATATATTTCAATTTAATAATTCCTTGTTCGTACAATTGTTTAATTAAATGATATTTTACATCAATATGTTTTGTACGACTTTGGCACTTATCAGATTCAGTGAGTTTAATACAGGCCTGATTGTCTTCATAAATAACGATTGGTTGTTTTTGTTCCATATCAAGATCTTTTAGTAGTTTTAATATTGATATTGTTTCTTTTGCTGCATTTCCAGCCGAGATATACTCAGCTTCAGCTGTTGATAGTGCTATGCAGTTCTGTTTCTTGGATGTCCAGTTAATCGGGTTTTTCCCAACAAAGTATATATTACCACTTGTAGATTTTCTATCAAGTGTGTCATTTGCCCAGTCGGCGTCAGCAAAAACTTTTAAAATAGGTTCTTGATCAACATTATATTTTATTTTATAGTCATTAGTACTTTTTAAGTATTTGATTACCCTTTTTGCGGCTTGCCAATCCTTTTCTCTAGGTTGTTCATTTCTACGACTAAGTATATTAACTGCTGCCGAGATGTCCGGTCTGCTTAACGTTGCTATATATAACAAAGCTCCTACGGCTTGCCGATATTTGGTGTTATTTGGTAGAATATTTTCAATTTTGTCATCTTTCTGGTATCCTGGATCAAGTGGTGTGTTAATTGGTTTGGAATCTTGCAAATTAAATTTCCTAACAAGTTCATTTATTTTATTTTTCTGATGTATAGCTAATGTCCCATTATCACCTCTTTCTATTTGTATTCCTAAGTATTTGTTTACTTGACCTAGATTTGTGATTTCGAATTCTTTTTCAAGTTCCTTTATTACTTCGTATGTTTCATTTTTGTTTCCTGCCAACAATATGTCATCGACATAAATAAGTAAGTAAACTGTATTATTGTCCTTTGACCTTTTGTATAAACACTTGTCTGATTCACAGGCAGTAAAATTTAATTTGATTAGTGTATCATTGGTCTTTGGTATTCCATGACCTGGCTGCTTGTTTGAGGCCATATATGGCTTTTCGTAATTTGCAGACCTTTTTCTCTTGTCCTGGTATTATGAAGCCTTCTGGCTGGCTCATAAAAATGTCTTCTTCTAGTTCTCCATGTAGGAAAGCGGTTTTTACGTCAACGTGAGTTAACTGCAAATTTTTGTACAATGCATTTATCAAGAAGGTTCTGATTGTTGTATGAGAAGCCACTGGGGCAAAAGTCTCATCATAATCAGTTCCATACTTTTGACTAAAACCTCTTGCCACTAGACGTGCTTTGTATTTTTCAATTTTGCCTGAGTCATTGTATTTTGCTTTAAAAGCCCACTTGGAACCAACAATGTGTGTATTAGGTGGAGGATCAACAAGATCCCACGTTTCATTTTTATTTAATGATTTTATTTCTTCTTCCGCTGCTTCTAACCATTTTTCTTTTTCAATAGGATTTTTCATGTTTACTATGTCGTCAAATGTTTTCGGTTCAATATAATTTGTATCAGTGGACAGAAAAACAAAACGATCAGGTGGTACGCCTTTGTTTATTCTATCTGACCTCCTTAGGGTTTGTGTATTCTGAATTTCATTGTGTTCTTCTGCTACATCATTTTCATTGTTTAGAATAACAGGAATTTTAGATTCCTCATTAATTGCATTTTGGTCAATGTTTCGAGAATGTTCGTGAGTTTCATGCTCTTCGAGAAATTTCACTGTTCTACAGATTTTTATGTTTTTATTTATATAAATTCTATATCCTTTACTTTTTAGATCATAACCCATAAAAATTCCACGTTTCGCTTTATTGTCTAACTTTTTTCTATCAGTTTTGTTCACATAAACATAAGCTTTGCAGCCAAATGTTCTTAATTTTGAGAGGTCTGGTTTCATACCAGTCCAAACCCAAAGCTCATATGGTGTCTTTTCACGGGCACTTGTTGGTAGTCTGTTTTGTAAATAGTTTGCTGTCATTAACGCTTCTCCCCAGAAATTTTTATTTAATTGACTCTCATTTAACATGCATCTGGTCATTTCGACTAAAGTACGGTTTTTCTTTTCCGCCACGCCGTTCTGTAGAGAACAATGGGGCACAATTAGTTGGTGTTGTATACCCTCATTTTGAAGAAATTTTTCAAACTCTTTGTTCATATATTCACCACCATTGTCAGAATGCAAAATTTTAATTTTTCTTCCAAATATATTGGAAGTGAGTGCATGGTAGTTTCTGAAAGCTTCTAAAGCTTCATATTTATTTTTCAACAGATATATATAAGTGTAGCGGCTGTAATCATCGATGAAAGTGAGAAAATAACTTTTTCCACCCACCGTAGGTGTCTGGAATGGCCCACAGAGGTCAGAATGTATTCTTTCCAATGTTTGTTTTGTCATGTGTGTAGCTACTTTGGGGTATGAGTCGTTTTCCTATTTTGAGATAATGCAAATTTCACAATTATCATCGTGTTTACAATTGTTCAGTTTAATTCCCGTTGCCATTTCCTTACTGATGAGTTCTTTTACTTGTTTGATATTTTTGTGTCCTAATCTACTGTGCCATAGTTTAACACAATTTTTATTATCGCAAGTTTGTGTCATGTTTATCTTTTATTGTATGTTATAATTTGTTTTAACTTCATACAAATTGTCAGTTACAGTTGCAAAAATATATTCTTCATTTTTAAATTTAATTTCACAAGTGTTTTCTTTAAATATTGCCTGACAACCATTCTCGGTTGCCTTTTTTATTGAAATTAAATTTGTGGCAATTTCAGGAATGAATAGCGTGTCTTTGAGTATAATGTGTTTGGTTTCATTTTTAGAATTTCTCACTTCTATTTTTACATCTTCACAACCTTGTGAGATTACAGATTGACCATTGGCTAACATAACTTGTGTTTTATCATTGTTTTTAAATGACATGAACCTTTTATATTGTTGCATACATGGCTTGAACTCCCGCTATCTACGATAAACGGGTTTCTGTTTGAATTTCCTACCACAAAAGTCAGATTTTTCATTTTATTTTCCGTTTCTTGCATCATGTTTGATCTTTTTTTGTTTTTATATTTATTGCGACTGTAGAAATTGCTTTGATAGTTATTTGGATTTTTATAGTCATTCTCTTTGTGTTTATATTCGTTGCTTTCTCTATTTTTTAAATGGCAACAATCGCTTTTATTATGCGAACTCTTTTTGCAATAATTGCAAAACTTTCGTGGTGG
This sequence comes from Salticus scenicus, assembly GCA_963930645.1. NCBI lineage: Eukaryota > Metazoa > Arthropoda > Arachnida > Araneae > Salticidae > Salticus > Salticus scenicus. The sequence goes on along the minus strand of OZ005650.1, from coordinate 286,256,903 downwards.
TGTTTTATTTTTAATGTGCATTTTATATGCGCTTTCATTATTTGTTTGATTGTTTTCTGATCTTTTTAAATCTTCGTCTAGTAATTTTCCCCTGATGAATTCTGGTGTCAAGTCTTCCTGATCTCTAGATTCAATTGCAGTAATCAAGGTGTCGAAGCTTGGAGGAAGTGAGCATAGCATAAGAGCTGACATGTGCTCATCATTTATCACTTCACCTATAGCGGTCAGTCTCACGGATCTGATATATGTGCGTTAGATGTTGAGATAGATTTTCACCCTCTGTTAGTTTGGCAGAATATAACTTTCTCAATAAAAATAATTTGCTTGATAAGTTCGAACTTCGAACGCTCGTGAATTCTTTTCAAAGTGTCCCACGTTTGCCTAGCTGTCGCGAGATTTTTAATGTGTACGATTTGGTCGTCTTCTATCGATAAATTAATAATCGCTTTGGCTTTGCGATCCTTTATTGTCCACTCATTAGTGACAGGATTTGGAGGTTCCTCTGTTATCAATTCAAACAAATTTTCTTTACATAGCATCATTTCAATTTTGAATTTCCACAAATCATAATTTGTGGAATTCAGTTTGTCGATTATTGAAACATCTTTCGCAAAAGCCATTTTAACTTTATTATTTAATCACTGCAAATATTTTGATTATATAATATTTCTTTTCTTATTATACTTAGTTACAATTCAATTGAGTTTTTTTTTTTTTTTTTTAGAACATATATTTTTCAAACCAAAACTTTTGGTTTCAGTTCTATTTTGAACAGATGCCTTTTTAAATCTAATTTTATTTCAATTCATTTATTATTTTTGTATTTTTAATACATTCCATTTCATATTATCTTAAAAAATAGAATACTAGTATTTTTCTTATATCTATATAAATGAATTTATATATATAGAAAGTGTGACATTTTTTATTCTGTATCATAATCTGTTGATTTAAATGCCTCGGTAGAACAGAATTTTATTTCATAATAGCGCAAATTTCACACATATCTATTTAATTATATATATATATGATAGAATAATCTTACAGGTAGTTTTAATTAAGAGAATCTTCTTACCTGTATTCAATGATCGGGCATCCGTTCAATCTATTCTTTAGACAGCTAAATCATAAACTCTTCTAGAAAGAAATTATCCATTAATTAAATGATTCAGCATACTCAATTATGAGATGACTTTGTCTTAAAAATATTTAATAAAAGAATAGAAAAATAATAAAATGAGTTTAAGTTACGGAGAAACTGAAACGCTCCGAACATTACAAATGCTACATTACGACTAGTGAAGAAAATACATATACATGATGCAGGTGCGAGCGGTTTTTTATAGACATGCGCAGATGCCTCATTTGTTTTCTCTTTACAGTTCCAACCGAAAGAAAAATGTTTTGATAGTCTGTGAATTATATTGGGCAGATAATTGTCATAACTTTCAACAAACCTATCATTTCTGAAAGCACTGTACACAGATAAATTAACACTTGGAAAATTTACAGATTGAGCAATTTAAAATTTAAGTTAATATCTATATATTAATAAAATCAAACTTTTGTCTATACATCATCTAGAATAAAAACTAGTTGGCATAGGTGGACTCTGCTCACTTCCCCATTATATATATATATATTCATAAATTTCTAGAACAGGACATTCTTAACATAGTTATCATGTTAAGAGAAATGAAATTGAAAAAACGCTTACCACAGTGACAGAATGAAATCCCTGCCAAATAGGCTATCCACCGTTCACTTCGATATATTTATCATATTCTAATTTATTAATTTATTTTATTAGGGTCAATTTCGTAGTTTAGTTTTCATGCTACACTATTTCCAATGCAACAAACCTCAAAATGCATATTTATATGGAAAATTTTCAATTTTGTTATGTTGATAAAATCTTAAATAACGAATAGCTTACGAAAATTTCCTATTAGAATATTTGTAATCAGTCATGTTCATACAAGTATCATAAATGTTATTTTGAAGTTGTCTGATACATTTATGATCCTGAAAATGGCCGTTTATGCTCAATTTTGTATTCTTCTGCCGTTTTAAGAGGATTGAAAATTCCAAATAACTTACGAATTTCTTAAATTAGAAAATTCACATTCTATGGTATTCATGTCAGTATCCTAAATAATATTTCAAAAGTGGTCTGACACCTTTACGATGAAAATATCTCTCAAGATTGACGCTTATGTGAAATTTTGCCCTGTACTGCCATGTTAAGAAATTCGTAAATTTCTAATAACTTACGAAATTTTTATATTGGAAAATTCATAGTCAGTGATATTCATGCCAGTATCTAAATAATATTTCAAAAGTAGTCTGACATCTTTACAATGAAAATATCTCAAAATTGACGTTTATGTGAAATTTTGCCCTATACTGCCATGTTAAGAAATTCATAAATTTCCAATAACTTGCGAAATTTTCAAAGTAGCATATTTATAGTTACTGATGTTCATTCCGGCATCAAAACTGATATTTTAAAACTGATCTGACATTTTTACAGTAAAAAGTTTCCATTTAATGCATGTTTAAGTGAAATTTTGTCCTATTCTCCCGTGTTAAGAAAATCGTAAATTTCTCATAATTTACGAAGTTTTTTAATTTGAATGTTGTAAATGAATAGGGTTCTTGCCAGTATCCAAAGTAATATTTTAAAACTGGTCTGACCTCTCTGCAATCATTTGTTCATGAGATATCGTGTAAACACACTAACGAACTAACACACTACCAGACACCCTACAGACAGACACCATACAAATTTTGTCATTTTCTGATTCCTCACACCTGAAAACGTGTAAAAAGGTCAAAAAACCGAGGTCGAAAATTTTCACGATTACCTAAGTTCCCCATACCTATAGTACGATGGGGAACTAAAAATGTTTTTGCATTAGACATCAAGGAAATCAAAAATGCATTCAGCAATAGCTCAAGCATGCTAGCACACTATTTTGCAACAATGTTATTTTGGTTTCCTGCTAACTGAAAAAAAAAAAAATAATAAATAAATAAATAAAAAAGATTCATCCTAGTTAATCATACTTATCTGATCAGATGATAATATATCACTTCCATTTAAATGTTCAAGCAAGAGAATGGTAATTATTCTACTTAAAATTTACTTTTGAATAATATTCATTGAGCATATATAAATTTAAATTTTCACAAAAATATTTAAATATATAAGTATATAGGATAATAATCTTATACTATTAAGTGAGCAATATTTGTATATATATTTCACTGTTCTCGAAAACGGTAGCTCGGACAGTCACGAGATTTAACACAAAGGTGCCCCCCGAAGGATCATTGTGCACATCGAAGTTTGAATTTTGAATTTCTGTTTAGTTTTCTTTTAATTAATAAAAATATGAAAATAATAAGCTAATAATAGCAAAAAATTAGCCATTTAAATTTAATCCGTAATTTAATTGTTGCCAAAATATATATATATATATATATATATATATATATATATACGAGTTTTTTTTTTTTTTTTTTCCAACAGGAAAATAAATACATTTATCTAAACATGACCAATACCACACACTACTAATCGCAGAACTTCAAAATTTGGCATATAGGTACCTGAGACCCTGCAGGTGTGCACCTCATCGAGATTTTTTCAAATTTCGAATCTGAATTTTTTTAATTAATGTTTTTTCGATTTTAAACATTGGCTTTTATGTTTCATTTTTCATGAATTTATTCTTTGATTGTAATAGTCTGCGTATCTTAGCAACGGCTATATTATGCAATTTATTTTTTATTTAATACATTTATTTGAGGGCGAATCTTTTTTCTCTTTTTAATTTATTATATTTATTGAAAATAAAATGGTAATACAGTAGAAAAAATTAAATATATTAAATTTAAAAACGTATTTATAACAGTTATGTTTATGCATAATTTTTGTAGTATAACAACAATTATTTTTCATTTGTTAATTTTATTTCTTTAAAAGTTTTTTTTTTTTCTAATTTATAGTATTTGTCAGGAAATAATGGTAGTATATAGTAAAAAGGATTAAACTGATTGGAATTTATTCGTTTTTTATGTATTTAATTCCTTCTAAAAGAAAATCTACTTTTTATTTTATTTCATTACATTGGTCGGAATCAAATTGTAACACAGTGTAAATAGCATGAGCAATAAAATACTTGGTTCAAAAACTAAAATATTTAATAGACGCTGAGATACAGTTATCTTTAAAATCGTAGTTCTTAAATAATGGCAGACCCAACTATCGTCAATAAATACCCATATTGAAATACATAGGAAAGAGATTTCTGCAGGTAGTATTAAACTGCTCCCGATACAGTGCGGGCAAAGAAAGAGCTGCCGTAGTCAGCGAGTACCCGATGCGAGGTCTAGAGCGATTCCAATGTAATAATTTTAGTTTTTATTTATAATGTGATGTGAAAAATAAATAATGATCCAATTCTTTTGGAGATTCGTTTAAATATAGTGGCCAGTGAAGCGGGCGTAGCCTGCTAGTAATATTTAAAAGAATAACTTTTGTATTAATCTACTTTCTAATGAAAAAGTTGATTTAAATCTATTTTCCATTACAACATTATTCTAAAACACTGAAAAATAATTGTAAATTTTTGTTTTTCTCAGATCCAACAGTATGATGTATATAATAATTTAAAGCTTTTTAATGACTCCAAAACACATTTATTTGCATTAATGAATTCACCAATCAGAAATTCTATTGAAAAAACATTTCTTGTTATAGTATACTATTTTTCAGAAAAAAAAAAAAATATTTTTGACTCAGGTAATGAAAATGTTAAAAGAAAAATACATATATATTATATGTATAATCTTTATAATTTAAACATAATATTTATGGACTGAACACACTAATTTTAATATATGCAGGTGCAGTTTCCCTTAGATTTTAAAAAGGGCAGGGTGCTGCTATTAAAATAACGGCACTTTTTAGGATTTTAAGAGCAGTTTTGGATTCTTAAGACTTAAGAGCACATTTATAATTTAAATTTGACACTTACATCAAAATCCTGTAGTAAGTATGCTTAAAACAAACAGTTTTTTAAATTTAACTTTCTTTATTTTAGTTTGTTACTAATAAATAAATGCTGGTGGTTACATACAATAGTTTAGTTTTACTTATTAAGTTTATTATTTAAGTTCAGTATGTTGAGACATATTAAGTCACATTATTCTTAAGGCTGTAGGTTGTTTTCTTCTAAATTTGTGTTTTAATACAAAAAGCAATAAGAGTATTATTATTATTATTTTTTTTTTTTTTTTTTTTTTAAGAGACAATTAGGTTGCTATTTATTATTATTATTATTATTATTATTAGAGGTGAGAAGGGTGCTATTTCTTCAAACAAAGGGCAGACAAGACACAGCATCCTCCTGAAACTGTCTGGGGGAAACTCTGCAGGTGGCTATCAAAATAATAGAAACACCTGTGAATAAAAGTGACAATTGAGAATGCACTTTGTAAGCATTAAATATAATCCTAGACACAACATTTTTTAATAATATATATATACATAAATCATGGTACATATGAGGAAGCTTTAGAGTGAAGTTGCATACACCTTGGAGTAACTGTGACCAAAATATCCCAACCTTCTGGCATTTCTAGAAGTACAGTGTCTAAAGTCAAGACAGCATACACACAGGGTGGCAAATCAAAATAGCATATGGAAGGAGATGCTGGGTGAAAGAGACCAACAGGTATTGAAGCGAATTGTTATGTCTGAATCGAAAACAACTGCAGCCAAGGTGACAGCAGATCTCAATCAGCATCTGGATTCTCAGTGTCAATAATTATTGTTAGGAGGTATCTTCATAAACAGAAAATTTATGGCTTTTATCACACATTCTTTCTCAAGTGTTTCCATTATTTTGATAACCCCCTGTATAAGCATATACATTCATATTTTGAAGATTGATCCTTCAACTTCATATAATATTATAACAATCACTGATCATCTTCGTACAGAACAATTTCAAATTATTAAATTAATTTAATCCGGACGTATATAAAATAATTTTAAACAGTAATAAAAATAATGACATAAGAAAAATTGTAAGTAGCCTAAAAAATTACCTTACGCAATACATTTCTCAATATTAACGTAACCTTCTGTTTTGTAAATGAAAATTAATATTTCGGCTATATTTTCTAGGTATTTTGCGCTCAGTCTTTCACAGACTTTAATAACGCGAATTTAAACATCATGATTAACTTGGTCATTTTTATATTTAGATTAATTTATTGTTAATTTATTAATACCGGATCCCTTAGCTTTTAGCATCTTACTAAATATACACAGTTAAAAAGGAATTCTTTCGAAAAACTTCTAGTTCAAAACAAAAGTAACTTTCATAAAATTAACGTAAAACAGTTAATAAAGCATGATCTCTGATAAAATCTTGAAAATTATAAAAATTCCACAGAAATACTATCATGAACTAAAAATGCTAATAAAGTACAAAATAATTAAAAGAATATCAATAAAATGACAATCGAAACTACAGAAATAAATTCTGAATATACTGCTAAATGTTAATTAAGTATAAATAATATTTACACCAAGCATAGCATCGCGAACCCATCGCATTATAGGAGTCAAATCTCTTGGTGGAACAGCCATGTTTTCACTTTTTGTTTATATCCAATGTCAAATGCAGATGCCAAAAGCTCTAACTCAACTGCAAACATAAACCATTGATAAAATACATTTTTTAAATATCATAAATATCATTTTATTTTATTTTACTGAAAATTTTCCTGTAAAATTTTTTTTTACCGTAAAATACTTTATAAAATTTTAATTATAAAAATATTTTTTTTAAATACATTTTATTATTGTTTTTTATTCATGATTATATAAAGAACTGTAACAGTGAAAAAATATTTTTATTTTTATTTTCAGTTTCTAGAAGCAGACGACAAGTACCTGTGATAAAGGTGAAAATGATATTAAAAGATTTTCAGATACGATTAGGTAAGAAATGATAAAAATTTAAGTTGTTTACAATGTTACAATGTTTATTTTATCACTACTGTAACAGTCTCCAACATTAACTTAGAATAACTAGCTTTGAATAACTTAGAGGTAATATATCTTTTCTATCTTTGAATCTGTTTGTGCACATGATAAACTACATTTTCTCGGAAATCAAAGAAATTTAAAAAAAACTATGGATAATAGGAAATTAGATAATTTGTAATAGGAAATTATAAATATGGAAAAACACTTTATATTTGAGTTGGGTAACAGCATACAAATTATAGGAAATTTTAATATTATATACATATATTTAACCCCTTAACGCGCGGCGTCCTCGCTGCGAGGACGCAAAATTTAAGATCCAGCTGAAAAAATTCATCCCGGAAATTTTTTAGCAAAAATTTACGTTTATAACATGTCAGAAAAGGCCAGATTTTTCAACCTTAAAATTTAAAATTTCTTTTAATTTAATTTAGTTCATGAATTCTGGTGGCAGTATAATTTAAATGATCCGAATTGTCTTGCGCCGCAAAGGGATATACAAAGCTGTAAGTTTGTCGTTATATCTGTCCGAATTTTTAGTTTGCTATGCAAAACTACACCATTCAACCTATCGCTAGAAAATTAGTACACTTATTAATCAGGAAAAAATCTATCTAGCGTTGTATTTTTAGTTCAATCGGATAATTAGTACAAACGATATTAAATAAAAAAACCCATTTTAATTTTAAAATTACTAAAAATAAAATAATAAATTGATATATATATATATGTATATATATATATTCAGACATAAAAGAAAAATATATATATTTACAAGAAAAAGAAAATAAGTAAAAAATAAAAGGAAAGGACGGGGTTCAATTTTATTATTTATTTGTCAGTAAATATATTACTTTTCATGTTTAAAAAAATATGAACATGCAAACATTATTATGATTATTGTTATTATTATTCTTGTGATTATTATTCTTGTTATTATTATTATTATTATTGTGATTATTATTGTTGTTATTATTATTATTAATTGTTTATTTGTTATTTATTCTTTTAAGTTATTACAATGAGTTCAAATTGTTATAATTAGGATTTTATTGAGATAGTACGTGTAGTGATTCGTTTTACTGCTTTCCTTTCATTCTATTAAATTTTTCTCTCGATTTTAACGTTTAAATAATTTTTATACTGAAACTCAACGGTCATATAAATAAATAACTTCTGTTTATTTCTATGTTTAGTATATAAACATAAATAAAAATGCAATGTACCCAAAAATGTGTATTTCTTATGCAAAGACTGCTTTTTACACAGAAGTTCTCTATAGTTCCGCTAACATATTTTATTGACTTCCTGGGTTGGATTCAGAATCCCTTTATTCAAAACGTTTACACGCAGTATCATAAAGCTAATAAATTTTTATTTAATTTGATTTGAATTCCATCCCATACTTTCTTCACTTTCTCTTTTTTTTTTTTTTTTTTTTTTTTTTTTTTTAATTAAAGAATTTTATAAGCACTACTTCAACCTGAGCAGCGCCGAGTAGACCTGCTAGTAGGAATATAAAAATGAGCTTCTTGAATGTGATTCTTTGTACAGTCGGTAATAAAAGTGTCCGAACACTAGCAAAAATTCCTACGTAAAAAAAGTACACTTCATACGGTTTTGTTAAATAAATCTTTATCGAATCCTATTCTTAGTCAGTGTAAAGACTTGATTCGATAAGGATTTATTTAACAAAACCGTATGAAGTGTACCTTTTTTACATAGGAATTTTTGCTAGTGCTTGGACACTTTTGTTACCGACTGTAAGTCTTGCTTCCAAAAGCAAAAATTAGCTTTAAATATTAAGTGAATATATGCAAATTAATATCATGTTATCATTCTTACCATTGTTTTCTGCTTTATTACATTAAAAAAAAATCATAAATTTATTGTAATTTTAATTTAAAAACTAAAAGTATATGTTTATATTTGTGTGTGTGTGTGTGTACAGTAGGTAACAAAAGTATCCGAACACTAGAAAAAATTCCTATATGAAAAAAGTAGAGTTAATACAGTTTTGTTAAATAAATCCTTGTCGAATCAAGTTCTTAGTCAGTCTAAGAACATGAGAACATGATTCGACAAGGATTTATTTAACAAAACAGTATTAATTCTAATTTTTTTACACAGGAATTTTTGCTAGTGTTCGGAGAACATGATTCAACAAGGATTTATTTAACAAAACATTATTATTAACTCTACTTTTTTTACATGGGAATTTTTGCTAGTGTTCGGATACTTTTGTTACCGACTGTATATATATATATAAAAGAAAGGGCGAGTCAATAATTCTAAACAATACATAAAAATGAATACATATGCAGATAGATTTTTTAAAAAACGTACGTTCAACGATATTGCAACGGTATACATTAATTGGATTTTAGTGAAGCATCTATTTTATAAATGTGATATTAAGTTAAACATTTATATAGGCAGTTCAAATTACCTTCATAATAAAAGTCTGAATGATGGTCTTAAAAAATAGATATAATTTTATGTAAAGACCATCAATTGGCGACATGAGGATTTTTTTCTCTCAGCTACCGCAATAAACCACTAAATTACGGTCGAAATATTTAGTTAAATTGGAGAAAAGTGTAAAATAATAATAATAATTAAAATCATTATAATAAACAATAAAAATTATAATCATTGAAAAGGGTTTAAATGATAATAATGTAAAACCGAAAATAATTAGGGTGGCAGATTTCTGCTATCGGGATCAGATTCAGGTAGAGTTAAAAAGAAAAAAAAAAGTTATAAAATTGGTATGTTAAGTATCATCCCTTCAACAAATAAACTAATGACAATTCTGGTGAATCTGCGTTGAAATTAATTTTCATGAATAATCAAATTAAAATTGCATTTCATTACCCGAATGTTCCGAATTCCATTACGAAACACTTAAATTTAAATAATATTTTTTTCTCATTTCTGACTATTTATTACGACATTTGGCCATCGTTTTTGATTTGGCGAATGTCGCAAATTTGAAAATAGGTTCATTTGGAAATATCGACCGCTACGAAGGTGGAGACCGACTAGTATTGGTGAGTTCCTTTAAAAGATATTCGTATTGAAAAATTTACACCCCAGGCCCAGAGAGGGAGGAGTTGTTGCTTTACCTGTTGAGCGATTGTGATTGTGTCCTCTAATGTAATCAGCATTAGTTTAGGTCAAAGTCTGGCCACAACATCCAAGTTTTATTATTATTATTCGTTAAAATGAAAAAAAAAAAAAAAAAAAAAAAAAAAAAACAATTACTTTGTTTTAAATTGACACAGATCTATGGTTCAATATTCGTTTTAAAGGTATTGATGAGTTCTTTTAAAAGATATTCGTTATTGAAAAATTTACACCCCACAGAGGGAGGGGGTGATGCTCCTATGTATACACAATTTTCACCCTATTTTAATTCTAATGTTATCAATAATTGTTTGTTATTAATGCCATAATCATTCGTTATAAATAATTCTCATTATGTTCATTTATACAAAATTTTGTCCTATAATGCCATATTAAAATTATGAAAAAATGGTACGACAGCGCTACTTGTTGAGCGATTGATCCCCTAATGTAATCAGCATTAGTTTAGGTCAATGTCCCTTTAAATAACAAATTTGGTTAAATTTCGTTTATTGGTTCGTGTGAGTTACAACGTCCCCAAAATATATGACACACACACACACACAGACAACCATTTTCTAAAAACGGTCAAATCGTATTCAGGACATCTCAAAATGTATAAATACATCGAAATTGGAGGTCCAAAATGTTCACTAATCAAATACTTTCTTCTTCCGTATGTAGAAGGAAATAAATATGTAAGACATTGATTTACTTATATGTTAAAAACTATGCAAGCGTAAAATTAAATGTTAGAATTGATTTATTAGAATATATTATATATAATTGCATATGTAAGTTTAACATCTAAAAATGAACTTGAGGGTTTTTTTTTTTATGTTATGAAAAGAATTTTTTCTTCTAAAGTTTTATCGGTGTTATCATGTTTTTAATGCTTAACTTTTTCGAATCGGGGGATGTACAGTCGGTAACAAAAGTGTCCGACCACTAGCAAAAATTCCTATGTAAAAAACATACACTTCCTACGGTTTTGTTAAATAAATCCTTGTCGAATCCTGCTCTTAGACTGATTAAGAACAGTATTCGACAAGGATTTATTTAACAAAACCGTATGAAGTGTACTTTTTTTACATAGGAATTTTTGCTAGTGTTCGGACACTTTTGTTACCGACTATATATCAGCATCTGCTTCTATTTAAAACTAAAATAAAATGTATTGAGTGCAATTTAGTATTTTTGAATATTACCTTATAAAATGAAAATAATATGGATTAAATATTTTTGGTCTTATAATATGAAACATTTTACTGCTTTCTGTTCCATATGTTAATAGGCTTTATAATTCCATTGTTATTATTATTATTATTATTATTTTATCTCATTTTCTAGATGCTTTCTTCCAGCAGTGCTTGGACACCATATTTAGTTATCACTGTTGCAACGATATCAGTTTTAAGTGTACTTATATTCAACAGAAAAAGAAAGAACTATGAAAAAGTTGGAAAAATTAATAAATTGTACTTTTATCCTGTCAAATCATTAAAGGGCGTTGAAGTTACTAAAGGTTGTTGTACAAAATACGGGTTTGAAGTGAATGGTATTTTAGATCGGTATGTTAATTTCTTTTTCATGTTGCTAAACTTACAATTTATTTCAAGTTTTACGAATTTTTTTAAAATATTTTTTATAAAATGTAAATAATGTTTAAACAACTCCAGTAGGAAAAATTTTTTAATAATTAATTGTGCTACACTACAATGAGAGAATTTTCCTAAATCTGTTCTTACTGTACTTTTCAGAAAAACATATTTGATATACGAGGGTTGTAAATTAAATAGTGGCAACTTAAACTTGAAACTCGCAGAAGGGCGGGCATGCGCAAATAGGATATGGGAGCGGTGAGGTGGCGCTGTTGTCGATATGTAGAGTGCAAAATACAGTCGATCTGCTAAGAAGGGTAGTTGTTGTGTGGCGTTAAAGTGAGGAGTTTTGTTTCCATCGGTCTAAAGAATGTTTTCAAAAGGTGATCAGCGGTCGTGGCTTAAAATCAAAGTTGCACGTGGCAAAAATACAACAGAATGCTATCGAGGATTAGTGGAAGCCTGTGGCACAAATGCTTTACCGTATAGGACAGTAGCACAATGGGTTCAAGCATTTCGTTCGGGTCGGAATGAGACTGCGGATTTGCAATGCACAGGTCGGCCCTCCATTCCTCAAGAGCAGATTGACATCCTGAGCGGTCTCCTTACCATAGACCGCCGATGGACTGTCCGAGAAATATCCTTAGAGGTTGGTCTGTGTCATCAAACGGTGTGGCGCATAATGAAGAAATCTCTTAACATGAGGAAAATTGCTTCCCGCTGGGTTCCACATCGACTAACCAAAGTACAGAAATGGCACCGGTATGCGCTGGCTGGCACCCACTTGGAGAGATACCGCAATGAAGGAGATGCATTTCTGCAGCGTATCGTCGCCATTGATGTCACATGGGCACGAGCCTATGAGCCTGAATTAAAGCGTCAATCAAATGAATGGCGTCACCAAGGTACGCCACGTCCACCGAAATTTCGACAGGAACCCAGTCGAGTGAAGGTTATGCTGATTGTGGCATACAACTGGGACGGTGTGATTCTTACACATGCTGTACCTGAAGGACAAACTGTCAACGCAGATTACTATTGCCGATTTCTACAGCACCATCTGCGTCCGGCTGGCATTTTTTCTAATCCCACTCTCTTTAGAAAAAGGTGCCTTCTGATTGGCTGAATCCTTTGCGTATTTATCGGCTATCGTAGAAGCGAAAGAGAAAAGAAAATTATGGGTAAAGAGGAAGGTGTTGATTGTTGATATTGACAAATGATTTGAAGAATTACTAAGAATAAAAATAATATATGCTTTTAATATATATTGCGTAATTGATAATTTTGTGTACAATAGATAATCTGAAAAAAAAAAACTCTTTAAAAAGATTACGAATCTTTCAAATTTATAAAATTAAATATTTTTATTTAGTTTTTTTTTTTTTTTTTTTTTTTTTTTTTTTTTTTTTTTTAACTGCACTTGTATTATTGTTAAATGTAGCGGTCTACCTCAATAAATGTAGTTATAATTAAAAGTGTAATATATCTTTCATGAATTTTTTAAATTGTATTGATGTCTGTTTTCATAATTTCAACAAGAAATATCTATATACATTGCTGTTCATTACTGGAAAACATAACATTAAATTTTATGTGTTTGTATAAATTATTTATTAAATTTCTATTTAATTTAATAAGATCATTAATTAGTTATACACAATGAAATTTGTTATTAATGACTTTGCCAGTGTCAATTTTACTAGGGTGAATATATATATAAAGAAATACAACTAATCAGAAAAACAAGTTTCTACAGTTCATTCTATACATACCTAGACAAAAATAAATTTTAATAGCATAATTTTTTTTTCATTAACATTTATAAGGTATTATTATGAGATTTGCACAGTTTTATGTAACAAAACAAAAGGGATCGATGCATGCATGCATATTATTATTTCTTTATTTGTCTTGCCTGCTGGTGAGTGGGGAAAAATTTTTAGTTGTTTAAAATCATTAATGTTACTTGATGAAAAACGAACAAATATGATAATTGTTACTTTAAACTTGTTATTGAATTTGAAATGCTAATTTAAAATTTTGAGGCGAATCTACTTACTTTTTTATATGTATTACAGTGCAGGACAAGGTTTATCAGGATCAGAGAGTGTAGTCTGATAAAATATCAATTAAGCTAGTTTCTTCAATGTATACAACTTATCTAATTCTTCATCATCAATATTAGCTACTTTGTATAAACTCAACTGTTTTTGTTTTTTTTATTTGGATTTTAATTTAATATTACATCAATTTGCCACTTTTTTCTACCAACACACTATTTCTTTTTTCATTTGTAAACAATGTCATATGTTTACACTTTAAATAGTTGTCGGATAAATTCATTTTTATCTCATACGGATAAGTATAAAACATTTTAAAGCAAAAGTATAAATAATTAGAAATATATATGCTTTAAACATTCGCTATCGCAAGTCACTGAAGGAAAAGGAAGAAGTTTGTAGTTGGCGGCGTAACTAGCAAACACTCATTAAACGAACAAAGGTTTCAGCCAATCAGGAGGCATCTATTTCTGAAAAGAGTGGGATTGGGAAAAATGCGTCCGGCTGTGCGGCGCAAACGTCCACGTTTATTGCACAACAATACCCCTATCGTATTGCATGACAACGCTCGTTGCCATGTCGCAAACAATGTCACTCTCCTATTGCGACGGAGGCAGTGGGAAATCCTGGGACACCCTCTCTACTCACCCGACATGAGTCCTTGTGACTTCGGTCTGTTTCCGAAGTTGAAGGAACCCCTCCGAGGTCACCAATTTCATGACATTTCATCTGTACTCCACGCAGTAGAGCGCTCGGTCGCTCACATCAACAATCAACACCTTGCCACTGGTCTACAACGGCTTCCCGACATTTGGCAAAAAGTTATAAGCTTTGCTGGTGATTACATAGAAATAATGTAATGCAATTTTACTTCTAAGTTCATTAAAAATTGATTTATACTTATGTTGCCATCACTTAATTTACAGCCCTCGTATGTATAATTTGTACTTAATTTTATTACTAGTTATTTTGCATATATCTTGTGGTCTTTACTCTGTTATGTAAATGTATTATGTTAATTTTTTCAACTATTATTATTTATTTATATATATATCTATCTATGTATATATACAGTCGGTAACAAAAGTCTCCGAACACTAGCAAAAATTCCTATGTAAAAAGGGTGCATTTAATACAGTTTTTTTAAATAAATCCTTGTCGAATCCTGTTCTTAGTCAGTCTAAAAACAAGATTCGACAAGGATTTATTTAACAAAACTGTATTAAGTGTACTTTTTTTATATCAGAATTTTTGCTAGTGTTCGGAGACTTGCTACCGACTGTATGTACACATATATGTTGAGCTTAATAATAATTTAAAACGGAAAGAAAAAAGAAAGTAAGAATTACTGCATTTAAATATACAATATACTATGAATTTCATACTGTAAATTTATTTGAATTGAAGTACATTATAACAATTTTAATAATTATTATTAACACTACAATGTAACATTTATTGGGTTAATAAACTATTTAAGCTTAAAATGGGGGCTATGGTAATACATGTAATTGATGCGTTTTATTGTAATTGATAAGTTTAAATTAACATCACCATAATAGTATTTTTTAAAAAGTAAGATTATTAATGAAAGTGTTTAAGACAATAGTTAAAATATTTTATTTAATTGAAATTGATTTTAATGAGTGTCTTTAAATAATACAGTCGGCTGCAAAATTGTTCGAGCACTAGCCAATAATTTCTATATTTAAAAAGTACACTTAAGACTGTTTTGCTAAGTAAATCCTTGTCGAATCATGTTCTTAGACTGATTAAGACCATGACTCGACAAGGATTTATTTAACAAAGCTGTATTAAATGTACTTTTTTTTGGCAAGGAATATTACTAGTGCTCGAATAATTTTGCAGCCGACTGTATGAAGTGTTGATTAGCACAATTGTTTATATCCTTAAAATTATTCAACTCATAAATAGCTTCAAATATCATTTTAAACTAAATACGATTCTCTCTGCCTTATAGTCGTTTAAATAATATGTTAATTAATTAAATATTTCATGGTTTTCTTGTTAAAATTGCTTTGTCTAACATTTTTCATTTTTTTCAATAGCTATTATCTTCAAATTAACTTTTTAATTTATTACAATACTAGCAGGCTTTGCCCGCTTCGCTGGTCATTATATTGAAATGAATCCCCAAAACAGCATATCATTAATAATAATAAAATATCTAAAAAAAAAAAAAAAAAAATCATTGAAATCCGTCAAAATCTAATTTTAAGTTGCCCAATGCCTTCGGCAGTCCCTTACCTGCTTCTTACTCCCCCTCCCTCGCGGTTACAGTTGAAAGTTTTACAAACTCTCATCAAAGTGCATATTTCGCACACTTAATTAACACCCACACACCAAAATTCGCCATTCTTAGGTAATTTGGACGGATTTAAGCTTCAAAATGTGGTTTTTGCCCCGCCCGCCCCAAGAGGAAGGGGGGGGTAAATTTCCAAAATTATTTCATATTGCATGTTGCATGTTGCATACACATACCTAACCGACACATCAAAAAATTGAGATCATGAAATTATTTAAAGCTGAGTTATGCTTTAAAACTTTTTTTTTTTTAATCTCTCCCCCCGTTCTTAAAGGAGGGAATTTCGCAAAATCTCTTCATACTATGAGTTAGATACATATAATCGTCCCTTACATAAAAAATGTCCAATCTTATATAATTTAGTGCAGCGTTACGCATGAATACATGTTTTTGCCCCCCATTCTCCAAAGGGCGGTAGGGTGGAATTTCATAAAATCCCTTTGTAGTGTGTGTTCAGTTCGATTTCCCCGTGTGTTGAGTACCCTTTTTCCAAAACCTTTTCCCTTCCCCCCCCTCCCCCTTAAAAATCCAAAATCGCAGAAAGTAATTTTTTTGTACTCAAGTCTGGTCTTTCCATCTGCAATTTCTTCACCGTTAAGTAATTTGGAGCCGAGATAAGCCTTCTGCCCCCCAAGGGAGACAGGGGGGGGGGTATTTTGCAAAATTCCGTCTTAGTTGGGGGTCAGGCTCCGAAAACCAACCTGGTCACTAAAATTTTTGACCCTCTTTCCCACAGAATCGTCATGGCAGTGTTGAGTCAGTGAATCATAGAGTTTACTCTTTTATATGTACAGATTTGTTTACATTTTTTATGGACTACTTGGCTTAAGGTTGCTGTCACAAAAATAGAATCCTTGGCGAAAAATGTCCTATCTACTTCAGTATTAAAATTAAAAATATACCCAGGATTATCAACTAATAAAGCTCTTTAATAGAGATCTGAATTAGCTTTCATTTTCTTATTATTTAATTTTGATAATGACGTTATGTTGTCATGTGCCTAAGCAAATTTAATATTTATTATTATTTTTTATTATTATTCGCGTGAAATATTCTTTGGCAACAATTAAAAATTAAAATAAATTATTTTAAAATTTTATTATAGAAGAAATATTTATATTATATACAGGGATGGAACACGGGCGCAGAATTCATACCGGAATCTGTTTAAGGAATTTCTCTACTTATGATATCGTTGATTTAAGAAGTAGAAAGTTTTCGTACATTGATAGTTGTATGAATTCTGCGCCCGTGTTCCATCCTTGTATATAGAAGATTAATTAAAAGTTTACATTTTTTCCGGTATAAATAGAAGCCTATGTCTTATTCCAGACTATTATCTATCTCTGTACAAAATTTCATCCAGATCCGTTTAGCCGTTGTGGCGTGATTGAGTAACAAACATCCATCCAAACTTTCGCATTTATAATATTAGTATAGATTAGTTATCATGTGCATGTGTTAGATTGAGTTATTTTGCTGTCAAATTGACAAAATTTTAATTTTAAATTTCAAAACTCTGTCGTTCTTGGCGCTTATTGTATTTAGTGATCAAAAACGTAATACGAAAATATGCATGCCAGATGTATATTTTCGTAATATGCATTGTACGAAATATTGTTTCATATTATTCATTACTCTCTTAATATAAGTTGTTAAAATAACCATGATTTTTGAAAGGAATTAAATTATGTTCGCCAAATAATTCGTCAATATTTTTTTTTTTTTCTGCTAAGGATGACCGATATCAATTATTTAGACATTTGAAAACAAATTTTACTTCAAACTATGATAGAATATTTATCATTTTCCTTTTAATTAGTATATTAGTTGGATATTTATTGTGTAAATATCATCTTTTGAAATGAAATGTTTGTGTTTTCAATCGAATATGGAAATTTGCCATTTTTTTTTTTTATTCCTAGAGTTTTGAAATTAAAAATTCAAATTTTGTCAATTTTACAACAAAAATAACTTAATCTAACGCATGGACATAATAATTAATACATACCTATACCTAAATATGGGGATTAAAATCGGGAAATAATTTTCCTCGATTTTTAATAATTTTTTACAAAAAAATCCAATGGACGTTTAACATAGGAAATATTTTTCTTGCATCCATGAACGGCCAGTGACGTCATCACTTCGCTTGCGTATTAGCACTTTATCAATGTGTAAAAGAAATTTTTAATTAAAAATGACGTCAGTTTTTGTGAGATGCATAATTTTTTTTTATAATTTTTTATCGTTCACGTTTAGATAAATGTATTTATTTTCCTGTTGAAAAAAATAAATAAATTCGTTTTTTTTTTTTTTTTTTTTTTTTTTTGGCAACAATTAAATTATGGATAAATTTAAATGGCTAATTTTTTGCTATTATTAGCTTACAAAATTGCTATTTTATGCATAAAAATCGCAAAAACAATTTTTTTTCGGAATAAAAGGTAGCCAACTTTTTAAGTTAGGGTATAAGCTATCTCCATAACAAATTTTATCGAAATCCATCGAGCAGTTTTAGCGTGAAACTCAGTCAAATAAACGGACATTCACATTTATAATATATATAAGATGGTCTTACATGGGACTTGGCGAAAGTTAGGCACCCTGAAAATTCGTTTAGCCAGTTCCACCCGTCTTTAGTCATGGTGGTCTCTGCTCCTTCTTCTTCTGCTTATTAAGTTTTTTCTGTTATTCTTTGATCATATTTATTATATATGATCTCATCCACTAATGTTTCAAAAACAATTCGTATTAACTGCTTAACACTACAGTCGGCAGCAAAATTATTCGAGCTTTAGCAATAAATACTATGTAAACAAAAGTACACTTAATACTACTATGTTAAATAAATTATTGTCGAGTCATGTTCTTAGTCAGTCTAAGAACATGATTCGATAAGGATTTATTCAACAAAGCAGTATTAAGTGCACTTTTTTTACATAGGAATTATTGCTAAAGCTCGAATAATTTTGCTGCCGACTGTAGGAGCGCCGAGCTTTCTCCCTAAGAAAAATATCCATTCGAGGGCGCCGCTTGGTGCGTTTCTTCAAAAATCGCCGACATGTAAGGTTGCGTATTGTGTAGGGAGAAGGAATCTCTAATAGGGAGATGCAACCTTTCAATGCCTACAGTCGGTAACAAAAGTGTCCGAACACTAGCAAAAATTCCTATATGAAAAAAGTACACTTCATACGGTTTTGTTAAATAAATCCTTGTCGAATCCTGTTCTTAGTCAGTGTAAGAACATGGTTCGACAAGGATTTATTTAACAAAACTGTATGAAGTGTACTTTTTTTACATAGGAATTTTTGCTAGTTTTCGAACACTTTTGTTACCGACTGTACGTAAGAAAGCGCATTATACGGCGAATAGAACAAAGTACTAAATACGTTCACAAACCACAAACAACCATTTAAAATACAGTTTTAATGAACACATATCAAAATACCCAAAATTTAACATTAAATAAGTCATTCACAGCACTAATTTCAATGTACAGTCGGTAACAAGTCTCCGAACACTAGCAAAAAAAATTCCTATGTAAAAAAGAAAGAACACAATACAGTTTTGTTAAATAAATCCTTGTCAAATCCTGTTTTTAAACTGACTAAGAACAGGATTCGACAAGGATTTATTTAACAAAACTGTATTAAGCGTACTTTTTTTACATAGGAATTTTTGCTAGTGTTCAGAGACTTTTGTTACCGACTGTACAACTGTCGCGAATAAGTATGAAAATTATAAATACAGCAATCAATGTATGCAAGTGGTGCGCTTTATTTAAAGGAAGAAGAATCACTTGTTACTACAATGTCACTGTGCCTAAATGTTCCGTAAAAATAATACCCCTAGGTTGAGAGTTACTAAAATGGAGGAGTCATCCCCTCAACGGAAGATCAAAATTGTGATGACCTGTGTCCGGGCTACCCCTGGAAGCGAATCTCAGGCCGCCGCCAATTGTAGAGCTCTAAACATTAAATATAAATCAACATAAAAGTTGACAAATTTTTTAAAGAAAATGTATTATTTATTTATTTATTTATTTTTAATATATATATATATATATATTTTTTTTTTTTTTTGAAATTTTGTGTAATCTTCCACTTTCAAAACATACATAACAAAACCAAATACGTAAAATATTTTTTTTTTTGGTATATACATAATAACTTCATTTACTAAAATATTACATATATCCATCCAACGAATTTATAAAGTCAGTGTGGGGGTTTCACGCCTCACTGCGTTATGGTCATTTAGCGACGGGCTGGGGTAGAGCCCCTGTAAAGGGAGCCCTTATTTAGGAGCCTTAAGCTGGGACACAACCTTTAAGGATGTTCCAGAGACATGCCATAACAATTTTGATCCTATACGGAGGGGATGGCTCGTCTGCTTTGGTGACCTTCAAAGGTGTTACACTCGGCTGCAAAATTATTCGAGCATTAGCAATAATCCTTGCCAAAAAAAGGTACACTTAATACAGCTTTGTTAAATAAATCCTTGTCGAGTCATGTTCTTAATCAATTTAAGAAAATGATTCAATAAGGATTTACTTAGCAAAACAGTCTTAAGTGTACGTTTTAAATATAGGAATTGTTGGCTAGTGCTCGAATAATTTTGCAGCCGACTGTACAGTCGGAAGCACAATTATTCGACCGCTAGCAATAATTCCTACTTAAAAAAAGTACACTTAATACAGTTTTGTTAAATAAATCCTTGTTGAATCATGTTTTCAACAAGGATTTATTTAACAAAACAGTATTAAGTGTACTTCTTTTACATAGGAATTATTGCTAGCGCTCGAATAATTTTGCTGCCGACTGTATATGGAAATATGGAGGACATTGTTGTCACGGCGGATTCTATGCGGACCAGCCAGCCACTGTTAATATACACGGCTTGTGTACAAAAAAATTACCTCTAAAATATATCGCATATACGTGTATATCTCCACTTAGATTTGTCTAAATAACTGCCACCAAATTCCACCCCAACACAAATGAAAATCCAGAAACTTGAATACTTTCCGTTATACTTCCAATATTTACTTAAACATTCATATTCACTTACAAAAATATCATTTACTAAAAGAATTTATATGAAAAGATTTCCTTTAACACACAAAGCACTAAAATAATCTGCCATGCGTCTGGTTTACATTTGTAGGATATCTCGCGGCTTGCAAAGTTTTCTGTTGTTTGATACAGTAGTTTGAGCCGTGTTGCCATAAAAATAATACTTCGGAGGTCAACGAATCAGGGAAGTTACTCCCTCTGTGGAGGATCAAAATTGTGATGACATGTCTCCGGACTGTTCTTAGGGGAGAATAGACCGTCGCCAATTACCCACAGTGTAGTACGAGTGCGACATAAAACCCATTCGACCTCAACCCCAACCCAAGAAATCTGGGACGTTTGGTTGCTCAACATAAAACACATTTTTAATACTTTCAAACAAAACGCAATGGGCCCTTCGTGGCCGAGTGGTTATGTCACCACACTGCAAATCGTCTTCGAGCGTAGGAGAGCGGGTTCGATTTCCGTGCTGGAACTGGGTGTTTTTCCAATTCTTCGTACTGTAATTGTGTCATATGCTATCTGTCTTTATCTAACGAAGATTTACAAGCGGACTTCGAGTCAAGCATACAAATCTGATGTATATGTTTAATCAATAAACAAAACGCAATATTTTTTTATTCATGATTAGGCTGACCAGATCACAGTACCTTTATAATAGAGAAGCGTTAAAAATGCACCAATTATCCAGTTACGGATGTATTTGTTCATTCCTAATAAATAAGAAATAAAAATAGAATATTATTTATTAATAATTTACTTTCTACAATTGTTTAAAACTTAGAAAAATGCTTTCAAAATAAAACCTGTTCCCTTAAAATGAGGACATTTGGTCAGCTTATTCATGATATACAGTCGGCAGCAAAAGTATCCGAGCACAAGCAAAAACTCCTATGTAAAAAAGTACACTTAATACTGTTTTGTTGAATAAATCCTTGTCGAATCATGTTCTTAGACTGACTAAGAACCATATATACAGTAATAATGTATAGATTGATCATTGAGGAGAAAAAAGTGATTCCTTTTCACTTGGGAAAAGACGGCGATTTTACAAAAATATGGCCGTCTTTTCCCGAGTGAATACACACGGGAATATACACGAATATTTTAGCAAATAAAATTTATGAATAATTTACTTACTAAAGGTGAATGAAAAACTCCAGATACAGTTTCAAATTCATTTTTCCTGTTTTTCTTTTTTTCAATACCACTTAATGGCTGATTCCAAAGCTTTTTTTTTTTTCGGCATCAAAAATCTTTGCACGATATCATGGTGATGATAAATCTATGTACAGTCGGCTGCAAAATTGTTCGAGCACTAGCCAATAATTCCTATATTTAAAAAGTACACTTAAGACTGTTTTGCTAAGTAAATCCTTGTCGAATCATGTTCTTAGACTGATTAAGACCATGACTCGACAAGGATTTATTTAACAAAGCTGTATTAAATGTACTTTTTTTTTGGCAAGGAATATTACTAGTGCTCGAATAATTTTGCAGCCGACTGTATATTACTATATGTATGCTAAGAACAGGATCCGACAAGGGTTTATTTAACAAAACTGTATTAAGTGTACCTTTATATAGGAATTGATTCTAGCGCTCGAATAATTTTGCTGCCGACTGTGGACATCTTCTGCTGGGAGGATCAAAATTGTGAAGGTATGTCTTCAAACCATCTTCAAAGGTGGTCCTGAACCGTCGCCAGTTGTCCATAGAGCGACGTAAATACCCATACAATAGGGTGACCAGGCGTCCTCATTTTCTGAGGACAGTCCTCATTTTTTAACTGTTGTCCTCAGTTGCTTTCAAAAGTTCTCATATCCTCATTTGTCCTCACTTTTGGACGTTTGTTCTCATTTATCCTCATTGTTCAGTAATTTCCTTCTTTACTTAAAATTTTAACGTTAGAGATGCTGCTGACCTCATTAATTTTCAATACTGATTTTACAACTCATCACAACGTAAAAAAGTCAAGATTCCTATCCGTGTTCATTCCATTCATTTTTAAATCATCTCTAATACTATTATACGAAATATGTTTTTCTGCTGGGAGATTTTAGCCTTTGGAACATTATACTTTAAAACATAAAGATTAAGAAAAAAAAAGACTGAATTTGCATAAATGTAAACAAAAGAAAAAAAAAATGGGGAGGGAATATTTAAAAGTTTAACATGAAGCTGGAAGTTATTTTATTAATAATTAGATTTTACAACTAGCTAAATTTAAATAGCATTTTAAATGGTAAAGCATTTTTTAGTAAGACTAAAAACTGTCTAAGTCAGGGATAGGAGTTGAACGCAGATTATCTTGTTGACATTTCACGATTTTTTGCTCTCAATAGTGCTACTGGAAGGTACGGTACAACATAATAGCTCAGTTTGTAGAACATTAATGCTTTAGGCCGTCAGAATAGACTTCAGTTCTTATTCCTAGCCTAGCCCTAGCTGGTTTTTGACATTGTTCAGATTGGCTTTTCCTTTTAAAATGTTATTTATCGGATCACTTCTATTTGAAGTAGTTAGGATTTCGTTTTCACTAAAACTTGGTCTATACAACAATAACAATTAACAGTTTATACAAGTATAAAAGGAAGCGGATATAAAACAGTTTAGTACTTTCGTATACTTTAGTATTAACAGTATGCCATTATATTATACGAAGAGAAGTATAATGTGTACAAGTTTATGATAACGTTTACTGTAAATTTAATAATGCTTATATAAATAATTTTTTATAATGTTTATCGTGTAATTTCACAAGTAGTATAAATTTATCATAGTGACGATTAATGGCTGCAAATGGGGATAATATAAGCTAATTTTGTGCCATATTTTAGGTAATTTTATGTCCTCAGAAATGTCCTCATTTTTCTCATAGAAATGAGGACATTACATAATTTGTCCTCATTTTGCATTTAAAAAATCTGGTCACCTTACCTTACAACAAATCAACAAACCATGAAATAAACTTCACTCCAGTCTGCTAGTTTTGGTGATAGCTATTGCACTTCTACAAACACGTAATACGCCAATGGATGAAGCCACCTCAAACTGAAATCCAGCGAGCGAAAGCCGTCAAAAAGACGACTTTGGCGCTTCTAGTGTTATTTACATCTTCTTCACAATTGTAGTTATGAATTATTATTAATATTATAATTATTATACATATACACATATACACATATATTCTTGCTTGCAATCTGTGAGTAAGTACTTAAGCTTATTCAAAAGAAAGAAAAACATAGTCCCCAAAGAGAGACAGACGTTTACGTACGTATCAGAGGAGTGCAAGGATTTCATAATATCTTTTGAACTTCATCTTTTGATATTGTCAAGAGTGTTAGGTAGGTCTTCGTCTTTTTATACTGTCTAGCACAGGATGCAATCCCAGCGCCCTCTATGTAAAAGTCATTAAGAAATTTGAAAGTTTTCTGCAGTTTACTCCAATAACAAAACGGATAAAAATGAATTAAAAAAAATATATGGCTGCACACATAATGTTGGTAGAAAAAAATCAACGGGGGGGAGGGGGGGAGAGATTTGAAAAAGGTCACACACTACCTTTCCATAAATGACCGGACACTTTTGATTTCAGACATTTTTTCAAGTATCTCAAAAAGTACTTGAAGAATCATTTTGAAACTTCAGGAGTGTTAATAACATATTACATCTTATATATTTCAGTGAAAGTTTTGCCCCGAAAGTAAAAGGGGAACCAGTAAAAAATTAAATAGAAATGAAAATGTTTGGAATCATCCTGTAAAACGTAATGCGTGAAATGCAATCTGGCTGTAGTATGTGATTATAGGTTTTCTTCATATTTTCTATATAATTTTTTATGATGCTGTCACATATATTCATGGAGATATAACGGTTTATTTAACCCCCCCCCCTCAAATATGTCTCTTTTTTTAACTATAACACGCAAGGTATTGAATCCATTGCAAAACCCTTTTCAGAAAACTTGATACACAATATTAGACACGGCATACAGCAATCAAAATGCAAAAATATTAAATATCTAACAAAATATGAGCAGTTTTACTGAATAATTCTTAACTGCACATGCGCTAGCTTTAGCAAAATTTCATTTGCATAATATAATTGCTGATAATATTGGGCTACTTATATGAAAACCCCAAACAAATATCATATAAACTCAAAATGTTACACGCGTTACGATGAAGTGTATTTCAGTCCTTCTCAAAAATAAAGAAAATTATGGATTTTCTCAATATTTATTTATAATCAACGAAAATTCTATTACAGTTGATAGAATAAAAAAAAAGGAAAAAAAAGAAAGAAGAAAGAAGAAAAATGTGAATAAACCCCCTTATAGTTTAGCTGGTTTCGTGAGAGGAACTGAAAAGCAGTTCATTCTATCGTGTACATTTTTTTTTTTTTTTTTTTTTTTGCACAATCATTTTTTGAATTTACAGTCATACATATTTTTCTTTAAGAGAAAAAATACGCAAACATGTATGGTCCAAAAGGGAAATTTCTGTAGGGCTATTTTTTTTAGAAATGACTATTATAGTACAAATCATATGTTGTTAGGAGAAGTAAATTTACTCAGATACTTAAGATAATAAAAAAATCATCTGTAATTTTTAGATTTTTTTTTCAATTATTTATTAAATATATATATATATATATATATATATATATATATATATATATATATATATATATATATATATATATACAGTTAAGCACCGTTTATACGTCTTTCAAGGGACTGATGTAAAAGGACGTATAAATGAAAAGACGTATAATCGAAATTTTAATAACAACACTTTGATTACTACAAATTTAATGACACCTAAGCAAAATTTATATGAAAATAATAATTAATAAAGTTTTTTAAGTTAGTAAATTTATATTATACTTTTTTTAAGACAACAATTAATTTTAAAAATACATATATTATAAAAAGGGAGAAAAATTATACTATTAATGACTCGGTACTAATTACATATATCGTATATTGAGTATTATATTACATTTCTTAAGAACTATATGAACACATTTTAAATATTAATTATACGTATTGCGTATCTTTAATAATAAGCATACGATTTATGTCTATACAGATAGTTATTTAATAACATTAAACATCTTTAATATTCGTCTGATTTGCTGCTTGTCTATGAGTATTAAAAATTCTACAGTGAATTCAATTGATTCTTTGATCAGTATTCTTCGATATTTCCTGTGTTCCTCCATTTAAGATGCTTTCTAGGAAAAAGCTGTCTTATTTAGAATGGAAAATAATGACAGATCGAGAAATTTTGCGAATTTTAATAAAATGGAAAAGGCGTATAAATGAAGAATTTTTGCATTAAAATGAATAGGAAAGAATCGAGTTTTTGCTAAAAGGACGTATAAATGTAAAAATCGTATAAAAGAGAAACGTATAAACGGTGCTTTACTGTATATATATATATATATATATATACATTATTTTTTTTTTTTTTTTTTGTTATCTCAAGTTTGATAGTTATAATTATCCATTTTAAATTATTGTAAGTTTTTAATATGGCTTAATCAGTCACTATTAATTGCTTCTTATGCAGTTCTTTTATGGTAGTGGATGAAAATGGCACTGTGGTGAACCAAAAAGGAGCTCCATCACTTATTCTACTTACCCCAGAAATTAAAGAAAATTTTCTTATCATTAAAGGACCAAATAGAGAAGATTTAAAAATCCAAATAAAAAAATCACCTAACCCTGATGATAAGGTTATTATAGGCAAGTAAGTATTTTAATTCGAAATTCTCAATTTTGTATTCAAATTATACATCATTTGTTTTCAGTTTTTAAATTCTATATATATAGTCGGTAACAAAAGTCTCCGAACACTAGCAAAAATTGCTATGTAAAAAAAGTACAAGTAATACAGTTTTGTTAAATAAATCTTTGTCGAATTCTGTTTTTAGACTGACTAAGAACAGGATTCGACAAGGATTTATTTAACAAAAGTGTATTAAGTGTATTTTTTTTTTACATAGGAATTTTTGCTAGTGTTCGGAAACTTTTGTTACCGACTGTACAGTTACAGCGTCTAGAATAAACAGTGTGGAAAGCGGCAAATAAAATTGTACTAAAAATATTAAGCCTGTCACCAGATGTCATTGTAATCGAAGCTAGTGTCACGACAACAAAACCGAGACTCCCTATTGGTTAATTATATGCTTAGATCCCGTGATTAAACTGACGAAACTTTGAAAAGCCAATCAGGTCTTTGATTTGAGCAATAGCTTCGATCACAGCGACATCTGGGTAAGCTTAATTTTTGTAGCATCATTTTAACATTCCGGTTATAGGCGATTGCCACACTGTTTATTCTAGACGCTGTAGTACAGTATGCTATGCGCTGCGTGGTAAAAAAAGAAAGTCCTTCCGGCTTATTCTTAAGGGTAGGTTTATTTCTTTTCTTTTATCAAGTGACCGCATTTTGAAACAAAATGGCGTATAAAATTTATTTATAGACTTAGTGGGGATATTGATGTGGGTTATGTACGTATGAAGTTTCAAGCAAAGCGATTCATAAACACCTTTTTTTCTATGTGAATTTGAAGTTTTCAAATGCACTTGAAAATAAGATAGCAGATTAAGTTGACCAACAAACATATCAAATGCATTTCTAAGATAAGTCTACTCTTGATTTGAATTAATTCAGTATTTCAAAAGTTACCACGATGACAAATTTTTAAGTTGCCGCTACTTGGAAACAAAATGGAGGAGCAGATTTCCTATCAAACTCATTCCAAATATTTGAATCGTAAGTCCTTTGTCCAACTTTGGTTCTAATTAGTTCTATATTGCATAAAATACTGTGATGACGAATTTTAGCAGCCTGATTTCAAGTGGCTACAATTTGGAAACAAAATGGAGAAGCAAGCTGCCCAACAAATTCATTGAAGATATTCGTAAATTTGGAGAGTCTACTCTCCAAATATGGTTCGATTTAGTCCAGTATTTCAAAAGTTATTGCGGTGACAAATTTTCAGACAACAATCTGATATTAAGTGGCCACTACTTGGAAACAAAACGGCGGACCATGTTGTCCAGCAAACTTATACAAGATATTTGATAGATAAGTTCACTGTCCAAATTTGGTGAGAATTAATTCAGTATTTCAAAAGTTATCATGATGACAAATTTTTAAATGACAGCCTAATTTTAAATGGCCCTTTAATTTAAGATGATTCAATAATCTATATATAGGGTCAGGTGGGGAAACATGGGTATAAAAACACCGTTTTTGAAAATCAGTGGCACAAAATTTATATAATTCAAAAAAAAAAAAAAAAAAAAAAAAAATATTAATTTTTTGTTGATTATATACATTACAAGTGTTGAGAATACATTGCGTTTGAATTTTTCATTTAATATTTAAAAATAAATAAATAACAACGTTTTGAAATAGACTAAGTTTTATACCCACTTTACCCCATGGCATGGGGTATACTGAGTAGTCTGTGGGGTAATGTGAGAATTTAGTAAAAAGATAGCAAAATTGCAGGTAAATCTTTTGGAAAGTTTTCAACAAATCTGAAAAGGGTTTTTAACACTTTTTAAACGAAGTTTAAAAGTGTTTATGACTTCAGTTTGTCTGTCTATCTTTCCGCGCTCTAACTCTCGTAAATATTTATGGAATTTTTTGAAACAGATATATGCTATTCAAGTTCACTATAGAATGTTCTCTATTGAAAATGGAGGAAATACCATCGCTGGTTTATGTACAGGGAACTGAAAAGATTCAAAAGTATTTAATTCTATGGAAGGTAATTCTATAAACTACTTTTTAATACCTTTATTTTGCACAGATAATAAAATTTACAATAATTTTGCTTATACACAAAAAATGTTTTCTATAGAATACAGTATGATTAGCATTAAGATGTACTGCTCCACACAAACCTATTCAGATACATTAAGGGCTGCTGCCAGAAATTGCTGAAATTACATTTTCGATCTTATTAAGCATTTTTAGCTCTTTCTAACAATGTTTAAGAGTGATTATAAGTTGGATTAGCCCATCTGTTTGTCTTTTTGTCCGCTATTTAACTTCTGTAAATATTTATGGAATTTCTTGAAATGGATATATATTATTTATGTTTACTAAGCAATGCTCCCTATTAAAAATGGAGTAAATACTGCCTGTGGTTTGTGCATAGAGACACCTGAAACCATTTGAAAGCATAGCATAGCATTCTTCGAGATACATTTTTAAACCGCATTTTAGTAACTTTATTTTGCACCGATAATAATGAAAGTGACATTGATTATTCATATGCACAAATAATAATAATAGTAATAATAATCTATAAATACAGTTTTATTAGCAATAAGACTTACTGGGCCACTCAAAATGATTCACATAGATTAAGAGCTACAGCTGGAAAATGTTGAAAGTGGATTTTCTATTTTATTAAGCGTTTTTAATACTTCTCAGCAATGTTTAAGAGTGATTATGAATTCTGGCACCTGTGTGTCTTTTTACACTTTTGACTCTCTACCTGTCTGTCTTCAAAATAGATAACAGCAAAATATTTTGGCTGCATGTTTGTTGTTCGTATATGCAATTTTGTTTGGCGACAATTATCCCTTTTTTGAAATGCTGACTTAAAACCTAGTTACGACTCTCTCAAACTTATTGCACTTGTAATCTTTAAATTAATTAAAAAGCAGCGTATTCTAATAAAATATCATCCCCCTACTATAACTGTCATTCTCTTACTTTTCGGTATTCTAAATTAATTTATTAATTTAAATATTTGATTAATATGCAGGACCTATATTTTTCTTATGAAGCTATTACATACTGTTTATTAAAAAAAAAAAAAAAAAAAAAAAAAATCGAAAGCTTTCCATTCACTCCAATTTTCTCATAATGACAGTCTTCGTGAGAATGATACATATAATTCCTTATTAATTAGCCCTCTAATAGTTAAGCCTAATGCTATACCCAATTTACCCCACATGATAAAATATCCCACAGAATACGAAATACAATAAATTTAACTAAATTTCAGGTGAATATCTGTTCTTAGATATTTTATGCTTCTTATTCTTTTGTAAATATTTTACAATTTTGCTATAAAAAAGAGGAAAAGAGAAGTTTGGAAGAGTAATATATACCATATGTTGTACGTGGAACAACGATTTTAATTAAAAACGTTAATTTTTATGTTGCCATAATTTATTTTTTGCAACAGAAATACTTCATAGCCAGCTAATAAATACAAAACAAAAACAGAAAATAAAAATACTGCAATATTTTAAATATGTAGCAATTTTTTAAAGTATACTCACGTTACCCCATATACCCACTTTACCCCACCTGACTCTATAAAATCGTTTGTCCTGAGTAAGTTAAGTGACTGATTCATCACCGCCCAGCCGAAACCCCTGGACCTAGAAGCATGAAATTTTGTGACAATGTTCCTTATGTTACGTAGACATCCACTAAGAAGCGATTTTACAAAATTCGCCACCAAGGGGGGGGGGGGGGGGCAAAACGTGATTTCACAAAATCCTTCATATCTCAAACAAAAAACAGATATATCCGTAAATTTTTTGCTTTAAAATATAGCTAATACAAATATTTAAAAACCAATTTCTGGAATTTTAGAAATTCGGTCCCCAAGGGGGCGGAGGGGGCAAAACGTGATTTCACATGATCCTATGTATCTCAAACAAAAAAACAGACATACGTGAAATTTTTGCTTTAAAATATAGCTAATACAAATGTCTAAAAAACAATTTCTTAAATTTTAGAAATTCTGCCCCTAAAGGAGGGGGGGAGGGGGCAAAACGCGATTTCAAATAATACTTTATATCGCAAACAACAAAAAAAGTAGGATATATGTTAAGATTTTTGCTCTAAAATGTAGCTCACACAAACATCTAAAAACTAATTTCTGGAATTTTAGAAATTCGTCTCAGGTGGGGCGGAAAGAGGATGGGGGGCTAGGGGACAAAAAAAAAAAAAAAAAAAAAAAAAAAAAAAAATAGAAATACAGTTAGACCGTTCAGAATTGGTACAGATAGGTTTTAGAGGCCTGCAAGTCGAATAAGGATATTTTCGAAAGTGTGAAGTTATTAGGAGGGGCGTGAAGAGGGGCGGAGGGGGAAAATAGGATAGTTAGATAGTTCAAAATTAGTACATAGGGGTTTTTGATACCTACAAATCGATAGCGGATATTTTCGAATTTGTAAAGTTTTTAGGAGAATGTGGCCAACTTTAAGTTTAATGACATTGCATACTTTAATAGAAACACTGCCAAAACGTATGCGTTCTGTGATTCGTGCTAAAAGTAATCCAATGAAATATTAGCGTGAGCGCATAAATACACTGGTAGACAAAATTAAAGCAGCAACCTGTTTTCTCGTTCTCTTCTTTTGCACATATTTTTTAAACAAATAAACATATGAACATAAAATTTGGATGGCCTGTTCGTCATCATATTATTAATCGAATTTTATGTAACTTTAAAGAATAATTTTCAAGCTAATAAATATTCATTTTTCTCTCAAAAGTAACCTTTGGAAAAAATGAAAAATGTAATTAATTTTAGGAAAGAACACCTATAGAAAAGTGGTGATGCATTAGAGATAGGTAAAGACGCACATGCCTTGAAATGTTAAACTAAATCTCGATTTTTCTTGCTGTATTAACTTTTCTTTTACTTTTATAATGGACTTTTGCTGTAAAAAAAATATATATATATAATT
Source organism: Salticus scenicus (assembly GCA_963930645.1). Classification (NCBI taxonomy): domain Eukaryota; kingdom Metazoa; phylum Arthropoda; class Arachnida; order Araneae; family Salticidae; genus Salticus; species Salticus scenicus. Next base: position 286,224,893 of record OZ005650.1, on the reverse strand, counting down.
AATAATTTGTAAACTATGAGCATCACCAGAATAATAAAAATGTCGATAAATAGTTTTATAATGATCAATTTTCTTGTTTGTATATATATTTTTTAAAAAGTCATTCACATGCGAAAAAAAAAAAAAAAAAAAAAAAAAAAGAAAAAATAAGAAGCAGAAAAGTGAATACAGGTAGAAAGATTTGTTGTAATCAACATATGGATGCGTGTGCATCTTCATCTATCTGTAAGGCATCTTTATGACCATTTTTAATTAAGTGTTCTTTCCAACAATTATTGAAATTTTTCTTTTCTTCCAAAGCTTACTTTTGAGAGAAAAATGAATGTTTATTAGCTTAAAAATTATTCTTATGTTAAAGTTACATAAAATTCAGTTAATAATATGATAACGAACAGGCCATCCAAATTTTATGTTCATATTATGTTCATATTTGTTTAAAAATTATGTGCAAAAGAAGAAAACGAGAAAACAGATTGTTGCTTTAATTTCGTCTATCAGTGTATATATATATATATTGACGCGCAGTGTATGTCAAGAATAATTTGTATTTGATTGGAATCTCTTTCAGAATTGATACTGATACTGCTGCAGGAATAGACTGCGGAAATGAAGCAGCTCTATGGTTTCAGTCCTACCTTCAAATGGATGGTATTCGTTTAGTCCAGTTTTTCCCTAGCAGCTACATGAGAAAATACACTAAGACAAATCCATATATGATCCAATTGAGAAAATCACACCCTGTAAGATATATTATTATATTATTGTTTTTGATAATTACAACTTTAATTTTAACCTTATAAATCATTTTTTTTTTTTTTTTTTTTTTTTTTTTTTTTTTTAAATATCTTGTATTTCAGGCAAGCTTTCAAAATGTATCAGCATTTCATGTAGTTTCAAAAGCTTCAGTCGATGATATCAATTCCAAGATTGATACAAAAGAGATTACTACTCAGAATTTTAGACCAAATATCGAAGTAGAAGAATGTGAAGCATTTACTGAAGTAAGATAGCTCTTTTTTTTTTTTTTTTTTTTTCTCTCTAATTTTTCAGTATGTCCAACTACATTTTGCAAGTTAGAAACTTTTATATACTTTTTCATAATTTTTTCCTACTGTACTTTTTCTATTTTTTTTCTTTTGTTGAAACTTGCATTTCATTTCTATTTATGTATTTGTATTTCAATCAGCATTTCAAGAAAAAAAAATTTATTAGACTGCTCATAAAAATAAGCTGAATTTTGCAGTAAAATTAATATGGAAAATAAATGAGCTGGTCATTGCAATCTCGTGGTTCTGCGAATAGGCTTTTTATTTTTTCCACTCACATGTGATAGTTTGTTTTTTCATAAATGTAAAATGGATAATTTAATTTAAATTCTGATATGTTTTAAACGTTTTTCATATTATTACATTCTACTATGTATGTTTAATAGAAAAAAAAAAGTGTTAAATTCGTCTTTTTTTTTTTTTTTTTTTTAAGTTTTTATGAGTTTTAAAAGGTCTTAAGTGTGTTTTAAACTTCTTTTTTTTTTTTTTTTTTTTTTTTTTTGCTGATACTTTGTCTCCCTTTCTGTGTGGCGAAAATTTTGTGGCAGCTTTAAATAAAAAAATGCTAATGCATGAATTCCATAGAAATTTATATTAGTTGCCCCTTGACATAAGATGGTATCTGTCTATACGTTGTACATATCAGTCAACAAGTGGGGCTACTTGCAAATTTTCACAGGAAGGATATATATCTCTGCTTCTATCGCATGTTAAAATTTCCCCCAAAATTGACACATTTGAATTTTAAAGAGTGAAGGATGATCAATTTGTTTCCAATAAATACAACAACAAAGTTTAATAAATATACTTATTATTTTTTAGCCGTTTTGCTAAAATTAGGATGAAAACACAAAAAAAACTGAATAACTTCCTTTAACTTAAACCGCAGAAACAACCTGAATCGGTAATCTTTTTTTAGTGGTATTGCTTTTCGCTGAAGTTGTGAAGAAGGTTTTCTGATATATTATTTTTTGTTGCATGGCCTGTAATTAAAAAGAAACTAAGTATTCACTTACACTTATTATAATAGACAATATTATGCTTAAAAGAAAAAGAAAATCAAACTCGTGCTTTTGAATGCTGTTGATCCTAGCTTATATAATTGAATTAATTCAATACAGGTTTTGGTACTTCAGAACTTTCAAGAATTTATTCTTCTTGTAAAATTTGTTGTTAATAATTTATGTTGCAGCTCTTTAATTAAAATTATATTTCTGTTGCTGAGATTATTCATGACAAGGAGATCCAATTTTGAAGAATTAAAAATATAAATCCATATTTGTTTTATAAGTTTTGCTAAACAGAACTTTATTATTATTATTATTATTACTAACAAACCCGTGTGAAATATTCGCATTTTGTTTCTTTTCTTATTTAACTTTAAAATTTGAAACTCATAAATGTTATACCAATTTCACAACCTAATTAAAATTTTAATTTATCAGAAGCCAAATTATTATTAAAACCAAATTAATATTGTACAATAGTGAAACCAAAATCATTCAGAGAAAAGTTTCCAAATAAAATTCATGGTTCACGACCCAATTTTCATACTTCTACAGGCAGTACAGTTTTAATATAGAACTCCCACGACTCCTTTTAATTTTTTGTCGTCATTTTGGCGATGACTTTTAATTAATTTTGATTTTTTTTTTTTTTTTTTTTTTTTTTTTTTTAAATAAATAAAATAAAATAAACTAATTTCTATTTTGATTATATTTTTTATGATTGTGTTTTTTAGTCAAATTATGATACAAAAGTTCATATTCTGTATATATATCTTTAAAATATTGCTAGGTTTAAAATGATGCTTGCAAAGATTCTGAAGAAACAACTGTTAAAAATACATTTTTTCGTAAAATAATCTCATCAGACAAATGTCGTCATTTTTTCTTATTAGTCCATTGAGCTAAGTCCGCGTGCTTAACTATTGTCCATGTATAAATATTATTTTTTATCCTCGCGTATCGTATCGTTTCGACAATAAATAATTGAAACTGGTCCACGTTAGAGAAATATTATATAGATTATTATTTTCATCACATTATTGTTGGTTTAAATTGTATTGAAATTTTCATATATATTATTCAAAAAGTATTGACTGTAGTGTGTAGTACTATGCGGTTTTCACTGAAATGCACAGAAAGCGTGGCATTTATAAATATATAAGAAAATATATTAGTTATATTTAACCAATAGATGGCGCTGTATTCGCAATATCCTCTCATAATTTAAACAGTTCCTCCTTCTCAAATAACGCATACTGACTTGGGCGTTGTGCATATGATTTCAGGCATTAGAGAATATTTAAATTAAACAGTTATTGCTTATTAGTGCTGTTAATCGTCCTAAAAAGAAAATCATGTTATTGTTAAGTGATAAAGCATTGTTAGTTATAGTTAGGCTTTATTATGAGAATTCCCAATACACGCAATGTCTGACAGCCATTCTCATGCATGACGGCCGCCACATTGAACATTTATAGTCCTAAAGTGTGTCCCTAAAGTTTATAGACAACCGTTTTCTAGGTTTAAGAGCTAATTAAACGAGTAAGAAAGACGAAATAAATTATGCAAATATGTATTGACGTAATACAAATAATAAAATACTTTAAGAACTTTAAACAGTCATAAATTTAATATAAAAAATAATAATAATAATGTTGTCCCAAAAATATATAGAGAACCGGTGTTAAAAGCTGATTGAAGTACTGATTTCCAAATTTGCATATTCCAAGCTCATGTATACTTGTGACGCAGTAGTTTTCTGAAATAAAAGCGAAGCTGTTTTTCTTTTTTCGACTGATTGTAAAGATGCATCGCAAAGTGCAGTTTTCCAAGAAATTTTGCAAATCTATCGTTTGAAAGCTCGTGGAATGAAAGTTGTGCACATTGCAAGAAAAATTGGATGCAGCAGGGCTGGTATTCAACAAATTCGTCAAAAAGCGATAATATTGAAACAAAATCATTTTTCGGACGACCAAAGAAAACAACTAAACAGCAAGACAGAGTGGTTTTCAGATTAGTTTCAACCCAAAACCGGTCTGTACGGTCAATACTAGCATCTAGTCGGCGACGAGCAACTAGCACACTTTCCTTCAGATTCCGCGCATGCGTGATATACCCACACCGGCGGCGCTAAATTCTGGTTCTGTTTACTTTCAAGATTTGCTGCTGTTTTTTGCCTCCCTTCGATTTCTGTTTATGTTTTCTGCTGTGAATGAAGCAAAACGGCCCTTTTCAGGGCCAACAATTTCTTTTTCAACCGTTGATGACTTGGACCGAACAATGGATAACGATTTTCAAAACGAAATGGAATTGGAAAATGATTCTGAAATCCCTAACGCCTAACCATGTTGACGACCTGGACCGACCACTGGATAATAATTTTGAAAATGGAATGAACTTTGAAAATAATTCTCGAACTACTGCCAATGTCAACAAACTGGACCGATTACTGACCAATGATTCTGATGATGATTTTGAAGATAGTTATCGAATCACTCACGATGCTCGACGATTTTTGGATAACTCTCTTTGTGAAAATCCAAAACAGCAACAGTTTCAATGTTCTGAATGTGGAAAAGCATACAAGTACATGTTCAGTTTGAAACAACATGTATTGAAAACCCATCCTTCCAAATTAAATGAATTATTTGAGCAAGAGAAAAATATATAAATGTGATAAGTGTCATAGCCAGTTTTCTAGACTGTATCATTTAAAGTGTCACAAACGTCAAAAGCATAATGAAAATGACTCTTTTTCCCTGAAACAAAAAACCTTCAAATGCAAAAGCTGCAGTCATTAGTTTTCGCATGAAAAAAATCTGAAATGTCATATGCGAAAGGTCCATGGAGAAAATTCTTCAAATGAAACTAAGAAGGAAACATTTAAAAGGTGTCATATTCAAAAAGTATTGAAAAAAAATATGTGATTCTACTCTTCATAAAACACCAGAAAATGAAAAAATTATCGGCTGAGATTAATTACAGCGACCACAAAAAATGATCAAAATTAAGCATATTTGCGATTTCACACTGCTAGGCGATTGATTTTGAGTACTTGGCGGAAAAGCAAAACACGGCTCTGTTCGCACACGGCAATCTCGGTGCTGGCAAATGTATCGCCTATGAGGGCTAAATCGCCAAATTCCCATTTTCATCCATGACCTTCTTTGGTAGTGCTGCCATCTGATGGTCAATTTGAATTATTTTCCATATCAAATCAAACAAATTTTCAACCTTTTAAGACTTCAACAGGAATTTTGGAAATCATTCTCATTAGCGTTATGAAATCTTTATAAATTATAAATCTCGTTGGGTTTTCGTGTGATTAATTTTTTAATTAAAAAAATATATATTAATAATAATAACATTATTGTTTGGCTTGTGTAGACTTAAATTTCCCAGTTCTATCAGACATAGAGATCTCATTTTAAAGAGAATTTCATGAGGTTTATTTTAAAATGCAGCTTAACTATGGTTGTTTTTATTATTATTATTTTTTTTTTTTTAACTTACATATTTATAATAAGTTGGCATTTTAAAAAAAATGTTTCAAAAAAGTCTTTTATTATATCATATACATTAATAAAATGGATTATGGCAAAAATTCCATTATTACTTTCTTCTACCTTCAATAGAAGAAAGTATTGGATTCGTAAAAATTTTCGATTTCGGGTTTTTGATGGATTTACACGTTTTGAGAGTTGTAGAACACGATTTTACCATTTTTAGAAAATGTCTGTCTGTCTGTCTGTGTGTGTGTGTGTGACAAAATTTTGTGGCAACTGTATCTCTGGAACCACTGCACAGAATTTCATACAAATTGGTATGTAGTTGCACCTTGGCATAAATTAGTGCCTATCAACTTTTGGTAAAAATCGTTATACAGGTTGCGTTGCCATCCCGCTTTTTCTAAATTTTTAACAGGGTGATATAGGGCAAAAATTTTCAAGACGGGTATCTTTCGAAAGGTCTCGTCAGTACCTTTAAAACGAATGGTTGAACTATAAATCTGTGATAATTTAAAACAAAGTTATCGATTTTTTTTACTTTTTACGAAAAAAAACTTAGAAAAAAAATCTTTTTTTTTTTTTTTTTTCTCTCTCCCCTTAATTTTATCAAACTCCCACGGTTTCCGTGTTCTGACAAACTTAAACTAGTTTTTGCTTTTTTCCCCGAATTTTGTCAAAGTCCTACGGTTTCCGTGTCTTGACAAACTTTAACATATGTTTGCATTTTTCCCCTAATTTTGTCAGTCCCACGGTTTCCGTGTTTTGACAAACTTTGACAAAATTTTGGGTAAATGTGAAAATTATTAAGTTTGTCAAAACACGGAAACCGTGGGACTTTGACAAAATTGGGGGAAAAAAGCAAAAATTAGTTTAAGTTTGTCAGAACACGGAAACCGTGGGAGTTTGATAGAATTAAGGAGAGAGGAAAAAAAAAAAGTGGGACTTTGAAAAAATTTTGGGTAAAATGTGAAAATTTGTTGAAGTCCCACTTTTTTTTCCCCTCTCCCCTTAATTCTATCAAACTCTCACGGTTTCCGTGTTCTGACAAACTTAAACTAATTTTTGCTTTTTTCCCCTAATTTTGTCAAAGTCTTACGGTTTCCGTGTTCTGACAAACTTAAACAAATTTTTGCATTTTTCCCCCAATTTTGTCAAAGTCCCACGGTTTCCGTGTTTTGACAAACTTAGAATAATTTTCACATCTTACCCAAAATTTTGTCAAAGTCCCACTTTTTTTTTTTTTTTTTTTTTTTTTTTTATAATTATTGTTACTGAGTGAATTTGTATAGGAAAAGATAGAAGAAAGTCATGTGGTGGCCACAACATACTAGTTTTTTAATAGTTACAATAAGCTTTTTACTGTAACTTATTGTAAAAAAGTTACATAAGTAACTTTCGCACCTGATTTCATTACAGAAATAAATGATTTGATTGCTTTATCTTTAAACATAGAGGAATACAGTAACATGGATATTGTGAAACCTTAATTTAATTAGATAATGTAATAGAACTTCATATATAAAAAAATACAAACTTTGATTTAAAAAGCAGAAACTGTGTTTCTTGTACATGATTACAGAAAGAAAAACACAACCTACAAACACAACTAATAAAAAAAAAAAACCTCATTCTGTTTATTAGTATTAATTTAAATTATTTTTAAATGATGTAATAATTAATATTAGAATATTAACAATTTTTCAAGTGACAATTTTATTCACAAATATGTATATTGTGACTCGAAACATATACTAATAATAACCTGGGTTTTTTTTTTCTTTTTTTAAAGTAACCTGTTTTTAGTTCCCCATCATACTATAGGTATGGGGAACTTAGGTAATCGTGAAAAATTTCGACCTCGGTTTTTTGACTTTTCTACACGTTTTCAGGTGTGAGGAATCCGAAAATGACAAAATTTCTATGGTGTCTGTCTGTAGGGTGTCTGTTAGTCTGTTAGTGTGTTAGTCTGTTAGTGGGTCAGTCCGTTAGTTTGTTAGTCTGTGTACACGATATCTCAAGAACAAATTATCGCAGAGAGGTCAGATCAGTTTTAAAATATTACTCTCGACACTGGCAAGAACCCTATTCATTTGCAACATTCGATTTTAAAAACTTCGTAAGTTATTCGAAATTTACGATTTTCTTAACATTGGAGAATAGGACAAAAAATCACTTAAACGTGCATCAAATGAAAACTTTTTACTGTAAAAATGTCAGACCAGTTTTAAAATATCAGTTTTGATGCCGGAATGAACATCAGTAACTATAAATATGCTACTTTGAAAATTTCGCAAGTTACTGGAAATATACGAATTTCTTAACATGGCAATATAGGGGAAAATTTCACATAAACGTCAATTTTGAGAGATATTTTCATCGTAAAGATGTCAGACTACTTTTGAAACATTATTTAGGACACTGGCATGAATATTAATGACTATGAATTTTCCAATATAAAGATTTCGTAAGTTATTGGAAATTTACGAATTTCTTAACATGGCTGAATAGAGCAAAATTTCACATAAACGTCAATCTTGAGGGATATTTTCATCGTAAAGATGTCAAACCACTTTCGAAATAATATTTAGTATACTGGCATGAATATCATAGACTATGATTTTTCCAATTTAAAAAATTCGTAAGTTATTTGGAATTTACGATTTATTTAACATGTCAGAATAAAGCAAAATTAAGCATAAACTTCCATTTTGAGGATCCTAAATACGTTAGACAACTTCAAAATTACGTTTATGATATTTGTTTGAACATGATTGAATACAAATATTCTAATAGGAAAATTTCGTAAATTATTCGTAATTTACGATTTTATCAACATAGCGAAATTGTAAATTTTTCATATATAAATATGAATTTGAGGATTATTGCATTGGAAATAGTAGCATGAAAACTAAACAACGAAATTGACCCCGATAAAATAAATTAATAGATTAGAATAAGATAAATATATCGAAATGAACGGTGGATAGCCTATTAGGCGGGGATTTCATTCTGTCACTGTATGAAGCTTTGGTCAAATTGATTTCTTTTAACATTATTGCCGAAACGTCAGTGGAGGCCCTCTGTTGAGACTCAAAACGGTTTTGGGCTGTGTCTGTCTGTCTGTCTGTCGCGCGATAGCGGCCGCCAAAAAAGCGCTATTTACTTGAAATTTGGTACACATGTTCATGAGCCCCACGAAATCAGCTGTATAGGTTTTGGTATGTATTCCATTTGTAGTTCGTATACAGGGACACGCCAAAGTTTTTCTTATCATTACGGCCTATGGGAGAAATTTATATGTATCACGATAGCGGCCACAAAAATCACGCTATTGACTTGCAATTTGGTACACGTGTTCATGTGCCCCGCGAAATCTGCTGTATAGTTTTGGGTGTGTATTCCATTTGTAATTTGTGTACAGGGACACGCCAAAGTTTTTCTTATCATTACGGCCTATGGGAGGAATTTGTATGTACCGCGATAGCGGCCACAAAAATCACGCCATTGACTTGCAATTTGGTACACGTGTTCATGAGCCCAACGGAATCAGCTGTATAGTTTTAGGTGTGTATTCCATTTGTAGTTCGTGTACAGGGACACGCCAAAGATTTTTTATGATTACGGCCTATGGGAAGAATCTGTATGTACCGCGATAGCTACCGCAAAAATCAAGCTATTGACTTCCAATTTTTGCCGAAATGTGAATGGAGGCCCACTGTTGAGACTCAAAAGGATTTTGGATTCCGTCTGTCTGTCTGTCTGTCATGCGATAGCGGCCGCAAAAAACACGCTATTGACTTGAAATTTTGTACACATTTTCATGATGCCCACGAAATTAGCTGTATAGTTTTCGGTGTGCATTCCATTTGTAAGTTCGTGTACAGGGACACGCCAAAGTTTTTTTTACCATTACGGCCTATGGGAAGAATTTGTATGTACCGCGATAGCGGCCCCCAAAACAACGCTATTGACTTGTAATTTGGTACACATATTCATGAGCCCATTGAGCAAGCATTTGACGAAACTGATATAGATCTGAGACTGACCGCCTTGGCGAAAATAATGCTTCTTTTATACTTTTCTATCGAAAACAGCCTGTTTTGGAAAATTCTCGTATCACATCAGCCAATGAGATTAGAACTTCCATATTTGGTATATCCCTAATAAGGATTTTCTCGCCAAGATCGCCAAAAAAATCGCCAAGGAGGGAAATAGTCGCCAAATTTATTTCTTCCCTTATAGGAGCTTTTTAATGCGCTTTTAAAGGAAAATTTGGCTATTTTAACGCTAAAACGACTATAAAGGCACAAAATTAGCATTTTATCAACTTACTAAACCTCTTTGAAAGAATTTATACAAAAATAAATGCAATTATTTACAATTTCGTAACACTTTATATCATATACAAATAGGTATACAAAGAGAGATACAACGGGGGGTTGAGGGGGGCTGCCGCCCCCCTCAGGAATGTATTTGATTTTGGTAATAAGTCGATCGAATCAATATATACTATTATATAATAAGGAATAAATAAAAATGACCTATTGAATAATGCCTGATGCAAATAGGACGTTGAGGCTCCTGATCTGCAGATCCACTAGTAATATGTCTCGCACTAGAAATTTCTGAGAACATAAATATGATGGGGAACTGAGCAGAGTCCACCTATGCCAACTAGTTTCATATGTTTTAATATACATATATAGGTATCATTTTCTTATTTTCCAATTCTTCCTATTATTAGTGTTTCTTCTGATCTTGTAAAAAGGTAGAATGTTATTATATATAAAATTAATATTATTTACATTATACTTAATTAAAAATTGTTTTTTAATGGTTCATTCATTAACATTTTTGTTTGTTAATACAAGTGATGCAGCAATGTTCATAGATTCTTCAGCTGTTGGCTTAGCAAATGACTTTGTAAAAGTTTTTTTTTTTTTTTTTTTCTTAGTTGAAAAAAGCCTCCTCTGTGGCAAAATATTTTTATTTGCTGGAACATCTTTCAAAGACGATACTGTACGTATTTTGTTGCTTGAACGTATCGCTGACAAAGTAGGCTTCAGTGTCGCTAAAACTTTTCCCACTGCTTCAACTTCTTCTAGTGTAGATACTGAATCTAGTAAATCCAGGAAAGACATTTTCATTTTATCTTTAGCCTCAGCAACTGATTTCTGCTCACTGGCTTTATGCTTTTTGAGTGTATCCATAATACATTCAATTTCTTCATATTTTGGAGATTCAACTATATGCAGAGCATTTAAATGATTTTCCTCCATTTCAGTAACAACAGCCGATTCATTTAATTTTCGATACCTGCATACTAAATGGATATGCTTGCACATATTCCATTTTATTGTGGAATCAATGCATGTGCATATATAACGATGAATGCAGCTGTTGCATTCCACACAAATTATTTGGCATGAACAGTCAATATTTACTTCCTCAACAGTATAAATTTCTCTGTATGAAGATGATGAAACACCACATGTATCTCCCTGCTTTGTAATGATTGTTTTAGGATATGCTGCAGAACTAGTTTTGTGCCTGTTGCGGAGCTCTCTATTCTTACTTGATATTTTACCTTTGCTCAGGACTATTAACCTGTCCACAAGTTTATCTCGAACAAATCGCATGATTGCAGGGATACATTTGTCCAGCCGTTTTACATTTTTTCCATGTAAATAAATATATTTCAAAGTTTTGTGCATGCGCTCTATATGCATGTTGGTATTGAGACCTGCATGTCGTCTATGGCAATAAGCCCATGCACTTGTGCATCCCATGTAATGTTGTTTAAAATAGACCGCAAATTCATAAGTATCTGGATCATCATGCCAACTTTTTTCAATTTGAATAAGCATATGCATGAATGTATTTATGTCTCTCTCTTCTAATAATGTCCTTAAAAGTTTGTATGCATGGCTCCAATTTTTTTTTAATTAGATCGCCAGGCCCTGTCAACATGCCAGGCACAAAATAATCTCATGCATGGCTCACTCATGATATGTGACCAAGCATTATAAAAATTTTCCGCCATGTCGGACATAAAAACTTTTGGGCACAGAAGTCCAGCAACCTTTTTAATTTCAGAAAAAAAACTGACGAAATTTCTTGGTCAGTACGATTTGAAATTAAAAAAGAGCATGGAAATCCTTCTCTTATGTCGTCAATAACAAGCAATGTTGTCAGATCAAACCCATAGGAATTCATTCCATGGGTGCTATCGATACATACTGCATCAGAGCCGAATTTTTTCAAGATTTCTGTTTGCGCTTTGTTCATAATTATTAGTACGAAATCTTCTTCTTTTAACTGTGAATATTTCTCATTTAAAACACCTTGTGCTTTGTACAATAAAATACAATCATCTTCTTTCATTTCATTAATCCAGCTTTCGACGCTAACTACATCATCTTTGTGCCTGACAGCATCTGATCCAAGGTTATAAGAACTTTCAATGTTATGCAAATCTTTTTTAGTCAGTAAATGTAATCTTTGTAATTTTTCCCCAGAAATGGAATCCCTTATTTCATCAAGTATATCATCAAACGGTATTTTTGATGCTATTTTACTTTTTACTAAATAGTCTCTCTCAGAAGATGAGTGTGTTCAGTGGCCGATATTATTGTCATGGCTAAAATGAGTCTTAATAACTGTAACTGACATTTTCCTGTTTCTTTATCTTCTTTCACAGTTATATTTGAGGGACAAAGGGCATTAATTTTGCAGCTACCTTGAGTCTTTAAATGCCTCAAACCCTTTGATTCCGTTTTGTAATGGCCTGAACGGAAGCACTTATAATGAAACATCGTATGTGATTCTGTATTATATGCCGCTCTTTTCCTTATATACTTTGATTGAGTGTCTTTTTCAGAATTTTCTTTCCAGAATAAAAAATCACTTAATGTAGAAAACTCAGTCTTTTGAATTTCTAAATGAATGTCATGTACTGAACTTAAATGGGATACAGTATCAAATATAAAAGTCTCACACACAGGACACTTACAAGGAAACATTCCAAAGGTGTCATCTTAAAAAAGTATTGAAAAAAAAATATATGTGATTCTACTCTTTATAAAACACCAGAAAATGAAAAAATTATCGGTTGAAATTAATTACAGCGACCACAAAAATTATCAAAATTAAGCATATTTGGCGATTTGGCCCTCTTAGGCGATACGTTTGCTAGCACCGAGATTGCCGTGTGCGAACAGAGCCGTGTTTAGCTATTCCACCAAGTACTCAAAATCAATCGCCTAGCAGTGTGAAATCGCAAATATGCTTAATTTTGATAATTTTTTGTGGTCGCTGTAATTAATCTCAGCCGATAATTTTTTCATTTTCTGGTGTTTTATGAAGAGTAGAATCACATATATATATTTTTTTTTTCAATACTTTTTGAATATGACACCTTTTAAATGTTTCCTTGTTAGTTTTATTTGAAGAATTTTCTCCATGGACCTTTCGCATATGACATTTCAGATTTTTTTTCATGCGAAAACTGATGACTGCAGCTTTTGCATTTGAAGGTTTTTTGTTTCAGGGAAGAAGAGTCATTTTCATTATGCTTTTGACGTTTGTGACACTTTAAATGATACAGTCTAGAAAACTGGCTATGACACTTATCACATTTATATTTTTTTCTCTTGCTCAAATAATTCATTTAATTTGGAAGGATGGGTTTTCAATACATGTTGTTTCAAACTGAACATGTACTTGTATGCTTTTCCACATTCAGAACATTGAAACTGTTGCTGTTTTGGATTTTCACAAAGAGAGTTATCCAAAAATCGTCGAGCATCGTGAGTGATTCGATAACTATCTTCAAAATCATCATCAGAATCATTGGTCAGTAATCGGTCCAGTTTGTTGACATTGGCAGTAGTTCGAGAATTATTTTCAAAGTTCATTCCATTTTCAAAATTATTATCCAGTGGTCGGTCCAGGTCGTCAACATGGTTAGGGATTTCAGAATCATTTTCCAATTCCATTTCGTTTTGAAAATTGTTATCCATTGTTCGGTCCAAGTCATCAACGGTTGAAAAAGAAATTGTTGGCCCTGAAAAGGCCGTTTTGCTTCATTCATAGCAGAAAACATAAACAGAAATCGAAGGGAGGCAAAAAACAGCAGCAAATCTTGAAAGTAAACAGAACTAGAATTTAGCGCCGCCGGTATGGGTATATCACGCATGCGCGGAATCTGAAGGAAAGTGTGCTAATTGCTCGTCGCCGCCTAGACGCTAGTACGGTCAATTTCTAGAGAAGGGACCGTTCCAGTATCAAAATCCACGATGCATCGACGGCTGCAGGTAAGTAAATTGCTTGCTTATCGCAAAATGCGTCGTTCATCAAAGTTGTCAAAACGGCATAAAAACGCTCGTGTTCAGTGGGCTCGAAATCATATGAGTTGGACAGATAATGGTTGAGTGTTCTGGTTCAATTTAGATGGCCTCGATGGTTGAGCATATTACTTGCACGATATTCTCAAGGAACCACAAACTTTTTTCAGCAGACAACAAGGAAGGGGTCCTCTCATGGTGTGGGGAGCATTTTCCTATAATGGAACTACCAATATTGTTTTATTTTTTAAAGGTCGTAAATGTTTCGAAGATTACCAGAAGATGTTCTAAGTACAATTACTTCCATTTGGAAAGTTGCTAGGTGGGGATGAATGGACATATCACCAAGACAATTGCTCCATTCACCTGTCAAACTCTACAATGCAATGGCTTAGACAAAACCAAGTAACTGTTATGAACTGGCCAACCCTAAGTCCTGACCTTAACCCAATGGAGAACCTTTGAGAAATATTAACTAGAGACGTATATAAGCGTCAATTTCCAACAATTCAAGATCTAAAGTTGCAAACTAAAAGAAGTTGGTTTTCTCTAAACCCAGAATTTCTTCACACTCTTGTTTTCAGTATGCCTGATCGGTTTTTTTTTTTTTTTTTTTTTTTTTTAAGTGATTAGGAAAAATGACTCAAAAATTTGAATGTTAAAGAAAAAAAAATTGTCTATAAACTTTTGAGACAGTAAATTTTCATTTTTAGTTTCTGTCACAAAGTCAGTGATTGTAAGATATTATTTTTGTATAGTGTTATTATTGTCTTGAAATTACATATAATTAAGAATGGTTTTGAAATCTTTATTCATCTTTTTCAATAGTAAAAAAAAAAAAAAAAAAAAACCTTGTCTTTTGGGACGCATTGCAATTGCATTTTTTAATGCACTGCGCCACTGTAAAAAAGTAATTTTACAATTAAAGCTCCCCCTGATGGAGAAACAATAATTTAGCAATAAATCATTAGTTATTTTAAAAAATCCCGTGACTTTGTGTGCATTTCAATGAAAAACGCGTAGTGCAAGCAATACTTTTTTTTAATAAAATACTAGCTGGAACCCGTCGAATTCGACGGACACTTTATTGTCCGTAACGTTTCAAAAATCATCGCATCATTATTTAAATGTACTTCAAGTTAAAACATCTAATATAATTTACTACATTTCGCTTAAAAGAAAGTCTGAAAAATGCTTATAAATAGAAATACTTTATATGACATCACTTTCTACAAAGTACTGTCAAACTGACTCCAAATAAACAGATGCTATCTTTCATTTTCTATTTCGTTTAATACTAAGACTATATGTTAGCTGACCCGTCCGGCGTTGCCCTGGCCCATGGTAATAACCTTAAATGAACCTTAAATTTGTATTATTTTATACCTTTAACTGGATTTTGTTTTAATTTCTGTTTTTAAATGAAAGCATCACGAAAGAAATAATCATCTGTAACAAAAAAATTACCTTGAACCGAACGAATGCTTTGTGACCCCCGTGCTTGCGCAGCGCATACACGGGCCGCTAACAACATAAAAAAATTCACAAAAATTAACCTGGAACCGAACGGACCCACCCGGCAATGCACGGGCCAGTGATAATCACCTTAAATGAACCTTAAATTTGTATGATTTTATATCTTTAACTCGATTTTGTTTAAATTTCTATTTTTGAATAAAAACATTGCGAACAAAATAATCAGCTGCAGCAAAAAAAAAAAAAAAAAAAAAACTACCTCGAACCGAACGAAACTCTGCCTTGTGACGCCGGTGCCCCGGCATCGCATACGCAAGTCGCTAATACCATGAAAAAATTCCAAAAAATTAACCTGGAACGAAACGAACCCTCCCAGCGTTGCCCGGGCCCATGATAATAGCCTTAAATGCACCTTAAATTTATATGGTTTTGTATTTTTAACTCGATTTTGCTTGAATTTCTATTTAAAAAAAAAAAAAAAAAATCATTTGTAACAAAAAAAATTATCTCAAACCGAACGGAACTCGGGTTTGTGACCCAGTTCCTGCGGCACGTATATGCAGGCCGCTAATAACATGAAAAAATTCTCAAAAATTAACCTTGAAGTGAACGAACCTCTGACTCGTGTTACCGCTGCCTGTGGCTGCGGCACCGTATAGCAGGCATGCTACGCACGCACTGCAAAATCCACTTTCCTCCACCAGGTAGCGCAGTATGTTGTATACGAATATCACCAATCTCCTTGAATTTCCAAGACCTTTCAAATAAGGTGTCACATGGTGGTGTCAACTGCAAAATCCTTTAATTACACTTTCCACCGTCAGGGGGCACAGCGTGTTCTATACGAACAACACCAACGGTCAGGAAATACTAAGACCTTTAAAATAAGTTGTAACATGATAGGGTCTACTGCAAAATCACCTAGTTCCATTTTTAACCACCAGGGGGCGCACTATACTGTATTCAAACGTCCCCAATCAACATGAAATTTCAAGACCTTTATCAACAATCGCCTTGAATTTCCAAGACCTTTCAAATAAGGTGTCACGCGGTGGTGTCAACTGCAAAATCATTTAGTTGCACTTTCCACCGCCAGGGGTTGCAGTGTGTTCTGTACAAACATCACCAACGGTCAGGAAATAGCAATACCTTTAAAATAAAGTGTAACATGATAGGCTCAACAACAAAATCACCTAGTTCCATTTTTCCCCACCAGGGGGCGCACTATATTGCATACAAACACCCCCAATCGACATGAAATTTCAAGACCTTTAAAATGAGGGGCTACATGTGTGGGTCTGGAATGGGTTTCCCTCTCAAACTAATTTCCCCCTTTCCCCCACCTCCAAATCTAATTTTCCCCGTTTTCCCCCTTTTCCCCCACCTCCAAATCTATTTTTCCCCCTTTTCCCCCCTTCAATATCGAAAATTCCAAATTCGCAGAAAGTGATTTTTTAGTATTCTACTCTAGTCCCTATATGTACAATTTCTTCACTGTAAAGTAATTTGGAGCTGAGTTAAGCTCGTAAACGTCTTTTTAACCCCTGCCCCCTCAGGGGGGATCCGTTCGACTTTTTATATTTTTCTCTTTTCATAACATATCTACAGACCGAGACCTTTTTTAGACACCTCAACCAAATTTTTACACCTAGTTATAGAGGTTTGAGTAAAGGAAAATCTTGAAAAAATTGAATGTAAAGTTGATTGTGCACGCATAACTTTCCTCAAACTCAACGAAGCAGTTAATAGCTCAAAAGAAAGAGCTTAATCCACTGAGTGTTCTTAGACTTGTGTCAACAGCCTACGTTAATTAGAACTCTAGTTATAGACAGAGGTTTAAGTGAAGGAAAATATTGAAAAATTCTTGAAAAAATTGAATGTAAAGTTGATTCTGCACGCATAACTTTCCTCAAACTCGACGAATTTAAGCAGTTAATAGCTCAAAAGAAAGAACTTGATCCACTGAGTGTTCTTAGACTTGTGTCAACAGCCTACGTTAATTAGAACTCTAGTTACAGAGGTTTGAGTGAAGGAAAATCTTGAAAAAATGGAATGTAAAGTTGATTATGCACGCATAACTTTCCTCAAACTCAACGAATTTAAGCAGTTAATGGACCATATTCCCGCTTTGGGTTCGAGACTATAAAAAATCAGCTGTTTTCGGTAAATAATTCTCAACTCTACCATAGCGAAGCATTGTGGCTTGCAAATTTTTATCTTGCAATGTTATTTCTAAGAGTTACAGATTATATGAAATTGAAGTAAGAGTGATATAGTGATAACTTTGTTTTGTTTTTAATCCAGTTTTAGTAATATACTTTAATATTAATCAACATACGTAATATTAAAAGTTAACGTGTGAACTGTGGCGATGTTAACATATTTAAATGGATGTTCCATTTAATAAATTCCTTTATTAAAGTGATTGAAATTCTAATTATTTAAGCTTTGATGTCTATATATATGTGTGTTTGTATAAAATGTTCTTATTAATCTTTTATTCATTATATATATATGTATATGTGTGTGTATACATAAAATGTTCTGCAATTTTACGATATGGAATAGTCTTAACTTTATCATTCGATTCAGTTGTTTACATTTATCTTTTGTTCTTGTTTGAACATTATTATTAAGTTTCACTGCAGAAATATTTAGGAAAATGTTATGCGTAACAATAAAATGGCATCTTGAATCTAATTTGTTTACAAAATATCGGCCACGTGTTCGGCGATTTTACCTACGGTGACGTCACAGGAATATTGTCCATAGCTCAAAAGAAAGAGCTTGATCCACTGAGTGTTCTGAGAGTGAAACGATCAAGATTCATTCATTAGAAGAGGAGCTATGAGAATGGACAATATTCCTGTGACGTCACCGTAGGTAAAATCGCCGAACACGTGGCCGATATTTTGTAAACAAATTAGATTCAAGATGCCATTTTATTGTTACGCATAACATTTTCCTAAATATTTCTGCAGTGAAACTTAATAATAATGTTCAAACAAGAACAAAAGATAAATGTAAACAACTGAATCGAATGATAAAGTTAAGACTATTCCAAATCGTAAAATTGCAGAACATTTTATGTATATATACACACACACACACACATATATATATATAATGAATAAAGATTAATAAGAACATTTTATACACACACACATATATATATATAGACATCAAAGCTTAAATAATTAGAATTTCAATCACCTTAATAAAGGAATTTAATAAATGGAACATCCGTTTAAATTTGTTAACATCGCCACAGCTCACATGGCAACTTTTAATATTACATATGTTGATTAATATTAAAGTATATTACTAAAACTGGATTAAAAACAAAACAAAGGTATCACTATATCACTCTTACTTCAATTTCATATAATCTGTAACTCTTATAAATAACATTGCAAGATAAAAATTTGCAAGCCACAATGCTTCGTTATGGTAGAGTTGAGGATTGTTTCCCTAACCAGCTGATATTCTTGTAGCCTCGAACCCAAAGTGGGAATATGGTCCATTCGAATGGACCATATTCCCGCTTTGGGTTCGAGACTATAAAAAATCAGCTGTTTTCGGTAAATAATTCTCAACTCTACCATAGTGAAGCATTGTGGCTTGCAAATTTTTATCTTGCAATCACGGAGTAATATTAATAGGAGTTGAAGGTCCAATGGGAGAAAGCTACGAAACTGTGATCTAAATTTTTGGTAAATATTGAGGGCGCCACTTGTCATTCCTCCCTATTTCGGCGCGGGTATACTGTTGTTTTCAATAGAATTTTGCTGAAGTACATTTAAATTTTTTTATTTTAAGCAATTTAATTTGTTTGTAAGTTCTTAAAACTGCATAATTCAGATGTTTCAAATAAATGCTTCGTTCCTAGTAAAACAGGCTATGATAGTGATAAGAAAAACAAAAAAAAAGCCCTAGGAGAAAAATAAAGTCCGAGTTCGTGTTTTCTGCACCTAAAGTAGGTTTTTTTTTTTTTTTTTTTTTTCTTTACAAAATTTCATCCATTCTCCTTCCTCCCAATTGTCTGTTTTAGCTAGCTTCGGTTCATAAGAATCGTCATTTTTTAAAAGCTTTCTTTCAAAGTAAAATTAGTATAAAATGGCTCTTAAAAAAACATGTTGGTTAGAATACTCTATTTAATGAAATTTGCTTTCAATCGAAATTTTTTCAGCTTGATATTATTTAAAAAAAAATAATTAAAACGAGACATTTCCCCATTGAATAACATTGCGGAAGCTGGAGAGAAGGAAGGATTGCACGCTGGCGCCATCTATAAACATTAGAAAACAACATCACAAAATTTCAGCGTTACCTTCTTCTCCTGTCTTTTTACTCCGTGCTTGCAATGTTATTTCTAAGAGTTACAGATTATATGAAATTGAAGTAAGAGTGATATAGTGATAACTTTGTTTTGTTTTTAATCCAGTTTTAGTAACACGGAGTAATATTAATAGGAGTTGAAGGTCCAATGGGAGAAAGCTACGAAACTGTGATGTAAATTTTTGGTAAATATTGAGGGCGCCACTTGTCATTACTCCCTACCTCGGAGCTGATATAGTGTTGTTTTCAATAGAATTTTGCTGGAATACATTTTAAATTTTTTATTTTAAGCAATTTTATTTGTTTGTAAGTTCTTAAAACAGCATAATTCAGATGTTTTAAATAAATGCTTCGTTCCTAGTTGTAATACAGGCTATGATAGTGGTAAGAAAAAAAAAAAAGCCCCAGGAGAGAAATAATGTCCCAGTTCGTGTTTTCTGCACCTAAAGTAAGTTTATTTTTTTCCTTTACAAAATTTCATCCATTCTCCTTCCTCCCAATTGTCTGTTTTAGCTAGCTTCGGTTCATAAGGATCGTCATTTTTTAAAAGCTCTCTTTCAAAGTAAAATTAGTATAAAATGGCTCTTAAAAAAAAACATGTTGGTTAGAATACTCTATTTAATGAAATTTGCTTTCAACCGAACTTTTTTCAGCTTGATATTATTTAAAAAAAAATAATTAAAACGAGAAATTTCCCCATTGAATATCATTGCGGAAGCTGGAGAGAAGGAAGTATTGTACGCTGGCGCCATCTGTAAACATTACAAAACAACATCACAAAATTTCAGCGTTACCTTCTTCTCCTGTCTTTATACTCCGTGTTTAGTAATATACTTTAATATTAATCAACATACGTAATATTAAAAGTTAACGTGTGAACTGTGGCGATGTTAACATATTTAAATGGATGTTCCATTTAATAAATTCCTTTATTAAAGTGATTGAAATTCTAATTATTTAAGCTTTGATGTCTATATATATGTGTGTTTGTATAAAATGTTCTTATTAATCTTTTATTCATTATATATATGTATGTGTGTGTGTGTATACATAAAATGTTCTGCAATTTTACGTTATGGAATAGTCTTAACTTTATCATTCGATATAGTTGTTTACATTTCACTTTTGTTCTTGTTTGAACAATATTATTAAGTTTCATTGCAGAAATATTTAGGAAAATGTTATGGGTAACAATAAAATGGCATCTTGAATCTAATTTGTTTACAAAATATCGGCCACGTGTTCGGCGATTTTACCTACGGTGACGTCACAGGAATATTGTCCATTGCTTGAGTGAATGTGACCCATAAGAAATGTACAGGGAAGAATCGCGTTTGAGTATAACTTGAGTAAGGTGGGAGTTGAGTAAATTTCAATGATTGATGAAATATCTGTGTCTAAATACCTTTCATTTAAAAAAAAAAATGAAGGAAATCGGCCGCATAGAATGGCCAGGCGGACTGACTTTAGTTTTCATAATTTTTTTTAATATATAAGATATATTTTTTTTTTCTGTGATATTTGCAACACCTGGTACTTTTACATTCTTCTCCTTTTCATTATAAGTTTTTAATACTGTATTTTTATTTTTGAAAAATCACGTTCTCGTTGATTTTGTTAATATTAAGCCTAGCTTTGGAGAAAAAGAACTAGCAAAGAGTATATTATTCAGAAGTAAACTGTCCAAAACATAATCAAAAGGGAATGGGGGTATCTGTTCAGAGCTTTTTTTTTTCACTCCTTTGTATTAAATACGTAATTTCATAAAATTATTTTGTAGCTATGATTTAAATTTAAAAATATGTCTTTCATAATTCTTTTACACCAGGACTCATGGAAATATATGAAGTTTGAAAGTGGCGCAGAAATGGTCAATCTTCTTATGAAGGCTAGGTACGTATACCTAAAAAGTAATAAAAGTCAATTTATTTATTTTTTTTTTTTTTTTTTAATTTTGAGTATTGTTTTTGATTAAAAACTTTGATATCAAGTTTTCACCTGATTTATATGTTTTAAAGTCTCCTAAGTCCATAAAACGGAATTTTGGCAATCGGTCAGTGTGTTTGCGCGCACGGCACTTTCAAGGGGCGGAGAACCCGTACATGTGTCCTGAGCGCAAAAGTCCAGTCGTCGTTTTAGCTGTGAAAGTGAGAAAAATATTGGTATTCTAAATACTACACAAATACACTCTATAACAAAAAAAAGCGACGCACCAAGAATGAGTTGTCCATGGACAAAAATTGGTAGATGTAATTTACATGTGGAGAAAAACAATTGATTACAGTTTCAGAAAATTTGAATGATTTAATCAAGAGAAAGGGTTTCATAAAATACATAAGTCAATAACTCGTTGATCCCCTTCTGGTCTTAGATACGCAGTTATTCGGCTTGGTATTAATTGATAAAGTTGGCAGATGTGCTTCTGTGAAGTATCGTGGCAAATTTTGTCCAATTGGTGCGTTAGATTGGTAAAATCCCGATCTGGTTGTAGAACCTTTCTTATAATGCTCCAAACGCTCGCAGTAGAAGAGAGATCCGGGGATTGAGCTCAACCCCATTTCACTGAGCCATCTATTAAGGGTCTTTGAAGTCACTGAAATACCAGTTGCACGTAGAATCGATGATAATAATGAATTGGAGCTCTGAGTACCGCTTTGACGATTGACTGGTTCTCACTTTCTGTCTTCTCTTTAGGATGACCGCTTCCTCCCTGACGCTGTGTTCAACCACGGTTCACCAATTCCTGTCAATAATATCTAACCGCTCCTATCCAATTGTAAAAGAAATAGCAGATTAGACCAACCGGCTTCTTTGAGTTCAACTACACACCACACTCAAATGCTGACATCTGCACATGTTGCTTGCGCACCAATATGGGAGGCATAGCTACTGTCTTTCTGAGGAGATGGAATAAAATTCTCGAAAAATTTATGACCTGGAATCAAAATGTCTCATTTTTAATATTCTGCGAGTTGCGCAGTTGAGATGCGCCGCAGCGTCGCATGCTCATTCGATGGCAGCCAAACTTTATAAAATTTTGCATTTTCCATCAAAACTTGTATGTATGTCAATTTTTGTCCAGTTTGTATTACTCCTTCTTGGTGCGTCGCTTTTTTACTTCCATTACCCTACTACCGTAGGTAATGGAAGTATTGTATTCGGTCTGAAAATTCGATATCGGGTTTTTACCTGATTTACACGTTTTAAGGTCCCCTGAGTCCAAAAAAGTGGTTTTTAGCAATTGGTCAGTGTGTATGTAAGTGTGTGTATGTATGGATGTATGGATGTGGAGAATCTTCTGGCTATTATAGCTCAGAAACTAATAAAGATAGAGCTACGAAACTTTAGAATTGAAATACGTCTGGTGTACAGATGAAATTTACAAATTTTGGTGAAAATTGAAAAACCGGAAGTGGGATATCGGAAACTGGAAGTGGGACCGTAAGTCCGTATCTCAAAAACGGCTCTAACGATTTTCTTCAAACTTGCTATATAAACACTCTATTAGATGTCCTTTCGAATGATATAGTTGGTTAGTTCAGGAAAATTGATAGGCGTCCTGTATAAATAGCTCAATTTCAGGCAATCGATTACTTGGAAAAGTTTAATTCAGTGTGAATGCATGTTAAGAAAACGATATTATTCAAAGAAAACTGTACAGAAATTGCAAAATAAATTATATAATCTAAAATATCGTTCACCACATCTGATAACATATTTCGTATTCTCGAATAAAGAATTTCAAATATTTTACAAATCAGTCAAGCTAAGAAATTTACTAATTAAATTTATTAATTACTTCTTTAATTAATTCCGTCTAAGTAATTAATTAAAGAAGATTGACCATAAATTATAATGATGAATGTATTACGGAACATCACGAATGAATTTAGAAAATTTTGCTTCAAAAGGCTTATAATACTATTTAATAATGACTGTGATTTTTAGTCAGTAAGTATACATAAATCTATTTTGTTACTTATTTAAATCAAAAATGTACATAAAATGTTTATATTGTGTGTAGTACTTGGGTAATGGAAGTCGTGTGGCTGTTACACACCAGATTTTTTGTCATAGAGTATATATGCATTACTTACCAATTAGAAGCCACCTTATTAAATAAATAATCTGCTTAAAAAAACTTGGACGAGTTCTGCAATGTCATTCAATGGAAAATTGGAGAAAAAACTCGGTCACTAAGGTGACGTCACTGGCTGCTACGTCATCAGTACTCTGGCCTTCTACAGTCAGAAAAAAAAAAAACGCTCTCCCCACTTAATTACCATACATTATCGTAGTAACATGAGGCTGGTACTAATCGATCTGTTATAACGTCTAGTTTATAATGGTATACTTAGATTTTGCTTAAGGGATCATCTACATATTAAAACAGGCATCAACTTCATCTTTTTTTTTTCAATGACAACCCCTTTTTTTGATATCATATTCAAATTTCTGAGATCAAGGCGGTTCAGAAAAAGTCCTATTTATACATTTTAAATAAATTTTTGACAGAGTTACAAGCGAAAATGTATTAGGGGTCCGTCTATACATTTAGGAAAAATAAATCATGATCTACCACAGGTACATCATTTATTAAGTTTCACACCGAAAAAAAAGTACAGAAAGATTAATTATAAAACAAAAAACTAAGATAATTTACAGAATGCACTGTGTTTGCTTATGAATTAAAGAAATTGTTAAATAGTTTATTCTTAATAAATGTGGAATAGTTTAATACGTCACTTCATACGTAAAAATTTAAATAGCTTGAGTCATATGAACCCTCCAATGTTGAATTACGAAAATCTAGATAGCAAGATAAAAGGATAATAGTAATAATGATAATAATAATAATAGCGGTAAAATAAAAAAAAAAGGGGGGGGGGTTAATATTTAAGAAAAAAAATATCTACTTCTGTTGGGTATACTTTTATTTTATACAGTAAGCCCGGCATGAAAATGTTACTGAAAAATTTTACATTTAATTTGAGGCGTACAAACCTACAATATACAAAAATATAGATAGCAAGATTTAAACTAAAATCTGAGAAAGGATATTTAATATTCAATAAAAAGGAGATACTGTTCAAAATCATTCCTATTTTGAGTAATAGGTCACGCCTTTATACGTTTCTCTAAAACATCAAAATATTTAACAAATTCATAATTAAATAACTGAAATTTTGTCATCAACAATCCAAATGGTAAATTTCACTCATTTATATATGCTAGAGTTCTATAAAGAGTCAAACAAACTAAAGATAAAGAGCAAGAAACATTTTTTAAAGTAAAGTATTTCAGAAAAAGCCAGGGGATGGGTTTATTGTTCCTTTGGAATGCCATCAAAATTTTCCGCCTGCAATGCGTTAATTTTACAAAAATAGATTAATTTGTATAGTAAACATCGAACCTTACTTAGAAAACAATAAAAACAAAACAAAACAACAAAATAAATTAAAATAAAAATTTTCAGTATATACTGAATTTGCAAAAATTGCTCTGATAAAGTATGACCCACATAAAACGATTTCCTATTGCCCAGAATGAATATCTCCCGTTATATAGTCGTCTAAAGTACTTGAATTCTTAATTTTAAATGTGTAAGATCTATATCTTAAAAAGTAATAAGACATATTAATTTGTTTTAAATTATTTTTCCATAATAAATGTGAATTTTACGCCGAGATTAGAATAATCGAAAATAAATAATATTGCGCTTAACCAGGTAAAACTACAACGTCAGAAACGCCAAAGAAAAATATTTGGGAAGCATACAGCTGTTTCGGTAGCCTTTAGCGTACCGTCTTCAGTGCATAAAGACGTTGTAGTTTTTACTGGTTTTAATAATCCAGCACTAAGTCTCCTTTTAATATCGCGCTTTATACTCGCTCTTCAACCTAGGAAGGGCTCCCGAGTTTCGTATGCTCAGATTAATGACGGTTTACCATATTTACTAGTTTATCGTTGTTTTGGCTAGCTTAATAAGATGTTTAAATCAATAAACTATAAGAAAATAATATATATATATATATATATCCTCAAAAATCTACAAAATTTTGAATTGCAGCTATCAGCAATGCGTACGTCTGTACACTTCGCGTTCATGCAAAAAAAATCACCACTGGATACCCTACCTAAAAATTCATTAATATAAAAAATGTACGAAATTTCGTACTGCAGCAACGAGTATCACATGCACGTCTGTCCGCTTCGCGTGCATTAAAAAAAATCATTGGACACCCCTATCAGAAAATGCATGAATCTGAAAAATATGCAAAATTTTGTACTGCAGCAACCAGTACCACGCACGTATACACGCTTCGTGTACATGAAAAAAAAAATCACTGGACACCCATATCAGAAAATGCATGAATCTAAAAAATGGGCAAAATTTTGTACTGCATCAACCAGTGTTACGCACGTCTGTACGCTTCGCGTACATGAAAAAAAAATCACTGGAAATCCCTATCAGAAAATGTATGAATCCGAAAAATATGCAAAATTTTGTACTGCAGCAACCAGTATCACGCACGTCTATACGCTTCGCGTACATGAAAAAAAATCATTGGGCCCCCCTATCAGAAAATGCATGAATCTCAAAAATATGGATAATTTTTGAGAAAGTAATCGCCAAATAAAAAATCCACCAACGAAAAGACAGTAACTGCCATGATGAAGAGTCATTCCTATCTTGAAGGATTACTTGCTGTAACATCTTTAACACGTTGAGCGCCACGCGAATTCTTAAGGAAATCCCCGTCAAGCCACGCTTTTAGAAGCGCGTTATGTTTACTGTGATTCAACAAAATCCATTAAAATGCGTTAATGATATAGTCCTGTAATAAATAAAAATTAAGTAAATTTTAAATAAATTTTCTGTAATTACCCATAACAATGTATTTTTTTTTTTTTTTTTTAGTTTTATATCATATTTTGCACTGTCAGCCAGCGGTGGCTAACGTGGCTTTATATCATACTAGCAGGCTTTGCCCGCTTCGCTGGTCATTATATTGAAATGAATCCCCAAAACAGCATATCATTAATAATAATAAAATATCTTTAAAAAAAAAAAAAATCATTGAAATCCGTCAAAATCTAATAAAAATCGCCATTCTTAGGTAATTTGGACGGATTTAAGCTTCAAAATGTGGTTTTTGCCCCGCCCGCCCCAAGAGGAAGGGGGGGGGTAAATTTCCAAAATTATTTCATATTGCATGTTGCATGTTGCATACACATACCTAACCGACACATCAAAAAATTGAGATCATGAAATTATTTAAAGCTGAGTTATGCTTTAAAACTTTTTTTTTTTTAATCTCTCCCCCCGTTCTTAAAGGAGGGAATTTCGCAAAATCTCTTCATACTATGAGTTAGATACATATAATCGTCCCTTACATAAAAAATGTCCAATCTTATATAATTTAGTGCAGCGTTACGCATGAATACATGTTTTTGCCCCCCATTCTCCAAAGGGCGGTAGGGTGGAATTTCATAAAATCCCTTTGTAGTGTGTGTTCAGTTCGATTTCCCCGTGTGTTGAGTACCCTTTTTCCAAAACCTTTTCCCTTCCCCCCCCCCTCCCCCTTAAAAATCCAAAATCGCAGAAAGTAATTTTTTTGTACTCAAGTCTGGTCTTTCCATCTGCAATTTCTTCACCGTTAAGTAATTTGGAGCCGAGATAAGCCTTCTGCCCCCCAAGGGAGACAGGGGGGGGGTATTTTGCAAAATTCCGTCTTAGTTGGGGGTCAGGCTCCGAAAACCAACCTGGTCACTAAAATTTGTGACCCTCTTTCCCACAGAATCTTCATGGCAGTGTTGAGTCAGTGAATCATTGAGTTTACTCTTTTATATGTACAGATTTGTTTATATTTTTTATGGACTACTTGGCTTAATGTTGCTGTCACAAAAATAGAGTCCTTGGCGAAAAATGTCCTATCTACTTCAGTATTAAAATTAAAAATATACCCAGGATTATCAACTAATAAAGCTCTTTAATAGAGATCTGAATTAGCTTTCATTTTCTTATTATTTAATTTTGATAATGACGTTATGTTGTCATGTGCCTAAGCAAATTTAATATTTATTATTTTTTTTATTATTATTCGCGTGAAATATTCTTTGGCAACAATTAAAAATTAAAATAAATTATTTTAAAATTTTATTATAGAAGAAATATTTATATTATATACAGGGATGGAACACAGGCGCAGAATTCATACCGGAATCTGTTTAAGGAATTTCTCTACTTATGATATCGTTGATTTAAGAAGTAGAAAGTTTTCGTACATTGATAGTTGTATGAATTTTGCGCCCGTGTTCCATCCTTGTATATAGAAGATTAATTAAAAGTTTACATTTTTTCCGGTATAAATAGAAGCCTATGTCTTATTCCAGACTATTATCTATCTCTGTACAAAATTTCATCCAGATCCGTTTAGCCGTTGTGGCGTGATTGAGTAACAAACATCCATCCAAACTTTCGCATTTATAATATTAGTATAGATTAGTTATCATGTGCATGTGTTAGATTGAGTTATTTTGCTGTCAAATTGACAAAATTTTAATTTTAAATTTCAAAACTCTGTCGTTCATGGCGCTTATTGTATTTAGTGATCAAAAACGTAATACGAAAATATGCATGCCAGATGTATATTTTCGTAATATGCATTGTACGAAATATTGTTTCATATTATTCATTACTCTCTTAATATAAGTTGTTAAAATAACCATGATTTTTGAAAGGAATTAAATTATGTTCGCCAAATAATTCGTCAATATTTTTTTTTTTTTTTCTGCTAAGGATGACCGATATCAAATCTATTCCGCTGCAACGTATTAGTATCTTATATCAGATACTTTATTTAGACATTTGAAAACAAATTTTACTTCAAACTATGATAGAATATTTATCATTTTCCTTTTAATTAGTATATTAGTTGGATATTTATTGTGTAAATATCATCTTTTGAAATCAAATGTTTGTGTTTTCAATCGAATATGGAAATTTGCCATTTTTTTTTTAATTCCTTGAGTTTTGAAATTAAAAATCCAAATTTTGTCAATTTTACAACAAAAATAACTTAATCTAACGCATGGACATAATAATTAATACATACCTATACCTAAATATGGGGATTAAAATCGGGAAATAATTTTCCTCGATTTTTAATAATTTTTTACAAAAAAATCCAATGGACATTTAACATAGGAAATATTTTTCTTGCATCCATGAACGGCCAGTGACGTCATCACTTCGATTGCGTATTAGCACTTTATCAATGTGTAAAAGAAATTTTTAATTAAAAATGACGTTAGTTTTTGTGAGATGCATAATTTTTTTTTATAATTTTTTATCGTTCACGTTTAGATAAATTTATTTATTTTCCTGTTGAAAAAAATAAATAAATTCGTTTTTTTTTTTTTTTTTTTTTGGCAACAATTAAATTATGGATAAATTTAAATGGCTAATTTTTTGCTATTATTAGCTTACAAAATTGCTATTTTATGCATAAAAATCGCAAAAACAATTTTTTTTTTTTTCGGAATAAAAGGTAGCCAACTTTTTAAGTTAGGGTATAAGCTATCTCTATAACAAATTTTATCGAAATCCATCGAGCAGTTTTAGCGTGAAACTCAGTCAAATAAACGGACATTCACATTTATTGTACACTGTCAGCCACCGGTGGTTGGCGCGATCTAAATGGAAAGTTCAGTGTCAGTCACCGATGGCTGACGTGGCACTGAGCGTGTTAATATAACAGTATTTTTTTTTTTTTTTTACAGGATACAATGAACAGCATACTGGGAACATTTTAAACCAAATTGCAAATTTCATTTGATATGTCGTCGGCCAATTGACTACTCTAGGGTTCTGGACTTAGGTTATTTGTCCCTTACGTGGGAGGGGGGCTTTTTAAGAGGTCCTAGCCCGTGATTTCGGATAAAAGCATAGAAAAAGCCAGCGAGCGCAACATAGAATCGAACTCGTCACCTCCTGTCTACCAGATTTGGGAGCAGAACCTCTAAACTACTAATGGGTGTCAAGACAATTTCTGATGAAAATTGTTTATAAGAAGTGAAAAGTAAAAATGATTTGGACATTAAATTTGAAGATTGTGAATCTTGCCCATCACTTTTAGTCACACTTATTCCATTAACGGTTTCTTTAATTTAAGATTATATTTTCGTACCTTAATTTTGAATGTTATCAGTAATTATGATAATTATAAGGTCAGAAACTGATAATTAGAAACTAGATATAATGAATTTAAAATAAAATATGAATAATTGTGTACACAAAAAACGATCATAATAAAACAAATTAGCTGTTTCCTAACTTTAAGAATAAATATTATTTATGTCCTATTTCGCTAGCTTTTGCAAGATGCACTTAGAACTAATTTATATGCTACATGGCGACTTCCTAAAACCTGGAGAGATATTTTAGCTTACTTATGTATTTTTAACGTAATAACACATTTAAAAAAAAAAAAAACTTTTTTTTTTTTTTTTTATTCAGTTTTATTAACTCGATCTCCAAAATACTTTAGCACTTTCAGAATTTTCTTCTGTTAGTGCCCATGAGACTGGATGCTGTCACTTCTGTCTGTGCTTTTTTTTTTTTTTTTTTTTTTTCATAAATATCCCAATCAAAAATATCATTGTAAAGTTGACTTTATATTTAATATGTTAATTAATGCAAACTGAAGATGCAACTTTTTTTTATTAATTAATAAAAAGATAAATAAAGAAGGAGTGGTATCCCCCCCCCCTTTAATTTAAACAAACAGTTTTCAATTTATTACATTAAGAGTTTTATTAGGGCAAAACTTTAAAAGGTAAAATAATAATAATAATAATATATATCTTTAAACTACCTGATATACAGTAAATAATATTCCGGAACACACAGAAAAATCTTGAATGATAAAGTAAAAAACATTGACAGATAAAAAACTAGTATGTTGTGGCCACCACATGACTTTCTCCTATATTTTCCTAAATTCACTCAGTAAAAATAATTTATTAGATTTATTATTTAATAAAATTACCTTCCCTGAGAAAAGCAGACGATTAATATTCTAGAGTAGTATAACACTAAATATCCCCCCAAAAAAAGTCAGTTTTATTCTCTATGTGACATCTTAAAAAAGTGCGCATTTTTTTTTTTTTTTTTTGCTTATTTTTATTTATTTATTTATTTTTAATGAAAAAATCGATAACTTTATTTTAAATTACCGCAGATCGATGGTTCACCCATCCGTTTTATAGGTATTGACGAACACTTGTCATAATGAACATTTGCCACCCTCGGGGGGGGGGGGGTGCTCATAGATACACAAAAATATTTTCACAGTTGAATATAACTATTATAAACAAGAGTTTTAATTTCATAATAATGATTAAAAAATAATTCTCTTTATGCACATTTACACCCAATTTTATCCTTATACTGCCATGTTAAAGTTTAGAAAAAGCAGGATGGCAACGCCCTCTGTTGAACAATTTTCGCCTAAAGATGATAGGCTCTATTTTATGTCAATGTGCAACTACATGCCGATTTGTATGAAATTCTGGTCTGTAGTTCCTGAGATACAGTTGACACAAAATTTCGTCACACATACACAGAGAGAGACAGACGGAAAGACAAGCATTTTCTAAAACGTGTTCTATGTTCTACATCTCTCAAAACATTTAAAGCTATCAAAAACCCGAGGTCGAAAATTTTTACGAATCTTATACTTTCTTCTATTGAATATAGAAGAAAGTAATAATAATAAGTTCAAATTGTATTTTACTAGGAAAGGAAAACTGGTATTAAATCAAATTAACGCCATAATGGATACATTACATTATAGTTCTTGCATTAGGTTTCTTCTCACATATGCTTAACAATTAAATGGGTTTGGTGATATTTGCAGATGAAAAATCTCTAAATTAAGATTTAATTGTATATTGTATACATGTATAAATTTTAGTTTTATTTATTTATAATAATTATCTTGTAGGTGTTTGATAACTACAAATGACCCAAAGAAAGGTATTCTGGACGTGAAAGAACCATTAACTACATTAAGAAAGTAAGTTTCTTTTTCTTTTTTTTTTTTTTTTTTCTTTTTTACGTTATCTATGTACACTCACTGCCATAAAAATTTGCGCACCAAGAAGTAATTGTTGGATCGTAATGAAATTTGGCATGAAGGTACGTACCAGGCAGATATGCAAATGATTAGAATTGCAACGTGATTGCACATTGCGTAAGGCCACCAGAAGGCGTTGAACTTCGTTCTTCTTGGAGTATAAAATAGGCAAGTAGAGCTTGTTTGATGTACCATGGCTCCCTGCGATTTTATTGAATCGCAGAGAGCCATGGGTGCAGGCCCTGATTACCCAATAGGCACGAGAAGCATGTGCTTCCCCTGAAAAATTTCGAAAAGGCCCCAAATTAAGCAAAAAAATGGGCCCCGAATTGTAAGCTTGTGGTCTAAAAGCATTGTCTGATTATAAAACGTCAAACTCTACCTGACTGCACAACTACCTTTTCTAGATTATATAGGATATATGCTAATAAATCTTTTACACATTCATTTATAATGGAATAATTTCATATATTGTGGTGAATATAGGCTTTCACCAGTTTATATCTTGGTACAAAAATCAAGTGAATTTGCTTGCCTATGTTTTAAGCGAATTTACTTGTCCTCAATTCCAGGTGAAAAATTTAATGAAAAATTTATAAATTTTTCAAGATGTTTGTATGAGTCTTTAGACCAAGAAGTCAGTGGGGGCCCCCAAATGGATTTGTGCTTCCCCTCAATTGTAAGGTTAATCGGGCCCTGCATGGGTGTACATAATCTGTTTCAGAAGGACGCTTTTTAAATAGAGATGCCGTTACGCCACCATCGAAGACAGTACGAGCCACTGTCTGAGTCCGAGAGGGGAAGAATCATCGATATGATAGAATCCGGGTAATCGGCTCGGCAAGTAGAAAGTCACCTAGGCCGTTCTGATTCTAGTGTGAGAAGGTGTTGGGACCAGTGGACAAGGGAGAGATCGCTTACACGGCGTGCAGCCTCAGGACATTCTCGACAGACATATAATCGAAAAACGATTTTCGAAGGCAATTTTAGCAAAATACGGATTTTCGAGTAGAACTCTAACAATAATAGCACGAAAATATAAAAAACTGAAAAGCATCTTCTTCAATATATTTCCAAAAACTCTTTTTTTTTTTTTTTTTTTGGGGGGGGGGGGGGGTTACGAGGGGGCGAATTCGAGGCCCTTTCCCTTTTAGCACTAAATTCATCGGGAGAAATCTATAGGAGCTGAAGTCACAAATTTTAGTGTGTTGCTTATTTACGTGTATCCAACACCCATTGTAACGGTATTTTGCAAAATTCCCCCCTTTCCCCCCTTGGGGGCGGAGGAGGGCAATAAACACGTTTCCAAACATAATTTTGCTTCAAATTATCTCAGTAACATTAATTTTTATGTGTGCATTGGTTATGCGTTCCCAACGCTCATTATAAAGGGATTTTATGGAATTTTCCCCTGCTCCCCTTTAAGGGCGGGGGTAGGGGGCAAAAACATGCTTTTAGGATTAACTCTGGCTCAAATTATCTCAGGATAGCGATTTTTTGATATATCGATTGTTTACGCGTACTCAAGACACACATTACAAGAGGATTTTGTGAAATTCTACCCTATCTCCCTTGGGATTTGGGGAGGCAAATAAACATGTTTCTGTGCCTAATGCTGCTCCAAACTGGAATCGATTTTTTATGTGCGGGCTGATTATGCGTCCCCAACACGCACTATAAAGGGTTTTTGCGAAATCTTCCTTTTCCCCCTTTAAGGACGGGCAAAAACACTTTTTTAAAAGTAACTCTGCTCCAAATTATCTCAGGAAAGCGATTTTTTGATTTGTAGATTGGTTATGCATACTCAACACGCACACTACAAAGGAACTTTTTGAAATTCTGTCCTGTCCCCCCCCCCTTGGGGGTTGGGGAGGGGGCACAAGACAGGAAAACCGCTACCGAAGGTAACAGAAACTTTAATTTAGATTTTGACTAATTTCAGGGATTTTTTTTTTTTTTTTTTTCTGAGATTTTTTTTATTATTATTAATGATATGGTATTTTGAGAATTCATTTCAACCAGCGAAGCTTGGAAATAAGTTACATTTGAACCATTTGAAGTGCTACATAACAGCTTTTAAAATGTTTCATATAGGCAATGAACTATAAAAAATACAAAATAAAGCATTGTTTCAAATTATCTAAAAGAAAAATTGTCATTTAAAAATAACATATTTTTGCTTACATAGGTACAGAATTCCAGCTGATCCAGAAGTTTTAAAAATAACTGGCCGTAAAGCATGTGTTGGTATTTGTTGTGGAGTTATTTCTCCTGGAGAAATCAAAGTAGGAGATGAAATACTTGCTGTTGTAGGAGAAAAACCAAAAATGGAAGTGGAAGATATGTGATGTCCACCTATATTGGAAGCTTATTCGTATAAATTTTCATATGGGGCTATATATATTTGATATTTTATACATATATATTTCTAGTAAATTTTTTTATATATAAAGTTATGCCAAATGTCCTTTTAGGGAAACGACTTAATTCTTGTGATTTTAACTTATTTGTGATATAAATAAACTTCATTATATATTGTGTATTAGTTCAATTTATCACAATTCCAAAATAATTATATTCTATAATATCTTAATGTTTATGTGTTCTACGTCACTGATGGTGAAACTATTTTAAATGTTTTTTTTTTTTTTTTTTTTTTTTTTTTTTAATATATATCTTATACTATTAAGTGAGCAATATTTGTATGTATATTTTACTGATCTCGAAAACGGTAGCTCGGACAGTCACGAGATTTAACACAAAGGTGTATCCCGAAGGGTCATTGTGCACATCGAAGTCAGATTTTCGAATTTTTGATTAGTTTTTTCTTAATTAATTAAAATGTGAAAATCATAACCTTCTAATTTCTGATAAAAAAAGCCATTTAAATTTTAACATTTTATCCATAATTTAATTGTTGCCAATTTTTTTTTTTTTTTTTTTTTTTCGACAAAATAATAATAATAATTTAAAAAAAAAAAAAAAACGTACATTTATTTAAAATGAGGAAAATAAATCAGAAAGATTAGAAAATAAATTAGAAATATCACTCGCATCGTTACAAATAAGACACCAAATGAAAGGGAAAATTTTTGTAAATCCGATGCATTAAACAGCTTATCAATCGGATGATTAGTTTTTTCTTAATTAATTAAAATGTGAAAATAAAAACCTTTTAATTTCTGATAAATAAGACATTTAAATTTTAAAATTTTATCCATGATTTAATTGTTGCCATTTTTTTCGACAAAATAATAATAATTAAAAAAAAAAACGTACACTTATTTAAAATGAGGAAAATAAATCAGAAAGATTAGAAAATAAATTAGAAATATCAGTCGCATCGTTACAAATAAGATAGCAAATGAAAGGGAAATTTTTTTTTAATCCGATGCATTAAACAGCTTATCAATCGGACAATTAGATTTTTTAAAATTAACTGAAGTATTAATTTTAGGTGGCAACAGCAGAAGATTGTATGGAAACCGTTAGGAGAAAAAAAATGAAAAATCTGCTTCACATTAAGTCACATGATTTTTAAAAGGGATTAAAAATTGCAGTTTTCAAATTCTTTTAAATTTTCTCTCACGAACACAA
The DNA here is from genome assembly GCA_963930645.1 of Salticus scenicus. Lineage (NCBI taxonomy): Eukaryota > Metazoa > Arthropoda > Arachnida > Araneae > Salticidae > Salticus > Salticus scenicus. The sequence goes on along the minus strand of OZ005650.1, from coordinate 286,189,432 downwards.
AAATATAATATACAGCCTGTACCCCACAAGAACAACTTGCATTTCAAATTTCATCAATTATTTTGGTTAACCTTTTGAGAGGGGCTCTTACGAAATCCTATGGTAAAGCATGACAGATGCTGTCACAGCCCCTTTCAAAAGGTTAATAAACAAAAGTTATATATATATTTTTTTTTTTTTCAAATTAAGTTTTATTATATTTTCGAAAAGATTTATGTGATCATAGATATAATAATATATATAGATCTATCATCCCCATCCGCGATTGTAATGATCGATAGATGGCGCTTTCTCAACACTGCAGTTGTTAGTAAACATTATAGCCACGTGTGTTCCATTAGTGTTCTTTTTGTTATTCTACTTAATATTCGTACTATAATTTCTCCGCCATTACATTATGGAAAATTGATTGCTTTTGGAAAAAATACTTCAGTTTATTCAAAGTTCGATCGGAAGTAGATTTTTAACTGAAGTTGAACAAATATTAATTTCAAATCATCTGATTAATTCTTTACTTCCATTAGCCGAAGCAACTGAAATTTTAAATTTGTCATTTGGAAATAAATGGAAGCTCAATTCTGGATTTCTTGATCCTTTGGAGTTAGATTGTAGCACACAACAGTATGTGTTATCTTTTTTACCGTATTTATTCATTTTTATTCAATAAATATATGTGAAACTAAATATCGGCAAGCAATGGCGGCTGTATGGAATTCGAATTAAACCATGTTTATTGTAATTTCACCTTAGCCCACCAGAGGGCGAGCATTTCATTACAATCGCGGATATTATCGTGCAAAATTTTTGATGCCGAAAAAAAAAAGCTTTGGAATCAGCCATTAAGTGGTACTGAAGGTAAAAAAAAAAAGAAGAATGAATTTGAAACTATATCTGAAGCTTTTCATTCACCTTTAGTAAATAAATTATTCATTAATTTTATTTGCTAAAACATTCGTGCATATTCCCGTGGGTATTCACTCGGGGAAAGACTGCCATATTTTGGTAAAATCGCCGTCTTTTCCCGAGTGAAAAGGAATCACTTTTTTGTCCCCAATGATCAATCTATATATTATTACTATATCTATGTATGTGATACGATAGATTAATAATTTGGGCTTTAAAAATTTTTTTAAATAGATTATTTAAACTCTATGAACCATATTTTTATTTTATCAGCTTCATTAACAGATCCTGCTGGGCGATTTTTTAAATTTTGGTGTTGAAGTACACCGAATGTTTTTCGACAAGAAGTTTAATATAGCAACAGCCATTTTAATCTAAGAAGCGCATCAAATATATAAAAACATAAATGATTTATTTGTACACAAAATTTACAGAACAAATGCAGTTTTAAAGATAGGAAATTTATTTCAACAAGCACTATTTTAAACCTAAAAAGCATTAAAAATATGAGCAGAATATAAAGGATTCTTATGCATAAACAAAAAAGAGTCTGATAAAATTATTAGCAAAATAGTCTTCCCCTTTTCATACAAAAAAAAAAAAAAATTCATCGCTAATATGGCGACAAAAATTCAAAAGCCGCCAATGGAGCGACATAATAAATTGTGTAACACGATAATGTTTACCTATTTATTTATTTTTTTATATAATAATCACTATGCTAATTTATCATACAAACAAATGAACCTCTGTGTGTTACTGCACTCTCACGCTGTCGAACAGAAATATTTGAAAAATTCAAATTAATATTTAAATAAATAAATAAAAATATGTTTAATGGGAAATATATATAACCATAAAAAGATTAGTTGTCTAAAATACGGCAGAAATAGCGCTCATAGCATATTGTTACAAGGGATTAAGTCTTATTGTTACAATGGATTAAGTCTAAAATGGTGACAAAAATTCAAAAGCCGCCAAAGAGAACTATATTAAGGCTGTACTACCAGGTTTACAACCCATGAATTATATATAAACACAAAAAATTAATTGTCTCATGCGACAGACGTAGCCGGTCACAGCATATTGTAATATTTGGCGTGAAATTGCTGTCATTTAATGGTTGATTGGATAAACAAAATAAACATATGAAATAACGTAAAAGCAAATATTATGTTGTCTAAACCCAGTTACGTTTGAGTCCAGTCCGAGTTACATGTGAACAACACGTATAGTGTTGTTTACATGTAACTGGGATTCAAATATAAAAGGGAAACTCCAATTTTTTCGATACTATCTATTTCGAAACTGTTATATAATAAGCACCTAAATGGAAGCTCATTGGTAAACTATTGTCGCAGGTAATAGGGACAAGCGCCCGAGTTGCAGTTGATGACCAAATCGCTGCCGAATGCAGCAGGGACCTGGAGCGAGCTTTTGAACAATTTCAGTAATTTATTTTATTTTATTGTTATAAAGCTATATAGAAACGAGTTTCCTTTAAATTTAGTGGCCAGCGAAGCGGGCAAAGCCTGCTAGTATGTATTTATTTAGTTATTCATTTATTTTTTAACGGTATCCTGTAGATCATTAAATCAGTGGCGTCATTTAAAAAGAGAAAGGGGATAGAGTGTTTGTAATAAGAGTATAATAATTTGAAACAGTAAAATAAATAAATAAATAAATAACAGAAAAACTTCATAGTAAATTAGACTTGAAAACATTTACTCGACACACGGTGATTAAATAAAGTGACCACTTGAAAAAATAATCAATTCGCCACTTTTTCTCCCTTGACCTTCATAAGTATAAATTTCTACAATTTACCATGTGAAAATTACTTATTTCGACTGTTGACGGCTGAAAAGTATTACGTACTGCCGCAATTAATTCTGATTTAAATTAAATAAAACAGTAGCGAAATGATTTCGTATTTTGGAAAAAGTAGCAAAAAATCCTGCACTTCGGCTATCGGATATTTTAAAAAAATAAGTCCAGTCAAAATTGACATTCATCCTTGGAAAAATTCGCATAACGCTGAAAATCGGTACAGACCTTAACTGCATCATTATAAATGTAATATCAAAAGTCCCCATCGATTCCATTTGTGCTAAAAATTTTATGCAAGGTCAAAGGTCAAGAAAACATGTTTTTCACAGTACTTTAAATTACCATTAATTTAAAAAGCGTATGAAATAGAATTTAGTAAAGACATGTTGAAGGTATTTATAAGAATAGAATACATGTATCTCCCTTTAATCTCACCACATGGCACTAGACGCTACATATAGTCCAGACAAAATCCATAAATAAACTTGAAATTTTGGAAAAATTCGCATACAGATGAAAATTGACACAGACTTTAAGTATATCATTATAAATAAAATGTCATAAGTCTCCATCGATCCTGCTTTTGCTAAAAATTTCATGCAAGGTCAATTGTCGAAAAAAAAAAAAAAAAAAAAAAAAAAAAAAAACGGTTTTTCCCAAATATTTACTTTGACGGTACTTTAAAGTAGCATTAATTTAAAAAGTGTATAAAACTGAATTTAGTAAAGATATATGAAAGGAAAATTTCGGAAATTTTCACATAGTGCTAAAAATTGGTACAAATCTTAAATGCATCATTATAAATAAAATGTCAAAAGTCCCTATCGATCCCATCTATGTTAAAATTTTTATTCAAGGTCAAAATTCAAAAAGTCGGATTATCACAAATATCTCTTAAGCATTAAAGTTTATTGTAAAAAAAGCTCATATAAAATTTGCAGGTTATGGGATTCTTTAGAAAAAGGTCTAAATACTTCTTTTTCCCTTACGATTACGAATGACTATTCACGATATATCGCGATTTAAAAATTTGGAAATACTAATATGCACTACCTTGTTTCGTTCGTACGTATACGTACGAACGAAACAAGGTAGTGCATATTAATATGGTCTTGACAAACATCTGACTGTTACCCTATCCCATCTTGACAAACATCTGACTGTTACCCTATCAAATTGTATGAGCATAGTCCACTGTACATGTGCTGATGTTAGTACTGAGTGATTATTTGCAATGAGCAGACGTGTTTATTGATAGTCTTTTTCTATATGAGTGTGTATTGCTAAATAATTTTTCAAAAATGTCACAAGTTTGTTTCATTTGTAGTAAACTTTTGTCTAAAACTGAAATTGTTGTTGTTGAAAGTGGATGGGCTTTGATTGATTCAAGTATTCAGAGAAATGATGAGCATGTTGAACACTTAAAAGACAAAAATTCTGTCACAATCCATGTGCAGTGTCGAAAAATGTACATTCGAAAGACTAGTATTGCGGTAGTACTTAATTTGATATTATTAAAAATAAACTTTTAATAATATCAAATTATGACGTGTTGATAAAGTACTTCCTCTTTTAACTATCAGTAGCGCTATAAAAGTTCACGATGAAATTGTACCAATAGATCCTGTATTATTATTTCAACGTATGAGCACTACTAAGTCTTTTAAAGATAAACTTGAAACATTCTTCAAATATGAATTAGCTCCTTATCCATTATCGCTTTTCAATGCAATTGGAATGCGTAAAACACAAAAATCAGTCATTTGTGATTGCTTTCAATGTGTAAATGTTGAAATTGATAAAACATTATATCATCTATGGAGGATATCTTTTACATCGTGTATAGTGTAACCACGTTTCCTACGCCTAGCAGTGAGGACGAGTCGAAAATCTTGGAGGGATTCCAAATTGACCAACAGGTTTGAATCTAGTAAGCATCCAGTCATTCGGTATTCCCTTATGCTTATTTTCTTGCAACAAAAAGCTTGTCTCCCCTATTTTACTAGTGGATTCGTTGAATCCGCACTTGCGCAGAGGCTTCCATGGTCGCAAGAAATGTAGTTAAAGAGTAGTGTGGCTGTAGGATCGAAGAGAAACATTCGATGCTGTTTTTGAGAGGTACGTCCACTATATGCATATAGACATATTGGTCACAACATTTTTATAGCACTTGATGGTTATTCTGATTATACGAAGAACATCAAAGCTGCAGAATAACGTCGTCGGACTACTAAAAGATCTCCCTCATCTGATATCCTTTTTGATCAATTTATGACTGTTCCAACAAAACAGCAGTGATTTCTTTCTAATACTCATAACAAGTCTCGTTTCATTTCAATGCTATCTGAAAAATAAAAAGTTGCAGATATTATTCTAAAACAAGCTAAAAATGACGTCGATGTCCTCATAATTGAAACAGCTTTAGAAAAGTTCAATACAAATGTAACTATTGTTGTGGTGAAGATGTCGATTTGGTAATATTACCGACTTCATGAACTCCTACTGATAAGATTATTTACTTTTTAAAACCAGGAAAAGCACAAATAGAAGCAAAAATGTATTCATCACGAAGTTTAACTTCATATCCAAAATGTCTGCTCATATCTTATTCCTCCATGCAATAATTGGATGTGATACTACGTCAGCGTTTTTCAAACGACTTTAAACAAAAATATTTAAATTATTTGAAAAACGTCCTGATTTAATGGATTGCGCTGAAGTATTCACAAATGTCGGCTCTTCTCCAGATATCATTCTTACAAATGGAATTCGTTTTCTTCTTGCTATGTATGGAGCTCCAAAAAGAGTTGAAACATAGATATTTAAGTTTCGTGATAAATACACGTAACGATTAACTTGTATAGTTATCCTTCAACATCTGCTGCTGCCTAACAATATTAACGTCGTGTCTACTATAAAGTCCAAGTATGGTTTGGTAACGAACTGCACCCTGAAGACTGGGGATGGGTATTAAAAGATGGGTATAGAAAGATTATATCATACACAGGGTGATTCTGAGTAAATCAAAATTTTCTGTACTTTACATCAAATTTTATTAAACATTTTCATACAATTATATTTGTACACATTTAAAACTATTTACATACATATTTATATAATGTATGTTTTATCCTAATTTTAAGTAGGGGCTTATTGCTATTAAATTAAAATGTTTATTCAACATTACCAACAAGTTTTTATCAATGAAATATCAGAAACATTGATTTATTTTTATATTTTCTGAACGATCAGTCTTTAATTTTTGGAATTTTCTGAAATTTTTCAACAGATTCACCTCTGCATGCGCAAAACTTCATGAAATGTTGCAATTTTTGTCGATATTATAAAACTGTTTTCCTTTTTAAAAATACAAATGTTTATTTCGAACTTACCTCTCAGAAACAGATAAATTTAACAACTAAATATCCAACTTATAACAAATTTAACAACAACAACCAATAAAATAATGAATATCCAACATACCACGCAGTTATAAAAGGTGTAAAAAATAAATATAAATGTACTTTTAAAAAGCATTACGTACATGAAGTTCCAGAATTTTATTATTACTAAAAAAACTAAAGCAAAATATTGAACAATGTAATTTTTTTTCCCTGCGGTTAAAATACAAATTATAATATGTTTTTTCCTAAACTTGCTTAAATAATTCACACATAGCAAAAAGGATAAATGATATTAAGAAGTAGATAAATAATTTGATTTTTCAAGTAGCATTACTTGACACTTGAAAGTAGTTTTAAAACACAATTTTAGTATCATGCACATGAAACATGAAATGCTATAATTCCTGTCAATATTACAAAAATGATTTTTGCTGATTAGAAAACTAATTATTAATAATATTTTTTTTTCTGAATAAGATATCTGTAAGAAGTAAATAAATTCAATAATATAAAGTAATTAATGGCTATCCCACACGATATCGCGTACTTACAACATGTGCAAGAAATGCTTTTCAAAGCTTAGCATTATGTACAGTCGGAGGGAAAAAATCGCAGCACTCGCTGTAATTTCATTATTAATTGATGCAGAAAAATTTAATAGACCCCATTCAACAGGAAATTAAATACACTTTTTGAAAATGCTGTCGAATTTTGAATTGGGGGTTATCTACATATTGAAATGAGCGCCAACTTTGGGTTTTTTTTTTCAATGGCAACACCCAATTTTGACTTCATATTCGAATTTCTGAGAGTCTGGCAGTGCGGAAAAGTATACTGTTTGAGTACTTTATCTTTAGTATTTATGGATTTATAATCAAACATGTGTTAGGGGGTTATCTGTAAGTATAGAAAAATAAAATTAAGATCCTACAAGAAAGACAAAATTTTAATGTTTTACACCGGAAATCTTTCAGGAAAAAACGAGTTATAAAAATTAATAAGAACAATGATTCTTTTCTAGTTCCTTAATTATCCTGAATTCAGTTTCTTAGATTTGTATATACTTCAGTAATTTTTTTAAATAATTTTAGGTCTATTTAAATACATTACACTTGCGATTTGTCCAAACTGTACTCTTTGAAGAAAGTGTAATATTTTTCAAATAAAAGTGTCTATTATGGCTGTACTGATCATGAATAAAGCTTAAATTTTCTTTCGTAAGTGTAACATAATATACGAAATGAAATAATCAAGAGACTCGGCAGAGTCTCAAGTGACGCAAGCGCAAAAACAAACGAACGCCACGACACTCAGCGGAAACGGAAAAACGAACGAAACTGCGACACTTATATATACAGGAATTTAAAGATCAAAGAGACCGCTGAAAGCCGACACTTAATATCTCAGGAAATATGGGAGGTTATGTTCTGATAATTTCAAAATAGTCTTTCACCTTCTGTCTGATCCTACCCTGAAATCGCTACATTTCTGCGTGCAGTACATTTCGAGATATGAATTGGCTCATTTAAGCTATAAATGGGCGGCCTAATGTGTAAGATTTTTTTCTCGAATATGGCTCGAGCGAATTTAGTTTAATTTATATATGATATTAATCGCTTTTATCTGATGTGCCTGACATCTCCCTTTTCCCTAGGAAAACTCTTGTTTTTTTTATAACTCAGTTTAAAAATCGAACTATTTTTTACTCCGAAAATACCGTGATGCGGCAGTTTCGCGGACGAATTTCTTCTCTTCCATCTGAAATACTGAATATCAAATAATCGTTTTGGCTCCATCTATCGGAAAGCGTCAAAAATAAACACAAAAAATAAAAATAAAATATTTTTCTTTTTTTAATATATATATTAAATGAGTTTTTTATTTAGGTACTTGTATTTTATATGACATTTGTTTATCAAAAATATTCTTTATATTTACATTGTTTTCATGCTGATACGTTGTTAACTTTCAAAATTGGTTTTATTTTAAAAGGTGATTGCAACAACAAAAATTTTTTCCTTTATTTTCATAAAAATGACAAATAATATGATAATCATATGCAAATATTTGTAATTTTTTCAAAATTAGGTGATAAATCACTTAAACTACGGATTGAAAAAATTCTTAAAACAGAATTTGAAAATAATTAATTTGCTCATTAAGTTTCCAGTATATATAATATATAAATTACAAAATGTTAAGCTATAATAAAATTTTGAATAGATTAAGATTTTTTTTTTAATTAAATTCATAACAAACTATACTACTTAAATATTTACCAGTATAAAATTTTCACTTTTTAAAGATTTTTCTATTATTATTTATTTTTCTCTTTTAAATCAAATCTATACCTAAAAAATTATAATAAGAAATAAATATAAATAAGAAATTTTTGTCATTTTTAAAATGTACTATATTATGCCTTTGTAATGTTGCATGTGTCCATCTTTTTTATCACTTTTTATAAAATTTTGAAATTTTATTTAGTTTGTTATTTTGTTCGAGTATGACCTATAAAGCAACACTTTTAATACAGTGTTATAACTCATTACCATGCTCCTTTAATTTTACGTTTTGATCATTAACCCCTAAAAAGTAGTGATATCAATACAAAAAACCCTTAACGGGTTAAAAGTTTGTGACGCAGCACTGTACTTTATGGCTATATGAATTAGAAATACGGGTCTTAAAAATAATGATATCAAATTTTCAGTGACGCTTTGATATTAATTAAATTATACATAGATTTTCTTATTTGAATTTGCTTTTTCCTTTTATTTATATTTACAGTGTAAACGTTATTTTCAACATAAAATAATATATAGCATTTACTCATTGATACCTTTCCATTCACATCTCTTATACTATGAAAGCATGTGTTTTAAAAGAAATTATATGAAATTCCAGTAACGCAGTGGTGTTACATTAAGTGATTTGTTTTTAAATTTCTCTGCAATTATTTTGTTTTGCATATTAAAGTATATGTGCACATTGAAATATTGCTTTTAATTTTCAAATACGCTGTCAAATATATCACTTTCATTAAGCTTATATTATGTACTGAAATATATTTATTTCAATGAATTATTCTATCTTTTGCGTCACGCCATCCAAAACTGTAAGTAAAATATATGGAAATGTTTACTTTGTGTCATTTCATCCAAATAAATTGAAAATGCATGCAAACAGATATCGTGATGCAAAGAAAAAAACTGTGAAATTTTTTTCAGTTTTGGATGGCGTGACGCAAAAGATAGAATAATTCATTGAAATAAATATATTTCAGTACATAATATAAGCTTAATGAAAGTGATATATTTGACAGCGTATTTGAAAATTAAAAGCAATATTTCAATGTGCACATATACTTTAATATGCAAAACAAAATAATTGCAGAGAAATTTAAAAACAAATCACTTAATGTAACACCACTGCGTTACTGGAATTTCATATAATTTCTTTTAAAACACATGCTTTCATAGTATAAGAGATGTGAATGGAAAGGTATCAATGAGTAAATGCTATATATTATTTTATGTTGAAAATAACGTTTACACTGTAAATATAAATAAAAGGAAAAAGCAAATTCAAATAAGAAAATCTATGTATAATTTAATTAATATCAAAGCGTCACTGAAAATTTGATATCATTATTTTTAAGACCCGTATTTCTAATTCATATAGCCATAAAGTACAGTGCTGCGTCACAAACTTTTAACCCGTTAAGGGTTTTTTGTATTGATATATATACAACAACGCATAAACTAAATCAATTCGGATAAATTATTGTAAGGTTTCATGAAGTAAATATTAAACAATTTTAAACACACTTACCAGTTTTGGGTCAGTTGAATTCTTTGGAACTGTACGATTTGTTTTATAATTTCTATAAAAATATAATTTCTTAATTAACCCTTTCGGGACAGCTGACGTAGATTCGCGTCATTTGAAAATCTGTAACTGTCTCAGTGGGCGTAATTTGTGTGTTACATATTTCTTAAATGTGTAGCCAGTGTTCATATTTTTGCAATAAAGTATACTATGGATAGAAATATATTGATTAGAAAGAATATAATTATAATGTATATTCATTTGTAATATAATTGTAAATACAGAAAATTTGCTGTGGAATATTTTATTTTGAGAGAATAATGCCCGTAGGCGGATCTTACTGCCAAAAAGACAAAATCCTGCGGTCGCAAAAAGTGTTAAAATATATTTATAAAAGTAAAATTATATTTTTAAGAATATATAAAGTTGAAATATATTAATAAAATTTTAAAGTCTAAAGTATCCTTAAAATAATAATCCTCCCCCTACAAAATAAATAAATAAATAAATAAAAAGAAAGCAATATATGAAGCAAATGAATAAGCCTTTAACTATGACGGTAGTTAAGAAACGATTTTACAAGTCTGTCTGGCATTCCAATTCTATTCGTTTTTTTTTTTTTTTTTTTTAATTGACAATTTTTATATTTAACCTATTTTTCGATTTAAAACAGTAAACCCCGCCTATTTAGTTATTTTTTTTTTTTCGTCTAGTGTTCGTTTAAATGATTCAAAATTTATTACCAGTAATCGATGAAGTAAATACCACTTGTGCATATTTTTGTCAACATAAAGTAAGGGGTTTAACACGAATACTCAATGTCACATTTACTTTTCTTTTCTGTATTGATTTGTTTTGAAAAACGATGAAGGCGGGGGCTTGACTTCTTTAGAAAACAGGAATTCTTTATGCTAACACTAAAGTCTAAAAATCATCATTTTTGTTTCATTTCTTTGCGTTTGATGTTGTTGTTATATAATTTGACCTGTAAATAAAAAATAAACATATTTTGTTTAATTTTCTTTGTTATTTTTTAAGATTTGATTCGTTATCTCATGCAAAACTTTATAAGAGACGGCCCCCTAAACTACTCCAAAAGAAAGATTTATTTATATCTCGAAAACTAATAACTAGAATGAGCTGCAAATTTGCACACCAATATTTTTCAGCATTAGGATTCATTTTATGTAAAAATTAATATAGATAAAAATTCATAATTTTTATGAATATGGATTTATTAATATTTTTCAGAATTAAAAATATTTTTCAGAATCAAAAATAATGATGGATTATGTTTGGGTTTCTTCGCTGTATCTCGTAAAAAAAAAAAAAAAAAAAAAAAAAGTTATATCAATCAAGTTATTTTTTGTGAAGATATTAATAAAAGTTTGAAATGTGAATTTAACATTAGCACCTTCAAACTTTGAACGCTTATAACTCTGTGAAAATATAAGTAAATTATACAACCAATATACTTTTTCGCGTTGTCGCGATCCCAGGAATTCAAATATAAAATAAAAATGGGCATTGCCATTGAAAAAATCAAAGTTGGTGCGCGTTTTAATATGCAGACGACCCCCAATTAAAAATTTTAGTTCATTTTCTGAAACTACTCACAATTTCCAGTCGAATGATACCTATTACATTTTTCTACATCTATTAGCAACGAAGTTACGTCGATTGCTGCGTTTTTTTTTTTTTTTTTTTTTTTTTTTTAATTCGACTGTACATAAAATCTAAGAAATTTAAAATTTTTATTGAAAAAAAGGAAGAAAGAAAAAGAAAAACTGCAGCAAAGCATACATGAGCGTTTTTCTCCTTCTTACTTAATAACAGACAGATAGATTCAGCAACTAAATACATAAAATACCTAATTAATATTTCACCACACATTTGCAAAATATCTAAAAAATAAAATTAGTAACTTTTGAGAAACATTACAGTCGGTAACAAAAGTATCCGAACACTAGCAAAAATTCCTATGTAAAAAAAGTAGAGTTAGTGCTGTTTTGTTAAATAAATCCTTGTCGAATCATGTTCTTAGACTGACTAAGAACATGATTCGACAAGGATTTATTTAACAAAACAGTATTAACTCTACTTTTTTTATATAGGAATTTTTGCTAGCCACTGTACTATGTACATAAAAATACAGTTTTTTTTTTTTTTTTTTTTTTTGAGAGAGAGAGAGAGTGTGTGTGTAGCAAAATAATTCACAACACTTAAAAGTTGAATGTGTATATTAACTAATGCTTGAAAAATCACAAACGATAAAATATAAAAGTATCTTTCGATTGTAGATACCACAGTTATTAAGGAATTAGCCAACTGGTAAAATTAATCCATTTCCGCTAACGATGACTATAATCGATTATTTTGGTGATATGTATAGAAATTACGGCTATAGCTGTTCTGCATACATTCATGAATAATAATTAATATATATATATATATATATATATATATATATATATATATATATATATATATATTACAGGCTGCACTAATACTCTTCATTGAATAAAAAGTACGTAACAACCTAGATGATATGTAAATTAATTTTGTGTACTATTTTCTTATAATTTATTTCAAACTTTTTTAATAAGCAAAAAATAAGTTCTACGTAATATTTTTATATTGTGATGAATATAAATATATACAAATTTGTTTGAAAATAATTTATTTGCATTATATGATCATCCCTGAAGAATGTCTCAGCAAATGTTACTCTAAATTAAAATAAAGAAATAAGAACGTTAATGATGATTTAGTGATGTCTATTTAATAAATTTTAAATTTTAATATAAAATACATCAATATCTTGAACAAAAAATGTAATACAAATAAATAAGCAATAAATTGGAGTTTGGAATTACATAAACACAAAAGTAAATAATTTGAATTCTTTTATAAATGTTAAAGAAAAAAAAATTTAAAAGATTATATATACATATATATATATATATATATATAAATCTAGATTAGATATCGTAAAGCAATTTAATCAAAATATATTATAAAACAGAATCTTCTATTGAACATTGCCATTTATTTAATTTGTCAATAAAAGTTGTAACTTTACGTGGAACTTTCCCATAATGAGGCAGCTTTAAAAGCTGTATTTGGATAAAAATATATGTACCTGTTGCATTAGCTGGATACTCTATGTTGCAATAGTAATACAGTGCTAAGCTGACAATAATACCTTGAAGAAATTCATTGCATTCAATAAGCCTCCTCGCTTCCGCAACCACAAAAACTAAGGAGCTTGAAAACGGAGATCCTATAACTGCTACATGAGGAGTAGCAGCTCCATCCATAATTTCCTCAACTGAGGTTGTTATGGGATAAATTTTATATAATAGGCTTGAATTTTCTAAAAAAAAAAAAAATAGGGACAAAAAGACAAAATTGACATGTCTAAATCATTATTAACGTGTTTTTCATTATTTAGTATAGATTAATATTCATCAATTAAGGATTTTATTTTTTATTTATTATTTTTTTTTACCACTGAGACCTTCAATTACTGATTTTACGATGCTATTTGTTTGAGCAAAAAAAGTTTTATCTATGTCCATTTGCATGAGCACCTGGAATTCTCTTACTATGCCTTCAGAAGAAAACATATAGTGATATTGTTGCTTCAATTTTTGCCACGGAATATTTGGATTAATTTCTTTTTTACGAAACGAGAAACAAAGTTCTATTTTTTCATCTACAATATTTTTTTCCTGGAAGGACTTTATTTTAACGTATTCATCTTTATGCATTTTCCTTGACTCAACACCTTCTCCTACTGACGGTGGAGGGACAATTAACAATTCCTCTGGATGTAATATGTTGGAGTGTTTGACATACACTAGGAATGATGGAAGATTTGGTGCAGCTTTTATTATCACCCATTCTCTTTTTCTTTCTCATTTCGCGCATTTTTTCATAGATTCTTGTTGATAATGCAAGATACCCTTCACCAATAGAAGATTTCATCTGAGGATATTTTTCAACTAAGACTTTAGCAACATGGTTACACTGTTGAAGCGTGGGGTTGCCCATATACTTTAATATGAATGAACCTAAATGGTTCATTAGCTCATGTATCTGATCCCAAGAAAGGTTACCGTGTTCAAGTCCATCTTTTAAGTGGCTTGAAAACTTTTCATCTGGAATATCAATTTCCCTTGGTCAGTGTAGTTTCTAAGTCTGTCATCTGTTTTTCGATCATCTAAAAATAAAAAACATATAATTAATGGTAGCATTAAGATATTTTATAATAAAAAAGCATTAATTTTAGATATGTTCAATTCTCTACCACCGACTTGAAAACATCGGCTACTAAATAAAAAAATCTGAAATGATTCCACTCGACTTTCCGGACATATACAGTCGGCTGCAAAATTATTCGAGCACTAGCCAATAATTCCTATATTTAAAAAGTACACTTAAGACTGCTTTGCTAAGTAAATCCTTGTCGAATCATGTTCTTAGACTGATTAAGAACATGACTCGACAAGGATTTATTTAGCAAAGCTGTATTAAGTGTACTTTTTTTGGCAAGGATTATTGCTAGTGCTCGAATAATTTTGCAGCCGACTGTAAATAAAGGGAAATCGTTGAATCGTCAAAAAATTGTAATAGGGTGTTTGAATATTTTTCTGTGCATAGCATATTGTTTAATTTAACGCTAACCCTTCAAATAATTTAAGCCCATAGATCATAATGATAAAGACATTTTCCTTGTGTCTGTAAAAATCTATAAGCTAGACTCCTAAAATTCTATACAGTTTGTGCGATAGTAACCTATAAAATGTATAAAATTTTTCATCTCATTCGGATGAGGCGTTTAGACATTATAACAATTTAAATCATTCGAGTCGTTTGGTCACAATGATAAGGATTTTTTTTTCTTCGTGTCCCTGTAAAATCTATAAGTGCCTAGATTCTCCAAACAGTTCTCTCTCACAGTTCGTGCAACGGTGATCTAAAACAGGTATATAAATGTTCAGCTGAATCGAATTAGGCATGTAATCGCTATTACACTTTAAATAATCTGAGACCTTAAACCACAATGATAAAGAATTTTCTTTGTGTCCCTGTAAAAAAAAGAAAAAAACTGTAAGTACTAGATTCTTTAAAATTCGCATAGTTCGTGTGTGATCTATAACATACTTATAAATTTTTAGCTCCATCGAATATGGTGTTTAGACTCTATCGCACTTTGAAGAATTTCAGCCCATAGGGCATAATGATAAAGAATTTTTCGTTGTGTCCCTGTAAAAAAGAACTGCGAGTCCTAGATTCACTAAAATATATGAATTTCGTGCAATATTGACCTATAGCACATGCATAAATTTCCATCTCAATCAAGCAAGGTGTTTAGACGCTATCGCACTTTAAAGAGCTTGGGCCCATAGGCCACAATGTTAAAGAAATTTTCTTTGTACCTCTGTCAAAAAAAGTACATGTGCTAGTTTCATCAAAATCAATAGAGTTCGTGCTACGGTGACCTTTAACCCGTTAACGCCCGAATTATTTTTGCAAAATATTATTAACTGATTATTTCACTTCTAAATTAATATAGACAACTGACAGTAAAATATCTTAAACATTTTTTCTGATAGTTTTAAATTTAAAACCTATTCTCATTTATTGATGTTTAGTGCTCTAGCGAGAAAATTTCAAGATAGAAAAACTCTGAGATAATAGATTAATATTCCTATTATATGTTGAAAAAGATTTCGAAAGTAATGTATTGTAATATATATTATTATTCAACTTCATTTAAGTTGTATACCTACGCGAAAAGCAAATATAGGTGCGACGAATGAAAAATCATAAAATGCTATCCAAATTATGAAATAATAATTAATAGTAGGCACATAAAACTTTCAGGGATCATTTAGAGTGACGCTATAAACTGTCACTAAAAAGCAGAAATCATACCAAGAAACCACAAAAAATATACGTGACATTTTATTAGCTATCCTCAAATAAGGACACTGGACGCTAACGGGTTAATATACGAACCAATTTGCAGCTAATTCGAACAAAACATTTAGACACTATAGTATTCATTCACATAAATACACACATGTATAGTGCGACCACGTTTCCTACGAGTAGCAGTGAGGCCGAGTCCAAAAGTTTGGAGGGATGCAAAATTGGCCGAGAGATAGTTATTTGGCAAACATCCAGTTATTCGGTGTTCCCTTATCGCTTGTTTTCTCTCAGTCACCCCTATTTTAACACTGGACTCGTTCAATCTGCACTCGCGCAGAGGTTTCCATGGTCGCAAGAAATGTGGTTAAATAATATATATCACCGTCAAAATAACAAATATGTACGCGGGGGACCTGAAAACGTGTAGATAGATCAAAATATCAAAGTCTGATTTTTGACATGATTACAATACTTTCCTTATATATATATATATTCGTAAAAAAAAATAATCTAGCAAACTTAAACAGTTAAAAAAATTACCACTCTTTATTCTCTCACATTTTTCATACATGTTAATTATACTGATAAAATGTAATAAATGTGAATAAAATGTGAAAATGATATAAAATGTGAATGATATAAAATGTGATTTTAGCAAATAAATTCATGTAAATTAATCTGCAGAGAAATAATCCTCACATATCAGAAACAGGATTAAAAAAAAAAAAAAAAAAAAAAAAAAACACGCTTTAAAATTAGATACCAATAAAGCAGGAATTTGTTGATTTGTGGAGAAATAATCAAGTATTTTGAGAATCAGCGTTGAAAAAAAATATATCTTTATCTATCAACGAAAAAGGAGATTACGTATTTTGCAATTACTTGGGAGAAAGAAAATGTATGTTAGGTTTTAAGTGATTCTGCGTTTAAGAAATGTGACAGAAAAAAAACTTACTTTACTGCGAAATTACCATATATTTAAAGAATTAGCTATGGAAAAATCATGAATTTTTTCGATTAGCGGAGAAATAATATGATAAAGAAAATTATTTATTTCAGCCGTAGCTAAAATTATTTTTTTCTTTTATTTAATAAGCGGTGAAACACTTCCACATTTCAGTAATTAAGCAAACAAAATAAACAAACAAAAAAGGGGGAAGGGGCCGCTTTTGAGTAAGAGAAATTTCTGCGTTTTTACCATTTACTGTTTAATAACGACACATTACTGTAAAAATTTCTGTATAAAAATAGTAATAGCAAAAAAGTCGGAATTTTGTCCATTCCTAAAAGTTCCTTAAGGAAAGGACAGAGAATGCGACCCCGAAAAAACTGTCAATACCATAATTGTAAAAGTTAAAACTTTTTTTAAAATTATAAAATAGTTTTCACGTATGTTATTGTAAATCATGAAAGTAGGATAAAATCAAAGAATATATCAAATTTCCGTGTTAAACTGTGAAGCACAAATTAATCATATATATTCCTCTTTCAAACGATAATCCTCGCCTTACCGCGGTTCCTAAATCATGATATTTAATTTGAGGTGTACGAACCCTACAATATTCAAGTAAAAATAAAATCGACAAATGAATTAAAATAGAATTTTAGCAGTGAGAAACTAGGAAAAGTTATGTAGCATTTAAGAAGAAAGACTTGACATTTCAGGATCGGGTATATTCCTTTTTGTAACGGAAGCCACGCCTTTACACAATTTTCTAAAACTTTACATTATAAAATAAATTTTCTTTTACATATTTGTAATTAAATCATTTAAATTTTGTCTTCAGCATTCGATGTATTAAATGCCATTGACATTTATGCATACCAGCGTCATACATAGAGTCAAATACGAATATGCGAACTAGTTTTTTTAATATTGTGTCCGCAATATGGAGGCGGGGCTTCATTTCGTTTGGAATTCTTTCACAATCTCTCGTCTGCATTGCGATAATTTTATAAAAATTAGCCAATTTGTATGATAAACGTCGAAATGTTGCTTAGAAAGAAATTAGAATAACAAAATTATAAATTAAAATAGCTTTTCGTCAAAATATATACAGATATTTACTCACAGAAGATACAAATTATAACATATGACGGCCCCCTAACAGCAGTAAAAAATGAAATATCACGGTAACTCAAAAAATAATGTTAGGAACGAGCTGTAAATTTGGAAACCCATGTTTTTGATGATGCCCGTTCTATTCATGCAAAAATTAACATAGGTCATAATTCATAATTTTTTTCAAATATGAAATTATTAATAATTTTCATAATTCAAAAAACGTTTTTTTTTTTTTTTTTTTTTTTTTTTTTTTTAAATTAAAAATATGCATGCAATATGTCTGGGTCACTTCATTTTATCGTATAAAAAAAACAGAATTTGAATGTCATAATTATTTTGGAAAATATGAATTAATGTTTTTCACATTCATTTAACATTAGCATCCTCATATTTTGACAGCTTATAACTCTATGAAAAATTGAGCAAAATATATAAACTATACCATTTTCCGCGATGATTTGATCCAAAAAATTCAAATCTATATATATATAAATGAATGTTTGTCTGTATGTTATTTATAAAATCGTAAACGGCTTGACCGATTTCGATCATTCTTTTTTTGTTTTTTAAGCTATTGTATAGCTTTTATCGCGGGCTTTGAGCGCGGCGACCGAATCAGAAAATTCCGTAACGAAAAAAAAACCTAACACAGTTCGGCAGACTTCGGTAGACTTCGGCTGTACGAAGCTCGCACGAATCGAGACGAGCTGCTCCGAAATCGGACGAATACGTAAGCAGCTGTTTGTGAGAAAGTATATAGGTGTATAGGTATCTATCATTTATGTGCAACAGTGAATAGCTGTACGCGTACAATTTGTGTATAAAGTGTCTTTAATATGAATAAACAAAGTGCATTTATTTGTGTATAAAGTGTTTTTAATATGAATAAACAAAGTGCATTTATTAATGAAGAAAGTGATGAAAAAAAAATGAAAGAAAATGAGTGAGTACTCTATATACATGCATTTTATTATTATCACAAATGCAGTATTTTTTAACACGCTTATATTAGCTTCACCTGTATGTATGTATGTATGTATGTATGTATGTTTGTTTGTTTGTTTGTAACTTCTCTTGGAGCAAACAAAAAAATTATATTGGGAAATAAAATCTTTTTGTAAAAAAATAGAACCGACTCCAAAAAGCAACTACTATTAAAAAAAAATTGTATGAAATGAAACTAAATTGCGCCAAAAAGTATAAAATAATTTCCTTCGCCAAACAACCTATAACACTACAATTAATCATAACTTTTGAAGTCGGCGCAAAATTAAATAAAATTTAATTAGTTTTTAAAGGTTTGCTTTTAGATCGGTAGCAACAAATGCTGTCGTCTCGAATGATCCATTTTCATGTTTCCTTTATTATTGTATTCACTGTATACAATTGGTCCATTGGTAGCATCTACACAGAACAGTGGACATTTTTCACAATGCAGAATTTATGTTTCTACGAAGTTAGAGTTTTCTTTGCAAATTTGGTATAACTTTGATAACTATCATCCTTGGTGGCTTTTGGATTTGGCGTTGAAAACGTATTGCAAAAATATACACGCAAGATGTATATTTTCATAATACATTTTGTACGAAGTATTGTTTCATATTCTCGATTACTCTCTTAATATACCTTATCAAATTAATCATGATATCCCAAAGAAATTAAATATGTTTGCCAGATAATTTTGCGATTTTTCTTTCACCAAGGACGTCAGATACCAGCATCTTCGCCAACTTTTGCTGCTTACAAAATCTTATTTGTTTTCTTGAATCAAAATAGTTTTCGGCTGCGTTTTGCAAGTGACAATGTGAGATGTGTAGTTTGAATAGGATTCGATTTTTGTATTGAATAAAGGTATCAATTTTTATTTAATTTTGCGCCGACTTCAAAAGTTATGATTAATTGTAGTGTTATAGGTTGTTTGGCGAAGGAAATTATTTTATACTTTTTGGCGCAATTTAGTTTCATTTCATACAATTTTTTGAAGTCGGTTAAAAAATATACTTCCCCTTCGTGAACGATATGGCGTAGAGGTAAGGCGCCGCGCTACGAACCTAAAGGTCCAGTGTTCGATCCCCGTCAGGGGAAATTTTTTTAAAATGGTTTTTGTTAATTCTAAGTTATTTTAATTAAAGATTTAAATGTATGTAAATATTACGGTGTATCACTCACACGATTTTCTCTTACCCTGAATCTTAATACTAAGATAGATATTTTGTGCTTTTTAGTTCACATTTCTATAAAAGCGTGTTCTTTAATTTTTTAAAACTATAATATATATATATATATATATATATATATATTTTAAGCTATTGCATAGCTTTTATCGCGGGCTTTGAGCGCGGTGACCGAATCAAGAAATTCCGTAACGAAAATAAACCTAACACTCTCTTCCTTGAAGTGGTTCCCATGGTAACGAAAAGTGGCAATGAACACGTAATACAATCTCATCGAAGGAAGGTCGCGTATTCTATTTCAATGGGTTTAAAGCGCGAAATTAAAAAAAATTATAACTCATTCAGTTTTTAATAGCATAAGGGATAAAGTATTATTAGAATTAGGATATCTATTATAGACAAAAGCGAATAAATATAAAAGTAATTTAGAACTTCGTTATCTATTTTTATTAGCCATTTAATTTATTGAAAATATAGTAATTAATTATTGCCTTTATTTAAAGCTATAATTAAAACTCATATATGTGAAGGAACGACTCCCCATGCAGTCCCCCCCAAAGCACAACTTTAACATGAGTCCCCTCCCCAAGGCACAACTTTGACATGAGTCCCCCCCAAGGCACAACTTTGACATGAGTCCCCCCAGGCACAACTTTGACATGAGTCCCCTCCCCAAGGCACAACTTTGACATGAGTCCCCCCAAGGCACAACTTTGACATGAGTCCCCTCCCCAAGGTACAACTTTGACATGAGTCCCCCCAAGGCACATGAGTCTCCCAAAAGGCACAACTTTGACATGAGTCCCCCACAAGGCACAACTTTGACATGAGTCACTCCCAGGCACAACTTTGACATGAGTCCCCCCAAGGCCCAACTTTGACATGAGTCCCCCCCAAGGTACAACTTTGACATGAGTCCCCCCAAGGCAAAACTTTGACATGAGTTCCACCAAGGCACAACTTTGACATGAGTCCCCCCAAGGCACAACTTTGACATGAGTCCCCCCCAAGGCACAACTTTGACATGAGTCCCCCCATGTCCAACTTTGACATGAGTCCCCCCCCCCGAGGCACAAGCAACAACTTAATGCTATAAAATACTAATACTGTCCGAAAACTTCATGAAAGCGAGGAAGGTTAAGTTAAAAATTTTTAATTATTATTTTTACTGCACAATTATTATTTATACTGCGTAAATAAAATAAATAAATAATTATAATTGCATAAGTTGAAAAAAAAAATGCTATGCAATAGCTTTACCGCGGCAGTCCTCGAGTGCCACACGTATTTTTTCCTTATAGGTCAGGGATGGTTTCGGAAAAAAAAATTGAAAAAATCTTTAAAATTAATTAAAATATGAAAATAATAAACTTATTGACTTATATTGACTTAATATAAGCCATTTAAATTTTTAATTGTTGCCAAAAAAAGTTTACGAGATATATTTATTTATTGTTTTCAGCATAAAATGAAATATGCGTTCATGCGAAAAATAAGAAATTACTAAATGTTAAATTGGTCGATGAGAAAATGACACATTATAATTTTAAAATAAAATAGTAATATTACAAATCTAACATATTTCTTCTGAATTTTATTTCACAGCATTTTTTTTATATACCTCAACTTCAGATTTTTTTTTTTTTTTAGTATGGCGGATGAAATACGCTTGGCATAAAAGTTAATCCAGCATTATGGTAAAGGTATTTTCTTATTGATAATTCTTGACAATTTTTTATAATTTTGATGCTGAAGTAGATCGGACGTTTTTCGCCAAGGAAAAGATAGAAAGAAATACGCAAGCGAAGTGATGACGTCACTGGCCGTTCGTGGATGCAAGAAAAATATTTCCTATGTTAAACGCCCATTGGATTTTTTGTAAAATATTATTAAAAATCGAGGAAAAATATTTCCCGATTTTAATCCTCATATTTAGGTATAGATATGTATTAGTTATCATGTCCATGCATTAGATTAAGTTATTTTTGTTGTAAAATTGACAAAATTTGAATTTTTAATTTCAAAACTCTAGAAGAAAAAAAAAATGGCAAACTTCCATATTCGATTGAAAACACAAATATTTAATTTCAAAGGATGATATTAACACAATAAATATCCAACTAATATACTGATTAAACGGGAAATGATAAATATTCTATCATAATTTGAAGTCAAATTTGTTTTCAAATGTCTAAATAAAGTATCTGATATAAGATACTAATATGTTATAGCGGAATAGATTTCATATCGGTCATCCTTGGTAGAAAAATAAAATATCGCTAAATTATTTGGCGAACATAATTTAATTCCTTTCAAAAATCATGGTTATTTTAACAACTTATTTTAAGACAGTAATGAATAATATGAAACAATATTTCGTACAATGCATATTACGAAAATATACATCTGGCATGTATATTTTCGTATTACGTTTTTGATCACCAAATACAATAAGCGCCAAGAACGACAGAGTTTTGAAATTTAAAATTAAAATTTTGTCAATTTGACAGCAAAATAACTCAATCTAACACATGCACATGATAACTAATACATATGTGTACCCAAATATGGGGATTAAAATCGGGAAATAATTTTCTTCGTTTTTTAATCATTTTTTACAAAAAATCCAATGGGCGATTGACATAGGAAATCATTTTCTTGCATCCACGGACGGTCAGTGACGTCACACTTCGCTTGCGTATAGGAACAATAATCGCATAAATTATATTTTGGTCTAAAACGGCAACAAAAATTTAAAAGTCGCCAAGGGCATTAAGGCTGCACCATGATCAAGTTTACATACTAATTTATTTATTTTTCTATATACCAACTACTATTAACTAAGCATGAAGTATATATAACCACAAAATAATAATTGTCTCATGCGATAGAAGTTGCCGATCATAGCATATTGTAATATTATATGTGGCTTGAAATTGCTGTCATTCTATGGTTGATTGATTAAATCAAATAAATATAGGAAATAACTTGAGAGCAAATATTATGTACATCACATATAATGTTGTTCATATGTAACTGGGATTCAGATATAAAAGAGCTACTTCAAATTTTTCGATACTGTTCGTATCGAAACTGTTATGTATGATAAGCAACCAAATGGAAGCCCACGGGTAAGCCATTGTCGCAGGCAATAGGGACAGGCACCGGAGATTGCAAGGACGAAAAAGGCGCTGCCTAAGGCAGCGGAAACCCAAAGCAAGCTTTTGACCGATTTCAGTTTTTTTTTTTTTTTTTCATAAAGCATATAGAAAAGAGTTTGCCAGCGAAGCGAGCAAAGCCGTCCAAAATTGTTTAAGAACTAAAATATTATTCAACAATTCGCCGGGAAATGAAAAAAAAAAAAATCATTTATTTGTAAAAAAAAAAAAAAAAAAAAATTGAAACTCATAAATATTATTTGAATTTCACCACATAGTTAAAATTTTAATTAACCAGTCACCAAATTATTATTAGAACCAGATTAATATTGTGCAATAGTGAACTAAAATCATACAAAGAAAGGTTTCGAAATAAAATTCATAATTGACGACCCAGTTTTTATACTTCCACAACGCAGTACTGTTTTAGTACAGAATCCCTATGGACGAATTTTAAATTTTTATCGCCATGTTGGCGATAACTTTTTATTTATTTATTTTGGCTTTCAATGAGTTACACATTTTTTTGAGTGTACTTTATCAGACTCTGTTTTGCACAGCACCACAATGATAAGGTTTCATTTCATTACATATTATGATCAAACCGTCAGTTCCCACACATACACATCAAAATTTCCACGTGAACGAAGTCGCGGGTAACAGCTAGTAAATTATAAAAACGGGGGGTTACCATTGAAAAAAATGAAGTTGATGCTAGTTTTAATGTGTAGACGACCCCTTAAGCAAAATCTAACTATGCCATTATAAACTAGACGTTATTACAAATAGATTAGTACCAACCACATGTTTCTACGAAAACTTATGGCGAAATTAGGTAGGGGGGGCTTTTTTTTTCGACTGTATTTTTTAATAATAATAATAATATATATATTTATATTCGAAACAAAAAATTGCCAGTAACGCGATAAATGGCAAAAAAGGTAACCTTTTTCAACATTCACATGATTTCATCTTTGCACCATTTCTTATATTCCCTTAATAATGGAATGCTCCGTTCCGTCCACTCATATAATAGGTCTATGGAAAAAAGGTATCACTTTTTCCCTCTCGCTGATCAATCTATGATTTATTCATGAAGCTATAGAAAGGAGGAACTTCCTTTACGGGATTCCTCCTTCAAAAGTGGACCTAACGCTGAAATGGTCACAGAGTGGCGCTGACTGTAGTTGATGTAAGACGTTAACACTGAGTACAGTGACGCGCATCATTATTTTTCTAAGTATTGTTTTATTTTATGATGAATATGTCTAAATCTCGATGCTGTTTTGTATTTGGATGTGACTCGGGTTATGGCAATAGCTAATAAACAAAATAAAGACTTGTTTTCAAGAATTCCGGCATTGTTTTCTGCTGTCAAGGTGCATATGCTTCATGATACGTTGTTCATGTAACATTTAAGTTATTTATATTTAAAATTAAATTTTTCTTAATAATTATGAAGGACAAAACTTCTACAACGGCCTCTTTTTTTCTTTTTTTTTTTTTTTTTATAAACGTTTTATTAAATATTATTAAGTTGAGTTTGTCAGAATAACAAGGCTTCACTATTTCACTCACTTATAATATATATATATATATATATATATATATATATATACAAAATTTATATCATATATATATATATATATAAAGAAAAAAAATTAAAACTTTACATTTAGCAAATCTTAAGACGTACATTTAAGAAAGTGATGCAGTTTAAGTCAGGGATAAGCAACATCATTGAAATGTTATTAATAAGCGTAAATCTAGCTTTATAAAATCTTTGACCTGAAATTTAATTAAATATTTTTCTATGAGTTTTGTGATTTTCAGTTAGAGAAATGTTAGCTCAAAAATTATAAAATTTCATCGGATAATTTAATTTAATTAAACATTATTTTCTTTAAAATTTCTAAATTTTCACCCGAATTTAACCTACAAGAAGCCGAGATGTTTTGCTGTAGAAACTAGAAGATGAGAGATGCTGTGTTCAATCCCAGGTCATGCTCGACGTCTTAGACGTTCTGAGTTTTCTCCGAAACTTACGTAAATACGAACTAGTTTTCCTCAGAAAATTCCCCCCCCCCCCCACACACACACACAGAGGGCATTCACCAAAGACCTAGGATCCTGACGTGATCAAACGACAGTAATCCCCTCAAACCAATCCATCAATCTTATTTAGCAGTTTTTAGACTGAACCACGGATTAAAAGAGAAGGATGTATTACGTATGTTACGGAAAGGTAGTAATTTTCATCTTACAGATAGAGGGCGACCAAATCTCGAAAATACACCAATCAGCGCGTTTTTACATTTCTGGCTGTTCGTTCGTTGGATGACTGAAGCCGAAGGGGCGGGCTTTCCCTTTCTTCCGATAAGTTTCAAAAATACTACACCAGGCGGCGATCGAATCGCTTTCCTGGACTGGGCTGATTTAATGCGGAAAGGGAAGCTTATGTTCCCGCGCTCGCTGCCCTATCTAGTTTTAATTCCTATAGACTCTTCTTCCGTGGACTGAACGTGAACATATAATCTCTACTTTTAACCATCGAGCAGATATAGAGCAGGCGCATGTTTATAAACAAACGACGCTATTCTGAAACTTTCGCGCATGTAGGCAAAATATCTGCCTTTCCATTGGTGCTTTATCCCACCTTTTGCCTACATTCTAAAGTACGTGCGGAATCATCTGTCACAGTGACGTCACGTGCGCCTGCTCTATACTAGTAGAGGGAGAATCTCTATTCTTTTCTACGGAAGAAAAGGTGTCCAACATGTATCACGTGTTATTTCGTTGAGTTAACTTTTTTCGCTACTTATCGCTTTTTTGGCGATAGTTTTTTTCCCATAAAAAACATTTTTTTAGGTTGTAAATACCAAAGAATATTTGCATCATTAGATATTCTTTGACAAATATATTATAAGAGTTATGTATTTATTATTATTATTTCTTTTTCCAATGAAAACTCAGCCAAGCGATTTTTGTTCAAATAAATTACAATTTTGAAAAAAAGATAAATAAAAAAAATCTTTTGAATAAAATATAGCAATTAAAACATTTCAAATATATAGTATGTTGTGGCCATCACAAAACTTTCTTTTATATTATCCTATACAAATACACACAATGCAAATTAGATATTAACTAAAATATTTTTTATTAAAATTTCGTTTCATGATGAATGCAAATGATTTTCATTACAAAGATATATATAATCTAAAGAAAGTTTATTTTGTGTCTTATAGACCACATTCATATTTTAAAAACTGAATTTTTCTTCCTAAGTTATTTATTTATTAAAAAAAAAAAAAAAAAAAAAAAAAAAAGATAAATTTGCTTTTAATTATTCTAGACTTATGGTTCAATCATTCGTTTTAAAGGTATTGACGGGTTCTTTTCAGAAACACTAATATTAAAAATTTGCATCTCCCCGCCCCCCTTCCCAGTGAAAAGTGATGCGTTTACATTTACAACCTCCCCCCCCCCCCAATAATTGGTTATTACTATTTTAAACAATTTTTTTTTAATCCACAAAAATTCTTAAAAAAACAATTCTCACTGTGCATATTTATGCGAAGTTTCGTACTTTGTTGAAACAAATAAAATAAATATATGCGGGATGACAGCGCTACCTATTGGGCGTTTGGTGTTTTGGAAGTAAGGCTGATTGACTACCCTAGGATCCTAGGCATAAAGAGGAGTGCCCTCCGTGGGGGAGTTCTTTCTAAGGGGTCCTAGTCCGTATTTACGCATGTTTCGGAGAAAACCACGGAAAACTCCAAACGACTAAGCCAACGAGCGCGAGCTGGGATCGAATCCGGCACCTCACATCTACCAGCTTTGAGCGCAGAACCACTCGGTCGCTGGTGGGCGATTTTCAGTAACAGCTTATAAGCACTAATTTTCGATGTTAGAACTAAATATCAAGTTTGGTTGAATTTCGTCCACTTATTTATGAAATAGAGCATCCACAAAAGTTTAGGCACACACGAAGACACTTAAAATAGTGCAATCGTGTACAGGATATTTCAAAACATATAAATTCATTGGAAACTAGTGACTAAAACTTTCCATTAATCGAATACTTTCTTCTTAAATACAAAGAAGAGAATAATAAATCAATACAAAAAACCCTTAACGGGTTAAAAGTTTGTGACGCAGCACGGTACTTTATGGCTATAAGAATTAGAAATACGGGTCTTAAAAATAATGATATCAAATTTTCAGTGACGCTTTGATATTAATTAAATTATACATAGATTTTCTTATTTCAATTTGCTTTTTCCTTTTATTTATATTTACAGTGTAAACGTTATTTTCAACATAAAATAATATATAGCATTTACTCATTGATACCTTTCCATTCACATCTCTTATACTATGAAAGCATGTGTTTTAAAAGAAATTATATGAAATTCCAGTAACGCAGTGGGTGTTACATTAAGTGATTTGTTTTTAAATTTCTCTGCAATTATTTTGTTTTGCATATTAAAGTATACGTGCACATTGAAATATTGCTTTTAATTTTCAAATACGCTGTCAAATATATCACTTTCATTAAGCTTATATTATGTACTGAAATATATTTATTTCAATGAATTATTCTATCTTTTGCGTCACGCCATCCAAAACTGAAAAAAATTTCACAGTTTTTTTCTTTGCATCACGATATCTATTTGCATGCATTTTCAATTTATTTGGATGAAATGACACAAAGTAAACATTTCCATATATTTTACTTACAGTTTTGGATGGCGTGACGCAAAAGATAGAATAATTCATTGAAATAAATATATTTCAGTACATAATATAAGCTTAATGAAAGTGATATATTTGACAGCGTATTTGAAAATTAAAAGCAATATTTCAATGTGCACATATACTTTAATATGCAAAACAAAATAATTGCAGAGAAATTTAAAAACAAATCACTTAATGTAACACCCACTGCGTTACTGGAATTTCATATAATTTCTTTTAAAACACATGCTTTCATAGTATAAGAGATGTGAATGGAAAGGTATCAATGAGTAAATGCTATATATTATTTTATGTTGAAAATAACGTTTACACTGTAAATATAAATAAAAGGAAAAAGCAAATTGAAATAAGAAAATCTATGTATAATTTAATTAATATCAAAGCGTCACTGAAAATTTGATATCATTATTTTTAAGACCCGTATTTCTAATTCTTATAGCCATAAAGTACAGTGCTGCGTCACAAACTTTTAACCCGTTAAGGGTTTTTTGTATTAATATCATTACTTTTTAGGGGTTAATGATCAAAACGCAAAATTAAAGGAGCATGGTAATGAGTTATAACACTGTATTAAAAGTGTTGTTTTATAGGTCATACTCGAACAAAATAACAAACTAAATAAAATTTCAAAATTTTATAAAAAGTGATAAAAAAGATGGACACATGCAACATTACAAAGGCATAATATAGTACATTTTAAAAATGACAAAAATTTCTTATTTATATTTATTTCTTATTATAATTTTTTAGGTATAGATTTGATTTAAAAGAGAAAAATAAATAATAATAGAAAAATCTTTAAAAAGTGAAAATTTTATACTGGTAAATATTTAAGTAGTATAGTTTGTTATGAATTTAATTAAAAAAAAAATCTTAATCTATTCAAAATTTTATTATAGCTTAACATTTTGTAATTTATATATTATATATACTGGAAACTTAATGAGCAAATTAATTATTTTCAAATTCTGTTTTAAGAATTTTTTCAATCCGTAGTTTAAGTGATTTATCACCTAATTTTGAAAAAATTACAAATATTTGCATATGATTATCATATTATTTGTCATTTTTATGAAAATAAAAGAAAAATTTTTTGTTGTTGCAATCACCTTTTAAAATAGAACCAATTTTGAAAGTTAACAACGTATCAGCATGAAAACAATGTAAATACAAAGAATATTTTTGATAAACAAATGTCATATAAAATACAAGTACCTAAATAAATAACTCATTTAATATATATATTAAAAAAAGAAAAATATTTTTTTTTTTTTTTTTTGTGTTTATTTTTGACGCTCCCCGATAGATGGAGCCAAAACGATTATTTGATATTCAGTATTTCAGATGGAAGAGAAGAAATTCGTCCGCGAAACTGCCGCATCACGGTATTTTCGGAGTAAAAAATAGTTCGATTTTTAAACTGAGTTATAAAAAAAACAAGAGTTTTCCTAGGGAAAAGGGAGATGTCAGGCACATCAGATAAAAGCGATTAATATCATATATCAATTAAACTAAATTCGCTCGAGCCATATTCGAGAAAAAATTCTTACACATTAGGCCGTCCATTTATAGCTTAAATGAGCCAATTCATATCTCGAAATATATATCACGCAGAAATGTAGCGATTTCAGGGTAGGATCAGACAGAAGGTGAAAGTCTATTTTGAAAATATCAGAACATAACCTCCCATATTTACTGAGATATTAAGTGTCGGCTTTCAGCGGTTACTTTGATCTTTAAATTCCTGTATATATAAGTGTCGCAGTTTCGTTCGTTTTTCCGTTTCCGCTGAGTGTCGTGGCGTTCGTTTGTTTTTGCGCTTGCGTCACTAGAAAAACTGCCGTTTTTCATGATAAAACAAATATCTTAAATAATGATGCATCTAGATTATTAATAAAAATATTATGAAGACATTAAAAAATAGAATCTGTCCTATTCATTTTTATATTATTATAATGTAATTTCTTTTACAGTTATAAGATGAAAGTATTATATTCCTATAAATTTTTGCTTCGATTTTTGATGGGTTTATTTTTTTTTTATGCCAATGGGATTTTTTTTTTTTTTTTTATGCCAATATCGTCAATAATGAAAATTAAAAATATTATTTTAATACATAATTCCTATGAGAATTGAAGATCAAGACTATATTTCGATATTACTAGCGTCTCTGTAACGGCAGACCTCTACGGAGCTAAGTGAGTTTGGCGAGAATTCACGCTTGGCGCACACTGTGACTTGACGCTATGCGCTTACGCACAACGAGGAAAGATCACAAACCATGCGGGCGCAATGCCTCTATGATTCGGCTTTCGGCTAACACAATACCGTAGTAGTTCACGCGCACAGGAGAAAGGAGAAATCTCAAAATTATTGTCACGTGACAATTCTCGATGATGTTGACCACACAAAGGGGTCGCCATTTCGCTCTCTACCTAAATTAAAGCTCGATGCTTTTAACCAAATTAATTTTTTTGTCAAAATTATTTACGAATTCGCGATTACAATATATCCCAATTTGTTTATTTTATTATTATTATTATTTTCCAGTGCAATTCTTTTTCCACAATTAGTTATCTTAGCCGGTCTGAGTTTTCCGAAATTTTTTTCGAAACTCGCGTATATACATGCTTCGATAACCTTAGAAAAACATCCGTGAAAAGCATTTAAATCTGGCCGAGAATCTTAACTATATCAAACAACTGTAACCCCCCCCCCCCAAAAAAAAAAAAAAAACACTATGTAATTTAGCTATTTTAGACTGAATTCACAATTTCTATTTTTATTATTATTATCATTTGTCAAAATTGACTATAAATTCGCAGTTTACAATATCTCAAAATTTACTATTATATACATTTTTATTGATTGCAACCAAATGTCACAACTCATCATCTTAGCCGTTCTGAGTTTTCCGTAGTTTTCTCCGAAACGCGCATAAATACGAACTAGCTAGTTTAGAAAATCCACCCTCAGGGTGCATTCGATCCAGGCCTACGACCTTTATGTAGTTTATCGACCGCAACCCCCACAAACCATTAACCTAATTTAGCGATTTTTAGAGTCAACTCACAATCTTTATTTTTAACAAAATTTTTATTTTTGGCAAAATTCGTTATAAATTCGTGATTTACAATCTGTAACAACTTATTGATATATTTATATATATATGTGTGTTCTATATCAGGCCTGTCCAACACAAAACACTTGGTGGGCCACATTGGAAATAAATTTTATTCGTTCGGGCCGCACCGTATGTACAGTCATAACCTTTCTCGACAAATTTCACCGTAAATTAGCTGATAATTTACGGCGAAATTAGTCGGGGAAGAAAATTATTATTGTTATTATTGTTATTTTATGACTGTACACATGCATATGTGTATATAATTCATGTATGTGAATATATAATTCATGTAAGTATATACTTTTTTCGGGGTAGGGTAGGGTGAAAATTTGGAGCAGAATACATTAATTTAAATTATTTTTATTCATAAATTAACAATGTTATCATGAAAAATTTATGATTGTACATTAAAACTATAATAAAAAGAATGAATAATGGATCTAATAATATTTCATTACAACAGTTCTTTAGCTATCATAATCGTTGAAAGGTATTTTCACTTCGAAAGGTCAGACCGTACTTATTAATTTTTGATCAGTTAGCCAAAGTTGTCAAACTTTAAATATCGTTAGTCTCCTCGCGGGCCGCAAGAAACTACGCGGTGGGCCGCATGCGGCCCGCGGGCCGCGGGTTGGCCACCCCTGTTCTATATCACAATACTCCAATAATCGCTTGTTTTTAACAAAATTTTAATTTTCGTCAGAATTGGTTATAAATTTGCGATTTCCAGTGTGTCAAAATCTATTTTTTTCCCTCTATTGTGATCCAATATCACAATTCGTTGTCTTAGCTATTCTGACTTTTCCGTTGTTTTCTCCGAAACTCACGTGAACGCATGCTTGGATCTCCTTAAAAATAACCCACGAAAAACATTCCATACAGGTAGTACCGTAATGGAGTAGTCAATCGGCTTTAACCCGCGCAACTATAATTTTTATTTTATTTATTTATTTATTTATTTTTAGGAAAGAGGTTTATTTAATTTCCTTTACATATTTAAATTTCATAGTAAAAATAATTTTATAATTTATATTTAACAAAATTTCACAAAAATCATGAGAAAATCCGCAGTTTTAAGGAAATAAAAGTTGGGTTTTGAATCAGAAAGAAATTCTGATGAAAAAATGATATAGTAATTAAAAAAAAAAAAGAAAAGAAAAGAAAAGAAAAGAAAGAAAGAAAATCTGTAAAAGTTGATTTCCCAGGAAAAAGTTGATTTTATTTTTGCCATTTTGTTAAAAACCTCAAAAAAATAATTACAATTTCCTTTCTTTTCTTAATATTTAAATAGATATTGAGATACAAGCATGAATATTTCTAATTAAAAGTAATAATTTTTATTTTCATCTTTAAGTTAAAGTTCACTTATTTTAAATAATTTGTTCAAAGAAAATTTAAAAATCTGAAATTTTAAGTGAATTTCGATATTTATCCTAACAAAGAATAAATAATTTTTGTGCTTTTGGACTTTTTTAAAATTAAATTATGTTTTTAACGTACACAAACATCAAACCGTCTCAATTATATATATATTAAAAATAAAAACTATTTTATTTACGAGACAAAACTTAAGTTAAAATACATGTAAAAACAAAATATACATATAAAATAATTAAAATCTAGGCGTTTCGAAATCCGTCCGGGTTTCCTCATCAGTATCAATTACAACATTTTTGTTTTTAATTAAATTATGTTTGTTAGTTATTAATAAAATTTGTAATTTTTATTACAAATATTTTAAAAATTTAAAATTGAATTTAAAATTTTTATACCTTTTTATAATTAAAAAAATAATAATAAAATAAAATGTATATTTATACATTTTTTTTAATTTGAAAAAATAAATAAATAAATAACAATATATATATTTATATCTTCTTTTAATTTAAAAACATAAATAAATAAAAGAAATAGAGAAAATTACAGTAATTTAAAAAATATACTGCTAAAATACTTTTAATGAAATTACCAAGCAAGCGTTTTCTAATGTACGCGTTAGATGGCGTTATTTCCGGTCGATGTACAACCGAGCTAGTTTTGAGTGATTATACCTGAGATATTCTATTACCATGGTCTTATTACTATATCTATGATTGGTACAGGCAGAGCCTCCTTAAGTAGATGCCTAGCGAGTCGCTCGAAAACTTGGCAACAGCACAAGAAGAACATAGCCAGTAGATGGCGCTTGATACCATACGTAAAGTTCTGTTTATTTCCCGCGTTTCAATTGAGTTATTTATGGTTTATGTTTTATTAATTTAATGAATGCGAGAGGTTTTTTTTTATAATATGGTGTATTGCGTCGTTCCATCTTGTAAATCGGACAATTCGCCGTGAAAATATAAGTTTTCACGAAATACAAAGCAATGCGATTCAGCGTAAAAAATTGCTTGCAAGTATTTCAAGACAAGGTATGTAAACTGCATAAGTAATTAATGCAAAATTACCAACTCTCCGGATTTTTGAATATCAATAATATTTTTCACAAAAAACATTATTTTTATTTATTATCGTAAATTCTGTGATTAAGACGAAGATAAATTTAAAAGAAATTATGATATAAAAATTCGAAGGGTAGATTAATCTGTTAGTAAGTTAGATTTAACAAATAAAATAGTTATGCTTATTACAAAATGAAATGAAATTTTTATTTATTGATGTAGGAATACAGAAAAATAACTTGTTCTTAGTTACTTTGAAGTAACTCTATATTGGAGTATTTTACACTTTTATTCATAAATTACATTAGTAACTTATGAATAAAATTATAAAATACTCCAATATAGGAACAAGATTGATTTATATTTTTTTAATACCACTGTTTTTTAATGACTTGTGTAAATGCGTATAAAAATTTTATTATTTCAGTTAAATCGAAACAGAAATGTTGGGAATCTTGAAAAGAAAAAATAGAAAATTTTTATTTCTACTTTTGTTCTTTTTAAAAATATTAAGCTTTAAGATTCAAAACATTACTTTTATTAACCTTTTATCACACAAATGGAATGTGGAGTTAAAAATTCATGTAAAAATTAAATATCATGAGTACTGATTTGAAAAATTATCAGATATAACAAAAAGAAGACTTGATTTTTTGAAATAGAAATTACAATTCAATCATAGAAGGGAAAATGTACAGAAAACTTAAAAATGACCTATTTTACCATTTTCCCTTCTACCCCACAGTTTAAAAATTCACATAATTTAGAAAACTAAGCAAATGCTTCTAAAAATGGGCTGGCATGTTTAAAATAACTTACATTATAAAAATATAATAATATTTTAATATAATAACATTAAATAATAATATTAGATTAATAATTTTAAATTATATATATATATTTAAAAAAAAAAATGTTTTTTGTATTCAGGGAACCTCAAAACGTGATTTTATTCAAAAATCTGAGTTGAAAATAGAACTTCAAAAAATACTTTGTTTACATTATAGGTCGAAAAATTAATTTTCCTTCTTTAACAGTATTCGTCGACATAAAAAAAGTGTAGGAAAGCACTTCCGTCAATTACATTCTACAGAAAAAAACGTTTAGCTTAATTTTGAATAGCCCTGTATGTTTTCAATAAACTATGTGCACATCAGATTGTGCATTTAAATTTAGTCTTATATGAAAAACACCTAACACAAAATGATATACACTTTCAGCATTTTCCAAGTATATCCGAGAGAGACAAGCCGACGCGCACAGACCAACCGCTAAAAACATTATTTTTCGTTTCAGGAGACCTCAAAACATGTGAATAAAACACAACTTTATTTCGAAAATGTCTATCAGTTTCGAAAGCATACCCTCTCGGAACTGGTGGAGCTAATAAAATCTTGAATTAAAAAAAAAAAAAAAAAAAAAAAATGGTGCGAGAGAAAACTTATACTCAAGAAATCCTTAATTTTAATAATTTAAATCTTAATGGTTATTTATTTATTTTTTGTGACGGACTAGACAACAGATTGTTTTCTTCTCCAATTTTTATTACTGAATGTTAACTTATCTCGTTAATGTGCTGGTCTATTTTTCTTATAAATTATATAAAATTTTCGATTTAAGAAAAATAATTCACACCTAATAAAGTAAAAATGTAACGTAAAGGACATGACCAAAAAAAAACATGATTTTAATAATTTGTCATTATAAATTATGCATTCTAAACTGAAACTCATTTAAAGTTCAGATATTTTAATTTATATAAACGAAACTTTCATCTGATAACTAAATTAAAAAAAAAAAAAAAAAAAGTGAAATTTTTATTGAATAAATATATAAAAAATAATTTAATCGCGTGATAGACATGCCATGTTTTTGCTTATTTAATTTTAAATTTCTTTTTTAAATTAATAATATATATTTTTTAAAAAAACGTGTTATTTATTTGATACGTTGTAATTCAATTAGTTGAAAAGCTAAAATAGGTCTTGTCCACTTTCGAAGAAAATTAAACCCTATACTTTTTTAAATATAAATATATGAATATTTTATTGAAAATATTTACGATAAAGCCCTTTCACATCATTTTTTCAAATTAAAAGAAATAAAATACAATTTTGGACTTTAAATTGAAATTAATAGCTAGATTTTTAGATGAAGAATATAACTTATCTATGAAACAGAAGAAATATGTTGCTCTGCGTAGGTGCTGTCACCTAGCGTTAGTTTTGTTTTTTAAATGTTGCCTAATTTAACATTGGGATTCGCTGCGCGTGGAAGGCATCTACTTAAGGAGGCTCTGGTACAGGCCACTGAGCTGAAGAACATCTGGAGGAAATGCTAGACGGGTTTTTGCGTGACGTCTTTGGAAGGTTTGTCTTCCGAGCGTTGCACACCAGGAAGCATTTGATATCTTTATATTTCAAAGTAAAATTGTGTAAAGGTTGTCTGTTCGAACAACCATATGCTAAACATGATATTACAATTTAAATTTTTAAGACAAATGTTGCCTACCGTGCAAGATTTGATTCTGCACGGCAAATGATTGCAGAAAAACTGCCACGTACGAATATTTGCTCCAGTTGTTCTTCAGCTCAGTGGTGCAGGCTCTTGCCTCTCCTGCTGAATATCTCTTTGGAGCTTATGCTGCCCACAGTGGCATGGAAATATCTCAAGTAATATATGTAAATGTATTTACTCACTTACCCTACCTACCTACCAGACGACTTTTTTTTTTTTTTTTAACCAGACAATATTTTTAATGAAATCACATTATGAAATATAGTATGCTTACAGTTTTTGCTTATCGTAATTACAAAAAAATTAAATACATATTAAATGTAAATTACCAATAGTTTTAATTTTAAAGTAGAAATTATTTATAAAATTATGCATTATGCCGGGCACACTACGTAGAAAAAGTATCGGTAAAATTAGATAATATTCAAGGTTAAACACTTTTCATCACTTAAGTCGAGGCCAAGGAAATCAATCAAATGTTAGGTTGTTTTGGTGGTCTCTGAGCGCTGTGAGCTTTTAGTTAAGAAATTCATTACAGTAAGTGCATTAAGATTAGTGTTCAAATTTTTATCTCTTTCGACTGTACAAGTTCATTAGACTATTTTGTTCGTTACTGATTTTTTTTTTTTTTCCGTATATGTATAGCATTGCGTTTTTATTAACATGGTTATTCTATTAAAAAAAAAAAAGTTTTATTTATAATTTTTGGAAAACCCGCTTTTTATATTTAGCATATTACTTATTTGCTGCTTAAATTCTAGATATGTTATTTACTGTTTTTTAAGTCGGTGAAAAAGTGTTGAGAATCAGCTGAGATAAATGATGATAAAAATATTAAGTGTTGATAAGGAATAAAGGAATGTTGCTTAATTAATACTGTATGTGTTTTATATATTGCACAACACCAAAAGAAATTTTCATATTCCTAAAGGATAATTTATAATAGGCTAAAAAAAGAGGAGGGAATTAAAATCTAAATTGATTAAAAATAAAATGAATGAATTGTTTGAGCCAATATTTATAGAAAGGCAATCCATTTATAATAATTTTATTTTTGTGCTCTGAGTTACAATAACCATATTTTTTCTATTAAATATTTCTTCACATTTCAGAATTAATTGAAAATAATTATTTAAATATTAAAAAATATTAGTTTGTTGCATTTTTTATAACTTCAATTAATTTCATTTTTTTCCCAATATAAATAGTTGCTTGTATCTAAAAAAAATTAAATCCTGATATATATTTGTTTAAGTTATTACTATGAAAGGTCTATATAATTTTAATAGTAATCATTGTATTTCCTTGTCATATAACCCAATAATGCTGAGTATAACTTTAAATAGGTAAAATTATACAGGAGATTTTTTTTTCCTTTTGTATAATGTATATTTTTTAATTTTAAAATTGAATGAAAAAATATACTTCATTTCCTAAACTCTACTTACATAGCTATACAGTTTGACTAAATCATATGATTTATATTTAGTAACTAAAATTGCCAAATATATTTATACTCTTTTTTTTTTTTTTTTTTTTTTTTTGAGGGGGAGGGGGGTGGGGGGGCTGTAATGTAAATCAATCACTTATGTTAGCAATACTAAACTCTACAGAAAACAAGCTGCTTTTGTTGTTCTGAAAAATGTATGTCAATTTCCTTAAGTTTTGTGCAGTATATAAATGTTAAAATATTCCTTAAAGAAATATGTAAGTTGTTTGTGCAAATTCTTTTGTAAGAGTATGTACTCAAACTAGTAGTGCTATTTATAAGTATATCACACATCAATTTTAAGACATTCTAATAATTATAATCAGAGTATGCATGGACAGACAGATATACAAACCAGATTCATAAACGATATTTAACTTGTTGAAAAGTGTTAAAAATTATTTTGAAATTATGTTAGTTTTATACTTGAGTACAATAATAAGTACGTGAAATCCCGATCCATCATTCCTGCATCCATCGTTTACCTGCAGTAATCGTTTTATTTCAATGGTCCCTGCACAAAATGTATTTAAATAATGTTAATGAAACCCGCATGTATCGTTCTTTAAAAAGTCATTTTCCCGCATTCATCATTGTAAAATTTTCTCCTGACCTGAAATTAAACCAAAGGTCAAGCAGTTACATATGACTTACAAGTTCAAATTACTTCATTTATCCTGAAATAACTCTTTACTCCCTCCATGGAGGATCAAAATTGTGATAGCATGTCTCCAGTCCATCCTTAGAGGTCAGTTCCAGACCATTGCCAATTGCCCGTAGTAGCACTAGTGCAATGTAAAAACCACTCAACCTAAAAATCAACTTAATCACATATGCTGTTTTAGGTGAAGAACAGGGACTGTGCAGATATTGTAACATGTATATGCATGTGAATTACTAAATGCAGAACAGGTGATTTTGCTTGTAGAATAAATTATTCTACTTTATGTAAAGAGGAGGATGGATGCATCCACTTCGGTCAGCTACTACATTTTTTCGTATTCCTGGCTAATCTGTAATTTTGTAGTGCACACGTGTTTAATTTCCAGAGTGTGAGTTTTAATTTAATCTGTTCTGCGACTTATTTTATGTGTTCTGTGAATTTGAAAATGCACGAACTTTTATATACGCACATGAAATTACAGAAAAGGACCTGAAAAATGTTGTAAATCTGGAAAAATCCTGTTAATTTATAAAATGTACGATTGGAAAATAATAAATTAGTTTTTATTAGTAGTATACTGCATACATTGCGTGTATTAATTCATAAACATTGTTTTCTATGTGTTTTGACTTCAACCCGCATCCATCGTTTTTTTTTTTTTTTTTTCACGTACTCCAAGAAACAAAATGGATCAAGGTTCTACTGTATATGCTTTTATTATTACTATTATTATTTAATTTTATTAAGTGTAATAAAACAATAATATATTGCATATATTTGCATAAGTGTTATCTTTATTTGAGGGCTTAGAATTTCTTATTGATAATCATGTAAAGTTCCCTCTGAATATTGAGCTATTCCCTTAAGACAACTCTAAATACATTATATTTATATCAATTAATGATTTACTCTTACACAAAAAATTATGTCTATGTGCATTTTCTTTTCAGATGCTTTCCTCAAATAGCTCTTGGACACCATATGTGGTTGTCACTGCAATTTCAGTGTCTGCGTTAGGAGTTTATCTTTGGAATAGAAGAAAGAAATATGTAAAAGTTGGAAAAATCAGTAAATTATTTTTTTATCCAGTAAAATCATTAAAAGCTGTCGAAGTTGTTAAAGGCAGATGCACAAAATTTGGATTTGAAGTGAATGGTGTTCTAGATAGGTATTTTTTCTGAACTTTTTAGTTCTGTTCAATTTTTCATTTTTTATAATAATTTTTCTAATTAATTCATTATATATCTGCATTTTTAGCAGTTTGGAGAGTAAGAAAAGAAATTTTTTTGTGCTGAGTATGATATTGGAAAACTTTATGTTGTTACTAAAGAATGTCAATTCAAAGCTTAGTTTATAAAAAGTTTAAAATGTAGTTATTTATATTTTAAGAAAAAGTACTAGATATATATCATTCCTAGGTTGTTATTTACATTTCGCTCTTCAGTTTTTTAGTTTATCTGATTTTCTACAGAGGCCTTTTTGTGATTTAATATGAGTAAAAGGATTAAGACCAGTGTTGGGCATAATTGATTAAAAAGTAATTGAATTACAATTATAATTATTTTACTGTTAGTCAATTAACAAGTAATTGATTATAAATAAATTGAATTACTTATTCAATTTATTTGTAATTAATTACTTTTTAATCAATTATGCCCAACACTGATTAAGACTAGCTATTTGTGTTGTAAATGTTTGTTAAAGATCCAGAAAAAAATAGATAAAATGTTAATAAAAACTAATAATTAATTTTTAAAACAATATTAAATAATATAGTTTATATATCAGTATTCTTTGTTAAGGGAAACAGTACCTATGTTACCAGATATTATTTGAGATATTCTATTTTTCCATGTGCATACTTATTCAGTGCAAAAGTTTCATGTATGATATTTAATCTTTAACCACCACTTATTCCATAATAGCATTTTTTCTGTCTTTAAATCACAAAAAATATGATTAGATAAAGTGAAGAATAATGTTTGAAAGTGTTGTGATTCAAAAACAGGAATCATATGCACCATGACACATGTATATATT
Organism: Salticus scenicus; assembly: GCA_963930645.1. Lineage (NCBI taxonomy): Eukaryota > Metazoa > Arthropoda > Arachnida > Araneae > Salticidae > Salticus > Salticus scenicus. Next base: position 286,149,085 of record OZ005650.1, on the reverse strand, counting down.
GTATATCTCAGGGTAATTAGAATACAAATTGGTTACATTTCAACTAAGCAGTTTAATAATAGGTTGTAAAAATAAAAATCTGGAGTGACACCACTCGACTTTCCGAATATTGAGTAATTAACTAGAGGTCAAGACTCATGGTCGCCACTCGCCACGTGGCGACTTAATTTGAAAAAGTGGTATTTGATAAATTCCGGCAGTTTTATTTGATAAATAAACAAGAAAATAAACCAGGTTCATACATCAGTTTTATTTGATAAATTCCGGCAGGAAACTGCCGGAATTTATCAAATACCGTACATAAATAAACAAGAAAATAAACCAGGTTCATACATCGGTGTAACAAAAAGAAAGATTAAAAGTAGACTCAAAGAACATAAAAATGACATCAAAACAGGAAATTAAATACAGCTTTAGCCAAAACTTTCGAAAATGAAGAAATTAGAATAAATTTTGAGAAAACTAAAAAGATAGCTAACTACAATAACTATAATTACGCGATGTTTAGAGAAGCAATAGAGATCGCAACAACGCCGGATGTGTGCAATGATAGTGACGCAATGGCTCCAAACCGGATGTGGTATCAGCTGATAGAATCCATAAAAGACTGCAACTTGAAGAGATCCGGCACAGATGATCGTTTGAAAAGGTCTGGGCGCCCAGATGAAAATATTCACGAAACATGAGGTACATTTTAAAGGTTTCTTATTTAATTAAATTATGTGTCAGTACTTCATTTTAATTTAAAATCATAAGCATTTCAGTGGAAGTTCAAACGAGGTCATATCTTTCCTCAAAAAACCGAATCACTTTTCAATGATTCGATTTCTCAATCTATTGTCTTCCTCCTACCTCCTTTCATTTCAGATATTGAAAATTTTAAACTAGAGAAGTACGTAAGTTTAAATTTTTTTTTTTTTTTTTTTTTTTTTTCAAATAATACCTATTTATTTATTTATTTTATTGGCAGAAATACACACATATGTAATTTTTTATTTATTGAAATAATTCAATAAAGAGTTCCTTAGTTTAATTTCCCGACCATATCATTTGTGTTTTTATGCTTTTATGCACACACACACATATATATATATCATATATTATATTATGTGTATGAATCCGATGTATAACGACGACGACTCATGAGTGGCCACTGAGTTCATCATGTCCAGTGGCCACTGGCCACTTCTAAAAATTTTAGTCTTGACCTCTATAATTAACGGTTTTGTAGATAAAGTAAAGTAAGAGGAATTGTTAAATAAACAAAAGAGAAAATTATAATAGGGTGTTTAAGTATTTTTCTTTATATAGTACATAATGTTTAATTTAGCACTATTTTACCGAACATGTAGATGATAATGATAAAGAATATTTCATTGTGTCCCTGTAAAAACCTACAAATGCTAGATTCACCAAAATGCTATAGTTAGTGCAACAGTGACTTATAATATTTATATAAATTTTCAGCTTCATCGGACAAGGCATTTAGACACTGTCGCACTTTAAAGTTTGAGCCCATATGCCACAATGATAAAGAAATTTGCATTTTGTCCCTGAAAAAGAACCATGAGTGCTAGATTCTCTAAAGTTCATAAAAGTTTGTGTAATGGTGACATATAACATGTATAAAAATTTTCAGTTCATTTGAATAAGGCGTTTAGTCGCTGTCGTACTTTAAATAATTTGAGCCTATGGGTCTTTATGATGAACAATTTTTATTTGTGTCCCTGTAAAACTCATTAAGTGCTAGAGTCACCAAAATCTATACAGTTTGTGTGATAGTGACCTATAACTCGTATATAAATTTTCCACTGAAACGGGTCAGGCATTTAGATGCTATCGCACTTTATATAATTTCACCCCGTAGGCTATAATGATACAGAATTATTTGTTGTGTCCCTGTAAAAAAACTAGAAGTGCTAGATTCACCAAAACCTATACAGATCGTGAAACTGTGACCTATAATATGTGTATAATTTTTTTGTTTAATTGAATAAGGCGTTTAGACGCTATCGCACTTTTTAAATTTTGGTCCCATAAGAATAGATATAAGATCCCATAAAGAATTTTTCTTTGTGCCCCTGTAAAAAACTATAAGTGCTAGATTCACCAAAATCTATGCAGTTCATGAAACTATTACCTATCATATGTGTATAAATTGTTTGCTCAGTTTAATAAGGCATTTAGATGCTATCACACTTTTTAAAATTTGGTCCCATAGCATAGGCCATATAATGACAAAGAATTTTTCTTTGTGTCCCTGTAAAAAAAAAAAAAAACTATAAGTGCCAGATTCTCCAAAATCTATACAGATTGATTAACTGTGACCTATAATATGTGTATAAATTTTTTGCTCAATTGAATAAGGCATTTAGATGCTATCGCAGTTTTAAGATTTCGGTCTTATAGGCCATAATGATAAAGAATTTTCCTTTGTGTCCCTATAAAAAAAACTATAAATGCCAGATTCCCCAAAATCAATAGGGTTCATGCTATGGTGACTTGCAACATGTGTACCAACTTACAGCTCATTCAAACAAAGCCTTTATTAAACGCTAACGTGTTCACTCATGCACATACATACATCATCGTAAAAATAGTGAAAACGGACTCAGGGGACCTCAAAAGGTATAGAAACACCAAAATCTCGAATTTGGATCTTTGACATGATTACAATACTTTCCTCACATATGTATGTTCGGAAAGTAAAAAGCTATTGGAACTGATTACCAAAAGTAATGTAGAATGCAGTAATCTCTCTAGAGCAGACATTTGCAAAACATGTATTTTCAGGGGAAAAGGTACCAATTATGTATGCTAATAGAGACCTTTTAATTAAACACAGTGGATATACATACCTTTTTTAAATGCAAAAACGAGAATTTAAGCTTAATTTTCTGTGAAAAATTCTTCTTAAAACTTAAAGCTTATCTTATAGAAATGCAGCTAAAATTAGCTAATGTCTAATAAAGCAATTTTTCTTTTCCTCTAAAATTATATTTACATATTTATTTGAAATAAGTTCAAGATATCAAGATAATACAAGTTCAAGTCATAAAAATATTTAAGATACTGTCATAATATTATGTTGTACCAGTACTTGAGTAAAAAAAAAAAAAAAAAAAAAAAAATCCTTTCATAAACTGCAAAAATACACTACAATTGTTTTGAGTCAAAATAATTCATTACGAGTCTTCATCAGGCAAAAAAAAAAAAAAAAGTAGTTATAAATACAGTTTATATCTTAAAATATGAAAATGTATTCCTCTGTAATGGTTACTATATTAATTTCTTAAAATTTCTTTAGCCTATTTTCTTGCAATCTTATTTTTAATATATATGTATACATATATGTAATTTTTAATTTGATGCCAAAAGGAAAATATATGAAAAACTGTTTTCATTTGATTTATTTTGTCTGAATAAAATACTCCTGACAGCCTAAAAAAAATACTATTTTTTTTCCATTGATAATGGGTTGTGCTTAATTATTTTGAGTTAAAACATTTGTTGAATGTTTTTGGAATTCGTGGCATTTTATTACGAAGTTTTTAACTCTCATCAGTATTTCAGTGTATTTCACTGCCACATTATCATTGATTACAACTTCATTTTATTATATAGGTCTTTTATGCTTGTAAATGTTGATGGTGTATTGGTGTCTCAACGAGAAGCTCCTTCTCTTGTTCTTCTTACACCACATGTGAGGGACAACTATCTCCTGATTAGTGGGCCTAACATGAAAGACTTAAAAGTAGAAATTAAACAGTCACCAAGTCCTGATGATAAAATAATCAACTGCAGGTAAGTGTTCCTTTAGCAAAAATTATGGTTTCAAATTAAGTTTTTTTTCTATAAAATATCAGAAATTCAATTATAACAGTTGATCCTAGTTTCCTAGTAGAGATCCTCAATTCATTATACTGGTTTTCATTTTTAATTTAGGATTAACATGCTTTGTTATAATGTTCAAGTTTTACTTAAAATCCAGTATGTTTTCTTTTTTCCATTATATGACTACTGCAGATAGTGGAAGTGTACGTGTGTGTGTGTGGGGGGGGGGGGGCAGATTTCGGATTATCATATCTCCAAAATGAAAAAGACACTTTATAATTAAGACAGCACTATAACACTTTATAATTAAGACAACTCTATACAAATGAAATTGCAAATTTTAGGTGGGAATTCAAAAAATGGAAATGGCACATAGAAAGCCAAAAGTGGGATTGAAAATTTATCAACTGTCAGTTTTCCATGTGCCACTTTTTGTGAATGATTCTAACGATTTTCTTCAAATTTGCTGTCCTATTTCAGGTGTCTTTTTGTATGTAATAGTTGGTTACTACAGGAAAATTCGTAAGCATCTTGGGTGTCTCAAAAGATAGCTCTGCCAGTTTTCTTCAAACTCGAGCATATTTCTTTTAGATGTCATTGCATTTGTATTAATTATTGTTGGGTGTATAGATGGGTTTGTTAAGTTTTAGTGAAAATCGAAAGTGGGAACAAAACTTAGTGCCTCAAAAACACCTTTAACAATTTTTTTTCGAATTTGCCATATAAATATATTTTTAAATATCTTTTTATAGGTATTAATTAACTACTACTTGAAAACTGATAGGCATCCTGGTTAGGTAGATCAATTTTCTGTCTTGAAAATGGCTACCATTTTCTTCAAACTTCGTATATTAACTCCCTTTTAGATGTCCTTATGATCATAAGGACATTTCAGTTGATTAGTACAGATTACTGTAGGTAATATATACTCTATATCTGTATATCATGCCGTTTAAAAAAAAAAAAAAAATTCTGTATACCCTTTGGATTTATAAACAAATTATGTGCATCCTATGTTCTTTTAATTTTTTTAAACTTTTCTATATGATCCAGTTTTTTTTTTAGAAAAACTGAAATCTCTTCCAAGAGCAACTCACTGGAGTAAATCCTTGTTCTAGAGCTGAGTGTGATTGTGGATTCAGTTCAGTTTAATGAACAATAATATAATGAGTTTATGTTTAATAATCTCAACCTAATGTTCATTAGCACGAACAGGCTACCTGTAAAACATTTCCAACTGGAAAAGTTGGTTGGCAAACCGTTATTGTCGTTCTGATGAGAACAGATCAAGAAGAGTAGGTGCCAGGTAAAGATACATGGCAGAGGCTTTATCTCATCAACAGTGTGGTAATTTGTCCTATGATGATGTATTCAGCTTGTATGCCCTTGCCGCCTTTGTTCTCAGAGTTGTATCACTTCTTGATTTTCAATAGTACTTGAATATGAATATAATGAATTACATACTTTAAACCTACTTATTTTTATTTATTTTTTTTAATATGGTTCATGGGTGTGAGAATACTATTTAGTTGGTGGATGGAGGTTTCATAGTCCCTCTGCGTTTTTTATGACTACAGTACTGATTTTGTTTTGTTTTCTGACAATATTAACTTCAAAAAAGATGTGAAGTAGTGAGTAATGGAAATTGTGGTGTTATTTACACACCAGATTTTTTAAATACATATAACATTTATTGTTTAGTTTTACAGCTTAGTAATTATTAAGTTTGTTTAATGTTAAGAATATTACAATTAAAATACTTCCAAGTATAGTATTATAAAAGACAGAAGTGCAAATGGAATTATTCATTAAAATTTAGAATTTTATGCTTTATATAGGTGACATGGAAATTATCACATATACAGGGTTGCCGTAGACTACTGAAAGGCAACTATATTCAGCCTGAGGAGACTATAGCAACTTTTTTGGCCTAAAAATCTTGAAAAAGCAACTATTTTCACAACTATTATACACTGTAGAAGCTGAGATATAATTTCCTGTAAATAGAAGAATTTATAGCATAGCAGTGTGCAATTGGTGAGCAATATGCACAAAAGGGTGCCATCTGTTTATGCACTACCCACATACCAATGTATGTCAAGATGCAACTAAATAACAAAGTTTCATGAAATTCTGTGCATTAGTTTTTAAGCTAGAGCTGCCACAAAATTGTTACACTAACAAAGATGGTTATTATTCTAAAAACAATCAAGATGCATTTAAGATCACTTTTAACATATAAAAATGTAAGAAAAAACTAGGTTAAAAAAATTTACATTCTTCTAATAAATATAGAAGAAATAAGATGCGAAAAAAATTGTATGGGAGCTTTGTTCTTTAAAACAATGTAAATTACATAAAGACATACATAGAAAAAGTGCAGCAATTTGATTACACATAAATATATATATGATTTCTTCATGTAGGTTCGAATCTACTGACTTTTAAAAAAATGTTATGTATTTTCAGGTTTCTTTTAAATGAAACAGACTTATTTGAACTAATGAATTATCCATTATTGAAATTAGATACAGTCTTGGATGGGAACAGACATTCTGAGTGGTGACTCAATAGCAGAATTTTCTGTATCTGTAGTAAAACAAATTTTATCTGTGATTCAAGAATGCTGGTCCAAATCTGGTATCACAAGAAATATTTGCTATACACAAAATGTTTAAAGTTTGTATCTACAAAATTAAATTAAGAATATATGATGATGAGTGCAGTAATCTAGAGAAATAATGCAAATTACATTTGTATTTTTAAAATTGTATTTCTTATTCAGCTGTTTAATTAATCTGTAGAGCTTTAAATAATCTGAAGTATTCGCTGCTGTGCTGTATATTTTCTACTACTATGAGCAGGAGTTTCTAAATCCAGTTAAGTCCCTTGAATCAGCCTCAAAGGCTGGATGCCATCAGACTCCAAAGGGCTGTGGATTTATTATGCAATTAAATCAAGTTAAATATGAGCTCTCAGGCTTTGAAGCTGGCTTGTAATCTGCTAGTTTCTATACTTACTGCTAGAGGGCTTACATCTTCTTAGTTTAATTGGTTATTGATCTTATGACTGACAGCTAACCTTATTCATGAAATACTCAAACTTACTTAATCCAGACTTACTCAATATTGTCTTATTCATTCAATAAGTTTTAACTTTTTTATATGTGTCTCAGTGTTTAACCTGGCAAAAAAATTACTTTAGCATTTTAGAGAAAATAGGCAAGCTCTATTTTAGCTTTTTCGAAAGTTAATTAATTCTTTGTATACCATCGATTTCTTTTACTTAGCTTTGTTATCCTCAGTTTTGTGTTCTATTCCTTTTGTTCATTGAGGATTTTAACCAAGCATCCATATTTGTGACTTTAAAAATATGAATCAGGGAAACTATGTTTTGATTTTAACAATAGAAAAAGAGCTACTCATATCATATGTGTAAAATGAAAAAGCAATTTAAAAATTAAGTAAACTGTAGTGGTAGATAATCGAGGAATACTAGTGCTAAGAATGCTTCTATGAAGCAAATTCTGAATGCTGACATACTTTTAAATATTTTTGCATTTCAATTCAATCATTAAAAATTAAAAATAAATCCAAATTACTATATAAATAATGATTCCCAAAATTTTCAGTCCTTTCATAGTTTTTGCCTGCAAATATTTAAAAAAAAAAAAAATCCGATTTATTATATAGAGATATTTTATACAGTTAACCAGTTTTAGCTTTTTAGCGAAATTCTGACCGACATGTTTTAGCAAAATATGATACCTTTTAGCAAAATGCTAAAAAAACTAATGGCAGTTTAAGCCCTGATGTGTCTGTATTTTAATGTTTAATTTTCGTGTTCAACTGTATTAAGGAAGTTTGTTTCCTAAATTTTAGAGTTCATGCTGATACAGTTGGTGGAATAGACTGCGGTGATGAAGCAGCTTCATGGTTTCAATCATACTTGAAAATGGAAGGTGTTCGTTTAGTTCGATTTTTTACTTCCAACACCAGAAGAAAATATACAAGGAATGATAAATTTATAAGCAATTTAAGGAAAAAATATCCAGTAAGACATATTTTTATTAAAACACATTTTAAATTTTTGGTATATAAATATAAAAATGTGCTTCATTTCAGGCAGGATTTCAAGATTTGGGAGCTTTTCATGTAGTTTCGAAAGCCTCTGTTGATTCTATCAATTCTAAGCAAACTGAAAAAGAAATCACAGTTCTTAATTTTAGACCAAATATACTAGCTGAAGACTGTGAAGCATTTGCAGAAGTATGTGTTACTTTTTAATATTCTCTCTTAAATTTCTTATTAGATTTATTTATTTATTTATTTTATTTTATTTTATTTTTATGTGTGTGTACCTTTTAAAAAAATTAGTAGTTTTAGACAATAAAGGGAAAAAAATGTGATAGTAAAATTAATTATATTTTTAAAAATATATTGAAATTAAATTCAGAATTCAGTTCATTACAGTGTTCTTGATTGCAGACTAGTTTAGGAGTGTGTGTATATACATACAGCCATGGAAAAGATTATAAGGACACATTGAAAAATGAGTATTATATATTAAAATAATCGTCAACTGAAAACAAAATCAAACATAATTTACTACTTGTAATTAGGAAACATTAGAAACCTGTTACTATGAAATTAAATTACAATAAAATTGTTAAATCACATATTAAGACCAATGTATTATGTGAAATGTGGAAAAATATATCAAATATGTCCCGAAATAAATTAATATTCTACAAAATCACCTTTTTTTCAATTACCCTTATTAATCGTCCAGTCATTGACTCAGAAAGTTCAGTTAAAGTTTGTTTAAAAATATTTTTCCATGCCAATTCAATGGCAGGGTTGGGTTTTTGACGTCAAAAAGTGGTTTTTGACATGACAAAGGTTTAAACATGGTTTAAATCGTCAAAAACCTGTCATAAACCTCTATACCGTCAAAAACCTGTATTGTCAAAATTCAACATCTATAAATGAGCTAAAATCTGGTTAGAAATAGGATTTAGTAATATTTGCCATATACAAGGGAATATCTAAATATTATGCTGTTTATAAATTAAGAAATCTGAAAACAATTTGTAGATAATTTATAAAAAATTAGGTAAATATACCGGTTTATAATCTAAGAAATATATACAAAGTATGCATACAGTTATATTTTGTATGTTTATGTTTATTTATATTATTATTTATGAAATTCTAAAATTCCGAAGTTACTTATGAATTTTCACATAAGCCATAAAACCACAGGAATACTGGATTTTTTTTTTTTTTTCTTTAAGTAAAACATAATATATGTGGGCAGTAAATTAATATGAATTTGAAAATAATTATATTTATAATCTACATTTATTATACTTATCATTTATTAATGAATTTTTATCTGTTTATTATTATTATTGATTGTATAAATATTTGTACCTGTTTATAGCTTGGACTATTGGTGTTTGATGTTTTGGGAGTAAGGCTCATTGACTACTCTAGTATCTTAGGCCTAAGGGGTATTGCCCTCCGTGTGGGTCTGTCTACAGGGTCCTAGTCCGTATTTATACAAGTTTCGGAGAAAAACATGAAAAACTCTGAATGCTAGGCCAACGAGCGTGCCCTGGGATCAAACCCTACACCTCACGTTTACCAGCTTTGAGCGTAGTACCACTTGGCTGCTGGTGGGCCCTACAGCTTAGACTAATAATTTTTTAAAAAATCTGTACGGGAAAATATTACACTTATTACAATTTATACACGTCCAGAAAGCATTCATATTTCTCGTGTTTCACCGTAATTATATGAATTTCAGACACAATTCAAGCTTTTTTAACATTCAGAATTATTACTTTTTCTTAAAAACTTGCAATATCAGCAGTCATTAAGAAAAAAAAAGTTATATTTTTCTATAAAATATTTAAGTACAAAATATTAGGCTATGCATTTTTATTTTACTGGTTAAATACATAATACTAAAAGCACAATACTAAAAAAATTGAACTATACAATGTTATATTGCAAATAAAATTATTTGTCAATCAAAATGATCTATCAATGATATATAAATCATAACTTTTTAGAAGCCTAAAGTTTTGTTTTTATATTAATCAAAATGTTATAATAATGTTTCTCCAAAAACATTAATATGTATTATGTTTACCTTTTAAAACATACTGATAAATAATATCTTATTGAAAACAACTATATTTTTAAAGTATTGCATAACTAAGTTTAACATGTGCTATATCAAGCATAGTTATAAATAAAATTCATAGTAATATATAAAAGTATCACAGCATATTTTGAATGAACATAGAAATAATTCATAGTAAAATTTTAAAAGCCTAAAGTTTTGTTTTCTATATTAATCAAAATGTTGTAACAATGTGTTTTTTAAAGAGCATCATTCTATTTACTTTTCAAAAAATCCTTATGAACTATATTTTATTAAGCTAATTTTTCATACAACAATTAAATTATAAATATAGGTTTTTGACAGTTTTTGACATTTTTGACAAGGTGGTTTTTGACATGACAGTTTTAACCATGGTTTAAACCGTCAAAAACTGTCACGTGTCAAAAACCTGCCAACCCTGTTCAATGGATGATGTCAGTTCATCTTTATTTGCATATTGTGTGTCATTCTTATACACTTCTCTAGCTAAAATGCCCCACAGATTCTCTATGGGTTTTAAATCAGGGCATCTTGCCGGCCAGTCCAGAAGTTTCACAGAATTGGCCTCGAACCATGAACGTGATACACAAGACACATGGCAACTTGCATTGTCATGAAAGAAATAATCATCACCTGTGATAAGGGGTGTTTCAGGTAATAAATTTTCAGCTAGCATATGTAGTGCTGCACCGCGTAGCACTTTGGGCGAGTACCGAGTACCCGGCTTTTTACTACTCAGCCGAGTACCGAGTAGTTGTAAGAAAGAATTATTGACATATATATGAAAAATTTCGCACATCTTGGAATTTAAAAAAGGCTTTTTGAACACGAAATTAAGTTAAATGGCAAACAGCATGTTTTCATGAAACGTTTCAGAACTTTTGTAGTGTATATACACAATTAGGTTCATTGTTATATTTGATACTTCCAGCTTAGTGGATTATTAAAACCATAATAACTGATAACTTCATTCTTTATTATATAGTCTTTCTCAGATGTGAATCATTCTCAGATAATTCTTAGATAATATAAAAGTTCCTATACAATCAGGCTTAATTTAAGATGTATGAAGTTCACATATGAAATGAGAACATTAAAATAAATATTTTATCATTTCAAACATGATAGATTTCATTAATCTTAAAATTCTAGAAGAGTAAAAAAGATAGGGGGTTTTGAGCCATAATTTGAAAAACATTTTTGATTGTTAAAATATATTTTTAATAACATTTTAGTGTATTTACCTTTTTCATAATTATTATTTTTTTAATTAAAAATCAATCTTTTCTTACAGTTTTAAAAGTGTCTTACTTTTATTTTAACAAATATGTAACTTAAGTTTTATTTACTATATAAGTATTATATAAGGGTTCTTTTTTCTAAAATATTTTATTTCTGTCTGTTTTATAGATGCAATAACTTTTTATAAAAAAAATTGTATATTACACGCATACAAGATGGTTATACTCAAATTCTTGTAACTAAAATGGATAAGCTCATATCATGAATTGTCTCTATACAGAGTTTGGTGGCAATCTGCTTGCTCGTTTTAACTGCAGAAAGCTGTTTGCAGCAAAAGTTTAATGACTATGTTTATATTTTCATATTTTTTAGTTTAGTTATTAGTAAACAACTCTTATGAATACATTTCTTTCAATAATGCATAAAAATAATGAAATTCTTACAACTACTCGGTATTGGCCGAATACTTAGTCAATATTTGGCCGAGTACCGAGTATATAACGAGTACTCGGTACAGCTCTAAGCATATCAACATATGATTCTGAATTCATGCTACCTTGAATGGACACTATTGGTGGTGTTCCATTGGTTGCAAAACCTGTCCACACCATCACAGAACTTCCTCCGAATTGTCGTTTGGAAAAAAAAGTTTGTCTTTTCGCAAGTCATACCAATAATGGCGAAAACCATCTGGTCCGTCCAAATTATTTTTTTTTTCAACAGAAAATACGACATCTTTCCATTGAGACCGAAAAGAAATGTGTTTCTTAGCGAATTCCAATCTAAGCTTCTTTTGAAGTTTTGTAAGTGGTGGATGTGACGATAGTTTAGCATATCTAGCATTGGAATTCTTTTACAGAACATTACACACTGTTTGGCTAGTGCATGGTAAATTCATTTCTGTTTTAATTTGAGTAGAACTCTGTTTTTTTTTAAGCGAGCTCGACGGGCAATTGTACGTTTCTGGCACATAGTAAGAGTGGGAGACCTACCTGTAGGCTTTTTCTTGCCATATTCTTTTGGATTCTTCAAAAAATTATAAATTACTGTTTTAGATCTGTTTATCTTCCTTGCAATTTCATGTCCACGCATTCCACATTTTCTATAAGCAATAATTTGTCCCTTTTCAAATTCAGAGAGATGTGTGCTGTTCGGCATGATGAAGAATGAGATAAAGTGAACAATTTTACTGCGCAACAGTTTTGGGTTATTGTAAATAATCATATGATATGACTAAATATGCAAATCTTTGTTTGCGATTTCAAAAGAAATGCGTGTTCTGTCCTTAAAATTTTTCCCAAGTAGCAAACTATTCAAACCTTAAAAATTCATGCATTTTAATGATTTTAAAAATTTTCGAAGTAAAGTTTGTTTGAAAATGGTTCATTTCACGTATTTTTATCATAAAAATATTTGCATAATTTTCTAACTAAGTGGCTCCTAGAATTGACGACTTTTCGCTTGTCCTTATAAATTTTTTCCATGGCCCAACAAGAAATACCCCAACAAGAAAAGTGACATAACACGAAAAAGCAGTATTTAAGATGATGATGATTGACAAATGTTTTTTAAAAACAGATTTTTTTTAATTTTAAATGTTTTATTTTGAAGCTGTAAAATATGAATTTTCAATATGAGAAATTTTTTCACTTTACAATTTCAAAATCAAATATTTAAAAAAAAAAATCATTTTTAAAAAATGTCAATTGCAACTACAGTCGCCACTTTCAGTCACGGTTCCCGCGGTCCTTGAAAGTCCTTAAGAAGTACTTGAATTTCATTTTCTTTTTCAAGGGCCCTTGAAAGTACTTGAATTTTGTGCAAAGTCCTTGAAAATCCTTGAATTTTCCACTCCAATAGACGGGCTTAGCACGAATTCTGTCAAGGCTAAACTATCTCCATCTCCACATGCGCACGCTATTGTCTAATATAATGATTTTGTCATAAAATTCTTATTTCATTGTCTTGTTTTTGCATATAGTTTCAACTTTTTTTTTTTTTTTGCCAGTTTCATACTTGTTTGATGGACTGCTCATTAATTTTGAGCAGAAAGTGACTAGACCAGGACTCAAACCTAAAAACTTTGGAATAATCATAATGATTCCAAATCTTGAACTAATCGTTTTTTGACTAATCATTTTTTAAAAGTTAATTTGGTCAATCCATCAGAAATGTATTGTGAAAACAGGCAAAGTTATTCTAATTATTAAAAAAAATATTACTAATGAAAGTAATTACTAAAGTTTTGTGTATATGCTTAGCATTCTGCGATTTTCCCCTAGTCTTTGAAAATTTTCAAATAGGCCTTGAAAAGTACTTGAAAAGTCCTTGAATTTTTTTCTTTTTTAAGAGTGGGAACCCTGTCAGTGATCATTAAAAATTTTTTTTAATCGAGCGGCGATTGACGATCGAATGTCTTGCAAGCCTTGTGATTTCCAAACTTTCTCCATCCACAGCATAAATGTCAATGTACACTTTAAGCTTTATTATATTCTTTATATTCTACAACCTATAAAGAAATAGAATTGTTTAATATTTCTTACTCATAATCTTTTGAACTTCTTTTTCTCCCCGTAATCGATCGGTGATTACATGCCCTACAGAAGTTTTATGATTTTCAATCTTTCTACATCAACAGCATAAATATAAATATTCATTTTAAACTTGTTTTATTTGATTCTAGAATCTGTAAAGAAATAGAACTGTTTAATATCTCACACTCATAGTTTTTGTATACACTCATAATATTTTTCTTGTGGTGGTATACCACAAAATGGTGATAATGCTTTTTGCTATCTGAAAGAAATAATCTCGTCGTATAAAAAGTGGCCACTAACTTAAAAAAGTGGCTACTAATGAAATTGATAGTATTGGCCACTGGCCACTAATGAATGAATTTTCTCAGTTTTGCCCTTTAAACTGCTTCAGCTTCTCAGGTGGATAATTTTTGTGTAGGTTTGGAACACTTTATACACATTTTTTAATAACATAAATTCAAAATTATCATTTTTGAGGTATGTTACCTGTCTTGCCAGGGTACGATATGTAGTGTATTGGAAGAGCAGTCATAGGTGTACATTTCTGAACTCCATAGTCTATACTAAGTGATGTGCATTAGCTTTCATGGCAAAACTGAAATTTGTGTGTTTAATTATGGTTCAGTGTAGCCAGTTTTCTGAGTTTGTAAACATTTTTCAGTGAATCTAATGTTGTACTAAACCTTTTTGTACGTGTTTGTTTTCATCTATCGAGCATTTTGTTATTTTGTGTCTATTTATATTTAGTTTGCTTTTTTACTTTCATTCAGAAAAAAATTGCAATGTTTAGCAGATAATAATAAACAAAAACATTTTTTCAAGCTTAACTCTGCTATATATTGTCTTATAACGGCAAGTTTTGTTGTGTTGGTGTTAGTAATATGCAGGGTTGGAAAAAACCCAGCCCAATGGGTTTTATCAGGGTTTTATTGAGTTTAATCAAGGTTTTTTGGGTTTTATCAGGGTTTTTGCAGAGTATTTTCGGGTTTTATCAGAGTTTTCAAGAATATTTTCTTTCTTGCTGTTTTCAAACATTAATATATCATTCATAATAGGACAATTTTAAAAAATAAATTTTAATTATTCATTAAAATAAAAATTTTAAAAATTTAATTTTAAAATTTCTAGTCTTTTTATGATTAAATTAAAGAATTTTTTTTTAATTAAACAATTGTACTTTAATTATCTAAAATTCTGTTTATCTGCCCTTTACAACAAAAACTGGATTTTAATAATTATTTAGTGTTGCTTCATTAATTTTTTTTATACTCAATAGATTTCCATAAAATAATTTTAATTATTGTTCCTTATGCATTATTTAACAGTGTTGCACTGTTAAAGTTTTCAGAAACTTTTTAAAAATAGATTTTTATTTATTTATATTTTGCATTCCTCAAGTCCCCTAATTTTCTTTATATTGACAAACAACTCTTTTTTCTTGCTCTTATATATTTTATGTATAATTTCTTATTGTATTTTAATAAGATAAAATTTTATTTATTTATTTTTTCATGTGGAATTTTTCAGTTTTTTTTTTTTTTTTTTTTTTTTTAAATAAAGCAGTTTGAGCACTTCCAATATTTCAGAAAATTCTTTGTTCATGTTCTAATAATGTATATAATATTTGTTTTATATTTCTATGTTTATTGTAAGTTTGATAAAAGTGTAATTTTAAATAAGGATTTTGAAAAAACCCACCCGGATTTTTTCGGGTCAGGCAAAATCAAGCCAATGCTGGTTATATGAATACAACATGTACTTTGATGGGAATTTGCAAAATTCCACACTTCGTATGCTTGGAAGGTGGGAGCAAAAAACACAATTTCAAATATAACTCTGTTCCAAATTACCTGGAGGCAGGTGATTTGGTGTAGGGATTAGTTTTCAAATCTGAGTATTGATTGCACTTATCTCTGTGACTATAAAATTAAAATGGGTAGATAGAGAAGGGTGTGTACAGCTTGGGTGGATATGTTGCTACCACTTGCAGTGGAGGCCAGGACCCAAGATAGTTCAGGCAATAAAGAGACTGTCAAAGGCATTGGGGTCCCAGCCAAGATTTGTGTGTAAATGTGCTTGAATCGGCACATGCGATCAGGTAAGGTTCTGAAGTGATATGGAATTTTGAGAATTCATTTAAATAAAGTGACCAGCAAAACAGGTAAAACTTGCTATTGCATAAATACTGTAGAAAGATTTTTTATTTTAATAAGAAAATATTATATATATATATATATTGAAGTAACAATACTGTTACCTTTTCTTACAAAGTAATTAAGAATCCAAATGATTAACAAAATAACTTATTGAAGTGCTTATAAATGCATTATATATTAGCCTGAGTGGAAAGGCTGTAGCCTAACAGTAGTTTTAGGGGTTCAAACTCCCCCAAAATTTTGCAGATTTGTCAAAAATTTTTCAGTTGTACATCATTTTTAACATTCAACATTATGTGATAAAGTTTGAACTCCTTCTGAACAAAAAATTTCTGGCGATGGTCCTTCATAATGATAAGGTCAGGTAAACATGATAAAAGTTTCTTTTGTTGATATCATATTGATATGATTATAAATTCTCATAGCTAATTGTTTACAAATTTCTGTCATATTAGGATTCATGGCAATTCATGAAATTTAACAGTGATGCAGAGCTGGCTAATCTTATTTTAACTACCAGGTGAGTTTATTAACAAATTCTTCAATTATACTTTTTTTTTCTCTTAAGAAAAATAAATACATAAAAAATTTTACATTAATTATTAAATGAAAATGCGTTACACACAGAATAAAATTTCTGGTTATTTTTAATATCTTTACATTTCTGGTAAACTTTTAAGTACTAATTTAATGCAGTTTTTTTTTTTTTTTTTTTCTTTAAATACTTATTCTTGTAATGGGATTCCAAACTAGCAACTGTGAACTGAAGACCAATAAAATCTCATTTCTTTATACAGTTTTTTTTTTGTTGTTTGTATGTTTTTGACAGAATTTTTTAATCTGTTTTAATCTACAATTTATATTTATTTCTTTAAAACAAATTCTAAATTGTTCTTTAAATCTGAGAAGGGGGAAAAAAAATAGTTCTGAAATAACAGTATCATATGAATCATTTTAAAATATCTTTACTGACTCAAATGGAAATGAAAATGTGAGACTGAGTAACTAAAACTTTTAATAGCAAGAAAAATTTTAATTAACAGCTTATATATATATATATATATATATAGAATTGTACTAACACTAGAACCACAGAAAGGGTCATTTTGACTCAAAACCAGTTTTGTTTCCATTTTTCTCAAAAAATTAGGAACTGAACTTAAAACAAACTTCCGACTATTCCTAATTCTTTTTCAGTTATTTTCTGTAAAATAATAAAGCTTTATCATTCTTTTTGCTCCCACCAGTGGCCGGTCAGCATTACTCACTCAGACAACCTTTAGGCAGAAAGGTTGTCTGCCTAAAGGTTGTCTGAGTGAGTAATGTCCACCGGTTGTCGGCCTGGATAGCTCAATTGGTAGAGCCTTCACCTTTAAGTCAAAGATCCGGGGTTCGACTCCCGGTCCAGGCATTATTTTCCCTCAGTCGGAAAAATAAAATTTCAATAAATATGATTTTCTTCCACAGTTGATTGTGTGATTTTTAATAAAAATTGTATTTCTTTCTCCCATTGTTTAATGGTGTTTTCCATTTCCTGCAGCTTATTTCTGTCGAGCTATCTACATGATAGACCAGAGATGTTTCTGCCTAAAAGTTGTCTGAGTGAGTAATGCTGACCGGTTGTCGGCCAGGATAGCTCAATTGGTCGAGCCTTGACCTTGTAAGTCAAAGATCTGGGGTTCGAGTCCCGGTCCAGGCATTATTTTCACTCAGTCGAAAAAATAAAATTTCAATAAATATGATTTTCTTCCACAGTTGATTGTGTGATTTTAATAAAAATTGTATTTCTTTCTCCCATTGTTTAATGGTGTTTTCCATTTCCTGCGGCTTATTTCTGTCGAGCTATCTACATGATAGACCAGAGATGTTTCTGCCTAAAGGTTGTCTGAGTGAGTAATGCTGACCAGTTGTCAGCCTGGATAGCTCAATTGGTAGAGCCTTGACCTTGTAAGTCAAAGATCCGGGGTTCGACTCCTGGTTCAGGCATTATTTTCACTCAGTCGGAAAAATAAAATTTCAATAAACAGGTTTTGTTTGTTTGATAAAAACAAGTAAAATTTTTCTGGTTATATCTTAACTTAAAGGAGTAATTTGCATACCCCATCCTATATTTCTGACCATGCTCTTTAATTTGAACTTGGTTTGATTTTAATACACATTTTACAAACTCATACTTCCTTTTATGAATGCAAAAAATAGCTAAAAAAGATGAATTTTCTTTAATTAGGTTGCATACCAAACTGTCATAAAAAAACAAAAAAGAGCAATAGCTATAAAGTTTTTTAATGACCAATTTCAGAACTAGTATTGTCACACAACACACTGTGTTACACCATCAATAATAACTAAAATTGCCAAATTAGATTTGACAGGATTACAAATTATGAGCTCCTAGTACAATTTTGTGCAAAGTCATAAGATGCACAAAAACTAATCTTTCAAAATCAAATCAATACCATGTTTGGTGTGAATATGAACAATGCTCATAATAAAGTGATTTAAAGTAAATAAAGGCTTTATTGAATGGTTGCTCCCTCTCTCAAAAACAACAACAACAAAAAAAAAAAAAAATATATATATATATATATATATTATTGTCTCTTGATATTCTACTTTAATAAATTTAGGCATTTATGTTTCTAAAAATCAAGTTTATCTGTAAATAGCCAATCTGTTTTTTTTTTTTTTTTAAACTATAAATTGAAAGTAAGATATTTTCTTTTCTAATAATTATATTTATAAAAATTATATATTTATAAAAGGCTAAAAAAGATTTAATAATTTAAATAGATAAAACATATCATTAAGTTAAAAATACTTGTATATAAAAAAAGAATAAACAGATGTTTGAGTTTTCAAATTAAAAATAGCTGATGAACACAATAATAAGCCATTTTTAAATTACTGTTGTTAGAACTTGTAAATATTTAGTAAATAGCCTGTAATGTCTCTCACTCCAAGAGATTTATTCAGTTAGACATACAAATCATATCAACTAACCAACTGAAAATCATAGGAGGAATTAATGGTGAGTAGTGCTGAAACTAAGATTTTAAAAGTGGATGTAACTAAAGACACAGGAACGTTTTACCATGTAAGGGTTGTTATTAACCTGCAGCCTGTTAAAATCTGTGACAAGAGTCTCTTGCTGCTCTCCAGTCGTCATAAATTTCAGGGTGCTTACCACTTGAGCTATGATGTAAATCCTAAGCACTCAAACTTGTTCATTATATGGCTAGACTTGTTATTTCATAAGTTCATGTAATTATCACGACATATATTTAATTTCAAATTAAAAAGATTTGAATGTGTGTATGATTGTTGATATATTAACATATTTTTATTATTTATTTGTAAAAATGAATAAATTTAATAAAAAATTTTAAGTAGTGTTTTTTCAAACAAAATCATTTAGATGCTTGTTGACAACCAACGATCCAGAGAAGGGTATATTGGATCAAAAAGAACCTTTAATTACTCTGAGAAAGTAAGTTAAAAGTTGCTTTAAAATATTTAAATTTCATTTTTAAACCTATCACTATGATCTGGCAGTCCTGGTGGACCCCAGACATTTTTTAACTTGCTGATAATAATAATATATATTGTATTTTGAGAGCTCATAGCCAGTGACATCTCATCTAAAGATGTAAAATGCAATTGCACAAATATCAGGGGTGTTCAAGTTTTTTCATCTAAAGTATGAATGTCCAATTTCTAAGACATAATGATAGGGTTAATAAATTGAATTAATTTTATTAAAAACTTTAAATGTCACTTATTAAAGGGTTAAAACAAATTACATGTATTTCAGGTATAGGATTGCAGCTGATCCAGAAATGTCAAAAATAACTCATTCTGTTCCATGTTTGGGTATAACATGTGCAGTTCTTACACCAGGAGAAATTGAAGTTGGAAATGATATATTTGCTGTTGTAGGAAAAATGCCCAGCATGAAAGTAAAAGCTTAACAAAAGTGACTTCATAATGATGTGTATATATATTTTGCTACACATATTTAAGCATGTATGTATGTTTGGGATATAAATTATGAAATGAAGAATTTATTTTTCTCAGAAATTCTTTATATGGTAATCAAATATTTAATAATTACCACAAGCATGTTTGGCATAATTCAATTTTATCTAATTTTGTACATACATAAAAATAATTACTTTGACTCAAAAAACTTTAAAACTCAGATTTTGACAGAATTCCAGAAATCCTGGTTTCTTTTTCCAGACAATTGAGTTTTATTTGCATAAATATTTCATATGCATAAAATTACATTTTCTATTATTGTTGTGCTAGTAAACAACATTTACAACTAATGCAAAAGTCAAATAAAATTATAGGCATATTAATTTTTTAAGCAAATAAAGTCATGTTATAAATATATGCTGCTAACAAAAACACATTGTGGACATTTTTCTTTCTTCCAAAAAATACAGGCCATATTCCCAAAAATACATGAGCATAGTATTTTCATTTGATAGATATTATCTAAATTTATAACATTAAATGTATAAGTTGATGGTAGTTATAATAAACCTGAATATTTGTTATTTATAACTGCAGATACCTTATAGTTGATGAGAAAGGACAAAATACTTTAAGTAACTGTTATAAGGTATTGTATTACTGATACTATCATTAATACAATATTTAGTTTAGTAAGTTCTAAAATATTATGCTTTTTTTTTTTTTTTTTAATGTTTTTTTATTTTAATGAATCAGATTTAGGTCAGAATTTAATTCAACTACAAGGTTGATTCAGCTAGAGATTTTTTGTTATTAATTAGACTTCCAAAAGTAGCTAATTCAATAAAATGTTGAACTGAAAAATGTGATATAAAATGTGATCAAATTTATATTAATTTTTAAAATATGCTTTTAAATATTGCATTTCCAATTTTTATATGATCTCTTTTTCAAATGCATTTATACATTTTATTATTCAGTGCAGCTTTTCAATTAGTGACAAATAATAAAATATTTGAATATCTTTATTACATTTATTTTTCATATTATTTTAAGTAATATTTTCAATTTTGTAACATTTGATAGAAAATTTTATACAGTGTTTCTGTTAACTTTTTTATAAATATATATAAATAATATTATTAAATATTTTATAATGTCTATAATTTTTTGTATGTGTTGCAATAATAATAAAAATTATTTGAATATTTTTATGAAATTGAATTCTTTTTAATGTGTGTGTAAACTTTTGTAATATCTTTAAAACATAAAGCTGCAAATGTAAATTACTGAAGAAGTACTTTAATCTTTTAACTCGCAGCAAGTATACTTAACATCAAATTCATCAATTTCCTAAAGGGAAAGGCATGATAAATTATTTTTCCATGTCTACTGTGTGTACTCTACTGAAGTATTTTATAAAAGAACAAGATATTTGCACAAGCATATATGCTAATTCCTGTTTTTTGAAATTTCAAGGGAAAATATGTACATTTTATCATCATTAATGTAATATTTATTAAATATCTTATAGCTATTGTATAATGAAACATGAAAAAAAGATCATGAAGTGTCCTTCCTTTAAATAGCACCCAATGGGTTATGGTATACATATTTTATGCACAAATAAATAAATATAGAGGCTTTTTGTATAAATAGTTGGTGTGGTAAAATAAATACTCTATATTCTTTTTCATTTAAGATTTAGGAAACTGGTGGTATGTATACTTCCCATGGCCACTCACATTAACTTTCTCTAAGGTATTTTTTTTTTTTTTTTTTTTTTTAATCTATCTTAATATCCAAAGCCTCACAGATGAATACTTTCAATGTTATACAACAAGTTTTCAGAGAATCAAAGAATGTTTTGAAAAACAGCAACAATTAGAAGCTTACTTTCATGGTGTGACTGGTACACACATAAAAAAAAAATTACATATTTTACTATAATTTTTGTATATAATAATAAAAACATTTGATAAAATAACATTTAATAAATATTTTTAATGAGATTTGTATTTTTTGATCAAATCTGAGAATTGATATAGAATTCAAAGTATAATCAGCTGCTTAAGATATAAAGTATGCTGCACATATGGTGTGATGGTTAGTGTCCCTGACTCCCGCCTGGTAGAGCCTAGATTCGAATCCCAACAAGGAAGGCATGGATGTTTTACTCTGTGTTGTCCGTATTAGGGATAGTGACAGCTGTCCATTGGATGCTCCTTCACAAATGGCCATTAATTCGGCGATCCCACAGCAAATGCTTAGTCACAAGACTTGTACCATTTGGGGGAAGAAAAGATATAAAATGCTTGGATAAGATTGCTTTGCTATTGTTAATGAAATCAAAAATTTGACTCAAGCATTAAAATAAGCATAACTTTTGCCAATTTTCTCCCTGATTTATGTGCTGCTAATAGTCCACTGGAAAATATAAACATTCTTTTATCTGTTCTTAAATACTATACAAAAGAATTAAGAGAAAGCATTATTTTTTGGTGTCAAATTTTCGAAATTTAGATTTTGATACACTGACATGAAAAATTAAAGCAACAACCTATTTCCATGTTTTCTTCTTCTGTACATAATTTTTAAACATCTGAACATAAAATTTTTATGGCATGTTTGTTATCAAATCTTTAATCAAATTTCATATAACTTTAACATAAGTAATAATTTTTAAAATTATATTAGTTCAAATTTTCTGAAAAGTAAGCTTAGGAAGCAATGAAAAATTTAAATAATTTTAGAATAGAATAACATACATAACAGATAGGTAAAGATATACATGACTCCATATGTTAAATTTAAGCTGGATTTTCTGGATGTATTTACTTTTCTTTCTTTTCTTTTTCCATACGTGAATAACTTTTAAAAGATGTACATGAAAACAGGAAAATTGGATGAGATGCTTATTATAAAATTATTCATTGACATTTTTATTATTCTGGTGATATTCACAGTTTACAAATTAATAAATATATATTTTTAAAAGTTTGTTAATCAAAGAAACAAAAAAGAAAAAAAAAAACTTGTTTTAATTTAACATTTGGTGCATGTGTTTGTATTTTCACGTATATGAAATGCATCCTTGACACCATTTTTAACTTTATTTTCTTTTCTAAAATTGTTATTTTTTTTTATTTCTAAATATGTTATATTGATTAATGATTTGTTGAGGAATGTGCCACCAATTTTATATTCATGTATTTATTTGTTTAAAAATTATATACAAAAGAAGAAAATGAGTAAGCAACTTGTTGCTTTAATTTTTCACCTCAGTGTATATTTACATGTTTTTAGGTATTTTAAATCTAAAAATTGTGGTTTTTTAATGCTTGGTCTGTGTTTGTGACTTTTATCCTTATACCTAAAAAACAAATATTAACAAGGAATTCAAACTTAGTATTTTAAATCTGTATCATGTGAAGATGCTTTTTGAAACTTTTTTTTTAAACCCAGCAAATAATTCATGTATAGGGACATCCAAGAGAATTCAAATGTGTTATGTTTATGGATAAAATTTCTATTGGTTACAATTTAACTCCTTTAAACTGCACTAAACAAAATGAAGTGAACATATATTTTGTATATGTATAAATGCATGTTTTGTGTAGAATATGATATGAAAATCCTTCATCATTTGTTATACAAGGCCATATATAAAGCTATACTTGGAAATTGCTAGAAAAGCATTTCACACTGCATTATCTGTTTTTCATACTGTGTTAGATTTAAGTACATTATGTCTTGTCTACATAATTTATGAGTAATATTTAGGGCTACTCAAAATTAAGTAAAAACATCATTTTTATTAAATGTAAATTGATTGAATTCCTTTCTAAATTTTACGAAATGGCTTGGAAATGGTAATTATTTTTTCATACTATAGACAATATTATCTAAAGTCTAATTTTCAATGCTGATTTTTTGTTATAATTATGCATATTGAGATTCCCTGAATACAAAAATCAAGTTTTTAGTGAGTGTATGTGTATATATCTTTTGTCAGTATAACTTGAAAACAAAACATTCCACAAAATTTATATTTACTAGTTTAAGTTCAAATGAGGATGCCATTTGTAAGTTTGAAGGAGTGGTGTGTGTGAAAGCTGTCCGAATAATTTGGAATAAACTTTTAAATTTAATAAGTCTTAATTTCTTATAAATGTAGGTTTGAGTTGAAAAGGGTGAAAAGCACCCCATACACAGAAATATGTCAAATAAAACAATTTTAAATTGTTTTTAAAATACATTTATTTTCGATGCTTCTTTTTTTTTCCCCTTTATGTGTAATTTATTTCATTTTATAGCATTCAAATGCAGTGTAAAATAATGTTGAGTGAGTACCACACAGATCATTTTTTTAAAATACTTACATTTTATAATGTTTTATTCTTTTGTATTTGTTGGAGTAGCAAACGATTCATTTTAATAAATAAAACAGATGCGCCTTTAATTGCGCATGCGCGTGAAAGAGAGTTCTCCCGCTGCTCCTGGCTTCTCCAACTGCTCCTGGCGAGGCATGCCAGTGTTGAAAAAGAATGTAGCTGTGTGCACCGGCCTTGGTGGCCATTATTACCTGTGTGGTAAACAACTAAAAAGTACAAAGATAATCTGCATTTAAATATGTTTAATTCTACTTATTTTGAATGTGTGTAATGTAAATTGTCTTGTTTATCGTCTTTAATAAATGTCAGCTATATATATTCAAGAATTTCGATTTAATGGAACTCATATTACAACAATTGGTAGCAGACCGTGGTTGTGAAGGAAATTCTTGAAATCAAAATTGCTGAATTAATTATTCTAAAAGAAAAGAATGGATAGAATAAATATACCGGAGTTAAACGGTAATAATTATTTTATATGGGCCATGAAAATAAAAGCGGCTCTATCAATTAAGAGACTGGATTCTGTAATTACAACGGTGAAACCAGAAGGACTGAATGCAGCGGAATCTCAAGAATGGGATCTGAAAAACTCCGATGCAGTCGCCTATATGAAGCTTTCTCTATTCGACGAACACGCTCTTCAATTTTCTAATGAAGAAAATGCCAAAATCTTATGGGAAAATATCAAGAACACTTTTACTGGGCAATTAGAGGATAGAAGAATAGATGCCGGAAATGAACTGAAAAACTTACTGATGAAACAAAATGAACCTGTAAATGATTATATAGCACATTCAAAAGGACTAGCTGTAAAATGTCAATCGTTAGGATTGGAAATTTCTACAAGAGAGCTGGTTTATCACACAGTAAGAGGACTATCGGGAAACTTTAGCAAAATCAGAGATGTGTTGAAAACATAAAGGGAAAAATCTATGGAGGAAGTTTCAGAAATTTTAAGAGAGGAAGAAGCAAACTTGAATCCGCATAATGAACAAAATAAACCCGAAGCGTTTTTCGTAAAAAAGGACAAGAACAAAAAACTTTGTTATATCTGTAGAAGGAGTAATCATCTTGCCAAGGACTGTTTTTATAAAAACAATTCCCAAAAAACATTTAACTCTTATGGCTATAAAAGACATAAAAATAAAAAAAACAATTCTTGCTTTGATAAGAAAGAAGAAAAAAATAATTCTGTTTTTAGTGCTTCTACTATTGATTCATTGTGTGATAATGTTTTCGTTTTAGATTCCGGGGCGAGCGACCATATGGTAAAAGATAAAATTTGGTTTGATAAATTTAAAACAGAAAATAAAGATATCTACTTGGCAGGTAAGGATTCAAAAATTATGTATAATATAGCAAAAATTATGTATAGATAATTGCATATTCATTAAAACTGATAATGATAAGTTTCTTATTTTGAGCATGTATGTTGATATTTTTGTATTTTCAGCAATAATCAAGAAATGTATGAAGATATAATCTCCAAAATTAGAATAATATTTGAATTACATGAAAATAATAAATCGAAATTTCTAGGTATAGAAATATTACAAAATAATAATGGTATCTATTTGTCACAGACACAATACATTGAGTCATTACTAGCTAAACACAATCTAAGTGATTGTAAAACAGTAAAAACCCCAATTGTTAAAGGAGAAGATAAAAGCTTACCACTTACAAATGAAACTATTGATGTAAACATGTATCAGGAAATTATAGGTGAATTATTATATTTATCTAATAGAATGCGTCCAGACATAGCTTTTGTAATTACTTATTTGTCACAATTTAATCATAAGCCTGAAAAAAGGCATTTTTTACTTGCAAAAAGGATTTTAAGATATTTAAAGGTAACTAAAGATAAAAAATTATTCTATAGTACAGAATTTGGGTATTTAAATGCAAGTTGGGGGAACGCAGAAAATGGAAAATCATTTTCTGGTGGTGTAATTTTGTTGGGTAATTCATTAATATCATGGAAGTGTCATAAACAAAAAAGTGTAAGTTTATCAACTTGTGAAGCCGAGTTGTTTGCTATTTCAGAAATCTCTAAGGACATAACATGGATAATAAATTTATCGGAATTAAACTTTAAAAATTTTATAAACAATACTGTGTTGCTGAGTTCAGATAGTCAAGCAGCCATACAATGGGCTAATTGTACAAGATCATCCAACAAGTCCAGACATATAAATCTTAGGTTACATTTCGTAAAGGACTTGATAAGAGACAGAATAATTGATCTATATTATACTCCAAGTGAAGCCCTAATATCAGATTTCTTGACAAAGGCTGTATACGAAGAAAAACTATTATATTCAATGGAAAATATTTCTTTAATTTCTTAATTTTATATATTTTTATTTTTATGTGTTCATCCTGTATTATGTTATATTTGTATTTATATTTTTTATTTTTGTGCAGATTAAAATGCGTCGCTCGCAGGGGGGGGGTGTTGGAGTAGCGAACGATTCATTTTAATAAATAAAACAGATGCGCCTTTAATTGCGCATGCGCGTGAAAGAGAGCTCTCCAACTGCTCCCGGTGAGGCACGCCAGTGTTGAAAAAGAATGTAGCTGTGTGCACCAGCCTTGGTGGCCATTATTACCTGTGTGGTAAACAACTAAAAAGTACAAAGATAATCTGCATTTAAATATGTTTAATTCTACTTATTTTGAATATGTGTAATGTAAATTGTCTTGTTTATCGTCTTTAAATAATGTCAGCTATATATATTCAAGAATTTCGATTTAATGGAACTCATATTACAACAGTATTAAAAAGTATTATAATACATAAAATAACTCTTTTTTTTTTATTATTTTATTAAAAAAATGAGCAAAAATCTATGATTTGTCTAAAAAATTACAGTTATGCAAAACATAAAATAATGATAATTTTTTTTTTTTTTTTATTAAAAAGTATTTTACTCAAAAAAGTATGTTTTAGAATTTTAAGTACTATTATAAGTTTGTATATGATAGTTTAGAAATTATGTGCAATCAAACTAATTGTATTGAAAAGTTTCTGAATATTTCGGCACATTTCTTTTTCTAATTAACCACAGAAAAGGAGCAAATTTTAAGATATCTTTATAAAAGTTGTTCAAACTTGGATAATAATACTATAGACATGTATGCTAAATTTTATAACTTTTTAAGTAAGAGTATAGGAGATATGATTTGCGGTAAGTTTTACTTCAAAATAATTTCTGTTTTGTGCTATTGTGATTTATTTATTTATTTATTATGTGTGTTTGCAGAAAAAAAATTATGGAAGCATGATTTTTTCTTTTTCTTTTTTTAATCTACAAAATATTTTTAATTTAGTAAAATATAAGTTTAGCTATATCTGATTTATTTTAATATAAAATGACTTATAATAAATAACAAAAAAAAGAGTTTTTGTATGAAATTTTCTAAATGCACCACTTAAAATAAATATACCAAGTTTATATAATTAATCTATAATTTTTATTAAAGCATTTCTTTAACAAAGAAAACCTAATTATATACACATATTATGAGTTTATGAACAATAAGTGGGATCAACATTCAATATTACTAACAATATCTGATTATGTTAAAAATTTTAATTTTACAGATTTGCTAAATAATAGTGAATATACTGATGATTATTTTCCTTACATTTCATAGCACAAATTATTCTTGAAATATCTAATCACATTGCAAAACATTAACATACTACAGATTTTTCTATTATTTATTTTCAGTGTTATGCTCAATAATACTGCAACTTCTATATCACAAAGCAATACAAATGAAAAACTATTTTATAATCACTACGTCAAGTAAAATATATACTCACTAATATAATAAAAATTTAAAGCAGAAATATTTTTGTTTAGCTTAATTCTAATATCCACATTGTTTAATGGCCTAACAATTTATGACGAGCTGGAAATTTCTTTCTTATTGGTTGAAAACGAGTTTTATCAAGAATAAGTGTATTTTCTTTTATGGCTATTTCTCTTTCCAAATTGCGCCTTGTCTCCTGTAGATTACTCAATGATGCTTCAGCTCGTGCTCGTTGCTCTTGTAATGCTTGAATCGTAGCAGCTAGTTCACGACTTTCAATAATTAAGCTGAAAAAATAATTGATCAATAATAAAAGTCTCACACATAAATTAGACATTCCATTTATCAAAAATTAATAAAACTCTTATTACTCTAAATTCAAATAAAATTAAAGTTCATTTTTGAAAAATATTAGTACATCTTACATTAAGTTAAGAAAAAACAACTTTTTATTTCATAAACTAAAATAAATAAATAAATTGGTAGAACAAATTCTTTCAAAACACTATATATAAATGGATTTTAATTGAAGATTAGTTCTAGGTTGCTCTTCATTTCAAAAAATTTCATAGTTGAATATGTAGTTAATATATTTTACTTCCCCTCCCCTCCTATTTAGTTGATATTTCTAAAAAATAAATAAAAATAAATAAATAAATAAATCAGCAACAATAAAGGAATATTGATAAGTGGATCTAAAAAAATATACAAAACAAAGGACAAAAATAACAGGTTACTACAAACTAGCAAGTAAACCCAACTTCAGTGAAGATTTTCTTTGAAGAAAGCCTTCTTTTAAAAATTAAATTGCATTAAAGATTTTTTTTCACTTAATAATCATTTAATATTATTTAATAACAGTTAAATGAAACTGTAGTTGTTAAAATTAAAAACTACCATGGTATAGATCTTTCCCATACTTATTTCTGAGGTAGATTTTTACTATTTCCCTTTTAATAAAAATCAAAGAGAAATCAAAACAAATTAAAGATTCTATAGAGAAAAGTTTTTGTGTATTTTGTAATTAATATATTTCAAAAGAAATATTTATATTTTTGTGTTTTTGGAACACTGAACTGGATATATTTAAAATTTGCTTTAATTAAAAGTGAGAATAGTTATTGTTATTATTATTTTTTTAAACATATTTAATATTATTTGAGAAATTTAATAGTTATTTTGTTTTTAATGAGAACTACCAGACTATTTAGAATTTCAGTTCTCAAAAAAGCTTATCACTGCAAATCTCAATCCATTATTTTTAATTTATTTTCAATTTATTTTTATTTTATTTATTTATTTTTATATGCATATCTTAACCAAATGCTGGAATATGACCTAAAATACACTGTATTAGCTACCTTCAGCAACCAATTGGTTTGTTACCTCTGAATATTATGAATGTGGCAGAATCCCTCTCGGTGGTGTCCGCTGCATCCTTAACCCAATGTGTTGCTTTAAACATTTCTGACTGTAGCAAACCTTACTAGGTTGTTCCCATCCATGAAAATCTTGACTATAGCAAATTTCCACTTACAGGTGCCTGCAGCCTTCTCTTCCTTAGGCAAACACCACCAGCTAAGTTGTGCCCCATGAAAAATCTGACCATGCAAACTCCCACTTATTTCTGCCCTCAACCTCATGTTTTAGAATCTCATGTGTAAGCGCCAGGCTTACTTACTACCTTACTTACAGTCTGAAATTAAAATATTAATAAAGATAAATTATATGCAAACAAAGGCATGCTTTTGTTAAAACTATAATACCAATTTTATAAAATATTATGTTTTTTCACACGTGAAATATTGTCGCTTAACCATTACATTATTTTACCACTCGAGTGGTAAAAAATGAAGACACTGTAGATGAATGTGGCTTTCCAATACAGAGTGAGCCTTTACAGCCCACAGTAGGAGAAGAAGAAGCAGGGATTGCATGAAAGCACTTTTGAAGAGAAGCTGAAACACCGGCCCGGAAGGTGACATTTGTTTATATAAACATAGTATATATTTTTCTTTGCTGCCCCGCTGATGAAAAAGGATGCTAAATCGGCCTGGTTTGCTGAATGTTAGGAAGGATTGCTGAAGTCAGGAAAAATTGCGGAAGTTTGCTGAATATCAGGATGTGGCACATCCACTTTGGCCCATGTCGCCGAATGAGTCTCGGAAAGGCATTGAAGAAATGTAGCATATCTGGTCTGTGTCGTCGAGTGAACATCAGAAAAAAAAAAAAAAAAAAACAGTCAAGGGCAGGCCAACCCAGCCCGGTGAGATTCAGGAAGCACGTCAATTTTGTTCAAGAGATGCACACATTTCATGGATCAGCACTCCATATATCCAACAACAATAGTTGAGGAAAAGAGACAAAAAACACCGACACAATGCTTTCAGTCACTGACGTTTACAGATGAACTTTTGCAAAAATGAGTCAAATCTTTATCAAAATATCCTTTAGTTGGGATTAAAAGGTATCTCAGTAAACCAAAAGTCCTTTATTCTTTTTAATATAAAACAGCTTAGCTAGTAAATTTATTTAAATAAATGCCCCTCTCTCTCACTTTTACCTAACAACCACTCTGATGCTATGGTCATGTAAACCAGTTTTATACGAAGGATTTTATTGCTATAACTACAAAGTCCACAACAGAACTCCAGGTAACATAATACCTGCCGTGATAAAGAGTGAACTGCACCATCATAAAAAAAAAAAAACATTTTTTTTTTATTTGTAGAGCATTTCAATTATGATGGAAATAAAACATTTTCTTTAGCTGATAACAATATTCTTAAAAAGTCTTATAACCATACAGAGGGTTTTATTTAGGTACATTAGAAGAGAGAGAGCTTTTGATACCATTTAACTGTACCAGTGATTAGGAGCGAAGTGTCTAGGTCGCTTAATGCGAGTCCCAAGCAGACTGTGCAAAATACGCCAAAAGTTAGAAAAATATCACCAAATTTATACCCAAACAGATTCCATTGTCTCTCGAATAAATTAACATAAATATTTTGAATTTAGAAAGTCTGTTATAGAAATTTATGCCAATCTCACTTATGCCAAACCTCACTCCATGTCTACTTAGAAACAGACGATTTTTATGAAGTCTACATCCTTATCATTAAGAAAATATAAATTACCCTTTAATGATATTCAAATGGACATTCATTGCACAATTTAGCTATAATAAATAAACATGCACAATTTAATAGAATGAAATGTAATTTATGGGTAAGCAATGATTAATAGATGGAAATAATATCTGTATTTAATTTTATAAATCGATTTAGCTTTGAAAAATTAGAATTTTGAAAGAGAGCTATTTGACAAAAATGTATTTACATTACTAGGGATAAATTATTGATTTTAAAGAATATGTTTTTGTTCTCAACAGATTTATTTTATAGATTAACAGATAAAATATTATTAGAATTAAGATATTTTTATAGAGAGACAAATGTGATTAAGTATAAAAGATAATTTAGAATTTCGTTAGATATTTTAATATGAATTTTATTTATTGAAAGTATAATACTTAATTATTAAATTTATTTGAAACTGTAAATAAAGCTGATATATGTGAAGAAACTCCTTCACAGCATAGAATTGACTACATAAAATAATTCTTATTCAAAATGCAATAATTCATTTGGCATCTAATTTGGTACAAATATTCATGAATTACAAAGAATTAGCAGTATAACTTTTTGGGTGGTTCATATACACGGACACACAAAATAATTTCATGCCACTAAGGTCCATAGACGATATTTCTTTAAGTAAAATTTAACATTGTTGTTTCTGTAGAAAACTGTGTGTGTAGATTTAATTTAATAGTTTAGAAAGCTACTCTAAAGAATTCTGTTAAATTATGTGTCGACTATCGAGTAACCAAAATAAAAACCTAATATGTATTTTAAGTTTGTAATACTCTTTTAGGAAAATATATATGTACACATAATAAATTAATTTTATTATATATGTATCAATAATTATTTTAAATATGAAATAAATATAAAATTGATCTGCTCAATAGTTAAAATAAGTAATGCAAATGAGTCATTGAGGCTCCTGATCTACAAATCCCCTATCTTAAATTTTACCAGATAAAAAAATATTGCCCGAACACATACCCTGCATGAGCTTTATCATCGCAAAGTTCAACATTAGGACGTTCATTTCTTAAATGAAGGCGGGTTTGTACTTTCTTGAGGGGCGCTTCTTTCTCCAGTATTTGTTTGTTTAAGAAAACAATGGTCTTTTCAGCTTCAGCAATATCAGCTATAACCTGAAATATAAAAATTAATGTGTAATATCTAATACTCACTGATTTCTTTGGGTGATTCTTAAACAAATGTATGTATGTAATTAAAAAAATTATGCATGGAAATATGTCAGTTAATGTATAAAGAAATAATAAATAAATTTCAGAATTATGTACTGTACTATAATACATATATAAATAAATAAATAAGTAAATGCAGAAAAAATGATTTTTGAAGGAATATTTTAAATCATGTATGTATAATAAAGAAATAATTAAAAGATAGTAAAAAAGTTAATAAACATATTAAAAGGTTATTGTAGCCTTTTTAATAACAGTGTGATAAGATTTTCTATTTATTAAAAAAACTCAAATAATAGAAAATTTGAAGCTATTTAAAAATAACTAACTAACAAGGGAGAATCACTAACTGTTCAAAAGGTATTTATACATATTATCTATCACCTGAAAGATCTTACTGAGCTGACAACGAAAATATCCATCTTATCGGCAAATGCACCCCCAGCGCGAGTTATTCTCAATTAAAGTTTTTAAATTATAGATTCTTTAGCAATGTACTTCGTATAGTTTCTATCATTATAATAAGTTTTGTAAAAGATTCTCATTCTAAAAACCATTGTATATATTATTAGTAAAGGTCACTCGTATATTGTTGTGGTTAGCGTCCTTAACTCCCTCACATTTGGGCCGTGTTCAAATCCTGGTAAAAGCATGGATTTGTTATCCCTGTAAGCAGTGGCGATGACCGCCCACTGGGTACTCCTGCACAAATGGTTATTAGTTCAGCGACTGCACAGTCAATGCTCATTTGAAAGTACCGCACCAGTAAAAAATAAATAAATAAATATTATTACATATAAAGTATTTTACTGTTTAATAATTACTCTGTTTCAACAATAAATTTATACATGCTAAACTGTATGAAAAGTATTAAAAAGAAAAAGAAAAAAAAGCAATTAAAGTAAAAAAGAAGCTATTGTAATTTTTATAGTAACAAAGAAAACTATTAATTTATATATTCATTTTCATTAAAATAATATAGTGCAGGTAATAATATAATTATTAATTTTTGAAATGTAAAAATTTGTCTGCTTATCCCCCCCCCCCCTCCATTACTATGTTAGTGCATTAAATTTCTTTTATTGTTCCCCCATGCAATGTTAATATCCAAAATATCGATTATGCCGATGTACAAGAAAATCTTTCTGATTGTAAATATTTTACACATGGCTACATTACATATACAAAGTATTGGATTTATAAATTTAATGTTGTCACAAAATAATTATTAAACACATAATAAAACACTTTACTAACAGTATAAATAGTCATAATTAGCACGAGAATCTGTTAAAAAATTGATTTTAATGATAGAAATTCTTCAAAGTACATTACTCAAGAGCCTGCAATTTACAAACTTTAATTGAGAATAACTCCCACTAGGGGATGTGTTTGCCGATAAGATGGATATTTTTATTATCAGCTCAGTTAGAGGTTTAAAAAGATATATAACATGTATAAATACCTTTTGAACAGTTGGTGGCCCTCCCTTGTAAGTTTATAAAACAAATTATTTCTAGTTTTCTGCACTTGTGTACGTGTGAAAATACTATTTCAAATAATCCATTTATAATTATTTATCTTGTCAATGATAAAATGAAGAGAGTTTGTATTGTCTATTAGAGAGTTGCTTGCTTTTTCTATTGCTTTAATTTACACAAACGATAATATAAATTGAGAATTGCGATAAATTATAACAAAATTTGGTGTAAAAACATTGTAAGGAAGCACTATAAACCGCAAACACACAACAATGTTTTTGTGGTAAAATAATTAAATATGATCTTTTATCAGACATGAATAAGTACACACAAGATGCTTGATAAAGGCTTGGTCTTAATTATTTTGACTCAAAACAATTGTTGCATGTATTGCAATTTAAGTTTGCAATTTAACTTACTTTTTATACATTAGAATTGCCACAAAAATATTTTGTTGCACCTAACCATCTCACTGAAAATTAGCAATTAAAAATAGATCTGACTATAGCGCAGAATCATTTTTAATAAATTAATTATACTTGTTGTGAAAATCTTAAATATGCAAGTGAAGTGGTATTAATACAGGTTCATTTGTAAATTAAAATGAAAACTAAATATTGACATTGACTAAAGCCAAGAACATACTCTATCAACCTCTTATTTATCATTATTTTATGCATTAGTTTTTAAATCTATTCTGGAAAAATAACATAGATTTATAGATTTTCTAAAACAAAACATCAAATATTATTGTATATATGAAAATTAAATAAATAAAACTGAAAAAAAAAAAAAGTGTGTAGGTAACTTTTATGAGAATTTCAGAGAAATATTTGATATATTTTGAGATGTAAAAATTTCAGAATGAAAAATGCTGGAATATGTGTCTTATGTCTGTGCTTTGAAAAAAAAAAGAACTTGATTTAAACACTGCATACAATTAAACCATTCAAATATATGCTTGTGAAAAATTACTATGTATATTTATCAGGGCACGAAATTTCCGCTCGCCAGCAGCGAGTGGAATTTTTACTGTGGCGAGTAAAAATTTGGTCTAGTTATAGATAAAATTTTTACATGATACGGTGATAGAGAACATTCTTTTATAGATTTAAATATGGCAAAATCTTGTCATCTTATAACCTCATATTTAATTCCAGCCTGAGAAAGGAAAAATGCTTAGTTTCTGCATAAAAGTTTTAATCTCTTCGGCAGTTTCGTTTCTCCCACTGTCGTTTCTCCAAGCAGAGTGAGAATAGACGAACAGAGAACCTCTCTGCCCATCGCCCACTATACGAGAAAAGAGAAATGTGAAAGTTTGCCTATGTGATAATGGCGCATGAAAATGAACCCGGGCCCTTTTAAAGATACTGCCTATGTTTATTTTGTTGAAAAATGATCAAAAAACAGCTCACATTTTCCATTTTTTTTTTTACTGAAACTCCAAGGATTTGCGCTTGTAATGATTTGTAGGCATGTAAGCAACGATTTTATCGAAAAAGTTATTCCGAAATGGCTATTTCAAATGACAACAATGAACAAGTTATACACATCGACATTCCATCTGATTACAAAAATAAAATGGACAAAAAAGACATTACCGATATAAAAAGTTAAATAGGTAAATAAGGAAGCTTAATCTTTCATAATAAAAAGATTTTCACAGGATATTGTTTAACAAAGAGTTTTTTTTTTTTCTTTAATGACTCTTTACATTTATGTTTTTACACATTTTAATGTTTTTCAAATATCAAATACAATACATTATGATGATAAACGATACGCTTTTAATATATCTAATTTTAAGCATATTTGTAAAGGCATTTCAAATAGTTAGGAGAAAAAAAAGAAAAAAAAATGACAACTCTATTTTGTGACGAGTAGAAAAATTTTTCGGCGAGTGTAATCTGAGTCGAAATTTCGGGCCCTGTATTTATGATGTACTAAAGCCTATGTAATTCCCAGGGTTGCCAACCTTTTTCAATAGCTTCTATAGCAATGACTTAAAATTTGCAGACTTTTTTAGGTTCTTTAAGAGAAAAGTGTATGGTTGAAAAATCATAGCTTCTAATTTTAAGAAAATTTAATTATTCATAATGCTCTCTAGAACACACCAATAAAAAACAAGTTATCTATAAGTCTACCTATATATATAAAGTTGAATGATTGTCATTGTATCTGTCTAGATTTTTAGTTCACTGTACAAAGCTACACCATTCAACTGATCACTACGAAAATTGGTACACTTGTTAATCAGAACAAAATCTAGCTAACACCCTGTTTTTTAATTCAATTGGATAATTGGTTAAAAAAATATTAAATAAAAACTCCATTTTAACTTTAAAATTATTTAAAAGGAAAAAAGTTGTTGCCAAATAAATATGTGTGTGTGTGTTTTGTCATAAAATAAAATACTTTTAATTATGCATAAATAATAATAAAATCGAAACAGAAAAGAACAAAAAAAAAAAAACAGCTAAGCTATGAAAGTTGGTACAAATATTAATCAGGAATCCACATGTAAATAAATATCTTCATATAGATATTTGGCATTAGCTTGAAATTCTTATTTAATTCTTATTATAATTTTTTTTTTTTTTTCTTTTCTTTTCTTTTCTACAGTAAAACAAAATTTTTCGTTTTCATTACTTTATATGTAATTTATGAGATTCTTTAATGTTCTCACCCTAATTTTAAATAGTTATTAGATTTTATTAAGATTTTTTTTTTTTTTCCCCGAATGTCATAGAACTGTAAGTTTTATTTTTATTTATTTATTTGCATTGTTTTCTATTAAAGACTTTGGGAAATGTTTCATGTATTTCTCTTTCCATCTTACACCTTTGCTTAGTTCTTTCATTGATTTCAAAATTCTATTATAAACATTACTTCAACCTGGGCAATGTCGGGTAGATCTGCAAGTAAATATATCAAATTCACTGAATTTTCTTTTTTTTTTAATTAAAAACTAATTATTTTTTAATTTGGTAAAAATGTTGAAAACTTAAAAATTGTAACAATCTTAAAATTAGGAACAAGAAACATCATTGCTTTCAACAATAAAGTCATTCTACTGTTACTATCCTCTAGTAAAAATTAAATGTGTTATGTACAGGTAAAAAGAGAAAATTCTCTCTGCATCAAATGTGCGATCATATAGAAAGAAATTATAAAATGTGAATAGGGAACAAAAAGGAACTTTTCCTCAGAATGATGAAGCAGAAGTTTACTATAGTTTGTAATAGAATAGTTCTTTCTGTAGACAAATCTATTGTGTTGAGATTTTAGATAGCACAATAAAGAGAAGTGGAACCATAAAACTTTTTCTCAATACAATATTGTCTCATTTTACAATGATTTTTATTTTTATTTTTTTTTTTTTTAATTATCCTTTTGGTATGTGTATAGATAAAAATACTTTAATTTTTATTCAAAGTGACAGATATCTTTCTAGCTTCACTGATAAAATATATATATATAGGGGAGAATGGGGATGAATGAGACATTTTTCATGTTTTTATTAATTACGTTCACCATATGTGATTTAGAATTTTGTAGCACTGCTCATAAGTACACTTCAGTAATCAGTCACATACTAACTTTAATAAAAAAGCACAGGCCCATATTATCGCATGGGAAAACCAGGACTTTGCCCAGGGGCCCCCCAAATCCCATAATATTAAACTGCAAAATATTCCCTTTTATTTTAATGAAAAATTAAATATACATTTGTTTATTTATGTTTATGAAATTTCTCTTTAAAAAGTACTAAATTTTCTAAAAAACAGAACTTTCATTTTGGATATATTTTGCTTTTTCTATTTCTGCTAAATAGTGAATATATTTTAATAGCCTTTAATCAACAGATGCAGAGTTCATGTCCCAGATCAGGCAGGGAGTTCGTAGTGGTTCAAAATTCATTTTGATCAGTAGATCCTGCTATAATTAATCCTAGTATATAAAAAACAGCAGTAGAGTAACCAAACGAAAGCGGGCAAATCAATGACTACTAAATTTATATGCCAAATTCTATTTATTGTAAACTAGCAGGCTACGCCCGCTTCGCTGGTCACTATATTTAAATGAATTTTCGAAAGAATCGAATTAATATTTATTTTTTCACACCGCATTATAGACAAAAATTAAAAAATAAAAATAAAATAAAATAAAATAAACTGAAATTGCTCCAAACCTCGCTTTGGGTACCTGCTGTCTAAGGCATCTCTTTTCCCGCCGGCATTGCATCAGGTCTAGGTTTCCCATGCCTGCAGGAAGATCTTTCCCAGACACTTCAATCTGGATATTTATCGACGACAGGTGGGATCTGCTATTATTTAAGAACTACGATTTTAAAGATGACTGTATCTCAGCATCTATTAAATATTTTAGTTTTGAACCATGTATTTTATAGACCATGCTACTTACACTATATTACGATTTGATTCCGACCAATGTAATAAAATAAAGTAAAATAAAAAGTAGATTAAATATATATATAAACAAATAAATTTTGATAAATTTAATTTTTTACTATGTATATACTACCATTTTTCCCGATAAATACAGTAAATAAAAAAAATGAATAAATAAAAGTTTTTTCTTTTAAAGGAATTTACTAAAAAATGAAAAATAAGAAGTTGTTCTACTATAAAATATTAAACATAACTGTTATAAATACGTTTTTAAATTTAAAACTAATTATACTTAATTTTTTCTTCTGCATTACGATTTTATTTTCAATAAATATAACAAAAAAAAAAAATCGCCTTCAAATGAATGAATTAAATAAAAATAAGTTGCTTAATAGCCGTTGCTAAGATACGCAGACGATTGAAGCAAAATAATTAAATTTATGAAAAATGAAGCATTAAAGGCAATATTTAAAATCGAAAAAACATTAATTTAAAAAATTCAAATTCGAAAAAATCTCGATGAGGTGCACACATGCATGGTCCCAGGTACCTATATGCCAAATTTGGAAGCTCTGCGATCAATAGTGTGAGCACCACAGCGCAGATACACACACAGATACACAGACACACACACACACAGACACTTCTCTTTATTTATATAGATTAAATATGCTATATAGTGCTTCTTTGCTGTCACCTCTCAGACATGATATCATGAAGGAGATCAGCAGAACAAACCCATTCCATATTGGATTGTGTGGACGTGGAACTGGCAGCATTAATAGCGATTAAAAATGAAAAAATATTAATAAAATATTTAAACATTCACCCTTGAAAATATTGTACCACTTCACTGGCCACTGTAGTGTGTGAAAGGCTACATTTACCCCGAGTTATCTCGGGATGGCCGGTGAAGTGGTTAATCATTGTACATACGATTGATCATTATCTATCGTAGTGTATATAAATGATTTTCAACAGTTTCAAGAGGGGCCCCTAATTTTGCTTTGACCAAGGCCCCAATCTGTCATGATCGGGGCCTGAGGCTGCACTAAACTAAATAAGATAAATATATATTTTTTTATAGGCATAAAAACATATTTCATTTAAAATATGGTATGAGTATCATTCATCGTTTGTTTACAGAGCTACACAAAACAAGTAATACTACACTAAAATGTAGTGGGATAACACTTAGAAATTCA
Source organism: Salticus scenicus (assembly GCA_963930645.1). Taxonomy (NCBI): domain Eukaryota; kingdom Metazoa; phylum Arthropoda; class Arachnida; order Araneae; family Salticidae; genus Salticus; species Salticus scenicus. The sequence continues at coordinate 286,109,502 of OZ005650.1, read as the reverse complement.
TGGAAATGCATTTCAGTCTGTGCTATATGTTATTAATACAGGGCTGTCAATAATTAAGTGAAAACATTCTTTTTTATTGAATGTAATTAGTGGAATTGCTTTACTACTATAATATTTTACCATATTCAGGAAAACTGCTCAAAAATCAAAATTAATTTCTCATACCCATGTGGTAAATAAATTATTTTCTAAACTAAATATTTAGCATTTGTTTTTTGTATATTTACACATTTTGAGGCTCTTTGAATAAGTCATGTTTTTAACGTTTAATCTTTGTCTATATCTTTTATCAGAATAATTAAAAAACAAATAATTTCAGGCAATTCAAATGTGCTTTGAAGTTAACATAAGATTGTTACTTGAAAAATTGTATCAGTTGATAAGTTTTAAGGAATGGTGTGGGTGAAAGATGTCTGAATAATTTGGAATGAACGTTGAAATTACAGCTTTTGAATTCTCTTTAAATGTAAGCACAATATTGAAATGGGGGAACCCCTAGCTTTATTTGTCAAATGAAGCTGCTTTATTTCAATTTAATATCAAATTTATCTGTATCAAATCTGATTTATTTATCAAATGAAGTTTTTCTGAAGCCTATTTTAAATTGTTTTTAATGAAGATTTATATAACAATATTCTTTATTTTATCCCTTAATGTCCAATCTGTCTTTATGGTATTTCAGGGTAAGAAAAAGTCGTGTGAGTGACACACCACATTATTTTCTATGTTTTGCATAAAAAACAAATCAAAAACAGAATATATTTCATTAAAAATAAATAATATTACTTCTATACATACCAATTGCAAATGCTTTTTAAGACGATACAAACTGTCATTTGTTTCATTAATTCTTCTGGATAAAGCAGACTCAACAGCATCAGCTTGACTGCGAAGATCTTGGTATCCATTCAACAAATGAGAATTAATTTTATCTCTTAAAATTTCAGAAGTTCGAATTTCAGCTTTAGCATTGCATAATCTATGTCTAGTAAATGCTCTCCACTCTTCAGGAGTTGACCATCTAAAATGTTAATAAAAATCTATATTAATAAAATCAGACTTTTGTCTATAAATTATCGGAATCAAAAAATTTTTCAATATCTTCACGTTTCACACACCATGAAAGCCAAAAATGACTTCAGAAATTTTTGCCTGTGTGTGTGTGTGTGTCATCGTGTCTGTATGTCATTATTTTTGTCTGGGTATCACGCGAGAACCGCTAAACGGAATTCAACGGCACTTGGCAGGAATTTGTCTTCACCCAACATAAAATTATATCTATAGAAATTTTCAAAATTTTGATTAGTTTTTGAATTGTGGGTAAAAAACGCCTGCGCATACGCCATAAAGATTTTGTCAGTAAAATGCTTTGAATGGAAAAAAAATAAATAAAATAATAATATGGGTCACAGGAAGTAAAATAGAGCTGAAAAGCTGTAAAAGTAATGTTTTACATAAGTTTTTGATTGCTTTATATTTTATTAAAAAATAAATAAAATAAAACGCATATTTATCAATAATGTGAAATACCCCAAAAAAGTTAATGTAATAATAGGCCTATGGATAAAAGTTAATGTTATTATCCATTTGTTTCTCCATTATAAAAAATAAATAAATAAATAATTGTGCTTTTGCAAATTTTAAAGTAATTTGTAAGTAAAGTAATATTAATTGATCACAAAGAAGAGTGTTGTTTTACATGACTTGGGTACAGCTTTAGTACAGTACCCTCTTGCTGATATTTAAATTTTTGTCTCTTTCGCGATGAATTAAAATAGCTATAGCAGTTACATTAGAAAAGACCTTGGCTAGAAACGACAGAGCTACTTTAGTGCCAAATTTCCAATTTTGCCAATTCGGGACTGCTAAAGCTGCTTCAAAATATAATTATTTTCTCTATTTTATAATGCATTTAAATTGTACATGTGTATTTTTAATCAAAATTTTGTGTTAAAAAAATAAATAAATAAACAAGTAAAATTTGTAAGAATAATTTCCGTTACCTACCTTAATTTTTTGTAGTTATCAAAGATATTTTTTCATTCGTATACTAATTTTTATGAGAATACTTTACATTTCTCTCTCTTTGTATATATATACTACCTGATACCGATACTGAATTCAAATATCGCCATATATTTATCATTTGACAAAATTTCAATGCAGAAAACTCTAATAGATTTTCAATGCAGTTGAATATTGAAGAAAAGATACAGTTTTAGTATAAGACCCTCTTGGCAACTTTTTATTTTATTTTATTTTTGCCATTTTGGCAATGAATTATAATGGCTATAGCAGAGTCGGATATAAAGAAGTTGACGAGAAATGTCCTAGGTACTTGGTATAATACGAAAAGGATTAAAGTTCATATTTTAAAAAATTCAATACCTTTTTGAAGTTCCGGCAATACAAGTTCATCATTTGCAACGCTGAAGAGGGCTGCGATGGTATGCCGAAATATATACGTTGCTTTTAAAGGATAAATTTTAAGGTATTGAATTTTTAAAAATATGTCCTAGGTACTTTGATGCCAAATTTCAAATTTTGCTTGGGGATCTGATACTAAAGCTGTTCCGAAGAAAAAAAACAAAAGGAAAAATAATAGACTTTAAAAAAATAAAATGTAAATTAAGCAACGCTGCCACGCTATTTGGTATATTTCACAATGAATGCACCCGGTGTTACGAAATGATTGTCTGTGGGAGGATTAAGCCATTCGAGATTTCCTTCTCTCAGACAACTCATAAACAAGTTGTTTGTAACAAATTATAAATTAAAAAAATAATTACATAAATAAGGCAATTGGAAACAGGGTTTCAATTTATTATTATTTATCTCTATAAAATCAGACTTTTGTCTGTAAATTTGTCAGAATCAAAAAACTTTGCAATATCTTCACGTTTCACACACCGTGGAAGCCAAAAATGGCTTTAGAAAATTTTGTCTGTCTCTCTGTGTGTGTGTGTCGTCATCTCTGTATGTTTGTAATGCTATTTTTGTCCGGGAATCACATGAGATCAGCTAAACAGAATTCCACAGCGCTCGGCAGCAATTTAGGTTCTTACCCAACTTAAAATTATATCTATCAACTTTTTCAAAATTCCCTTCCGTTCCCCTCCTGAGGGGGCAAAATTAAAAAAAAAAGTTTATAAGCATAACTCGGCTCCAAATTACTTCACAGTAAAGAAATTAAAAAACATAGGTGAAATAATTGGATCTTCAAATTAAATACATAATACATGGAAAATCCCTTATAGGTATGTAACTCTAACATAATTTTATTTATTTTTTAAGATTTATGAGCTCAAAAGAGGTTTTTTACAAAAATGCATTTCCGCAATGTGGCTGAAATAATAGCTGGAGAGTGGTGGCATGCCAGTCGCTTAGCAACCATTGATCAAACGCTTTCAGTTGGTGAATTATTAGGAGAACATGCTAGTCAGAGCAACATTCAAACACATTCTGTATCAAGGAAGGTCATACAATATAGGCAACATCAACATGCGATCATGTATTGTCCTGTAGAAATGTAGCGTTATAGAGGTTTTAAAGATAGGACAGAGCCATGTGCCTTAATACATCAGAAATGTAATGGCTGATATTCAAAGTGCTGGTAATCTGAACAAGAGGTGATTGAGACATGTATCTAATGGCACTCCAGAAGATAGGTCAGAATGCAGCGATCATAGCTTTGTGTAATGAAAATCAGCCTCTTGAAACTGCATCATAGACAGGAGTGCCTCTAATGATGTGATCAATGATTTATCTAGATACAGGAATGGCATGATGTTGTCTTTTCAGATGAGTCTAGTTCTTTTTATAGCATCAAGATGGCCAAATCCATATTTGATGATATCAAGGACAAGGAGAATGCATATTGCCTAATGCATGCTTGCATTCGACATTGTCATACTGGCCCATCACTTTGAGTGATGTCATGGGATGCTATTGGATACATGACACAATTACCTCTTGTTCACATTGTTGGCATTATGAATACCAGCTGTTACATTTTTTATGTGTTAAGACTTGTAGCTCTACCCTATCTCTGAGGCCTCCGTAATATTACATTTCAGCAGGACAATGCATGACTGAATGTTGTGTTTTCCAGACATTCCTTGATGCTAAATGTGTCTGACTGTTGCTCTGACATTAATATATTCTCCTAACCTTTCACCAAGTAAAAATGCCTGGTCAATAGTTATGAGTAGGACTGGGCTTTATATCGATGTAAATTAAAATATCGATTTAACGCTAATATCGTTTATCCGATTTAAATATTTCATCTTCCGTAAAATATCGATGCAGAAACATCCAAACACGCAAACATATGATTCCAGGCTAAACCGAATGAATAAAGTTGGAATAATGCCAGGTAACTATTCATTATTTATTCAAAGGAATTCCGGTTTAGTCTAAAGCATGCGCAGTCATAGACAGCTAAACCATGAAAATCCCGATTGAATATAGTTGGAATAATGCCAGATATTCATTCAAAAAGATTCCGGTTTAGTCTAAAGTATGCGCTGCACAGTCATAGACAGCTAAATCATGAAGATTAAAGTGCCGTTTCGATTTAGTGTTACGCAGGCGCATTGGGAAAAAGAGAATATCGGTTTAAGACCATTCTTTCGAGCCAAAAGCAAAACGCGTGCGCACTAGCAAAATGAAAACCGATTCTGATACAGAATACAAAGATGTTAAGTTTGACTAGTTGAAGTTGAAATGAGATTTATTCATTCCTTCAAAATTCGTTGATTATTGGAGATTTATTTTATCAATATTAGTATTTTATTCTGCTATTTTTTGTTATAGTTCCAGTTCCTATAATTTAAAAATAAGAAACCCCAGTTTCTGTTTATTAGATAAGTGAATTAACTATTCTTTATGAATATTTTATATAATTAATATTTTTTCATTAAATTTCTTAATTTTAGTACAGAATACGACATTGTCATATTGTCAAAAATAAATTAATTTAAACAACGGCGTTATCTAAGTTAGATATGATTATTCAAATGTTTAAATATCTAATTTTTATTTATTTCGAAGTCAGTTATTAACAGCATATAGTATGGGTATTTAAAAATAATTTTAAACACGGTGAAAGTTGATGCTTTTTTCTTTTCCCTTTCCAATGCACTAAATTGTTGTTCTTTCTATCAATTTTATTTTTCTATACTGAATTATTGTATTTTGTAGTATTTGATGTAATTTAATCTAAAATAAGTAAAAATTTTAAATCTTCAATAAAAAGAAAATCTCGTAATTTTTTTAAAGAAATTGTATTTTAGAAAATTTTAATTAAGAATTATATTTATTAGGAGATACAAGGCACTATAGAAATTTAATATCATGTGTGAAGTTCTATTACTTAGCAATTTTCTGCTGATTGTCATTTTGCAATTCATTCGTATGTAAGTGGGGAATATAAAAATTTTAATGGATTAAAAAGTAATAAGAAATAATAAAATTCTGAATTTATTAATTAGTTAAAATAATAATAATAAATTGGGGTGTTTTTAAATGTTCTGAATATTACTCACAAAAGTCCCATCACGAGTCAATGTGAAATTCTATAACTTGTGTTAAAAGAAAACTGCGCTATATTAATTATACTGTGTTGCGATGTGTAAATTTTGAACTGTGGAAAATAATGAATAATTTTATAATAATTAGTATAAACATTATATCTTTATCAGAAGTCTGATTTTTTCAAAGGCCTTATTTTAGTAAAAAAATAAATGTCTGTGATTAAGATAATAATTTCGAGAAAAAAAATTGATTTAGTTAAACTAAAATAATTTTTCTATGGTCCATTGTTGATTTTTGCGTTTGTATTCATTATAAGAAAGTACTTGTAAAAATTTTTAACTTCTGGCTTTCAATGGATTTACATGTTTTGAGGAGTCTAGAGAACGTTTTGACCACTTTTGGTAACACTGCATTAAATCGATATATCCTTATATCAGTATTTTATATGAACGATATATCGATTTAAGAAATGTCAACATCACCCAGCACTAGTTATGAGTAGCTGGCATGTGACTACTTTCTAGCTATTATGGCCAATGAACTGTGATTACTTGTTGTAGCTCCATGGAGTGTTGTTGTATACATACATACCATCCAATCTCTGTGAATCCATTCTTAGGCAGATAGTATGGACTGTTATTGCTGGCAATGCCAGAGATGACTGCTCTCAGTACTGATTTCTCAGCATCCAAATTTCCTGAAAATTTAATCACTTGTTCTTCCCACTATAATATATATGTCCAATAAATGTCATTCAGTTACTTGCATTCCTTCCTGGTGTAGCAATTTGAAACACCAGTAGTACATTTATTAAATATATTAAAAACACTTTTAACACACGTAAATTTAAATTTTTATTTAAAAGATGTTAAAAATTTTTTATCCAAAGCTTTTCGCTTTAATAGTAAAGCATTGTCAGGGATTTTCAAAAATTTAAGTGTGTTAAAAGTGTTTTTAATATATTTAACAAATGACACATGTTCAATTTAACTCTCTTTTTTTCTTAGAGATTATTTATAGTACATTTATTATTGCTAAAGATTCAGTTCTATTATTATTTAAAAATAAACAAGCAAAACAAATGTAATTTCTTTCCTCCCTAAATACTACAAAAGCAACCCCCCCCCCAATTAAACCCCCCTCTGCTTTTCACCTGAATTTCATTTGTTCTAAAAATATTGAATCCGCATTCCTTTATGTTCAGCTGAAGAATCTAACTAAATATGAGCCAGGTTTTTGCACTATTTATTTCTTTTTTAAGATTTGCCTTTATAAATATGAACATTCATTTGTTTTATAATGAATTGGACACTGATTATTTTATAATGAAAGCTTTCTAAAATAGTGGCAATTTTTTTAAAACAACTTGTTTGATGTGGAGCAAAAGGGTTTCCAGAAATTTTCTGGTTAGTTGAATGCTACTTAAAAAACTGTATTTATTTACTGCATTTAAATATATATACTGTTAAACACAATGTGATCAATCGGTGAATTTCATTGTGGCTTCGTGGTTTCATTGTTGTTCATCTGCTTTGAAATTTTGCATTTTTAAATCCATATGGTTCCTGTTCTGGTTGTGGCAGGCTGGGGGAGTGTTGCCGGTGTAAAACTAGTGTAACCCCACAGGCAAGTCACAAGTCTTGCCGCCTGCCTCCTTCTTCCTATCTTGTGTTTCTTGGGTTGTTTTTTCATTGATTTTGATAGGTTTATGGTTTTAAGTTAAGATTTGTTGTTTTACTTTATTGACTCGTTTGTTTTGCAGGCTGTTAATTAATAGATATGGTTTCTTTACATTAGTGTATTTCATCCACTGATGATTTTTTTTTTTTTTTTTTTTTTTTTTTATCTTATTGGTCATTGGTGTTTCAGTGATCTTGTATCTGTTGCTTGGCTTCTACTATGCTTAATAGATCATCTTTATTATATACTAGCAGGCTTTGCCCGCTTCGCTGGTCATTATATTGAAATGAATCCCCAAAACAGCATATCATTAATAATAATGAAATATCTTTAAAAAAAAAAAATCATTAAAATCCGTCAAAATCTAATTTTAAGTTCCTGCTACTTTCTGTCGCGGTATTCCCGCTTGTCACAGTCGAGTCTGGAGCCCCAATGCCTTCGGCAGTCCCTTACCTGCTTTTTACTCCCCCTCCCTCGCGGTTACAGTTGAAAGTTTTACAAAATCTCATCAAAGTGCATATTTTGCACACTTAATTAACACCCACACACCAAAATTCGCCATTCTTAGGTAATTTGGACGGATTTAAGCTTCAAAATGTGGTTTTTGCCCTGCCGCCCCAAGAGGAAGGGGGGGGGGGGTAAATTTTCAAAATTACTTTATATTGCATGTTGCATACACATACCTAACCGACACATCAAAAAATTGAGATCCTGAAATTATTTAAAGCTGAGCTATGCTTTAAAACTTTTTTTTTTTTAAGCTCTTCCCCCCCCCGTTCTTAAAGGAGGGAAGGAGGAGGGAATTTCGCAAAATCTCTTCATACTATGAGTTAGATACATATAATCGTCCCTTACATAAAAAATTTCCAACCTTAGGTAATTTAGTGCAGCGTTACGTATGAATACATGTTTTTGCCCCCCATTCTCCAAAGGACGGTAGGGTGGAATTTCATAAAATCCCTTTGTAGTGTGTGTTCAGTTCGATTTCCTCGTGTGTTGAGTACCCTTCTTCTAAAACCTTTTCCCTTCCCTCTCCCCTTAAAAATCCAAAATTCCAAAATCGCAGAAAATAATTTTTTTGTACTCAAGTCTGGTCTTTCCATCTGCAATTTCTTCACCGTTAAGTAATTTGGAGCCGAGTTAAGCCTTCTGCCCCTCAAGGGGGACAGGGGGGGGGGTATTTTGCAAAGTTCCGTCTTAGTTGGGGGTCAGGCTCCGAAAACCAACCTGGTCACTAAAATTTGTGACCCTCTTTCCCACAGAATCGTCATGGCAGTGTTGAGTCAGTGAATCAGTGAGTTTACTCTTTTATGTGTACAGATTTGTTTATATTTTTATGGACTACTTGGCTTAAGGTTGCTGTCACAAAAATAGAGTCCTTTGCGTAAAATGTCCTATCTACTTCAGAATTAAAATTAAAAATATACCCAGGATTATCAACTAATAAAGCTCTTTAATACAGATCTGAATTAGCTTTTATATTCTTATTATTTAATTTTGATAATAACGTTATGTTGCCATGTGCCTAAGCAAATTTAATATATATTTTTTTTTTTTATTATTATTCGCGTGAAATATTCTTCGGCAACAATTAAAAATTAAAATAAATTATTTTAAAGTTTTATTATAGAAGAAATATCTATATTATATATTAATTAAAAATTTATATTTTTTTCGGTATAAATAGTAGCCTATGTCTTATTCCAGACTATTATCTATCTCTGTACAAAATTTCATCCAGATCCGTTTAGCCGTTGTGGCGTGATTGAGTAACAAACATCCATCCAAACTTTCGCATTTATAATATTAGTATAGATTAGTTATCATGTGCATGTGTTAGATTGAGTTATTTTGCTGTTAAATTGACAAAATTTTAATTTTGAATTTCAAAACTCTGTCGTTCTTGGCGCTTATTGTATTTGGTGATCAAAAACGTAATGTGAAAATATGCATGCCAGATGTATATTTTCGTAATATGCATTGTACGAAATATTGTTTCATATTATTCATTACTCTCTTAATATAATTGTTAAAATAACCATGATTTTTGAAAGGAATTAAATTATGTTCGCCAAATAATTTGGCGATATTTTTTTTTTTTTTCTGCTAAGGATGACCGATATCAAATCTATTCCGCTGCAACATATTAGTATCTTATATCAGATACTTTATTTAGACATTTGAAAACAAATTTGACTTCAAATTATGATAGAATATTTATCATTTTCCTTTTAATTAGTATATTAGTTGGATATTTATTGTGTAAATATCGTCTTTTGAAATGAAATGCTTGTGTTTTCAATCGAATATGGAAATTTGCCATTTTTTTTTCCCCTAGATTTTTGAAATTAAAAATTCAAATTTTTTCAATTTTACAACAAAAATAACTTAATCTAACGCATGGGCATGATAATTAATACATATCTATACCTAAATATGCGGATTAAAATCGGGAAATAATTTTCCGAGATTTTTAATAATTTTTTACAAAAAATCCAATAGACGTTTAACATAGGAAATATTTTTCTTGCATCCACGAACGGCCAGTGACGTCCTCACTTCGCTTGCGTATTAGCACTTTATCAATGTGTAAAAGAAATTTTTAATTAAAAATGACGTCAATTTTTGTGAGATGCATAATTTTTTTTTTTATAATTTTTTATCGTTCACGTTTAAATAAATGTATTTATTTTCCTGTTGAAAAAAATAAATAAATTCGTTTTTTTTTTTGTTTTTTTTTTTTTTTGCAACAATTAAATTATGAATAAATATAAATGGCTAATTTTTTGCTATTCTTACAAAATTGCTATTTTATGCATAAAAATCGCAAAAACAAATTTTTTTTCGGAATAAAAGGTAGCCAACTTTTTAAGTTAGGGTATAAGCTATCTCCATTACAAATTTCATCGAAATCCGTCGAGCAGTTTTGGCGTGAAACTCAGTCAAATAAATTCACGGACATTCACATTTATATATATATAAGATATATATATTTATATGTTTTTGTTTTAAAATATTTTTATACCACTTAATTTTAGCAGAAAAACATAAGTCCATTTCTATGCTGATTTTTCCATTTATCTGCAACCTTCGCAAATATATCCTGATTTTCCTTGAGAATTCAGGGGGTGCTGGAACAGTATTTTATAATATCCATTTCATAAAATATCTTTTCACATTCATTTTTAAAATAGAAATATATATTGCCTCTTAACTGTGACATCATTTTCTCAGATTTTACACAAATATGTCATATTAAGAAATATAAAACAATTAAAAAAAACAAAAAAGGTGGGGGGAGGGGCTTTTTAACATATTTTGATCTTGTACAGACAAGTCACTCCTTTCTATAGGAAAATGTAATGAAAAATAGACTCAGATACACATAGGCAATGCTATTATTAGTAATAAAAATAAAAAATCAAATAAGAAATGCAGTTCTTTATAAATACAGGCTTTTTTATAAGATTATTTATTGTAAATAATATTTTAGATTGAAAAGCTGAATTAATTTTAACCCTCACTTTCCCAGTATCAATCCGTTACTGCAGAAAAATTGCTTTCAGGTGCCGCTTGGCACGTTTGGCGAAAATCATCAGCACCACGCCTTTTTGTATCATTTAGAAGTTGCAACATTCCACTGGTTCTGTTTACTATCTCTGGCGAATTAGTGCACTTTTTGAATGAGGCAGGGTTAACTAAATTTCAACTTCAAAATTGGGTCAAAATGACTCCATTTTGGGAAAGCGAGGATTAACAAGCAAAAAAAGTGAGCAGACCAGGTATCATACTTGATTGTTGGCATACACATTAATATTCTACACTAAGCTAACCAAGATCTGTCAGAGGTCTATACAACAGATGCATTCAGATCAAGATGTATGGTGGAGTGACACTGTTTGCCACAGGAGTGAAAGATTGATACCTTCAGGAATAAAAAGGTGCCTTTGTACATAAAATATTTCTAGAGCTGATGGCAACTCTACCAAAAATTACATTCAGGTAAAACCACAGATGATAAAAGTCACGAACTAATTCAAATTGAAAGTCACTATTTTGCATAAGACTACTTAGTATAGTACAATTTTTGAGCATTCAAGAATTAGAATTTCTTGGGTCATATATTACAATTTTTAAAGAAATAAATGGAAACTTCTTGAAGTTAGCTGAACAAGAACATATTTCAAAATTTGAATATTTATTTAAACACTCATTCATTATTTTAAGTGAAAGAGTAGTAGATAATGAATTTATCTATTTAATTTCTTCTAGAGTGAATGAATGCATCCTTCATGAACTCAAAATAGCGATATATTATATTGTTCTTGATTTACACCCAATATCAGTCATTCAGAGTAAATGATAGCGGTAGTAGGTTCATGCAGAGGCAGGCCAAGAAGTGATATTGACAAACATTTTCTTGAATTCATTGAAGTAACAGAAACACAGATGAAGGGTTGATAGATTGTTTGTTAAAAGAAATTGCTAAAGAGAGAAATACCCGTGAACAAAATGTGTGGCTAAGGATATAACAACAGTTTAAATATGAAAGGAAAAAAGTGCTGAAAGAAGAATCATTGCTTTCAGTCCATGAGCATTTGGCCTCTCATGTGGATGCCACTCCTTAAATTCTGTGGTAAATGTTACAGCTCTTTCGTGATCAATGACTAACCATTTTTTTTTAAATGTACAAGAAATCTGCTATTTTTTCTTAACTCCTGTTCATAGGTGAAAGATTAAATGTTTTCTAACCCTTGCAATATAGTATGGAAGAAGTGTATGATGCAGTATAAGAGGCAACAAATGACACAAAAGTTGATGTTTTGAGAAAAATACTGCTTCTCCTTCTGGTAGTGCAAAGACGCTGAAAGATTTTTTATTCTCATGTAACTTAATCACATGTTATGACATATTAAGAGTCAATATTGTAAGAAAAGAACTTCAGAGACCTTCTTCAGAACTTCTTTACTGAAAACATCATAACTTTCTTAATAAATTTGAAATTGTAGAATGGTATAAAATAGTACCATAAATAATACAAAAAAAAAAAAAGCTGACAGACAATTTGTAATTTAATCCAATGTGAAACTCGCATCAGGTCAAAGAAAGTAATTGTCTTAGAAATAATTATCTTATGAGGATGAAAATCCACTTTTAGGAGCAGAAGAGATCTCTTTCAAAGCAAACTACATGATTTTAGATGAAGCAACTAGTTAGAGAAAAAAGAAGAAAATCTGTTTTTGTAGATTGATGCCGTACTTGCCAATATCCTAATTAATATTCTGTAGTGTTATTAGTCCCGCCCTTTTTTTTCACACCAGTAAATTCGTACAGTAGTATTCTCCAAATGCAATTACTATTGAATAATAAGAAAAATACTCTAAAATGATACTGGTGTGAAAAAGAAGGCGGGGCTAACAATACTACAAAATATTAATTAGTATTTTGGCAAGTATGTTAATGCCAGTAGGATTCACTATATCTTAAAACTTTATTTTGTTTCATCTTATAACTAAAAAAATTTGGTGTGTAACAAAAACATAATTTCCATTATTGCCCACTATTACACATATTATATGCACTTTTTGGAGATAATGTGGTCAGAAGACATAAAACTGACCTAACAAATTAGATACCTAACAATTATCCTGTAAGAGAAAACTGATACATGTGTAAAGAGATAATAAAAGTTTAGAAAGTGAGTTTAGAAAAAAGGTAGAGCTTTTTTTGAAACACCAATTTCTAAGATCTAAAACTGACCTACCAGGATGACTGCTATTTTTCTTATAATAACCAAGTAATATATAAGAAAAGATACCTAAAAAGGGATTTATGTAGCAATTTTCAAGAAAATCATTAGAGCCATTTATGAGATACCGATTTTGATCAAAGCTTGGTAAACTCAACTGTTGACTGGTAAACAACAATTACATGCAGAAGGATATTTAAAATTGAGTTAATAAGACGAATTTTAAAAATATCAATACATCCATTTTAAAAGGAATACACTTGCGAGACCTCAAATTGATCTACTTATATAGCATGCTTATCTGTTTTCTTGAACTAGCCAACTAATACATATGAAAGGACATCTAATAGGGTGTTTATATAGACTCTTTGAAGAAAATGTTAGAGCCGTTTTTAAGATGGGGATTTATGGTCCCACTTCCAGTTTCCCAATTTTCACCGAAAGTTGTAAAAATTATCTGCACACCAGACCTGTCTCAATTCTGAAGTTTTGTCATTCTATCTTATTAGTTTCAGAGATATGATAGTTAGAAGTTTTACCACACACACACACACACACTAACCAAATACCGAATATCAATTTTTTGAACTCAGGAGGTCAGGAGACCTTTAAAACATGCAAATCAGGTGAAAACTTGGTATAGAATTTTTTGAACGAATACAATACTCCCATTACTCCCATATGCAACTCACCTATGGTAGTTAGGTAATGGAAGTAAAAGTATGCATTTTTACTTAACAAAGTGAGACAAAAATATAAACCAAATAATTTACATTTTACTTGGGAAAAAAAAAAATTACTAGTAAATTAGTTACATTAAAAGAAAATATATTAAAAGAAATAAAATCGATTGATTATCTAAATAAGTTTTTATAAATTGAATTTTAACATTGCAATACAAAATACTTAAGAATACTTAACAACAGTAAACTTAAATATAAATATAACAAAAATTATACTTGTTAGGAATTCTTTGGGGTCCAGTATAAAATGCTATTTGTTCTGAAGATGTATTTTTCATATGAGCACAACTAGTATCGATATTATATGCTTCCCACTTATCACTCCAGTCTCTTTCTAATTCAACCTTTGACTGCTGATTTCTCCTGCAATAAATAATAAATTGCATAACAAAAAATAATACATACAAAACAAATACAAATACAAATATATATATATAATAGGATAAAAAAAGAGATAAGAATTAAATTAGTTTTTTTTCATATTTTAGGGTATTATTTTCATATTTTAAATTAATATTGCAAAATGACTTAAAAGAAATCTTATATTAGGCAGTAAGTTACTTTAATAGTATAGAAAATAAAAAATGGAATTTTGTATTTATGACTGTAATTGGGTAATAATTGATGAAAATTAGAGTTTGATTACTTATGTCAGATATAATAGTTATAAATATTGTTGTTTATGACTCGGCGATTGTAAGTGCCACCTTGTCTAGCCATGCGAAATCATTGGCCAATAGGACACAAAGAAGCATTGCGTCATTTGATAATATAACCAATAAAGAAATAGGGAGGATATTAAGATTACTTCAGAAATATGCCAAAATTATGACTATAAAAGATGAAACATGACAAAAATTAGAGCTCTTCCATACCTATCCACTGTTCGTAATAGTCTAAGAAAGTTATGCCAGCCACCGAATTCGAAAACTAAGTAACGGTGAGTTTATAGTTTTATATATATGAGTTTATAGAAATGTGTAAACTAGAAATTCTCGATAATTTCGTCCATTCAGTTTATTGGTATGCCTCATGTGCATAATTCGGAAATCTATATTTCTAGTTAAGGGGTTTAGGAAATGGCCACTTATTCATTCTAGAGGAAGGCGGTATATATATATATATATATATATATTTTCTCAGTGTATATTTAAAAGCTATGATATAAATTAAAACAAACACAAAACATCCATTCACTCTTTATGCAATTTTTTGTTTTAATTATTATTATTACTTTTTTTTAATGAAAAAGTTATGGAAGTAATATACCAGAAAATATATAGAAAACAGTCCATGCTTGTATACATTAAAATTGGTGTTCATTTGTCTTTAAATGAACTTTGTCTTGGTGTGCATCTTTAAAAAGTAGCAAATATCTATTTTCCTTTTCTTGAAAGAAATATCGATAATATCATTAATATCAATATTAACTTGGCGATATATCGCGATATTTGATTTCTGATACCGTCCAGCTCTAATCAACATACCTAAACCAGTGAGGAAATTTATAGACATTCAAGAGTTTTTCTTCAAAATCGTGCATATAAATGTTGCTAAAAAAAGGAGATAAAAGACGACCCATTATCATACCCTCATTTTGAAAATAATAAGTACCATTAAAAATGAAGGTAGTTTGACAGGTAGAAGGTCTGATACATAAATGAACTAAATTCACAAGCTCCTCAATTTCAATACCAGAATAATGAAATTTGCATAATCTCCTCTCTAAACAAAACAGAGCACCTTGAATAGGAATATTAGTAAAAAGAGATTTAACATCCAAAGAAATATAGTTAGAGGGTGTATTATTTAGGGAAAGTTGGCCTAAAATGATCCTCTTAAGGGAAAAACTTGTATAAACCAACATAACTGTTTAAATAAAACTTTGTGGCCCTTTGCTAGTGCAGGGGTGATTGTGACTCAAAGGTATAAACCCTGACAATTAGACCCTCAAATTAGAGAAAACCCAAAATATCAAATAATACTCAAACTATTTAGGCCAGAAGCCCTCAATTCTTTTACATTTCATTCACATATCACCTGGATAACAAATGAACAACCAATGAAAGCAAAAAATAACTTCATAGGAAATATGAAAATACAGATTGTTAGAGTAAAAACCCTGAACACAAACACCCCTGCTAGTGTGTGTTACACTATATTTTGCATTATAAACATACCTTAATAATATTTTTAACTTAAACTGAGTAATAAAAAAAAAAAAAAAAAAAAAAAGTAGATTTTTTAAAAAGGGTCCAAAGGATCATTTGACAATCACCAAAAGGCAAAATGATCCTTCATTTAAAAATAATTGTAAATTTCTTTTTATCTGCAAAATAAAGCATATAAAAGTAATTATGACAATACATAATGAAATAAAATAAGGTTTACAATCAAATAGCATACATAATTTATTTTATGAAATTTATTTAAAAAAAAAGAGAGAGAGAGAGAGAAAACAAGAAAATAGAATATTTGAAAATTATGATCCAAAAATAATAGATATAATAATAGGTCCACAATAAAGTCAGAAATAAATTAAATAATGTCTATTTCTGTCACATCCGATCCAAATAAGGGATTCATAATGATCCACATAATGGATCATTTTACTCGACAACATGGCCATCCCTTTTAGGTCATATTACTGAATGACAGTGAGAAACATAACAAAATTAGCAAGTGAAATACATCTAAAAACACATTTTATTAAGTAAACCAAGTCATATTTCTGCAGAGAAAAGACTATGTATCTAAATAAATAGGAAAGTTAGTAATTAACTTATGACAGATTTTATAAAACTAACTTTTAAAAAAAATTCTATTCAGATGTGTAACACTGCAATTGCTTGAATACTGCCATTGCTATTTCTTGACTTAGTACAACTAGTTTATATGTTATCCAGTATATAGCGCTACCTGTTTCGGAGAAAACATATGTGGATCATTTTGCCCATTAGGATCATTTTAGGCTAGCTTCTCTTCTTTGTGCAGTATTCTAGTGTGTTAAAATAGTATACACCATTTTGAAGAACCCTGTATATATTACAAATAGTACTGTATTAGATATTGGAGACTAAAATTAAACAGACTTTTTGAAATCTGAAATTCAATCAAGTGTATTATATATATATAAATATACAATATGAAAACAAGAGCCTAAATTCTAAAAATATCAAATAAAAGTCATACTTTCAAAATGTATCTTCATGTAATAAAAAATGACTTTAAAGTTTTAAAATTTAGTATACTGTTCATTTACAGATGCCAGGCATATCAATGGAAATGTTTTTATCCTAAAAAGGGATGGCATGCTAAAGTTAAAGTGCTGAACGAATGCAGCTGATAAGAAGTAAATATGCATTTCTTCATGTATATCTCCTCTCTCCCCTAATAAAAAACACAGAAGAGCTAACACATGCACAATAAAACAAAAGCAACTGCTAAACAAACAAACAAAAAGTAAAATAAAACAATAAATTCAATATATAGACATAGGCTATTAACCATTTAATGGTAAAAGCAGAATTTTGAAAATATTAAGGAACGAGTAATGATTTTTTGTTCAATTCCCAGTAAGATAATACATGGATTTTGCTACCAGAGAAAGGAAAATCTATAATGCTATAGTGAATGTCTTTAAGTAAATCAATAAAGTACAAAAGCAACAAATACATGAAAAAAGGTTGCTTTTCTAAAAATAAAATTTCTGTCTGGATACAAAAAACATTTGGGAAAGGGAATGACATATGTTTGACAATGAAAACGAAAATGTATTTACCTTACTTGGTTTTCCAATTCAGCAATTATCATATTTGTCAGATCCTTATATGTTTTGATTATTTCTATTTCCTAAACAAGGTAAATAAATACAAATATATATATATATATATATATTAATGATCAAAAACTATTATATTCACAACTATTTTTTTAAATGTGTATTGCCATAATAAAGAATGGGGGTCCATAAGAGGGTTTTTCGACCCTGGAGAATTTCAAGTTCCTATTTCATTATATGAATGGTTAGACTACTATAAATAAAAAATTATGTGAATTAACTCCAAAAGTTCAGTATAACTAATATGAAATATAAATAACAGTGTCAATGTGTAACCGCTCACAGTCATTATTGCTTAGACGTTATTGTTGAAAGTTACATAATTTTAGATCAGGATTTTCTGTAACAAGAATATAGGTTATATATATACACTATTTGTAATCAAAGTATTTGTACCCATTGTACATTAATTGTAGAAAGATGAATGTTATATATATTCTTAACCACCTAAACTAAATAATATGAATATGCTGTTCCTTTTTTACACTTATAATTCAAAATTATATAATTATGAAATTAGGCTATTTTTTAAAGTTTTGTGAAGTCACTGTTCCAACTTCTACTTAATTCATTATACTTAGTACAGGACAAAATCAAGAGACTTAATTTAAAAAGACATCTATCTTTATTATAACTTTAAAGTGAAGAGGGACGTAGAGATATGAAAGAACTAATAAACTTAAACTAAGCAATTTGAACTATCATAAAAAATAGCTCACAGTTGCAGCTTGCAAAGGTAATAGTCGAAAGGGCTGAGGACCTTCCTAGAGAGTGAAGAAAAGCACTTTATATCACCAGCAATACAACTACCAACTTACAATACTTCTATCTCCAATAACACAACTATCAACACAACACATAACCACCATCACCC
This sequence comes from Salticus scenicus, assembly GCA_963930645.1. Classification (NCBI taxonomy): domain Eukaryota; kingdom Metazoa; phylum Arthropoda; class Arachnida; order Araneae; family Salticidae; genus Salticus; species Salticus scenicus. Next base: position 286,091,080 of record OZ005650.1, on the reverse strand, counting down.
CCCCTCACCAACAACAACAACCAAGTTTTCATTAAGTGCTCTATTTAAAGTCCTCCAAAACAGAAAATATGATTCACTTCATTTTACCAAACTACTTCTTTAAAGACTATCCGCATTCAATTTTTAAACACCTTTCACATTCCACGTAGTTCCTGCTTTCAAATTATAAAACTAACTATCCAATAACTAGACACTCCATGTTAACCCAAATTCACCTTCAACTAGCTATCTCACCCACAACATTGCTCAAATATGCTGGATCCAGCTAGAAACATTCCCACTCTCAACCAAACATTTTATCCCAACTCGACACTATCTTTTACACTAATTTCAATACTGAATTCCCTTGGCGACCTTTACTTCCTTAACTCGAAACCACTCCTACCTTACAGTATGAAAATCTTAAATATTATTCATAAGGATTTTAATCATATGCACAGTTACATATTGTAATGCACAGTTACAAGTTGTAATAAGCATTGTACATTGAAATAACTGTGGAAAGCAAAAGAAAAAAAAAATTCAATCTTCCTCTTTTCAAAAGCAGTCAGAGAATTAAGAAATATTATAGCATTCCTATTGCAAAAGTAATGTCGTAGGCGGAGTTACAGATTTTGAAAAGTTACAGATTCTATTCACTGAACTGGAAATGTTAATGTTGTTTATGATGTTTAAGCTATAAATTATGCAGGTAAAAAACACTTAAATATTTTTTTAAAAATATTTAGTGTAACAAAAGTGAGATTTAAATGGAGTTTGATTAAATAGACTCAATTTCATCAGTTTCATCTCTTTCAAACCAGTATGGAGTGGTAGCGTACGCAATGTATTCACTGGAATCCATGTTGTGTTTTTCTTTCCAGTTTAACTTTTATATGAGCGCATTGGAGTAACACTTTTATCTTTATGTATAATTTACATCATAGTGAACTTAATATATTTCAATAAGAAATTGTTACTCCTTTGTGCTCACATAAAAAAATTTGGCCATGTCTCTGAAAATGGGGGTAATTTTCACCAAAAATGCAAAATTGTGAATATTTCGCTGGGAACATACAAATACTGGAATAACATAAAGAATATTTATTGAAACTTAAAAAAAACATGTTCTAAAATAATTAAATGCATATATTTCACATGTGTGATCAATCTGATTTTTTCCTCAATTTTAGGGCTAAAAAACCCCCTTATGGACCCCATCCTTTAATATATTGCCAAAATTCTGTCCTTGAATGAAATATGATATACTGCATTGAATACTGCATGAAAAAATATAAGTTGTTAATTTCAAACTTTTATGATTAAAATTACATCAAAACTTAATTTAATCTTAAATATAAAAACATACCAAGCATTCAAACTTCAATAATTATTTGTTGCCCTCACCCTTTGCTGAACTTTCAGATCGAGGGAAGGGGGGAGGAATGGCTCAAAACTTCAATTATTTTCAATTAAGAAATAATCAAGTGTCTTAAATAGAAGTTAAATATATATATATATAAATAAAACAATATACATTTGTTTGAAACTTCGTTTACACTTGAATACTTAATTATATATAAATTAGTCTCAAGAACAGTAATACTTCAATATAATAAATTCCAAAAGACCAACAAAAACTTCACCATAACTAAGGATAGCCTATGCACAATTTGCTGAATTAAAATAATTTATAATAATTTCTGTTACTACTACAGATGAATTATTAAATTGAAACTTATTTTAAGTTATAATTGCCATTAAAACACACATAATAAAATTAAGCATATATATGATATAATTACACTTACTTAAAAATCACAACATTTTCATATTTTATTCACTGAAATTACCTCTACGAAAATAATTAGTGGTTTTTTGTTACCAACATACCAAATTTAAATAGATCTAAACAATAAATACCTAGCATTTAATACATTCTATAATAAGTTGGGTTCATGCTAGCAATCAAAATTAGTGGTAAAAAAATCACCTAGATTATAAATTAGATGTTTAAAAATACTTGATGCGAAAAATTAAAGGAACAACCTACATATATATATTTATTTATTTTTTCAATTATTTATTTATTTTTTGAAAACTAAATGAGAAAGGGTGTCAAAGATTCGTTACAGATAGGTAAAGGCATGCATACCCCCAAATGTTAAATTAAAATCAGATTTTTCTTCCTGTATTCATTTTTCTTTTTCTTCCAAAAGGAACTTTTTGGAAAAATATTAATTTATAAACTTTGATTATTTTGATCATCGTCAAAACAATAAAAAAAATCAATAAATAATTTTAAAGCAAATATCTCATGCAATTTTCCTGTTTGTATGTATTTTTTTTTTTTTTTTTTCAAAGTTATTGATATACGAAAAAAAAAAAAAAAAATCTGATGTGGACACTACATGACTTCCTTACACACTCATTGAAATAAACACATTGTTACAAAAACATTGGCCTTTTGTGTAGGGTAACTGGTTTATAAATAAACAGGAAGGTTCCAATAAATGAACTTTCCTGAAAAAGACTCAAGAAAACTGTTATTTTAACCACAAAAGTCACCATATAAGAATTATACATACAAGAGAACGAATATTGCATGTTGCAGAATTTCACTGCTCATTGCAGAATCTCTCACTGTCAAATGCACAGCTTAGAGTTCAATGGAATTCATTCGAGTGTAGATGATCTACTTTTGTTCTCTTTGGCGAAAATTAGTGCCAACAAACAATACATTATAACAATTAACTCCGTTAAAACTGAGAAGTTTTAATTCTGGCTACCCTGAAATAATATTTTCTGCCAACTTTGTCACTAATCTGGCCAAGTTTTTCAGCAATACAGATTTTGATCTTGGCATCGACTTTGGAGACTAGGCAACCAAATTTGGTGAAAGTTTTTAGATTAGGGTTGCAAAGTTTGGAACTTCAACAAGAACAGAGTTCTAGAATTTTTCAGAAAGATTGATTGGTTTCTAGTGAAGAACTAACTTATTTGAAAGTTCTATAAATAATTAACAAGACTATAAAAAAAGAAAAATTATTATTGATGATTGCAGACTAACCTATTTCTTCACGCGTTATTTTCTATATGGTATTACAGTTAAAGTGAAAACAGATGGCAAATTTTCCATTTCCACAGAGGTGAGAATTGACTTATCATCAAATCAGGCAATTTGGCATCCAAATTTAGCGAAAAGGGGTAGTTTTTAATTTCCAAAGTTTGGTATCTCCAACTTCTTCAATAGGAATAGAGTTCTGAAACTTTTTGGAATGATTCATTGGTTTCTAGCACAAAACTACTTCGAAAATTCTATGAACCACTGATTTGATGAATCGAAATTCTATTCAGACTTTGAACTGTGCTGTTGATCATTGTTCCTGAATTAGCAAAATTCCTATGCTGTAGTGTATTTAACCCTGTTCATTTGACTTCTGTAGTATGAATGACATTTTTGTTGGATTGTTTAGAGAATATTAATTTTTGTGGTACAAAAAATAGTTTTATTTAACTATTTTCAGAATAATTATTACATAAAGTGCATCCATTGACTAGAACCTGCTTAAACCTTTACAAATTACTTTCTACACACCAAAATGTTGACAGCTTTCATAATAGCATTATTACAGACATTATCATTATTATTATCATTAGCATCTTTTGAAATATCTATGATGGTAGGTCATATACACAGGGTTGTTCGTTTTTTTCCATAGTGGAAAAAACCTGGTTAAAACGGTCCTGGACAAAATACCGTTTAGTCCACTATTAATTATTTGCGAGTACTAAATTAAAAATTATCTTTATTCTTTCTATAATAAAACAATTCTTTAATTATATGTGTATACGTGTAGGGCTCGTGAAATGCAGTCACCTGGTCACCATCAACGACCATTATTACTTTCTTCTATATTCAATAGAATAAAGTATTGGATTCGTAAAAATTTTTGACCTCGAGTTTTTGATGGATTTACACATTTTGAGAGCTGTAGAACGTGATTTGACCATTTTTAGAAAATGTCTGTCTGTCAGTGTGTGTGTGACAAAATTTTTGGCAACTGTATCTCAGGAACTACTGCACAGAATTTCATACAAATCGGTATGTAGTTACACCTAGACATAAATTAGTGCCTATCAACTTTTGGTAAAAATTGTCCAACAGCTTGCATTGCCATCCTGCTTTTTCTAAATTTTTAACATGGTGGTATAGGACAAAATTTTGTATAAATGTGCATAAAGAGAATTATTTGTAATAGAGATAGTAAACTGGAAAAAAAAAATTGTGTATGTAGGAACCTCGCCTCCCCCCTGGGAGGGTATAAATTTTCATGATGGGTATCTTTCAAAAGAGCTTGCCAATACCTTTAAAATGAATGGTTGAACACCATTGATCACATTTAACAACAATTACAAATTACATAAATCAAAGAATAGAACCAATTTATCAATCAACAAAAATATTAAATTCAAACACTTTATATGAGTAAAAACTGAGAAATCATAATTCATTATTATATTCAAATTAAAAAATCACTCTGAATTTTGCAGGAAAAAATGGGTTGAAACATACTTACTCTGTGAAGTTCATCTTGAACTTTATCGTGAACAATATCGGATGATATTCTTTGATCTCTCACATCAACACTTTCTTGGGCAGTAATCAAACACAACTGAGCTTCGTTCACTGAATTCTCAAGCCTCTTTTTTTCCAAAAGCAATTTCTTATTTTCAACTGTCAGTTCCTCAATTACTTTTTCTAAATCTTTTTGCCAGTCAAATATCTCTTTAGCACGATCAGCAATTTTTTTTGTAACTTCTTCTTGTACTGTGTCTGTTAATATTTGCTTTTCTTTAGCTAGTTGTTTACTCTGCTGGCATATTCTAAAGTAGAAAAGATATGTAATCTTTGATTTAGATTTTTGTCTTTTAAATGTGCAGTGCGGCCTGATTGAAGAAAAAAAAATTCTTAAAAATTTCTAGATTTATTTTAATTCCTATTAGTCTACCATTAATATTTCTCTTCAAAATATTACAGGCATTTTTAGATAAGAATTTTTTAGTATTTCAATTTCAGATATTTTATATCTTCAAGGAATCGATTATAAATCAAGAAAACTACTGATCACTTATACAAATAAATTCAAATAAAGCTTACTGTATAATTTAAATTTTTTAAAGAATAATAATAAAAAATCTCAATGAAACAAAAAGTAAAAACTGCATGCTCTTATAAGATATTGAACAAAAATTGTTTAAATGTACCAGCATACATTTTTTCAAAACATTCATTAAATCATAAACATCACAAATCCTCGACTAATATTTTTATTTAGGTAATGATCTCTCATAATGATAAACAAACAGTTATGAAACAATCTCATTTTGAACTCATCTGTTTATAAATTTGTAATAGAAATTCATTTGATAAAACTTAATGACAGTTTATTGTAAAAAATAAAATAAACTTTTGTTTATATATTAAAGTACAATTATAAAACTATTTAATTGAATGTTCTTTTAGGAGTTTAATTTATAAAATTTTAAATTACATTTTGGATAAATTGGAGTGGAAGGCTGATTTTTTAATACCAACTATGCGAAAAATACCAGAGCAAGGAATCAAACCCAGGCTATCCGCTTATGTGCGGGTGCTCTACCACTGAGCTGCCCTGGCTGATAACCAGCTCAGCATTTCTCACATAATATTTGTTGGCAAAGTCACCGAGTCTGCAAATGCTGATATAACAGGTGAGTTTATTAATCATGGTACAACTCCAATACACCACAAAATTTTTTTTAAATTTAGAAAATTTTTATTCATCAACCTTGAAAATTAGAGTGGTAGGCTGATTTTTTTATACCAACTATGTGAAAAATACCAGAGCAAGGAATCGAACCCGGGCCCTTCGCTTAACGCACGGTTGTTCTACCACTGAGCTACCCTGGCTGATAACTAGCTCAGCATTTCTCACATAATATTCGTTGGCAAAGTCACCGAGTCTGCAAATGCAGATATAACAGGTGAGAATATTAATCATGGCACAACTCCAATAGATCACAAAATTTTTATTTTTATTGATAAAAATTTCTTAATTAAAAACACTTTGTGGTCTATTGAAGTTGTGCCACAATTAATATTCTCACCTGTTATATCTGCGTTTGCAGACTCGGTGACCTTGCTAACAAATATTATGTGAAATATGCTGAGTTAGTTATCAACCAGGGTAGCTCAGTTGTAGAGCATCTGTGCGTTAAGCAGAGAAACTGGGTTTGATTCCCATCTCTGGTATTTTTCATATAGTTGGTATAAAAAAACAACCTTCCACTTCAATTTATCCGAAATGAATTTTCAAGTTTGATGAATAAAAATTTCTAAATTTTAAATTGCTTTCTAACAAAAATTATTGTCTTAAAGATTTATATATGAAGTTAGTTGTGTTCTGTATTTCATAACGTTAACATTTTTTTCTCTTTTTTTTTTTTTTTATCTCTGATTAAATTATAAAAATATCAGTGTAGCTTTTCTTCATTTTTGGGATATTGCATCAAATTCGTATGAAATGAAAATGATAGAAGGGTAAGTAAAGATTTTCATACTTTTCAATAAAGTCTTATCTTCAATAATATTAAGCCCTTGAAATGTATAATGTTTTTGTACATATGTTAAGAAAGACACAACAAAAACTTAATTTATAATCTATACAGAAACTGTCTCAATAAACAAAACCATATAAGAAATGCGTGGAAAACAAAACAGAAATTCACCAACTTCATACCCTATAATAAATGTGCAGCAATTAAAATTAAAAACCAAACAGTGAAATTTAAAATTAACGTACACATAAAACCTAATAGAAAATTTTTCAGTTGAATTTACAACCAAAAAGATGAAATTTAACCACTAAAAACTGCAAGTGTATATATCAAATTAATTACACCAATGCAGAAAATAAAAGAGGTAGGTATGTTCATCAGAATGATTAAGCAAAAAATAAGGAAACATGTGACAGAGCATCAAATTGATATAAAATTTAACAAAATAACAATGGCACTAACCAAAATGGAAACCTAATAATAGATTCTGATAGCATTAAAAAACTCACAAATTACAATAACTGTGTCATCGAAGTACTGACCAATAATGATACAGGCGTGCAATGATAACAATTCTGCCCAAATTTCAAAGACGGAAGAAAGCCACTCACCACTATACAGCAGTTTTAAGCTATTTTAACCTTCAAAGAGGGGCTCTGATGGCACTTCTCATGTTACACTGTAGAAATTGAAAAAGCTCACTCACCACTATGCAGCAGTTTTAAGCTATTGTAACCTTCAAAGAGGGACTCTGATGGCACTTCTCATGTTACACTGTAGAAATTGAAAAAGCCTGACTCTAGAGGTTAAGCCTCTCCCATTGTTTATTACACATACAATTTTTTCTTTTTTTTTAAAAGAAGAAAAAAGAATACAATTTCTGTCAGATATAAAATCCTATGCGACAGAGGGCAGTTAACTGATAATATCCACAATAATCATAGATTTTTGAGATCAGGTGGCAGTTTATTTAATAGGGTAACCGTCTGGAGTATGATCAAGTGTGCAGTCCCTTTTTGCATAAATTTTCTTTTAAGCAGTTCTCATTTCATTTATAAGGGTACAAGTAGAACAGTTTAGCACATTTGCAATTCAGGTAATAGAGCCATGCTGGGTTGTGATCCCTCGCGAAATTCTGTCCCAATTGATGCCAAATGACAGGATATGTTGAAAACGTATGTGAAGAGAGAAAGAAATCTCAGATCAACAGGTCCATCTGAAGATGTGTTGGGCTTGACCACGAAAGGTTCCTAATAGTGAAGTTTCAAGATAAATTTTAATAATTTTAAATAAAATTAATTGATTCATTATATGTACCAGAATTAGAAACAAATTTACTATATGTTAGAGAAGCAATAAAAAACAGGTGGACATTAATCCTGAAAAAGACAAATGTTATTTACAAAAACACAGGAAAATATTTCTTGGGGGAAAAGTGAAAGGAAATGTGTATGAAGTTGTACAATCTAAATGTGAATTTGATGAACATGCTAAAATTGAATGTAAATATACTAATAAAAATGTTACATTATGGCATAAAAGACTAGGACATAGAAACTTTGCAAATGTAAAGAAAACAATAGATAAACTTATAGATACAGAAGACATAAATTTCTGCAAACATGATACAATGTGTAAAACTTGTGCAAAACTGAAATTAACAGATTAGTACAGGACCAAGTCGAGTACTTCACTTAGTACATACAGACATTTGTGATCCATTTCAAACATCATCCTCAATTGGCAGAAAAACATACTTTTTAACATTAATGGCAGACTGCCTAAAAAAAGTAAAATTGGATAATGGAAAAAAGTATGTAAAAAATGAGGTTTTTTTTTTTTTTTTTTTTTTTAAGAAAATGGAATTGAACATAATTTTACTGTTCCTTATTGTCCTCCGGGAAACATAGTTACTGAAAAGAAAAATAGAAATGACAAGATTAATGTTATCGGAAGCTAATTTATTACATAGTTTTTGGAGGAAAGCAATCCTCACAGCAAATTATTTGCTAAGCAGGCTCCCCACCAAATCAAAATGAGTTATGGAATAAGGCTAAACCAAATTTATTAAAGATTTTTGGCTGTAAGCTTATGCATATGTAAGTAAACACAAAAGAAATAAATAAAAAGCTAGAGAAGGAATTTTTGCAAGTTATGATTATTCATAAAAGGATATAGAATATATACAGAAGGAAAAATATCATTATTGCAAGAACAATAAAATTTATTAAGAGTCATGATGAACACAATAAATATATAAATTAGTGATATACCTAAAAGTAAAACTAAGCAGACAGAAGATTCAAATAATCAACTTAAAAAAATCTTCAAAATTAAATCTAGGAGTAGGAGTACCACTAAATCATTTATCTGTCTAAACAAGAACCAATACATGAACCCCAAACTGCTGAAAAATTAGAAATCCAAAATATAAAAAATCCGACTGAAAAATTCAATTGGATAAAAGCTGCAGAAAATGAAATATCCTCATGAAAATAACATAATACACGGATTTTATAGACTAACCACAAGAAGAGAAAATAATTGGTTAAAAATTGATTTTTAAGGTGAACTATGGTGATGCAGATAAAATTCAAAGGTCATAAAAGCTAGATTTTGAGACCAAGGATTTCTTCAAAAATAATAAAGTATCAATGAATGTATAAAAATACAACATTTACTTCAATAGCATTTATAATGTATAATGGAGGGAAATTTTTAATCTAAAATGGGGCTTAAAGAATTTCTCGAAATACTGATCACTGATGATAATAATAATAACAGGACTTTTTGCATTGAAGACGGTACGCTTAAGACTACCGAAACAGCTGTATGCATCTCAAATATTTTTCCTTGGTGTTTCTGACGTAGTGGTTTATTCGGGACTGATGATACTACCTAACATTATTTATAAAATCTACAGATTGAATACATGATTCGTAGAATATTTAATGCATTGTAAAAAATGATGCACTATTTATAAAATAACTGTAGCATTAATATAAAGCTAATAATACAACAATTCAAAGGATTTTAAATTTTAAACTAATATATATCAAATAATTTAATGTGTTACATGTAAGTTATTTTCAGCCATGTCTATAATTAATTATTAAATTAATATGCATCACACCTGAACCATTCTGCTCTGGACACATCTGATTGATTGAATCTTCTCTGATTATTTCTGAACCATTCATCAGTGCTAAATATCTGAGGAGTTGACGTGTTCATGTTTTATCCAAATGATACTGGAAATTTAAAAAAGTTTGGAGCATTAAATCAATAGAAAGAAATTAACTTGCAAAGTTAAACGAACGAGAATTTATTGTGCTGTCCTTTAAGAAAACCCAGTTTTACAATTTTCTACAAATATATTCTAATAATACACATAAAATCATTAAACACAGCTACATTTCGGCTACATCATGAAACATATCTCGTTTTGATTGAGATTTTAAAGTCAAGCATTTTCCATTCTATCGTTATATTAAAAAATGGCAACCAGTTAAGCAAGAATAAATAAATAAATAAACTATTCATAAATGATACATATAACGCATAAATCGGTAAAAAATGAAGTTTGTTTATTACTAACAGCTTTAATTGTTTAAAAATTAAATAGACACCTCTTGCTTATTTTACATTGCTTTTATTATTACAAATACTATGTAAAAACAAAATTTTGACTGCAATGATTAATACAGTGCAGAATTATTTTTATAACTTTTTTTTTTTTCGGGAAACACTTCGCTTTGCGCTTTTTTAAAAGACAGCAAAATAATTATGTGCTGCATTAAATAAGAAGACTGATAAATAAACTAAAATTACATTTAGAAAATATAATTGTTTTTTATAACATAAATGAGTCAGTACAATCCAAATAACCAACGCTGATGGGGAAAAATACAAATATTTAATTACATAATTATACTGAATCCTGAAGAGAAATTTCGATGAACAAATAATACATCTAAAAATTATAAGAAAACTCATTTTTTTCTTTTCTAACTTAAACAATGCTGAGTTGCCTAGGCAACTGTGACGTGCGTCATGTGCATGTGTAACCGGTTACGCACTACGCAGGATTAACCCGTTAACCCACAAAATTATTTTTAATGCGTTACCTTTTTATTCTGCCCTAATATCATAAATAATTATAGAATAAAACATAAATATTTAGTACAATTGTTTAATATACGATTGCAATTATTATGCAGTTGCTGTCGCTTCAGCAACATAACAACTCAACACAGCTTCTAATAAATGCTGAAAAAAGCTGAAAGAGTCTGCTGAAGGTCTTCGTTTTCACTGGAAAAAAGAGGGCATTTAATTTTTAAGTATGTGACTTTAATTCGCTTTTACTTCATCTATATAAATAATATATTTTATCTAAAGTGTAATCTGACTTACGTTTTTTTAATTTTTATTTCTGGAAAATACTCAGCAATGAATTAGTGTTATATAATTCTGATAAAGCAAACTAATTTAAATGCTTCTATTTTTATCTGTAATTTGTATATTTGTTTCTTTTTCTTTTCGAGAATTGCATGATTATTTAGGCAGATTTAATTTTTTTTTTTTTTTTTTTGCAAGTTTTTTGCTTATAACTAGAGCAAATTACTAAAAAATTTTACAAAAATTGACCAAACGTTAGAGAAACATTATTGTGAAACAAAATTCACATGTGTAATATTCGCTGAGATATGATATAGTAAATATTTTTACTGTACATGTGCGAAAGATAGATATATTGGGCAAGTTTTGTAAAATTTTATGGAAATCATTTTCTAGTTATAAGCAAAAAACCTCCTAAAAAAAAATAATTTTTGAAAAGAAAGTTTTATGTTTGCCTAAATAACTATGCAATTCTCGAAACAAGACATAGAAATATTGTACATAGTATGTGCAACAGCGTTAAAGTTACAAGTTATTCGTAGCTGTTTATTATACATTAGCAAAGCCCCGGTTCAGGACCGAACCGAATTCCGAATGCAGGAAAAATTTCAAAATCAAACTCGAAATGTACAAAACTCAGCCTGATGCTGCATGTGTGCCAATAGATCAAAGTTTGTTAATGAAACCAAGAGGGCAAAAAATTAGAAATTGAGTTAGACCGTTCAAAATTGGTATATATAGGTTTTGGGGGCCTACGAGTCGAATGAGGATGTTTTTGAATGTGTAAAATTCAGGAGGAAGCAAGTGCCCCTCCCTCCTTGTTCTCATGTGCCAATGTCCATATAAGTGAGGGGGAGGGGGGTGTTTTAGAGGAAAAGAAAATATTGAAAGGAGGATTTCTCATTCAGAGGAGCTGACACACTGGACCCAAGTTACTAATAATAAAATCATCGACAGTATATTAAATCCATCAAAGGGAAATTATACCATTAACGTATACAGTGACATAAACTAATTTTTAAAAATGCTATTTGATGAAGATGTAACTGCAGGGAAGAACTAAAATTCTTAGAACAATAAATTTGTGTTACACATCAGAGGTTGATGACTATTAACATTTACAATATATATATATATATATATATATATATATATATATATATAAATCTGTATATTCCTGTGCAGTTTGTTTAAACTATGCTACACTTGAACAGATGTTATATAAATTTGAAAAATAATTTTTCATTTTTGTTTATTTTTTTGTTGTGTATTTAATGCTCAGTGTTATTCTTATGTACCTAATAATTTAACCTTCAAGTGAAATTATATTATTCACTAGTGTGTGTTTTGTTTAAATAATACTTTTATTTTTCAAAGTGATATTTTATGGGCCCCAAAATCTGCCAAATTCTAAAATTTGCACAACCTCTGGTTCTAAGGTATGTGGATTTTTGACCCTCTGCTGTGTAACATATTAGCAGGTTTTGCCCACTTCAGTGGTCATTGTATAGATTTTTAAAAAAAGAATCGCTATTTTTTATATCGCTTAATATATAAAAAAGAAAAAGAAAATACAGTCAAATTGCTCAAAACTTATTTGTGGTCCCTATTTCAGTTCTGTGTGTTTTTGTCAGCATGTCTTGCAATAGCAGCTGCAAAAAACACTATTGACTTGCAAATAGGTGACAGTATACATATTCATGAACCACACAGAATTAGCTGTATAGTTTGAGTGTATATTCTGTTTATGGTTTGTGTACAGGAACACACAAAAGATTTTCTTATCATTACGACCTATGTACAGAATTTCTCTGTATCACGATAGCAGCCCCAAAAATCAGCCAATGAGCATGCAAATTGACCGAAGTATTTCTTATTGCGGCCTATGGGCAGAAATTCATATGAACAGATTTTAGCATGGTCACATTGCATTCAACAAAATGAAATTAGCATAATACTATTGCAGGGCGCAAAATTTCAGCTCGCCATTGGAGAGTGAAAATTTTACTGTGGCGAGTAAAATTTCGGTCTAAATGTAAATGGAATTCTTATAGTATATGGTGCTACCGAAAAAAAAAAAAAAAAACGACTTTGAAACGTAAAATCATGCTAATCTTAGGTAAGGTGACCAGGCATCCTCTTTTAAAGAAGACAGTCCTCTTTTACAACGCTCTGCCCTCTTAAACAAACAACAACAACAAAAAAAAAATTATAAGGCTAAAAAATCCTTTTTTTTATGTTTTTTGTCCTCCGTCTTCTTTTTGAAATGAAAAAGAATTTAGTCCTTAATTTAAAAAATTGCACAAAACTGGGAGGCTCAATTGGCTGTTGGCTGTATCGAATGGTGAACACTAACTTTTTTCTGCGTTAGGTTCGCAAAAGAACAACTTTCTAATAAACTTGCCAAAGTATAGTATGATTTATGTCTATTCAAATTCTTCGAATCGCAAAAAAAAAAAAAGTATTCCCTATATTTATTTGTTCGGTTCTTTGATCCAGAACACGGAGTCACTATTGAAATTGTCATGAAATCATTAAGAAGGTGGTGCTCCAGTTTATATGTGGTGGGTTGACGTGTGTTTTCACTTTTGCATGAATAATGATCCTCATATAAATAGGCCCACCAGTGACCGAGAGATTCTGTCTTCGAAGCTGGTATACGTAAGACGCTGGATTTGTGCATGAAAGTACCACAAAAAAAAAAGTTTTTTTCTATAGCAAAAATTAATATTTACTATATATTGTCCAGTGACACCTATAAAAATTAGGGATTTTTCCTCTCGTATCCGTGTATTATTAATTTAAATTAAGGTGTATTGATCGAAATTCATAATTTGAAATAGAAATGTTTCCACCACTTGTGTAAAGTAGCTTTTGAATCGGTTTTTATAATCATTTTCATTCAATTTTGTATTCTCTAAAATGACCTCTTTTTCAAAATTGAATGTCTTCTATTTTCTTATAAAATAGGCATTGTGTAATTTCTGATTCCCTTATACGTAAAAAATAGAGTAAGTTAATCATATTTTGTGGCGAGTAACTTTTTTTTTCAGCGAGTGTAATCTAAGTTGAAATTTCGGGCCCTGTACTATTGAGATGATTAAAAGTATGTTTTCTGTAGAAAAATGTGTGTTTTTAGACCTAATAATTGGTGTACAGGACAGGACCTTACTAAAGTTTTCCAACACCAATAATGTCATGTAATCATCTAAATTAGTCAAATTTTGAATAATTATTCATGAGCTACATAGAATAAGTTGTATAGTTTTTGCTGGTGTATGTAATGCTTATGGCTCATTTACAGGCACACACAAAAGAATTTTGTGACATTAGAGCCTATGGACAGATTTTTATTTACTAAGTACATTTTAAAGCATTTATGCTGCACTCAACATCAGGTGTGCTGAATATATCTGAATGCTCAAACAAGGTTTGGTGGAAATTTTGAAAATTTTCTTATGAGAAAATAAAAATGTCAGTCTAAAACAACAATTTGCTACTTTGTAATCCTTGTAATATAAACTAACAGCTATATTTTTATGTTACAGTGTATGAGTGTATGCTTATTCCTTTAAATGCTTATGATGTGGAATATATGGCTTTGTTATTACAAAATAAATTTTTACGTTATTGAGGGTAATTTAGATTGTATTAGAAGGAAATTTTCAAGGTCTGAACATTTTCTGCACCCCTGCTCAACATAATGGAATTATCATACATTATTAAAATGTTAAAAGCGTGTTTTATTTAGAAAAAAAGTATATAAAGACTGAATAATTTATAGGATCCCATTAAAAAAAAAAAAAATCCGAAAATATTTTGTAATCATCTGAATAATGTCAAATTTAGTTCAAATATTAATGAGTTACAAGGAATTAGTTGTATACTTTTTATTAGTGTATATAATTACTATGGTTTGTGGGACATTATTCGGACACAAAAAATAGTTTCATTCCATTACGATATGTAGGCAGTATTTCTTATAAGTGTATTTAATATGCTCACGCTCCATTAAACATAATGAAATAAACATACGTTAATAGAATGATAAAAGTGTGTTTTCTGTGGGAAAATGGTAGGCATAGGATTGGTAATTGGTTTACAGGGCACAAAATAATTCTGATAAGTTATGCAATCATTTGGCATCAAATTTGGTACAGCTATTTATCAGTTACAACATTACAAGGAATTAACACAATGATTTGGCATAAAATTTGGTACAGGTATTTATGAGTTACAAGAAATGAACTCAAGACTATGAGTTACAAAGAAATATGTATACACAGATAGACAGATACAACGGTGGCTCAAGATGACGGTTATTCCCCGTCCTTCCCCTTATAAACGAATATGGTTATATAGTGAGTTAATCCTATAGATGAATGTATATATATAAAATTATTTTAAATAACATGAAATAAATAAAAATTATCTGCTGAGTAATGAGTGATGCAAATAGGAAGTTGAAGCTCCTGATCTGCAGATTCACTTGTATAAGTATTTTACATTATTCTAATTTATTCTATATTACCACTGGTACAATCCTAAAGTGAAGCTTAATGCTTGTGTATTTTAATTTCAGTACTGATTAACAATGGCAGGAGGTGAAGTTAGTGATGCTCAGTTCAAGGGATGGCAAAAGCACTTCAATACATATACACTCCGTGGAAGGGCAAATGTAAGATTTAAAATAGATTTATTTTCTAGTAAATTAGCAAAGTATTTCTTACAGCAAATTCGAAGAAAATTTATAAGAGTACAGCATGTAGAATTTGAAAATATACAGGGTGGTTATAATTAAACTTCCCCTATAAACATCATTGTTTCTGTATTTCGTTCTGGTAGCTTATTGTGTTATATTTAATGTTTTTCTGGAAAAAGTGCCCTCTGGTGGACATTTTAGAATTATTTTATTATTATTTTTTTTTTTTTTTTCAAAGTTTGTGAGCACATCTCGTGTATAGTCTGTATACTAAATTTCGTTGTATTCTGTTCACCCACTTGTGCTGTACGGTGCTGTTTATAGGGGAAGTTTAATCATAACTACCCTCTATATTCATAATGGTTGACTGTTAAAATTATAAAATGAAAAAAAAAAAAAAACAGATAATTCATAGCGTTCAAATTTAATTATAGCGTGGAATTATTTTTACCACAAAATGTAACTAGAAATAGTATGAGGTATAGAGCAAGAAATTTTGTAGTGCTGCCATATATATAAATATATATATATTATGGTTAAAGAATAAACCTAATTACAGATTAAAAATATAAGTAATTATTATTAGTTCTACAGACTGATATGAAATTAAAAAATATAACATTAAAATAAATAAAACGTTACATATTCAAATTTAAAATTTTAAAAAAGACTAGAATTAATTACCTAATAAAGATACCTTTAATAATGCTGTGTTATAGTGCTAGAGATCTTTCAGGGCGAAATCCGCCCCTTCTTCAGTAGCTACATGGTCTGTCTTTCGTCGAAACTGATTCTTCATCCCGCTTCTCTCTCTCGGTCTTGCTCTTCATAATGTGGCACCACACTCCATCCAAATCGGCACGCGACCCATGCCCGTTACACGCTAAATTGTCTCTCATTATTTTTATTGTTTCACGGTAAAAGGTTATGGGTTGTTGTAATTTGCTTGTTTTTTTGTTTCATTAAATATAATATCTATGTTATTTTCTTTATTAACTTTAGTAAGGGCTGTAGTTGTTTTATCATGTTTGATGTCATTTTGATGCTCTTTGATTCTAGTTAATATTTTTCTTTTAGTTACTCCAATATAATTTCCTCATTTTTCATCTGTATATTTAAAAGGTATTTGATAAATTCTGGCTGTTTCAAGAGGGGGGGTTATGTCTTTATCGTTTCGAATTAATTGGTATATGTTAGGATTTGGTTTTATAGGTATATTTATGTTGTGTTTTTGGGCTATATTTTTAACTTTAATTGAAATTCCTTGATCGTATGGTATGGAATGAGTGAAAATTGGGGGGGTTTTTTGGTAGTTTGGGATATTATTGAGTTTTTTATTCTTTTTTTATATAATTTATTCACTAGGTTTTTACTATAACCTGCTTTAAAAGCTATATTTTTGATGTGGTTTATTTCTTCTTTTAAATCGGCGGGGTCATTACAAATTAAAATTGCGCGATACAAGCCTATATAAATCGCGCAATTTTAATTTGTAATGACCCCGCCGATTTAAAAGAAGAAATAAACCACATCAAAAATATAGCTTTTAAAGCAGGTTATAGTAAAAACCTAGTGAATAAATTATATAAAAAAAGAATCAAAAAAACTCAATAATATCCCAAACTACCAAAAAACCACCCCAATTTTCACTCATTCCATACCATACGATCAAGGAATTTCAATTAAAGTTAAAAATATAGCCAAAAAACACAACATAAATATACCTATAAAACCAGATCCTAATATATACCAATTAATTCGAAACGATAAAGACATAACCCCCCCTCTTGAAACAGCCGGAATTTATCAAATACCTTTTTAAATATACAGATGAAAAAAGAGGAAATTATATTGGAGTAACTAAAAGAAAAATATTAACTAGAATCAAAGAGCATCAAAATGACATCAAATATGAAAAAACAACTACAGCCCTTACTAAAGTTAATAAAGAAAATAACATAGATATTATATTTAATGAAACAAAAAGACTAGCAAATTACAACAACCCAGACTACGCCTTTTACCGTGAAACAATAGAAATAATGAGAGACAATTTAGCGTGTAACGGGCACGAGTCGCGCGCCGATTTGGATGAAGTGTGGTGCCACATTATGAAGAGCAAGACCGAGAGAGAGAAGCGGGATGAAGAATCAGTTTCGACGAAAGACCGAGACCATGTAGCTACTGAAGAAGGGGCGGATTTCGCCCTGAAAGATCTCTAGCACTATAACAGAGCATTATTAAAGGTATCTTTATTAGGTAATTTATTCAAATTTAGATTAAAAAAAAACTAGTTTAAATTAATTGCATGCGTAGAAAATGTGTGTGTGTGGGGGGGGGGGGGGGGAATGTAAAACTTACAAGGTGTATCTGTAATTTTAAGAATTACTTGTTAAAGATTATGCTTAATTTATTCCACAAAGGCAGAATAGAATATTAATCTTTCTAATGTTAATTATAACTGGATTTTGTTTGCATTCTTAATTAAAAAAAAATCTGTATATGTTATAGAAAATTTATTTAACAATTAAATTTAAAAGATGAAAGGCTCAAATATTTAATGATAATTTACACATTAACATACTTGCAAACTCTCCCTTATTTCAAGGGAGAGACTCCCTTATTTTTGACTGTCTTTCATTCTCATGAATCTCAATATATAGCACTGATTTAATAATTACTAAATTTTTATTTAATAATTAAGTTTAACTTACGCTTATATATTTTTGACAATTTAAGTCATGGAATGAACCATTATATAGTATTATCATATGAGGAAAACTGATCAATATTGTGTAGGCCTGAAATTGTGCTTATAAAAATCTCCTTTATTTTGATTCTTCAGTGGTGGCAGGTATGCATGAAGAAAATATTTTATTTTTATTAACGATGAAAAATAGATTTAATTAAATTAACAGGAACCATTAGCTAAATAGTTTTTTGAAAATTATTTCTTTTATAATAATATAAAATGATTTTTTTTTTTTTTTTTTAATTATTTTTATTATAAACCCATTGTTGTCCCATTTTAAAACTTTGAATATTGTTTTACTATAATATGAACTGTTTTTTTTTTTTTTTTTTTTTTTCTCTTTTTGTTAAATATTTAAAGTTTTTTCATTTAGTTTTTAAAGTTTACTTATTTATTATTATTTATTATTATTATTTAGAATGACTATCACATTGCATATCATACAAAAAGTCACACTTCATGGAAATGATTTTAGCAATTCAGTTTTATGTATAAATGCCGTAATTTTTGTGTTGTTTTGCTTCTGTCTAATAACCGTGGTTCTTGACAAAAACTCTGGCTCAAATTTTCCATGAAAGTAAACTTTTTCTTAGTATTGTTATCTCAGTTTATCTCATTTCTCTTGTACCATTTTCCCAAAGTCTGTTCAGTGTTCTTAGATGTCATTTTCGTAAGGCTCGTTTTAATAAACCAAAAGCACAAAAGTCTACTGGAGAAGCATCAGGTGATTATACAGGTATTTCATTAAATAGGATCATTTTATTTCTGTATCTGATTCTTTCTTTGGTAAATAATAGTCCGGTCAAATTAGACCAAAAAATAAGAGTGAAGATACATATAGTTACAACAAGCTAATAATCAGTAAAATTGTTCAAAATATAATTATAAATAAAATTTTGAAATTCCCCACCATTCCGAGGTATGGAAAAAATTTTGCTCAAGGTCAAAGGGAAAAAAAAAAAAATGAGTTTTTCGCGATTTTCGGTAAGTTTTATCATAAAAATACCTCAGACAAAAATTGTAGATCATAAAATTATCTACAAAAAATGTATCAATACTTTTTTCCCTACGAGCCACCGTTTCTGAGATATTACGACCCAAAAAGTTGTAAAAGTAAATATTGATATTAACAACACTAATGAGACATATATCATTGACAGAGGATATTTACTACATCGCGTTGTGTGGGATAGCGAAGAAACATTCAACGTAATCTTACAAGGAGACAGCAAGGGTGTGGGGTCCTCAAATCGAACGGAGGTTCCGCGTGTAATTAGCACTCAGTGAGTGTATTCATATACTCAAACCCTAGAGCGCACTACTTAGCCATCGCCGAGAAAAAAATTCCTGAAGTTTGAAAAAAAAAAAAAATTTGTATTAAAATTTAATGAATCGTTACAAACAATTTCTTTTCAACTTTTATACATTGTTAAATCGCGAATTTAATGATTTCTAACATTTTAACCATTAGAACTTAGAACTGTAGATAGAATAAATACAAAAGCCACAGTTCTTTTAAACATTACCATTTATTTTTTATAAAATAACATATTATTAAATACAATGAATATTTATGATTATACGTTTACAGCATTAGCAATTCTTTCAACCATTCATCTTTACGAATACACAAACCTGGATGATATTTATCATAAAAACAAGAAAAACACAAATTTTGTCGACAACTTGCACAACAAATAAATGCAGCTTTTTTACAGGAGCACGGTGTTTTGAGAATTTCTTCTAAAAAGCACACTTCGTTCACATTCATAAATATTTCTCGATGTTCAGATAATTTTGACGCATACCAGGCATATTTGATCATTTTTGAAAAAATTGGAGAAGAGAGCTGATGATGAACGATTGATTGAATTTTAATTGTTTAAATAAGAAATTGTTTATAACGATTTATTAAATTTGAATACAAATTTACAAAAAAAAATTTTCAAACTTCAGGAATTTTTTTCTCGGCGATGGCTAAGTAGTGCACTCTGGGGTTTGAGTATATGAATACACTCACTGAGTGCTAACTACACGCGGAACCTCCGTTCGATTTGAGGACCCCACACCCTTGCCGTCTCCTTGTTAGATAAATACGTTCAGTATGTATGTTGACATTTTGGTTCCAGAGTTACTGTCGTATTTGATGCCTACAATGATTACACGAGAAATATCAAAGCTGCAGAACAACGTCGTCGAACTTTAGCAACATCTTCATCTTCTGATATTTTATTAGATGAATTCATGACAGTTCCAACCAGTCAACAGAAATTTCTTACAAATACACACAACAAGCCTCAGTTCATTTCAGTGTTGAAAGAAAAGTTTACTGCTGAAAATATATTGGTAAAACAAGCTAATAATGTGTTGATGTACTGATTATTGAAAAAGTAATAGAGCAATTCAATGTGACAAATATAACTGTTGTTGGTGGTGAAGATGTAGACTTACTCGTATTACTCACTGCTCGAACTCCAACTGCAAAAACTATTTCTTCTTAAAACCAGGAAAAGCTCAACATCAATCGGAAATATATTCTTCAAAAAGTTTATCTACTTTTGCAAAGAGTCAAAATCATGTACTATTTTTACACGCAATAACTGGCTGTGATACGACATCTGCATTTTACAGAAGAGGTAAAACAACAGTTTTCAAAATGTTTGAAAAATAAGATTTAGTTCAATGTGCTCAAGTTTTTAAAAATAGTAATTCAACTCAACAAGAAGTCATCACCAACGGCATTTGCTTTCTTCTTTCTATGTACGGAGCTCCTAAAAAAACTACCTGCTTAGATATGTATCGATATGCATGTTTCGTTAAAAATACCAAAAATAAAACAAGTTCAATTAGCTTGTCTTCCTCCAACCTCAGATGCTGCTCATCAACATCTTTTTCGGGTATATTATCAAGTTCAAGTGTGGCTTGGTTATCAGCTAGACCCTACAAAGTGGGGTTGGAAGTTTGTCAACAATACATTAGAACCAGTTTAAACTTTACTCCCACCTGCGCTGAAAAAACTGCTGAACACAATTTTTTGCAACTGCAAGTTGGACTGTTTTGTTCTCTGGCATGTAAAAATTTTCAAGGCCGGTCATGTTCTAATGTTGAATCAACAACAGTGGAGGATTCGTTTGATTCAAACGAGATGACATGCGATTAGCGCAATTTACTTGCTCTCAAAATGAAGATGAAGAAGAGGAGAAAGAACAAGAACCAGAAGAAGATCAAGAAGAACAAGAAGAATTTGAATCAGACAAATAAGCTTCATTAATTTTTTTTTTAATTGACATCGCTTTTATTTATTACAATCTTTGCTAATTTCTGTTATTTTGCAATATTTACAAATTAAACAGGATCATAATTGACTCGTGGAATTAGGCCTACTGGGGAAACTATGTTTAAAAAAAAAACGCGCTAAGTACACTACCTCATAGGTGGCGTGGAAACATGTGCATATTATGATGATTACTACTTTTTGGATCGTAATATCTCAGAAACAGTGGCTCGTAGGAAAAAAAGTATTGATACATTTTTTGTAGATAATTTTATGATCTATAATTTTTGTCTGAGGTATTTTTATGACAAAACTTACCGTTTTGCTGAAAATCGTGAAAAACTCATTTTTTTTACCTTTGACCTTGAGTAAAATTTTTTCCATACACCAGAATGGTGGGGAATTTCAAAATTTTATTTATAATTATATCTTGAACAATTTTACTGATTATCAGCTTGTTGTAACTTTACGTATCACCGAATGTCTAGATTGTCCGGATTATAAGATAGTTGATTAAGATGTGTGACTAGATGCTTTGTCCATATGAAGCTTAACTTTATCAGTGTCCTTTTTATATAAGGCTGGAATATCTTTTTCAAACATTAGTTCTAAAATATTCTGCTGATAATAGAGTGAATTAGTTTTGTCTTTACTTGAGACTTTATTTTTTAATTTCCCATTGTAATAAATCCTGCAACAATCATAAATCCTTCAGGGAACTTTTCAGTACACTGACGAAGCCATTTCATACAGTCATTCCTGTCAGCTGAGCATTAGAAAATTTCTTTTTTTTCTGTTACATTAACTTAAATATATACATGCCTCATTGAGTGTTATAACTTTCTATTTTTCAGCAGCTAGCTGTTTTTCATATAATTGTCTACATTTTTTTTTCTTTCTTTTTCCCCAGCAAATATGCTTTGGCAAAAGCAGATGAACTTTAGGTTTAAACATCTTTTTTAACTTCAAATCTTTATGAATGATTTTACTTACAGTGCCAGAAGGCATTCTTAGTTTCTTTCCATGCAGTAAATCTTTGAGTTGGCAAATTTTCTTTTAGAATCAGTGACTTTACTTTCTTGATATTAACCTACATTCAGACAGTCTTAGAATGAAGTTTTGCAGTCATGTTTACATTTTTACTTTCACTTAGACGTTTTTCCCTTTCAGATTTAATGTATTATAAATACCTTTTTTATAAATGCAATAGCCGTGACTTTTACACTGCTTCATAATTTGGTGAAACGAATATTTCTCCACGGAAAGTACAGTAATGTAACCTTCGAGCCATTTGTCAATTTTAGCAACCATGAATTTTAAGAACCATGAAAAATGAATCTTTAACTACAAAAGAGAAAAAAAAGAAATTATAAAATCCTTTCCATAAAGTATTAACGACCTTCTGTTTATTTGCACAACAAATGTTAAAAAATCTCAGTTCTTTCTATCTTAATTCTTAAGAACTTTATAAAAATGTGAAGATCTGCCAAATTTTTTTTTCCCCTCAGAAGTTTGCATAGCCATATTTTTGTTAACAGATAGATGGCTTTTGATGAAATTGGTATTTTTTTTATATTAAAATTTTTAGTCTATATTAAGTATGTGCTAAGTTTCATCCAAATCTAAGTTGTTCAAATGAAAATAGGTATATTGATTTCACAAGTAATTGGGGCTGGCAAATTTCTGCTGGGGTGGTTAAAATCAGCATGTCAAAATCTAGTTTTTGTCAGCAAGTGGCAATAGCTGGTAGAAACTAAGAAATAATGGTTAATAAAAACGTTAATTGACAGTAATCCATAAAATCTACATAACAATTGAGTGATTCCATACCAACTCACCTAAAAAAATAAAAGTTGGTTGCATGACCGACTCGGATTTTCTTTAAATTTGGTACACAGATTGATGATATAGAGGCATGAAAAAGTCCAAATTTTTAGCTACCTGCTCCACTTATTTATAGATATACAGGTCCTCGAAGTTTGTCCGCCCTCTCAAAATACCAAGAAATTGATGTTATTTAATTTTTCTTTCTTAAAAATAGTGCTTATGTAATATGAAAGTGTTAGGCACCTATGGAAACTAGTTATTCCAGGCAGTCAGGAAAAAAATACTACAATGTTTATAATGAAAATTGTTAAGGTACAGAAATCTTAGAAGTTGCAACCACGAAAATTTGATTTTCCCGATTTTGCTAAAATTGAGACATCAATTCCAAAAAAAGGAAAATAAAACCAAAGGTTTATTCACTTTCTGGTAAAGTACAGGTGTTCACCATAAATTGCTACACAATAAATTACTTGAGTTTCTCGCTCCTTCTTGGAAATATTTAAGCTTAAAGACAAACCATAGGGCAAAAACATGCAATTTCGACCACCTTGGCAACCATTTTTCTCATAAAGGGGGAGCACTAGAAACTTTTTTATTTATTTTAAATAAGCTACTGATGTGTTAGCTATTCACAGGAAAAGAGTTTACTTTTGGTTATTATTTGCATAAAGAGATATCTTGCTGATAGCATATGCATGTTTTTCTCTAATACCATATGCTTATGTTTCCCCTCTCACAGACCTAACATTAATAAAAAAAAGATGTAAAGAAACAAAACTTATTGAATATTATATAAATACTAATTTATTACATGTATTAGATTTTATTTACCATATGAACATTATTTAGTTACCTTTAGAAAAAGGGTTCAGGGATGGAACACGGGCGCAGAATTCATACCGGAATCTGTTTAAGAAATTTCTCTACCTAGAATATCGTTGATTTAAGAAGTAGAAAATTTTCTTACATTGATAGTGGTATGAATTCTGCGCCCGTGTTCCATCCCTGAGTGTTATTAGGTGAATAAAGCATTGAATAAGTGAGCAACATTCTGATTTTATGATATTCTGGTATTAAAACAAAACTAATGTTTACTCTATTTTTGTGATATCATAAAGAATGATGTAGGAAACCTTTTAATTTTTAAAAATTCAAGTTAGTATTTAGTGAAGAAATAAAATATTTACAAAACAGAAACACCTCATTTTATGTAATCTCAAAGAAGCGTACACACATTTTAAACAGGAATATCCCAGTCACAAGATTGAATTATCTAAATTTGCTGATTTGTGACCAAAGTGGAGTGTGTTAGCTGGTAGTGCAGGAACTCATTCAGCCTGTGTCTGTATGATTAACCAAAATGACAAGCTAACTAGTGGATCTGCAGATCAGGAGCCTCAACGTCCTATTTGCATCAGACATTTTTCAATAGGTCATTTTTATTTATTTCTTATTATATAATAGTATATATTGATTCGATCGACTTATTACCATAATCAGATACATTCCTGAGGGGGGCTGCCGCCCCCCTCAACCCCCCGCTGTATCTCTCTTTCTATACCTATTTGTATATCATATAAAGTGTTACGGAATTGTAAATAATTGCATTTATTTTTGTATAAATTTTTTCAAAGAGACTTAGTAAGTCGATAAAATGCTAATTTTGTGCATTTCTAGTCGTTTTAGCGTTGAAATAGCCTAATTTTCCTTTAAAAACGAATTGAAAAGCTCCAATAAGGGAAGAAATGGATTTGGCGCCAAATTTGGCGACTGTTTCCCTCCTTGGCGATTTTTTGGCGACCTTGGCGAGAAAATCCTTATTAGGGATATACCAAATATGGAAGCTCTAATCTCATTGGCTGATGAGATACGATAATTTTCCAGAACAGTCTGTGTTCGATAGAATAGTATAAAAGGAGCATTTTTTTAGCCAAGGCATCCAATCTCAGATC
This sequence comes from Salticus scenicus, assembly GCA_963930645.1. NCBI lineage: Eukaryota > Metazoa > Arthropoda > Arachnida > Araneae > Salticidae > Salticus > Salticus scenicus. Next base: position 286,065,596 of record OZ005650.1, on the reverse strand, counting down.
TGTGTCAGTTTCGTCAAATGCTTGCTTTGCTTTGAGCCTCTTTGAATGAGACTTGCTTTATGTGTTATTGCTAAACAGTTTGTACTGTTGTTTTGCTGTTAACGGCTGTTGTTTAAGCTATGTTTACTGGTTGAATTGAAGCTGATACTTGGTTTATAGACCTGTATTCTTCTGGAACTTTCTGTGAATAAATCACTGAATTTTTACAAGTTTCGCCTTTCATTCTCGGACAACTTACAAACCGCCAAGTACGCAACAATATGCATTCTTATTAAACGACGGCCTTGTATTATTTCCCGGAAATTCATAAATACCGAATTTCATACAAAAAAACTTACATAGCATATCGGAAATATTTTGCGTAACCTTTAAACTAATTATCAATTCTATGCTCACAATTTTCAACATGAAAACAGGCTTTTAAAATTCTAATAAAATTTCATTATATTTGATGGGGTGTAACCATGTTAAAATACACTTTTAAGAAATACCGACTATACACCATAAAAGTACGAAATTCCTTTATGTATCCCGGAAAAGTAGCCACAGTCATTATAAACGCCAATAATAAGAATAAATCTAATTAATTATAACTCGTTAATCTTTCAAACTAATTTGACATCATTTGGATGATTACAGTACATACTCGGAATTATTTTGTGTGGTCCCATAAATTATTTAGTCTATACATAACCGTTTTTTAGAGTAAACATGATTTTAAGCATCTTTATAATGTATGTTAACTTTATTAAGTTCAATTCAGCATAAACGCATTAAAGTGCGCGCTTAAATTAAAAATTCGTCCATAGGCTCTAATGTTACGAAATTCTTTCGTGTGTCTTTGTAAACGAACCATAAACATTGTATACACCAGTAAAAACTATTCAGCTTATTTTGCGTTTAAAATTAATAATTGTTCTAAATTTAACATCGTTTGGATGACTAAGTGACATTGTCAGAAAACTTTTGTAAGGTCCTGTGCATTAATTAAAAAGCTTAAGAGCACATATTTTCTTCAAGCAACATAAGTTTAAGCATCTTACTCACGTACTCTAGTTTCATTTTTTTCATTGCAAAGTAATGATATTAAAATGTGTTTAAACGAAATTCACCCCATATGCCGTAATGTTAAGAATTTTGGCGTGTCCCTGTACACAGTTTATAAAAAATATAGCAATGAAAATTATACAGCTACTTATATGGAAAGCTGGAATGTGTGCGCCAATTTGCAAGTCAATCGAAGGATTTTTGCGGCCGCTTTTGCGGTACATACAAATTCTTCCCATAGACCGTAAGGATAAGAAAAATTTTGGCGTGTCCCTGTACACGAACAACAAAGGGAATACACTTAACACTATACAGCTAATTCCGTTGGGTTCGTGAATATGTGTACCAAATTGCAAGTCTATAGCGTTATTTTTGGGGCCGCTATCGCGGTACATACAAATTCTTCCCATAGGCCGTAATGATAAAAAAAACTTTGGCGTGTCCCTGTACACGAACTACAAATGGAATGCACACCCAAAACTATACAGCTAATTTCGTGGGGATCATGAACATGTGTACAAAGTTTCAAGTCAATAGCGTGGTTTTTACGGCCGCTATCGCACGACAGACAGACAGACAGACGGACGGACCGACGGAACCCAAAATCCTTTTGAGTCTCAACAGAGGGCCTCCACTGAAGTTTCGGCAAAAATTGAAGTCAATAGCTTGATTTTTGCGGCGGCTATCGCAGTACATACAGATTCTTCCCATAGGCCGTAATGATAGAAAATCTTTGGCGTGGCCCTGTACACGAACTACAAATGGAATACACACCTAAAACTATACAGCTGATTCCGTTGGGCTTATGAACATGTGTACCAAATTGCAAGTCGAAAGCGTGATTTTTGTGGCTGCTATCGCGGTACATACAAATTCCTCCCATAGGCCGTAATGATAAGAAAAACTTTGGCGTGTCCCTGTACACGAATTACAAATGGAATACACACACAAAACTATACAGCTGATTTCATGGGGCACATGAATACGTGTACCAAATTGCAAGTCAATAGCGTGATTTTTGTGGCCGCTATCGCGATACATACAAATTCCTCCAATAGGCCGTAATGATAAGAAAAACTTTGGCGTGTCCCTGTATACGAACTACAAATGGAGTACATACCAAAAACTATACAGCTGATTTCATGGGGCTCATGAACACGTGTACCAAATTTCAAGTCAATAGCGCTATTTTTGCGGCCGCTATCGCGCGACAGACAAACAGACAGACAGACAGACACAGCCCAAAACCGTTTTGAGTCTCAACAGAGGGCCTCCACTGACGTTTCGGCAATGATAGCATCTTTAACCCTTTCCGACCCGAAACATTTTTACCTTTAAACATTACATTCTTCTGTTTTTGCAAACTGAAAGAAAAATATGGACTATAACTGATACTTGTTGATTGAAAATTATACTTTACACTTTCTGCTAATTAGCTCGATCGTTCATTTCCTGATTTTATTACATACAAATTCCAGATGCAAAAATGTATGTGGATGTCTAACACACAAGATTGTACGGTCAGGGTTAGAAAGGGCTAAAAAACAATCTGCTAAACCATCTAGCAATGATTTTTTTTTTTTTTTTTGTCTCATTATGTGTGTGACATTAACAGATTAACAATGAAGCATGTATGTTAGGACTTTGTTCACAGTGTCCACTCCAAAATGCATTTGAAGAATTTTTAGATATGTTAATGGATAATTATGATGAAGAATCTGAAGTGACATTTCGACGGTGGATAACTACAGTCCATTCAACACTCATTCAGTTACTTTGTCTGCACCTGATTTTAAATCGGAACTTTTCTTGAAAATAAAGTCTTTGGCAAAACACCGTTACATCGCAAAATCTCAATCAGAGTATTTAAAAACAAGAAAAGCAGAACTAAAACCATATAAGTGCATTTTATTATTTGATTTTTCTGAAAATTTTACTTTTATAGTACGGGATGCAATACAGGGATATCACTGGGAAAACATGCAAGCTACACTCCATCCTTTTGTTCGGTCAAATGATAACCTAAAAATTATTTCTATGCGCATTATCAATGACTGTTTGACACATGATACGGTGGCAGTAGTTTCTTTTCAAAGGCTTGTAATTCCATATTTAACATCACAGTATCCAGACATATAGGAAATAATTTATTTCATTGGCAATAGCTCAATGCAGTACAAAAACAAGAAATTTTTTTTTAAATTTATGCCAACATAAAGATGATTTCAAACTAAAATGTTGAGTGACATTCTTTTTGCCACATCCCATGGCAAAATCTTGTGTGATGTCATTGGAGGCACAGTCAAAAGGTCTGCTTACAGAACCAGCTTGCAACGTCCTTACAAGAATCAGATAATTTCTCCATGTGATTTGTTTCATTATTGCACAGGTAATTTTAAAAATATTAAGTTTTTCTTTGCATCTGAAGAATATGTAGCAGAAACAACAGTATTGCTTTCTGAAAGACTAACTTTAGCTGTAAGAATTGTGGGTACTAGGGATTATCATAAATTTATTTTTATTAGTAAATCTATGCTTTTAGTTTCCATTGTAGCTACAAACATATCGAATCAGATTGAAGTATCTGCAGTAGGTAAGCAGCATGTCAAAAATTTAGATCAGATAAATGCTGGATTCCATACAAGCATCTGTTAGATATAATACCAATGCCATCAGCAGCGGCAGCCACAGGATGCATGTTTTTAATACCAAATGATACTGCGAAAAAAATACAGAAATTTATGCTTGCAGTTGAATAAAATTCTGTACATATCAATTTTTAATATATTGCTGTATTTCAATTATATTGCTTATGATATGAAATAAATATTTATAGCTCCTTTATTTTGATTGATTTTTTAAAGAAATTATTTAATACTTTATTATTACGAAGAGACAACTTTCAGCATTCGGTTTTGGATAAATTATTAGATTTCTTGTTTCCATCAAATATCTAATTTTGCTATAAAATGAAGAAATTATTATTTTTTTTATTATTATTAAATAATTTAATACATTAAATTTCTTGAATTGTTGTATAGATAGTACAGCTATACATGTATTGTTGTTATTCTTTTTAATTAATGTTAAGTCTATGAGAGGGGGAATACAAGCATATGGTATTAGAGAAAAACATGCATATACTATCAGCAAGATATTTTTTTATGCAAATAATAACCAAAAGTAAACTCTTTTCCTGTGAATAGCTAACACATCAGTAGCTTATTTAAAAAAAAATAAAAAAGTTTCTAGTGCTCCCCCTTTATGAGAAAAATGGCTGCCAAGATGGTCGAAATTGCATGTTTTTGCCCTATGGTTTGCCTTTAAGCCTAAATATTTCCAAGAAGGAGTGAGAAACCCAAGTAATTTATTGTGTAGCAATTTATGGTGAACACTTGTACTCTACCAGAAAGTGAATAAACCTTTGGTTTTATTTTCCTTTTTTTTGGAATTGATGTCTCACTCAATTTTAGCAAAATCGGGAAAATCAAATTTTCGTGGTTGCAACTTCTAAGAGTTTTGTACTCTAACAATTTTCATTATAAACATTGTAGTATTTTTTTTTTTTTTTCTGAATGCCTGGAATAACTAGTTTCCATAGATACCCAACACTTTCATATTACATAAGCACTATTTTTAAGAAAAAAAAAATTAAATAACATCAATTTCTTGGTATTTTGAGGGGGCGGACTAACTTCGAGGACTTGTATATCTATAAATAGTGGAGCAGGTAGCTAAAAATTTGGACTTTTTCATGCCTCTATATCATCAATCTGTGTACCAAATTTAAAGAAAATCAAAGTCGGTCATGCAACCCTCATTAGGTGAGTTGGTATGGAATCACTCAATTATAAACAATTAAAAATTAAAACTAAAGATTATAAATGCTATTCAAAGTAGTGAAATTTTCGAAATGATCACACAAATATTTTTGGTTTATAAATAAATATATGTAGTGACTTCAAGGTTAAAAACTTTCTCTTAATTGAAAATCAGATTTTTATATGGTTATCTCATATTGAATATTTTTAACTCACTGTATATGTATTCCTGTAAAACCTCTCTAAGTTTGACATCCACGGTTCCAAGAAAAAGTGTCCAACTTATAGGGGTGTTTACATTTTTCAATGTAATTAAATTGTATCTATGCTTGACTTTTAGTTTTTAATCACATCTAAATATAAAGCAGTTAAATATTTGCAAAATATGTAGAAAAATATTAATTAATTTGCCAATTTAAAATCTAAATTTAAACTGGTATATTGTGGCCATTACAGTACTTCATTCTATAATTTTTTATATAAAAGTGTCACGTACCAGTTAACATGCACAAAAATTTAATCAACACAGATTTTCATAATAAAGGTTTTACATGTGCAATTTAAACAAAAAGATACTGAGATACAAAGATACATTTGGAAAATCATAGAATGTGAATAAAAGTCGCAACACCTGTCGGCTGATATACACCCAAATTAAACTAAGACTCATTTTCATAATGGCCATCACACAATGAAATTTGGTGAATTTATTCACTATAGAAACTGAGATATAGTTTTCCCATTCATGGGAAAAACTACAGCATAGCATCAACACCTGTCGGTTGATATGCACCCAAACTGAATCAGGCTTAGTTTTTCACTATAGACTTCTCATATATTAAGTTTAGGGCAATACACTCAGGTTAAAACTAGGTAATTAAAGTAAAAGGGTTGGGTTGTGGGGATTAACGCCAATTGACTGCACTAGGGTCCTAGGTAACATAATTTCAAAAATCTTTCATATCTCAAACAAACAAAAAAGATATACATAAGAATTTTGCTTTAAAATAATATAATATAGCAAACTCAAATATAGAGTAAATGTAATTTCACATGAGCAAAACGTGATTTCACATAGTCCTTCATATCTCAAAGAATAAAACAGATATCTATAAAATTTTTACTTTAAAATGTAGTTAACACAAGTACCTTAAAAACTGATTTCTGGAATTTTAGAAATTTGGTCTCTAAGAGGGGTGGGCGGCAAAATGTGATTTCATATACACAACACTTGATTTTACAATAAACCTTCATAAGGAAAAAGCAGATATATTCATAAAGTTTTTGCTTTGAAATATAGCTAACTTAAATACCAACAAACCAATTTCTGGAATTTTAGAAATTTGACCCTCAAGGGTAAGGTGGGGGAAAAACGTGACAACCTTTCATATATCTAAAAAAAAAAAAAGTGAAGTTTGCTTTTGATTTTTCATCGCTTTTTCAGGACAAATAAAGGAGAATTTCCTTGACTTTTGCATGTCATTTTCTTCAATTTTGGTGCATCATTTTATAAATTGACAGCTTTTCTCTAGAATTTTCTTAATGTAAATGAAATTTTGTGATTTCCCCCCCAAGAATTAGCAAAAATTTCTCAACTTTTGTAATTTACAGTTAAATGCTCTGACATTTTGCTGACTTTTCAGTATTACAGAATTTCCCGACTTTGCCGTGATCTCCAGGTTTTCCAGGTAGCTAGCCACCCTGTGTACACAAGATTTTTGCTTTAAAATATATCAAACACAAATATCTAAAAACCAGTTTTTGGAATTTTAGAAATTTGGCCCCTAAAGTGAGGGGGGGGGTGGGGGAGGCAAAACGTGATTTTATTCTTCATAACTCAAAAAAAAAAAAAAAAAAAAAAGATATGTGAGATTTTTTATTTAAAATATAGAGAACACAAGTAACTAAAATCCAATTTCTAGAATTTTAGAAATTTGGTTACCATGAGAGGAAAAGGAGAGACAACGTGATTTCCACCCACAGATTCAACACTGCCATGGAGATTCTGTGTGGAACTGTGAATTTTGATGTGAAGGTTGGTTCTAGAGTCCTGACACCCACTAAAATGGGCAGGGTTGCTACGGTACTTGGAAAATTCAGGGAATTTGAAAATCTATTAAAAAACAGGGAAAACTCATGGAATTTCAAAATTTATTACAAAAACAGGGAAAACTCAGGGAATTTCAAAATTTATTGCAAAAACAGGGAAAACTTCTGAATTTTGAAATTTTTTGGAAAAGCAGTAGAAAAATTTTTCATAATCAAATATTTTTTAAAATTTTAGTGCTTTATAATGAATCAATTAGGGTTTTTTTCTTCAACTATAGTACGTTAATAAAATTAATAAACCCTAAGTATGTTCAATTGATTTATAAACATATTAGATTCTAATACTGCATTATTGCATGTCATCTATTTTACTTCTAAAAGAGACAGGGAAAACTCAGAGTATTTTTTTTTTTCCTGATTTGTGTAGCAACCCTGATGGGGTGTTCAAAATTGACTCTTTCCCACTGGGCAGATGACAAAAGCATGTTTGCTAGCATAACTCAGCTCCAAATTATTTCATGCAAAGAAGTTTCACAAGGAAAGAGTAAACTTGAGTACAAAAAAAAAAAAAATTCTTGATTTTAAGGGAAAAGGAAATAATTTCGCAAAATCTGTATTTTCCTATGAGCTGCGTTCACAAATTTTGGCACATAAGTTGGATATTTTTAACAAGCACCAACTATGACGGTATTTTATTAAATTGCCCCATGACATGAGATTAGGGGGGGTGGGGAGCAAGAAACACTTTTTCAAGTATAACATTGTTGCAAATTATCTCAAGATGATAATTTGGTATGTGCTATATGTACCCAACACACACTATAAAAGGATTTTGAAAAGTATTCCACTTTTCCTATTATTAATCTGGTGTGTTATCTGAAATTCACAGAGTATACACAAAAAATATTGTGACTGTGTATACATATATAGTGCTTTTAATTTACACTCATTTATGTGTACTGATTTTAATCGGAATACCCCTTCCATTTTTAATAGTATTTCCATGCAAAGAACGGGTTCAACAGCTAAAGGAAGAAAATTATCATTCAGTTTAAAAAAAAAAAAAAAATAAAAAATCTCCTTCTCTCATGGAGCATACATACTGATAAATGTGAATTATTCTAATACATGTAATGAATACAGGGTTGCCATGCTACCTGGAGAACCTGGAATAGTCAGGGGATTTGAAAATTGACCATGAAAGTAAGGGAAAAGTCAGGGAATTTCATACAATGATTGCCCCCCCCCCCCCAAAAAAAAAAAATAATAATAATAATAATAATAATTTTTCCTCCAACGTAGAGTTATTTTTCTTTTTTTTAGCTTCTCTCATTTTTTTTAAGACCTCTTAGAAGGACTCCATATGGAAGGTAATCTATCCTTAGGTCAAAGTAATCTGTAACATAATCAATAATGTTACCTTACTTAAATCCTTACTAAGTCCGAGCTCCATTATATATTTCGACTACCTAACGGTGCCATCATCAGAAACACTCGGTAAAAATGATTTGAAGGTGCTAAATTTGGACGGCTTTTTTATCTATTGTAGTTTCTTCTTCGATTTCTTCACTTCTCTTGTTTTCTTTATATAGCTGTTGCCACTCGGGAGGAATTATGCTATGTTCGATATCATTGACAGTATAATTATTGGATAGTATTTCGATAGCTTCTCTTTTGAGAGCATAATGGTGAGAGTTGTATGGGGCTATTTTATGAAAATTAATGGAATCAATGTTAATTGGGTTAGTATTGTTAGTCCTTGAGAAAGCTGTGGAATGTCTATTGTATTTTAAGTCAGTTATATGTTCTGAAATACGGTCTTTTATTTTCCTTTTAGCCATTCCTATGCATGAGGCTTTGTTTTTATTTTTATTTTCGTATTGGAAATCGATTTTATAAATGCCGGCTGTGTGTTTAAAATCTGTGGAATCTTTTTCATTGCGAATTCGCTGGTAGATATTTTTGTTCGGTTTTATTGGAATGTTTATATTGTGTTTGGCGGCTTCATTTTTAATTTTTATGGCGGCTCCTTTGCAGTATGGGATCGCGGGGGTGAACATTTGTTTAGATTTTTGAGCATTCGGAATACTGTTAAGAGCTTTTATACGTTTTTTATAAAATTTATCAACTATGGAGGGATTATAATTAGCTTTCTTGGCGATATCTTTTATTATTTTTATTTCGGAGTTTAGGTATTTTTTATTAGAGCATATGAGTATAGCGCGGTTAACGTAGGATCGAATAGCGGCATATTTGTAAGTGAGGGGTGTGCGACATTTATTATTTATGATTTCGTTGTTGGGTACGTCCATTGTTACTCTTGTGACCATCAGAGCAAATTTTCACAGTTATTTCGTATTCTTACATTTCTAAATATATTCAGAATAAAACTGGTAACCATTTTAAAAATACACAAATATTGTGCTTCATAAAACACACCTAGTTTGTAACAAAAAGCATTTTGTTTGCCTAGGTGATAAATCAAATTTTTGTTACTCTTGTGACCACTGGAAAATGCAGTTTTGAAAAAATGTGTTTGAGATGAAAATCCTGTGAATTATATAAGAATACAGAAACGAGATTTACAGATATAAGACAGTAACTATTGCTTTTCAAAATATAAAAATAGTTTAATTCATCTGATAGTATATAAATAAATTAGTTATTTTTGTAAAATGCTAAGTGTTACTCTTATGACGTTACTCTTGTGACATTTTGTCCATGATTGAAATCCTGCACACATATACATTTTAAGCACAAAAAAGAAACATTAAAATATTTAAATATTTTATTCCTTAATCAAAACAACTTTTTAATACAGATAAATACTTAAAATAATACAAAAATGATACAAAAATAATAATTAGTTTGTAAAATCCTCGAGAATTTACTAATGTAGGAGGATCAGTTTTATCCACAATTTGGTTTCTTTTGTACCAAATAGCATGATCATCAGGTTCGAACTTATGCACTCCTTTAACTTTTGTTGGCACTAAACACTTTACTTGATAATTGTCATTTACCACATCACTAATGATGCCATGAAATTGTACATCATCATATTTTACTATGACCCACTGGCCACATTGTAGGTTTTCAATTTCTGCACTAACTTTATTATCTGTATCATTTATTTCTTTTTCATTATCATCATTTGACTTGTAGAATAAAAATTCTTTCCAGGAATTATATTGTGGATATGGTTTGTAATGTATAGTGGCATTTTCTTTTGCTTCAACAAAGTGAATTTTTTGGGTGCCTTTCAAACTTGGTACACTTTCCCATAGTAATGACATAGATTCTTTGGTTTTTTCAATTTCTTCCTCAGATACAAGAAGTATGTTTATCTTGGTTTTGCCTTCAACTACTTTTACAAAATCAGCAGCATTCCTTACAATTGCCTTTTTAGCTTGCACTTCATTCCAAACGCATCGTTTTACAACAGCACCAATTCCATCGACAGCACCCTTACCATGGGCTGTCGCAAAAAATGTCCAGTTAAACTCACTGAGATTAAAGTCAGATTTAATTGCTGTCATGTTTATAAAGTTATATTTTTAAATTGGCCAGCACAGCCATCTGAAAAAAACAGATACACTCTTGATAAGCAGATTTTCTTGCAAATGCTGTGTTAAAATTTTGCACAAAAATGTGTTTACAGAAAATCGATCATGAGTTATGTTATCTGAAATAATTGCATAAGATTTTACCTGATTCGTTTCATACCAAATAACAGCAGTAAATACAGTCACTTGGGGATTTGACCAGTGTGCAGACTGGATTTCGTCTTGGTACAAGCAAGTATAATTTTCAGCAAAATCTACTTGCATGACAATATATTCAGAATTAGTTTTGCTCTTCATGTAATCAAAATAAGCTTGTGTATTTGTTTGAATGAATGTATGCAATAAAAATGGATGCAGCTGCTTTTTAAGATTTAATAAGCTATCAGAAATGGTTTCTTCAACTGTTATTTTTTCAAAACGTGTATCAATCTTTTGCCATTGGCAGTAGCTTATTAGGCGTTCTGGATTATCAATTTCAGTTTGAAATAATTCCTCAATGGTATCTTCGCAAATTACACATTCTGAACTCATGCATTCAAACGATGACGTATCACAGCAGACTAGATTAATAAAATCCTTTACTGATACACCAAATGAAGGAATTAAATCAGCTACTGCCTTATGAACCGCTTCAATGTTTTCATGATAGCGGCAAATGCAAACGTTCTGTGGTATATCTTTATATGGTTTTATGTTACTAGGTCTTAAAGCTGCAAATGAGGATCTATGTCTGGATAAGTTTCTTTAAATAAGCAGTAGGCCTCTGTTATTGTAAAAAGTAAATGTTGCCTGGGATTGATAATGGTGGTTTGATCTTTCTTGTGCCTTATTAAAGCAGATTTAGATGAGGGATCCACTCTGCTAATATATTCATGATAATAAAAATCTGTAACTATTTTCTGAGTTTTACTATTTATTTTTTTATTTTCTTTATGAGATTTCTTGATCTTTGGAACAATACCAGAGTTTTGAGCAAGTACTTCAATTACAGTTAACTTTTTAGTTGGAGATCTGGGAAGTTTTTTCTCAACACGCTTTACCATTTTCCCTAAAGCTTGTGGAGTCAAAGGCTGCTTCTTTTTCTCTTCATTATATCTGAGTTTTGCTTGTTCTCTACTTTTTCTTTTTCTTAGTCTTGCTTTTTCTCTTGCCAAAGCTTTTGCATGATCAGAAGATATTTCTTTTACTTTATCATAATATATTTTGTTTTGTTTTTTTCTCTTTTCCATAAATTCAGTTTCATTTTTATGTTTTTCTCTCCACAATTTTTGACGCTTAGCAGCATCTTTTCTATTCTTTAAAACAATTTCATTCATAAGATAAAGCTTTTCATTAAATTTACACTGAAAATCAGACAAACTTACAAAACTATAAACTTAGCTTTACAAACTTACAGCAGTATCTGATCAAAGACCATGTGTTCCAAACCTGAACAAAGCTATTGAATCACAGTTGTGTTGAGTTGTTTTGATACTTCAGCAAGGTGTTGTTAGCTTTGTTTTGTAATTTTAATGCAAATAACAGATCAATTCATTCATTTTTAAAAATCTAGAGAATAATCTTATATTCTAAAAATAATTTAATTTTCTTAAAATATAGAAAAGAATACAAATAATTATGTCTTCAAGAACAATGTTAACAAGGCAGAAAACAACTAAACTTCAAGTATTGTTTTTGTTCTTGTATTGTTTTGTTCTTGTTCATTTTGTAAAATTATTGACAAAAATCTTATGTTTTACTCTTGTGACACTTACAATTGTTACTCTTGTGACAACTCTCCAGGGCCCATTCTATGCATGATATACACTTTTTAGTTTAAAATATGCCTTATTCCATCAAATCAGAGAATTAAAAAAATTAAGTGCAAATTTCAAGTAGTTTTTACAAAATTGAAACTTTTATATGTTTTTTGTTACTCTTGTGACATTTAATTATCAATTACTAAATACAATTAAAATAATATTTAAGAACTACTCTAAAATTTTTAATTGTGCAGATCTGATAGATATGATGATAAAGTGTTAATCTGAATGCAGGAGAATTTAATTTATTATACAAAAGTAAAAAAATCATATAATTTAATAAGTGGTTATTTTAGGCTCAAATAAAAATTAAGTTTACAACATCAAAAACCAGCAAATTTTCACTGTAAACTTATTCCTTTGATATTACAACCTATAAATTCATACACTTTAACTTTCTAAGATTAAATTGATATATCACATTTATATTTTTATTCAAAAAAAATTTTCAGTGAAAAGTTTCATTTGTAATGGACATACCCTGTTACTAGTAGATTTTCTTGTGGAGCTCGGACTTAGTAAGGATTTAAGTAAGGTAACATTATTGATTATATTAATAATCCTTCCTTCAACATCTTTGTAATGTAATATGTAACTTTTGTGTTTTCAAGTAGTACCATAATTATTTTGCTCTCAATACAACCAATGCACAATATATGGCTAGACTGGAATTTTCCGAGAACACGTCTAGAAAACCTGGAAAAGTCAGGGAATTTCATTCTGCTATTTGAGTGGCAACCCTGTAAAAAATAAATTACATATCAAAAAATGTACTTTTTTTTTTTTTTTTTTTTTTTTTAACTATTTTATAGATATACTATAAATCAAATTATGCACAGTATTTTATTAGTTACTTATTTTAGATAAAGTGCATTTTAGAGGATTTTTTAGCATTATTATTCATAGCCTCAGATTGCCATCTCTTGCCAGTTTCTGACAATTTAAGCTGGTTATAATGACTTTCTGTCACTGGCAGGGCAGAAACTTTTTTCCAGTAGACCAGCTCAGCATGAAATGACCCTTTTTCACTATTTTAATATTTTTAACCCTTTGCACTACAATTGTCTTTCTAGTTTGTTTTCAACCAACTCTATTTTATAAGACTAAACATTTTTTATTTATATTTTTAATAAAACTACTTCCCATTAATGTTTTATTAACTATATGAAGTGTCACATTTAAAGTGATCTTTTAGTACAAAAGGTTAAAATTATATCTTTAATAAAATTGTTAATTGATAAATTGTTGCAAAATGATTTCATTAAACTGATATATTCTTATTTTTTATTTTTCAGATCACATATGCTACCTATTCTTGTCTAGCTTTATTTGGTGTTTACATGTGGTTAAAGCCAAAAAAGAAGGCTGTCGACAAGAAATAGCAACATTTCTTCTTGTTACCTAAATTAGATTTAAATATGTTAAAAATGTGGAAACATACAGTTATTTGTATTTAATGTAACTTCACTTAGAATTTTCAGTAAATAAATCATTGAAAATTTAAATGTTATCTTTTAAGTATCTCTTTCTAGTTTAATTTTTTTTTTTTTCGTATTTTGATAGAGTTGAAATTTAATCTTCTTCTTCCTACTAGTTACCAAGACATAGGTTTACCCCTATGTCTTGGTATTAAAAATGTTTATTAATTAGAAAAAAAATTATAAGCAATAATGGCATGTATTATTATGAATAAAAAAGTCATAAAAATCCTAGACCTATGGGTACCATAACATCTCATTACATACTTAAATGCATTGTACATTTGTATCTTAAATATTGTCTGTATATTCATATTCTTCTGTTAGTTGAAATTTTGTATACTTTGTCATTTTGTAACTGAACAAATTTTGTAACTGAAGTAAGACCCAGTGACTGCAGAGTCCATATACTACTTCCACCATAAATGATATAGTCAGACCTAGGAGTGGTAAAACAGTCTTGAAAAAAGACTAAAATGTTTAAAATAGAGACTAAAAAGACATTTTTTTCCTTATAAATGAATGTTACAAACACAAATGTGAAACTAATGTGTATACTGCAGTGGCATACCAAGGGTAGGGCAGATGAGGAGGGGGCACCCTGGTCTTCTGATCATGAGGGGGGGGGCTGGGCTCCAAAAAAACTTAAAGTATATATATCTGAAACTCTCATGCCATTATTTTAATTTGAAACATTCCTTGCAATTCCACTTTAAGTTGTAGGTTCCTGTGTAAGGAGCTTTAATATGCAATTTGACCATAGTGCGACAACTCCAAAACCCCCCAAAAAACTTATTTGTATTTATGCAAATCCTGACTAAGGCAGGGCAAGCAAGGCCTATGCCCCTGACCTTCTTGTTAGGCTCAACTTCTGAATCAGTCTTAAAATTTACTTCAATGACTTTTTATAGTAATATATTTAAGTGAAGAACACAAGGGGCTCAGTATTGCATAGGAGGGATGCTAATAAGAGGGGCCTTGAGAGTTGTAAATCCGCAGCTGATATACTTTTTTTTTTTTAATACGGACTAAAAAATTTTGTACAAAACTGAATGTCAGCTTTCATCATATGTAAGAAAAGTTATTTTTGTAATAAAATTTACAGCAGTACCAGAATTACAAGTATTTGCTAAATCTTGTAGAATCTAAATGATTATAGAATTGTTCTTAATTAATATGCATCATTGATGCTGCTAGATTCTAATTCCTGAAAACTGAAATAAGAATAACATGTATGTTACCTGTATGTAAAATAAATTTTAAACATTAGATACATGTATAACGAGGTGGGGAATTCACCAAAAATCTTACGAGACAGCAATATAAAATTGGATACTCAGGACAGAACAACAGTTACACTCCATGTATTATGATATGCCCAATAGCAAAATTTTCTATATCAATCTGCAGTAAAATGAAATTTAACTGTGACTTAAAAATGTTTGTCCAAGTTTATTATTGTAATAAGTAATAACTCATAAAATAAGAAAAATTTGCATTTACAAAAAATAAAGTTTAGCATTTAAGATGTTAAATTTGATTTATCTATATTCTGAAAGACAAAAACGAACTTAAATTTTTTATTACTTCACTGCCCTTTACATGATGTGAAGGAATAAACATATCACACCATGACAGAAGTGGCACAAGTAAAATAATAGCAATTTTGAGTTTGCATGTGTATGATGTGTCCCTAACATGCGACTTCTTTTCTTGAATCTTTTTTTTTTTTTTTACTCTGTATTTTGCATTCTGTACAGTACTTGTGACACCCTTCTTTAAGAGTTAAAATCTATCACACATTGATCTGAAAGTGAGCCTTTGAGGAAAAATGAGTAAAGAAAAATTACCTATGAAAAAAGCTCGAAAAGAGATTAAATGAACAAAAGAGACAAATGAGAAAAAAGGAGACAAATAGCTAGAATAGCTGGCCACATCTGTAAAATTTGTGAAATTAAATGAAGGTTCAACTCTAAAAGAATAACCTCTGCAAACAAGTGTTTAAAAAAAAAAAAAAAAAAAAAAAACTTCGCCAAAAAAATAACTATTTTTCAGAATTTCATAATTCAACCCTGCAACTGCTAAATCCTATTAAAAAGTTATGATTAATTGTACATTGCAGTGCAAATTAAATGATTAGAAGAATAAGTATTCGATGACATTTATACAACACAAATAAAGAAATAGATGAAGGTAAAATTATTTATTCTACTCTGCTTATACTATATACTTTTATTCAAGCACTATATTATGATTACATATTGTTATGTTATGATCTATTCTGACAACTGCTGTAAGTAACATTGAAAATGTTGCAATAGCTATATTTATAATTTGGTAAATGCAGAGAATGATTTTACCCATCTGTTTGAATAAGCTATTAAGAAACTGCAACAGCATGGAGAAAACATTCTACCCCTCGTGCTACCAAATTTCAACATATAGATTCCGGAAGAATGCTACAAAGTCCTGTTTTTCTTTTCTAGCCAGAGCATTTATTTGGTGTAGATCAGTTTTTCACTTCACAGTGAATATTCATTGATACAAGTCTCTAAATTACTAACATTTTGTAAAATAAAATTAATACAATTAAAAGCTACAAGTAAACAAAACTACTCAAAGAAAAATATTAATTATTCAGTTAGAAAAGAAATTAATAAACAAAACATAGAAGAAATTATGATTTAATAATTTTAAAATATGTATAAAACAAGAAAATTAAAATAATTTTTAATGACTGTTTTGCATGTATGATGGTTGAATAATCTATTTAAATAAAGTGCTTGTGTGCTTCTCTATCTCTGAGACTCTTAACATATCATTGTCAACAGCTGAATTCCATTTTATTATATAGGAAAAAATGTTATGAGAATTGATGATTTTTTTTTTATTATTATTATTCTGATTTCATTATCAAAAAATCTAGAATAATTAAATCCCTCCCCCCTCCTCAAAAAATATATTTCTTGAATTTTTAATACTGTATTTGGAAGTTATAAAGTGGAGGGGAAAATGAACAAAATGCTTTTTTGCACTTTTATTACTTCAAACTAAAACACTAACCAAAGAAAAGAAAAAAAATTTTTTTTTTTTTTTTTTTTTGAAAAACAAGAACAAATTTAACAAAATTGTGAATTGTCTGAAAGTAAACATAAAAATAAAAAATACATAATGAGTAATTCTCATAACAAATTTCTCCATAGAATAACATGGAGTTTTGATGCCAGTGGCATACAAGGTAATTAGCAAGGTACGGCTTGCATCATCTAAGGGTTAATTTTGATGAAAATTCTTTTGATTTTTATTCATTTTTACTCTTTTCGATTTGTTCTATTTTTAAGTATAACTTGTGAACACAGTCATATTTTAATACTAGTTTGATAATGGAAGTATTAAAAAAAAATTAATCTGTAAGTTTGAGTTTTTTTTTTTTTTTTTTTTTTTTTCTATTTTTTTTTTGTTATTTTAAAATTTTTAAATGGAACACCCGCTATGATATTTTTCAAGTACAATTCAACTTTAGTTATTTTAAGCAAATAAAGAAATATCGTTCTTCCAACTGGTATTCAAAATCGAGGTCATTATTTATTTAGACAATTGTATTTACTGTTGCTTGCATAAAAAAGGCCACTCTCGGCCACTGGCAGCATCTTACATTTAGACTCTCATGGGGAAATCATAAAAAAAAATTTCACTTTTTGACCCGCACACAATTTTGATTTAATATAGCAGTACATTTTTCATTTTACTTTCTCTTAACCACATATATGGTAGCGAAAGTATTGCATTTAGGTCAAATTTTTTAAATTGAGTTTTTGTTAATTTACACGTTTCAAGGTTCCCTGAATCCAAAAATCATATTTTCGGCAGTTGGTCTGTGTGTGTGTCTGTTATCAGCATATCTCAAGAAAAATAATAGAGGAAGTTATACTTGGTATTCTAAATGTGGATCATATAGGAATGCTAAACTTTTCGTTGAGATGAAGCAAATGGTTCGTGTACAGGGACACCCAAGAAAATTCAAATACATTAATCTGAGCAAAAAATTTGCACACATGTTATAGGTCAAAAGTATGATAGCATCTAAATGCCTTATTCAATTGAGCTGAAAATTTATATGAATATTATAAATCACTGTTGCACTAACTATAAGCATTTTGGTGAATCTAGCATTTATAGCTTTTATCTACAAAACTTAATTATTCAATGTTCGGAAAGTCGAGTGGAGTCACTCCAGATTTTTTAATTTTATATTTATTTTGATGCTCACCTCTGTAATGTAAAATGGGAAGTTTTAAACAAGCATTAATTTATTATAAAATTGGGTCTCAAGCGTTTTGTACTACATAGAACAGGTACACATTGGCGATATAAAATAGACTATATCTAAATAAATCTTGCAAGCCCCATAGGTTTTTAACCTGGGTCTAAAACTAGACCATCTAGGGTATAATTAAAACTGTGTCTCATAGTTATTGACTCATGGCTTATAGAGTAATTTACCATCAAATTTGACCTTTTTTTGAAAATTTTCAACTTTGAGACCGTTTATCTACTAAAGTCAAGAGTAACCCATGCAATTTTAAATATTTTTAAGTTCTGTACTTAGGTGTGTAATTAACCCCATAATTATTTCTATGGGGCACTCTTGGCCTTTAATGCCATGAGTGACCCACCAAACTGTTTATGCTAAAATGTACTTAGTATCAAGTAGTATATGTATTTAAAAAAATTGACATGGATCACTCATGGCTTTAGGAGAAAAATGATATTAAAATGACACCATTTATTTACGGCCTCAAACTTCGACCCCCTCTCTAGGTCAAACAAATGAAATTCAGAAAAAAATAAATTTCACTTTTTCTTATCACAGTACTACTAACATATCCTGAAAGTTTCGGGAAAATTGAAGATGTCAACTATCAAAACTGTCCAACTTAAAAAAAAAAAAAAAAATTATTTAAATACAAATAATTACTCAGTTAATGAAAAGTCAGTATTATTGGGTAAAACAGCAAATAAAATTAATTTTACATGAGCACGTAAATTTTACTGATCTCTAGTGATAGCAGCAGATATGAACATGCTAGTATTCTAGGGTTAAAGAACGGTAAATTTGAGTTTGCCACTGAAAAATGTGCATGAAGTGCCCTATGTGTGCAGAAAACATTAGATCTTTATTTCAAAAAAATTTCCGCCTACGAGACAATTGTGTCAATTTTATTATAATGCTATCTAATACAACGCTGTTATCTTTAACCCATATCATACCAGCATTGAAAAAAAAATTTTTTTTTCTTTATAAAATCTTAAATATATGTTTCTTTAAGCCTATGTATACACCAGTGTTGTGCACGAACGCGTTCATTTGAACGCGTTCATGAGCGTAGCTCAAAAATTTTGAGTTTTGAGTTGAACTTCGCTCGTTTTTTAAATTTTGAACTTGAGTTGAGCGAAACTCGTTTTTTTCACGAACTTGAGTGTGAAAAAGCAATTCAAACTCAAACTCATATTAAATATTTCTGTCTGAAATATAAAAAGGAAAGTAGAAGAAGAAAAGGACAGAAAAGATAATAATCGTGCAAAATGGATCCCAGAAAAAAGGGCACCCGGAAAAAAGGGCATTTTTGTAATTTGCAAAAATAATAAATATCAAACAATAAATTTAAAGAATTATTTCATAATACATTTTTAGAAATTTCAATCAATTAAATTGTTACCATTTTCACTTAGTATATACCTGGGGAAAGGGGAGTCAAGGAGTAGATTGAAAGATAATAATTTTCTTTATATTACCTT
Source organism: Salticus scenicus (assembly GCA_963930645.1). NCBI lineage: Eukaryota > Metazoa > Arthropoda > Arachnida > Araneae > Salticidae > Salticus > Salticus scenicus. The sequence continues at coordinate 286,046,034 of OZ005650.1, read as the reverse complement.
CTTAGTGATTTTAATGAAAAAGTGCATCTTCATATAAATTTATATGCAAATTCGTGCAGTAGTTCCTGAGATATAGCCTTTCCTGAAATTGTAGAAATCGCGGTATAGCAGCTCCACCTGTTGAGTAATGATCACCAAAAGTTGAAAGGCACTAACCTGGATCAAAATGCGTCCACTTATAAATTTATATGCAATTTCGTGCAGCATTTCCTGAGATATTGCCTTCCATGAAACTGCGGAAGTCGCGGCCTAGCAGCACCACCTGTTGAGAAATTCATACCAAAATTTCGTAGCCGCTATTTTAGTCAAGGTACATCTGCATATAAATTTACATGTAATTCTGTGCTGTAGTTCCTGAGATACAGTCCCCAAAAATTTCTGACACACACACACAGACAGACATTTTCTAAAAATCGTCCAATCGTGTTCTGGATCTTTAAAAATGCGTAAATTCATCGAAAACCGGAAGCCGAAACTTTTTACGAAACCAATACTTTCCTTTATTGAATATAGAATAAAGTAAAAAAAAGGGGAGGGGGAAAGAAATGCAAAATTAGAATCTGTAAATGCATTATAGTTTTTGACTGAAAAGTGTTTAAGATGTTTGCCAACTAAGTCTGAAATTTACGAAATGTGCCAGTTTGTTCTAATATTGTGTGTGTAGGACTTGGGGGGAGGGATGAAGGTTCCCTCTTACTTCTCGTTAGCAAGCATTGACAAAAAACGATGAGTTCGCCTTTATCTGCATTTTCCAGAAATTCAAAGAAATCGCCTTATATCAATAACCAATAAACATGAAATAAAGTCTTCTTTCAAAAAATGAGCGAACTTTTTGTATAAGTTTCGTCTACAAAATACTACATAATAAAAATAGAATTAGTCTCTCCCCCTCCACTCTCACTTTTTTAATAGTTTTTAAGATTTATTCAATTTCTTCAGAAATATTAGCGAGAAAAAATGCGTACTTTTTGTAAACTTTCAAATCTTCGTGGAATTACTAGGTATCAAAATCTGAACATATTTATAAGAAATCAATTTAAAAGGTGTTCATAGGACTATCTAATAGTTTCAAGTGCACGATTTTCTCACTCATGAATTTAATCTCTGCTATTGTTAATAGCATGTACACGAAAATTTTACTATAGCAAGAAAAATATTTTAGATTATTATTTTAATTTGTTCCAAAATTATATAAACGATACTTCTTAATTCAAACCATTTTTAATTTTAGAATATAAATTCAAGAAATATCAATTGATAATGATCTGAAAGTGTTATATCTTGAACCTCATACCTTGAACCTCATATCTTGAACCTCATCTTGAATATACATCCTAAAATTCAATCTTTGATTTATAAAGCTCAAACTTTATTAAATATATATTACAGAACTAAAAATAAATCTTAATAAAAGCTTAAAAGAATTAATAAATAAATAAATAAATAAAAACTCATCCTTTTACATAGTAATATATATTGATAAATCTGAGGTATAAGTTTTTTTTTCACAACAAATTAAACATGTTTATAAAATTTCTTGGAAATTATTGCGGATAAATACACTTTATAAATAACAGTTATATTGTAAGTTTCCTGACAATTTTTGAAGAGAGGGATTTGTTTAGTGTTTTTAGCATAATTCGAACATATAGGTTAAAGGTAATTAGTAAGAGGATACACAGGAACATTGTATTGGATTCAAAAGAAAAAAGCGTGAGAACCTTTTGTTACGTAGTACAATACTTCGGCTGCAGACAACTTCTTGCATTATACAATACTATAAATACTAGTAACATTGCTACGCTGGTGCCACAATGCAAAGATCTTTAGCTAGACCACCCAAAGATACAGGAGATGTACCATACCGAATAGCCCTGAGGGAGTGTGACAAATTGGGAATTGCCGCCCTCTCATAAAAGTAATGGACATTTCATTTCGCTGATAGACGATGCTAATCAATGAAACGATCAGCTATCATAGGACTATGATATATTGCTCTATAGGCGTGAGTCCATGTTCACAGATTCTCTTTTTTCTTTAAAAATGAGATCCCTGTTTTTTTCGAAAATGATTCTTATCTTTATTTTATAACTCTTGCATTGAAAGATAAGCATCTTTAAAATATAAAAGATTAAACAAAGATTACTGGTAACACATGTTACACATAGATTAAATAGAATAATAGTATATTTTTTTAATGATTATTTATACTTTTAATATTAAAAATAAAAATGAATTCAGGTTATTGAAATAATTTCATATCAGAGATGTAGATTTTATATCAATGATTATTTAAATTTCAGCAGTTTCTGGAAAATGCAAATAATAATAAGTAAAAATAAGTAAATAGAATAAAAAATAAGATAAATATTAAACAGAATAATCCTCCTTATTGCAACAAACTATTTATAATCTAATTTAAATTCTCTTATTCTTTTTTTTTTTTTTTTTTTTTTTTTTTTTAATGAATACATTTATCCACGAATACATCCGCAAAAATTCAAATATACGTGTACTAAACTAAAGATTATTTTTCTGTGTTTTTAATGTACAGCTAGTTTTAAAATATCATTTATGATACTAGCAAACAGGATTTAATTATTGGGATTTAATATTATACTTTTAAATCTTTATATTTTTATTTATAATGAAAGGCTTTCTTAAAACTGTTCTTAAATTACTCTTAGAACTTCCATAATTTTTCATAATAGGAGGTATTTCGCAAAAATTTGTGTTATTGAAATAGCATGGTTTTGCTTGCATGAAAACTGAAATACAAAATTGACAACATTTCTTTTAATGAAAGGACTGGCTTAGAGTCCTGCGTGGTTCGAGTAAACTTGACTAACAGCTGACCCGACCCGCAAAATGTTTTTTGACTTTCAACCCGAACTGAATCTGCAGCTTCTGACCCGCTATATTGTTAAAATTGTGTTATATAATAAACTGATTAAAAGTTCTTTTAAACAAACTACAATTATATTACTGAAGAAAACTTTCAGACAATTAAATATGGTATAAAAATATTACGACAGTGTATTTATCTAATTATAAACAAACTTTTTTTTTAGCTATATTAAAACATATATTTAAAAAATCCACTGTTCTAAGTATTTTGACAGTAAAATAAGTAAACAAATATGTCGAAAAAAAAATAGTTTTCCATATAAAGCTTTAAACTTTAAGTATTAATATTTAGGTAAATGTAATTAAATTCATGTTATCAGTCATCTCTTTAAATTACTATGAAGGAAGACAATGTCATCCAATCTCTTCATTTAAAAGTTTAGATTCATAAGTAAAGCATAAAACAATCTTCGGAGAAAACATTTTGTGAATAAAAATTAATGCAAATTTTAACTGCACCCGACCAACAAAGCAGGTAATAAGCGATTACCCGACCCGATGCGTTTCTCTCTTGTGAGAAATGCGTCCTCCCTTGAGATTAAAAGGGTAGAAAGTATTGCTACCAAGAATATAAAAAAATTTTCCAAAGGAATAAAATCCATATGAGTTTGAGTTACTTTTCCCACTCAAATTCATGAGAAAACGAACTTTGCTCAGTTCAAGTTTACAATTTAAAAAACTAGCTAAATTCAGCTCCAAACTGAAAAAGTTTTAATAAAACTCATGAACGTGGCCATGCGCACCACTGATTTAAAACAACGGAACCTCTAAATGATAGAATTTGTCTCCTATTAATAAGTTCTCATGCGCATAAACAAACGTATTGAAAATTTGAGAATAAAAAACCATGCAAAAACAGTGGGTACACTATTCAGACGTGTTTGCTAAATAAATTTTTACTACAATTAAATTAATAAGTTATAATTAAGAATTATAAGTTAATAAGTTTAATTAAGCGTAAAATTAAAAATAATTTTCATTCTAATTGGTAATTTTAGAAAAAAAAAGGAAATTGAAAGTGTTCACAGAGGATAAGATCTATTAAAAAAAAAAAAAAAGTACGTAAAAATGAACTTTTAGTGAGCTTCGCTCGTTTTTAAAAATGAACTTGAACTGAACGCGTTCATTTCTTTCAGACATGAGTTTGAGCGTGAACTAGCTCGTTTTTTACACGATGAACTTGAGTTTGAACTAGTTCGTTTTTTTCGTGAACTTGCACAACACTGGTATACACACAAAATCAAAAAACTTACCAACCTTTCATTAGCTTAATCGTACAGGCTGTTCTAAAAATAGGACAATGGTTTAAGACAGTCTGAAATTTAAGGAAAACTGACCATCTCTATATATTTTTTTTACCAGTACAAAAGTGTATAATATTACCTCAATAAATTTATATGTCCGTTATTCTTGAGCATAAAACCTTATGTAATAATGTGTTAAAAATGTAATGAATAAATCTTCAAAAATCGTTAATTTTAACTAACGATAAAGACGTATATGTATTTATTGGACTTTTAAATAATACTAGTTAATACCCATCAATATTTGACGGATCATGTGCAACTTAAATCTTTTCAAGACAAAGTTTTAAACATTCCTGTTTTAATATTTCGCATTGCTCTTAATCAGTTTAAAACCCTCTGCTGTAAATAAATAAAAACTGGAAATTGTAATGACACTGCAGTATTTCTTCTGAAGTTGTACTATGTCGTTAAGGATTGTAATATAACTAGTTCTTTTGTATGTTTTTATAAAAGAACTATAAATATTTAGTTCGTAATATCAAACATATATATAAGTATTAAACATTCAACATTATTAAGAGAACTTTAAATAGTTTAAGCCAACAATTGTTTTTTTTCAACAAGCATTTTTTAAAGAGTTTTTCTTCAAAAACTCTTATCCCTAAATACAATTAACAATGCCCAAAAAGTAAAATCTAAATATACTCCCTCCATTCCATTCTGCAGCAGTATTGCAAATAAAATAACACATGAAGGCTCCCACCATGGTATAAACATTCCCATCAAACCTAATAGAAATATATTTCAACATATACGCAATGAAAAAGACTTAATTGACCCCAAAGAAACCTCAGGCATCTATAAAATTGACTTCAACTTTGAAAATAATAACACTGGCGCTTGCTATATTGGTATGTCAAAAAGAAAAATAAAAGACCGTGAAATCTAACACATTAATGATTTAAAACATAATAGAACCTGCACCTCTTTATCCCGTACTCATATCAATAACCCAATAAATCCTAAAACCATAACCACCACTAAAATTGCCAATTATAATTCCCATAATTATGCCTTAAAGCGTGAAGCACTTGAAATTTTAACATCTAACACTGCTATTAACGAGAGAGAGCACAGCGCAATACTGAAGAATGTCAACAGCTAATTAATAAGAAAAAACCGAAATATGACGTCAGCACTGAAGGGAAGGATGAAGAAGCCAGTGACAAGATGGTCAGTAGAGCAGCAGCTTTCCAGCCTGATGACGACCGCGATTAGCGAGTCGAAATATATAGTAATGCTGCTCAATTAAAGGACTTTGAGGTATTTTAAAATGTTTTTTAAAGTTTAATTCGTCCTTTTATATATAATTTAATAAGCAATTGATATTTTATACTTCAGACTGCTATAGAATCTAGACATGCACGTCTCTTTTTGGTCACTGCATGAATTCCAGTTTTAGAGATATCAACAAAAGCTAGAAAGTTATAAAAAAGATAAAACTTTTGTTTTATTAGAACTGTCGTTGCAGTGAAAAGGCAAATACATATTAATAGCAGTCTACTTGCTTCAGCAGAATTGAGTTTTGTGAAAAATGTTAGTAGAATTGTCAAAATCTGGAAACACTATATTTTGAAACAGTTATGTAACTTTTTTAGTGTTTAAAATCTATCAATTTCTTACCATTAACCTTCACCAAAGAGTACAAAAAAGGAAGCCATCTGCACTTGAGTGAATTCCATTGAAATCAGAGACATCTGAACTGTGCATTTTTCATTGAGAGACTATGTGCCGAGTGGTCGATTACTGTTTTTGAACGAACAATCATTTTGAAAATTTTCATTGAATAAAGTTCATTGACTGGAACCTGCCTGTTTACACACGTACCACATTCCATATATGAGAAAATCAACATTTTTGTAACAATATATATAAATTAATTATTTACAAAGTTTTTTTTTTTTTTTTTTTTTTTTTGGTGTGTGTGTGTAGTTTCGATATATGCTTTAAAAGATGCTCCAACAGAAATATGATTAAAATCTAGATCAAACATAACTTATTGATAAATTATCAATATATATGTCCAATAGTTGAAAAATTTCAATGTCAATATTTTAATTAAATTCCAAATTTTATGATCACATGAAATGATTAACGTAATGAATAAGACAAAAACAGTTCACATAAAACATTTTTACTTACACAATTAACAAACAGCGATTCTATTTCTGGATTAAATACAGAGGCATAACATACATGTTATGCTGAATAAGGAATGTAACAGTAATTAAGTAGTCATTCTACATATCTGTTTTGTCCAGCTAACAACATTTCTTGAATACATTCAATAGCCCAGAACAGTATTTATTACATCATATTCTTTGTTTGCATTTTTTTTTTCTTTTTATTGAGATATTCTCTTTTTGTAATATGATGCCCAGCATAAAATTTTTTAATAATTAACATATATTAAATATTTTTTAACAACTTATATAAAAAAAACTCTGAGTTCAATAAAGGAAAAAAACAACAGCTTTACACCAATGTCTTTTGCTATTTTGTTTAAACATTCAAAACAACATATTAATTGTTGTATCTTCAGACTGAGACTAGAATTTCTAAGATATGGATTGGAACATGAAAGACCTGTAAAAAAATAATAATTATTGAGTAATAGGAATAAAATCAATAAAAATATATAATTACAGCAAAAAAATGATAAGAATAAGCAGGGCCGGTGACAGAAATTATGGGCCCCTGGGCAAATGAAAATTGCGGGCCCCCATCCTGTCTTACTTTTCAATCGAGGAATGGTACAATTTAGACAAACTACCTCTTGAGTTATACTTAAATATATTTAGTATAGGTGGACTATGTTCCTTCATGCATTTGTTTTTATAAATTTCTACTTTAAGGCATTTTAAAAGCAATGAACTCAGCCAATCTTCCAAGTCACAGTCACAGGTTAAAATGTCCAACTCATAAGGCTACTGTAATAAAGATATTTAACTGTCACACTTAGGAGTAATAAAATCCCTTAAAGTATATTAAAAACAGAAATCGTACCCATTGTTCATATAATCAAAATAATAAAAGTGAATTTTATTGAAAATTTTAAGGATATATAAAAGGATGAACATTATAGAGTTAAAAATTATTGAGCGGATTGGAGGAACAGAGTACAAGACAAAAATCTGTAGTCCTCATAGGACTACATATCTCAAAATCAAGAGGTGAAGATGATTGAGAGAAAATTACTATCGTTAGCTTTCATTTGTTACATATACAAAATTTCAGCTTGATCGGATGAAATGGTAAAAAGTGGTTTAAAATTCCAAACCAAACTTTAATTTAAGTTGTGGCCTCTTGCCTTCTTTCTAAGTCTGTTACTGCTTAAACATGTATTGTCATCGGAGTTTTGAATAGATGTAAAATTTCAGCTGAATCGAATGACAAGAAGTGAGTCGAAATCAAATTTTAATTGGAGTTAGGGCCTAGAATTCCCCTCCCTTTAATCTGTTTCTGCTTGAATATGTAATGCTACCAAAGTTATGTGTATACAAAATTTCAGCTCAGTCAGATGATAGAAAGTGAGTTAAAATTTTAAATAAAATTTTTAAATGAAGTTGTAAGCCCATGGTCCCATTGCCCAAAGTTCTTTACTGCTTGAACATGTATTGTCTCCAAAGTTATACCTATATATATACACACACAATTTCAGTTCGATTCGAAAGTTATTTAAAATTCTCTTGCAAGATATGAGCTTGACAGGCATCAAATAAAGGGGCTCAAAGTTCCCTCTAAATTCCTTCCCATAAGTCAGTTACTATTTGAGCATGTATAGCGATTGTATGACCAATTTCAGCTCAATCAGATGATAGAAAGAGGAAGTGATTAAATTTCAAGATCAAAATTTATCTGGAGTTAGGTGCCTTTAGTCACCAGGGCTTCCTCCTTTAAGTCCATTTCTGCTTGAACATGTATTGTCATCTGATGCATTTATTTATGCAAAATTTTAGCTCAACTGGATGATAGGAAGTGGGTTAAAATTTGAAATCATATTTTAATCTAAAGTCGGAGGTTCAGGCCCCCAGCCTTTCCCTCCAAGTCTGTTACTGCTTAATCATATACTGCCATCGATGTTTTTCATGTGTGCACAATTTCTACTCTATCTAATGATAGGCACTGAGTTAAAATTCGTTTGCATGACTTGACCCTGACAGTCTACAACCAAAGGGACACAGGGCCCTCAGGTGATCTTTTTCAAAGCCTGTTACTGTTTGAGCTGTATTTTCATTGAAATTATATCTGTATGCACAAATTTCAGCTCAATTGGGTAATAGAAAGTAAATTAAAGTTTGCTTGCAACATTTGACAGTTACTGAAAACAAGGGCATCTTGGCCTCCTCCCCTCAATCCATTATTGCTCGAGCATGTATTATCATGAGTTATACATAAATGCACAATTTCTGCTCAATCTGATTGTATGAAGTGAGTTAAAATTTACTTGCATAATTTGACCCTGATGGGCAACCATCGAAGACCACAGTCTGCCTGGAGCCCTACCCTAAGTCCATTATTACTTAAGTATGTATTATCATCCAGTTTTGAGCTATGTCTAAAGTTTCAGGTCTCTAGCTTCTCGGGAAGTTAGTTTAATGTTGATTTCAAAGGTCTTACCGAACAGACGAACAAGTAGATGGGCAAGAAAATGATTTAATAAAAAGGTAGTAATAATAAAAGAAATACTTTATCATTTGCTTTTGTAATTTATTAACGTAGAAAATGAAAAAATAAAATCTCAGCCCGACACAGTCCGGATAAAATATAATCTATCCTCGACCAATCAGCCGGTCTTAAATACACAGAAAATAAATGAAGACTGAAACTGGCCCAGCTCGAGTTTAATCACAAAATATCATCTGAATAACTGGTCTGTCCTCGAACTTCTAACCCAGGTCCATGCAGATCTCTAGTGTAAGTATACAAACGTTTATAATGATAAAAAGAATGCCAAATTTATAATCAGAATGGAATTTAAGTATTTTAAGATTACAAAAATTTCAGATATTTTATCTGTGGCAGGCTCCTGGGCAGTTGTCTAATTTTTCCTTAAAAACGCATTAAAAAGATTCAGTAATGCAGATAATGGATTTTTGGCAAGAAAATACTTATTATCGATATACCAAAGATGGACGCAATAACATGATTGGTTCACGAGTTACGTGAATTTTCTAGATTTTTGTTGTTTGAATGATAAATCCATTTTTCAACTTGGATTTGAATTTGACCTGAGCACAAAAGTAAGTGTCTAAGTCAGGCCTGGTCCCTGTGGCAGAATTTTTTCCTGCTTTCTGTGACAAACCTCACTAGATCCAATTTCTTTCTAAAAGATGATTGATATTAGTCAATAATAAATATATTCATTATTAAAAGGCAACAACACGAGCTTTTTTGCTTCTAAAAAATGTTTATATTAATATCAAACCTTTATAAACTTTTTTTTATAACCTTATATTAAGTTTTGAAAAGAAGTTTATTTATTTATATATTCATTAGGACTGAGGACTATTAGTCTTAATCTGGGACTTTTGCGGTATCATTTTTTGATAGTTGGAAATTTACCGAAATCTTAAAATTTATCAAAAATATATAATTGAATAATTTGAAAGCGATGTTATAATTTTGAAAAAAAAAAAAAAAAAAAAAAAAAACTAATAGTCTCCGTCCTAAACTGAATTCTGCTTTTGCCAGAATTTCATCAAAATCATTTTTTTTTTTTTTTTTTGGAAAGAAAAAGAAAAGAAAATTAATAATAATCAGTATCAAAAAACTTTTTTAAAAATAATTTTGAATTAGGAAATAAAAAGTGTGCATGCAAAATGCAATAAAAATAAGTAAAAAAAAATGAATTTAATGATTTAATTTTTATATAAAACATGATCGTGTGCTATCAAAAAAGTAGATGTAAAATTTAAAGTTTATGTGGTGCGTGTGGCATCTATAAAAATTGTTTTAAGAAATAGAATAACATAAAAAAAACAACGATGTTGGTTGCATTTTGTTATATAGTTTGAATTTTTAAATTTTATAGAAGTAATATCTACCGTAGGAATAATTTCTTATATTAAAACTATAGGGAATTGTTATGCGAGCACAAGCGATGCTACTTTTATCTTTTCTTGTACTGTTGATTTGTCAATATATTTTTTTGGTTGACAGTATTCCTCCAGGCATAAATATCAACATGAATATCTTTCAGAACTTCTATGAATGCAAAAATATTTGGATGGGAAGAATTAAAGTTGGAGTTGAAACGGGAATGGAAAGACTCACAAGCATTTGTTGTCCTTTCTGATTTGACAGTTACACTGGCCCATATAACATTGTCTGTTATATAATCTGTGAATTTCACAATTCTCGGATCATTTGGCTGTTCAGACACGAGGTTTTCAACAAAAGCATCTGGTACATCATCTTTGTATAGGAATGGGAATGTGAAAAATAATCGTAACCATTGCACTAACTCTGATTTATTTATTTTTTTAATTAAAGAACAGTAAATAAAAGGACTATAGTCTTTACAAACCAATAGTTAAGAAAATTAAAATTAACCGAGTAAATTAAGTTGTTTATAGGAAGACAGGAATAAGACATTAACACCAGAAAATATTAATACTTGCAGCTAGAATTCCTGAAGAAATAGTGAAGAACTATTTGCTCTATTTAAATTTGATACAATTTGTAATTTTTTAACTAGATAAAACAATAATATAAAAAAGTAAATAATATTTTAAAATATTAGCTTACAAAGTTAATGAAACATCCTGACCTTATTTTAATTATTGTTGTAGAAACAACTTAAACAGATAAAATTTTAATTAAATGAAAATTTTTAGTATTCAAACATAATTTTTTTTTTTTAATAATATCTTATCAATGAATCCACAAAGTAATACTCAAATGGGTTCGGAATATATTTGTTAAACTATAAAATTTTAAAATTGAGGGAAAAAAAATAAAAATTAATTAAAAGAAACAAACAAAAAAAATACATTTTGAATCTTGTTTTATTAAATTCAGGGACCAAAGTAAACACTTTGGTTAAAAAAAAAAAAAAAAAAAAAAAAAATTTTAAAATTTAAAAATAATAACAATAATAAATGAATAAATAAATAGAAATAAAAGGTTTAAAAAAAAAAAAAAAGAATATAGGAAAAATGCAACAGGAAAACATAGGAGAAAAACTTTTCTTAAAAGTATGAAAAATAAAAAGCCTAAACAAAATATAGATCCTGAAAGCAACAATTTCACTGTTAACTGACAAAATTTATGTTTAATTGCAATTAACTGCAGTAAAATGCTGTTATTTAGCTGCTAATCTATACAGCTTGCACTTTTGAAGTTAATTAACAAAATATGCATTAAATTTGAAGACAATTGTTGAATTATAAATTCATTTTACAATGAATTCATATTTTAACAAAATTTTATGGAAAATTTTATGCTTAATTACCATTAACAAACTACTTAAATAAGTTATTTTTCACCGCTGGATAATCAATAAGAATTCGCAATATTTTTACACCTGATTGCTGAATTATGTAATTATTTCGCTAAAAATTTACAAAATCTACATTTAATCGGGAATAATCGCTAATATACACCATAATTTTGCCACTATTTTATGCTAATTCACGTTTTTTTTTTTTTTTTTTTAAGTTGATTACTAAAATTTGCGATACTTTTGCGGTCAGTTACCGAAATATGCAATTATTTGACAGTTAATCGATGAAATCTATGCCCTTTTCAAAGCTGAATCCCTAAATTCTGAAAATCTTTGCCACTAACCAATGAAATTTGCATATTTTTAAAACTGAAACAAATTATGCAATACTTTTGCAGGTAAATTAAAAATACTGGACCATTTCACTGCTTATTGTCAAAAATTAACGTTTAATTGCAACTAAACTATTATTTTCCTGCTAATCGATAATAATCACACTTTTTTTTCAAAGCTGATTTCCAAAATACGCGATTACTATGTAGCCGACTGCAGTCACACGCAATTATCTCCTTATATTATTAAAATCTGTGCGCATCTGTCTGTCTGTCTTTCTGTCTGTCTGTCTGCCTGTGAGAAATGCCTTGTCATAGCTAAAGCTCCGGCGCTAATGGTCGCAGCGCTTCGAAACCGGTGTCGACAGACGCAGAATTTCTTCATCTCGACATCGCGATAATTCGCTAAGCGATGCGACCCTAATTAGCGGAGATATTAATTAAAACGTCGACCCATATCTACCGAAAAATGACCCAGAATTCATGATTAAATGCTTAAAAAGCGACATTTTTACGGAAAAAGTGGAAAATAAATTAGAAATATCAGTCGTATCGTTACAAATAAGATATCAAATGAAAGGTCCGATTTTTCTGAATCTGACGGTTTAAATAGCTTATCTATAGGGCAATTAGATTTTTTTAAATTAACTAAAGTATGAAAAAAAAGGTGGCAACAAATCACAACAGTTCTATTAATTTATTTAAATCAAATTGGAGTGTACAGGTTGATATTTTTATTTATTACCAACTATGTGAAAAATACCAGAGCCGAGAATCGAACCCGGACCCTCCGCTTAACGCACAGATGCTCTACCACTGAGCTACCCTGGCCGATAATCAGCTAGGCATTTCTCACATAATTATCGTTGGCAAAGTCACCGAGTCTGCAAACGCAGATATATCAGGTGAGACAATAATAATCGTAGCACAACTCCATAGACCACGAAATTTCAATTAAGAAATTTCCATTCATGAACCCATCAACCAAAAAAAAAAATTAATTTTTACATGTTGAATGAAGATTTTCATTTATCTTTCAATTTAAAATTATACATAATTTTTTTTTTTAAATTAAAAATTACAAAAATTAAAATAAACAAATATATATGGTAATACAAATACATATATATGGCTTTCACTGTGTTTAAAAATATTATATATAAACCTTCCATACATAGAAGTGTAATAAATTAAAATGAGCTACAAAACAAGTTCAACGGAGTATATAAAAAAAATAATACTTACTAATTTCCAGACTTAGTAGTATCTGTATGATGGCTATCACGAGGATAAAATTCTTCTAAAGTGCTTTGAGGTATCCTCTTTAATAACTCCTTAGGGAAGATTCGAAGTAGTTGCCAACCAATGTCCAGAGAATCAAAAACTGTTCTATTTTCATAATTTCCTAAAAGGAGAAAATTATAAGGTGATTATTGATAATAAAAGATGCATCAAAACAAATGCCATATGATTCAACATTAAAACTTTTTTAAATTAATATTTAACTCTTGTGGGTAATGCATACAAATTTATTCTTATGCATGTAAATATACAGCTAATAACAATTTAAAGATTATAAAAACAACTTTCAGATGGGGGAGGGGGGAATAAACATTTAAAGTAACTTTTATATAGATCTTGTATCTGTTGCTTGGCTTTTACTACGATTAATACTTCATTATTATATATATATTCTTTACTTTCTTACTTATAATTAGTTTTAAATAAATATGAAAATATTCTACTTTTTAACATTCCTACAATTTGTTAGTTACTTAACGCACAGATAATATTTGCAATTAAAGTATTACCAAAGGATTCATGATACACCTCATAAAAGAAAACAAAAAAATTGATGAAACCTGATTTGAATATTTAATAAAAAATACGAGACTTTTATATCACACCCATTTTTTAATCATGTTATAATATATTAAAAGCCGGTGCAAAATGTAAAGAAATATTTAAAATTTCCAAAAATTAAAACAATGAAATCTTTACTAAATATATTAAGCTGACAGCAATACTAGGTAAATTTTCCTATATACTTAAGCTATGCTTGTAAAAATATATAAATTTCTAGAATAAAATAATTAGATGATGTTGAAATTTAAAGCTATATTTGTTTCCGCTTCACAATATTATAAATTCATAAAAGCAGAAAATTTAATTTAAAAGCTTAATTAAAAGGTAAACTCTAAAAACATATTAAAAACTTTTAAACCTCTAAAAGTTACCTCGTACTAGCGCTTTCAGCCGCTATCCGTGGCCTTCTTCAAGTATACTGTATTCGTGAACCAATGTACTCGGCAGTTTTGCTATTTGTCTTCTCTTCCACGCCACCTTGCGTCTATTTCAACTGGCTCTGCATTGCATGAATCGTAAGTTGCTAAAATTTCGATGGCTTCGCATTTTATTCCATAAAATTTATTATTATCATGGGCTATTTTATTAAAGTTTTGAAATCTATTTTAATATTTTCATTCTGGTTTGTTTTGGTTAGGGCTGTCTTTTTATTATATACTAGCAGGCAACGCCCGCTTCGCTGGTCCCTATTTTTAAATGAATCACTATAAGGAATTCTCAAATTTGCATTAATTTTTATCACATGAAAAAAAAGAGAAACAAAATCTGATTAGGAAAAATGTCGCACCGGGTTCTCACTGCCTTCGGAAAAAATTCCCAAAATGCTCTAACTCTTATTTCTATTATTTTTCCCCTTCGCCCCCCCCTCCCGTCTATCCCAATAATTTTACAAATTCGAAAATATCCGCAATCGATTTGTAAGTATCAAAAACCTCTAAGAACCAGTTTTGAACGATCTATCTCTATTTTTATTTTTTTGCCCCACCGCTCCCCCCCTTCCCGCCCCTCCCAATAATTTTTAAATTTCGAAAATATCTGCAATCGATTTGTAGGTATCGAAAACCTCTATGTACTGATTTTGAATAATCTAACTCTATTTTATTTTTTTTTTTCCCTCCGCCCCCCCTCCCTTCCCGGCTCTCCTAATAACTTTACACTTTCGAAAATATCCCCAATCGACTTGCAGGCCTCTAAAACCTATCTGTACCAATTTTGAACGGCCTAACTGTATTTCTATTAGTTTTTGCCCCGTAGCACCCCCCCCTTCCCGCCCCTCCTAATAATTTTACATATTCGAAAATATCCGCAATCGATTTGTAAGTATCGAAAACCTCTATATACCAATTTTGAACGATCTAACTCTATTTTTGTTTTTTTGCCCCCCCCCTCTGCCTCCCCCCTTCACGCCTCTCCTAATAACTTAACACTTTCGAAAATATCCCCATTCGACTTGCAGGCCTTTAAAACCTATCTGTACCAATTTTGAACGGCCTAACTGTATTTCTATTTGTGTTTGCCCATAGCCCCCACCATCCTTACCGCCCCTCCTAATAATTTTAAAAATTCGAAAATATCCGCAATCGATTTGTAAGTATCGATAACCTCTATATACCAATTTTGAACGATAACACTATTTTTATTTTTTTGCCCCCCCTCTCCCCTCCCCCCTTCACGCCCCTCCTAATAACTTAACACTTTTTAAAATATCCCCATTTGACTTGCAGGCCTTTAAAACCTGTCTGTACCAATTTTGAACGGCCTAACTGTATTTCCATTTGTTTTTGCCCCATAGCCCCCCCCCCCTTGTTGCCCCACCTGGGGGCTGAATTTCTAAAATTCCAGAAATTGGTTTTTAGATATTTTTATTAGCTATATTTTCGAGCAAAAATTTCACGTGTATCTATTTTTTTGTTTGAGATATATAGGATTATGCAAAATCACATTTTACGCATGTGAAATCACGTTTTGCCCTCCCCCCCCTCCCCCCGTCCCCCTTGGGGACCAAATTTTGAAAATTCCAGAAATTGGTTTTTAGACATTTGTGTTAGCTCTATTTTAAAGCAAAAATTTTACGGATATCTGTTTTTTTTTGTTTCAGATATATAGGATTATGCGAAATCACGTTTTACGCGTGTGAAATCACGTTTTGCCCCGCCCCCCTTGGGGACCGAATTTTGAGAATTCCAGAAATTGATTTTTAGACATTTGTATTAGCTATATTTTAAAGCAAAAATTTTACGGATATCTGTTTTTTTGTTTGAGATATGAAGGATTTTGTGAAATCACGTTTTGCCCCCCCCCTCTCCCCCTTGGGGGGCGAATTTTGTAAAATCGCTTCTTAGTGGATGCCTACGTCATAGAACGAACATTGTCACAAAATTTCATGCTTCTAGGTCCAGGGGTTTGGTCTGGGCGTTGATAGATCACCCCCTCACTCAGGAAGTCTTCTTTTATATATATAGATTATATCGTTTTCGTGTTCTTTTATGCATGTTTTTATTTTCCGTTTTGTCATACCTATATAGCATCCGTTTTTTTCATTTTCGTTAGTGAAATTTATTTTATAAATGCCTGCCGTTTCGGAGAAATGGATTTTATCTTTGTCATTTCTTATTCTTTGGAAAACAACAAAAAAGGGAAAAAAACAAAACTTTGGGGAAAAAAAAAAGTTTTTTTTCTGTTTTTTTTTTTTTTCCCCGTTAAAAGTAAAAAAAAATCGGTAACTTTGTTTTAAATTAGCAGTTCAACCTTTCGTTTTAAAGGTACTGACGAGACCTTTCGAAATATACCCATCTTAAAAATTTACTCAACTCGAGGGGGGGGGGGTTGAGGCTCCTACATATACGAAAAAATTTTCCCAGTTGACTATCTCTGTTCTAAATAATTCAAATAGCAAGACTGCCGATTACATTGGTTCACGAAAACAGCGTACCTGAAGAAGGCTGGGGATAGCAGTTGAAAGCGCCAGGGTTGGGGACAAAATCTCGCGGGACAAAATATAGCCTACATAAATGAATGGAATGCAAAAAGGAGTTGGTAATTATTAATAATGTTGTATAAGATTTCATAACCACACATACAATAGTCAGAGCACTGACACACAGACAAATATACCTCAAAATTTTTTATAAATTTTGCTTAAAAGAGTTTAAGTCTATGTTAATTAACTTTTGTCAAGATTAGTCATAAAGAATTCAATCTACATCTATTTTAAAATTTTTAATTAAGTTTTCTGAACAGTATTCAGCTTTGATGTCAGCAGTGAAGTATAATATTTTTAAAATGTATTTTCAATGGTGAAAAGCAAGTGATAAAATAACTTAAAATTAAATATACATAAAGTAATAAAATTCCATTCTATAATGTATTTATTTATTTTAATTTAATTAATTTAGATTTCTAAGGCCCTGTGTCCTTCACCAGTGATCCCATGTGACACAAATACAAATTTTCAAATAGATATACTTTTTTTTTTTTTTTTTAATGAGATATTTTATCCTGCGATATTATGTCCGGATACCAAAGCGCTAGCATGAGGCAACTTTTAGAGGTTTTAATGTTTTTAATAATATGTAGAAAATTTAGTTTAAAAAAAAATATTTGATAATTTCTAACCTAATTGCAAAGAAATAAAAATAATAAAATTTAAAAATATGAATAGAATTATTTTAACAAAATTTTCAAGAAACACAACTTTACATTTAGCATGTTTTCTTACCTTGTTGAATAAAGCTCTTTTCAAATTTATTCAAGAAGTCTAAATAAAGGAGATCTTCTGAAGTTAAAGCTTCTTCACCAACAACAGCTTTTATAGCTTGTACATCTTTCCCAATAGCATAACATGCATACTGAAAAATACAATTATTTTACTAGAAAGTTTGAAAGAAATTTTCTAATAACTTTAAATTGTGCTAATTAAATTTTAAATTTTATTTCACAAAGAAATAACTTTAATATTTAAATGCAATATTGAGGAATTAATTTATTTAATTGATAATACATTCCTGAAATATATTAATAAGAATTTATTTTGGAACTGCTATTCTCAAAATCAAAAAAAAAAAAAAAATTAATACTTATGTACATGTATATACAGGGTGTCCTCCATAAGTCTGTAGACAATTTAAAAATTCATAACTATTGTATGAATTGATAGAATTGAATGCGGTTTTCGAAAAAATCATTCTCGTGAAGGGAGATTTTTTTTTTTTTTTTTTTTTTAAAGAATATATATATATATATATATATATAGAGTTAAATTTTTTGTCGACGATAGTCAGACAAATTTTTAGCACAGATGTGAAAGAAAAAAAAGCAAATGAAAGCCCTATAAATTAATCAATTTTGGAATTAGAATAGTTTATTTCTTATTTTGTCTCCTACTTGTGCATACATGAAGTTTTAATTGCGATGCTGAGTTGGTGGATAAAGCATTATTGGCGAAGATATTTTCCCTCAGGTAAGAACTACAGTTAGCAGTGTTATAACTCATTTGCATACTGTAATTTGCAGTGATGACAGACACACAGAATTGGATTTATATGCGAATAAGTACAGTTTTTCATGATAATATGTGATCTGGTCACACGCAGTACCCTTTATTGACAAATAGTTTAATTATCATTTTTTCTTTACCAAAAAAAAAAAAATCCTCCTTCAGGAGAATGATTTTTTGGCAAACTGCATTAAATTCTATCAATTCATTCAATAGTTATTAATTTTTAAAGTGTCTACAGATTTATTTAGACATCCTGGATATACTTTTATCTGTGATCTTAAGATGATTTAAGTAGTGGTCACTATATAGATTTACAAATCTACAGCTGAGATTTTATTTAAAGTGTATAATTGTTTTGAAGAATGAAATAAGACATTTCTGATAAAATGAAAAACATCACATGCAATACTTGAATCTAAAGTCTTTACATATTCAACTTACAGAATGTAGCATTTAAATAACATACAATCCAACATATTAAAATATATTAAATATAAAATAATACTTTTTTTAACCCTTTAACATTCACTACTGAGTTTCTTTTCAAAATTGCTAAATTAATTTAAAAAACGGCAATTAAGACACATAGCTCATAATAAATATGCAAAATGAAAAAACTAGTTTTTTCTTTATTTTCTAGAAATTTTTGATTTGAAACACCTATAATATTGGGTGAAAGCAAAAGTTCTACCCATTTTTATTACTCATAAAAAAGAGCAAATAAACGCAAAATGAACAGTACCTATTATTGTGCATAATCCCCATTGATATCTATGACCTCTTGCCAACTTTCTGGTAGGAGATGAATCCCATGGCGGTAAAATTCCGGCAGTTTTGAACCAAAGTCTTGGATTGCAGTTTTCACAGCATCAAGATCAAAGATTTTCTGACTAAAGGAATTGTTCAACACACGAAATAGGTGATAATTAGTTGGTGCCAAGTCAGAAGAATAGGGAGGGTGGAATAAAATCTCCCAACTAAAGCCCAGTAACTTTTGGTAAGTGATGACATCAGCATGTGGCCTGGTGTTATCCTGATGAAGGATAATACCACGACAATTGATGAGATCAGACCACTTTGCTACCAAATTTGAATGCAGCCTATCTAACTGTAGACAGTAGAAGACAGCACTGATGGTTTGGTTAAGTGGCAGGACCTCCCAGTAAATTATTTCCTGCACATCCCACCAAACACTCAATAACACCTTCTTCAGATGAAGTTCAGCTTTCGAAGTCGATGCAGGTGGATCAAAAGGGCGACACACAGTCCTACGATGCTTTACGTTATGGTACATAACCCACTTTTCATCTCCTGTCACAATTTGTGTCAAGAATGGGTCATTTTTGTACCAGGAAGGCAGGGAAACACAGGTGGCGATTCAGTCATCCCGCTGATTAGCTGTCAGGTTATGTGGAACTGAACGATCCAACTTTCTCGTAAAACCCAACTTAACCAGTCATCTCTCGACCGTTGTCTGGTGTACGTTGAAAGTCTCCACTAATTCTTGCACGGTTGGGTTCGGGCTGTTCCTTATAGCTTGGTCAATATCGTCATCTCCAACGTGTGATGGCCGTCTACTCCCAGCCTGATCTTGGCATCTTCTGTCTCCTTCACTAAATTTACGAAACCATCGATGACATGTGCTTTCGTCTACTGCATCCTCCCCATACACTTGAAAAACATTGCGACATGCTGTGGCTGCTGTACTCTTTTTATCGAACTCATATAACAGAGGATGCCTTATATGCTCCCTATCGCTTTCCATGTTACACCCTCTGATATATATATTTTTTGTTTGAGATGATTAACTTTGTGAGACACGATGCATTTATATGTGTTGCATTCCCACGCTTGATTGGCCAACGATATGCGTCATTACAATGTCATGTGTGACGTCAATTCCATTACGAATTTGCATATCCAAAAATGGGTAGATCTTTCGCACTCACCCAATAAGTTAACCTAATTAAATTCAAGTAGTATTTAATAAATAAAAAACATTGTAAGTAAACATTATAAACTGCAAAAATTTGCAAAAGTTGTTTCAAATCAAAATAATAGCTCAGTCCTTTATTAAGAGACAAACTAGACATGTATGCATCAGCAAACTAGACAGGCACACTTGCACCTACTAAGAAATTTCAAGTGATTTCTGCATTTGTCTTCCTCTAAAACTTCATTTGTTCAGTTTCAGAATAATGTTGTCATCTACTGAATAGAGAAGGAACAGAAGTATAAAAATACATTAAAACAAAGAGAAAAAAATGTTAAATATTTGGTTTCAGTGTGAAACCAATGAATGTTAAAGGGTTAATACATGGTCAAAAGAACCTTTATATATCAAAAGAAAATATATTTACAAAATACCTTCAGAAACATATTAATCATCACTTAAAAAGAAATGGTTTTAAAATCTAGATAATGCTAGGCTTAAACAAACAACCAAAAAATCATATAATCATCATATCGCTGAAAATCCAGAATGCTCGAGACTGGAGCAAGTCTGGATTTTCAGAATTTTTAGTCATTCTTAAAAAAAAAAAAAAAAAAAATGTATATATTATATATTTGTCTAAATACTCAGATAATAGGGAAATTCAAGTTAAAATAGTATACTGTGATTTTTAAATATTTACTTTATTATTTTTACTTTACATTTTCTTTCTCAAAGCAGAAAAGTAAATAAAATAAACATTTATTGAAATATTCATATATTAATATTATTATAAGTTGCATCAAAAGAAAATTTACAAAATAATTAATTCAAAAAAGAAACATGTCCATTTTTTTTCCCCTTCTTTCTTTATTTTTGGTTCAAAACTAAAAAGCCCCAAAACAAAAGTAAGCTTTTTATTTTCAACCAAAAATTTATCTTTGATTTTGTGAATATAATCTTAAATTCAGTGATGAAAGATCATTTTGGTTATATGTTCTGCTGATAGATGGCAGCAACAATCAATCTTTTTTTTTTTTTTTTTTTTTTTCTACATAAGTGATTCCTATTCAGTTTTTTCTTATCTAATTTATCTTTAGCTTATTTTTACGATTCATTTTGTGAAATTTTCTAGTTTATAATTTTATTATTATTATTTTTTTTTTGTATATAAAATTTCTAAAAGAAAAATAACATGAATATCAAAATATAGAATGCATAAAAGCTATTTACTGTTTTTTTTTTTTTTTTTTTTTTACTGACCATCTTTTTGTTTCTTTATTCTGCCTATAGATGGCTGCAGTGCAGTAATCGTTAAGGAAATTATAGCTAGCGTAATTTTACAAGGGAAAGAGACAAAATGAGAGTAATTCTGAAAATAAGGAATTTGAAAAAGAAAAAAATGCACAGCAAATATTTTTTTAATATTTATATCAGAGGTATGCAAAAGTTCTCGCTGTTTGAACAAGAAAGAAAACCAGAAAGAGAGAACCAAAATACATTTATTCAACAAAATAACTACAATAAGCATAAATGACCTTTTGCCATTTTTCTCAGGCAAAAGATAGAAGGAGGCCGGTTTCGAGCTGAAGAAGTCAGTGATGAAATTTTTCACTTCTCCATCTTTCCTGAGCCTCTGTTGTTCAAGGGAATGTTACACTGACCTGAAAAAATGAAGTCAGACAGAGCGAGGTCGGGGGAATAAGCGGGGTGAGGCAAAACCTCCCACTTTAATTGTTCAAGGGTTCTTTTCATGGTGGCAGCGACATGTGATCTGGCACTGTCGTGTAACAGGCTTACAGGATGGCACCCATTTCCAGTCCATGGGTGTTTTTGCTCAATTTTTATGTTCAGTTTCATCAATTGAGCACTGTACTGCCATGCAACAGCTCTTTCACCAGATTTCAAATTTTCGAAGTACAGTACACCATGGACATCCCACCGCATATACAGGAGCATCTTTCTCCCGTGAATATCATTTTTTGCTGTGGATGTGGATGGCTGGCCTCGATCAACTCAGGATTGCCTGGATACAGTGCAGTGTTAGAAATAAGAATTTTGAAACTGGGCATCAAAATGACACCTGGATTAAATTTTTTGGGCGTCAAAATGAAAAATCTAGGTGCCATCCATAATTAAATATGTTCATTAATAAAATAATAAGAAAGAATAAACTTGTAAATAATATATGCAAGATTATATAAAACATATTTATGTAAAGAATGTAATTACAATGACAATATTAAATGCACATATTTAAAATCACAAATTCATTCTTCACCCAGAAGATACTCAAAATAAGCGTAAAATAATAAACATGCACAGGTGTTTATAGCAAACTAAACTGATGAGTGGAGTTGAGAAGTAAGAGTTTAAAATTCTCAAGATAAGAAAACACTGTTACTCATTCCAAACCATATGTTGAATGGTTGCTTGCCACATCGACGATGAGATCACAGTCTGACATTGAAAACTGTTGTAAGCTTGGTTTCAACAGCCAATCATCTATGACTCAAGTGGCAGAACTGAGGAATACGATGAAACAGACTTGTTTTAAGTCTGATGGGATTGGGAAAATTATTAGATATAAGGAAAAAATCCAGGCGTCAAATATGGCACCTATAATTGGAGTTCTAGGCATCAAAATGAAAAATCTGGTCACAAAATACGACTAACGACCACTTATTTCTAACACTGATACAGGGTTGTCCAAATACACCCACTTCTCATCTCCAGTGACTACATTCCACAAGAAATTCTTCTGTTTAAAACATTGTAGTAATGCTTTGCATATACTTAAACATTGGCAATTTTTCCAAATCTAAGAGTGCAAGCGGCTTATCGATACAACAATCAGATTTTTTAAAATTAACTAAAGTATGAAATTTAGTTAGCAACAGGCAGATGACTGTCTATGATGAAAAAGGAAATTGTTGTAATCAATTAAGATATCATGTGTTTTATAGTGGGGGGGGGGGGAAATTGCAATTTTCATTTACGTTACATTTAAATGAATATTCAGCTTAGACAGCACATTATAAAGCTACTGTTCAATTTTCATGAAAATATATGAATAAACAAAAAAATTACATTTTCATTGGGAAAAGATTAAGTTTTCTTTTATATTTTGCAGTATTTTAAATTGAAATATACCGTTGAAATTTTGTAGTATTTGGTTTTAATGCCCGATAATTCGATTATGAATATTTTTGAAAGAGTAGAATTATTAGGGAGGGCTTCAGGGAGAAGGTAAAAGGGCAAAAAAAAAAAAAAAAAAAAAAAGAGTTACAGCATTTGAAATTGGTATATTTAGATTTTAAGGCAAGGTAAATAGATTGCGGATATTTTTGAGTGCAAAATTATTATTAGTGAAGGGGCAAAGATGTAGAAAATGTTAAAAATTTTGTTTGAAAGGAATATGTTTTTATTTATGATAAAAATCTTTAAAAAGATATATTTATTTGTGATTGAATGTTGAATTATTTAAAAATAAATAAATAATTAGTAAATAAATAATAGATTAATCATGATATTTTTAAAGGAATAAATGATTGTCTGAAACGATATATTAAATTATCTAAAAAAGAAATGAGTGCTAGATAATTATGATATTGTGATCGCTTAAATCACAGAATAGTAGATTAATGTAATTTAATTATCATCAATTTTGTTCTTATTTTATTTCAATATATACAGATGAGGTCGGAGATAGATGTATCTTTAGGCTAAATTGCTTAGAATTAATGGCATTTTATCTTTTTGTTTGTTATTATTATTTTAATAATAGTTTTTTTATTAGAATCCTAAATTCTCCAAACTCAGCTGTATCAAAATGGCTGCAAGAGAAATAAAAAAATAAATAAACTCTTACCTCAAAATTAAAGCAGAATAGCAGATGTGATGCATCAATATTTTATTAACTTCAATTAACACACTTTATGAAAGTTAGCTCCGGAGCCATAAATGACATAACAGAAATGCGTAATAACAGTAGATTTAAGGAAACATACTTCTTAATTAATTAATTACATTGTTTATATGCAATTTTAAACATCATAGTCATAATTACGATTGGGCCTATAAGGCTATTTTATATAGATAGACTAGTCTGATTTTCAACTATATTAATTAACTTATCATAAGTTGCGGCATCTTGAGTTGTCATATAGTTGAATGCAATCTATCTTTTTGCAAATTTATGGTCTGGCCTGTGAAGCACTTTTATCAATACTGGCCACTCAAATTTCTGACCATATGAATTATCTTCTTATAAATCGTAGCACCTTAAGTTGGCATGTTGTTGATCGTAATCGAGAGATCGATTTTATCAATATATGCTAGTTAAAGTTTTTAGCATATAAATCGCAGCAATTTTAAGTAAACACATAGTTGACTGGAATTAATATATGTCAAGTTGCTGAGTTGTCTTCATATCAGATATGGAGAATTCTACCAGAGTAATTGTAGATCATCGGTCGAGGATCATTACGCCGCATCTCTCTCGCGGCCGTTATTTCTTGCTTCCTCTTGAAGAGTAGGTTCGCGGCAGAATGCCTCTCCGCCGAAGCGGAGAAGCTCCCACCAGCCTCTTTCTTCTTCTCAAGCTTATGCCCTTGTCTGGTCTGTTTCTGTCATCAAAGCATCCGTTCTTTCCCCAATCGCTCCCTCTTCCCATCCGAATAGATACGCGAGATGAAAAGAGCGTGCGTTAAATATTTTTTTTATATGTATATTCTCTGTTTATGATTTTAATCTTTTCTTTGAAAATATTTTTGCTAGGGCTATAATTAAATTCTTTATAATTTTTTTTTGTATTTAACTTCTAATTTTAATAATTTTATATTTTTTTGAAAAGGACGCCAAATTGACGCTCATTTAAAATTCCGCGGAAGATTACCTCCGGAATTTTGTTTGTCTGGGAATTTTGAAAACTTGGAATGCGGGGGTGGTAAAACTCTTGAGCGTCCCTTTGGATTCTGGGGTGAATGCACTAAGTTGAACTCTTATTTTCTGTGGGTGGTAAATGAAAGGAAAATGGCTAGATTTTGAAGCTGAAAATATTCTCTTGAACATATTTTTCATATAATCTTAAGCTATCTTAATAGTTCTGGATATTATTAATTCTGATTTAATTTAATTTTTTTTTTTTTTGAGCATTTTAATTCAGATTATTTTTCTTAAAACTCTCTTTTAGAAATTATTTAATGATTGCTTTTGGAAACGTTTTTCTCTGAGTATTTCTAATCAGAATTATAAAGTAAGCCATGTTAAAACTATTTTGTAGTTTTAACATACTCTCCCCTTATGGGAAAAAAGAAGAAGCAAATGGGGAATCACGGCAACTTAGATGTTCTGTATACATCAATAATGTTTTTGATACCAATAGCTGTGAGTGTGCCACAAAATATGGAGTATATAAATTAAAAGTTCATGCACAGTATGTAGAACACTTGGTTGATGTAAACAATGAATAAAAATGATAAACAATGAACATAAAAGCAAACAAATAGGTTATATATATGACATCAAACACAATACAACACAATATATGATAGATAGATATATATAAGTAAATAAGTGAGGTAAGAATTGGATTGGATCTCCATGCAGCCATGATAAATAAAAAACATATATAGCCGTGTGTAGTGGAGAAACCTCTCATGCAATTTGTCAATAAATATATTCATTATATTTTGTAAAGTATGACCATAGAATAACATTTTCTTTATGCAATATTCCTGGTACATATAATATGATGAAACACATATACATTTTGAAAAACAATTGTTTTGTAGAAATACTGTGCATACTAGATATTTAGATGTGTATAAGTGAGCAATTATGATATCACAAAAAAATCTTATTTTTAAATTGTTATCATAATAATTATTCTCAGGTAGAGATATATTTAGTATGAGTATACTTGCAAGTATATAAAAAAAATAAATTTTTAGAAAAATTTCCTTATATATCATGATTTCATTAATATTGACAGTCTGATGTGTTTTACACTAATGGATTCTCTACTTTCACTTGAAAGCAATTTAATTAATTTTTCATAACTCTTGTATTTTGGAATCCTATATAGGACCAGAGACCCTCTTGACAGTCGTGGACCAGCTATAACTGGTAAGTTAAGAGGAAAGTGTCGACAAGTTTACCTCACGAGTCTGTAGTCTAAAGTTGGAGTGTGAGAAGTGTAAACAGGACAACAGAGGTCATTTTTATGAAGAATCAAGACAAAGGGGAAAAAAAAAATATGTATATATGTTTACATAAATAAAGATAATTTTTCCATGGAAATTGTGCTCACTCATTTTATTAACTTCATTTTTCTTTAAAAATAAATTTTGTGTTTTGATAATTCTTTTTTTTTTATTATTATTATTATTATTATTATTGTTTTATTTGTTTTGTTTATGTATTTTCAATACCAATGTTTTAGGCATCATTTGTAGTGCCTTGAGAATTGAAGTTTTTCAATTTGAACAATTTGCTTACATGGATGGATTTAGTTTCATTATTTTCAGTATGTTTAATAACGTAATTCCCATTTCTTAGGATTCTTTGTATCTCAAATGGACCGAGATACTTGATTTGAAATGGTCTAGTATGCAAAGGATCTTTCATGAATACAATATCACCAAGTTGAAATTGAGGGACTTCCCTGCCCTTGATGTGTGATTCATGGGATTTAAAGAATTGTTTCTCATTCTCAGCAACCAATTTTTTAGTGGTTTCAAAGCGTTTTTTCTGTTTTGCACAGTAATTCTCAGGTACATCTTCAAAATTGGGCAAGGAATTCATATCAATTGGGACATTTAAGTGTCTCCCAAAAAATAATTCAGCAGGTGTGAATTTTGTAACAGAGTGTTTAGAATTATTGTAATGTAATTTAAATTTAAGTAATAATTCCGACCATTCTGACGATTTGTTACACATTGCTGAAATGGATTCTTTAAGTGTTCTATGAACACGCTCTATCACTGCGTTAGACTGTGGATAGTAAATAGAGGATTTACGGTGCTCTATATTATGCAGTTTATAGAAATCCTCGATTTCTTTTGAACAAAAGTATTTAGCATTATCAGTCAAAAGAATTTTTGGAATATCATAGCGAGAAAAATAAACATTCAGACACTTAATTATTGCTGAAGAAGTTATGGTATTTAATGAAAAGGCATCCAAAAATCGTGAATAATGGTCAATCAAAGTTAAGATGAAAACTTTGTTGTCCTTAGACGTTGGGAGTTTACCTACAATGTCCATGGAAATGAATTCCCCTGGGGCATAATTACTCTTTGAAATCATTACAGTTTTGGTAAGTTTTGCTTTAGGTTTTACTTTCATACACTTTTGACATGATTCACAGAATTGTTTAATATCCAGATACATTTTTTTCCAAAAGTATTTTCCATTTAAGAAGTTATAGGTCTTCTGTGTGCCGAAGTGTGGAGTATGAGCTGTCGCTAGAGCTTCGTTTACCAGAGATTGTGGAAGAACAATTCGAGTCACGATTTTGGGTTTGTATGTGTATTTTCTTTTTAAGAATTTCCTCATTAATAGATTTGTATGATCGTGAATAAAGTATAATTTTGAAGTTAATTTGTCTTTGTCTTTTATTTTTTGAATTATTTCTTGGATTTTGGTGTCTCTTAATTGTTCAGTAAGTATGTTAGAGTGAGATAATTTATCATTAGTTTCAAATAAATATATGTTGTTTAATCTACGGGCTTGATTGTAATTATGATTATATTTTTGACTATTCTCTTCTGTCATTCTTGAAAGAAAATCTGCGGGATTTTTGAAGCCTTGTATATGTTTTATTTCATACTCAAATTGTTGTAGGTACATTAACCATCTGGCGACAATCTCTGGTTTTTTGTCAAGATGTATGTGATGAGTTAAGGGTTTGGCATCAGTCAAGATAAAAAATTTCTTCCCATAAAGGTATTCATGAAAATGTTTTATAGACGCATATTTTGCTAGAAATTCTCTCCGTATGGAGGGATATCTTGATTCTGCAGTGGATAGAGTTTTAGAGAAAAATTCAATTGGAAAGAAATTATTATTATGTTTCTGCATAAGAATACCGCATATGCTAACTTTAGAAGCATCTGTAACTAGATACAGGTCCTTTTCAAAATCGATATTTTTAAGAGTTGGTTTCCTAAGTAATATTTCTTGCAATTTTTCGAATGATTCCTGACATTGTTTGGACCAGATAAAAGGAGTATTTTTTCTAGTTAACTTTACAATAGGATCTATAATTTCAGCATAGTTGAAGATTAGGTGTCTGAAATAATTAACCATCCCTAGGAAACTTTGGACATTTTTAACATTTTTAGGAACTGGAAATTTTATTACTTTAGAGATATTTTGTTCTGATGGAGAAAAGCCGTTTTCATTTAAAACGAAACCAAGGTAAGTGATTTCTTTTTTACATAATTGAAGTTTGCATGGATCTAAAGTTAAATTAAATTTAGTTAATCTATCAAAAATTTTCTGTAAAATTTGTAATAATTCATCTGTGGTATCAGCAGCTACAATGATATCATCCAAAAAATATTGAACATTATCACCTTTAAGATCATTTAGGCATTTTGAAATTAATGTGTGAAAATAAGAAGTTGAATTACGACCACCAAAAGGTAATCTTGTTGGCTGAAAGTTACCTAATTC
Organism: Salticus scenicus; assembly: GCA_963930645.1. Taxonomy (NCBI): domain Eukaryota; kingdom Metazoa; phylum Arthropoda; class Arachnida; order Araneae; family Salticidae; genus Salticus; species Salticus scenicus. The sequence goes on along the minus strand of OZ005650.1, from coordinate 286,017,062 downwards.
TGAGCAAAATGCTAATTTATGTTTATCTTCGTCTTTAAGTTGTATTTGGAAGAATGCAGATTTTAGATCTAAAACACAATATAATTTTTTGCCTGCAATGGTATGGATTACATCGTTTATTTTGGGAAGGCATATTTTAAAAGATTCAGTTATGGCGTTCAAAAGCCTGTAGTCGATGCACATTCGAAATTTTAATTTATTTTCACCTGGCAAGGGTTTCTTTTTGACAAATAATACTGGGAAAGCATAATTTGAGTTAGTTTGTTCTATTATGCCTGCTTCGAGTAATTCTTTTATTTCTTGTTGAGCGTATTGCTTTGCTATCTTGGGTATGGGGTATGGTTTTGTTTGAATTGGGAAATCATGAAGGAGTTGAAATTGTGGAGTGACTGCATTAGTTGAACCTAGTGTTTTGTAAGATTTTGAAAAAACCTGTGAATTGTTCATAAGTAGATTTAGCAATTTATTTTTGTCGTCATCATTGAGGTGGGATAAATCAAAGTCGTTTTCATGAATTTCTTTTGCTCTAAGTTGGTGAATTTCTTCCAAATTTATATTGTTGATTTGTAGTAGTTCATTTTTATTGGGTGAGATTATGTCATTTTTATTCAGTAATTCAGCAGAACCAATTTTATGACCTTTTCTTAAGGTTAGTTTATCATCAGAATCATTATCAATTATTACATATATTAAGTTAGAGTTGCCTGGAGAATGTATAGAACTAGACATGTGAAACTTATTTCGACCTGAGTAAGGAGTAAATAAAATATCTGAATTGTATAAAGCCTTAGATGGAATTTCAATTTCTACTAATTCGGATGACTTAGGGGGAATGTTGATTGATTTTGTGAGGAATACATTATTGATAGGGTGATTAATTCTTGTTGATTGATTTTTATTATTGAGTTTAGGTGGTTTTTCATCATAGCTTATTCTATTGTTTTGATGAATTATTTGTTTATTTAGAGTGTCAATGATGATTTTATTGGCCTGCAAGAAATTATAGCTCAGAATCATTTCATAATTGCAATTCCATTGCTCCTTAGTGACATAAAAAACAGAATTAAACCATTTGCTATTGATTTTAAATTTTAATTTAACTACTGAAATAAATGGTATGGGGATTTGATTTAATGTGTGTAGAAGTACTGGGCGGGATAAATAGTCAATTTTTGTGAAGGCTTTTATTTTTTCTAGAGTTGAGGATTGGATAAGACATACATTTGCCCCTGTGTCGATCAATGCCTTACATGATGTTTTACCAAACTGCAAATTGATTAAAGGTAAATCCTGAGAATTTTGCGAAATAGAGAGAATGACATTTGGAGTAGGATTCGAAGATTTTATTGAAGTTTTGTATGTGGGATTATTAAATCTCTTGACCTTTTTTGCATTAGGGTTCTTACCCTGATGATAGTGGTAAGAACCCACCTTTAGTTTAAATTCTGATTATTCTTCCCATTTTTTCTGTATGGGTTGTATCTTCTTTTTTGTTGATTACAATAATTATGATTCCTCCCACGATTTTGGTCGGCATATGCACCCCGGTTATTGCCGTCATCTCTTCGTCTAAAATCTGTTTTATTATCAGGAAAATTTCTCTGGTAAGGAGAGAAGTTGGAGTGCATTTGAGAGGATTTATATCGGGGTTGGACCATCAGAGGTTGCTGAGGGAAAATATGAGAATGATTTTGAGGCCTTGGAAAAAACCAACAATCCGTTGTGATATGGCCCACTTTTTTGCATATATGGCATATAATTGGCTGAGCCGGAATATGTGTTGGTGTTACGTTGGAGTTTGTTGTCGAATTAATATTTGAGATTTTCTCCAACCGCTCGTTAAGTTTGTTTAAGGTGTTATTTGTCTCCGCCTGGGATTTTATAATATTGTTAAGTTCAAAATTTTCGGAAGAGTTATTACTTTCTTCTGAAAGTGCATTGTGTATGTTTTTTGCACTTCTAATTGCTTCATTAAAGCTTTTGGGTCCTAATTTTTTGACTTCGCATCTCACGCTTGGATTTAATGCCTGTAGAAATTGAGTCAATTTCATGGATTCAATTAAATAATTTAGTTTGGGATCATTGTCATTGGTGGGGTTTAAATAAGCTAATGCTTTGGCTGATATTTCTTCAGCCAAATCATTTATTGTTTGGTTTGGGCTTTGAGATATGTTATGGAACTCTACTTGGAGTTCCGAGAAACTTTTTTTTGACGTAAATTTATTTTTTAGTATTTGTTTCAGATCAGCAAAGCTTTTAGCTTTGCTTGCATTTGGGTCCGTAGATATGAAGTCAAGGGCTTTGCCTTTTAGTTTCAATTTTAATATGCATAGAGCTCTGGCATCAGACCATCTTTCAAGACTTTTTAGGTCCTCTATTTGCTCAATAAAGAAGCCAAAATTTTTGGTTTCACCCCCACAGAATGGCTCAATCGAGGAAACTAAGCTTAAATCCTTACCATTCGACATTGTAATTCTCTTCAAAAATTAATTACGTATATTGATACGAATAATTTCAAATAAATATAGTTATAAAATGCGAAGGAAAGGATTTTAAATGGCCATGAAAAAAAAACATGAGATGAAAATCCATTTCTGAATATAAATGATACATATATTTGAAATAATTAATAAATAGATATATATAAAATATGAATAGGCAGTGATTAAATGAATATTTCAGAAATGAATTTTCTTTAAGAAAATTTAATTACACAATATATATTACACAAAAAATTAAATTTGCATGAAAGATGACTCTCCACTACTTGATATGAGATCATTGCGTCATAAAAAAAAATCAACATAAATGAACCCTGTTCTCAACCCATTAAAAAGTATATGTATATTACTTTTGGCTCACGGCACCATGTTAAAAATTTTGTTTGAAAGGAATATGTTTTTATTTATGATAAAAATCTTTAAAAAGATATATTTATTTGTGATTGAATGTTGAATTATTTAAAAATAAATAAATAATTAGTAAATAAATAATAGATTAATCATGATATTTTTAAAGGAATAAATGATTGTCTGAAACGATATATTAAATTATCTAAAAAAGAAATGAGTGCTAGATAATTATGATATTGTGATCGCTTAAATCACAGAATAGTAGATTAATGTAATTTAATTATCATCAATTTTGTTCTTATTTTATTTCAATATATACAGATGAGGTCGGAGATAGATGTATCTTTAGGCTAAATTGCTTAGAATTAATGGCATTTTATTTTTTTGTTTGTTATTATTATTTTAATAATAGTTTTTTTATTAGAATCCTAAATTCTCCGAACTCAGCTGTATCAAAATGGCTGCAAGAGAAATAAAAAAATAAATAAACTCTTACCTCAAAATTAAAGCAGAATAGCAGATGTGATGCATCAATATTTTATTAACTTCAATTAACACACTTTATGAAAGTTAGCTCCGGAGCCATAAATGACATAACAGAAATGCGTAATAACAGTAGATTTAAGGAAACATACTTCTTAATTAATTACATTGTTTATATGCAATTTTAAACATCATAGTCATAATTACGATTGGGCCTATAAGGCTATTTTATATAGATAGACTAGTCTGATTTTCAACTATATTAATTAACTTATCATAAGTTGCGGCATCTTGAGTTGTCATATAGTTGAATGCAATCTATCTTTTTGCAAATTTATGGTCTGGCCTGTGAAGCACTTTTATCAATACTGGCCACTCAAATTTCTGACCATATGAATTATCTTCTTATAAATCGTAGCACCTTAAGTTGGCATGTTGTTGATCGTAATCGAGAGATCGATTTTATCAATATATGCTAGTTAAAGTTTTTAGCATATAAATCGCAGCAATTTTAAGTAAACACATAGTTGACTGGAATTAATATATGTCAAGTTGCTGAGTTGTCTTCATATCAGATATGGAGAATTCTACCAGAGTAATTGTAGATCATCGGTCGAGGATCATTACGCCGCATCTCTCTCGCGGCCGTTATTTCTTGCTTCCTCTTGAAGAGTAGGTTCGCGGCAGAATGCCTCTCCGCCGAAGCGGAGAAGCTTCCACCAGCCTCTTTCTTCTTCTCAAGCTTATGCCCTTGTCTGGTCTGTTTCTGTCATCAAAGCATCCGTTCTTTCCCCGATCGCTCCCTCTTCCCATCCGAATAGATACGCGAGATGAAAAGAGCGCGCGTTAAATATTTTTTTTATATGTATATTCTCTGTTTATGATTTTAATCTTTTCTTTGAAAATATTTTTGCTAGGGCTATAATTAAATTCTTTATAATTTTTTTTTTTGTATTTAACTTCTAATTTTAATAATTTTATATTTTTTTGAAAAGGACGCCAAATTGACGCTCATTTAAAATTCCGCGGAAGATTACCTCCGGAATTTTGTTTGTCTGGGAATTTTGAAAACTTAGAATGCGGGGGTGGTAAAACTCTTGAGCGTCCCTTTGGATTCTGGGGTGAATGCACTAAGTTGAACTCTTATTTTCTGTGGGTGGTAAATGAAAGGAAAATGGCTAGATTTTGAAGCTGAAAATATTCTCTTGAACATATTTTTCACATAATCTTAAGCTATCTTAATAGTTCTGGATATTATTAATTCTGATTTAATTTAATTTTTTTTTTTTTTTTTTTTTTTTTTTGAGCATTTTAATTCAGATTATTTTTCTTAAAACTCTCTTTTAGAAATTTTTTAATGATTGCTTTTGGAAACGTTTTTCTCTGAGTATTTCTAATCAGAATTATAAAGTAAGCCATGTTAAAACTATTTTGTAGTTTTAACAGAAAAGGAACGGGAGTTTCAGAGAAAACCACGGAAAACCCAGGACATCTTTATTCTTTAATATATTGCAGAGTTTCGAATTTCAATTTCTGTTCACATATCGTACTAAGGATTTTTAACATTATATATCCCGGAATTATGCAAGTTTTGGAGAAAACCATGGATAAGTCGGACACAAATCTTTTTATAAATTGTTTATATTAGCTTTGTATCTCAGCTTCTAATTGACATAATTTCATAAGTAATATATCATTTAAAAAGCCATTTGAATTAGAATTGATGAGTATATGTTGCAAATCTGTCGCCAGAGGGCGCTTTCATATTTTAATAATTAATATCTAGAATTCTAATTATGCTTAAATTACTTATAACACATCATTTAAAATATTACGGACTTTTAAACCCATATGAGCTGTTAAATTTCGTACAGGAGTTTAAGAGAAAACCACAGAAAACCAGAGCACCTTTATTACAATATCTCCTATTTTAATTCTGTACTGATAAGTATAAAGGATTTAAGTCCATATTCTTGATTTTTCAGGAGATGAAAAATAAAGTTAAACTTATTAAAAACTAATCAGCAGAATTGATTAGGAAAAAGGGATTATGTTGGTTTATACGCTTTACACCATTCAGTGATTGTCAATCTTCATTTAATAAAGGAAAAAAAATGAATTAAATATTTTATACCAAAGATTAATGCTAAATTTCTGACTTGAATCTTTTTTTACCAATGGATTTTCTCAAAGCCTAAATGACATGGATTTAAATACTTTATACCAATCGATAGAGATTTTTTTTCTGATTCTGACTATGTACTTAACTCAAAATCAACATTTTTTAACTTAAATCCTTTATACTTATCAGTACAGAATTATGATGCAAGCTTTTCAATTCCGATACTCCGTTCACATTTCGTATTAAGGATTTTTAACACCCAAGTTTCAAAGAGAAACCATGAAAAAATCAGACACAAATTTTGTTATAACAATGCTTATATTACCTTTGTATCTCAGCTTCTAATTAACATAATTTCATAGGTAAAATATCATTTTAAAAGTCTTTTAAACTGAAATTGAGGAGTACATATTGCAAATCTCTGTCACTAAGGGCAGTTTGACATTTTAATAATTCAATATCTCCAATTCTGATTATCAGTAAATTACTTATAGGGAGAAGATTGAAAGACCGTAGGACCCACCGGGGTTGTGGATTTGCCACAATCAGAATTTTCAAGGTCCTTTATATGGTGAGCAAACAGGCTATTTCAAATCATGAAATGTAAAGCGGCGCCTTAGTCGCCACAGAGCGAAAATTTGCTACAGTTAAAATTTTCAAATCTATTTTCGGTACGAGCGTGGAAGCTGTTGTAAGTTCTAAAACGGGGATAAGGTGCTGCAGGCGCCACCGAGCTGGACTTTGCTAAAGTCAGAACTGTAAAAGATCGTAACACGGTGAGCGAGTTTCAGATATTGAAACGGGAAAAGGGCGTCGTGGCGCTACCGAGCGGGAATTTACCGATTAAATTTTCACTATACATCAATGAGCTGTTGAAGGACCTGAAACGGGAAAAAGGCACTACAGGTGCCACCAAGCGGGAGTTTCGTAAAGTCAAACTTTTCAAGGGTCGCAAACCACCTGGTCGCCAAAGGCGGCTAGTATATATATATATATATATATATATATATATGAAATACTATTAATTAAAGCAATTTTGCTTTAAATATACTTCATAAGACTGGGCAAGAATTTTTTTTTCCCCATTTTTAATCAAATAAAAGGTTTTTAAAATAATTTTTGTCATAAAAAGCAGTAGGATACATGAAAGATAAATCGGCAAATAAGTATGAACCTTTCATATTTCAAAATCTCCAATTTCAGAAATAAATTGTGATTCACAGAAAAATTACTTTAAGCATTAAAAAAGAAAAAAAAAATCCTCAAAATAAATAAATCGGGTAGATGCTGCAGTGATTGACATGCTCCAGTAACTAACATCTTTCCCGAAATATTAAATAAGAAAAACAATAAAAGCACATGTTTTACATATAAGAATTTCAACATTGTATGTCAAACACTGAAGCATAGGGTGCCAATAACTGGTAAAATGTATAACTAGCAGTCAAATGCTGGAGCATAGGATGTTAATTACTGGTAAAATGAAAAACTGGCAGTGTCAATTACTGAAACATTGAGTGAGTGTAAAATAAAATTTATATTAAAAAAAAAAAAAAAAAATTATATATTATTATTATCGAATGCATATATTTTAACATATATGTGGTTCTGAAAGTCTTCCATACCATATATATTAGCTTAAGATTTCTAAAAAAAGTTTCTGATGACTAAAACATTAAAAACATCAGAAATTGCTCTAAAAGTGTCAATCACTGGAGCACTTACCCTAAATAATTTCTTTGAAAAATAAATAAATAGAAGAATAAAAGAAAGAAAAAAGACACATACCAACTGATTGGAAACATCTGAATGATCTTTTCTCGTCATATTTTCTCCAATGGCAGATTTCATAAGTCGAGATAGAGATGGAAGTACATTAATGGGGGGATAAATCTGCAATTAATAAAGTAACTAGAAATACTGAAACTTATTGTTCATTTAAAAGTTAAAAAATATAAATAAAATTTTTACCTGTCGATTATGCAACTGTCGATCAATGTAAATCTGACCTTCAGTAATGTAACCAGTTAAATCTGGAATAGGATGAGTTATATCTGGAAAACAAAAATAATACAGTAACTGTTTTAGAAGGAATAATTGTTATGAATGTATTCTAATCAGACAATACAACAAATTATTTAAAAATTTCTATATTTTATAAATATAAAAGGAAGTCCATAATTTTATGATACTGCATTTAATTTTTCTTTCAAACTACACAGGAAAAAATTAATGACTGAATATAAACAATATTTTTGTAACTATTACACATATTACAATCAGTGATACATGAAATTAAATATATATATATATTTTATTTATTTATTATTTTTTTTTTCAGTCATAAATATTCATTCAATGTGTGGTCCTTTTGTTACATGGCAAACATCTAATCTGTCAGCGCACGAAATTTCCGCTCGCCAGCGGCGAGTGGAAATTTTATTGTGGCGAGTAAAATTTCAGTCTAAATGTAGATAGAATTCTAACAGTATACGGTGCAAAAAAAAAAAAAAAAAAAAAAAAAAATCGATTTTAAAACGTAAAATTACGTTAATCTTAGGTAAGGTGACCAGACATCCTTTTTTTAAATGGACTGCCTTCTTTTTCAACGCCCTACCCTCTTAAATGAAAAAAACATTACGTGACTAAAAAGTCCTCTTTTTTATGTTTTTTGTCCTCTGTCCTATTTTTCAAATGAAAAGGATTTAGTCCTTAATTTAAAAAAAAATCGCAAAAATGGGAAGCTCAATCAGCTGTTAGCTATATCGAATGGTGAATACTAATTTTTTTCTGCATTAGGTTCGCAAAAGAACAACTTTCTAACAAACTTGTCAAAGCATATTGGGGTTTATGTCTATTCAGATTCTTCGAATCACAAAGAAATAAAAGTATTCCTTATATTTGTACATTTCTTTGATCCAGAACATGGAATCACTATTGAAATTGTCATGAAATCATTAGGAAGGTGGTGCTCCGTTTGATACATGGTGGGTTCACGCGTGTTCTCTCTTTTGCATAAATAATATTCCTCATAAAAACAAGCCCACCATTGACCGAGAGGTTCTATCGTCGAAGCTGGTATACGTGTGGCTTTGGGTTCGACACCCGTTCACGCTTGTTGGCTTAGCCATTAGGAGTTTTCTGTGGTTTTCTCCGAAACTAGTGCAAACATGGGCTAGGACTTCTTAGAAAGACCCCGTGAAGGACTCTCCTACTCAAGCCTAGAGCCCTAGTGCAGACAGTTGGCCATAATGATAAAACTACCACCATTTCACAAAAATATGCAAAAGTTAGTTGAATTCGTTTTATGTCCTCCTGGCAAAAACGCTCCCACAAAGCGACTGTTGTCTTCAATAAACAAAATGTAGGCATTTGAAAAAAATCTTTATATACCTACTTAAAAAACTTATTAACTACTAAGACTAATTTAGGTTATACTCATGAGAACTTTTGTAAAATGTTGATAAAGAATGTCTGTTCGTTAAAACAAATCATTTCATCTGCCGAATATTAATTTTATTTTTTCATTTGTCAACTTTATTTTTTCTTTTATGATTATGATAAAGAAAAAAATCTACCAATCTACCAAGTACCACAAAAAAAAAAAAGGGTTTTGTCTATAGCAAAAATAAACAATTAAAAAAAAAAAAAAAAAAAAAAAAAAACCTATATTGTCCAGTCACACCTATAAAAATTAGGAATTTTTCCTCTCGTATCCGTACATTATTAATTTAAATTAACGTGTACCTATTCAAATTCTTCATTTGAGATAAAAATGTTTCCACCACTTGTGTAAAGTAGCTTCTGGATAGTGTTACGGAAATCTCTCCACCAGGGGTCGCTGTGTGTCAAGACACGGCGATACATGTACTGTTTTACGTGTGTGTGCGGCAGGCAATGGTAAAGGAAGGATCTAAATAGGAGATCCTAAATATGTTAACTTTTAGTTTTTGTATATAGTTGTAAATATATGTAAATAAGTCATTAAATCATCTTAGTTAAGAAAGACGGAATGTTATTTTGCACCTGAAACATTTTACTACTGAACCATCGGCAAAATTTGGTGCATACGGCTCGAGAAAATGGTTTATTGGAAACAAAAAGTTTTTATTCCGTCATAACGCTAATGATAAAAAAGAAAGCAATTATCTACTGAAGTAAAAATGATGACTCAACCACTCAGCTCATATGAAAGATCAACGGAAAAAATAAAAATAAGAAAAACGACATCTTCAAAAAATGATGTTTAACGGAATCTGAGTTGAAAAAGGAAAATGTGGTTTATGAAAACGAAGTAATTCCCAATTTTTTTGTTATTTATGTTCATTTGGATAACATATTAGGAGGTAAGCTCTTTTAAAATTAATAATGGATAAATTAACTAAATGTACTGAAAAGCGAAGCTCTGTAAGAGCGAGTATTACTAAATTAATAAAAAAAGTACAAGCGTTAGATTATGAAAACGAAACTTTCGATTCTTTAAATGAGTTATTAGAAACTTTAGATATCAAATCTAAATTATTGAAAGAGTATGATGATGAAATAGAGGATCTTATTAATGATCCTGTTAAATTTAAAAGTGAAATAGCTCAAGCTGAGGAATATGAAGACAAAATTATTGCTATTAAAATTAAACTTAAATCTAAAATTAAAGAAATAAACAATAAACAGCAAAATCAAAGTACTAATGTAAGTACATCAAGCTGTACAGAACATAATTTTTCGGCATTGAAATTGCCACAGTTACAGGTTCCACAATTTTCTGGTTCTGGTATTTCAAATTTCATAGAATTCCTAAATTGTTTTGATAACGCAATAGGGTCGAACGAATCCCTGAGTAAAATTGAGAAGTTTCAATATTTAAAAAGTTTGCTTACTCCCCCTGCTTATAATGTCGTTGCGGGATTCGAGTTAAATGAAAAGAATTATGATTCTTGTTTAGAACTTTTAAAACAACACTACGGGCGTACTGACTTTATTATTAATTCATACATGTCTAAATTACTTAATTTAGAACCAGTGAGGAATTCATCAAACATTAAAGGCTTGCGTAAATTATATGATGAGATAGAGATAAATATAAGGAATTTACGCTCGTTAAATGTTACTGAAGGATCATACGGTCATTTATTAAACCCCTTACTTCTTAAATTACTACCCCAAGATTTGATTTTAGATTTTCATAGAAAAAGAAATAAGGAAAATAATTGTGAAGTTTCAGAAATAATGACGTTTTTAAGAAATGAAGTGGAATCGCGTGAAATTTGTGAAAACGTAACAAATTCTTTTAAGGATAATGAAAATAAGCGTTCCGCTTTTCAGGGTTATCAAACAGGACAAACATATCAAAAAAACTTCTCCAAACATAAAAATATACCAACCGCAGCAACATTACTCACACAAATAAAAAATTCATGTATTTTTTGCAACTTAACTTCTCATGATTCTGTAAATTGTAGAAAATTAGATATAGAACAGAAAATAAACAAACTTAGAACTGAAGCTCAGTGTTGGTTATGTTTTAAACAGAAACACATAAGCAAAGTATGTAGGTCAGGTATTGTTTGTAAAATATGTTTTTCTAGATTTCATCACAAGTCAGTTTGTAGAAAAAATTATAAATCTTCGAATTTATCGGTAGAGCGCAATAGAGAAAATTGTAAAAATTCACGTAGTTTAAATTATAATGAAAACGAAAATGAACGGGATAACTCTAATGTTTCTGAAGTGATTTCTTCTATTTCTCAATGTAATTTAAATAAAAACTGTTCTAAAAATGTTTATTTGCAAACTTGCACTGTTATTGCTAAATCGGAAAATAAATCTTGCTTATCAAGATTAATGTTTGATTGTGGAAGTTCGAGATCATTTATTAGTGAAAAATTAGCTAATGATTTAAAATTAAAAACCATTCGTAATGAAACTTTATCAGTTTATTCTTTCGGAATGAAATGCCCAACGGATAAAATTTATCGAGTTGTTGAAGTAACACTGGAAAGTACAAATTCCTCTTTTCAAAAAACTCAGGAATTGTTTGTTTCTCGAACTATAACGGGCGCTACTGTGAAATATCCTGATTCAAAAATAAAAGATTTAATGCAAAAACGGAATTTGAAGTTGGCTGATTCAGATAGCTCGGATAACAATATTAACATCCTCTTAGGGGCCGATGTTTGTTGGGAATTAATTTATGGGGAAAGGGTACCTATAAATAAACATTTGTCAGCTTTGAATAGTGCATTTGGATGGCTGATTATTGGATCAGACGATAATGAAAGTAATTGTTCTGAAAACATGATTATTGTAAATAATGCTATTTTAAATGATTTAAGATTATTTTGGGAAATTGAAGAATTTCCGAATGAAACCAAAAATCTATCGGAAAAGGATAATCAGTTAATTAAGGATTTTGAGGATTCTTTAAAATTTAATGGGGAATGGTATGTGTGTAGATTAATGTGGAAAGATAATACAGGACTCCCGTTAAAATTGGACTCTAATTATGAGGTCCCGAGCAAACGTTTCAATTCATTAAAAATTAAATTGAATAAAAATCTTGAAATTTTTTATCAGTATAAGGAAATTGTATCGGATCAATTGAAATGTAAAACTGTAGGAAAATGTACTGACGAGGATATAAATTCAGGTTATTATATGCCCCACAGAGCATTAATAAGGGATGACAAAGAAACTACTCGCGTTCGGATGGTTTATGATTGCAGCTCTAAAGCAAATGAAAGTAAAAATTCTTTAAATGATTCTCTTGAATCGGGAGTTAATCTATATCCAAATTCATTGGATGTTATACTTAAATTTCGGGAAAATCAAGTTGCATTTTGCGGAGATCTAGAGAAAGCTTTCCTTATGATTGAAATTGCGGAAGAGGATAGAGAATATCTAAAATTTTTGTGGTTTCCGGACGAGCCCGATAATCCGGTACAGACACTTCAACTTAATCGTTTACCCTTTGGGTTAACGACGTCTCCATTTGCGCTAGCTTGCGTTTTGAAATTTCACATAGGGAAATATAAAGAGGATTATCCTAATTGTTATGAAATGTTAAATTCTTTATATGTTGACGACTTGTACAGTGGAGCTAAAACTGCGCAGGATGCTTATGAGTTAACCTCTTTGGCAATAGAAATATTACGTGCTGCTGGATTTAAACTCAGGAAATTAAAAACTAATTGTGATGAGTTGAAACAACTTTGGTGTGAAAACGGGTATGAGAAAAATATGGATTTCGGGCAAGGAGAAGGATTTTTGGGATTAAAGTGGGATCCAAGTAAGGACAAAATTAAATTAGATTTAAGGGATGTTCGGGATTCCTTGGAATTTGAAATCACCAAACGACATGTATTGAGAATAATTTCTAAGATATTCGATCCTTGTGGACTAATTAGTCCATTTATAATAAGAGTTAAAATTCTTATTCAAGAATTGTGGGAAAGAGGTCTACTATGGGATGACAACTTACCACATGACTTAGAAAAAAAGTGGAGATCATGGTGTTCTGAGCTTTCTGAATTAGAAAATTTTAGCATCGAACGTAAACTTTTTTCAATGGAAAATGTTAATGAAATATCGCTTCATGTTTTTGTTGATGCCAGTCCTAAAGCGTATGGCGCTGTAGCGTATTTTCGATATTTAACAAGTGAAGGAAAAATTAACATAAGTTTTGTGATTTCAAAAAGTAAAGTTGCTCCTCTAAAAAGTTTAACTTTAGCCAGATTAGAATTAATGGCAGCACTTGTAGGTGCTTGTTTAGGAAATTACATTCAGAGCATTTTCCCAACCATTACTCAAAAAACACATTTCTGGAGTGACTCCAAAATTGTTCTTCATTGGGTGAAAAATTCATCCAAGGTTTGGAAACCATTTGTCGCCAACAGAGTGGCTCAAGTGCAATCACTTTCCCTTCCTGAATGCTGGAATTTTTGTAGTGGATCAGAAAACCCTGCAGATCTCACTACTAGGGGAGAATCAGCGAAAAATATTATTTCGAATTCTTTGTGGTGGACGGGCCCTCCTTGGTTGTCTCAACCCGTTCACTTATGGCCTGATCCAATTTACATCCGCCAACCAGATGACAGTAATGTTGAACAATTAATTTCTGAAGAGCTACGAGGTGTAGCAGTAAATACTGTCTGTTCTACTAATCATTATTCTCTCTTAAAGATCATTGAAGTAAATAAATACAGTAACCTTTCTCGACTTTTGCGCGTGACAGCTTGGGTAAAAAGGTTTGCCCACAATGCCAATCCTGGTCACGGCACCGAATGCCGAGGACCTATATGTGCTTCAGAACTTAAGGAAGCCTTTGACTCTTGGATCAAGACAATTCAACAGGAGCATTTTGGGAGTGAGATTCAGCAACTTCTCTCCCAGGGTACTGTAAATAAAAACTCACAAATTTACAATTTGAATTGCGAACTTAACCAAAATAACTTTTTGTGTTTGAAAGGACGCTTGCAATTTTCAAGTAATAATGAGCAGGCCAAACACCCCCTGCTGCTTCCTAACAATGATAAATTTGTTTAATTACTCGTCTTTGATGCTCATATAAAAATGGGCCATTTGGGTGTAGATGCTACTTTAACTCACCTAAGAGAACGATTCTGGATTCTTAAATGTAGACAGTTCGTAAAAAAAGTCCTAAAAAACTGTTTGATCTGTAGACGTTTTTCAGTGAAAGCAGGTAATCAGGTGGTAGCTCTTCTACCTCCTGACAGAATTCAGGAACATCCTCCTTTTGATGTTTCTGGTATAGACTTTGCTGGACCCTTTTTTACTATTGACTGTAAAAAATGTTATTTACTTATTTTTACCTGTGCAGTTACAAGAGCTGTACATTTGGAATTAGTTGTTGATATGAGTACAGATTCATTTTTATTAGGTTTAAGACGTTTTATTTCTCGTAGAGGGTTATGTTCAGTTATATATTCTGATAATGCTAAAGCCTTTAAAAGGGCAAAAGGTGAACTGAAAAAATTATGGAGTCAAATTGATAATCCTGAGGTAAAAAACTTGTTTGCCTCTAAAGGTATAGAATGGAAATTTATTGTTGAAAGGAGTCCTTGGTGGGGAGGCTTCTGGGAAAGGCAGATACGTACAATTAAAACTTGTTTAAAGAAAATTATTGGTAAATCTTCTCTTTCTCTTAAAGAATTAGAAACAGTTTTTCTAGAAATTGAGGCAATGATTAATTCTAGACCTATTACGTATCTGTATAGTGAGCCATCAGAACCTTCCCCACTCACTCCTTCTCACTTTCTAGTTGGAAAAAGATTAATTTCTTTACCTGTAACTAAGGTTATAAAAGACGAATTAATTGTAAGCAGAAATTCTTTGGTAAAAAGATATAAATATCAGCAAACTCTTTTAACTCATTTTTGGAACAGGTGGAGAAAAGAGTATTTGCTTAATCTTAGATCTGCTTATATATCTCCACAACCAGGTAAGATTTCATCATTCAAAGTAAATGATGTGGTTTTAATTAATGATGAGCGCTATCCTAGAAACATATGTATGATGGGTAGAATTTTAAATGTATATCCAGGACGAGATGGTAAAATTCGTTCTCTTCTCATCAAAACCCCTAAAGGTAACATTAAGCGCTCAGTTCAACTTGTATATAATTTAGAAATTAATCCTTAATAATAAACTGAATAAGTAAAATTGTTATTTTATGTATAATCATTGATTATTATTTATGTATATATTGCTATTTGATTACTGGAACTTTTTTTTTTTTTTAGATTGTTTGAATATTAATTGTAAATTTCTGTTAATGCTTAACATTATATTTTTCTTATTTTAACTGATAGTAATTTAGATGTTCAAATTATTTTTCAATATGTGGATTTAATAATTGATTATGTTATGATTGTAATTTTTTTTGGAAATTGATGGTGAACTCATGTGAGTTCGGTGGGGAGTGTTACGGAAATCTCTCCACCAGGGGTCGCTGTGTGTCAAGACACGGCGATACATGTACTGTTTTAAGTGTGTGTGTGGCAGGCAATGGTAAAGGAAGGATCTAAATAGGAGATCCTAAATATGTTAACTTTTAGTTTTTGTATATAGTTGTAAATATATGTAAATAAGTCATTAAATCATCTTAGTTAAGAAAGACGGAATGTTATTTTGCACCTGAAACATTTTACTACTGAACCATCGGCAAAAGATAGATTTTTATAAACATTGTCATTCAATTTTGTGTCCTCCAAAATGACCTCTTTTTTTTAAAATTGAATGTCTTCCGTTTTCTTATAAAATAAAAAGGCATTGCGTAATTTCTCCTCTTTTTCCAATAAAAAATTCTAGTCACCTTATACGTAAGTTAATCATATATTGTGGCGAGTAACTTTTTTTTTTCAGCGAGTGTAATTTAAGTTGAAATTTCGGGCCCTGAATCTGTAATCAATTTCCTTCTACACATTTTGTAATTTTACACAGTCAATGTCTCCTAATGCTGCAAAAAATGCATTATTAAGTTCTTGCAGTGTTCGGCACCAGTGGTTTATATAGAGTGTCTTTGAAGTAATTGTTACCTGTTACTGTATTTTTAGCAAGGTAAAAAGACCCATACAATTTTGTTTGTGGCATCATAACACAACAATCATTCACTTTTAGAGAATCTTTTTGCAGTGTACAATTTCATAGGGAGTTCACCGTCCCTCACACTATAACATTATGAGGACTGAC
This sequence comes from Salticus scenicus, assembly GCA_963930645.1. Classification (NCBI taxonomy): domain Eukaryota; kingdom Metazoa; phylum Arthropoda; class Arachnida; order Araneae; family Salticidae; genus Salticus; species Salticus scenicus. The sequence goes on along the minus strand of OZ005650.1, from coordinate 286,000,898 downwards.
ATTTCCTGATAAATGGAAGGCTTGTCTGTGAAAATCAGTTTATTTGCAAAAACTTCACTTTCCAATTTCTCTTGCATGAGAATACAAAAGTCCAATCAATGAATTTGTCATCATAGTTAAATGTTGTGCCAATGAGGAATTTGAACAAAATCCTATTTTTCTGGTAGCTTTAGGCTTATAAATTTCAAAAAGTTCTCATTAATTTTAAAAATAATTTTAAAATTAACCAAAAATCACATGACTTCAAAACGTTGCCTGACGTCACACTTTATGATGCTTCAATGTTTACATTTTGTTAGCCTTGTTAGCAAGCAGCAATTAGTTTTAACTTTTGTAATTATCAATCGTTTATATGATTTCTGAACATTTCTTTTTTATCTTATAATCATATAATATCATTATCACCATTTTTCATTATCATTATTTTCAATTGTTTTCTTTTCGTGGCAGTTGTCCAATGTTTTCGTTGAACAGAATTCAGTGGAATGCTAAAGAATAGCTTTTGAGAAGCATTAGCCGTTGTATTAGTGCAGAGTGGTACAATACAATATTTATACTAAGATTTTTTAATATCCGTCATTATTATAAAATACAAAACCAATTTCACTGATTCAAGAAGCAAAGCACGAAATCGAATGTAAACAATGATTACTCCCGTTTGTTATCATAAAGAGTGATGTCACGATATATTATACTGTGTTTTCTCAATAGATTAAATAGTGCAATGTTAAAACTGTTATAAATCAGTAATTAGATTTCAAATAAAGAAAATGTATGTATGTATTTTCTTACCTTTTCATTTTCTATTATATAAGAATAAAATCAGAAAACGTGCAAATTCCTCATTGTAAATAAGGCATAAAATGAAATTTTTTCCATACTATTTTCTGGCGAATTAAGAGGCAGTAGCTGTAATAGATTTTTGTGAACTTAAACTCTGCCTCCCCATCTATCTTTTCATGGATCACAAAGATGGAATACACATAATAGAACTTCTTTAACCCCTAGTGGTAAAATGACAAATCTAGCTTGCCATCAGCTTTTCAAGCCATACCATAAAATGATGAGTTACATTTATCGAGTGACTAAAGTTACTTTTGAATATGATAATTAAAATAAGGGACTGAGAATATTCACAAGTCCTTTGTTGCAAGCGAAATTGCATGCTGTTTTCCAGAATACATTTCTATAACTCAGAAGAGAAAAAGGTGCAGTGTGTGCTATAAGAATAAAATTAAAAGTCAAGACTCTCTGGCAGTATGAGCAGCAATGCAGGATTCTTTGCACCTACCGGAAAAAAGTAAGCAAAGTACCACATGCTTGAAGACTATTAGCTATAACTTATTTTACTTATTACTGTTTTTTATATCCTACAATAAATCACAATTCTATCCAAATCAATAACAAATTTAATTGACAATGTAGAGGAATTATAAAAGAAAGTACATAATATTATGATATTTTATTTTTCTATCAACACAGGGACAAATGAATGACCAAATTTTAAAAATTTACATTTTCAAAACTATTACGATAAGTAATAAATGAAATTAAAAAAATATATACCCTTTTTTTTTTCCTGCTAACAAATGTTTGATGTGTGACCTTTTTATTACATGATAAACATTTGATCTGTAATCAAGTTTGTTACATACATTTTATAGTTTTATACTGTCAAATGATTCCTAATGCAGCACAAATGTGTTCTTTAAGTTCTTGCAGTGTTTTTCAACATCAGTGGTTCATAAACAGGGTCCTTGATGTAATTGTTACCTTTTTTCAGCAAGAAAAAAAAGACCCATACTATTCTGTTTGTGACATTGAATGTGCGCGCACACACACACACACACACACAAAAAAAAAAAAACACTTTTGGTGAATTTTTGCATTTGCACAATTTTATTAAGAGCTTCATTTCCCAACATTCTAAATAAATTATAATGAATTATAATTGTACCCAAATCAATTTTCATTATAAACTAGCTTGACTGTGTAACACAAGAGGCGATGATATGAGTGACTCTTTTGTTGATATAAAATTATTCTGAATTAACGAAAGATACTCTCAATTTTATTCTTTTCTTTCCATTGATTTGATTTTAATGTTTTGGTTTTTAAAGTACACAGATCCAATATACAAGATGACGAACGATATTTCCTTTCTTACCGTCAGATACTTTTCGCTAAATAGACAAGGGCGACGGCATTTTCATTTGCCGGACCCCGGAAGGCACGAGTCTATCGAAAAATCGTTTCCTCCACTAACAGCTTGAAGATCGTGTTGACTTTTTTATGTGACAAATTCTTTACTCCATGTCACATAATATCTCTAATGAAGAGAGGCTTTCACTAATTAACAAGTCCTTGGATTCGAAACAGTTATTTATTGGCACATCTTGAACATCTTACAGGTTATAGTTCAGGATTTAGGTCTGAGCAGGTGGAACTGAGTTTGTCGGAGCCGAGAACAACGACGGAGAGAGAGAGCGTTCTCTAGCCTCCCCTTGTCTTTCAGCAATACAATAGATGACTGATACATACAGAACAAACTGGAATTGGTTGAAGGAGTATGATGCAAATTTTCATAAGCTCTGCTAGCCCCTGAATTTGCCAGATCTGAATTGAATCAAACTTTTTGGGGGACCATCACAATCGTCATGTCCTTAGTAAGAACAATTTACTGCAGCTGTCAGAATACTGCACTCTGCTTGCATCCAGATAACCAAGGCAACCTTTTAAAATCTTATTGATTCATTTCCATGCCGCTTAGACTACAAAAGGTTGTTATACTGGATTAGGTATTCATGATAATACAACTTCATGTGTAATTTTTTGTAAATTCAATGCAATTTATAAATATGTATCTGAATTTAAATTATTATCAAAGAGTTTTTTGCAATTATTTTGTGATAGATTTTTCTTGAAAAGCCATAATTTTCCAACAATTTTTGAGAAAATAAAATTCAACAGAATACTTATGAACATGTATTGTATACATATTTTTAAAAGTTGAACTCTGTATTTTTTTATTTTATCAGCATGCCTTGATGTCTATAGTGTGTCTTGATGAGAAAAAATTAAAAAAATAAATAAATAAAGAGTTCAATTATTTTATAACTTGCTTTAAAAAAAGTTACAAAGTACTCAAAATAAATAAGCCAGTTAAAATTAAAAAATAAATTCTGTACCCAAACAAAATCACTACTAAATTCAAATTAGTAAAAAAATCCAATAAATTATAATACAAACCATCGTTAGGCATAGTAAGAATGGGGATTTGAGTTATAGAACCATTTCTTCCTTCAACTCTACCAGCTCTTTCATATATAGTGGCTAAATCAGTGTACATGTAACCTGGAAAACCTCGTCTACCAGGCACTTCTTCTCGTGCTGCTGATACCTGAAATATCCAACATCATTAACATTTTTCTTCCCTGGAAATAAAGTCATGATGGTTTAGATATATATTTATATGCCCATACTTTTGTAACATTTTATCCAATTCCAATTAATGGAATAGTAACTAGATATAACAGATGAATTATATTTTATAGCTTGTCAAGTTCAAGTTTTTTAATATTGCTAATCAGTAAAAATAAATAACAAGGAAGCATTTTAATGACAATAATATTGCTCATTATGATATGATATATATATATATATATATATATATATATATATATGTAATAAAAATATGGGGTTGGTATACTCCGTTTTTCGTTATTCTCAGTTACTGGAGTCAGGAAAGTACAGTCAGGCTCATAACTACTAGTAACTTGAAACAAATATCTTGTGGCAGTTGTCTTTATTAAATTCAAATGAAGATTAATGTGGCTAAAGGCAATGGATTTTGGGGTTTTGCTGGACGGTGATCTAACTCGCCGTCATTTCACGTTTGGCCCTTCTAGCAATCGATAGTTGAAGTAGTATCTCAAGTCTCCCTAATTTTTTAAAGTTTCATGTTTTATACTCATAATTTTTGGTGTATTTTTGGCATATCTTTAATCTCCTCCCTATTTCTTTTATTGGTTACATATTTAATAACACATCAGTTCTTTGTGTCTTATTGACTTTGTCCTTACTAGACAGAGCGGTGCCAGTCGGTGCCCCCAAATCGCCAATTCATAAAATCAATATTTATAGCTTTAGATTGACATAAGTAATCAAACCCTAATTTATAATCATAAATCCTTTATTTCTTCCAATATTGTTCATTTAATTCTTATACTGAATTTTCCCAATGCCAGTTATTCAATAAACTTAATTTATTACTCATTTAACTTAACTTATTGACATGTTTATTTCAATTCACTTTACCAGATTTCTTTTTTATACTCATCATTTTCAAATGAACACGATTATAATTTTTTATTTTGTTCTTTCTATTATTTGAAAACTACTTATGGCTTTATGAGATTTCCTTTAATTCATTTTGCAATATTAATTCAAAATATGAAATTAATACTCTAAAATATGAAAATAATAATGTAAAACATAAAAATAATTTAATTCTTACCACTTTATCCTTTATATAAATATATATAAATTTATCATAAAAAATACAATAAATTATCTTCTATAAGTTACGAATAATGTAGTTTTTGATGTAGTGTTATCTTCATATAAATAAAATAGGACCAAAAAAATTTAAGGTGTATTTAAAATTCACATTCAGAATGTTAAGGATTGATAGAATAAATGAGCTGCAATTGCTTATTCACTGAGAAAGATTTTTTAGTGTGTTATTCCAAGATTATTTATTCATTAGTTGGTAACATTATTTTCAACAGAATTGCCTCACTTTGTGATATTACAAGAAACTGTAGAAATTATTAAGTCTAGAGTCACCAAAATCTACACAGTTGGTGTGATGGTGACCTATAACTTGTATATAAATTTTCCACTCAAACGGATAAGGCATTCAGATGCTATCACACTTTAAATAATTTCAACCCATAGGCCATAATGATACAGAATTATTTGTTGCATCCCTGTAAAAAAACTAGAAGTGCTAGATTCACCAAAACCTATACAGATTGAGTAACTGTGACCTATAATATGTGTATAATTTTTTTGTTCAATTGAATAAGGCGTTTAGAATGCTATCGTGTTTTTAAGATTTTGGTCCCATAGGCCGTAATGATAAAGAATTTTTCTTTGTGTCCCTGTAAAAAAAAACTATAAGTGCCAGATTCACCAAAATCAATATGGTTTGTGCTACGGTGACTTGCAACATACGTACCAAATTACTCATTTGAGGTAAGTGTTTAGATGCTAGCGTGTTCACTCACACACACATACACATACATACATCTTAAAAATAGTGAAAATGGACTCTACCTCAAAACGTACATAAACACCAAAATATCGAATTCTGATTTTTGACATGATTACAATACTTTCCTTAAATATGTAATATGTATGTTCGGAAAGTAAAAAAAAAACATATTTATGAAGTGTAATCCTAGATTTAATATCATAAACACATTCATATTTACGAATAGTAACACTGATAATTTTATTTTTCCTTTAAGTAAAAATTTCCAAATGGCAAATTATCTATAGAAACATAAAAGAAAAAATGAATAACAATTGAAGTCATCATGCATAATATATTATTAAAATAATATTTAATAAATAAGTAAATTAAGAACTCATTAATCCCAATATAAAACAAGAAAACACTACTCAAATATTTTACAAATGAATATTTGAAAATTTCCTATTTTCATAGCAAGACACCAAACTCAGTTTAAATTTCTACAGCATATATAAATCTATATTGATGTTTCAATTGCTTTATTTCGATAAACATAACATTCTACATATATAATAAATGAAAATTTTGCATGCAAACATCAAAAATTATAATAACTTGTGACTACTGTGTAGGGTCTTAATAATTAACTCTTTCTAGACCAAATGTGTGCTACCCAGAGAATGATATACTTTCACTCGTCCTGATGTGGCCTTAAAGATGAGAGCTATTTAGGTCAACAGTCATTAAGCATATGAAATTTAACATCCCTAACTAAAGTTTCTAATGGATATAGAATGTGATCATCTCTATCTAAAAATTAAAAATAATAATAACATTAGGTTTTACTATCATAAAATTACAACACTTATTCTGCAGTTTTGGCAGCTGATTTCGTATTGCTGCCAAAAATATGGCACTCATCTTGTGAAAGCATCTTAGAGTTAAGCCTGATACTTCAACAGGAATGGGAAAAAAAAAAAAAAAAAACTTATGCTACCTTCATGCCTTTGATTTTAAATAATTATTGTAAATAAAAATACTGCATAAAACTATGAGAGAGAAGTTTCTTTAAAAAAAAAGAGCAACATTGGTATCATTTTTATAGCAACATTGATTACATTAAATATTCTTGATTTAACTAAAAAGACAGCATATAGAAACTCATTGAAACTACATATCCATTTTATTTAATAATTACTAGGGAAAAGGAGATGTTGAAGTGTAATAAAGATTGCTGAAGATTAAACTTTGTTTTTAAAAAATGTTGTGCATACTATGAAAACAATGCATTTTTGAATAAGTGGCTGGAAATTATTAAAAACATATATGTGATATTACCTCTCTTAGAGCTTCAGCATAGGATGACATGTCAGTGAGAATTACTAATACATGCTTTTCACATTGATAAGCTAAAAATTCTGCAGTTGTTAGAGCTAAACGTGGTGTAATGATACGTTCAATGCTAAAAGAGAAAATTGTTTGATGTACATAAGAAAGACAACTAATATTAAATTAAAATAAATACTTATCAAATATTTCGTAATAAAATAACTCTTAAAGTAAATAATGCTGACTAGATTTCCGTAGCTACATTTTTAAGTAAACATGTTGCAAATATTCAAACATGTACTAAAAGACGCAATTATAATCCATATATATTAGGGTGTTCCTAATTGGGATTTTTTTTTTTTTTCTGAAATCCAAAATGCATACCCTTCTTTCTTTTTATTTAACCCTAAACACTTTTTAGCAATTTAACAGCTCTCTAGAATAATATTAATATGTGCTGAATTGACGGAAAAATTCTAATATATTAGGATTTTCCTGTCAATTCAGCATATGTTAACTTTATCCCAGAAAGATGATATTTTACTAAAAAGTGTTAAGGGTCAAATAGAAAAAAATTAGAGGATATACATATCAAATTTCAGAAAAATAAAAGAAATAGAGAAAAAGAAATTCCCCATTAAAGGGACGCCTTAATATATATACATTCATAAAAAATCATTGAATGATTTTTAATGGCATACTCCCTTTTTATTTGACTCTTATTTAAATATTTATAGGTTTAATTTTATTTCAAGATTACAGGTTAATTTTAAGCCTTTCAACCTCTCGCATCATGGTACTTTTGTTAATCAAAAAATAAATAGAAATTGAAGAATAAAATGAAATAATATGACAGCACATGAATGCAAAGAGGATTTGATTTTGAATTGGACAAGAAAATGATTCTACTTTTTTTAAAGGAACAATTAAAAGACAATGTAATTGTGAATTGCATAGAAAAACCACACAAGCTAATTTACACTTATGTGCATATCATTTAGGAGGATTTTGGACAATGAAAAAAATTCTCCAGTAGCTTCATTATGTGATAGATATTTTTAAGCCAATGTCAATCTGCAATATTGTTAATTCAAGCAGAAATTTAACTGCAATCTAAAAAGTGTTAAATCAATCTTACTATCAATGAAAATTAATTATACTGATCCAAATAAGAAAAATGTTTAGCTACAAATACATGATGCATAGAAGATGCATACTCTCAGAAAATACTCCTGAAATTTAAAATTGAATTTGCTGTAAAGGTAATATAGAGAAAAGGAAATAAACTCAGGTGTAAAAAATAATTTGGACTTTTGATTAAATGATCACTATTAATAAAACAGGGTGGCCAGCAAAGAGATTAGAAGATTATAGAGATAAAATGAACGTCTTGCATGTGAAGCTTATAGTACAACCCAAAAAACCGGTTCAAATATAGCCCACGTGTTTGGGCTACATTTGGGCATTTAATTTTGAACGATAACAGCTTCACATTGCTTACCCGGTTTCAACGTTGATGCCATCTCTATAATCTTCTAACCTCTTTGAGTGGCTAGCATTTAAACTTTTCTAAATTCCCTGACTTTTCCCCGGACTATTTTTTGAGATTTTGACCTACTTTTCCCGGACTGTGAATGTTTATTTCAAATGAAAATTTCACAACACCAAATGAAAAATTTAGTGATTTAAAATAGCATTAATAATTTAATGATTAATACAGCTTATTTTCACAAAATGTGTCAAAAATCTGTGACTTTAATTCCCTGGCTGCTAGCCACCCTGTGAAAGTGTAAGAAGCAGTTTTTTCTAAATTATTTATTTATTTAATATAAATGCTGCAGCACATTTAAAAACAACATTTCTAATTACATATTTAAAAGATTGGAAGTAAGACATGCAATACTTTTGAAATAAAACAGGTTTTAAGAATAGTAAAGATATAAAAAATTTACATAAGATAAAAAATATATACAATATTACGCTTTTTTATATTCTTATATCATTCATATGCACGTGCAATAAAATTAATCTGCAGCACCTACTGCTGTGCCACAGCTTTTGCTACTGAATTTTTAGGCAATATAAATAGTTGGCACAAATTATTATAAATATTACAGTTTTTCTTTTTTTTTTTTTTTTTTTTTTTAATAACAATGAACAGTACTTACGTTGGATCATTGGCAAGGTTCAAAAACAGGCATACATTCTCCATAGATCCATTCTCTTCAAAATCTTGCTTAAAAAATCGAGCAGTTTCCATGTTTACCTAGAATAATATATTTTTATAGTAAAATTATAAAAGCAATGCAACAGTAAACTGATGTAAATTCAATAAAACACTATATAAATGTTAATATATTATTAAAAACTGGAAAATGACAGATTTCATACTCAAATGTTTATTTAAAAAAAACTGATTTTTCTAGATTATTTTCAAAATGTACTAAAAATGCAGATGTGGATAATTACATTTATACAAAACTTCAGCTCAACTAGATGATAGGAAGTGAGTTAAAATTTTGAACTGGAGTTTGTAGCCCAGGGCCACACCAAGATCTTTTCTGCTACAGCCTGTATTGTCATCGGAGTTATACAAGTATGCAAAATTTCAGCTCAATTGGATGATGATAGGAAGTGAAACAATTGTTTAAATAAATTATGAAAATTCAATTCTTAGATTTGATCCACACACACATAAACAACTGGGTTTAGAACTTTTGTTCCACTACAGATATGATAGAATGAGTTAATCATTAGTATTTTTCTGTAATACCTTTTGCAAAATTCGCGATTATATGATATATTAATCTCATAAAAAAAAAATCTGGAGTGACTCCACTTGACTTTCCGAACATTGAGTAATTAACAGTTTTGTAGATAAAGTAAAGAAAGAGGAGTTGTTAAACAAACAAAAGAGAGAAAAACATAATAGAGTGTTTCAGTATTTTTCTCCATATAGTACACGATGTTTTATTTAACCCTACTGAACTTTGAGCCCATAGATCATAATGATAAAGAATTTTTCGTTGTGTCCCTGTAAAAACCTATAAATGCTAGATTCACCAAAATGCTTATAGTTAGTGCAACAGTGATTTATAATACTCATATAAATTTTCAGCTCAATTCAATAAGGCGTTTAGATGCTATCGTACTTTTAAAAATTTAGTGCCATAGGCCATAATGATAAATAATTTTTCTTTGTGTCCCTGTAAAAAAACTGTAAGTGCTAGATTCACCAAAATCTATACAGTTAGTTGAACTGTGATCTATAACATGCGTACAAATTTTTTGCTGAGATTAATAAGGCGTTTAGACGCTATCACACTTTTAAAAATTTGGCCCCATAGGCATAATGATAAAGAATTTTTCTTTGTGTCCCTGTAAAAAAACTATAAGTACTAGATTCTCCAAAATCTATACAGATTGAGTATTTGTGACCTATAATATGTGTAAAAATTTTTTGCTCAATTGAATAAGGCGTTTAGATGCTATCGCACTTTTAAGATTTTGCTCCCATAGGCCATAATGATAAAGAATTTTTCTTTGTGTCCCTGTAAAAAAACTATAAGTGCTAGATTCACCAAAATCTATAGGGTTCGTACTATGGTGACTTACAATATGCGTACCAACTTTCAGGTTAATCGAACAAAGCGTTTAGACGCTAGCGTGTTCACTCACAGACATACACACATACACACATACATACACACATACATATATCATCGTAAAAATAGTGAAAACGGACTCGGGGGACCTCAAAATGTATAGAAACATCAAAATCTCGAATTCGGATTTTTGACATGATTACAATACTTTCCTCACTATAGTGTTCGGAAAGTAACAATACTATTGTACAAGTCACCCCGCCCAGCAAAAACTCTTACCTTTCTTATGCATATGTATTATATTTATAAAAGCACATACATAACCTGCAAAAAGAAGCGATATTTTATAAAAAAAACAATACTATTGTAAAAGTCACCCCATCCAGCAAAAACTCTCACCTTCCTTAAGCAGCCAAAAAAAGGACTGATATCAAATTTCACCACCGCTATTGAATCCCGGGTACTCAATGCCTAGCTTAATGAAGATCTGCAAATAACACTGCATGTATCTTTCTATTAAATCCTAATCTCTTTCAACATTCTTTGTTTATCTGTATTAGTTTTTTTGCTGCATTATAAAGTTATAATTTAAAGTATTTTTACAGCGGGGTGCGTCCCCTATGTAGAAGTTTTAATTAATAAAAAATTTAGTTAGTAAAGATTAAAATATTATTACGCTCATGGCATTTATAGGCCGAAAAATCTACTACAAAGCTTCACGTTGTATTTAATGTTTCGAGTCCGACAACTAGTGGAATATCATTAAATGATATTATGTATAAAGGTGCGGTTAATGAAGATTTGTATGAAATTATGTTACACTTTTGACAACACCAATTTGTGTTTTTGGCAGATATTTAAAAAAATATCGCCAAGTAATGATTATTGAGGATAAGAGAAAATTATTACGAATTTTAAAGAAGCCAAGAGATAATTCTGAAATTGAAACCTATGAACTTAATACCGTAACATATGGTACCGCTTGTGCCCCTTTCTTAGCTATTAGAACTTTAAAACAATTAGCCCTTGAAGAAGCAGAAAACTATCCCAAAGCATCCGAAATTCTGTTGCATGATACTTATATGGATGACATTAGTGGGGAAGAAACACTAGAATCTACTAGGAAGCCTCAAAAACAATGTATACACTTATTAAAATGCACTACAATGAATTTACACAAATGGAATACCAATCACCTTTCCTTACTTGGCATTTCTAAAGAGACATTAAATGAGTACACATTCTCTGATAAAGAAACCAAAGTCCTAGGGGTTGCTTGGAAACCCAATTTAGATGCTTTCACCTTAAAATAAATTTTAGTCAATTAAAGTCTATGACAAAAAGAAGTATTTTATCAGATACTGCTTGCATCTCAGACCTATTAGGTCTTATAGGTTCTGTTATTGTCAAGACCAAGTTATTTATGCATGAACTATGGAAATTAAAATTGGACTGAAATGACCATATTCCAAGCCCTATTTGCTCAAGATTGGCTAGAATTTGCCACTTCGTTAAAAGCTATCGAACAACTTAGAATAAATCGCTATGTTTTAATTCCTGAAGCACAATAAATAAATTTACACAGATTCGTCGACACATCGTCATCAGCTTTTGGAGCAGCCATGTACATCCAAGTCTATTCACAATTCTGAAATTATCACCAATTTGGATAGCAGCAAATCTCAAGTTGCTCCTCTAAAGACAGTTTCTATTCCTTGACTCGAATTAACAGGTTGTGTGTTATTGTACAAATTAATTGTGAAAATTTTGAAATTCTTGAGATTAATAATATTTATCTCTACACAGACTCACGAATAGCTCTTGCCTGGATCCCAACCGAGCCTTGGAAACTGAAAACATTCGTTGGCAACCGGGTTGCTAAAATCCAAGAACTTTCTAAAACTTTCAGTGGAAACGTGTGTTGTCAGCTGAAAATCCAGCTGACTTAATTTCTCAAGGTCTAACTGCTACCGATTTAATGGAAAATCAGTTGTGGTGGCATGGACCAGACTTTCTAATTCAATCCAATAATAACAGACTTGCAAACCAATTTTAATAAAAAAAAGGAAAGATTTTTGTTGAAAAACCAGAAGATTTCATAAAAAAGAGAAGTTTTTTTTTTTTTTTTTCTCTCTTTGACGTAATAAACAAAATTGTTTTATTGTTACAGTTTTACAATTTTAATATTTAGAAGCAATCTATAAAAATGTTTTACTACAGATTGATTATACTAAATATATAAAAGTTTTAAATGAAGTTATTCCTCTTCAACATATAAATATCTACAGAATCTGCAAGAAATTTATTTAACAATAGACGAAAAACTTAGTTAAGCTAAAGTATAACTAATTTTTTAAATAAATAGAATATGATTTTTGTGTATGTACATTAATCATAATAAAAATAATTACTTCAGCAAGAAATATTTAACACAATTATATTTCTTTACATGTTCTAGAATCTCGTAAAGCAAGTTTGAAATGAATATTGACATTTATGTTATGGATGGAGAAAGATTGGGAATCAGGAGTTTTCATAGAACATTTGGGTTTTCTTTTTAAAGCGAATGATATCCGCGACTTTTTTAAAACGGAAGATTTCATCATCTGTCCAGAAGATACGTTAAAAAACTGGAAGTCTTCTGGTAAAACTGGAAAAGTTGGCAAGTATGTAATATTATAAACAATGACTTTGCTTGTCTGTCCCCCAGTGATAATAGTGTTGTGTTAGGTGGAATGAAAGATAATCCCCAGTGTGACTCTAACCTTTCAATATTTTGTGGACCAACCCAATCTACGGCTTCCTCTAATGACTTTTATAATAATTTGTTTTCAATCACGAATAATTTTTGTAAATTAATTAGAATATGTAGTTTTAATTTTAGATTTATTAGGAATGCGAGCAAAGGTAAATGGAATTAGTAGGCCACTTCACAGCACTGAATTAAAAGAGGCAGAATTCTATCTAATTAAACTGCATAGAAAAAAAGAAGCCCGTAACGTAAATTAAATTATTTTAATTCAATTTTAGATTTGCGGGGACTCCTAAGAGTGGGAGGAAGGCTTGAAAATGCTAATTTAAATTTTGATAGTTAACATCCATTTTTATTGCCCCATGACCACAAATTATCTTCCATGATTATGGAACATTTTCATAAAAAATTCTTTCATGTAGGACCTCAAGCCTTGTTATACCACGTTAGAAAAAAATATTAGATAATTAGTGGGAGATCTTTAGCTCGGAAAATATTCCGTAACTGTATTACATGTTATAAACTTAAACCTTTAACAGTCAGTCAACTTATGGGAAATTTGCCAAAGGAAAGAGTCAATGTGACTCATCCATTCTATTGTACAGGTATAGATTTCTGTGGCCCTTTTTCAATTAAATATCGGGATCAAAGAAAAGGAATCTATAATAAAATTTTTGTTTGTATTTTTATTTGCATGCCTACTAAAGCAGTGCATCTAGATGTAGTTAGTGATTTAACATCCGAAGCTTTCACTGCAACTTGAAAAAGATTTTTTGTCAGACGAGGCAAAGCCCAAACATTGTTCAGTGATAATGCCACAAATTTTGTTAGTGCAAATAATGAATTTAAAAGGTTGCATAGATTGGCTTCTCAGCCTGATGAATACCTTGCTAATTTTTTTAATTCAGACAGTATTAATTGGAAATTTCTGCCACCCCATGCCCTAAATTTTGGAGGACTATGGGAGGCAGGTGTAAAATCATTTAAGTATAATTTGAAACGTGCAGTAGGAAACGCTAAATTGGCATATGAGGAGTTCTTAACAGTTGTCAAATTGAAGGAATACTTAATTCTCGACCCCTTACCCCCCCCCCCCCCTCTTTCAGATGATATTGAAGATTTGGACGTTTTGACTCCAGGGCCATTTTCTTGGTTGGCCAACCCATCACTGCGGTGATTGAACCCGAGTTCTCTGGCATTCCAGATAATAGATTAGATACCTGGCAAAAATTAACCAAAATAGTTCAAGGGATATGGAAAAAATGGTAAAACCATTATTTAAAAACCTTACAACAATGCAATAAATGGAGAATCGAAACGGATAACATTAAATTGGGAGATATGGTATTATAAAAAGAAGAAAACTTGCCAATCTGTAGTTGGCTTTTGGGTAGAATTGTAAATTGTTGCTGGAAGGGATAAAAAGATAAGAGTAGTGCATGTTAAAACAAAAAATGGGACACATAAACGACCCATTTCAAAAATTGCTCTTTTACCTTTGGAAAAGTAAAAAAAAAAAATTGTTTGAAAATGAATAATGTAGTTAAACTGAATTTGCTTATTGTATTTCATTGCATTATTTCGTTGTTTACAATGTTATTAATATTTCTCCTGTATAAGTTTTATTATTCAAATTGCATATTATTGTAATATTTTCATATAATTATTGTAATCATTGTATTAGAACTCTAATTTTTTAAACAATGTTTCAAGGTGGGCCGGTATGTTGCCGCTCACCGTAGTTTGGCTATAATGCACCAACCTTGGTGCACATCTCGTGTTCACCTATTTTCCCGCTTTTAGCAGCAGTTGTATTGTTTTTCGTTGTAATGGTACCATATATTCTTGTTCATCTTGTTCGGTGATATGGTTCACCTTTTTATGGTTTGGGTTGACTATGGTGCCAACATAGTTTGAAATACAACTAATGTGTCATCTATTAATTGTAAATATGTAATGTAATAACTGTGAATTAAATGTTTTGTCAAATAATAGCTTCAAGAATAGTAATTATAATAATACTACAGTCCACTCTTAAAGTATCGTGAACAATCCTTATATGACAGACATTTAGAATACCAAGTTTGGACTTTCTGCTATTATTAGTTCTTGAGATATGGTGATAACAGACAGACAGACACAGAGACCAACAGCTAAAAGCATGATTTTTGGATTCAGGGGACCTAAAAACATGTAAATATAACAAAAACTCAATTTAAAAAATTTGATCCCAAAACAATACTTTCTGTATCATATATATGGGTAAGAGAAAGTAAAAAAATAAGTACTTTTTAAGGACCTTTAAAACATATATTTATAAAAAATAAGTAATTTTTAAAAACCCTCAAACAGGTATAAAAAGTACAGAAATTTCAAGGACTTTATCGAATATTTAAGGACTTTTTTAAGTACCTGTACACACCATGACACATAAAACATATTCAGAAAATTTTAGAAATTTTAAAACCATTAATAACTTACACCCATGGCAGCAAACACGATAGCAAAATTATCGTGCTCTTGATCCATAACATCTCTGTTTTTAACAAGACCACTCTGCCGACAGATCTGAGCAGCAATCTATTAAAAGTAGAATAATTTTATTATCATAGTACTTATATCATATTACTGGTTTAATTAATATTGAACGGAAAAAAAAAAAAAACTTAAGGCTACATATCAATGATTTACCTTTTCTTCTTTTTCTATGTAATGTTGCAGAAGTATTGTTGCTTTGTAAAAGAAAAAAAAAAAGTTTTTTTTTTTTTTTTTTTTATTCAAACATGCGAACATGTCACCTTTTATCTTAGTGAGCAATATTTTTTTTAAATTAAATTTAAATATTTTATTTCATAAAGAAGACAAGTCTTAAGCCCTTTTACCGTGTCAAACGTCCATTTCTGTCAATTGATAGTTGAAATGAAAGGCTGGCACGACAAAACATTGAAACACATATTACTTTTTGTTTTCTAGAAAATAAAATTAATAGACAGCTGCAACATTTATAAATAAATTACTGTTCTCCCATTTTTCCTTTTTTTTTTTTTTTTTTTTTCAAATAAATCATTAAATAAATATCCTTAAAAACTGTTACATAGTTAAAAGGTTAATTTTCAATCTTAAAAAAGAAATATTCATATTTACTGCTCACAAAAATAAAGCAATTAAATAAACCCCATTTTAAAGTTGAAATTTAGTTAAGCCCGACTCATTCAAAGAGTGCGCTAATTCGCCAGAGATAGCAAACGTAACCAGTGGAATGTTGCAACTTCTAAACGATACAAAAAGGCATAGTGAAGTGATTTTCACCAAACATGCTGGGCGGCACCAGAAAGCAATTTTTCTGCAGTAACACCTTGATCTTGGGAAAGCGAGGGTTAACTTGAAAATACAACTTTTGGATACCCTGAAATTATTTGTTTTTAAGTTACTCTAAGAGGCACAAAGATTAAACGTTAATAAACTTGACCTTGGTGATCAGGAAGCCTCAAAATGTGTAAATATACAAAAAACAAGCAATGAATATTTAGCTTAAAAACATACATTATTTACCATATGTATATGAGGACTTTATTTCAATTCCTGAGCAGCTTTACCGAACATGCTAAAATATTATAGTAAAGCACTTCCACTAACAATAAAAAAGAGTGTTATCACTTAAATATCTGCAACCTTGTATATATTTTGAAGATTATGTACAGACCACATGGTGCACCTAAATATAATCCTATAGTAATAATACACAGCACAACCTGAAATACACTTCCATCAATTTCCAGTTATTGTCACACTATAATCTAAGTTCTTTTGTGTAGCCCTATAAATGAACAGTGAATGATTTCCCTACCATATTCTACATGAGACATGTTTTTATTCATATAAAAATTATATATTAATTTCATTCTGTTTAGTACAGTCTATAGATGTTAAACTACTTGCCTGCAATTTCCCCATAGACGTAATGTATTTGAATTATCTTGGGTATCCTTGTACACAAACCATTAGCATCATCGCAACAAAAAGCTTAGTGTAGCATCCCTATATTACACACATTCAGAATATCAAGTTTAGACTTTCTGCTACTATTTCTTCTTGAGATATGCTGATAACAGATAGACACACAGACCAACCGAATAAAAACATGATTTTCGGATTCAGGGAACCTCAAAATATAACAAAAACTCACTTTTAAAAATTTGACCCAAAAACAATACTTCTCTACCTTATGCGTAAGAGAAAAAAAAAAAAAAAAAAAAAAAAAGAAAGACAGAAAAACCTCTGCAGTCATTAAATTTTTTAGTACTTGCGTATTATCCCACCAACCAATAAATCACTAAAGATTTTGCATCAAAGTTTATTTACATAATTGACCAAATTTCAATTTAGGGATGCACCAAATATTCGGTATTCGGCCATACTACCGAATAAGAAATTATTTGGCTACTATTCGGCTAGTTGGAATATATAAAAATTAAATTTTTAAAAATTTTTAATCATTTGAAAAAATTCTGCTATTTTGAATTATCATTAAATTAAGATTTTTCAGAGTAATTAAGAAATAGATTATATTTAAATGAAAACAATTGTTTTATCTAGTTTCAAGTAACATGAAAGAAAATTATTAGTGACATCAATCATATCAATGAATAATATCTAACAAAATTGTGTTTATCAATAACAGTATAACGATATATGTTTCTACAGTTGAGTTAAGAACAAGCATACATAACTCATATGATGTTGATATCAAGGAAACTTCAAGAGATCAAACAAAGATCGCATTCAAATCTGGCAAAAAAAAAAAAAATGACACAAGTAATAAAATAGCAATTTTGAACTTCTCACTGAAAACTGCATATGAAGTGCCCCCAACATGCACAAAAAAAAAAAAAAATCTGGAGTGACTCCACTCGACTTTCCGAACATTGAGTAATCAACAGTTTTGTAGATAAAGTAAAGAAATAGGAGTTGTTAAACAAACAAAAAGGAGAAAACTATAATAGAGTGTTTGAATATTTTTCTCCATGTATTACACGATGTTTTATTTAACACTACTGATCTTTGAGCCCATAGATCATAATGATAAAGAATTTTTCATTGTGTCCCTGTAAAAACCTATAAATGCTAGATTCACCAAAACGCTTATAGTTAGTGCAACAGTGTTTTATAATATTCATATAAATTTTCAGCTCAATTGAATAAGGCGTTTAGATGCTATCGCACTTTTAAAAATTTGGTCCCATAGGCCATAATGATAAAGATTTTTTCTTTGTGTCCCTGTAAAAAACTGTAAGTTCACCAAAATCTATACAGTGTGTGCAACTGTGACCTATAACATGTGTAAAAATTTTTTGTTTATATTAATAAGGCGTTTAGACGCTATCACACTTTTAAAAATTTGGCCCCATTGGCCATAATGATAAAGAATTTTTCTTTATGTCTCTGTAAGAAAACTATAAGTCCTAGATTCTCCAAAATCTACACAGGTTGAGTATATGTGACCTATAATATGTGTATAAATTTTTTCCTCAATTGAATAAGGCGTTTAGATGCTATCGCACTTTTAAGATTTTGGTCCCATAGGCCGTAATGATAAAGAATTTTTCTTTGTGTCCCTGTAAAAAAACTATAAGTGCTAGATTTACCAAAATCTATAGGGTTCGTACTATGATGACTTACAATATACGTACCAACTTTCAGCTTATTCAAACAAAGCATTTAGACGCTAGCGTGTTCACTCACACACATACATACACACACACATACATATATCATCGCAAAAATAGTGAAAACGGACTCATTGGACCTTGAAACGTATAGAAACATCAAAATCTCAAATTCGGATTTTTGACATGATTACAATACTTTCCTCACTATAGTGTTCGGAAAGTAAAAATCACATCTCTATCTCACAATATATCCACATAAGAGTAAGAGGCATTTGCGTCAGTTTTAATATAGGTTAGCCAATATGTTGTTACTTTTAAATTGATTTTTCTCAAATGCTGCATTTCTAGGTTAAGTTTTTTTTTTTTTTTTTTTTTTTTTGAGTGGGCGCGACAAGAAATTGTTATTTAAGAAATTTTGTGTTTATTTAGAAGCCTAACAGTTAATATTTCTTTGACTGTGAATTCAGCATTACACCACTATTTATAGTAATATTTCTTAATACTTTTCTACATTTATATAAACCACTGCTTCTAAAAATAGTAGTTTATAAAATTTTTTTGCATAATAAAAAAAAAATAAAACACAGTACCCGCCACTTATTAAAATCACATTCGTTCTGAGCCAAAGTTATTTTATTAAGAGGCCGATTTTTATATCCGACGAACGTTCTGAACTCAAGAAAAGGTCCCAGAAAGGTTATCCTAGAATGTGGAAAGAAATTTCAAAATGTAACGAATAATGGAAATAATAAGCAATATTAATTGATTTTTCAGAGAATTCATTATTCCTTAAAAATAAGTGAATTAAACACATCCCTCATTCCGATGCACTTTCCTTTCAGGAAGATCATAATTACTTTGCCTAAAGTTCACACTTTTCTTTTAAAATTTTTCTATTTAAACCTCTTGTTTCTTAATTATTTCAAAATAAAAACTGTCTTAAAAAAAAAAAAAAAAAAAAAAAAAAATCTTATAATGTGTTAATTAAATCAAATTTTTACTTATTATCGCATTTTAAAGACTATGTTCCTTGAAATTGTTACTAAGACAAGTGATGGGGGCTTGTTTAATTTGTAACTAAGCTGAAAAGGTAAATTTTTTGTCAAAAAAAAATAAATAAATAACGGAGAGATTGCTGCATTTTCTTTCCTTTTTTATTTCAAAAATAGAAAATCTCAATGTTAAAAAAAAAAAAAAGTTTAGTGTGCATAAATGATATTTCTGCAGCTGCATAGATTTTTTTAAGTTTATTAACTCCTGGCAATGCTGATTTTATAAAGCGAAGGTTTTATAAGAAGTTTATATTGATTTGATTCCAGTCCTTGTAATTTGATTGGATTAAGTGGCTGATTTTATTAACCAGTGATAGTGAATTTGTTAAGCAGCAATTACTGTATTACTAAATGTAAATGGTATAACTGAAAAAGTTTGCAAAACATTAAGTGATTGACACCTGAATATAAGAGTAAATCAGCCAGCCAAATATTCTGTATTTGGCCGAATAGTTACTATCCGGTTTGAAGGATATTCGGTATTCGGCCAAAACTGGTATTTGGTGCATCGCTACTTCAATTATGCGTCATCACTTGAATTAGATCATTTTAACAAAGAGCATAGCTAAATAAATTGAGGAAAATTTAGAAAATTTGTGCCAAAGTTAAACTCCATTTCACTACTAAAGTGGATTCCCCCCCCCCCAACAAACCTGAATTTTAAATATCCTTTCATTATTGAATACATAATATGTTAATTGGCCTTTTTTTTTTCCCTAATGGTGAATAAAAATACTGGCAAATACCCGTTTATTTTTAAAGATAAATAATTATCTTTTCACACAGTATATTTTAAAATGTAAAAGATTCACATACCTCATTGTGAGGCAGACCAGCTGCTGAAAATATAGGAATTTTTTGCCCACGGGCAATACTGTTCATTACATCAATAGTAGAAATACCAGTCTGAATCATTTCTTCTGGATATATGCGACACCAAGGATTGATTGGCTGACCTAATATACAATTTAAATTTCATTATAATGTCATGAAATGCTTATATTCTGAACACTGACACTGCAGAAAAAAAAATTAGATACTTACTACACAGCTGGACGTCTACTTAACAAATACAATATTTTGCAAATTTCTTCCTTTGTTTCATGAACTTTTCCTTCAAAGTAAGATTATTTTAAAAATTCTTTTATAAAATAACATCCATATAGAAAAGTGTATTCTCCATTAAATGAACTTTTTCTTTATAACCTACTTTCTTCCATTTTTTTTTTTTTTTTTATTCCTCTTCAAAATAAACTTTTTTGTATGCACGTATTATGACAAGCAATAAACTGAAATTATGTTTTTCAAAAACAATTCTGAAACGAACATCTTCAAAACACTTTTTGGACAGAGTAAAAAATAAAAACAGCATACAGCAAAAGACTTTGATGAAGATGAAAATTCAAATAATCAGGATGCTGACAATAAACTTTAACATACCAATACATTTAAATATTTGAATTAGAAACTGGTTATAATCAGAGCTTAATTTCAGACAAAAAATGTATGGGAACGCTAATTATCTCTAGAACTTATGTTTATATGTATCTCTTATTTTAAGAGTTTATCGAGCGAATTTAGAAAAGATTTACTTAAATTTTTGAAATCACAAATAAAATCTCACAAAAATCAGTAAAGCATTCCAGTTAAACTAATTGTTTTCTTCTTCAGAAAGGAACTGTTTCCTTTTCTAGTTTTGATATTTCATTTCAATACATGTAATTTGAAATCATAGTTATATTTTATGTTCAATAAAAGAAAAAAAATACAAAGTTTTCATTTACGGTAAATTGTGACAATTACTGACTGCTGTGTGAAAAATGAAAGAAAAACCACTAATATAAAACTAGAAAAAATACATGAAAGAAAAGACTTTGTGCCAAATTAAATTATAGATTTAGGTGTTTACCTTAAGAAGAAAATATTAAGGGAATTGTAATGGAGAAAAATAACAATTGAGGAACTTTCAGTTTTCAGAAATGATGCTGTGGCCAGTTCTAGTTTGCAATACTAATGAGTTCCCATGCATATGTAAAAATTCACTGATATAAAAAAGAAGTATAGGAACTGAGTTCTCAATGCAAATTAAGTCCTGGTTATAGTTTGATGGAAACATCCCCTGATGAAATTAATTAACAATGCAAAGATGTGGGACATTATCTTGAAAGAAATTCTTTTAAAACACAGGACTAGAGGTAAATATGAGCAATAACTGTTTTCTTTACAAAATTAACTTTGTTGGCAATTAATATGAAGCACACATATAATGTGTATTCCTAAAATTACTCTGCTGTAATGAGTGAGATAATATCATAAAACTTTGGGAAAATAATTCAAATACAAAATATGATATAGTATTAAAGTAAAACAATGTTATATTTAAAAGTAATAATAAATTATTTCTAGATCATAAAATTATAATGCTTATATGTATATATACAATTAGAATCATTGTAACAAATTATTCTACTTTTTAAAATAATAATAATAATTTATATTTAAAAAAAATAAAATAAAAATACTTTTTTATATAACTAGTGCTTTAGAATTTTTTTTTTTTTTTTAATGGTTAAAAATATTATAAAAAGTTAATCTTTATTTAATGAATTTTTAATATAATAAACATTTCTGCTGGATTTAGCAATTTTGTGAAATAAAAGCCCCACTGTACAGTGTAGATATATCATTGTTCATAATAGTATTAGGAATTAAGAAACTATGTAAAAAAGAAGAAAAGTTACTTCTATTTCAAATAAAGTCACATTATTTATATCATTAGCTGTTCGGCTGTGAAGAAATTCTAAATGAACCTGAAATTTATCATGGCTAATAATTGTTCACATCATGAAGATTAATATCTACTTAATGTATTTGATATTACAAATTAATATAAAGTTACAATAAAATACAAATATATATATGTGATAAATTTACGAAAATCATATAAGATTAACTTTTCTTTTCCTTTGATAATACGATTTTTTATTTAGAAGAATATTTCAAATTTAGTGGGGGAAAAAAAATTAGCAACTTACTTTAGGACATCCAATAATGAATTTCATTACATTTCATATTTCAATATATATATATATATATATTTATTTATTATTTATCAGTAAATGAAATAATAACAGAAGACTTGGTGTTGGAATATTAAAACCCGAATAAACTACTACATCAGAAACGTCAAGAGAAAAATATTTGTGATGCATACAGCTGTTTCGGTAGCCTTAAGCGTACCATCTTCAGTGTCAGATTCAGAATTCTTTTGCACTGAAGACTGTACGCTTAAGGATACCGAAACAGCTGTATGCATCACAAATATTTTTCTTTTGGCGTTTCTGACATAGTAGTTTATTCGGGTTTCAGTAAATGAAATGTCATATTTTTCCCTTGCCTGTTTTGTTATTATTGCTGCCAGGTTTGAACTATTCCTGTAAAATCCAGAAAACTAACATTTTTGGTCATAAAATTTTGGGACCACAATTTTTTTTTTTTTTTTGAAAATCTTACCAAAAATTACATTGAAGAAAATTTAGTTTAAAATATAAACACTATCTGTGGGGGAAGTGTTCTGAATTTTTGTTGCTTCAGAAATTTTTGAAATTAAAAAGTCAGAAACAGAAGATCACTTATAAGCCAATGGTAAACGACAAGTTGATTCATTCAATGTGATTCACTGAAAAATCCGACATTAGTTACAGTATGTTGAAAATCAACGCATAATTTAATTTTAATGAGTTCTAGGGAAATATTCCATCAAAATATATCAGGGTGCCCACTCTTAAAAAAGAAAAAAATTCAAGGACTTTTCAAGGCCTATTTGAAATTTTTCAAGGACTAGGGGAAAATCGCAGAACACTAGGCATATACACAAAACTTTAGTAACTACTTTCATTAGTATTTTTTTTATAATTAGAATAACTTTGCCTGTTTTCACAATACATTTTTGATGGATTGGCCAAATTAACTTTTGCAAGAGTCAAAAACAATTAGTTCAAGATTTGGAATCATTATGATTATTCCAAAGTTTTTAGGTTTGAGTCCTCGTCTAGTCACTTTCTGCTCAAAATTAATGATCAGTCCATCAAACAGGTATGAGACTGACAAAAAAAAAAAAAAAAAAAAAAAAAAAAATAAGTTGAAACTATATGCAAAAGCAAGACAATGAAATAAGAATTTTATGACAAAATCATTATATTAGACAATGGCAAGTGCATGTGGAGATGGAGAGAGTTTAGCCTCGACAGAATTTGCGCTAAGCCAATCTACTGGAGTGGAAAATTCAAGGATTTTCAAGGACTTTGCACAAAATTCAAGTACTTTCAAGGGCCCTTTAAAAAGAAAATGAAATTCAAGTACTTCTTAAGGACTTTCAAGGACTGTGGGAACCCTGTATATGTAAAAAATAAAAAGACAAAAACCCTATATTTTAGATTTTGGTTGAATAAATTGCATGGTAGCAAATCAGCATCCACAGTTTGAATTGACAAAGGCCTAGAGCTGAATCAAACCCCTGGATTTCTACACACAAGGAAATCTAAATGCAAAATGACTGTTCTGGTTATGTTTCAATGGTTCGAAAGTGGATATTTTGAAAGAATACTTTTATAATCAATATTATTAAAATCATTACATGTATTATTATTCAAATACTCTTTAATGAACCTCTAAACAATTTGTTTGATTTCAATAAAAAGTTTTGTTTTTACGTAACATCCCTGGTATAATGGAGATATAAGATACTAAAATTGAACTTTCTTCTAATATTTGATTTTTAGCTATGCTAACACCAATACCTTTGTTCTGAAGTAGCGTTTGCCGATTTAAACTGGTAGGAGTGAACATATCTTCTTACCCTGACTACTTGTAAAGATTGATTACAATCGATGCATCACAGTTTGTGGGTGTGCCTTGTAAGTGCATATCTTTTAACTATTATATACACAGTATCTATATATAATAGTTCATCTTTTATTTTTAAGATATGAATTTTCTGAGAATCTGTATTTTTCCTGAATAAAACATTCTTATTTATTTAACTAATAAGACAGCTGGACTGCCGATAGAATCGTAGAACAACAAAGAAATTAAAATGTATTCATAAATGTACAAACAAAGTGCCGACTATCACAGCATCAATAATTCTTAAAGACTACATTAATAAATATAACTGTTGCAATATTTATGCTTATTTTTCAAAAAGTGAAATGCTTTGACTTTTGCAAAATGTGCCTTTTTTTTTTACAAATATGCTTTTTTTCCCCCTAGCAGCACTTTGCCTCTTTTTTTAGTAACAACATAATGCCTTTTTTAAAAAACCTGGGAAGAACCCTGGTAATTGAAAAAATATTAACATTTCTTCATTTAAAGTAATAAAACAATAAACTAGCTTTTGCCTTAAAAAAATAATAATAATAATAACCTTGAATATCTAAAAAGTCTTCAGCTAATACAGGAGGGCCTCTATCAATAGGTTTACCAGAACCATTGAAGACACGACCTAAAATAAAGTGAATTGCATTTCATTAAAACTAATAACAAATTAAATAAATATCACAAAGGAATCTTTTATTGACAAAATTTTACTGAAATAAAAATTCATTTACCAAGCATGTCTTCAGAAACTGGAGTTCTCAAGATATCACCAGTAAATTCACATAATGTGTTCTTAGCATCAATTCCTGATGTTCCTTCAAATACCTGCAAAATAAATCTTATCAACAAAAAATATTACACATGAAAGCAAGGAGTAATATATATTTCTAGGACATTCAAAAATATAAATTATTTTCAAATAAAGCTATAAAACTATTCTTTAATTGTGAACATTACACAAAGCTAAATTTTAAAACATTTTTCTCAATATTTCTTCACACAAAATTTGCAAGCATTGATTATTTCAAATTAAAATAATTTTCTCTAAAATAATAAAAATTACCTCAAAACGCCCTACCCCTTATTATTATTTTTTTCTACTTTATTGAAAAGAAAAGGTTACTTTTATATTTTGGTAATCATAAACGATGGAAAACTGAATCTGTGTACAGCTCATATTTTAAATATGTATGTGAATAATTCCATATAAATATCATTGTGTAAAAGAAAACACATATTTACTGAGAAAAATAAATATATATATATATATATATATATATATATATATATATATATATATTGAAAACCTTTTCAAACATTGAATAGATGAAACTAAGAAACATTGAATAAGATGAAACCAGAAAAAATACAAAAAAAAAAAAGATTACAAATATCAAGCAACCTTTATATATATATATGAAATGATAAAAAGAGGTAAGATTTTAAATTATTATTTTAAATTAATATTGAGTGGTAACTTAAAAAAAAAAATCCCATTAAAAATTCTTAATTTGAAATTAATTCTAAAACTACCCCTGTAAAATAAGTTTTATTACGATACGATGCACATTCATAACGCAAGAGTCGGAGAATTGGACGGATTTCACAATAAAAAATGCTGAGTAAGTGCAATTCTCCTTTCTTTGTGGTTAAGTAATGCATATTAATTAATCCTGGGGATCCGGGGCCTGGGCTGGACTGTCAATCATTAAGTTAATAGCCAATAATTAGGGAGAGGAGTGGTGAATATTCGTGCCAAAATTGGGTAATATTTAAGAGAGCATGCGGGGATGAGTGCACTCTCCTCATGCTGTCCTGCTAAAGTAACTTACGTCAAAGTATGGCTCCCGGGAGGTGATAATTTAAGTCATCACAATGTAATTGCGGTAGTCTTTGTCCTTGGCTATGACGAAATCTGTTCCAACGGCTCAGACCTAAATCCTGTACATTAGCCTGTAAGATGTTCAAGAAGTGCCAATAAATGACTGACTAGAATCTCTGGAGTCGTTAATGAGTGGAAGCCTTTCTTCATTATGGATATTATGTGACATGGAGTAAGAGTGTCACATAAATATATATATATGTGACATATTCCTAGTTGACAGTTGTGAAGCATACAAGGAAACAGGCAGGCTTGCTGGAACAACTCGTTATGTAATATCCATAGATTCTAAGGACTAAGAAGGCAATGGAAACCAAGGGCGATGCACAGGGATCAAGTGTGGCCCCAGTCGTGGGCTACCGGATTTATCTGGGCCTCACACTGTTGTATAAATTAAGTTTTTCCATGATGATTCATTTAAAGTTATTAATCTTTACTGCCTATTTTAAAGAGGATTCTTTTAATTAAATATAAGCTATAGTTTAGAATATTAAAGTTAAATTTAAATGTAAACATTGTTTAAGCTTACTTTTCAAAGTGCTTAATATGAATTTTATTCACTGTTAAATTAAAACTAAAAGTAATTTTGTTTATTAAATAACTTATCTTTATCTTATTAATGTTTTATTTCGTAAGAGAGGTCTTTAATTTAAATGTTGAGTTTCTGTTTATCTTTTCCAAACTCAACATGTCAGCGGCGTAATTTCAAATGAAAGCTTTATTTTTGGCCTATAGATGGTGTAAGTACATGGAGTTGCCTCGTTACTATGGTAACTCGTCATGTAAATCTGGCATTGCTGAATCAGCAGCACTTAATTTTTTTTCCCAATTGGAGTGGCTGGTTTGTAATCTGCTGGCATGTATAAATACGATAGATTTTCTTGTACATGGCTGCTCTTTTATATTTCAAGTAATGTTTTGAATACTTCTTGTTTACTTACTATTTATAAGTTAAGCTCTAAAGATATGAACTCTTATACTTTATTTTCAATGTTATGTTTTATACTTATCAGTTTAATTTAAAGTTAATTATCTTCTGTTATCAAGATGTACTTAAATTTTTGCCGGTAATACTTACATACCAGGATATAGAGATGATTTTTTCAACATTATACTGTTTATAGTAATATGATTTCTCTTGGCAGTTTAAAAAAATTCGTTGCTGGCGATGTTTATTAAAGTTGATATTAATTTTGATGTTAATTAACTCTTTTTGATAATGTTAAGTTTCTGACTTTTTACAGTCAATATTTGTTACGTTATGAGATAATAAACTTTATTTTCGTTAATTTAACATCTCTGTTTTATTAAAATGCAACACATTTAATTAAAGCTTAATATTCATAGAGCATTTGAAAGTTTTCCTCTGTGCATTCAGCAATATAAATTTGACAACCTTTTTTGTCAACAGATTGGTTATGGGCAATTGACTTTTGCTTGCTCATAAATTGAGTTTTAAGTTAGTGTTGCATTTCAGAGATATAAAACGCAACGGCTGTAAATGTTAATCCATCTATTGAGGAGCTAAAGGTCAATAACTACGTTATGTGGCAGAAAGACATCAAATTTGTCCTTATTGAAAGAAATTGTTGGAACATTGTCAATGAGATAGAAAAATTGCCAGTTGAGGATACCAAGAAGGGAATTACTGCAAAACATGTACTGGATTTCAAGACAAGAGAAAGAATTGCATTGTCGACTATATATTTAAATGTATCCCCGGAGGTGAGAAGTTTAACAGAGAATAGCGAAAGTCCTGTTGATGCGTGGAATATCTTAACCCTTTGCGGCGCAAGAGAATTCGGATCATTTAAATTATACTGCCACCGGAATTCATGAACTAAATTAAACTAAATGAAATTTTAAATTTTAAGGTTAAAAAAACTGGGCTTTTCTGATATGTTATAAACATAAAATTTTCCTAAAAAATTTCCGGGATGAATTTTTGCAGCTGGATCTTAAATTTAGCGTCCTCGTAGCGAGGACAGCGCGCGTTAAGGGGTTAAAGCGTAATTTCATGCCTGACTCTCGTGCTAGGCACATGCAGCTTTTCACTGAGTTTATCAACTGTGTTATGCTGGAGACTGCAGGGTTTTAAAAAACCCGGGTTTTTTGGAGTTTAATTGGGTTTTAATGGGCTTTTTTGAGTTTAATTGGGTTTTTTATATTAAACGTAAAATAACACTGTTGGGTTTGAATTTTAAGTTTATTTCAAAAGAGAACAGTTTTAGACTAAAAGTAAACTTATTACAAAATAATAGTAATTAATTATAATTAATTAAAAATTAAACAACCTTCATATTCTTAATATTGGTTTGGCCTAAACTGTACAAGGAATTCTTATTTTATTCTATTCAGTATTTTATCCCAATTTTGAATTTAATTTTTTATTAAGTTATTTTGTGTAAAATTAAAACTAGTAACAAAAACAAAATATTTTAAACCTACCACACTGTAAAAAAAATAACTATTACCAGCTGCAAGAAGCACTCTGTGATTGGAGAAAATAATTATTTTCTCCAATCACAGAGAGCTTCTTGCAGCTGGTAATAGTTTTTTTTTTTTTTTTTTTTACAGTGCATGTACGATTTTCATATTACAAATAATTATGTATTTTTATCTGTTTAAAGTAAAAAAATGTGCAAATATTTTTTTAATTTTTATAAATATTGATAACTGACATTTGATTCATATTTGAAAACTTTAGGATAGAAAACAAAATTATCACTGCCTACTTTTTACACTTACATGTCAGGTGTGCCTCCAGCTTTTAATTTTTGAAGCTCATTTTTGTGAAAAAACGAAATTTTTGTGCGAAATATTTTTCTGCAAGAAAAAAATTGCGTAACACCTTCCATTTTATTAGTCGTTCTATATAAATGTTCATTATCAAGTTAATAGCGTTTCATTGAACCAAGTTATAGGTAAACATTAAAAATAATTCTGGAACACAAAAATTTTTTATAGAAAGGTCATTTTTATAAAACTAAATCTTTTAAAAAGGCAGTTTTAATGAATTTGAAGTTTTCGAGGGGCAAAAAAAGAACCCTATTTTTTGCTTGTATCGAACCTTACAGGGTCAATATATTATATTTGTTAGTTGTGTTTAATATTTGTTGTTAAAGCCTTAGAATTTTAGGCAAAGTATTACTTTTATTAATTTTTATTTTTTCATCATGACTTACAAATACAAAAATGGCTTGCAATATTGTTCATTTTTTCTCATCTTTCATTTCTTAAAACTGTTCTGTTCAAAAGAGATATTGTAGATAGATGGTTGAAATGAAAGGAATTTGTAACAAAGTTGAAAAATAATTACGTAATTTCAAACTGGCATATATTATATCACTAATATGATATGCTATGTCATATAGATATATATATATAATATAATAATTATGCATATAATTATTATCCTACATACTATTTATTATATATAATAATGTCAAGTAAGAAAATATAAGTAAAAAAATAATAAATTATTTTTTAAAAGTGAAGAATTTTATTAGATTAAAAAAAAAAAAAACAATAAAACCCACTTGAGTGTGGGTTTTATTGGTTTTTTTTTAAGTGGATAAACCCCAAAAAACCCGCACGTGTTTTTTTTGGGTTAGTGGGTGGGTCCGAAACCCTGAGACTGTCAACATTTATGTGAATCGAATAGGTTGACTCGAACAATGGAACAGCTAAAGGATAATGGCAAATCTGTAGAAGACATGTATGCTTGCTTCCAGTTGCTAATGCATCTTCCAAGAAAATTCGAGTCATCGGTGCAATACCTATTGCGTTGGAAGGAAGAAAACTTTAAATTCCAATCTATTGTTGAGGAACTTGTCGCTGAAGAAACACGGTTGCAATTGAGGGATGATGATTCAAGATGATACAACAATAAACAGTATTGAGATCCAGAACACTCAAGCCAGAGGTAAAAAGTTTAAATTCTTAACTTGCTTTAGGTGTAGCCGTAAAGGTCATTTGAAAAAACTGTTTTGCTAATCTTAAAAATAACTCAAATTTTTCAAATGTTTCCAGTAGTAATGTTAAATCTAATAGTAAATGTGTTAAAAATGTTTCTGGCTCCGGAAATCGTTACAACAAAAATTCTCCATCCTTTTATTATTTTGCTCAATCAAATTTCAGTGGTTCTAGTGACGACAGCAGTTGGATTTTTGATACTGCTGCATCCCATCATTTTAGTAAAAACATTGAATATTTTGAAAAAATTGATCCTGTGGATGGTGAGAATTTGTTTGTTGCGGTTGACGGCGTTAGCTTTTCCATAGAGGGGAAGGGTAAGGGAGAAAACTTTAAATTCCAATCTATTGTTGAGGAACCTGTCTCTGGAGAAACATGATTGCAATTGAAGGATGATGATTCAAGACGATACAACAATAACAGTATTGAGATCCAGAATAATCAAGCCAGAGGTAAAAAGTTTAAATTCTTAACTTGCTTTAGGTGTGGCTGTAAAGGTCATTTGAAAAAGAACCGTTTTGCTAATCTTAAAAATAACTCAAATTTTTCAAATGTTTCCAGTAGTAATGTTAAATTCAATAGTAAATGTGTTAAAAATGTTTCTGGCTCTGGAAATCGCAACAAGAAAAAATTCTCCATCCTTTTATTATCTTGCTCAATCAAATTTCAGTGGTTCTAGTGACGACAGCAGTTGGATTTCTGATACGGCTGCACCCCATCATTTTAGTAAAAACATTGAATATTTTGAAAAAACTGACCCTGTGGATGGTAAGAATTTGTTTGATGCGGTTGTCGGCGTTAGCTTTCCCATAGAGGGGAAGAGTATTGTTAAATTGAAATTTAATAACAGTGAAATTTTCTTAAAAGATGTTTTATAGTCCCCCAAGTTACGGAAAAACCTTATTTCAGGCCCTAAAATGGACTTAAATGGTGCTCATTTTTCTGGTGGTGGGGGTAAAGTGAATGTGTTCGGTAGAGATCGGAAGCTCATTTTTGTTGCAAAAATTAAAGACAAGGTTTACTATACTTCTCCTAAGGTTTTTAGAAAAACTAATTTGCTTAAAGTTTCTGAAGCTAATGGGGGGCAATTAGAAAAACCCTCTGTTTCTTTAACTGGTGTAAATGATATAGAGTCCTGGCATGCCCGTTTCGGACATATCAGTCCTGACTTAATTTTAAGCACTTGTAAACAGAATGGAGTTAAAGGCCTTCCCAAATTAAAGT
Source organism: Salticus scenicus (assembly GCA_963930645.1). Lineage (NCBI taxonomy): Eukaryota > Metazoa > Arthropoda > Arachnida > Araneae > Salticidae > Salticus > Salticus scenicus. Next base: position 285,969,272 of record OZ005650.1, on the reverse strand, counting down.
TTAGGAGATTTTTTTGTGAACCTTGTAAATTTTGCAAGCAAAATAGAGTTTCATTCAAATCTTCCGAAGTTCATGGTTTAAAATCACCACTGGAGAAAGTCTATATGGATGTTTGGGGTCCTTGTAAAATTATCGGTAGGGGGAGCAGAGAGAAAAATTCTTTTTGTCAATTATTGACAAGTTTTCAAAGAAAGTTTCAATTTATCCTATGAAGGATAAATCCCAAGTTTATGGAATTTTTGAAAAACATATTGCTTGGACAGAATGTAACCTTAACTTTAAACTTAAGTCTATCTGTACTGATAACGGTTCAGAATTTGTCAACGAGAACTTTAAAAGTTTTTTTGATAAAAATGGAATTGTTCATGAGCTCACGAATACTTACACTCCTGAACAAAATAGAGTTTGTGAATGGTTAAACCAGACATCTTTAAACTGTGTCCGTACAATATTAAAGGATAGCGGGTTACCTTTTAATTTTTGGCCAGAGGCAATATTATATTTTTGTTACACTTGGAACAGGATTCTTCATAAAAGTCAGTTAAAAATGCCTTTGGAGTTCTATACAGGCAAGAAACCCTCGGTTAGACACCTAAAACCTTTCAGGTTGGATTCCTATGTGGGAATACCCAAACAAAAGAGAGACCATAAGTTGGAAGCAAAGGCTAAAAAGGGCATCTTAGTAAGGTATGCCTTAAGGACTAAGGGATTTAGAATTTGGATAGAAGAGGACGCTAAAAAAGTTGAAACAATTAATGTTAGTTTTCCAAGTCAATTATTTGGTGAGCACAAGCAGTGATGGGCCCCTCATCAGAAGAATTGGATTTACTCTCAGACAATCCGGTTGACTGTTCTGGTTCCAGTCTCGTTGATATAGCCGTTGGGGGTGAATCTAGTGATTCCGATGGGTTCCATTACTGATGCTCCAAAAGCTTGTGTTTCTTAGTTCAAAATAATTTGGAATAGAAAACCAGTTTCTAGGGCCTTAGGTAATCGAATTAATGTATACTACTATCCGGAAAACAGTAAAGCTAGATTAAGATCAATAAATGATGTTAAGGAGTATTGTAACCAACATAATTTGGAGTTAAATCCTGACATCTTTGATTTTTCTGGTAAAAATACGTTTGAGGAGGTGGTTAATCAAAATGTTTCAATTCCTAATCCTGTTTGTGATGTACCTGTTTCAAATTTAACTGATAAAAACTCCTGACTAGATTTAATTCAGGGTTGGCAGGTTTTTGAAACATGACATGTTTTGATGGTTTAAACCATGGTTAACCCGTTAGTAGTCGCTAGTTGGTCGATTTGCCGCCCATCTTTTAGAGTTGCCAGATTTTTTTATTCAATAGTCACCAAAAATTTTTAGAAGTGGCATTTGATATACATAAAACGCGAATAAAATCGAAGAAGCGTCACTCACATCACTTCTTAAAATTATTGGTGACAGTTAAATAAAAAGTGCGCAGTTTATAATAGGTGGCGCTGTCTATAGCGACTACTAACGGGTTAAAACCATAATGTCAAAAACCTATATTTATAATTTAATTGTCATAAAAAAACTTAGTTTAACAAAATATAGTTAATAAAGATTTTTTGAAAAGTAAATAGATTGATGTTCTTTGAAAAACACATTGTTACAACATTTTGATTAATACAAAAAACAAAACTTAAGGCTTTTAAAATTTTATTATGAATTATTTCTATGTTCATTCAAAATATGCTGTGATACTTTTATATATTATGAAATTTATTTATAATTATGCTTAATATAGTATACATTAAACTTAGTTATTATGTGATACTTTAAAAATATAGTTGTTTTTAATAAGATTATTAATAAGTATGTTTTAAAAAGTAAACATATTAATGTTTTTGGAGAAACATTATTATAACATTTTGATTAATATAAAAACAAAAGTTTAGGCTTCTAAAAATTCATGATTTATAAAACATTGACAGATCATTTTGATTGATAAATCATTTTATTTGTAATATAACGTATATTTTAATTTTTTTAGTATTGTGTCTTTAGTATTATGTATTTAATCCTTAAAATAAAAATGCATAGCCTAATATTTTGTATTTAAATATTTTATAGAAAAATATAACTTTTTTTTTTTTTTTTAAATGACTGCTGATATTGCAAGTTTATAAGAAAAAGCAATAATTCTGAATATTAAGCAAGCTGGAATTGCGTCTGAAATTCTTAAATTACTGTGGGACAAGAAAAATATGAATGCTTTCTGGACATGTATAAAATGCAAGAAATTTAATATTTACTCATACAGATTCTTAAAAAAATTATTAGTCTAAGTTATAGGGCCCACCAGCAGCCAAGCGGTTCTACACTGAAAGCTGGTAGACGTGAGGTGCCAGGTTCGATCCCAGGGCATGCTCGTCGGTCTAGACATTCACAGTTTTTCATGGTTTTCTCTGAAATTTACATAAATATATGGGCTAGGACCCTTTAGAAAGACCCCTACGGAGGACACTGCCCCTTAGGTCTAAGACCCAAGAGTAGTCAATCAGCCTTACTCCTTAAACACCAATAGTCCAAGCTATAAACAGGTACAAATATTTATACAATCAATAATAACAAATAGATAAAAATTTATTAATAAATGATAAAGTGTAATAAATACAGATTATAAATATAATTATTTTCAAGTGTTTTCATAGCTTATGTGAAGATTCATAAGTAACATTGGAATTTTAGAATTTCATAAATATTAATATAAATAAACAATAAAAATATGTCTATGCACACTTTGTATATATTTCTTAGGTTATAAGCCAGTTAATTTACCTAATTTTTTATAAATTATCTACAAATTGTTTTAAGATTTGTTAATTTATAAACAGCATAATATTTAGATATTCACTTGTTGTATATGGTAAATATTACTAAATCCTATTTCTAATCTGATTTTAGCTAATTTATAGATTTTGAATTTTGACAATACAGGTTTTTGATGATAGAGGTTTCTGACGGTTTAAACCATTGTCATGTCAAAAACCCAACCCAGATTTAATTGTACCTAAAACATATAACCAGGCAACTAAATCCAAACAATTTTCTGAATGGTGAAATGGGATGAATGATGAAATTGATAACATGTGCAAGCGTAAAGTCTGGCATCTTGTTGACTTACCTGCAGGAACAGCAGTTTTTGGTAAAGGTGGGTTTTCACCGTCAAAAAGGACGAATATGGTAATTTTGCCCGTTATAAAGCTAGGACAGTTGCCCAAGGGTTTCAACAAATTAAGGGTGACACCTATGATGAAACTTTTTCGAAGGTTGTCAATTTCTCAGTCATACACTTTTTCTTTTCGCTATTAGTTTCATGTTTTAAATGGGAAAACATCCAGTGTGATATAAAGTGTGCTTATTTATATGCATCCCTTAAGGAAGATATCTACATCGTTCAGCTGCAGAGTTATATAGTGAAAGGTAAAGAACAATTGGTTTGCAAACTTGAAATAATTGTAGTGAAGTGAGAGATGCATTATTATCCTTTACTAGAAGAACACCACACTTCAAGTAATTTTTTTTTTTTTTTTTTTTTTTTTTTTATGATTATTTTTTTTTTTGTGCTTTATATATTGTCTCTGATCAAATTGCTTTTTTTTTCAACTGGTTTCGTTGTTTGGTTAGGTCACCTAAATGCTTGCTTTCATACGCCAGTCGCAGCACTAGCGTAACGTTAAACTGAACAAACATTGTATGCCACTGGTCGAGGATTACAATTCAAAATACAATGGGGAATGATGCCATCTTGGTGATTTTCAAACATGCTTATGCACTGCGACGTGAAATCGTGGAGGTGATCACTAATTTAACTGCCTGTAATCAATAGATCCAAATTTTGTGGACACCAGGTGGCACAAAATGACACTAAAAAAAAAATCCAGAATCAAGTCTCTGTGAACGTCATGTCATAAGGGAAAACAACTTACCTGATGAAGACTCAGAACAATGAAGGCAAAAACATTCATAAATATAAAATTTATAAGTTATGTTTTAATTATCTAAATTGTAGAAATCTGTTTTTATTGGCATTAGCTTGATGTTTAATATTTTCATAGTTGTTATAAAATTTTTAAACAACTTTAGAACTGATTTATCAAAATGAATTATAAAGTGCTATATTACTTAAGGATAGTAAAGAATTTTATTAGTGGAAAAAAAAAAATCGATTTAGTAGTTCCAGAGATTGCCCTCTAAACAAATTTTACTTCTTCACAATATTAATATAGATTGTCCAGAATAGCTCAATGGCTTAAAGCATTAAAAAAATTGAAAGACTTTACACTAGATTCAGTATTTTCTAGGATTTTCAAAGATAGAATTCAATCACTGTTTAAGGACATTCAAAGCCTGTGAACTCTACAAAGTTATAAACGCTTTTCAACTTTGTTGGAAAAAGTTAATAAATCATTACCTGTACAACAGCTTTCTTGCCACTAACTTCCAGTACTTGACCAGTCCGTGCAGTGCCATCAGCTAAAACTAATTGTACAATCTCAGCAAATTTGGGAAACTGAAATAATAATAAAAAAGATGAACATGCTATAAAGATATAAATAAAGAATAAAGTAAATTTGGTAAACTTATGAATGATAAATACCTTTACATCATCCAAGATAACAAGAGGTCCATTTACCCCAGAAACTGTTTTATAAGCTAAAGAAAATGAGAAAAAAAAAAATGTAATTAATAAATTTTTTTGAATGTTTTTTTAATAAAAGTACTCTCATATTACATGTTTCTGAGTATCAGCAAATGTTTGCATATATGCACTTAGATTGCACTCATCTATCTAAGACTAGGTATATATGGTGCATGTTTAACCCTTTAATGTGCAGCATCCTTGCCACAATGAACCAATTACTAAATGCATAACTTTATAAATTTATCTTGGAAATTTTTAACAAGAATTTTATAATGTGTAGAATGTGCTCTACCGCACTGCTTGGCATCTTGTTTCCGACTGCTGATAAAAATGCCAACCTTTTGTGATTTTCGCGTATCTGATTGCTGCCAAATGAAATTTCATGCGTTTTAAAGATTCATGGAGATTGAGGAAGAATTATTATTATTATTATTTTTTTTTTTTTTTTTTTTTTTTGGGGGGGGGGGGGGGGGGGGGGTACATACTTGAAGTGTAGAGACATGCATATCACTGACTGCTGCAAAAAAAAAAAATGCCAGGCCATTGCCAATTACCCATAGTGCAGTACTAGTGTGACGTTAAATTCAATCAACCTGCCTAACTTGGTATGGTAGCAGTTTATTTGATATATTTGGTTTGTTTTTTCTTTTTTAATAATGGCATCAGTGGGCGATTTTTTATTTTCGTTTTAGTACATGTGGTTTTTGAGTATGCAGTATTTATGTTGAATATGTATGACAAAAACTTTGTAGTAGTATAAACTTTGTAGTAGTAAACTTTGTAGCCTAGTGTAGATGGTTATTTAGAAGTTTTGACAGAGGATTAATTCTTTTTTTTTTTTTTTTTATTCAGAGGGAAACTGTGTTTTCTACATAAGTTCGAAAAACAGGTAAGTGAAAAACTTATTTTTCTATTCATATATTAATTTGTTGCATTTTTTTTTCAATTATTTATGTTATTTTTTGTTTTGTAATGTTTAAAATTACCCACAGTGCAGTACTAGTGTGATGTTAAACCCTACCTACCTACCTACCTTGTAATCTTTAATAATTTTTCCTTTATGAAAATTGTGTAAATTTTTAAAATTTGTATTTTTCTTTGTACTTTCTTTTGTTAAAGTTTTTGAGAAGCTGGTTTTTATGTTTTAATTTTAGACAGTTGATTTAAAACATGTAAAATTGTCCATTTTCAAAAAATTATGAAACAATGTTGCAAAAATGAGTCAAATTGGCAATTTTTTAAAAAGTCACCAAGCAGTGGGCTAAAGCACATTTTCTCCTTTAATAACTTAGTGAAAAACAATATTTATTCCTTTTCTTTTAACTTCATTTGTAAATTCTGGTGTTTTCATATTAAATAACCTTAATGACCTTGCCCCTCAAAGGGTTAAAAATATGTACAAATAGGTGAGAAAATAACGTGACCAGTTTCAGTTTAAGACACCTTGTCAAATGTCATCTTCAGAAATTCTTAAATTCTATAAATTTGAGAGTATGAAGTAGATATTTAACCACATATCTTTCAATAATATTTAGGGCATGGAGACATTAGTGGGATCTACTACAAATGCAATAGAAAATATTTGTGATTGCCTTGTACATGGAAATACTCTAAATGGCCTGTAATGATATAACATTCTTTTCTAAATCATTTCCAATGTGCATGGTCACCTGTCTAAGGACTTATTTATAGAGATATAAAAAGTTTGTTTAATGGAATAATAAAAAAATCTACCTATTTTTGTTTATAACTCACTGGAGTTTCAACCAATTTTAATACCAGTTTCAGATATATTAGATATTAAAGAAAAATATTAATTAGGAAATAAACTATTTATGAAATATGAGCAATTTGTAGCTGCATAAGCACAAATGCTAAATATTTGCATAATTCAATATGTCCAGGGCAATTTATAAAATACATCTAAATGAACATTGTGAAAATTCAAAACATTACTAGTGACAGAATGAGCTGTGTCTGTATGATTTAATTTGTGTTATGAATGCAAGTAGAGTGAATTATCTTGAGAACAAGCTTTAATTAGGTCATTACATTGAAACGACTTGTCTGTAGGAAATAGTATTATAGTTGGCTGTTAAAAGTTTCTTTTACAAGTTAAAAAACCAATTTTTGTGTTTCAAGAAACTTTATTATTAAGTAAATAGAATTTTATAGCAGAAAATTTCTAAAATTTAGATTCAAAAAGCAAGAAGAAAGTTAGCTAACTTTATAACAAGAATATGTTAAAAATAATACAGGTGTTAAACTACCTAAGATGCAATAACCCTGAAACTGCTACTTGTATGCAGAATGAATAGTGAAGGAGAGTTATTAATAATGTATCATATAGCTATCATTAAAATCTGTAATAAGTTAAGATTTCGGTACATTATAAGGCAAATTTTTATAAATGTTTTTCCTGAATTGAAAAAAAAAATATCACCTTAGTCTTATACATCACTGCAAAGCATGTAATAGTAAAATAAAAATCTATTTATTATACAATATAAGCATTTTTATTGCTCTATAAATACATAAGAGATAAAATGATAATTGCAGCAACGATTTTACAAATAAGATAATGATTATTAAAAGTTAACATGTAAAGCTACTTACTAATACGAGGCTGGGATATAAAATCCCTAGTTACAACTAAAGAATGTTCTTTTGCAGCAGCACTAGAGCTAATTTCTTTAGACATCGGCATTCTCCCAACCTTCACAGACATTTTTAAATCATGTGATAAACACAAGAAACTCTCTAAACTTGTTAACCTGGCAACGCCTACAGCCAAAACAATTACTTCTTTAGCTTACGTTGCCATACCAAAAAACTTATACCATTGGAAAGATTCTGTAGCAATAATGTAAACGCGTCTAATCACGTGACTTTATAGAATAACCATACACCAAAAGCAACTTTACAGGGAAACGGCATAGTCGAATGGCGTACGGTCGCTGTGTTTTAATTTCACTACATATCTTGCTTGCATTGAGCAAAGAACTTATAACTATTTTATAGTATAAGTTCTTTGCATTACTTCCCCAATGATTATAGCTCTTAGCCTTATTTATTGTACATTGAAAAGCCTTTTTCATTTTCTTCTTTTATTGTTTTCTTTTTGTTGGCTATATATATATACTAGTGGATCTGCAGATCAGGAGCCTCAACGTCTTATTTGCATCAGACATTATTCAATAGATCATTTTTATTTATTCCTTATTATATAATAGTATATATTGATTCGATCGACTTATTACCATAATCAGATACATTCCTAATGGGGGCTGCCGCCCCCTCAACCCCCTGCTATGTCTCTCTTTGTATACCTATTTGTATATCATACAAAGTTTTACGGAATTGTAAATATTTGCATTTATTTTTGTATAAATTCTTTCAAAGAGGCTTAGTAAGTCGATAAAATGCTAATTTTGTGCATTTCTAGTCGTTTTAGCACTAAAATAGCCTATTTTTCCTTTAAAAACGAATTAAAAAGCTCCAATAAGGGAAGAAATGGATATGGCGCCAAATTTGGTGACTGTTTCCCTCTTTGGCGATTTTTTGGCGACCTTGGCGAAAAAATCCTTATTAGGGATATACCAAATATGGAAGCTCTAATCTCATTGGCTGATGAGATACAAGAATTTTCCAGAACAGACTGTGTTCGATAGAATAGTATAAAAGGAGCATTTTTTTAGCCAAGGCGGTCAATCTCAGAACTGTGCCAACAACAGTTTCGTCAAATGCTTGTTTTGCTTTGAGCCTCCTTGAATGATACTTGCTTTATGTGTTATTGATAAACAGTTTGTACTGTTGTTTTCCTGTTAACGGCTGTTGTTTAAGCTATGTTTACTGGTTGAATTGAAGCTGATACTTGGTTTATAGACCTGTATTTTTCTGGAACTTTTTGCGAATAAATCACTGAATTTTTGGACGTTTCGCCTTTCGTTCTCGGACAACTTACGAACGCCCAAGTACGAAGTACGCAACAATATCTTATATATTAAAAAAATTTATGAAAACTAAAGTCAGTCCGTCTGGCCGTTCTATCCGGCCGATTTCCTTCATTTTTTTTTAAATGAAAGGTATTTAGACACAGATATGTCATCAATCATTGAAATTTACTCAACTCCCACCTTACTCAAGTTATACTCAAACGCGATTCTTCCCTGTACATCTCTTATGGGACACATTCACTCAAGCAATTCGAATTCTCATAGCTTCTCTTCTAATGAATGGATCTTGATCGTTTCACTCTCAGAACACTCAGTGGATCAAGCTCTTTCTTTTGAGCTATTAACTGCTTAAATTCGTTGAGTTTGAGGAAAGTTATGCGTGCACAATCAACTTTACATTCAATTTTTTCAAGAATTTTTCAAGATTTTCCTTCACTCAAACCTCTATAACTAGAGTTCTAATTAACGTATGCTGTTGACACAAGTCTAAGAACACTCAGTGGATCAAGCTCTTCCTTTTGAGCTATTAACTGCTTAAATTCGTTGAGTTTGAGGAAAGTTATGCGTGCACAATCAACTTTACATTCAATTTTTTCAAGTCTACTTCCAGGAACTTCAAGGTCTTACACCAGTGTCAATACTTTGATAACTGAAGAAGGTGAACTATTGCAATTTCCTCCGGAGTTTTTGAACAGCCTTGAGATGAGTGGTCTACCTCCTCATGTGTTATTTTAAAAGAAAGTGCCATTGTAATGCTTCGCAGAAACTTGAATGCAGTTAAAGGTTTACTGAACGGACGAGACTATTAGTCAGGAAAATGTATGACAATATCCTAGATTTAGAAGTTTTAACTGGTGTGAATATTGGAGATCGAGTACTGTTATCTCGCATCGATTTATCACCATCTGACACGACAATGCCCTTCTCTTTTAAACGACGGCAATTTCCGATTAGATTAGCGTTTTGTATTACCATCAACAAAGCACAGGGTCAAACGCTGGATCGAGTTGGAATCCATTTGCCTGATCCTGTTTTTAGCCACGGACAATTGTATGTTGCTTTATCTCGAGGAAGAACATTCAGAAATGTAAAGGTAGAAATTAAACCTAAGGGCCGACGCACAGCTAATATTGTCTGGAAGGAAGTACTGTAAAATGATTTTATGTAATAATTACACCCTCTCATACATAGTCCATCCTAATGCTGCGTGTAATATATTTAATAATTTAGTTTAATAATTTTGTGATCAGTTAACTGCAGTATATGAATATAACTCAACTTGTTATACCGAACACACTGTAACCGCAAGTCGTAAGCATTTTTACATGTGAGCTTGCTTGCACGTTTGCAGTAAGTATGCGACCGGCATTGAAGTCTTTTTAATAAATATTTCATCTTACCTTAGTGAGAGTAATTTCTCAGTATTAATATGTATATTACTTCAAGTACATTATATTCAGTGCCGGCCCGAGCAAATTTGGCGCCCTAGGCGAAAAATTTTCGTGGCGCCCCATTAAAATAAATTTTTAAAAAATGTAAGTCACACAGACAATTATATACATACAAATACTGTAATAAATAATCAACTAATTATTTTTATTACATATTGCATATTATTGTTTTTTCGGCACTACTTTTAGCGGTAGTAGAAACAATATCCTTCAAATGAATTGTTTTAGCTTCATCTTGAGCTGTTGATAATGGTGATAGTCCTACAAATCGTTCTCACGTCACTATAGAACGCTAGTAAGTTTTTATTGGTTTCAATTATATGAAGCTGAGTTCTCCACTGGCCACAGACACAGGAAGTGTCAGCAACAATTTTATTGCTGTTACTAAATTCAATACGCAATGTACTAGTTCATTTTTACAAAAAATATTCAAAACTTCCTGTAGTGTACTTTCATCAACATCCTTAGAGTCTCCTTGAGTCAGATAATCTCCTAATCTTCTGCATAATTTCAAAATCACTTTGAAAGTTTTTTTTTTATGACTCACAATTGTTAGAAAGGCATCAGAAAACACGATTTATCTTTTTGGTCTCTTTGAACTTCTCATCATTCGAATTTCTTGCTGTATCAAGAAAAGAAATATAAAAATTAATCTTAAAATGATGTTTAGCATCACTTGTTAATTTATCAGCTGACTGCATAATTAACTCCTTTTTCATTTTTCGTAGTCGGGCTGGCTCTGCTCTGATGGGTATGATACCGCAATATTAATTTCTTCTGAAAATGCCTTCTGTTTATCAAATCCGAAATCACTTTTACAGTTTCCAAAAAAAAATTTTGTTTTTAGTAGACCATTAGTAGTGGAGTTCGGATCACATTTTCACCATTGGCACGCCGTCTTTTGTTATGTACTGACGAAAACTTTTTTCACTTATTTTCTAGTACGAAATTAACATTTTTTATACATGATCTGGCTTGTGTTCGTCGAGAATGGACAACTAGAACGAGGCGGAGCTTTCAATGTTTGTGGGAAAAAAGCGGTGCTATGATAGGCTACATTCCACTGTTTGTGGGTTAAAAGAAGACTCCTACAGGTAAGACTACTATATAGTAGTCTTACCTACAGGTTAAATAAAAGAAAATCGTCAGGACCTTGAATGACGTCAGAGAGTCGTGTCGTCTATTCGCTGCAGATTACCCATAAAATTTTCTCACATTGCAAGGATACATAAACTCAGAGTGAAACCGGAAGCATTTTCCATGTTCTGTTTATCAAAGCCTCAATCTTTATTTCTTTCATATCAAACTATTGTTTATTTACTAATTATTTTGGAAGATGAAGCAAGATTTTTGCTTATTCAGATTCAGGTGGAAAAATCTTTTGTTTTTTCAAATTATTATCCTAATAGTGTTTCTTTAGGATTCGGACGAAAATAACTTTTCAAATGAGCCTAATTTGCTTTGCTAATGATATTTCTTCTCTAATTTTCTCTTACAAAATTGTACTCCCAATTTTTTTTTTTCTGTTAACAGCTAGTATCTGTTAACTCAAGTATCAACTGTACTGAAAACGAAATTTCACATTTTATTACTAAGTTGAGCTACTAGAGAAAGAAACTATAACAGAATCACTTTGTAAAATTCCAAAAAGCCCCCACGCATAGCCCCTACAAAGTCACCTAGTCTAAAGAGCTAAAAGTTCTTTCTAGCTTGAGCTAACTTCCTTCAAATCTTATTATTATTTTTTTCTTTTTATGTCAGTTCAAAATCATAAAAAACATGATGTGCAATTTAGACCGTTGAATGGAAAGTCAAAACTTTATAGTTCCAATAACGTACATCCCCATACATCCTCGGTGACTTTTAGATATAGTGTAAAGCTGTTAACAATTAGATGGAGAGATTTAATGACGGACTGTTTTCAAAACTCAATTCGACGTTGTAAGTTTTTGAAATAAATAGATCGTTATTATGGTAAAATCAAGCCAGTTGTTTGTGACTCTTTCTCTAGCGCTTCTCATTAGATAAATTAGATTGACTTTGATGCCCTGAAAAGTCAATTCGAGGATTATCCATTTACTTAATTTTTACACGTCCAATTGAAAACACGTTAAGAAAAACTCAGTAAATGTTTCCAAGTCATAGCAGCAGACTTGTACCTTTTAGTCCTTTCTAGACAAAGATTGTAAGTGTTTAAAATTTTCACACAACCTGAGTGCTGTGTTTCCAAGACTACATTTTATCTATTCTAAAGTGCCGTTAGATAGTAATAAATAAAATAGATCTTGTTGTCTGGATTGTGCCGCCCTCTAGATTTGAGCGCCCTAGGCCATCGCCTAGTTTGCCTATATGGTCAGGCCGACCCTGATTATATTGGCGACGAGTAATCTGAACTCACTTGATTTGAACTTTCATTTGCATTGACGTGTTACGTTACCTACTATAATGAGTAAGCGAGGCCTAATTGGCACATTGCATTCATTTGATGTAGAACAAGATGACTTCAATTTATATATTGAACAACTTGAACATTTTTTTCTTGCTAACGATGTGGAAGACAAGAAGAAAGTATCGGTGTTCATCTCAGCAATTGGTTCAAATGCGTATAAACTTCTTCGAAATTTACTACTTCCAAAAGTGCCGAGCGAGTGCACATATGACGAGTTAAAAATCACACTTAAGCAACATTTTAAACCTGCACCAATCATCATTGCTGAACGTTTTCGCTTTTATCGACGAAATCAAACAGCTGGAGAGTCTGTTTCCAAGTATTTAGTGGAATTGAGACGGCTGGCTTCTACATGTGATTTTGGTGCATTCCTTGATGAAGCATTAAGGGATCGTTTTGTTTGTGGATTAAATAATGAAAATATTCAGAAAAGACTCCTGGCAAAGAAAGATCTGAAGCTATCAGATGCAGTGGAAACAGCGATGGCTATCGAAATCGCTGAAAATGATGCAGCTAATATGAAGACACTTACTCCTGTTGTCAACAAAATTCGACAGAGCTCCTCAACTGCTGCAAAGAAAAACTATCAACCTATGAAAATTTTGAAATGTTTCCGATGTGGAGCTGCTCATGATCCTGCTAAATGCAAGTATAAAAATGCAAAATGCCATGCTTGTGGAAAAGGTGGGCATATATCTCCAGTGTGCATGAGCAAAAACAAGGCGTCATTGCCAGTGTGCATGAGCAAAAACAAAGCCTCGTCAGCAAAAAAGGTGGAAATGGTTGAGTGTGACTCTGAAGCTTCTCTCTTTGCTGTGAAATCCATAAACCAAGTCTCAAGCAAGAAAAAGTATGTAATTTCTGTGATTGCAAATGGTAAACCATTGAACATGGAACTTGATACTGCAGCTGATGTCTCCATTGCATCAGAAGTATGGGTGAAGAATAATTTACCCAAAACTGAAATATTGTCTTCAACTACCAAATTAAAAGATTACAATGAAAAAGAAATCCCAGTAGTAGGTGAAATCCTTGCTGCAATACAGTGTAACAACCAGTGTCATAACTTACCATTAATTATTGTTAAAGGTGATCGACCAGCCCTTTTTGGAAAAAATTGGTTATGTGTGTTCAAGCTAAATTGGAATGATATATTTTCAGTGTCCTCAAATTGTGTAGACAGTGTTGAAGCACTCAAGAGAAAGTATTGTGATGTTTTCAAGGTAAGTGATCAGCCAATTAAACATTTTAAAGCTGTCCTTAAAATGAAAGAAAATTGTCAACCTGTTTTCTGTAAAGCTAGGCCTGTACCATATGCTTTAAAAAAATCTGTTTCTGATGAAATTAAACGATTAGTAAATAATAACATATGGCAATTAGTTGAACATTCTAAATGGGCAACACCTGTTGTTGTTGTTCCGAAAAAGAACAATTCTGTCAGATTATGTGGTGATTTCAAAATAACTGTAAACAAGTCCCTTGACCCGAATCAATATCCTTTGCCCACACAGCAAGATCTCTTTGCTACCTTGAGAGGAGGAAAATATTTTAGTAAACTAGACCTCTCACAAGCATACCAACAAATCGAATTGGATGCTGATTCTCAAGAGTTATTAACTTTAAATACATTCAAGGGTTTGGTTCGACCAAGCAGATTGATGTATGGTATATCAGCAGCTGCTGCAATCTTTCAGTCGATAATGGAACAAATTTTACAAGGCATTCCAAATGTGATATGCTTCCAGGATGATATTCTAATCTCATCAGCTACTGAAGATGAGCATTTTTCTACTTTAGAGACTGTGATGGCAAGATTGCAAAAATACAATGCAAAATTAAATGCTGACAAATGTAAATTCTTTAAGAGTAATGTTGAATTCTTAGGTCATATTATTGACAAAGATGGTATTCACCCCACCCAAGAGAAGCTAGAGGCTATTAGTAAGATAAAAACCCCTGAAAATGTCTCTCAACTTAAATCCTTTTTAGGACTACTAAACTACTATTCAAAATTTATTAAGAACTCATCAACTTTGTTATCTCCTCTGTATAATCTGTTGAACAAAAATGTCTCATGGACATGGTCTGAGGAATGTAATGATGTCTTTGAGCAATGTAAACATCTTCTAACATCTGATGCTGTATTGGCCCATTATGATGAAAATCTTCCTTTACAAGTATCTTGTGATGCTTCGCCTGTTGGCTTAGGTGCAGTTTTATCACACATTGTAAATGGTGAAGAAAAACCTGTAGCATATGCCTCTAGAACATTATCTAAGGCTGAAATGAACTATTCACAAACCGAAAAGGAGGCCTTGGCAATAATTTTTGCTTGCAAAAAGTTTCACCAATATATATTTGGAAGGAACTTTATGTTATACACGGATCATCAACCTTTAGTTACCATCTTTTCGCCCACTAAGGCAGTACCAACCATGGCTGCTGCTCGCTTACAGAGATGGGCATTGCTATTATCCTCATACAACTATACAATAAAATATAAAAAAGGTAGTGCACATCAGAATGCTGATTCCCTGTCAAGATTACCTAGTGAAGATCAAAATAAAGACCTGTACCCATTAGATATTTATAAAATTTCCCATCTGTCAGAATTACCAGTAACTTCTGTTGACATCGCCAGTGCATCAAGAAGTGATAAAATTTTGGGAGTAATAATTAAATATGTTCAAAATGGTTTTCCATCTAAAAATGAGAATCCTGATCTTAAGCCTTATTTCAACAGAAAGGATGAATTATCAGTTGATAATAATTGTCTATTATGGGGCATGAGGGTAATAATCCCTAATGTTTATAGAAAGCACTTGCTTGAACTGCTTCATGATACTCACCCTGGAATTGTGAAAATGAAAGCAGTTGCTAGAAGTCATTTCTGGTGGCCCAATTTAGACCACGACATAGAAGACATGTCTGCGAATTGCGAAGCTTGCCAAGTTACAGCTAAGTCTCCTCCTGTCACACCACTACAATCATGGGTCTGGCCTAAGGCACCATGGGACCGAATTCACTTAGATTTTGCCCAGAAAGACCAAAATAATTACTTTATAGTAGTAGACAGCTATTCAAAGTGGTTGGAGGTAGCAAAAATGTCATCTACAACAGCAGGAAGCACCATAGCTGTATTGCAACAACTGTTTGCTAGATATGGACTACCTCTAGAAGTTGTTTCAGACAATGGACCCCAGTTTATTTCAGATGAATTTGCAGCTTTTCTAAAATCCTGTGGTGTTTTACAGACACTCATTCCAGCATACCACCCCCAATCAAATGGTCAGGCTGAACGCACTATACAGACTTTTAAACAATCACTTAGAAAGATGCAATTAGACTCTAATGATGGTAGTACAGTTACCGCCAAGGTGAATAGATTCTTGCACAAGTATAGATCCTCACCTCATTCTACAACTGGTTTGTCCCCAGCAGAGCTGTTCCTTGGTCGTCCTATTAGAACTGTCTTGGAGTTGCTACAACCATGTACAGCAAGGCATGTTGAAAAAAAACAAAGATGTCAAAAACAATACTTTGACAGATCTCATACCAGCAACAAGGATTTATCCTGTGGTCAGGATGTTTGGGTAAAATCCCACAGGAATCCTTCAAACAAATGGATTTATGGCAGACTAATTAAACCAAAAGGTTCCAAGACATGGCTGATTGAAATAAACAACAAGAAATATTTAGCACACATTGATCAAATTCGCCCTGCTAGCCCGTCAATCCCTGAACGAAGAGATGTTTCCATCCCTGTGGATTTTCCTATTTCATCTCAAGCTTCCAATCAACCAACTTCCATCACTTCGTCAAATACAGAACCCCAACATGAACTGTCCTCCACTCCTGAAACCCAACAGTCTGCAGTTCTTCCTACTGAAGAATCGGAGAATACTGTAGAAACCCAAGTTACAACTGTCACAAACAGACGCTACCCATCACGAATTAGGAAAAAACCAGAAAGACTTGATCTTTAAAAACTTTTAATTAATGACTTTAATTTTTTTTTTTTTTTTCAAAAGGGGTATTGTAATATATTTAATAATTTAGTTTAATAATTTTGTGATCAGTTAACTGCAGTATATGAATATAACTCAACTTGTTATACCGAACACACTGTAACCGCAAGTCGTAAGCATTTTTACATGTGAGCTTGCTTGCACGTTTGCAGTAAGTATGCGACCGGCATTGAAGTCTTTTTAATAAATATTTCATCTTACCTTAGTGAGAGTAATTTCTCAGTATTAATATGTATATTACTTCAAGTACATTATACTGCGGAGCAGCACGGGTCCTCTGGTGTATTCTTAATAAACAACGGTCTTGTATTATTTCCCTGAAATTCATAAATACCAAATTTCTTAACTATAAAAAAAAATTACATAGCATATCGGAAATATTTTGCGTAATCTTTAAACTAATTATCAATTCTATGCCCACAATTTTTAGCAGGGAAATATTCTTTTAAAATTCTAATAAAATGTCATTATATTTGATGGGGTGTAACCATGTTAAAATACACTTTTAAGAAATACCGACTATAGACCGTAATAGTACGAAATTCCTTTATGTATCCCGGAAAAGTAGCCACAGTCATTATAAACGCCAATAATAAGAATAAACCTAATGAATTATAACTCATTAATTTTTCAAACTAATTTGACATCATTTGGATGATTACAGTACATACTCGGAATTATTTTGTGTAGTCCCATAAATTATTTAATCTATACATATCCTTTTTTAAGAATAAACATGATTTTAAGCATCTTTATAATGTATGTTAACTTTATTAAGTTCAATTCAGCATAATCGCATTAAAGTGCGCGCTTAAATTAAAAATTTGTCCATAGGCTCTAATGTTACGAAATTCTTTCGTGTGTCTTTGTAAACGAATCATAAACATTGTATACACCAGTAAAAACTATTCAGCTTAATTTGCGTTTAAAATTAACAATTGTTCCAAATTTAACATCGTTTGAATTACTACGTGACATTGTCAGAACACTTTTGTAAGTTCCTGTACATTAATTACAAAGCTTAAGAGCACATATTTTTTTTTAAACAACATACGTTTAAGCATCTTACTCACGTACGCTAGTTTCATTCCCTTCATTGCAAAGTAATGATATTAAAATGCGTTTAAACGAAATTCACCCCATACACCGTAATGTTAAGAATTTTGGCGTGTCCCTGTACACAGTTTATAAAAAATATAGCAATAAAAATTATACAGCTTATATACTACATTATACATACTTATATGCAAAGCTGGAACGTGTGCGCCAATTTGCAATTCAATCGAAAGATTTTTGCGGCCGCTATTGCGGTACATACAAATTCTTACCATAGGCCGTAAAGATAAGAAAAACTTTGGCGTGTCCCTGTACACGAACGACAAATGGAATACGCACCTAACACTATACAGCTAATTCTGTTGGGCTCATGAATATGTGTACCAAATTGCAATTCAATAGCGTTATTTTGGGGGCCGCTATCGCGGTACATACAAATTCTTCCCATAGGCCGTAATGATAAAAAAAACTTTGGCGTGTTCCTGAACACGAACAAGAAATGGAATACACACCCAAAACTATACAGCTAATTTCGTGGGGATCATGAACATGTGCACAAAATTTGAAGTCAATAGCGTGATTTTTGAGGCCGCTATCGTACAACAGACAGACAGACAGACGGACAGACGGAACCCAAAATTCTTTTGAGTCTCAACAGAGGGCCTCCACTGACGTTTCGGCAAAAATTGGAAGTCAATAGCTTGATTTTTGCGGTGGCTATCGCGGTACATACAAATTCTTCCCACAGGCCGTAATGATAGAAAATCTTTTGCGTGTCCCTGTACACGAACTACAAATGGAATACACACCTAAAACTATACAGCTGATTCCGTTGGGCTCATGAACATGTGTACCAAATTGCAAGTCAATAGCGTGATTTTTGTGGCCGCTATCGCGATACATACAAATTCCTCCCATAGGCCGTAATGATAAGAAAAACTTTGATGTGTCCCTGTATACAAACTACAAATGGAATACATACCAAAAACTATACAGCTGATTTCGTGGCTCTCATGAACATGTGTACCAAATTTCAAGTCAATAGCACTATTTTTGCGACCGCTATCGCGCGACAGACAGACAGACAGGCACAGCCCAAAACTGTTTTGAGTCTCAACAGAGGGCCTCCACTGACGTTTCGGCAATTATGTATTATATTTGTATTTTTATTTAAAAATATTTTAAATAGGTAGAATATTTAGGAAATGTATTATAGGAATATATTAGGAAATGTATTATAAATCATTACTTGTTTCAGACATTTACACACATTTATATATCAATCCTCGATTGTAATGAAATGCTCGCCCTCTAGTGGGCTAAGGTGAAATTATCATACCACTGATAGCTTTCACGCTGAAACAATGATAGAACAAGAAGAAAGTATAATAATAAATACACGGGGCAATATTTACAAACAACTGCAGTTGAGAAAGCGTCATCTATCGATCATTACAAACGCGGATATGTACTGATAAAATTATACTTATTTAATACTTTTAAGATTCTTCTTTTTTTTTTTTTTTTTTTTAAATATCGTTTTATAAATAAAATATGTAAATTACAGATATTAAAAAAAAAAAAAAAAAAAGTCGCAGGTAAATGAATCTCCTATATTATTAAAATCTGTACGCGTGTGTCTGTGTGTGTGTCTGTCTGTGAGAAACGGCTTGAAACGGATAAGGCTCCGCCGCTAATGGTCGCACGGACTTCGAACAGGTACCGTCGGACAGAGAATTTATCGCAGATCTGGGTTATCTAATTTGCTAAATGATGCGACCCTAATTAGCGGAGATATTAATTAAAACGTCGACCATTGTCTACCGAAAAATGACCCAGAATTCATGATTAAATGCTTAAAAAGCGACATTTTTACGGAAAAAGTGGAAAATAAATTAGAAATATCAGTCGTATCGTTACAAACAAGATACCATTGGAAAGGGCTTTTTTTTCTCAATCCGATGGTTTAAACGGCTTATCGATCGGACGATTAGATATTTTAAAATTAACTAAACTATAAAAAAATGTTGGCAACGAATCTCAAGAATCGTAGCTTTGCAGACGTAAAGTCTCCAGCTGTCTTCAACGGAAACACAGCTGGTATTCATTAAGGTCACGTGATTCGTAGTGCGATTAAAAATTACAATTTTCTATTTTGTTCAATTTTTCAAATTTTACACATTTTATTTAGTATATAATATTTACACCACAAAACAAACTTGCATTTCAAATTTCATCGATTTCCGTCAATAAACAAAAGATTTACATTTTAATTGCAAATTAAAATTTATCTTCACACGCCGGATATTTTTGCAATATTTTAATACGCGTATTTCAATTTCTAATTACGATTGATTTATTTTTTATACATCATACGAAAGATATTTTAAAGTTCTTTTACATAATTCAAAGTTTTCAACAGATTTACGCGTTTTGAGGTCTCCTGAATCAGTGTTCTTTCATGGCGCTGTAATATTTTCAAATTTCAATATTTCAATTTCTAATTATGATTCAATTATTTTTAATACATCATTCGAAAGATATTTTAAAGTTCTTTTAAATTATCGAAAGTTTTCACCAGAATTACACGTTTTGAGGTGTCCTGAATCAGTTTTCTTTTATGGCGTTGTAATATTTTCAAATTTCAATATTACAATTTCTAATTATGATTAAATTATTTTTAATACTTAATTCGAAAGATATTTTAAAGTTCTTTTATATTATCGAAAGTTTTCACCAGATTTACACGTTTTGAGGTATCCCGAATGAGTTTTCTTTTGTATCTCAGATACTAATTATAATAATTTCATAAGTAATACATCATTAGAAAGCTTTTTTGATTTGGAATCGAACAGCGGAATACAGAAATTTCTACCACCAGATGGCGCTGTATTTTTTTCAAATTTCAATATTTCAATTTCTAATTCTAATTAAGTTATTTTTAATGCATCACTCGAAAGATATTTTAAAGTTCTTTTAAATTATCGAAAGTTTTCACGAGATTTACACGTTTTGAGGTGTCCTGAATCAGTTTTCTCTTATGGTGCTGTATTATTTTCAAATTTCAATATTTCAATTTCTAATTCTAATTAAATTCTTTTTAATACATCATTCGAAAGATATTTTAAAGTTCTTTTATATTATCGAAAGTTTTCACCAGATTTACACGTTTTGAGGTGTCCTGAATTAGTTTTCTTTGTATCTCAGCTACTAATTAAAATAATTTCATAAGTAATACATCATTAGAAAGCGTTTTTGAATTGGAATGGAACAGTGGAATACAGAAATTTCTACCGACAGATGGCGCTGTAATATTTTCAAATTTCAATATTTCAATTTCTAATTATGATTAAATTATTTTTAATACATCATTCGAAAGATATTTTAAAGTTTTTTTAAATAATCGAAAGTTTTCACCAGATTTACACGTTTTTGGTGTCCTGATTAAATTTTCTTTTGCATCTCAGCCAAATGAGTTAGATCGTTCAAAATTGGTATACGCAGGTTAATTAAGAGGGCCTGAAAGGGTGGAGAAGAAATAGGCGTGCACCGCGCGCGTGTCCCTTAACTTGTGCGCGCGCAGCGCGCACGCGACTGCGCTGCCGAAGGCAGTGGGGACCCGGTGCGAGTTTTTACACGATCAGAAATGATTTTTTTTTAGGGGGCACAAAGGGTCAGGGAAGGAATACGCGCGCGCAGCGCGTGTATCCCTTCAGTCGTGCGCGCAGCGCGCACGGTACTGTGCTGCCGAAGGCAGTGGGGACCCGGTGCGAGTTTTTGCACGATCAGAAATGATTTTTTTTTTAGGGGGCACGAAGGGTCAGGGAAGGAATACGCGAGCGAAGCGCGTGTATCCGTGAACTTGTGCGTGCGCAGCGCGCACGTGACTGCGCTGCCGAAGGCAGTGGGGACCCGGTCCGACTTTGTACCCGATGAGAAATGATTTTTTAAATTTTCTTTTCTTAAGAATAAAAATATGACTTCAGGAGGAATATGTGCGCGCAGCGCACGTATACCTTCACACGTGCGCGCGCATGGGTCTGCGCTACCGAAGGCAGTGGGGACCCGGTGCGAGTTTTTACCCGATCAGAAATGATTTTTTTAGGGGGCACGAAAGGTCAGGGAAGGTATACGCGCGCGCAGCGCGTATATCTGTTGTAAAATTTATACCCTTTCCGTGTTGATTCTCAAATTTAAATTTAAATTCATTTACTACTTAAATATAATTTAAATTCACTTTATAACCTTTAAAGTTTAAGTTATTAATTAAATGAATTATAGCGTTTAGTGCTATTTTCTCTTTTGATACTGCCATTTGAGTTAAAGATATATTAAAATTAAAAAGCTTAATGATAATTACTTTTAGTTAAAAATTATATTCCTTATTGATATATTTATGTTTAAGTCTTTTGAAATAACTTTAATTACTTACCTCATATTTAAAAGCATATTTTATTAAAATTAACTTAAAGAAAAATATGTTTAAATCCTTTTACGGATTGTTCTTTTCGCTACTTAGCGAGGAGATGTAATATTTTTTCAACTGCAGAGTCTCTTTGCTTAGCCCATAGATGGCGGCTGACTCGCAGCGTCGTGTTGCTATAGTTATGGGAGGCGTTCCTATTCTACAGCATCTAGTAGCGGTTACTTTGAATCCGTTTCGTGACTATAAAAAGGAGGTAGGAAATATGTAATCAGTCTCTTAAGCTCTGAAGCCCTTAATCTCTTAAGCTTTTATGTTTTTTTCAGTTTAGCTCAAAGTCATGAGCTGGTATTTCGATATAATTATAAACTGTTTAGTTTTATTATGATTGTAAATTACGTTTTTGTGACTTGTTCGTTTAGTGTATCTAGTTATTTCACAATGAAAAGTAGCTTTCTATTTGAACTCAGTATGGCAGTATTTTTAAGGGTATTTAACCTTTCGTCAGCAACCTTTCTAAAATTGTTTCAGCTGATTTAATGTTATTCATCATTTTGTTTCAACTTTAATAAACTGTTTTAATTGAACTTTTGTCTTCAATGAATGCCACATATATTTATCTTCTTTATAGCTTTTTAGAGCTGAGCAACTATCATTTCACTGCACTGCTAACTCTGCTAACTTGATATATGTGGAAATTGTTTTTTCACAATAAGCGGTTATGGGCAATTTGGCTCGTTGTCAGCTCATAGCATTAAAATTTTGATAATAGTTTTTATGGCATTCTAAGTGTTTGAAGATAAGAAATTGAAATGGCAGTAAGTTTAAACCCCACGATTGAAAAATTACGGATGAATAATTATACTACGTGGGTCAAGGATATTAAATTTATTTTAATTGAAAGAAACTGCTGGAATATAATATGTAAGAACGAAATACTGCCTGTTGAAGATGCTGAGGCCGGAATAACTTCAAAACAAGTGGAAGATTTTAAATCTCGTAGTCGAGTTGCATTATCAACAATATATCTGAATACATCGCCTGAAGTCAGAAGCATTATTGAAAATTGTGTTTGTGCTATTGATGCCTGGGAGATTTTGAAGAAGACCTTTATATCAGACTCAAGAGCTCATCATATGGGACTGTTTACAGAGTTCATTAATTGTAGAATGTCTGAGAATGAAACGGTGAATTCTTTTGTAACCCGGTTATCAAGAATACTGGACCAGCTGCGTGAAATTGGTCATGCTATGGAGGATGTGTACTGCTGTTTTCAGCTCTTGCAACACCTACCATCCAAGTTTGAATCTGCAGTGCAATATTTGTTGCGTTGGAAGAACGACCAGTTTAAGTTCCAGAATATTGTGTCCGAGTTAACAGCGGAGGAATCGCGTCTACAGCTTCGTGAGGGTGATATTAAGAAAGATGCCAATAACAGTGTTCAGATACAGAACATCCAGCAAAAAGGTAAAAAGCCTTTAACTTGTTTTAAGTGTGGCCGTATTGGCCACTTTAAGAAAAACTGTTTTTTGAATAGTAATGTTAAATTTAAACCTAGAAATTTAAAGTATAACTCCAACGGTCGTGACAAATGCAAATCTCCCCCCTCCTACTACATAGCTCAAGCTAACTTTAGTAATTTAAGTGATGATGACAGCTTTATGTTTGATACTGCTGCTTCAAATCATTTTCTAAGAAATTTAGATCTTTTTGAGCATTATACTCCTGTGGAGGGAGAGGAGCTTTTTGTCGCGATCGATGGTATTAGTTTTCCTATTACTGCTAAAGGAACTGTTAAGTTGAATTTTGGTAAAAATGTATTGTATTTAAAAGACGTGTTATATTCCCCAAAGTTACGGAAAAATTTAATATCAGGTCCTAAATTGGATGTGAACGGTGCCACATACACTGGCGGTAAGGGTCGAGTGTCGGTGTTCGGTAGAGATAAAAGACATATTTTTACTGCTAAAATTAAAGACGGTGTTTACTATTTATATCCTAATGTTTCTAAAGTTAAAAAGGGGAGTAAAGTGAATGGGGAGCACCCAGAAAATCCTTCAGTTTCTCTTGCAAAAGTTAATGAAATTGGGTATTGGCATGCTCGTTTTGGGCATGTAAGTCCTGATACTATTGTAAATACTAGCAAGAAGAACGGGGTGAGGGGCCTTCCTAAACTTAAGTTTAAGAAATTTTTTTGTGAGCCTTGTAGGATTAGTAAACAAAACCGTGTGTCTTTTAAATCATCCGATGTTCATGGCGTTAGGTCACCGTTAGAGAAAGTATTTATGGACGTCTGGGGCCCAATTAAGGTAACTGGTAAAAATGGGGAAAGGTTCTTTTTGTCCATTATTGATGGATTTTCTAAAAGGGTTGCTGTTTATCCTTTAAAGGATAAGTCTCAGGTTTTTGGTGTATTCGAGAGACACATTGCACGGGCAGAACGTAGTTTGAATAAAAAATTGAAAGCTATTCGTACGGACAATGGTTCCGAATTTGTAAATGACAACTTCAAATCATTTTGTAGTAAAAATGGAGTTGTTCATGAGTTAACTAACACGTTCACACCTGAGCAAAATGGGTTAAGTGAGCGGTTTAATCAAACTTCTTTAAATTGTGTTAGAGCTATTATCACGGATAGTGGTTTGCCTTTTTCTTTCTGGCCCGATGCAATGTTGTATTTCGCGTACACTTGGAACCGTTTAATCCATAGGGGACAAACTAAGACTCCTTTTGAGTTATATACTGGGTTTAAACCATCCGTAAGACACCTGAAGCCGTTTGGATTAATTTCGTATGTTGGGATCCCAAAACAGCATAGAGACCATAAGCTTGAACCTAAGGCTAAAAAGGGAGTACTAATAGGTTATTCATTAAAGACTAAGGGGTATAAAATTTGGTTGGAGGATGAGGATAAAATAGTTGAAACTATAAACGTAACGTTCTCTGATCAGCTATTTAGTAAATGCAGTGGAGCGGTGATGGGCACCCCACTGGAGGAATTGGACTTACTTCCGGAAAGTCCAGTTGATTGTCAAGTTTCCGATCCTGTTGACATTGTTTTCGGAGGTGAGCCCGATGATTCTAGTGACGAGCCCGTCGATGAAACTCCTGTAGATAAATCTTCTCTTAAACCTCCCAGCAAAACTTATACTGGTGGGCTCGTTTTGGCCTACTGCTGGCATCCTGCACTTGCCATCAGTTGCCGGTTGCCCCATATAACTCCAGTAGCGGGCCGTTTGTGGCTGCCAGCTGTGATGGAAGCCTAAAGAAAAATGGTCGGTGGCCCAGAAGTGGCATAAACACAGTTGGCCTTATGCAGGCTATCACCACACGGCCAACATCATGTTTTTCATGTTGTGGCCGCAAATTATTAGGCCATAACCAATTTGTATGCATAGAGGGCGCTGTGATTCTTTTTCTGTTGATTTGAAATTCCCTCGCTGTCCGCCATTTCATACGAAGTTCTTGTTCGTTGTTGTTGTCTGCGGGTGCGAGATTGAAAATCTCGTAAAAATAATATATGAGTAAGTAATTCAATTATTAATTTGTTTTTGTATTATTTTTTAAATACTAATTTTTAAATGTTTGACTCTGAAGCTATTGTTGTAACAAAAGGATTTCTAGAAATATATAACAAATATCCAGTTGACCCGTTTTAGTAAATTATGATAGCCGCTAACTTTCTAGTATTTTATTATTGTTATTATTATTATTTATTGATTTTTTAATTTTTGACCAAAAAACTAGTATGATGTGGCACCACAAAACTTTCTTCTATATTTTTTATTATGCAAATTCGCGTAGTGCAAATAATTTGTTAAAATCATTTTCCTGAATGCATGCAAACGATTTTCATTTTAGAACAGTGTTTCTCAATAATAATAATAATAAAAATAATAAAATCAATTTTGTGCCAACTTCTGAAAAAATGCTTTCTTCTTCTTCTTGGTTTTTTTTTTTTTTTTTTTTAATAATTTATAACTTTGCTTTAATTTTCCACACATTTAATTCAGTCATTTACTTGAAAGTTATTGATGAGTTTCTTTTGAAAAATACCAGCATTGAAAATTTATCCCCTCATTGGGAAGGGCGAGCGATTCTTCAACTTATACAAAAAAATTTTCCTAGTTTGTTGTTAGTTATTTAAATATTTATTTTTTAATTCATAATACAAATTAAAAAAATAATTATCATTTATTTGAAATCCTTTATACTGTGTCATATTGAAAATTACGAAGAAGTAGAAATATAGAGTCATGTGTTGAGTGAATGATCCACAAATGTAATCGGGAACGATTTTAATCAAGTTTGGTTAAATAACAAATTTGGTTAAATTTCGTCCATTGGTTCGTGAGATACAGCGTCCACAATTTTTTTTATACACACTTACAGAGTGAAATTTTCTAAAAATGGTCAAATCGAGTTCAGGAATCTCAAAACCCTCCATCACAGAAAATAATTTTCATAAATAATAATTTTCAAATGTAATTTCTATAAACTATTATAGGAAACAAAAAAAACAAAAAAAAAAAAAAAAAAAAGTGGTAGCCATAACAAACTGTTTTATTTTATTTATTTATTTATTATTATTTTTTAAATGCAAGTGAGAAAAATAATTTCACTTTTACGAAACTGAAATACTTCCCCCCTCAATTTCCCGTAACGTATAAGAATATTTTTGAGCATCATTATTAAATGAACCACAAATATTTATTTTATCATTTTTGATCGGAATCATTTCTTATTGCATCTATAAAATTTATGTTGATCTGTATTTTAGCGCTGTATAAAGATTTTTACGTGTGCTGATAAGAAATGTCTCTTTGACTGTAATGTATCCAAATTATTTTATGAATTTTTATACTGAAACCATTTGGGTTACCTGTACAACTTTTTATGACAAGCGTCCTATAGTAAATCTCGAAAACCTGTATAACATATATGAGTTTTATGGAATTCTAAAAATATTTTTCAAATAGGTAATCGCGGATAAATTTATCAAATATTTACAGCTACAAAGACAAACGCACTCTCGTTTTTCTGCCTAATTCCGTTATCTCTTTACTCAACCGAACGATATATATATTTTTTTTTCAGCTGAAGAATCTGCTTTCCAAACCTAATGAAAATTAATTGGCACAGGTCAAATGCTGAATATTCGCTTAAAGTTCAAATAACGTCATCTGTATAAAACTGCAAAATCATCTTTCGGTATGGCACGTGTCGGAAAATTATTCACTCAAGGACTTTGAAGAAGTTGGAGAGAGAGTAAAGATCCCACTGGACTATCAACAACGCGAAAAAGTTCTTTGTGGCGGCCTGGTTAAGAGTGACAGCTGTGATAATTAATTCTAAATGAAGATAAACACAGAGAGAAAAAAAGGAAGCTGATTCATCTGCCCTGCTGTTTTAAAAAGAAGGGAAAAAAATTATCAACTGGGTACCATTTGATGTAGGAGAAAATAAAAATATTCAAGATTTTCTGGATACTTGAGAGTTATAATAAAAAAGCACCACAGAATTGGTGTTTAAAAGTAATAAGAGTAATCACAATAAAATGTAAGAGCTCGCAACAATCGTTTCGGATGGAAAGAAAACATGATCCTTCATCAGGCAAACGAAGTAGGCACGAGTGCGGCAAACAAAGCGCAAGCGTTACTGCCTCCGTTTTGTTTGCAAAATTTTATGGTGTTTATTCAAAGTATTGTACATGTTACTTGAGAGTATACTCCAATTTCTTAAGAAATCGCACCCTCGGGCGGCGTAACCTAGTTATTAACTAAAAGGACGTTCGGAATGGAGATGTCCGTTTTCTTATTGCCGTAAATCAGAAAGTGACCTAAAACCCGGAAAGGCCACGGCAGTGGCGGATCCAGAACTTGACTTTTTGGGGGGGCTAAGATTTTTCAAAGTGTTATTCTAGACCAATAAAAAATTTACAATTGCAATATTCAATTGTGAATTTCAGTGTTTTGGGGGGGGGGGGTCTTCAGCCCCCTAGCCCCCCCCTTAAATCCGCCACTGGGCCACGGTCCGGACGATTCCGGATTTGAGATTTTGTACTGTAGTAATAAATAGAAAAATTTGTAAATAAACATAATCATTGCCCCCCCCCTCCCCCGAAAAAAAAAAAAAAAAAAAAAAAAAAAAAAAAAAAAAAGATGCATCAGATCTTTTAGGTTGAAATAATAACACATCCCTTCGTGAGTTTAACAAAAAGCACGATTGCAGCAAATTACTTTTGCTGCACTCGTGCCCACTTTGTTTCGCCTGATGAAGGGTCATCGTGCTATTTCAACCGGAAACAATTGCTGCAATTTTTTATTATTTATTTATTATTATTTTTTTTTTTAGTTTACGGTGTTTTTTACAATGCTCCTTTATAACAATTTTTGTTTCAATAATTTATAATTTTCACATGTAAAGTTACATTTATTTATATCAAATAGCGTAACAAAGTTAAACATATTGAAATTTGAACACTTAAAAAAAAAAACAAAAAAAAAACATAATCTCCTTTATTCCAAAAAATGTAATATAGAGAAACATTTGCACTGAAAACAAAAAATTAAACTTTTATCATAAGGAAAATGGATCAACTGACTATTTCCTATATGCTGCACTAGAAATCCTGAATTTACAACCATAGTGTATGAATAAAATACTTGTAAATAGTATTTAAAAATGAATATGTACAAAATCAAATTAAATATTGGATGCATAGAAAAAACTGGCTGCTACTTCATCAGAAGAAAGAGAGTGGAAAACAAAAGAAAGAAAAAGAAAAAAAAAGCACGAATAAAATTAAGGGTATCACCAATAAAATAAATATATTAGCTATAACTAAATCACTGCTGGCCTATTAACGGCCCTCTTCACTTACCGTCTCCGGAAGTCCGAGGCAATGTTATTCTATGGGAAATTTTCTTTACAAATAACTTATTAACTAATACATATTTTTAAATTCTGCTTTCACATTCAGAAAATTCCCAACTGTTAAATTGACGGACCTTTTTAAAATGTATTTTTTTAATTTTTAATATTTTATTTTGAATTTGCAAAATGAAAAATTTCACACATTGAAAATTCGTATTTTGCAGCTTCAAAATAAAATATAAAAAAATAAAAAAATATATTTTTTAAAAAAGGTCCGTCAATTTAACAGTTGGGAATTTTCAGAATATGAAAACAGAATTTAAAAATATGTATTAGTTAATAAGTTATTTGTAAAGAAAATTTCCCATAGAATAACATTGGCTTCGGCTTCCGGCGACGATGAGTGAAGCGGGCCTTTAATGGGAAATATAAAGGACCAATGAAGACTGCCGGCAGTAATATAATTTTTTATGTTTGCCACAACTGGCCCACTGCAGGCTTCCAGCAATAACATAGAAAAATTATGTTTGCCATCAGGTAGCCCAACACTGGCCCACTAACAATTTCCAACCTAATGTCGGTTACCAACAGTGGCCCATTACCTATTTTCATCATACTGCTAGCTGCCAGCAGCGATCCATTCACTGGCCCACTAACTTATTTTTAACTTACTGCAGGCTGCCAACAGTGGATCGATTGAATATGGCCTACTGACGGCCGGCGTAACATATTCCCTGCGGCAACGTTAACTTTTGCCACCGACGGGCCAGCTGCAGCTACTGCTGGCAACCAGCACTTGGCCTCATGCTGGCCGTCATCTGAGGTTTTGCTGGGCTCTTTCTTCAATTACTTGGAATAGAAAACCCGTACCCAGAAAAATGAGTGACAGAGTTGACATCTTCTATTACCCGGACAACACTAAAACTAGATTGAGATCAATGAACGATGTCAAGCAATATTGTGATAAAAATAATTTAATTTTTGACTCTAATTTTTTTTATTTCTCTAGTAGTAATAAGTTCGAGGGGGTGGTTGATCAGCAAAACTCAGATAACCCAACTTCAAGTTTAACTCATAAAAAATCATGACTAGTTATCCCTATACCTAAAACATATAATCAGGCCGTTAAATCTTCAGAATGTGTTGAATGGGAAAAATGCCATGGATGATGAGATAAATAATATGAAAACTCGTAAAGTTTGGCATCTGGTTAATTTACCGGAGGGGAAAAAAGTTTTGGGAAATAGATGGGTATACGCCGTTAAAAGAGATGAGCTAGGAAACGTTGCCCGCTTTAAAGCGAGGCTCGTGGCCCAGGGCTTTCATCAGATAAAGGGGGACACTTATGACGAGACGTTTTCACCCGTCGTTAATTTCTCAGTAATACGTTTCTTTTTTTCATTATTGGTCTCATGTTATAAATGGCATAATGTTCAATGCGATATAAAATGTGCTTATCTTTATGCACCTTTAAAAGAAGAAATTTATATGTCTCAGCCAAAAGGATATGTTGTAAAGGGAGGGGAAAATCTTGTTTGTAAACTGGACAAAGCGTTATATGGCCTTCATCAAAGTGGTCGGCTCTGGTATTATGAGTTAAATAAAGTACTATTAGATTTAGGGTTTAATAAATTTAACTGGTGTAATTGTTCATATTATTTTGAAAATTATATTGTTTTATTAGTTTATGTAGATGATTTAGTTTTGTTTGGTAAAAATCAATTTCAAATAGACAAAATTCTTAATTTATTAAAATGTAAATTTGATATAAAAATTTTAGGTAAAACCAAGAAATTACTTGGTGTAGAATTTAATTATGAAAATGATTCAGTACAAATTTTTCAGGAATTATATATTAATGAAGTGTATGACAGGTTTAAGTCGTTTAACATCCCTTTCTGCTCATTACCTATTGTAAAAGGCATTAAGTATTCGAAAAAAGATTGTCCTACTAATCAAAATGAAATTGATGAAATGTCTAAATTTCCATATCGGAATATCTTAGGATGTTTATCTTTCATTGCAAACAGGACACGACCTGATATTGCCTACGCAGTTAATATATTCAGTCAATTTCAAAATTCACCGGGGTTTAATCATTGGAATGGGTTAATTAAATTACTTGGGTATGTTTCGTGTACTCGAGATTTGAAATTAAATTTGAATTGTTTTAATCCATGTTTAACTGCTTTCTCTGACGCTGATTTCGCGATGAATAGAGATGACTTCGTATCAATGGGGGGACAAATTTTATTTTTGGATAATAGCCCTATTTCTTGGAAAACCTTTAAGCAAAAAAGTGTTTGCCTTTCAACCATGGAAAGTGAATTTGTATCCATGTGTGACGGGGTTAAAGAATTAATGTGGTTTGATAATATATTACGAGATTGTATTGATTTTAAATTAATTGCTATTTCATATGAACCACCAATACTTTTTGCTGATAACCAAGCAGCTATTAATTTTACGAGGTCTCCTATAGAGAATAACAAATCTAAACATATTAATGTAAAATTATTTTTCATCCGTGAATGGCTATTTGAGGAACGGTTTGATTTTGTTAAAATATGTAAATACTAAAAATAACTTTGCCGATCCCTTCACAAAGCCCCTTACTAAAGGTGATATGACTAAATTTGTAAATAAGGTATTTATTAAGTAAATGTACATAGAGTAAATTTAAGATATTTTTGAACGTATAATATATATTTGAATTTTTTGAAACTGAAAAATGTTGTTTAGAGGGATATGTATGCATTTTCTTGGTGGGTTTTTCCTACGTTTTCCATTGTGTAGTGATGTATAGTTTAGTTTAACTTTTGTATGAGAGAAATTCGTAGCGCTACGTGTAATTGGTTATGTGTATGTTATGTAAATGTTTCATATATTTGTGAATATCATCGTTTTCTTATTTTGACAATGGGGAATGGGGGAAAAAAGGTTTCCTTGAAATGCTGTGCATATTTGCTCTATATTAATATCTTGTTCTTTCTTTTAGTAGATGTGTATAGTATATTGATAGTGCTACTGTTTTTTTGAAAGTGTGAGTTGGACTTGTGGACTCTTGATCTTATGATTTACGAGATTGACAAACCTTGTAGCTTTGTGTGAAGTATATTCTGTAGAAGACATATGTGAATCTCTCATCAAGTCACTAAATATTCAAGGAATTTTTTTATTTCTTTTCTAATAAAGTTTATATTGTAATTGCTGACGTTTGTGTTTGTCGAATCAACACGGTGGGGGGCCTTGTTGTAAAATTTATACCCTTTCCGTGTTGATTCTCAAATTTAAATTTAAATTCATTTACTACTTAAATATAATTTAAATTCACTTTATAACCTTTAAAGTTTAAGTTATTAATTAAATGAATTATAGCGTTTAGTCTTTAAGTTCTATCTGTGGATGTAGATGAAAGATAAAATATTTTAAATCAATTTATTTCAATCAATTTATTTTATTTGTTATTCACAGTAAGAATTTCAAAGATTTATATAATTATTTATATATAGTATATAAATATTATAAATATTTTTAACGATATTTTCTTCATTTAGGACTAAAATTTTCACCAAGTTAGCCGGTTCTGGGGTGGGCTTCAACCCCTCAACCCCCCCCCCCCCCCCGTGGGTGCGTCTCTGACTTATTTCTTTATTTGTCTTAAGAAATAACTATTGAAATGTGTGAAAGCTGGAAATTTTTATCACCATTTTCATCTTGGAAAACTCCTAAAACTAAAATTAGAATTTTACAAAAATGATGATAATTCCACTAAACGCTGCCTTAAATATTTCAAAATTTATTTATATTATATAGTTATCGTTTCTCGTAACTAAAAGTTTACTGAATCTATATAAAACATTTTTAAAATCGTAAATATTTATTAAAAAAAAAAAAAAAAAAAAGCATCCCGTAAAATACAGACAATTTATGAATATTTCGTAAAATATACAATTAACGAGACTTTGCCATTCTTTGATAACATAATTTCCATAAAAACTTTTAATCTAATTAAATATCACTGTAATATTACATTCAAATTGCAAATTAATATATGCACAAATACCTTCAAAGCTGCTAGGCAGGAAGTGCTGGGGTGCTGGGTTCGATCTCAGATCTATGTTATTAAAAAAATCCCCCCCCCCGCCTTCAGTCCCCGAAGTATGTGTGACACTGTAATTTTTTTTTTTTTTTCTCATAAAGAGCAATTGACTATTAGACACAGTTTCATTAAAACCAAAAAGAAAGTGATATAAAAACAATTATTGTCTTTCAATCTGCTCCTAGACTCCCCATCCTCCAGGTATATAGTAAGAGAAAGTGGTACCAATTTAATTGATTTAAATTTCTAAAAATGTATTAAGAAAAATCATTCTTTAAATTCATTATTTGATGTTTATTGTATTTGAAAATTGCAAATTTCAAAAATGCCCTTTTTTCTCGGGTGCCCTTTTTTTTTTTGGTGCCCTTTTTACCAGTGCCTTTTTTCCCAAGTGCCCTTTTCTTCCAAGCTCCCTTTTTTTCCGGGATCCATTTTGCGCAATTATTCTCTTTTCTGTTCTTTTCTTTTTCCACTTTCCTTTTCCTATTTCAGACAGAAATATTTAAAATGAGTTTGAGCTTGAATTGTTTTTTCACGCTCAAGTTCGTGTAAAAAACGAACTACGCTCAACTCAAGTTCATAATTTAAAAAACGAGCGAAGTTCAACTCAAAACTCAAAAATTTTGAGCTACGCTCATGAACGCGTTCGTGCACAACACTGCTTCCTGAATACCGTAGTCAAGTTTTTTAACGTTTGATCTTTATCTGTGTCTCTTAGAGTGACTTAAAAACGAATAATTTTAGGAGATCCAAATGTTGTATTTTGAAGTTAATATACGTTTGTTGCTGGAAAAGTTTGATCAAGATTGATACGTTTCAAGGAATGTTGCGTGTGTAAATTGTCTGTATAATTTTAAGTAAACTTTTAATTTTAAAAACAGAATTAAATTCTATATAAATGCAGGTGCATTAATGAAGGGGGGGGGGGCTGAGGGGCGGTAGCACCCTCAGACAGAACTAATTATCATATAAAACTCTTCCGAAGCCTAATTTGAATTGTTTAACATAGGTTTACATAACAGTACTCGTTATCTTACCTCTTAATCTTCAACCTGTATTTATTGTATTAAATTTGAGGGTAAGAGAAAGTCGTGTGAGTGACACACCAGATTATTTTTCTTCGAAACAAAACAAACTCCAACAGTAGCCGTTAGGTTTTGCTCTCGAAGTGTGAAGTGCTTGGTTCCATTCTAGGTTACGGTCCTCAAATTAACTGTTAGGATTTTTTGGTGGTTTACTTCAAAACCCAAGTAAGTACAGGCTTGGCCTCTTCAAAAAGACCAATACGAAGGCAATCTACCAGGGTGTAGGACCCAAGTGCAGATAAAACAATATTAGGAAGGAGGTGGGTTTGACGCAAATATGTTGATTATTTTACAAGGAGAATTTTATCTTCATCCCACTGAGTTTACTACACTTGATATATTTTATAAATTTCTCAGGGGAAAAAAAAAGTGATTTAAACAGCTGCGGTTTAGCTTTTGATTAAAACTGTTTACATTTTTAAAAGCTAATGATATAATTTTTTTAATTAAATTGAAATGACTAGAAAAAATAATTTTAGCATGCAAAATTGATTTAGATAAAATTTCAAACTCCTTTTTATATCACATACAAAGCATATATTTCCTCAATTATTGTTATTATTTATTTATTTTTCAAATAAAATATGCTCCATCAATAGCCGTTAGGTCCTGCTCTCGAAACTGGTAAGTGGGAAAAGCTTGGTTCGATTCCAAATCACGGTCGTCAATTTGACCATTCGGAGTTTTCCGTGGTTTACTTCAAAACTCGAATCAATACAGGCTGGGACCCAAATCAGATAAAACCTTATTATCATGGGGGGGGGGGAGTAAGTGTGTTGATTATTTTGCGAGGAGAATTTTATCTTCATCACACTGAGTTTATTGCATTTAATATATTTTATAAATTTTTCAGGTTTTCGATTCATGCCTCTAATTTTTTTTTTTATAAAATTATTATTATTAATATTAAACGTTTTAAAAGATGGATTTACGCCGTTTGATTGCACTAGGGTGCTAAGCCTGTGGGGAGTCCTTCTAAGGGATCTTAGCCCGTGTTTACGTAAGTTTCGAAGAAAACCATGGAAAACGTCGAATAGTTAGGCTGACGAACGCGACCAATGACCTGTCACCTTCCGTCTGCCAGCTTCGAAGAAAAGACCTCTTATTATGCACATTTATACGAAATTTTGTCCTATACTGCGAAGTTAAAATTTTACAAAAAATGAGCGATTGATCCCCAAATCTAATCAGCACCAGTTTATGTCAGGGGCCAAGTTTGGTTACATTTCGTAAAAAAAAAAAAATCTAAGTTTTTTTTCGTTAAAAGTAAAAAAAAATCGATAACTTTTTTTAAAATTATCGTAGATTTATAATTCAACCATTCGTTTTAAAGGTATTGACGAGACCTTTCGAAAGATACCCATCTTGAAAATTTTCTCCCCTCGAGGGGGGACTTCCCCCCCAGGGGGGGGGCGAGGCTCCTACACATACAAAAAAATTTTCCCAGTTGACTATCTCTATTATAAATAATTCTTGTAAATTTCATAATGATTACTAAAAATTAATTCTCTTTATGCACATTTATGCAAAATTTTGTTCTATATCACCATGTTAAAAATTTAGAAAAAGTGGGATGGCAACGCAACCTGTAAAACATTTTTTACCAAAAGTTGATAGGCACTAATTTATGTCAAGGTGCAACTACATACCAATTTGTATGAAATTCTGTGCAGTAGTTTCTGAGATATATTTGCCACAAAATTTTGTCACACACACACACACACAAACACAGACAGACTGACAGACACATTTTCTAAAAATGGTGAAATCGTGTTCTACAGCTCTCAAAACATGTAAATCCATCAAAAACCCGAGGTCAAAAATTTTTACGAATCTAATACTTTCTTCTATTGAATATAGAAGAAAGTAAAAATAGTTGCTTTAGTAGCCTAGAAGCATTAAAATAGTTGCCTAAATAGAGCCTGCCTAACGACCAAAATACAAGCTTAAATATTCACTTGCTAACGAACATTAAAGAATAAAAACCATATGCATTTTCTTACTATTCAATTTAGGTATACCATTAAAAAAAATCTTCAAAATAAACAGTTTTAAATAATAGAAATGTATTAAAATTAGATTTTCTAAGTAATTCATAAAAATACTGGAAATATAAAAAATGTTCACCTTAGACAAAGTTGAATTAATTTATGAAATGAAAAATAACTAACTTTAGATGTACATATATTTTTACTTCTTTCTAAAAGAGGTAATAGAAAAAGTAATAAAAAAAAAAAAAAAAAAAAAAAAAAAAAATTACCTTTTTTTTTTCAATGTATAAAAAAATTAATAATAACCATAAATAAGTATCTTCTATTAAAAACATTAATTACTCAAAACATGTCTAAACCTCTGAGATTTAAATTAGTAAGAAAATTGCCACATAATTTTGCAAAAAGTATTTTATTAAATTTATTTAAAAAATTATTTTTAGGCTTTTTTGAACACGAATGATTTTGATCACATCCAACATTGTTTTATTTTATTAAAAATATTTGTTTTTTTGTTCATTAGCATATTAAAAAAAAAAAAAAAAAAACCTCTGCTGAAGGCCTTTTAAACATGCTCTGATGTAATCTAATACTCTCTATATACACTACTGGCCATTAAAATTGCTACACCAAGAAGGAATAATAATAACGGAATGAAATTTGTTGGACACATACATTAAAGTAGGAAGAACAATTGATTAAAATTTCAGGAAATTTGGAGTAATATGTACTGAGAAAACAGTACATAAAGCAGTGACCTCTGTGAGCAATAACAGCACTTATCTGCCTAGGCATAGAATCAAACAGCGATTGGATGACATGTACGGGTAGAGCACTTCATGAAGTGCTTCATTGATGAATTGTGGCAGCGTGTTAAAACTTCATGAAGTGCTCTATCCGAACATGTCATCCAATCGCTGTTCGATTCAATGCCTAGGCAGATATGTGCCGTTATTGCTCACAGAGGTCGCTGCTTTATGTACTGTTTTCTCAGTACATATTACTCCACATTTTCTGGAATTTTAATCAATTGTTCTTCCTACTATAATGTATGAGTCCAACAAATTTCATTCCGTTATTATTATTCCTTCTTGGTGTAGCAATTTTAATGGCCAGTAGTGTATTTTTAACTTAGCTTTAAAAGCAAACAATACCTAATCCCGCCGACAGCAAGGCTCATGTTATTTTACAGAAAAATCAGTTTCCCCAATTACTCACCACCTACTGTATTTTTTTTAATTCCATTTTCACATTCAGAAAATTCACAATTGTGAAATTAGCATTTGTTTGTTAAATTTTATTTATGAGTTAAAAAAGCGAAAAAATAACTATAGTGCATTTTTTAGCCAGAAAATAAATTATTAAACGTGAAAAATCAATTTTTTAAAAACTTGCTAATTTAATTATTGTGATTTTTTGGAATGTGAAAACTGAATTTAAAAAAATACATTACGCAATGAGTCATTGTGGAAACATGGGCTTTGGCTGTCGAAAAGATTAAGTATTGTCCACTCTTAAGATATGTTTATGTTTCCTTGTTGTATTCTTCCTTTTCTGATTTACTAAAAGATCTTTCTTTTATAATTTTGTTACTGTTTCTTACATGAAATCAAGGTGAAGAAGGACATAACAGATCACAGGAGTGTACTAGTAATCAACTGCAATAAGCAAATTGGGCAGCTTAATAGCTGCATATGTCACATCTGGTGAAATTTCTACATTCTAATTGGATATTTCACCTGCTTCAAGGTCAACATCAGGGATATGTGATACTATAAGGTGGTAAAAAATAAATAAAGGGTGAAAAGGTTAAGATATGGGATTATTTATAAAATGAATAGAAAATACTTCTTTCTGAAAGATTTTTTTTTTTTTTATTTCTGGAAGAAGAATTTTGCAAAAGGTGAAAAATAGTCTCCCAATAGTTGCCTTTTTTGTGAAAATAGTTGCTTTTTCAAGCTTTTTAGGCAAAAAAAGTAGTCATAGTCTCCTCAGGCTGAAAACAGTTGCCTTTTAGTAGCCTGTGGCAACCCTGCATTCAATATTTTTTTTATAAATATAACATATATTTTGTACTATTCAGAATTTGTGAAAAAATTTGTATCTCTTATGTACAGGCCAAAACATGGGCATCCTGAGTTGGTTAAAATTTAATCAGGTAAAATTTAAGAAGTTTAATTTCTGTCATCTTCTCACTCCATTAACAATAATATCAGTAATTGCATAATAGTCAAATTTTTCACCTGGA
The DNA here is from genome assembly GCA_963930645.1 of Salticus scenicus. Taxonomy (NCBI): domain Eukaryota; kingdom Metazoa; phylum Arthropoda; class Arachnida; order Araneae; family Salticidae; genus Salticus; species Salticus scenicus. Next base: position 285,930,931 of record OZ005650.1, on the reverse strand, counting down.
ATGTTGTCTACCTCCAGGTGAGCTCCCACTGTCTTACGGGCAAGCCTGGGAAATCTGGCTTGGGTGTGGGGGGGGGGATATGAAAGGGATAAAAAATAGTTAAATTTAAATAATTAAAACACCATTTTAAAATCGAGAAATCGCTAATAATTCATAAGTGCACCTTTAAGCTTTGTTTCACAGCAGAAGACCTGATAACACAAAAGTTGAAATATTGTACAAATGTAAGAGAAAAATTAGCTGAGTCAAGGGCTTTTTGCAAGTGTCTGTGGTCGAGTCCTGCATATTAATTAATCCTAGATATCTGAAACCTCATCTAATGAGGAAATCAGAAGTTTATTAACCAATTAGAATCGAGTTCTGGTGATCAAAATGCGAAAACAGAGTGATCGAGAGAGCTTTTTCGTCATGTAATACTTGCTAACAAAACCGCCGGTCTCCGCTGGGCCTCCTGGCCCACAAAGTATCGGCACCCACCGATCATGTCATCGCATAAATGTCCAGAACTAGAGCGAATATCCACTCAGGGTGTCTACATTCACGCCAAGACTGTACCTTCAACTTAATAAAGGATTATTGGCTAACTGATGGACTCTTTATCATTCCTAAGATTCTTACATTACTGGAATATCAACCCTCTTATTATGGCGTCTTCAGTGCGGTTAGCTGAAATAAAATAATCTACACATTTGTATATTTTATTACATTATTTCAAGTAAAGTGTTTATATTTTTAACTCGATATTTCATACTGTGTCAATTTTGCTCGAACACCCGTTATAAGTATGGGAAACTTTGGTATTTACGAAAATTTTCAACCTCAGTTTTTTAAATTTTGCAGTATGAGGAGTCCTAAAATAGATGCAGTGTCTGTATTTATTATGTTAGAAATTTACACCCTTATGAACTGGCGAGTACCCAGATTTTAATTTTCTAATATGTAATCTTTGTAAATTTATACAAAATTTAAAATTTTCATAACATAGCTGAATAGAGCAAAATTTCATATAAATGTGCATTATGAAAATTATCGCATGACCAATTAAATTCAAAATTGACATCTATAAGATTAAGCAGCAAACCAGTAAAGGTAAATGTATCAAAGCAAGTGAAGGTTACCCTAGTGAGTGAGGCATTTCAATCTGTGACTGTAAAAGGGCCCCCAGAAAAATTCATTACTCTAATCTTGAATATAATATGTTCTATAGTAAATGTATATGAGAGTAAATGTATGATGGAGAATTGAGCAGATATTACCTATGTCAACTATTTTCTAGTTGTCGCACTATTCTAGTATAGTAAGCATCTAAATGTAAAGTTAAATCTTCTGTTTGTGAAAATTATGACTCAAAATAAAACTCATTTTTTGTGTAAACTGTTTTGTTAAAAAATTAATAAAAAATTGAGCTTTTTTTTTTTTTTAAATCGAAGAAAGTCAAAACTGAAAAAACCCAAAAGTGGGCAAAATTGCGGGTTTTGTCAAATAGGATTTTTGGGTCCAACCTAGCCAACCCTGCTCCAATGCCCATGTCAATATCTTTTAAAAGTTTCAAATTTTCTGAACTATTTATATCAATATGAAGTAAAGCTTTGCTTCCACGCATACCGACACAACTTTCTTTAATTTTTTGCATCACATTATGCAGCAACTCATTCATTTTATTGTACAAAATATGAACTAACAGAACTTCTCTTTGAAATAATACTAAATATGATTCTAAGATTGGACATTTCCAAATACACTGGAGTTGACTGGCCTTTTAAGGCTGAAATAATTCTTTTATATCAAGGATTTTCTTGAATAGAAGAGAAGCTTGACTTTTGTTGTCACAGAAAATTTAAAAAATATTCTTTTAATGACAAATACACATCAATAATTCTATTTATGACAGAACCTAATGTAAGGCATCATGAATTTACATGTCTTATACAATCAAGCAGTTTTTGAATCTCTTTCAAGTATTCTTTTCTCATTGCACTTTGAAAAACCAAAAAGATCATTATCAAAAGATAAAAAAGCCATTGCTTTTGAAACATTGTTATGAATTTTGTGCAAAGAGCATGCCCCAATGTCTAAGTTCAGGACAGTTTGCATTGTTATGAATTTTGTGCAAAGAGCATGCCCGAATGTCTATAAGTTCAGGACAGTTTGCAATAGCAAACTCTTCATTTAGCTTTTTGGCCACACTGAAATTAACATTAGCCCATCCATGCTCAGCATTAAAAGTTTGCTCAGAGTGTAAAAATGATAAATTTTTACACCTCCTATTTTATTTAATCTCCAAACCAAAAAATATTATTTTAAAAATAAGCTTCAAAATATTCCAGAAATTACCAGTAATTATTAAAATTATTTAGATGTTAATTTTAATATTTAAAATAAATCAATTTAAAATTTACATTTTCTCATTTTTAAAATTACATAAATTATAATCTTCTAAGTCTATGTTATTCATCTGCTCTAATAGTGTAACTTAACTAAACATCACTTCTCTACTAGCAATAATTATCTTTTTTTTTACAATATTATGTTTTTCCTGTTGGCAACGCATGCACACGATCGGAATTTTTCCTTCTCTCCACCAATCTCTTTGCAGCAGAACACCATGTAGTGGTAACAGCAAAATATAGGTGGCCGGCGCATCTGGCTTTGACCAGAGAGCAAAGTTCGGTGAATCAACGAGGAAGCTCTGTACAGAAGACTGTAAAAACTCTGTGATGAGTTCAGCATATGTAAAATCTCGATTTGTCTTTGTAGTAATCTTAAAATCTTCAAGACATAATGTTTTAAAAAATTAATTGGTTTATTTACAAGCTCTTTTCCAAGTATTAAAAATGATTATAAAATTTTTTGCAAAGACTTGTGCAATGCAAATGGCGAGAGCACGAATTGGTATATGAGAAGAGTAGATTTATATCTTTTTGCATCTGTCTCTAGAAGAATGATTTTTTACATCTAAAGATTACAGAAATATCATCATCATGCAGAATGCCAAAATAATATAATTTATTTTATTATTAGTAAACTCATTTCTCTGCAGTTTGACTTAGAGTGAACACATGGCAAAAGCTGCTCATTAAAAAATGGAGAAGGTGCTAATATTCCTTTATATCTTGTCTTCTATTATGCAAGCGGAAGAAATACGAATTTTTCAAATCATTTTTAAAGTTGAACTCACCATTATAATTTAATATAGACTTGTTCAAATAACAAAGGATGTTTCACCAACATGTATGTTTTTAATTTTTTTTATTATCCACGTGGGTATAATCAATGCATTACTAATGATGATTAGTTTCTTCATTTATTTGTATTCCATGGATTATTTCACAGAGGCAATTTGTGTTCATTTAATGGTCTAATCATGTTTGCGCAGATCTTATCAGACTCTACATGTGTTGGATATGAAAGATTTCATATCCATACACACTCTATAACAAATTTAATTTACTTTAGCAGAGTGTAAATTATAAGCAGGGAGGCGTAGCTGGAGTTTATGTAAAATGAAAGAATTATTCTGCAGAGTTTAATTTCTTTTTAAATTATAATTATATTCAACAAATTAAAATGTGAATGCATGAAGCCAAATAATAACAAAATTTTAATTAATCAAATAAGTTTATTAAAACAAAAAATATAACAAAGAATGATAAAGAAATACTTATCTCTTAACTTATAACAAAAATAAATCTTATTAGTTGAATTAATTCAGAAGAAAAACGTAATTATAGTTACTTAACCTTATATACCTTAATAGCAAATGATAAATAACAAAAATGGCTTCATGACTCGATTGTAAAGGTTGTACGATCTGAGCAGTAATAAAGTTCTTTTAAAAGAAAGTCTAATAAAAGTTCTGCATAATATCTTTTACCTGCTTGAAATCTTTTACTTCACTAAAATAAAGAAACTTAAAATATACTATCACATTGGGCTAACAGGTACTCAATCCCCCATTAAACCCAACGTGAATAACGAAAGACAGGAGAAAACAAAAATAAGAAGCCACCCTCTTCAAATTCACAGCTGTCTATTTATATTCCCTTTCACATAATTAACATTCATATCAGAGAGCGAAAGTTCCAGACGATTCTACAACGGATTTGCATACAGCGATCAGCTGTGAAAAAATTCTCAATGATTCGGTAAGCTACGAGATCAGCAGCACGACGAATTAAGGAACTAACTCATTGACTACTGGCTGTTACGAGCGATGCTGCTGATGGAAAGTAAACAACATTATCGAAAATAAGGACTTAATTAATTTAAATTAATTCTAAAAGGTAAGAAATACATTTTGTATTTTACTATTAATAAGGATTTATTTTACTTTTATTATGTATATGTAGAGATAAAGATTTAAAAGGATTTTAGATGATGGGATTAAACAAAGGGGCTTATTACTAACAGCAAGCCCCAAAAATACTGAGTTCACGTAAGTATTCACAACCTTTTCCGCATTTTCACTAAAAAATCTAACAAAGATCTAGTTGTTTTTTATTTGATTAATTGTTGAACCATCAAACTCAATAGTCATCCAATTTCCTGCTGTTTTTAATTCTTTGATTAATTCTTCTCAGAAATATGGTCCCAGATCATGAGAAAGTGCACACAATGCTTTGCTGGTTAAATAATGAACACTGTTCATCATTTGCTGGTAGTGCCATCTCTTGGCCAGATTTAGAGTTATCGGACGTTCGGAAGTAGTCAAAACGAAAATATAGGAATTGTTGAGTGACAATTAAAAAAATATAAGAAAAATAGGAGGTTTTATAAATATATAGGAAATATAGGAAAGCTGCGAGGCCAGCAATTATCACTAATCCCTGATAGATAGGGTATAAATATTGGAATACCAGCAATTGAAAGTTGCAATCAAGTTTCACTTACATTGTCTATTTTATTTTACTTGCAGAATTTTTTTTTTTGTAAATCTTACATCATGTTAGTGTGAAAATACTGATGGAGGGTTGCATTTTAATTTATAACTCAACATCCCATGGCCGTCCCATGTTGAAACTCACATTAATTATAGACAATAGACATAAAAATAAAAAAAATTTATAAGCTTTCTAATGATACCAATTTTATTTTTCTAACAAGGAAACATTCAAAAGATGTCGTCTTAAAAAAATATTGAAAAAAAAAATGTGATTCTACTCTTCATAAAACACCAGGAAGTGAAACAATCATCGGTTGAAATGAATTACAGTAACCACAAAAAAATATCAAAATTAAGCATATTTGGCGATTTAGCGCTGTTAGGCGTTCAGTTTGCTAGCACCGAGATTGCCATGTACAAACAGAACAGTGTTTTGTTTCTCCGCCAAGTACTCAACATAAATCGCCTATTAAAGTGAAATCGCCAAATATGCTTAATTTTGATAATTTTTTGTGGTCGCTATAATTCATTTCAGCCGATAACTATTTCACTTTCTGGTGTTTTAGGAAGAGTATAATCACATATATTTTTTTAAGACGACACCTTTTGAATGTTTCCTTGTAAGTTAATTAAGGAACAAAATATGTGTACATTTGTAGTACAAGAATTTTGAAAATTTACATTTTTACCCTCTTTTGCAGACCTGTATATCAAAAACTAAGAGAGACAAGGACTTATTAATTGGTATACATTCATTTCTCCATAGAACAAATAAATGAGCCCAATTCTATAAAATCTTTGGGGGTCAGGTTAAAAATGCAGGTTCTTTTTGTATTGATTTGACATTGAATGGCTTGGCTAGAGTATTTTTCACACAGTTGGTATATAAATTCAAGCTTAGACGCCATCTCTAAAAATAAATACAGAGGCTGTTCGCACATTTTTTAGACGATTTTATTTCGCAGTAAGAAAAAATCGTTTGCATGGAGAATTTTATTTTCACAACAGTTATATTTTTGGAAGTTTTATTTATCTTCTGATATTTAGAATTTTTGTTTAGACACAAAAATGCGCTTTTAAAAAGGCAGTGGATGGAAGGATAGGTTTCCGCTCTTTCCAAAGAGAGTTTTTAGTCAAATCTTTATGAAAAGCATTTATCAGGAGAAAAATGGAAAAATGTCTCAGCAATAGATGAATCTTGGGTCTATTTAAGTGGTTGCAATAAAAAAAGATCAATTTATTATCACAAAAGTGGAGAAAAAAATTTTTGCTACATGGTTCAAAGCATCAAAAGAAAGTTTTTCTAAAGGATTTATGATTGCCACTGGTTTTTCATACAAGCGCAAGATAAAGCAAAAAAAAAAAAAAAGTGACAAAAATGTCAAAATCAGCTCTAAATATTAACAAGAACATATTTTAATTCCAATTTTTAAAAATGAAAATCCAGATCTTTATCCACAATGCTATCAATCCGTTGAATTGTATCAAGAAAAAGCAAGCAGCCACACATCACAATCTGCAATTGCTTTTCTAGAAAAAAATGGAACAAAAAACGGGAATTAAAACCATACCCTTCACCGATATTCCTGCTAAATATCCTGATGTATCACTGTTGGATTTTTGTGTTTTTCGACATCAACATTATCCAAACACCGACCTACAACGCTTTGTGGACTTTGGAAAGCCGTTTAAGAGGAGTAGAAAAATATACCTCTTCCGATATTATAAAAAGTATTATTATCATAGAAATTATGATGTAGAATGATAGTTAAGAACAAGAGCTATCAAACTGAACAAATAAAACACAAAATATGAGTGAAATTGCTTCAGTACACGCCATCAAAATAGTCTAAAAAATGTGTGAACAGCCTCTGTATTCATGGTTAATAAAACTAAGTTATTCATGCAGTCTATGGGAAATGCCACAAATAATATGCTCATCTGTTACATATGCAACAGATATTATGCAAAAAATGCCGAGTGGGTAATCAGCCAAGGTTGCTGCTGGGCAGAGGGCAGCCGTTTGTTAAAAACAAAATAAGAAATCGCAAAAGGACACTATTTAAAAAAAGAAAAGCCACAAAAAGACACTCAAAAGCTTCAGAACAAAAAGACAGAATTACAATGCAGATTTATGGCCAATACTTGGAAAACTCAAAAAGGGACCACACATACAGAGCTCCTCAGGCGACCGCCATAAAGCCCCTGCTAAGTCTTAAGTAATGCATTAAGAAATCTAGAAGCAAGCAGGTTGGTGCAAACCTGGTCCAATCAGAGAAACACCCAATAAAGAAATTAATCTTTAAATTTTTGCAAAACACATGTTAAACATAGACCCGTTTCTAAGTACTCATCTTTATCCTATTTCGATGCAATTGATATAATTGTGATTAAAAAGGTGATCATTATGATCCCATATATGTTACGAATTTTGAAATTATGAAGATTATCGTTTTAACTATTATTCAAAAATGGAAATTTAATAAAGAAATTAATTAAAATTATATCAGTCTGGAATTATTGGATAAGAGCAATTTTACTTATTAATAATCATATTCCTTTTCAGATTAATGTTCACATTCTTAATCAGGTTAATTTTAGGGCATTTCACAGCGCATGCCCGAATATCGAGTTGATATTCAAAATGTACTACCACCCAGAAGTCACCTTAGAGCCACGGACGTAAGGGTAGTTTAATTTGGCTTGTTTCCTTCCAACGGCAAGTGGAGTACCGAAGCTCAACTACGAACTATGGCATTTTTCCCATAGTTGGTATAAAAATTCAACCTTATATTACATCTCTAAAAATAAAGAGACTTATGTACATTTTAACATCATAAAAATAGTTAAAATACACAGTAACAGATGCTTTGGGCTGATTTTATCAATATCTTATCAGTGTTGAAAACATGTTGGAGATAAATAATTACGAACTTAAATTTAAATACATTAAAAATAGGATCGTATATTCAGCAGGTATCACAGAAGATTCATTTAATGGTCTCAATTGCAGTTTCATACACAAACTCTCAAGAAAAATTAAACTATTATGTTGATTCTGATTAATAAAACCAGTTCAACCCATTCAACCCCTTGAACTAACTATTGTATACCATGTTAAGAATTAACTCTTGTTTATATTGGAGAAACAGGGCGCTTGGGTTTTGTAGGGCTGAAAGAACATGAATGCGCATTTAAATAATGAGATTTCGAATTAAAAACAGTTGGTCATACTTTTACTGCTAACCACTTACCCAATTTTAAAAATGCTAAAAGTTCTTGCTTCTTTTATCAGCAATTATATAATGGTCAAACTTTTCTTGCTAGTTAACACACTAAACTGCAACCAAAACCGTTAAATGAATCTTCTGCATTACTTACTAAATACATGATTCCATTTTAATGTGTTTAAGCTTGTAATTGTTTCTCTCTCACATGATGTTTTTAATACTGATGAGGGGCCAAAAAAGTCAAAATACACAATAAAAGAATGTTTTGGGTTAACTGTTTTTGTGTGTTAAAAATGTAAATAAAAGTCTCTTTTCATATATATTTTAAAATAATGTAGCTACTTATTTAGAACTGCATAGATAAACTGATAACATCTTACCAATTTTACTTGCTAATACAAACAGAAATCCACCCTTAGTTCTTTCTTTCTTTTTTAAATAATGTTGAAATATCTGCATCTTTTTTGTAATATTAATAGAACAACTTTTAAAGAACTGACAGCAAGGAAAAGATAGAAAAATTTATTAAGTCATATTTCATTGTGAAAACATTATTTACATAGCACAAGTAAAATAACACATTCAAAATTCACAAGTCAGTTAAGTCCATTTTATGCATAATCATACTCAGTGCTTAAAAAATCTTTAGACTTAAAATTAAGAGACTATGATAATAAAATACTGTAAGGGTTTTTGCTTTAGAGGCTAAAAATATTCTAATAGGTTTAAAAAAAAAAAAAAAAAAATACTGCTTAATTTAAACATGGAAAAATGCATAAAATATATTTTGTATTGCCACAATAGAAATTGAGAAAAATAGATAAAATAAAAGCTATACAAAGTCAAATGTCTTTATACTTGCTTATAAACCTATGAGAGGGACACAACTATATAAACTATTAAAAACAAGTAAAAGTGAAATTTTACATTCATAGATTATATTAGTGTAAATGACCTAAATTCTCAAGAAATTACAGCAATTTCCAACCTACTTTTGTATTGCATTAAGAAAGGGAAGAGAAAAAATATCAAAGAATACACATATATAAACTAAAGTGACCATATGTCCTCGAAATTTGAGGACAGTTCTAAAATTTTAAAACCTATTTTTTGTCCTCAAAAAAAAAAAAAAAAAAAAAAAAAACTTTGATTACTTGAGGACACTAAATTTCCCCGAATGTAAATTTTTTTTTCTCTCATAACTGTGGTCAAACATGTAAATGATTGCACAAATTTGGGAATCAACAAAACTGTCAAATAAACATTATCGTGCTGGATTTGTCTAAAGTGAGAAAAAAAAAAAACTTGTTTCATGAAATTTTATCAGAAATAGCAATTACAGGGTTCTCAGCAGTCACTTTATTGAATACCACTTTATGTTTTGTATAGTATTATTCATTAATTGTTTGTAGAACATATCTCCGAAGGAGTAATACAAAGATTGCATTGATAAAAATTGAAGGAGAGAAAAAAAGATATATAATATATATATAGCAAATAATTTCTGCACTTCTGAGAGTGAGGAATTTGAGAATTAAATTAAAATGCTATTATATTGTGTTGTCTCCCATCATAATAAAATTAGTTCAAATGTATTCTATTGATTAGAATTAACTATTTTAATTTAGAAATTTAATACTAGGATGATTTAATTTGCCTAAATATTACTTAGCTTCAACAATTTTTTATATAACCTCTTCGGACCCGAAGCTATAATAACAACATAAGTTACACTTGAAGGCTTTTAGACATATACATTCACATTGTACATTACAAAAAAGTATAATCTTCTTAATTATTAAGTTACATAAATCTTCCTAACTGTAACACAATTAAAAATTTGATATCCTTAAATAAATCAATCAATTTTAGTTTTCTTTTTATTCTAGCAAGTATCCAAGTACTTAACAAATAATTATGAAAATTGCGTACTGTTCTTCGACCGGGTGGTCCACTACTGTTTTGAAGTCGTCTTACAAAAGTCGACAAAATAACATTATATTTCAGAAATAAATTTAGTTTCATGCTGCCATATACCAGTAATGTCCCTAAACTTTCATACTATTCGAGGACAGTTCATTATTTGTCCATAAATCAGTGTTCGAAAATTAGGTTACCTTAAAATAATCCCCCAAGATTAATAATTATGTGCAGAGGTGTAAAGTTATTAGGAATTGTCCATTACCTTAATATCCAAAATTTTTTTATTGCATTCTTTTGTAATAATTATCAGCAATCAAATAAGGTAAACAGCGATTAACTATTTCTTTATAGTAGTATGAAATTGATTTTTCTCTGGTAGTAACTTGCTATCTCTGCATGTGTATAGATTATCTGTGCACAACCCGTGGCTCTCGTGAGGTTAATTTATGCACATCCGAGAAGTTTTATAAATGCTTATTTTTAACTCTTCTCTTCCTACTGTAATTTTTAATTAGTTTTTTATTTTCTTACTGTAAATAATAGCTGTTAATTAAATAATAGCTATCTGACACATGAAAACAGACATTATCTTTCATAGCAATCCCCAATACCCTAATCAGCAGTATTAAATGGCTTTTGCCCCTAAAAGGTTGTGCATCTATAGCACAGATGAACACATTGGAAAATCATCCAACTAATAGAGGATTTAGAGCAAAAGTGAACGCTTTTAAATTGTAACACAGAAGCTTTATAAACAAGCTCTTAATAAATTTAAAAATACCACCTTCCGTAAAAAAAAGTGTCCACCCCTTCTTTTATTAACCCATATTTAAACAGCAAAGCATTTCTTTAAAATTAACACTACTTAAATGCAGACTGATTCATGGAGAAGCTACAACTTTACAAAAGTAGATAAGAATTTTAGTTCTATTCACTACAAAGAAATTAATCTTTGAAGAAACATTTTACAAAAAAGGTCAAAATTGAGTAATGCACTACTTCAATGATAAAGAGAATTCTTAAAATTATGGACAACAGCTTAAAAAATGCATTAATGTTTATACTAGTTTTGATTTAAAATTCTAAAAAATTAAACTAAATAAAAAAATATTTTCTAACTAAAATTACAAAAATTTACAGAATTTGATATACATAAGAAATTTAAAAGTAAAGTATGGTGGCAGTATGATAAAAAATATACAACATAAAGGGAGTATAAAGCCACATATAACTATCATTAAAAAGACTAAAAATAAGCATAAACAAAAAGAGGAAAAAAATCCCCCATCACAAACAATGTACAATAAATTATAAATGAGATCACATCATCACTCAACAATAACTGCAGTCATTCACATGGTTCATCATAAAATAGCTATTTACAGATGCTTAAAAAATGATTGAAATGCCGTACTTATGATATATTTACAAAAGCAACTGTCCAGAAATTGCACCTGAACATGTCTAATAGTTATCTACATGAGATTATGTGCCAAGAATTAGATTAGGCTTAACATTGCATAGTTGCTTTCCAAACACATAATAAAAAAACAAACACATCTTTCATGTTTGAAAAACTGACTAACACATAAATATACAAAAGAATGGGTAAAAAAAAAAAAAAAATTAAGTTTCCCACTTGAAATTAAGCTGCAAAATACAATCCTTACTTGCATAGTTGCCAACTTCTCTATTTAACTAAAAATTTAGCGGCACTATTTTTAAATATTTACCCCCCCCCCCTTTTTTTTTAATAATAATTTTCTACAATGAAATAAACTAAAAGACTCAAATTGAAAGAATAGTAGAGGAACTAAACTTTCAAAAATAAAAGGAAGAAAAATTGGCAGCTATTTGATATGTTTGTTTTACTGTAAAAGGAAACGCTTAGTTTAGAAAATACACCAGCATACAAAAAACGAGTATCAAAAAGAAATATCACAAGTTTTGTAACTGCCAAAACGAGTAGCTATGAGAGTGAGGTGAAGATACACTTGGCACATTTATTTACGTGTGCAAATTTATGACATATAAATAAGATTAAATTAATTGCATATATAGATAAATGCCATTACATTCAGAAGGATAATTTTTATTTATAATTAATATTAGAATATCTGTCATTCTTATAAAGATTTAAACAAACAACAACAACAAAAAAAAGTATTTGTTTTCAAAATTACTCATAACCTAACGTACTTTTTTAAATTCCTTTTTCACATCTAGAAAATTCACAATAATTAAATTGATTCCTGTTTTTCAAAAATTAATTTTTTAAATCTCCAACATTTCAATTTAAAGCTCTAAAGTGTGAAAAATTGATTAAATGCATTTTTTCCACTTCATAGCCTCAAATTGAAACATTGAAATTAATTTTTGAAAAATGTGAATAAATCTAAAGGTTGGGAATTTTCTAAATGTGAAAACTGAAAATAAAATAAAATACATTAGGTAATGAGTAATTTTGAAAACAAATATTACCCTAGAATAAAACGGACTAAGGCTGCCATCAACATTGCGTGAAGTGTCCCCGTTAAGTACCCCCCCCCCCCCCCCCCAAAAAAAAAAAAAAAAAAAAGAATGTCTCACAAAATTTTACATTCCAAGAGGTTTAAAAAAAAAAAGACATACTGCTTTACTTTGTCCTGAAAATAGGGTAAATCAATTATCTAATTGGCTATTTGCATCTATCTAAAAAACATTAAGACCAAATTGACTAACATTTCTGATTTACATTTTTATTTCATTCAATCTTTTTTTTTCTTTTGCCTAAAAGAAGTAAAATAAACAAGTCTTCCTTTTTTCTTAAACTTACTTATTTTCCGGCAAATTTTTATTTTTGATATTTTTTTTATTGGGATTTAACAAGAAAATTGTGAAAGTTCCTAAATCCTCATTACAATCAAATTCTGCTGTAATTAAAAATCTTTTAGATTTGAAATATTTAAAAGAAAGTAAACAAGAACATTTACAGACATGATTTTCAGCAAATATATAGGGGAAGTGGTTGTATTTTGGATCAACATATTATCCTCTTTTCTTATAATAAATGGCAAGCCAAAAATCCTTTTTTTTTTTTTTTTTTTTCAATTTAATACTAAATGGCACTGTAGGTTTGTTTTGTGTTCATAACTTATGTACTGTTTGGCCAAAGATTAAAGACAGGCCATGTAATTCGGAGGTGAAGAGAAAATGAATCTAACATGCCAAGATCAGTCTTTAAAATCTGTCCGAGTAGTAGATGCTAAGTAGACAAAAAAAAAAGAGAGAGAGAGAGAGAGAGAGGATTTTCCTATTCAAAAGTAAATGTTTGTGTGTTTATGCTTTTTATTACAGTGAAAAAAAGTTTTTACAAAACAGCTAAAAAGAAATAGCAGTTATTTTTAAACAAAATGTTAATACGAGGCACAAGAAGGTTGAATCACAGGAGTCAATCCATTTGGATGGACCAAGAGCGCTTGATTACCTTAACCATTTTGTGAAAAGTATGAAGTCCTCTATTACAGATCCTGTTCTGCTAATCATTGATAACCATAAATCTCACGTTACAATACACCCAAGCCCAAGCAGAATGGTATGTGGTCATGCTCCCATTGCTACCCTATACATCACATAAAATGCAACCCTTGGACAGACCAACATTCAACCCCTTTAAAACATGCTATGTGTCTCTTAATGAGTGGATACTAGAAAAAATCAGGAAAATATTTACCCATTTTTATGATATTGCTTCTATAATTGGAAAAAATTTTGTTAAAGCTTTCCCAAAAATATAGAAAAAGGCTTCAAGGTTAAAGTCATATATCCTCTAAATAAAAATATTTTTGAGGATAATTTTTAATCTTTATTTGTGACTGATCGTAATACAATCTTCAAGAAAAGCCTTCCTCTTATTTTGAAGTTAAGTGCTACTGGATCCGAGACTATACTCTTTCTCAAATCGTCCTCTTTCTACCCCTTTTGCAAAATCACTTTAAATAATTAGACTAATTCCTATAGCACAGACTGGAAAAAAGGTTTCACATGGAAGAACTGGAATATTAACAGAAGCACCAGAGAAAAGAGAAATAAAAAAAGAGCAAAAAGAAGTATCAACCAGTCATAAAAAGGAAAATTTCAAGGGAAAAAAAAAATTATTGCATCCACTTCTGATGAAGACTACTTTGATATAGTTTTTGCAGATTCCAGTAATGATGATACAACCTTGGATGAAGTTACTGAATACAAACAGAGATGAAGGCATGGAAGATATACCAGAAGGAAGTTTTGCTTTAACAAAATTAGCATGGAAGAAGAATGTTTCATATTTTGTGGCACAAGTTGTAAAGGATTTCAATAATAATAATAAAAAAAAAAATTGGAAGCGGAATACTACAAGCATGGTTATACAAATAACAGAGAGAAAACCGACTACACTAATTACAGGGTTGCCACTCAAACAGGAGAAAGAAATTCCCTGACTTTTCCAGGTATATTCTAAAAAAAATTCCAGTCTAACCATGCAATGAGTATTGACTGTGTTGAGGGCAAAATAATTATTGTACCACTTGAAAACACAAAATTTACATACGACAAAAGTTGCATATAGTGACAGCATTTGCTGCTTATAAGCGAGAAAAGAAATTTCTGACATGAGCACAAAAGGGTGGGGGTACTAAAAAATGGCAGAAGCTAAGAAAAAAAAAAAAAAAAAAAGCAAAGAGTCAGGGTACAACCACTTCCCCCACATGAATGAAGTTAATACTTCAGAAATAGTTGTTTACAATGACAACTCTTTACTTTACTAGCCTCACTTTTAACTATAGTCTGTCAGTTTACTAAATGTGGAAACCCTGATTTTGTTTCCTTCTCTTAATTTTAAATAAATCTTAATTAGGATTTATTATCACACAATAACAAATAAGTTATCCAGGATTTAGTACATGTAAAAATTTCACGACTCTGAAGAAAATATTCATATTTAGTTACGTATTTTTATTTTTTTTCTTCTCCAGGTGAAAAGGAAATCTTAAAAAGAAATCTTGAAAAGAACTTTTCCTTGCCAAAAAGAAAGATTATTTAACCACTGTTGGTCATTTTCAGTGTAAAGCTAATTAGCTGGTCTTTATAATGTTTTAATCAGTCAGACTTTTATGATGAGCCTGTTTCCAATTTGATAAATTAAATGCAAAATGCAAAATTCATTTTTTTTTTTTTTTTTTAAATATTTGTCGGTTTTTCTTATATAGACTCTGATTTTTTTTAAAAATAAAATTATCACAATATAAATAAATTTTTTTTGGAATAACTTATGCTTTTTTTTATACCAAGCTTGAAAGAGTTTTATATTAATGAATTGCAGATACAGCATTATATGTACATACAAAATAAAAAGATTTAGTAAAACACCAGTACATTATAAGTCAATTTACCTCCTTCAAATTTCGTTCAATAATCATAACAGGGTTGCCACTCAAACAGGAGGATGAAATTCCCTGACTTTCCCAAGTTTTTCAGAAATATTCTAAGAAAATTCCAGTCTCTAACCATACATTGAGCATTGGCTGTGTTGAGGGCAAAATCATTATGGTACCACTTGAAAACACAAAAGTTCCATATGATAAAAGTTGCATATAGTGAAAGCATCTGGTGCTTATAAGCAAGCTAAGAAATTTCCTTCATGAGTGGGAAAAAAAGGGTGAGGCTGTATAAAAAAAAATGGCGAAAGCTAAGGGGAAAAAAAAAAAAAAAAAAAAAAAAAAAAGACCCTACGTTGGCAGAAAAATTGTTTATTTTTTTGGCAATCAGACTGAATTCTCTGACTTTTCCAGATTCTAGCTAAAATATTCAAATTCCCTGACATTTCCCTGTCTTTTATAGTCAATTTTCAAATTTCCTGACTATTCCAGGTTTTCCAGGTAGCATGGCAACCCTGTTATGTGTTTATATCAGAATGACTGTAGGATAGATAAATTACAAAAAGAAATAATGTTACTTACATACACATATTTAATTCCAAAGGATATCGCTAGAAGCAACATACAATCAAACAAAAATACATTTTGATTGGCTATATGCAAAAGAAAAAAAAGGCATTTTAATTAACTACATTAACTTAGCAATTTCTTTCTAAAAGGACTTTCTTTCTAGACACTTTTCAAAACTATTAGAAAGTTGGGGAAAAAAAAAATCTTAAGCCACTAAAATCTTTTGACATTGAACACATAAAAAAGAACACTTAACAAGAATGACAGATTAAAAAATAAAAACATATGTGATGATAAATTTACAATGAAAAATTTTCAAAACTTAACAATTTATTTCACAGAACTAACAAAAAAAAAAAAAAAAAAAAGCATTAAACAAAGCCATGCATATATGAATGATTAACATTCACAATAAATGAAATTGATACAGTTTCAAATGTGTTATGCATGCACTTACGATTTCACCAAATTCTAGATTCCCTCCAACTATTCAATCAAATAACCTGAAGAGAAGACAAATATACAAATTCCATTTAATATCTAACATTCAGGTATTAACAACCCATTAAATATTCTAAAATTTCCATTTATTATTATTATTTTTTTGAATTCAGAATAGTAATAATAATAATAAAGAGTATGGAGGGTGGGGTGGGGGGAGAGGAGAATAGGATTTAATAAATTTCTGAATTTTTCTAAAAGCCAATATTTTAACATGTTATTAAAATGTGGGGGGGGGGGGGGGGATTCATTCTATAAACAATTTACTAAAATTAAAGAGTGATCTGGCTAATAATCTGATTTATAAATGATTTTCTTCAAAAATAGCCTTTAATTTGGGTTTTGTTTACGATAAACAAATAAATTTAATAAAAATCCAAATTACCTTTAAAACACACACACACACAAAAAAAAAAAAAGTTTTAGCTGGGTTTAATAACAGGGTGACCACTACTTTTCTAAATTCCCTGACTTTTTCTGTTTAAATTCTTTAACTATTGTATTTTATTTTCACTAAGATTGTCAAACATTTTTTCTTTTTTTTTTAAATACAAAAAGGAGGACATTAGGGTAACAATAGGACTGATATTTCTAATTTATTTTGATGTTACACAAAACTGGTCTACAAAAAAATCCAGATTGAAACTAGCCTTTAAAAAAAAAAAAAAACTATTGTTTATTTATTTATTTTTTTTTAAAATAAACTTATTTTTGATTTTGGAAAAAATACTTAAAAATTTATAACAAAAAGAACATATGGCATTAGCACGTACTATATCTTTAATATTGTTATTATTTTTTTTTTTCACCTTTATTTCCCCTTTATGGTTCTTTTGTGTCAAGATCTAGAAGTGCTCAATCTCTTACACAGTGACTGAATTGATGAAATAGGAGCCAAGGCAAAATCATTAATTGGGGACCCCTTCTACTATAGATAACACAAATTTTAGACACATGTAATGTTTTTTATTTAAAACTAGCCGCCTTCGGCGACCAGCTGGTTCGCGATCCCTAAAAAATCCGACTTCACGAAACTCCCGCTCGGTGGCGCCTTTTTCCCGTTTCAGGTCTAATAACAGCTTATTGATATATTGTGAAAATAGCTTATTGAAATCGCAGTAAATTCCCGCTCTGTAGCGCCCTCTTCCCTTTTCAATATCTGAAACAGCCTGTTCGCTCACCATGTTATAATCTTTCAAATTTCTGACTTTAGCTAAGTCCTGCTCGGTGGCGCCTTATCCCCGTTTTAGAACTTACAACACCTTGCTCGCTCATTAGAATTTGAAATATTGAAACTTTAAAATATTACAGCGCCATGTGGCGGTATAAATTTTTGTAATATATTGTTCAATTCCAAATCAACAAAGCTTTCAAATGATGCATTACTTATGAAATTATTTTAATTAGTAGCTGAGATACAAAAGAAAACCTAATCAGGCGACCTTAAAACGTGTAAATCAGGTGAAATCACGAATTCCACTTTCGAATGAAGTATTAAAAATAATTTAATCATAATTAAAATTTGAAATACACGTATATTAGAATAAAATTTTATTTGCAATTAAATGTAAATTAAAATGTATTTTTTTTTTCTTTTATTCTGCGAAATTTCTTTCAGTAATCCCCGAAATTTGCATAATTCCGGGCTGCAGAAATTCAAATTCGAAACTCTGCAAAATATTAAAGAATAAAGGTGTTCTGGGTATTCCGTTGTTTTCTTCGAAACTCCCGTTCCTTTTCTACATCTTTGCCCCTTCGCTCCCCCCCCCTTCTGCCAATAATAATAATTTTACACTCGAAAATATTCGCATTCGATTTACCTTGCCTTAAACTCTAAATATACCAACCAATTTCAAACGCAGTAACTCTTTTTTTTAAATTTTTGCTCCTTTTCCCCCTTCCTCAAGCCCTCCCTAATAATCGTACTCTTTCAAAAATATTCACAATCGAATTATCGGGCATTAAAAGCAAATACTACGAAATTTCAACAGCATATCTCAATTTAAAATACTGCAAAGTATAAAAGAAAACTTAATCTTTTTCCAATAAATACGTCATTTTTTTTATTTATTCATATATTTTCATGAAAATTGAACAGTAGCTTTATAATATGCTGTCTAGGCCAAATATTAATTTAAATGTAACGTGAATGAAAATTGAAATTTTTATCCCCACTATGAAGCATGTGATATCTTAATTGGTTACATTCATTTCCTTTTTTATCGCAGACCGTTGTCTCCATGTGTTTTGTTTCCGATCGAGACAGTTTAGAAAATCGTCTGCTGATAGAAAGTTTCTTTTTCTCGGTCATTTTTCCATCGACATGGGTCGACATTTTAATTAATATCTCCGCAACTAATTAAAATTTTTAAATTCTGTTTTCACTATCAACTCGGGAAGGCTTCTGGGCACCCGTATGTCAAATTTTATACTTCTGCGTTCAGTAGGGGCTGAACGTATAGATGCTCAGACAGACAGAGAGACAGACAGACATCTTCTTTTATTATTATAGAAGGCCACTGATTTGACAGTCCTTTAATAAATGATGGCCTGTGTGCATGCCCCTTTAACCCATAGCAAATCAGGCTTGGCTCTTTATCTTTTCTAAAAAAAAAAAAAAAAAAAAAAAAATGAAAAGGTGAGATATAATTTTTATTGTAAAAACATGAGAAAAGGACATTTTTTATGTTCGAATTAAAGACTGAAATTTTTAAATTTAAGATTTAAATTGTGCAAAGAAAAAAAAAAAAGAAAATTGTACATGAAATAATGTTATAAGGCAATTAAAACTTAATTCCAAACCAACTTTTTCCTTTAGATCTGACTGAAAATGAGATAAAAACAGAATAGAGATGCATCTATTACTCACATTTTTTAATTAATTTGTAAAAAAAAATCTTATTTTCAGAAAGGCTGAAAACATTTTCTTTAAAAATTAACAACATTCAACAAAAACAGATCTACTACTTATATTTATGGATGAATAGTTGCCAAATCTTATTAATAAATAAATAAATAAATTTAACACAAATTTGTTTTGCTTAACAAAATTTGCTATTTAAATATGACTCAATAAAACAAATACTGTTGATATTTTTGGCAACTGCAACACAAAGTTTTGTATTTCAAATAAAAAGTTAGAAATCTCTTCTACTAATACTAATAATATAGTAAACTTGCCTATTTATGTTCGTTACCATATTTTTGCATAGAAAAAAGTAACCTAGATTTATAAAATTTGTGCACAGGTGTATATTTATAAGATCACATCAAATTCGATTTTGAGTTATTTTACATATTTCTCAAAGTCTGTGGAAAATAAAATTATGGTCAAGAGGACTATATGTTTATATGTTAAAAATGGCATCATGATTAAGAGACATACTTATGTGTAAAAAATGAATATAAAGAAACTTTTTATCTCTGGTTTAATTTTCTACGATAAACAGAACTGAAACATTAGCAATAAGAAATAATTTATATTTACTAATAATATTTTTCCTTCAGGTAGTAAGTTATATGGTAAGCAGGGCTCAAAATTTTCGGTCGTTAGTCGTATTTTGCAACTACAAATTTCGTTTTGATGACTGTGATTTTACACAAAGTCGTCATTTTTCATGCCAAACATTCTGTTATTTCATTACTTTTAATGAGGCATGTGATATCTCGAAAGTTTCGTTTTTAATGTTTCAACTTATTCTCGGATCTTTTCAAGGTCATAAATCTTTCTTTCTTTTAGTAGGGATTAACTGGTTTAATGAATGTGTTACCTCATAATATCGGGTGCGTCAAAAAAAAAAAAAAAAAAAACTATTTCCCGTGCTATAAGGTTCAGTTTCTGGGAGAAAGTAATCTTTCTTCAACAGGTGGCAGCAGAATTGCCACTCTAGCTACTCAACCTAGTTAGTGGCAAGGAAGTAACTGCAAGATGGCAGACGTATGCTTGAGCTTTGAAGTGCGGAAGCAAGTAATTAAGTGGTACTGGAAGTTTGAAAATGTTGCTGCAGTTCAAAGACAGTGGAGATGTGAGTATGCCACAGAACCACCTTCAAAGGTAACAATTACATGCTTCAAATTCAAAATGCATGAAACAGTGTATGATAAGTAATGTATTGATGCTGAAGGCCGCCATTTTGAACGGTAATCCCATTTGCATTACAAAGTGCATTTATGTTCCAAATTGGACTTAAAGCTTTCCATTTACAGCAATTGAACCTCTTAGAACGGAGCATAAATTTTCTATGACGGTTCAAAGTGTGTATACATTTTTTGATGCACCTGGTATATCTATTGGGTGTTTCAACCAATTTCTTTCTTTCTTTTTTCTTTGAGTGCTGTTGACTAAACAATACAATATTTATTGAGCAATAATATCAATTATTTGACAGAAAGAGATAAAAAGAAAAAAAAATATGAAGGTAGGATTAACTTAGCTCCAAGAAGACTTAAATACAAGAAAGAGATATGAATATGTAATGGCACAACTGCATAGTAGCTGTATGAAGCCACAATGTACCCTTTCTTCATTTATCCTACATAAATATATGAGGATTTTTTTATTGTAAATTTTTTTCTAGTTTTTTAAAGTCTAAAGTTTTTTTCTCAGAAAGTTAAAAAAAAAAAAAAAAAAAAAAAAAGTTTTTTATTTTATTTTATTTATTGCAGTGCTGGTGATGGCTTGGGGAAAATTGAAAATTTGAGTTGTTGCAAGGGGAATTTTTTTGCAAGAGAGTAAAATTTTGTATTTAGTGACCGACAAAACAACGTAAGCTTATTTTTATATCCGTGATTTTCCAAGGTAAAATCCCCTTTCGCCTGAACTAAAAAGATGGGGAAGGCTTTTTCATTTTTCACATTTTACCTTTGTCCCTTTCTGACTTAATAGCAGTTAATATTAAATAAAATTTAAAATTTAGTTAAAGTTAATTTTAAATAAAAATTTTCACACTTGCTTAAATTTTATGACTTATCCTGACCAGTGGCCACCCTGAATAATTAAATAAGAATGTTCAAAGTAACACAAGAAAAGTAACAAGTACTTGAAAGAAGTTTTTATCCACTATTAACATGGAATAATTATAACTAAAATAAAACAAAGAACTTGGCAAACTTAAATAAAATAATGCTTAACAATGACTTTACCAAGGAGTAATTCAGAGATTTAAAAAAAAAAAAAAAAAAATCTAAATTATACATTATATTTTCTGAAAGACTAACTCACATATACATGGAAATTTCTTATACATAATGTGTGTGAGAGAGATACAAATATTAAGTATCTTCTTCATTTCAAATATGAGCCCATTGCTATAAATAAAGTGTTTCATCCAAACAAATAATAATAATAAATAATTATTACAATAAAAATCATTAAATTCACATATTTATTAATTTTATTCTCAGGGAAGGAAAAAAAAAGAAAAAAAGGCTTAACCTTTAAATGTCGTGTGCATTACCATAATTTCGAGGAAATAAGCCACATCAGCAAAAATTGATAAAAACCAAACATAAATAAATAAATAAGTCATCGGATACACCGCATAATTTTTTACTACAATGTTCACCAACATAATGTTCCCCATTATTTTGAATTGAAAGCATGCAAATATTAAATAATAAAAAAGTAATAAATGTAATGATAAAAAGTAATAAAATTAAAAATACTGTCGATCCTTGTTAACGTGAATTTTAACATGAATTGTTTCCACAATCCCCATCAAAATGAAGATTAGTTACTGATGGCATGAACTATTGATAACATGAACAATTTTTGTATCCCCCTTGAGATACACGTTAACGAGGTTCGACTGTAATTATTAAATAAATAATTGTTTTAAGTTACTAAATAAAGATAATACAAAAACGATATTACTTTAAATTTGCAATCACAAACTTAATAACCCTCTACATAAAATTATAAAATACCTTTTACTATTGTTAAAAAATTATTTATTCAGTATTATTCAAATCTTTTCAAAATTTAAACAAAGCCATCAAGGTTAGAATTGTCACTTCCTGAGAATCAAACAGATTTAAAAATTCATCTTTCATTCCTTCATTTCCACTTTCGTCAAAATGTATTCAAAACATTAGAATTTTTGGGATGACCAGCATCAGCAAAACAAAATCTAGAAGGTCCATTTTGTTTATGCGACACCGAAGACTTTTCCGGATTTTTGATTTTTATAACTTATAATCAACTAGATGAGATCTGACAATGCGTGCTCGCTGCTGACTAGTACAGCTTGAGCTCTGCAGTGTGCATATGCATGTGGTTTTCTACAGTGTGAGTTCTACGGCGCTTTTATTATTATTTTTACAAGCCATCCGTACTGATGTTGTGTTCAAGAAATAAATTGTCCGAAGCGAATTTTTGACTGACGGTGGTTATTCAAACACTGCTGAAACAAAGAAAGAAAGAAAAAAAGAAAAAAAAAAAAAAAAAAAAAACTGCCAGATACGCCACATGTACCAAAATTACTTTTAAAATTGTATAAGCCGCAGCTTATCTCCCCGAAATTACGGTAGAATAATATTGAAGCTCTAATGCCTCATGTTTACCGATTGGCAACAAATTGCTTTTTAGCTGTAAACCATAGTTAAAATAAAGAATGATTCTTTAAAGTATTTTTCCCATGATTTACTTAATAGAGGTAAGAATAAAACATTTTAAAATTGATTTAAAAAATAATCCGGTATTTAAGGGTTTAAAATCTTCAGATTTTTTTTTTTTTAATCAGAATCACCCCTGGGCATTACTTTGACTAGAGTTTACATTTACAAGCATAAAAACACATGAGTTTGCAATGACTAATATTGAACATACAAATATGTTCAACAATAATAATTGTTACATTAAGAGAAGCTCTGTAAAAGATAGGGAGGGCATTTATTTGTAAACAATATCCAGATAATAAAATACACATACAACTAACTGCTTTAGAAACATTCAAGCAAGTAGATGAAAATTATACTTTTATATTGAATTAATGGAAAATATAATTTTGAAATAGTAATAAACAGAAATGAATGTACTTATTTATCAAAAAGTTAACAGTTTGAAAAACATTTTAAACTTAAATAGCTTAAATAATAATTAAAAAATACAACTTAGATTAAAAGAATTGTGTGAAACGCATTGCTACAATTTTATCACAATATCATTAAAAATAAGTTATAATTACAAATCCTGATCATCTTTAAATTCTTCAAAAGTGATAAAATGATCCCCTTCTAATATTACATAGATATAAATTACACTTCTATATAAAATAAAAGTAAAATTTAACACACAGTTTTAAGGATATATTTAACCATTTTGGTTAAATTTAAGAGGCATCAAAATTATTAATATAATTAACTTTTAAATCTGTATTTTAATATTAACTGATAATTTTCACAATGTTTCTTATTAAGTGAAGTTAGAATATAGTTTCCACTGATTGTCTTAAAAATTGTAAAATCCCAAAACCTCAGCTTAAGATTGACAAGTTTGTTTAACAAAATGTTGGTTGTTGACATCCCAATCTTGCTTCGTAATGTGAGCATTGTTTTTTTTTTTTTTTTTAAATTACATTTCCTTTTTCAAATATATCAATTTAGAACAGGCCACTGCTACAAATTGGAAGAAGCCACAGTCAAAGTATTAAAAAATATCTGGATAATAATAAGTGCATGAGATCACATTTTAATATAAAATAAAGTTATGTAATTATACTGCATCAAAAAAAAAAAAAAAAAAAAAACCTAGATTTAAAAAACTAGGCAATTTTTGATGAACATTGATTTTTATACATATTTTTAACAGTTAATTTAGATAAGCTACATATATTTATGTGTATTTTTGTTACATATAAATTAGTTTTCAGCATACATTATAATCACATCACAACACATTTCATATAAATATAGTCAAAATAAACAAATGCATACTTCACATACATGGGAGAAAAGCCATAACAATTTATAATATGCTTTTACCCCAGTCAATTTTTCTAATTGAGAAAGCTACACATAAAGAATTTTTTGAAGTTATCTTGTTTTTTTTTTGTTTTTTTGTCATAAAAGTCAAAAGTATTTAAAAAAATTAAAAACCTTAAAAAGAGGAACCACTGTCTGCTTACTTCTAAAACAAGATAAATATACAATAAAAAGCAGTAAAAATTAAAAATATACATGAATATGGCAGAAGCACAGAAGTGATATAAGATGGAACCTGTCACTTACAACAACATATTTTCTAATAGCAACAACAAATAACAATAATAATAAAAGCGCTTAAAAAAAAAAAAAAATTACAAATTTATAACTGTATTTTTTATTACTCTCTTTCTTTTATGTACATACTTAAGTTGAATGATGTTTCATTTCAAAATTTTAAAGTTATAAATTTATTGATATATCAATGATTATATTTATCAAATAAATTGGCACAAATGTACATATTTTAATTAAAAAAAAAAACTTATATAACTTCTGCGCTTAATTTTCTTTTACCAATTTCCCTAATACGATTAGAGAAAAAGGATTAAAAATACTGATCGACTAAAAAAAGTAATAAAGTCTAACACTGTCATGCATCACAAATAGTGCCCTGATCTGTGCCAGATCTTAATGAGGAATGAGCTAATCTATTAGTATTTGACGTTGATGAAGAGGCACGGGGGGCACACTTATTGAAAATATGACTACTCTGAATATAGGATTGCTTGTAGGACGGAGCAGATTCTAAAGAATCGTCATCATCCATAGTTTCAGAATGTTTGGGTGACAATGAGTTGATTGGGCTATCACTTAGAAATGAGAGTCTATCACTACACAAATCTTCCCACAAACCTTTCTGCAAAAGAAGTCACAAAAAATAAATAAATAAATAAATAAATAGTAAAATTAGATTATGTTCATATTTTATTAATATGTTCATATTTTATGAACAAACTTTATCAGAGATGAAACAACCCAATATGCAAAAACCTGCTACTAATATCCAGAATAATTGATAAACAAAACTTATTTAATGACATATTAATAATTAATAACTGATATCAGGAGAGTGCTTCAGACTATGGCAAATTAAATATTCAAAATGAAAATTTCTTTTAAACAAAATAAACCAGGGTTGGCTAGGTTGGATTCAATGTTTTTTTTTTTTTTTTTTTTTAAACTTATATAGTTTGTTTTGAAAACTATTTACAAAACATACAAATTGAGATTTATTTTGACTTTTAAGAATTTTTACAAGATTTAAAATATATTTAGATGCTTACTACAAGATGGTTACACCCAAAAATTAGCTAGCACAGGTAATATCTGCTCCACTTCCCATAATATATTTGTTCATAGAAATATTTGCTAAAGAACATACTACATTCAAGATTAGAGCAATGAACTCTGTTGAAGACCATTTTTTAGTCACAGACTGAAATTTCCAAATGTAATGATTAACCCTTTGCACTCGAGAGGTGACTCTCACTCACCATGTGGTTTGATGCTGCAACTCGAGAGGGGACTCGCGCTCACCACTTGGTTTGCTGCGATAACTCAATGTGCAGCAGTAATTGTTTATGTTTAGTTTCTTCGACGCGGGTTCCTACTAGAGATGCAACAAACAACGGTTTGGCCGAATATCCAAATACCAATTAATCAGCCAAATTACAGCTTAAGAGCCTTGGGTAATATTTTAAGATTTTGATGCTGAAATAGATAGGACATTTTTCGGCAAGGATTCTACTTTTGTGAAAGCAACTTTAAGCCATGATATAAATAAATGATAAAATATTGAAAAACAAAAAAGAAAGAAACCAAAAAAAAATAATCACATAAATTGTGCATTTTTATGTAAAATGGCACTACATAAAGAGAGTTTATTATATGAGTAATTATCAAAAACTGCAATACTGTTAATAATATTACTGTTAATATAATTGTACCATTCCATTTGTTAGTACTTTTCGTGGTTTTGGAGATCATCGTGTCACAAACAGGCATTTTCTAAAAATATCGTGGTCAAAACGTCTTCTGGACCTCTCAAAACGTGTATATTCATGGAAAACTGAAAGCTGAAAATTTTTACGAATCCAATACTTTCTTCTACTGAATATAGAATGGAAAAACTGGAATGCTCCAAATTTGTAAAAGGAAAGAAAAATGCTGCTAAAAGTACAAAAACTGAAAATTTTGTATTTGTTCCCCCGAGAGATTTTAGGAGTATGCCCCGATGGTGGACACAGACTCCCAGACGGGGGGACCTGTGCCCCCCTGGCCCCCTAGCTGGCACCACCCCTGAGAAATGTTACCTGTTTATGGATGCTACAGCATCCACCTTACAGCCCAAACTTAACCCACAGTGACTGTCATCCGTTTGGTCCACTGAAACAACATCTTGGAAGCAAACAATTTGCAGATGACAACAACGTTCAACATGAAGTCCTACTGTGGATGAGACAGCAACTCAAAGGATTTTATGCAACTGGAATTGGGACTCTGATAAAACGATGGGATAAAAGCATCAACGTTGCTGGAGATTATGTGAAAAAAATAAAAATTGTTTCCAAGTGATTATCATGGTAAATTATTTTTTTTATTACCTTTTGTGACTTACTTAATGACTTTTTCTTCGTATTTCTTTTCATGTCAAGAAAAAAAAAATAAAATGAACACATATTTCGTTTTCTAGTGGCATCAGTTAGATTTTTAATATTATCGTGTAGATTTGATTTTGGTAATTGTTTGTAGAGAAACACTTAAGTGAAATAACACAGAGAATTTTAAGCTCAGCTTGAGATTTTATTTTCCAACTCAACTGAATTTTACATTGGTTTATATACAACTAATTGAATTTTCTAGATCAGAATATTTTAGAATTCGAAAAGTTTAGAAATTACGTAACATAAACTGAATAATTAACATAATGACTTAATGAATGAATGAGAAATAAACAATTTAGACTTAAACAAAAACTATTTTAAAATAATTTCCTTTGATGGGGACTGATCTCACAAATGGCGTTCACAGGTGAAACAGCTTTCGTTACAATATTTTTTTTTCTTCATGGCTTTTACGGAGATTAAAAAAAAAAAAAAAAAAAAAAATTAAATTTTTTAAAAATGTTTTATTAATATTAATTATATCCTTTCGCACACAGGGATAGTGTAGCTTTTGATCAGTGAAAATCTTTTAAAAATCTGTTCAGTAATTCAAGAGATTACCCTCTGCATACAAACTTTTCCTCTTTATAAAATATGTGTATATATACAGATAGATAGAGAAATAAACTTTATGCAACCGAGTTTTCTTCCAATCTCAGAATATACATACGGAACAGATACCTTAATTTCGCGCACATAGTCCGCACCATCGTATAGTCCGCAGGCAAAGTTTTATGTAAAAAATATTGTAAATATCATTGTATTGTCCGCACTACCGTATAGTCCGCGGGAGAAAAATATAACCCCAAGAAAACAGCAAGTAAATCACTATTATGTAGTTTTATATGAAAATATTAAAGCATTCCCACTATTAAAATAAATAGTATAAAGAAAAGAAGTACTTGTTATTAATAAACCATATTTTAAAAATTATACATTAAAAGAAACCTTTAAAGTTGATGTTTACATTTTCTATCGGAATTCCCGGTTGAATGGTTGAGTCATTGAGTGAGTTTTACTTTCCTACTAGAAATGCAGTATGGCTGATTGTATGTGATTCAGCACTAGGAGATATATTTTTTGGAAGATTATCTCAAAGTTTGTCATTGGTATTTGCTCAGCAGTAAAACTTTGACGATATTTAGCGAACATAATTTAAAAAATAACAG
Source organism: Salticus scenicus (assembly GCA_963930645.1). NCBI lineage: Eukaryota > Metazoa > Arthropoda > Arachnida > Araneae > Salticidae > Salticus > Salticus scenicus. The sequence continues at coordinate 285,902,614 of OZ005650.1, read as the reverse complement.
TACAGGAATATTCAGCAGCGTGCTATCCTAATAGTGATCTTTTGCTTTATGCTCCATGGTTCGCGACCGATACGATGTTTTCTTTGTGTCTTATTCTTTTGTTTATGTTTATATTTGATCGTCAGAATCGGCAGTTCGTAGTATTCGCATGTTTAATTCTGATTTTGAGGATTTGAATTGTGGTCAACTAGCAGATAATCCGCACCACCGTATAGTCCGCGGGTGAAAAAATTTGCTTTTTGAACGCGCATAGTCCGCGGACTATACGCGCGAAATTACGGTAATATTCATTCACACAGATTTAAAAAAAAAAAAAAAAAAAAAAACCGTTTTTCTATCTACTTACTTGTAGATCAAGTTCAGGAAGACAAGAATCAGATAATGAACCAAAATCATTATTCAGTAAATCATTGGTCACAGCATTAGTACTTTGGGGTTTGACATTGTCTTTTTCAACTTTTACTTCAGCAACTTCAGGTTCACTTTGAGAAATATTCATAGATTCAACATCCGATTCACTATCAGTATGTTTTAGCTCACCTTTTTCAATTAGTTCCAAGCGTTCTAAAGGCAGAACAAATTGATCACAAATTAAATTCACTAACATTTTAAGAAAATTCATTTTTAACAATTGGGGTTAAAAATTACTTTAAGTCATATATATATACCTGGATTAGCCATGCTTTTACGAATAGCTGCAGGATCTTTACTGCCCCATTTTTGAAGTTCTTCTTCCATCTTTTCAACTTTTGCAGGATTCATAGCCCACAAATAACCTTTTCTTTGAGCACTGTTTCCAGATGGTTTCTCTATCTTTTCAAAACATTTGTTCAAAGATAAATTGTGCCTTACAGAATTCTGAAATCAATAATTTTTGAATTATATGGTTTTATTACATAATTGCTTGGCAGTCAATCTATTAATTATTGCTATTGCATCACATGATTACAAAACTATCATACGAAAGACACACAAGATTTTATAAAAGAGTATTAACATGGCTTGAAAAATCTCAATATTTTTTACATGCCCTATAAGCAGTGTTAGAAATAAGAATTTTGAAACTAGACGTGAAAATAACGCCTGGATTAAATCTTTTGGGCGTCAAAATGAAAAATCTAGGTGCCATCTATAATTAAATATGTATATTTAAAATAATAACAATAATAAAGCATCAACTTGTAAATAATATATGCAAGATTATATAAAAAATATTTATATAATGAATGTAATTACATTGACAATATTTAACATATATATTTAAAATCACAAATTTATTCTTTGCCCAGAAGACACATCATTCCACCACAATTTAATAGCATTTTCTGGGCAGAAATCTTCCAATTTAGGGTTGTTTAATTTGATCATTAACAAATCGTCAACTACTTTTATAGAGAAATGATTTCTTAAATCAGTTTTTATTAGGTTCAATTAACTGAAATAGACTTGTTTACTGTCTGATGGGATTGGGAAAATTATTAGATATCATGATGAAAAAATCCAGGCGTCAAACATGGCACCTATGAGTGGAATTCTAGGCGTCAAAATGAAAAAACTGGTCTCAAAATACGACTAACGACGGCTTATTTCTAACCCTGCCTATAAGGCATTTTAGATTAATCCGAATAAAACTTTTTCATGCCAAAACATCTTATTCAAATGTATGTTAATAAAAAAAAACTGATGTAAACAGCATTATAGCTACATTAATATTATTTTGAGTATAAATAAGAATCAAAGACATACAAAGACACTGTACTTTTGGAAAGATATATTTGATTAAATATTTACATATACAGCTGGGTATGTAAAAGAAAAAGTACATGCTTAATCTGTATGTATTTTTACATAGACATAAAATGATACAATTATTTTCCATTCATTAATTCTTAGGATATTTATTCCACGTAAGTGGAGTGCCCGAGTTCGATTCCTGGCTCTAGCATTTTTACATAGTTCATATAAAAAATCAACCATGCATTTCTATTAAGTATTCATGATTGAAAAATTTATGAATAAAAATTTCTAAGTTGAAATTTTGTGGTCTATCAGAGTTGTCCCAGGATTAATATTCTCACTTGTTACGTCTGCGCTTGCAGACACAGTGACTTTGCCAATGGATATTACGTTAAAAATGCCGAGTTGATTATGAGACAGGGTAGCTAAGTGGTAGAGTATCTGCCCGTTAAGCTGAGTGCCCAGGTTAGATTTCCGGCTCTGGCATTTTTCATATAGTTGGTATAAAAAATCAACAACCTTACACTCCTATTTATCTAAATAAATCAATCTAAAAATATTTTCAAAGGGCACCACGCCCAACCCTATTCTGTTTTAGTGCCGATGCACACCTGCCCTTTTTTGAAGTGAAAAAATGTGACCTGTCCCTTTTTTTTCAAGTGAAAATGTACTCTGTATTCTCTCATCTGCTATATCGTTATTTTTTAAAGATATTTTGCCATTTTCGCTGAGGAACATAGTTATAATAAGTTTTATCTGATGCAAAATCGGATTTTGCGTACCTTTGCACAAACATGATCTGAAAATTCTATAAGAAGTCACTTCCAGATGTGATCTATGTGTCATTATTATGTTATATGAAATCTTTTTATTGGCTAGAAAGTTCAACGGAAATTACTTGCCCCTTTTAGAGTCTATATGGACTATGGAGGTACATTTATATGAGATATCGTCAAAAACTGGAACACTTGGCAGACTATATGTCTAGATGGATGCAAGATCCAGTCTTTGAATCTTGGATGAAATACTTTATAGAATATATAAAATATTTTCAAAAGCCTGTTCTATTGTTTTATTATGGACATGGCTGGCATACGACATACTGTACTACTGCAACTGTAAGAGAAAATAGTATAATTCTATGTTTGTATCTCCATATAAATCATGCTCTGCAACCCCTTTGATGTAGGTGTGTTTGCACCATTGAAAAGAACATTTTTAAAGAAACAATTTAGGGAAAGCTGGTCACGAAATGTCTTAAGGGCCCTCTTCACTCAACGCCGCCGGAAGCCGAAGCCAATGCTATTCTATGGGAAAATTTTCTTTACAAATAATTTATTAACTAATGCATATTTTTAAATTCTATTTTCACATTTTGAAAATTCTCAGCTGTTAAATTAACGGACCTTTTTAAAAAAATTGTTTTTTTAATTTTTTTATATTTTATTTTGAAGCTGCAAAATACGAATTTTCAATATGCGAAATTTTTTCATTTTGCAATTTCAAAATAAAATATAAATAATTAAAAAAATACATTTTTAAAAAAGGTCCGTCAATTTTACAGTTGGTAATTTTCTGAATGTGAAAACAGAATTTAAAAATATGTATTAGTTAATAAGTTATTTGTAAAGAAAATTTCCCCATAGAATAACATTGGCTTGGGCTTCCGGCGACGGTGAGTGAAGAGGGCAGTTAAAAGCTATTTTTGCTAGTCCTCTGAAGCAGTTGAATCAACAATTGTCTTCTCAAAATGCTATAAAGGGGTTTCAAAGTTGTGTGCTAAACCAATAAACAAAACTGAAGTACAAAAGCAACTTATAACAGACCCGGGTTGGGTTTTTGACATGACAATGGTTAAAATCTGGTTTAAACCGTCAAAAACCTCTACCGTCAAAAACCTGTATTATCAAAATTCAAAATCTATAAATGAGCTAGAATCAGGTTAGACTTAGAAATAGGATTTAGTAATATTTGCCACATACAAGTGAATATCTAAATATTATGCTGTTTATAAATTAACAAATCTTAAAACAATTCGTAGATAATTTATAAAAAATTTAGGTAAATTAACTGGTTTATAACCTAAGAAATATATACAAATTATGCATAGACATATTTTGTATGTTTATTTATACTAATATTTATGAAATTCTAAAATTCCAATGTTACTGTATTTATTACACTTTATCATTTATTAATAATTTTTTATCTATTTATTATTATTAGTGATTGTATAAATATTTGTACTTGTTTATAGCTTGGACTATTTGTGTTTGGTGTTTTGGGAGTAAGACTGATTGACTACTCTAGTGTCTTAGGCCTAAGAGGGAGTGTCCTCCATAGGGGTCTTTCTAATGGGTCCTAGCCCGTATTTATGCAATTTTCAGAGAAAACCATGAAAAACTCTGAACGTCTAGGCCGACGAGCGTGCCCTGGGATTGAACCTGGCATTTCACGTCTACCAGCTTTGAGCGTAGAACCGCTTGGCGCTGGTGGGCCCTACAGCTTAGACTAATAATTTTTTTAAGAATCTGTACGAGTAAATATTAAATGTATTGCAATTTATACATGTCCAGAAAGCATTCATATTTTTCTTGTCTCACGGTAATTATAAGAATTTCAGATGCAATTCAAGGTTTCTTAATATTCAGAATTATTGCTTTTTCTTATGAACTTTCAATATCAGCAGTCATTTAAAAAAAAAAAAAAAAAAAAGTTATATTTTTCTATAAAATATTTAAATACAAAATATTAGGCTATGCATTTTTATTTTAAGGATTAAATACATATTACTAAAAACACAATACTAAAAAAAATTAAAATATACAATGTCATATTGCAAATAAAATGATTTATCAATCAAAATGTTTTATAAATCATGAATTTTTAGAAGCTTAAACTTTTGTTTGTATATTAATCAATGTTATAATAATGTTTCTCCAAAAACATTAATATGCGTTTACCTTTTAAAACATACTTATTAATATCTTAAAAACAACTATATTTTTAAAGTATCACATATCACAGCATATTTTGAATGAACATAGAAATAATTCATAATAAAATTTTAAAAGTCTAAAGTTTTGTTTTTTGTATTTTAATCAAAATGTTGTAACAATGTGTTTTTCAAAAAACATCAATCTATTTACTTTTCAAAAAATCTTTATAAACTATATTTTGTTAAACTAAGTTTTTTTTTTTATGACAATTAAATTATAAATATAGGTTTTTGACATTTTTGACAAGGTGGTTTTTGACATGATGGTGCCAACCCTGTAACATACATGCTGCCTTCAACTTCAAAGAAAGCAGGAGAAACTTCCTTAATTTCAAAAAGAAGCTCATGAATTTTTTACTGTTTTAAAAGAAGCTGTTCATTTTCCACTGAAAAATTTTAAATTAGCTGTTCTTTCAACATTGTCACCTTCATCATCCAATGAAACAAAAAATTCTCTGATGAATTCAAAAGCAGAAAGAAAATGTGTACAGGCAAACACAGATGAAGTACACATGGAAGATGTGGTTGATTCACATCTTCAAAAAGAGCATAAAACAAAGAAAGAATGCAAATCTTCCAAAAGTGGCCAAAAAAAAAAAAAAAAAAAAAAAGAGAAATCTAAGTGAAAGCATAATGACACCATTTCTTCGGGTATGGTTACTTTGGTTGTTAGGTACTCGTAAAATACTATGGCAAAAAATCAATTAAAACTTTTGTTGGTCAAATTCTGTTGGCAGTAAATGGTATTAGTAATGGTAACAGTTATAAGTACAGATATTAAACTGTGTCTTATAACTGTTAAATATCTAATTAAATCAACATTTGGAGAGAAATATACTTTTACAGAAAAAGATGATGCAAATGAAGTTGAAATCAATCTGATCATCTTAATTTTTGATATTCAATCCAAATACACTGTTAAGATTCTATGTGAATATGTTTAATAGAGTGTATTGTATACATATTTTCCTATTGATATTATTCATATAAAATGATTTTTATGAATTATTTCATTTTTGCCCTCTTTAGTCATTTTACTCCACACTCTGTGATAAAATGATCATAACAAGCCTAAAAAAAACAAAATAAAAATAAGGATTAAGCAACTCACTTGCTTCATTGTTTAAAAAAGAAACAAAAAAATTGTAGTAACTCTTAAATAGTGTATGTAATGTAAAATACTAGTAAAAAAAATGTAAATAGGTATTTTACATAATTTAAGGAATGTAGCTTAACCCCTTGAACTGCAATTTATTTTCAGTCAGCACTGCTCATGCAGACAATTTAATTTTCTTAGTTTTAAGAGGAAGGATTGATGTAGAAACTTATGGTTTTGTTGCTCAAATAATTTGTTATTATTAAAAATAATATTTGATTTCACACATTTATATGAATGTTTATTGTTATATACACATATAAGAACATAATTAGTCTTGGAGAAATTCATGACGAGCTGGACTCGTCATTTCAGTTCAAGGGGTTAACAAAGATAAAAGAAAAAAAAAAAAAAAAGCCAATTTTATGATTATTTCACCCCACCTGACTCCCAAGTAGCAGGAACAGTGACAGTGCAGCATTGCAGAGAGCGCTGCAGATTAATTTAACATCTCAATTAAATAAATGTCAAACTATAAAATACAAATGCAACTTATATTATATGACTGGCTTACTGTATTTGCTGTATATTCTTAATTTTATTTGTAGATGCAAATTTTACATATTTTATGAATTGTTAATATGTTTTGTGATACTACACTTTGTCTGGCATTTTCAGATCGCAGACAAATTTTGATTTGCTGCAGACAGAGACAAATTATTCTGCTATTGGGCACGACCCTATATAACCTTTTTAAAAATATTGGAAAAAATATTACTTTATTAATGTAAAACAAACTAGCAAGAATTGCAAAGAAAATAATTATTTATAAAGTCCATTGTCTTTATGAATTAACTCTACTGTATAAAGAAATTTATATATATAAATAAATAAATAAAAAAGAAACAAACCTTCCATCCATTAGGAGCAGTTTTGAAGTATGGGAAGTTTTCTCTGCAAGATAATAAATAACAGAATTATTTTTTATTATTTTATTATAAAATTAAATTAGCAGGCTTTTCCCGCTTTGCTAATCACAATATTAATATAAAGATTTCAAAAAGATTTCACTGAAATCAATCAAAACCTTGATTTGGGTTTCTGTTGACTTCAGTAGCGGATTTCCTACCTGTAACTTGCTGAGTCAAAGTCTCCGCAGTGTCTTGCACGACCTACACTTTAAAACGTGTTTTTTGCCCCATCCTTACCCCTAAGGAAGGAGGAAAATTTTGCAAAATCACTTTATAATGCGAGTTGAATACATATAACAAACCTATACACCAAAATATCACCTTCCTGAGGTAATTTGGAACAGAGTTGCACATGGAAATGTGTTTTTTATCTGTCTCCCTAGTCCCAAAGAGGGGAAAAAAAAAAAAATAATAATTCCTTTTTATAGTGTGTGTTAGACACACCTAAACTCACATACCAAGAAATAGCCTTCTTAAGATGAGTTACACTTGGAAAAGTGTAACCCTGACCCAAAAGTGGAAGACATTTCACAAAATCTATTTTTAGTGTGTGTTGAGTACACATAGACACACACATCAAAAAATCATCTTCCCAAGATAATTTGGAACAGAATTACGCTTGGATACATGGCTATTTATTTTTGTTTCTCCTAACTAATGAAATTATAAAGAAAATTTCTAATAAAACTAACAGCACTAACAATAGCCTATAAAAATGCTCCAAAATAAAAAGTACATGTAAAAGTATTTTAATCACTGAAATATTTTTAAAAATGTAACAAAAGTGCTTACTAACTGTTTATTAAATTCTAATTAATTTCATTATGTTTTCTACAATATAAAAATAAAATAAATAAAAAAGAAGAAGGAAAGAATATTGTAGCCTATTTGCTTTTTAAGTAGATAATAGATATAAAATTCTGTAAAGCAGAATTTAATTTAAGACAAGATTTCTTCCCAGTCTATTCTTCCATATGAAGACAAGTGGTAACTGTGTTTTTTCTGTAGCAACAGTTACTATTATTCATTTCTTAAAATTTCTTTTGCGTATTTTATCTGAAGTTCCAGTCCGTTTCCGTAGCAATGGTTACTATGTTTAATCTGAAAATTTCTTTTGCATGTTTTCTCTCAATTGTATTTTAATACATTTTTTAAATTTGTTCAAGCAATATATTTTTTAACTGTCTTAAAAAAAAAAAAAAAAAAAAATAAGACAAACACTACGAACAAAACAAGGGAAATGCACCTGCAAGTACCATCACCATATCAGTGTCCAGGCCACATATATACAATCTTTACCCGAATTTGATCACGGGCGAATTTCAGTACTCCTGATTCACTGTTTCCTTTACAGTCGGCTCTGACGTCAGACCATATGCTGAATTGTACTTGTTATAAGTTTTTATATAATTAAAACAAAATGTCCGTCTTTTCGGAAACAAATCTGCCATTTTCGTTTCCTACTGAAGTGGAATCAATTTTGGGGAATATCATAACGATACGCAGCAATATTAAAAATTTAGAAGACTACAATATATGGGTTAAAGAATTCGGTAAATTAACTAATACTAAATGGAACTCAAGATCATCAAATCCTTCTGGAGAAAAAATTATTTACTCGTAAGTAGGACTGGGCTTTATATCGATGTAAAACAAAATATCGATTTAACGCTAATATCGTTTGTGCGATTTTAATATTTTATCTTCTGTGAAATATCGATGCAGGAACATAAAAAAGCGCGACATCTGATTCTACGCTAAACCGATTTAATAACGTTGGAATAATGCCAGTTCTCTATTCATTCAACAGCAATAATCGGTTTAGTCTAAAGCATGCACAGTTATACGGAGCTAAATCATTAAAACCTTGATTGTGGTCTAAAGCAAGGCAAAAAATCAGTGCCGTTTCGGTTTAGTGTTGCGCAAGCACACTAACAGCATGTTATCAGTTTTGAGACCGGAGGAAAATCTTTCAATCTATGATTACGATTTTACGTTACGCATCTGCAGTAGGGAAATAAAAAACGATTCTGATTGAAAGGAGATCTACTATTCATTCATTCAAAATTCATTCGCTTGTTTATTTGATCAACATTAGCTAGCATTTTCATTAGGTTCCTATAATTTGAAAATAAAAAAAACTCCAGTTTGTGTTTACTAGACAAGTGCGCTATCATTAATTTATGTAGTGCACTGCATACGTATATTTTATGCAATAATAATAATTATTATTATTATTTAAATTATTATTTAATTCATTAATTTCAGTACAGGATATGACGTTGTCATATTGTCAAAAATAAATTAATTTAAACAATAGCGTCATCTTCGATATGATTATTCTAATATGTAAATGATCCAATTTTTATGTATTTCGTAGTACTTAACAGTATATAGTATGGGTATTTAAAAATAATTTTCAATACGGTAAGAATTGATACCTTTTTTTTTTTTTGGTTGTTTAAGTGCATCAAATTGTTAGTCTTTCCATTAATTTTATTTCCATATACTGAGCTAGTAATTTAACCCATTGTATCCCACCGGGACTATAAAGTCCCATCAAAAAAATTCCTCACTCAATACAGCCTAAATTTACTACAGGATTTCATTGGGACTTCAAAGTTCCTGTAGTTTAAGCTTTCCCTATAGTTAAGCTAAATTTAATATGAGATGTTTCTCATGCATAAAGAAATATAATAAAAAGTTTCAAACTATTTTTCCAAAAATAAGGTAATTTGGAATATAAAGGGATAAGTCTTTTTGTAATTTATAATATTTGATTAATTTAATCTAAAATAAGGAAAAACTTTAAATTTCCATAAAAAAAAAAAAAAAAAAAAAAAGAAAAAAGAAATCTCGGGAATTTCTTAAGAAATTGTATTTTAGAGACTTTTAATTAAGAATTATATTGGTTGGAAGATTAAATGCACCGTAGAAATTTATTATGCGTGAAGTTCTTTAAATTAGCGATTTTCTGCTAAATGCCATTTTGAAATTCGTTTGCATGTAAGTATGGAATATTAAATATTTTAATGCATTACAAAGTAATAATAAATAATAAAATGACTTATTTATCAGTTAAAAATAAATAGATAAATTGGGTGAAATTTTGTGCTTTAATTGTTCCGAAGATTACTCACAAAATGTCGCATCTCGACTCACGACTCTCCATGAAATTCTATATGATTAGTGGTAAAACAAAATTGCTCAGTATGTATTTATTTTATTAACCGACTTCAAAAAAAGAAGGAAGGTTCTCAATTCAAACCGTATGTTTTTTTTATGTTTGTTAGCTCATAACTTCTGAACGGATGCTCCAATTTTGATACTTTTTGTTTTGTTGAAAAGGTCTTGGTCTGCAATAGGTCCCATTGTAATATCTTTACGATCTAAAGAAAATACAGGGTGCCCAAAAAAACCAGTCCCAACTCTTTTAACTGCTAAACGGCTGCAGGTCTAGTAATAAAAATGGTATGTAAGTGTAGTAAAGTGGTCCTGCAGTACAAGGTTAAACCGCTTGCTGCGCCACCTGGTGGAAAATAGTGGAGTTAGGGTTTCTATCTCGAAACGGTTCTAGAGGAAAAAAGTGAATTAGAAAGTTGAAGATTATCATCGATTTAGTACAAAAAGACAGTTTAGACATTCATGCTAGCGTTTCTATCTCGGAAACGGTTCAAGGCAGGGGAAAAAAGTGAATTATAAAATTGCAGAGCATCATCGATTTAGTACGAAAAGATAGTTTTGACATTAATGCTAAAAGTACAAGGCTAAAAACGTGCCTTTTTTGTTCGCAATTTCTTAAACTATTCACACTTGAGCTACATTGCTCACGTTGTAGCGTAGCTGGTGAGACATACGTTAGTTCAAAATACGGTTACTTGATACTTTTTGCTTTGTTGTAGAGATCTTGGTCTGAAGTAGGTCCCATTATAACATCTTTACAATCTAAAGAAAATAAAGCGCCATCTGGTGAAAAACAGCGGCATTAGCGCTCCTATTTCAAAAACGGTTCAAGATGGGAGAAAAGTTAATTACGAAGTTGTAGAGTATCATCGATTTACTACGAAAAGACAGTTTTTAGACATTATTGCTTCAAATAGAACGCTTAAAACGTGCAATTGTTTGTTCGCAATTTCCTACACTGTGCACACTTGAACTATGTTGCACGCTTTACAGCGTAGCGGATGACACGTATACTCTATGGTTCAAAGTACTGTTACTGTAAGCGGTCACATCGATTAGCGCAAAGTCGTTTTCAACCAACTTCAGAAAGGAGGGTGTTCTTAATTCTTGCTATGTGTTTTTGTTGGTGTTTGTAAGCTTATAACTTCGTAAGAAATGCTCTAATTAACCGACTTCAAAAGGGAGGAGGTTCTCAATTCAAAGCGTATGTTTTTTGTTTTTGTTTTTGTTTGTTAGCTCATAACTTCTGAACGGATGATCCGATTTTCATACTTTTTGTTTTATTGTAAAGGACTTGGTCTGAAATAGGTCCCATTGTAAGATCTTTACGATCAAAAGAAAATACAGCGGGCCCAAAAAAGTCAGTCCCGACTCTTTTAACTGCTGAACAGCTGCAGCTATAGTCATAAAAGTGGTATGTAGGTACATTAAAGTGGACATGTGCTACGCGATTCAACCGCCTAAAGCGCCACCTGGTGGAAAAGAGTGGAGTTAGCGATCCTATCTCGGAAACGTTGCAAGACAGGGGAAAAAAGTGAATTATAAAATTGCAGAGCATCATCGATGTAGTACGCAAAGATAGTTTAGACATTAATGCTAAAAACAGAACGCTTAAAACGTGCATTTGTTTGTTCACAATTTCCTATTTTGTGCACACTTGAAAAACATTGCATATGTTGTAGCGTAGCGGGCGACATTTTATGCTATGTAAAATTCAATGTATGGTTATTGTAAGCGGTCACATCGATTTACGCATAGGCGTTTTAAGCCGACTTCATAAAGGAAGAGGTTCTCAATACAAACCATGTTTCTCGTTGTTGTTGTTGAAATTTGTTAGCTTATAACTTCGTAAGAGATGATTTAATTTAAATACTTTTTTTGTGCTCGTAATGATCTTGACCTGAAATAAGTTTCATTAGGATTTCATTAAGATATAAACAAATTACAGGATACTCACAAAAGTCTGTTCTCACTCTAACTGCTGAACGCAAGCAGCTACAATGGTAAAAGCAGTGTGTAAGTATCGATGTTGAAACTTCTGTCCGTCAGCTGCAATGCATATTTTGCTCTTTGTACTTTACGCTGCGCAATTTCCAGCGCAGCGGATGACACGTATTTACTGTAAAGTTCAATATATATGCCTAACAGAATTTTCGGTTACTAATACAGCGTATCCTTTCTTTACATTTCTAAAGACTTTTTAATTTAACGTATGTTCGTTCAATAGATAGTTTTTTGGTCATATCCAATAAAGGCAAGAAAAGTGACACAATTTAAAAATGCAGCATTTGAGAAAAATAAACTTAAAAATAACTTCACTAGAATAAAACTGGGACAACTGTCTCTCGAGTGGATAACTTTCTAGATGGAGATGTAACTTTTTTTGTTCACATTGGGTGTATTTAATGTATTTTTCAGTGACATAAACCATTTTTTGAGTAATGTCACTTTTCTTGGAAGTTGTGATTTGTGAAACTTCCTTCGAACGTCTTCTGATGTTCTACTATATGAATAAGTTTTCACTGAAAAGAGAAAAATAAAATCTTTTTGTAAAAAAAATAGAACCGACTCCAAAAAGCAACTACTATTCAAACAAATAAAAAAATAAATGAAATGAAACTGTAAATTGCGCCTAAAAGTATAAAATAATTTCCTTCGCCAAACAACCTATAACACTACAATTAATCATAACTTTTGAAGTCGGCGCAAAATTAAATAAAAATTGATACCTTTATTCAATACAAAAATCAAATCCTATTCAAAATACACGTCTCACATTGTTACCTGCAAAACGCAGCCGAAAACTACTTTGATTCAAGAAAACAAATAAGATTTCGTAAGCAGCAAAAATTGGCGAAGATGCTGGTATCTGACGTCCTTGGTGAACGAAAAATCGCAAAATTATCTGGCAAACATATTTAATTTCTTTGGGATATCATGATTATTTTAATAAGGTATATCAAGAGAGTAATCAAGAATATGAAACAACACATCGTACAATATATATTATGAAAATATACATCTTGCGTGAATATTTTTGCCTTACGTTTTTCTCGCCAAATTCAAAGGCCATCAAGGATGATCTAACTTCGTAGAAATATAAATACCACATTGTGAAGATGTTCACTGTTCTATGTAGATGCTACTAATGGACCAATTGTATACAGTGATAAAATAATAAAGGAAACATGAAAATGGATCATTCGAGACAACAGCATTTGTTGCTACCAATCTAAAGACAAACCTTTAAAAACTAATTAAATTTTATTTAATTTTGCGCCGACTTCAAAAGTTATGATTAATTGTAGTGTTATAGGTTGTTTGGCGAAGGAAATTATTTTATACTTTTAGGCGCAATTTACAGTTTCATTTCATTTATTTTTTTATTTGTTTGAATAGTAGTTGCTTTTTGGAGTCGGTTCTATTTTTTTTACAAAAAGATTTTATCTATTTATTTTTTAATGTATGAATTTGGAATTGCGGAAAATAATGAATAACTTTATAATGATTTGTTTTAAAACATTCTATCTTTACCAGAAATTTGTCTGTTTTTTTCAAAAGTCTTATTTTAATAAAAAATATATTTCTATAATAAAAATTATAATTTTGAGGAAAAAATCCGCCCTGCCCCTTTTTAAGAAAAATGTGAATGCTACAAGAGTCACATGGATTGAGGTATGGAAATTAGGGAGGCCATAGATCAGGAAGTGCGTATTTCATTAAAAAACACCCCCTGGTGGCAAAAATGCAAACTTTTTTATTTTCTCCAACAAATTCCCACACTATCATTATGTCATACACAAAAGTTTACAACTTTCTCAATAATAGTATCGTCTGTAGACAACTTTAAAATCGGGTCATTTAATTTTGACACCCTGTATTTGTGTTTGCTTATTTTAGAGTAATGTTTATAGATATCTTTTTTTTTTTTTTTGAGTTATGAAGTGTTATGTGAAATCATCTTTTTCCCCTTTAATCCTGTTGGGGGTCTAATTTCTAAATTACCAGAAATTAGTTTTTAAATATTCATGTTAGTTAAGCAAAAATTTTATGGAAATCTGTTGTTTTTTTATTTAAGCTATGACATCTATAGTCAGTGGCAGTTTTAGGCTGCCTGCATGGGGCCCTTGGTAGAACATTTGTGAAACCCGTAATGAATAAATTGTTCAAGGGATATCATATCGGCAGAGGTGATAAGTTTTAGTAAGAGCTATCATATCAGTAATCCGAGTTGTACACATATGCAACATGGAGACGAACTGCAACACAGAATAGTTTTTATGCACAAGGCCAAATATAACAATGGATTTACATAGGTGAGAAATACAGTCGAACCTCGTTAACGTGAATCTTAAGGGGGATAAAGAATTTGTTCATGCTACAAATGGATACCACAGAGCATTTAATCACCGATCACTAATTGCATATTAAAAAAAAAAAAAAAAAAAAAAAAAAAAGGTGGGTGGGGGATAAATAAATATTACATGAGCAAAGAAATATTGGGGTATTATTTCTTTATAGGTTCTATAATCTCCTAAGTAAGTTTAAAATGAAAATTGACATTTATGTTGTGGATGGTGAAATATTTGGAATCTGAAGCCATCCGTGAAGCGCTTGATCATTAATCATTAAATGAGATTTCTTTTTATTAACAAACAATATTTGATTTTTTTTTTTTTTTTTTTATTGGAAGAAATCAATTAAAAATCTGAAGCTGGAAGATGGAACACTGGAAAACTTCCAGCAAAAGCAAAAAAGTTAGCACATATGTTGTTTTCACTGCAGAAAATACTGTGTTGGGTGCTACAACAGACCTCTGGTTGATGCACTACAAAAAAAAAAAAAAAAAAAAAAAAAAAAATTCAAGAGTAGTAGCAATTCTGAAGATGCTCTAGGCCTGGAGCGAAAGTGCTTCTCCATAAAGAAATTTTGAAAGATCTTTATTTGAATTATGCAAATAAGAAATATTTTTGAAATAAATAAATAAAAAATACTCACGTCATAAAGTCATAAATTTCATTTACTGGTAAACTACCAGTCTTACTATTCTTCAATGCCATTGCAATAAGACAACTGTATGAATATGCTGGTTTAGGATAAGCATTCTCATTACTGACTTGTTGATTTGACTTAGAATTTTTATTCTTTGATTTTGGTTTTGGACTATCACTGTTTTCATTCACATCAGCTTCATGCAAAGCTAATATTTGTTGTGCTTGCTGTGTTGTAAAACTGTGCGATACAGGGGACGGACTTGGCACATCAACAGTCAGACTTACGGATGAAGGCATATCAGCCAATTCGGGTACAGACTTGGTATTAATGACTTGAATAGGCAGCGATACAGTAATACTAGTTGAAGTATCAAGTAATGATGATTCATCAACATCAGGGCTAGTTAAATCAGAAGAATCTGTAAGTGAAGATGGCACAGTAATTGGAGATGTCATCATTAGCGAATCAGACAGTGATACTGGCATAGCAGTTTGAGGGTTCACCAACAGACCACCTATACTATCAAAATCTGCACCAAGACTAAACATAGAACCATCTATCCAGCTACTTTTAGCATCATTTGATAATTCAGAGTCGAGAGAATCTATTCCATCCATAGCAAGACCAGGTGTCAATGGTTCAAAATGAGAGACACTAGGAGAACCAACTAAGTCATTTTCATAAGTTGGGTCATTATAGTTTTTTATATCATTGTCAATCATTTCATACAATTCCATGATGGCAACCTAGAGTCAAAATATAAATAAAACAATAAATTAATATATTGATATGAAGTTAAAAAAAAAAAAAAAAAAAAACTTATTTATAGTCATATAATTTAAAAAAATGTGCAGAATTAATATATATATATATATATATATATACTAAAGCCAAAGTTTCCCCTGAGTTTATAAAAGGGCAGGGTGCTGCTACTAAAAAAAGGGCTCTTTTTAACTTTTAAGGGCAGTTTGGCATTCTTAAGGCCAAATTTAACATTCCACACTCATTTTAAAATTCTATTATATGTAAGTATGCACAGTGACCCAGTAGCAGAAATTTTTCTGCCAATCTGCGACAACTATTTATGCATTAGAAAATAATCTGCAGCATAATTTCAAAGTGAGTTATGGAAAAAAAAAAAAAAAGTTACCAGATTCTGTAAGCATATTTTTATCACAAGTTTGCATTTATCTAATGTTATTAAACTGTTAGATATGTCAAAGCATTGTAGTTATAGAATTGTAATTACATATAGCTAGGTAAAGAGATGGCTTTAGCAATTATCTTTCGTATTGTATAAGAACTACTGTTTTGTTTATGATTTCGTTCGTACAGGCTCTAGTAAAATACTTGTAGGAGACCCTAAACGTTGAAGTTAATGCAACTTTTTAAAATTTTCTGGTTCCTGTGTAACCAGGTGGAGGGACATTAAGACGTATAAACTTTCTTTTATCAACAATTACAGTTTGTTCGTCATTGCCATCTGCACATCTAAATTGCATTTTGCTCACCTTCTCAATGTCCGAGTCCCAACTTTCACAGAAAATTTATGATACTGTAATTGAAACTGCGAATTTAATTCAGTAGGTGCTAAAGCAAATATACAAGTCAGCGATAGTAAACAATTCTACCTTTTTATAGGTTTTGGAATCTAAGTGAAAAAGTTTTAAAAGAGCATTGAGATTTATGCTGCAGATGAAGAAAGATTTGAAATTTAAAAAATTCCGCGAGCCATTTGAGTGCCGATCATTACTGGGGGGAAGGGGGGGGGGGGTCACAAAAATTACATGAGTAAGAGATATTGAACAATGTTACTTCTTTATAGGTTCTAGAATCTAATAAAACATGTTTCAAATGAATATTGACATTTATGATGTGGGTGGAGAAGGCTTAAAAACTACAACGCTTTTGTTGAACTTTCAATCACCATTTGTTAGGGGGGGGGGGGGGAGAGTAAAATAAATAAGTGAGATATTGAATGATTCTACTTCTTTATAAGTTCTAGAATCTAATTAAGTAAGTTTAATAAAATAATATTAATATTTATGTTGCTGATGAGGGGAAAAAATAGAAATCTCAAGGATTTTCGCGATCTGTTTGACAGCCAATCGTTAACTGTGAGTAACAGGAGGGGAGGGGAGGGGGGGGGGGATCACAAAAAAATTACATAAGCGAGAAATATTGAACAGTTCTACCTCTTTATAGGTTCTAGAATTTAATAAAGCGTGTTTAAAACGAATATTGACATTTATGTTGTGGATGGAAAAAGATTGAAAATCTCTATCTTTCCTGCCAAAATCGGGAGATTTGGAATTACTTCATAATGTTAATTTGGAAATAATCTGCAGACTAAATAAAAAATCTGCGACGTATGTCGCATGTCTCGCATTTTCTGCTATGGGGCACAGTGATAGTATAAAAATTACCTTAATGACTTTCTTTACTTTTGCTTATTACTAATAAATAAGTGTTGAAGGTCAAACACGATTTTACTTACATACCCTGGAGCATAAAGTGTTTAAAACTGCAACGCACGTCGCTGAACAATTGAGGTTTTTGCAGAACATTTCATCTATCCCCTAACTGGATGATGTTGATACAGCTAACATTCTAAAATTAATAAAACCTAGATATGTTCAACTGACCTGTAAATCTGTTAGCATACTAGAAAATTGCTGGAAACAGTCATTGTTTCAATCTATAGACAAAATTTATAAACATTTTCTAAGTAGTATATCCACAGTAATGTGACATTAAGTGATTGTTATGGAATTTTAAACATAGATTCTTTATCACACCTGAATTGACAATATGCTCTTCTCATACGCTCTATGCCACCAGGGGGTGCTGAAATGCAAAAATCGTACTGTTTGAGCAATTTTCAGAAACCACAATAATGTCATGCAATATGAATTTCATAATTTTTTTTTAATACTATGGCTACTTAAATGAATACATTTTTGTAAACTGTGTACTTCTATTAAACTGGAAAAATTTCCAGACCAAAATCTTTTTTATTACCTGAAATGTTATAATTTTTGTAAATATTACTCATTTCTCATTTCCCACAAGCGATTCTGCGGAACCAAATTATCGCAATTCATATTTTTAAAATTCTATTTAAAAAAAAAGTACGCATCCTAGAACAATAAAACTTCACAGGTTTTTTTAGGGCATAAGTACAAGCAAATGTGCAATGTTTCATGCAAATCTAAAATAGTAGGTGACATCTGGGTGATTTCATATGGAATGACCCAATATTAATGCCAAAAATTATTGAAAAAATTGCAAATTCTGGGTGTATTCCTCAGTTTTAGATTATAAAAATTTTAAATCATGTTTTATTATAAATGTGTAATAAATATTTTACTAATAAGTATTATTTATATTTTTATGCTTATTTTGCATTTTACTGTGCTTTGACAAATTTGGACAAAATACTTGCAGAACATCTGCAAATTTTAATGTCTCGTTGCAGACAGAACATCGGATATAATTCCGCTCTTGGGCTTATATGGGTCATTCTCTGAAAAGTGGGCATTTTTTTAAAAAAAAAAAAGTTAAAAAGATAAAACCTTAGTCCAAATAAAATTGCTCCAAATTTTTTTTTTATTTTTGTACATGTACACATATGTTACAATTAATAAAAAAAATAATATAAACCAAACTGTATCTGATAATTTTTGATATAGCAATTACTTTTATTAATTAGAAAAATGAGGGAATGACTGTGAGGGAATGACAAATTTCTTCTAAAAACTACTTTATAAAAATATTATTAAGTTTAGTTATATTTTCAAACACTAAATATTTATTAAAACATATTTTTATTAATATAATATCATAAAAAAGCAAATTTGATTTATTTTAGTTAACTTTATAATGAGTGAGGGAATGACGTATAATAAAAATACTGTATTTTAATCTAACGTTTGAGAGCCTTGTGCAACTCATTGTAAAAAGTTTTGAACAGAACACAACATGGCTTTTTACTTTGCTGCTATACAAATTAAGTTTGACTTATATAAAGCACGGGCTGCCATTAATGGAGTAAGTAGGGGTGTGATTATAGTTTGATGAGGGAATGATATCTAATACCAGGGACAACAATAAAGTGTCTTCTAATTTCTTTCATTGCATAATATATAAATGTAGTATAATGGATAAATATTTATTAAAGTATGTTTAATAAATTTTTAATTCAAATAATCCAAATATACATGCTTTAATACTATAGAAACCATTTTATTTACTTACATGTGGGAATGGGGACACAGTGAGGGAATGATATTTTGCATTTTAAAAATTATTTAAAAATTATATTTGAATTCCAATAACCAAAGAATAACAGTTTATATGTAAAACCAACTAATATTGATAGTTTAAACAGCGTTTTGTTTTTGTGCTTTTAAAAATATACCCTCAAGACTACTGGGACATGAAATGACCACTTTTCAGAGAATGACCCATATATACAGTTGAACCTCTAAAATTTGGATGTTTTTCCGATTTTAATTTTATTTTTAAAATAAGACTTTGCTGTATCTTATTTCCACATTTCTTGTGGAATGCATTTTAAAATTATTTTAATTAAACACTGAATACATAGATATGGACATAATCTGACATATTTTTATACTGCTTGATTGTTAATTAAAGATTTTATTTTTTACAAAAACAGGAAGGTTAAAAAAAAATGGAATTAAAAAATAAAAGAAAGAAAAAGAAAATCCTATTAAAATCTTAAATTTTCTTGATACTGATGTATGAACGAATGCACATTACATTACATTTATTTATATTTACTAGGGGCTCTGCCCCCTGCTTGCTCCGCTCACGAACCCCCAAGGAAGGCTTCGCCTTCCCCCAACTCGCTTCATTTATTAACCCGCTCTGCTCCTCTATTCATTTTTTTACTTTTCACTGAATAGGAAAATTAATACTGCATAAAATAAGGAAAAAAATAAAATAAAATAAATAAATAAATACCAATATTCAATGTCAAATTAAAATACATAATATTTAATACCTTTTTTTTTTTTTTTTTTTTCAGAAAAGAAAGATATTTGTAATATCTAGACATTTTTGTGTTACAGATATAGTATATGAATCCCTTGGTGACAATTAAGTTTTGTTTGTGTCACTATTTGTCGATGAATTTTTTTTTATATAATTGGCTTGTTAAATATATATATATATATAAATAAAATTAGAATAGCTTTATATAATACTCTCTGTATATAAATATTTATTGTATTGCTAGACAATAAATTTGGACATTCGAAAATATTGGAAAAGAAAAAAAAATTATTATTATTAATTTGGAAAAACCTCCTGCAGCTTCAATTAATAATAATCTTCGGTATTTTTCCATTTTGCCAAGAATGATATGAATGACACCAATCATTAAGCACCTAAGAAAGTAATTGTTTCAAAACACTTTGAATAACAATAAGAAGAAAATGAAAGAGATATGACAGTTTACTTATTTTATTTTATCTATTTTAGAGCTGTACCGAGTACTCGGTATATACTCGGTACTCGGCCGAATTTGGACTAAGTTTTCGGCCAATACCGAGTAGTTGTAAGAATTTCATTATTTTTATATATTATTGAAAGAAAAGTAACATTCATAAGAGTTGTTTAATAACTAAACTAAAAAATTATGAAAATATAAAGTCATTAAACTTTTACTGCAAACAGTTTTCGCAGTTAAAACGGGCGAGTATGCCACCAAACTCGGTATAGCGACAATTTATGGTATGAGCTTATCCCTTTTAGTTACAAGAATTTAAGTATAACCATCTTGTATGTGTGTAATATGCAATTTTTTTTAATAAAAACTTAGTACATAAAATTGTATCTGTAAAACAGACAAAAATAAAATATTTTAGAAAAAAGAACCCTTATATAATACTAAAATAGTAGATAAAACATTAGTTATATATTTGTGCAAATAAAAGTAAGACACTTATAAAATTGTAAGAAAAGATTGATTTTTAATTTAAAAAATAATAATTATAAAAAAGGTAAATACACTGAAATGTTATTAAAAATATATTTTAATAATTAAATTTGTTGTTTTGCAAATTATGGCCCAAAACCACCTATCTTTTTCACTCTTCTAGAATTTGAAGATTAATGAAGTCTATCATGTTTGAAATGATAAAATATTTATTTTAATGTTTTCATTTCATATGTAAATTTTCATGCATCTTAAATTAAGCCTGAGTGTATAGGAACTTCTATATTCTCTAAGAATTATCTAAGAATGGTTCACATCTGAGAAAGACTATAATAAAGAATGAAATTATCAATTATTATGGTTTTAATAATCCACTAAGCTGGACATATCAAATATAACAATGAACCTAATTGTGTATACTATCACTACAAAAGTTCTGAAACATTTCATGAAAACATGCTGTTTGCAATTTAACTTAATTTTGTGTTCAAAAGGCCTTTTTTAAATTTTAACATCTCGGCCAAAGTGCTACTCGGTGCAGCACTAATCTATTTTATATTTTCAGGGCTCCCACTCAATTTTTGTTACAAAAAAGGGAAAAAGGGGACCACATTTTTTGAAAAAACAGGCTGAAGGGAACCACTTTTAACACTAGAATTACGGAAGGTGTCATTTTGACACCTTCCGTACTTTTTCTTCAATGATTCTTCTATTTTTTCACAAATATCTTAATCCTTTCTTGACTTTTCCTAAATCATTGTGCTTTTCAAAAAAATAAAGTTTCCAAAAAAACCCTATTTAACATTTAGTCTTAACAAAGGCAGAGAAATATGGGCAGGTGTCATTTTGACCCATGTGAGAAAGAAAGATATCTGAATACTTTTTCTGCAGTAAACTATTTTTGTTTGCACCTGCTAAACATAAAACAAATAAAAGAAAAGGAAATTATGGGTTTGTATAATCTCTCATCTGCCAGTCACGTCATTTGAATTTTTCGGAATGCATTTACTTGTGAAATGAGAACAGATAAAAGAGCTTATATGTTCGAGAAAACGCTTGTAGATTTTGTTAGGCATTTTAATTGTTACATATAATAACAATTTTTGATAAATTATTTTGTTATATTTATGTGAGTTTATTATAAACTAATGGCTCGTAGAAGAGGACTAACGCAAGAAGAAAAGGACTAAAGCAAGAAGAAATAGTTAAATTGATGCAAGAACTATCTGATTGCGATTCTGGTTCTGAAATGGATAACAATTCTTCAAATAGAGATGAAAATGGAACCTCTAGTGATTCAGTATTTGTTATAACGAGAGATCGTGTGATATCATCTTCAAGCTCATGTGAAAGTGAAAATGAATTAACTCCCAATAATTCAAATCCTGGCATAACTAAGGATACCAAAGCAGGAACTAGTACTATATGCTCAAAAGGGAATAATAAGAAATTTAACGTTATTCAGATAGCTATTTGTTAATTAATTGTAATTTAGTTTATTTTTATTGGATTTTTAAAAATATATAA
The DNA here is from genome assembly GCA_963930645.1 of Salticus scenicus. NCBI lineage: Eukaryota > Metazoa > Arthropoda > Arachnida > Araneae > Salticidae > Salticus > Salticus scenicus. Next base: position 285,880,142 of record OZ005650.1, on the reverse strand, counting down.
TTTTATATAGGGAAATATGCAGATTTTTTTCCAGGGTACAAAATGACCCCCGCCGTATTTCTAGGTATACGAAGATCGCCGTAATTCTAGTGTTAAAGGGAAGAAAAAAAAAAAAAAAAAAAAAGACTTATGGTATTAGCATATTACTTTAGCAAATTGTATTGTCAATAAAATAAATTGAAAAATTTCTACACTTTTTTAGCCACTTCTTCTATTACATAAAATTGTAATAAAGTAAAAAGTACCTAAATTAAACAAAACTTCAAAATTAAAGAGGCACTTTCTATTTTACCCCTACTTCAAAGCCAAATATACCAACATAGTAGTCTCTCATCCATTTTTGTCATAAAAATGTGCTGTCAACTCTCAAAAAGTAAAATCAACGGTACACTTTAAAAAAAAAAGGGGGGGGGGGAAGCATAATACATTTCAATTCTAGAAAACTGAAATTAATTGAAATTTTTATTTTAATAATTTCTAGGCATTTAAAAAATTTAATTGTACGATTCTCTGGATTGTGATTGTTGAAACATGAGATCTTTTTTTGCCTCTGGCAAAATTTGAGCTTTTATTATTATTATTTTAAGCTGAATCCCTAAATATGTGATTATTAATTACATCACAAAGAAGAAACATTTTTTGTGTGTCATTGCCGGAAAGGAAAAAAAAAAAACTTTTTTTTTTTCCACTAATAAATTATGTGCAAATTCTTTATCAAATTGCTTTTTTTTTTTTAAAGAGGTGAATAGAATAAATATATGCTGTAATTTTAATTACAACTAATTAGCAATAATTTCATTGTTTATCTTCAAATTTCATGCTTTTTTTTTTTTCAAAGCTGTTTTTCGATAGACATTTGATCACTTCACTACAAATCCTCAAAATATTTGTGTGTGTGTGTCTGACTGATTGAATGTGCCATATTCTGGCAGCTGATTGCTGAAGTGCGGGATCATTATGCCACTGATAGACAAAAGCAAGATTTTAATTGCTAAAATTCTTGGAGCAATTTTGGTGTAAGGGAAAAAAAAAAAAAAAAACATTTTGGAGCATCAAATTGCCATTTCAGAGCAGATTTGTTAGTTTGGAATATCAAAACTGTATTTTGTGGTGAAAAATATCCAAATTTTTAATAACATACTTTTGCTTAATTCTAACAAAAATTAATGTCCCCATGAATATGTGTTTGCCGATGTACACATCATCCTCAAATCGAATAGAAAATTTTCTTATCGCATGCTCACAGCACACAATTCTTGAAAGTTTCATATGATGTTGAGTTGAATAACACACTGGATACAGAGTCTAGCCTCTTATTTTATTTTTATGCAGAATGTTATCGCATAGGAAAAAATGTATATATAGAATGAAACTGTTTAATTACTTCATGATAAGATCTTAAATATGCTATTTTTTCATTTCTAATTTATTCTAGTGTTACACAAAAACTGGTCTACAAAAATTGGCAACGACGTTATTACCCAGATTGAAACTATTAGTCCTCCTAGTCTTGAAAAAAGAAAAAAAAAGAGAGAAAAGTGTAATTCCCCCCCCCCCCCTCTTATGCTGACAGTGTGAAGAATATAAAAGCTCTTTGTATATGAAGATGGAATGAAAATGATTCAAACAGAAGTGTTCGTACAAAGAGTATATAAACCTTAATTGGGTGGGGTGGAGAAGATACAAAATACTTTAACTCAAAAAAGATATTTAAAATTTTTTAAATTATATGTCCATTTATTATTCAATAGATAAAAGTTATTTAAAAAAATTTTTTTTTTTTTAATAATAAATAACTTCTTGGATGCTTACTCTAAACATATTTTCTCAGCAAAAAAAGGCAATGATGAAACAAATTCTTCTTGATCTTTCGAACTACAATAGATTCAGTATATGATGCATTATTATTATTTTTTTTAATGACTATACAATTCTCTTAAGAAATTAAAATAAATATACTTAGGTATAATTAAACTTTACAAAAAAAAAGCTAAAAATATATCTTTTTATAGAATAATATAATTGAGAGCTCATCTTATTTAAGTGCATAATAAAGTTACTCAGATCTTTAATGCTTAAATAATTTTTAAGAAAAAGGAGGAAAGGGAATTTACAACAAATGATAAGCTATTAAAATATAGTCACTAATCACCTCTAGCAATTAAATTTTTAACTTCGTTGGTAACCTGGTGGTAAATGAGACAAAAAGCAGCTATAGAAATAAAATAAAAAGTACTTTGGATACAGATTCTAATATAATCACAGTTATATGCTCAGGGATGAGATAAGAAAAAAGATTAAAAAAAGAAGCTGAAACTAAATGCAAAGGCAAGAAAATGAAATGTGATATTAGAATTATGATGATAAAATCATTGTTATAGATTATTAGAGTAATAAACATACTTTTCAAATCTGCAATGTAAAAAAAAAAAAAAAAAAAAGGCATAAATAAACATAATAATGACAAAAGAAAAAAAAAAAAAAAAAGGCTGAGAAGTTAAATCTAGAAAAATCTCATCCCTGTTTGCTATTACAATTAATGCATAAGAATAGTTTAATTTGGTTTGTATTTTTATAATTTTTTTTTTCTTTCACAATTTAATTTTGATTTGTCTTTTAAGCTTAATTATAGCACACATTATAATGTATCTAGTTTAAGAGCATAGTAAATGTGGTTTCTGCATAAAACTCAAATTTCATAAAACTCAACATTATTAATTTAAAGTTTGTTTCATTTTATTTGTATTTTTCATTTATTCATTTGGTATTTTTATATTAATTTTAAATATTTTACAGTTTAAAGTTAATTTTGATCTGTGCCTTTTAAGTTATATGCACATAATTTACGACAAAAACAAACTTCTTTCATATATTTGTACTCAGATTCACAGGCTATATAAAATTTCATATTAAATAATAAAATTTAAATCCCCAATTTATAAAATTATTAGTATTATATTCAGATAAAAAATACATAAACTTTTCAAACGTAAATATACATAATAGTATACCGTTATATGCCAACACAAGCAGTGTAACAATCTAATATTAACAATCATACAAAAATCCAGCTTTTACTTAAAGTATACTGACAATACATTTAAAACATTAAAAATATATTAAATAGAAAATCTTTAATAAATAAAGAAACAGATGCTGAATTATTATATTAATTATGTGGTTATTAAATTTATTGTCTAGCTGCTTTAGAGAGAAAATTTTTGAAATTAAATTCATAAAAATAACACTGATAATTTATTAAGAAAAAAAAAATGTTGACAATAACAGATCGTAAAAGACATGACAAGCGTTTTATAATACGTAAATTAGTTTATAAAAAATAGTGTATTGATAATAAGACGTATCTATTGAGAAACATCCCACATTAGAGCAATATTTACATTCTGAAATAACAATACAATGGGGATCCCTACCATTTTTCAACCATTTTCAAATTAGCACTTTCCACACAAATTTATAAATGATATTAAAAAGTAATTCTTTAAATCATTATGACATACCTGAATTCAGTGTTTCATTCCATCTAAAGATATCGAATTTTCATTTTAAAGAGACAGCAAAATATAAATAAAATTTAAAATTATGTATCGGAGATGTGGTTGGACAGTAACAATAAAACACGTGATGAAGATGTCAATACTTACAGATATTTTCCTAGTTGCACAGTATGACTGTTAATAATTAAGCACACACATTATTATTAATGATTAATGACAATTTTCAAACAGCAAAAAAAGTAAAAATCTTCAAGAAAAATCTAAATTTACAATCACAAAAATTTCAGGACAAAGAGACGGTGCCATTTGAACATCCTGCAATTCTATTGGTTGAAACGTAACACATGGTATAAAATCCGTTACATGATTGGATAATATAGGGAGAGCAAAATTATGGGACGATTCAACGGCATCCACAAGAACAGGGTTGCTAGGAGCTATCTTTGACAGCTGTCTCTCGCTGTAGCCATGCTAAGTCGTTGTCGTTACGCCTCGTGATCAGTGTTTACATTGTGTGTTTATCGATTCGAAATATCCCGCTATTATTAGTATTATATAGTTTATTTTTAGCGGGATTTATTTATTAATTTAAATTCTTTATAAAAATTATGAAGTAAATGTAGTAATATTAATTAATCGAACGATTATTGCTTGTTGCTAAGCCTTATGTATATTTTTTTTCTTTCAGGCAGATTTAAAGAGTTTTGCATTCCTGTTCAGATATTTTATATTTATTCAGAGCTATATTCTCGAAGAAACTAGTTTTAATAAAATTAAATTCCAAATATAACAATATAATAATAATAATAATAAAAAGAAGAATTAAAAATTTTCTTTTCTAAATTAATAATATAAATAAGAATTTGACGGTTTCAATTTATAACAATGACTGATTAAAACACATGGACCAATTTTTATTTTTATTCTGTATTCGCATTTAGAGAAGTATGCAGAAGCAATTAAATTAATGTCAGAAAACTAACAATTCGTATTAGAATTAGTAGATTTTCATATTTTATTAGGTTTTGGTCAGTTATACTTTCTAAAGATAAAAAGGGGGGGGGGGGTGTTCAGGCAACTGGCAACTGTCTCTTTAACTTCTAGCAACAAAATAGCTGTCGTCGTTTCCAATTCACAGGAAGGTTAGAGATTAATTGTAAAAGCAATTCGGTCTTATTAAAATAAAGCCCTCACGACGATTGTGGAAAAGAAATGTCAAAGATCCATACAAAATATTTTTTTAATGAAATTGAATTCATTGATCACTCTGGTTCGCAAATAGAATCTATCAAACAAAGTTTTCAAGAAGAATATTGAGTTGATGAATAAAAATACAGTAAATCAACACCATAAATTCCAGAAAAACACAATAATTGTTTCGGGTCGAAATAGTTAAGTATGAATCCATCAAGATCAGGTGAAAAGAAGTAGATTTGATTGAGTGCAACACGAAAGCAGCAAAAGACGTTACTGTACCCGTGCTTATTTCCTTTCGCCTGATAAAGGGCCGTGCTTAATTATTTTAACCCAAAACAACTGTTGCGTTTTTTCCCCCTTACAATGTTTTTTCATGATTGAACAACGCATGATTGCAGTTTACTGAAATCTTGCGTACAGGGCTAAATTATGACACGGACCCACCAAGTTTAAAGGGACATCATGTTCAAAAGCTGCCAAAAAACAGTACAAAATTTCACGTGACATATCTTGTAAAACCAACATCTGAGCGTAAAATTTTATTTCTATAATAAGGAGATTACATTACTCACTTTAAACATTGTTAAATTTCTAATTTGCTAGACTAAAATAACATTTTTATTGGCTAGTCAACGTGTTTTAGCTGTTAGATTGCCTTTAACAAAATAGGTTGATAAAAACTAAGGAAATAAAAAATATTATATAACAAAAGGAGAGGAGATATTTAAACAACCTACTACACAACATGTTTTTTTTTTTTCCCTTCAAATGGATTAAGTCTTTAGGTTATTATTATTGTTTTTATGACCAGAGTCCTATTTCTTTCCTTCTGTTCCCAGGTGTAGGATTCGAATCCTGGTTCGAGCATGTATGTTTGCAGTGGTTTGGAATCCACTTTAAACCGTTAGCCGCGATCTAATATTGAGGCCGCGGTAGTCCGGTCCGTAGAGCACGAGCACCGAGCTCGCAATTGGAAGACTGCGGGCTCGATACTGAGCAAATGAGCCGCCCAAAGACCGTAATGTACACTGATGGTGGCTGGTGCACGTAAAATCTGTCATGGCCGCAATGCCCTCCATGTTCCCATCCAAATTATACCTCTAGGGGTCATCGAAGCGGGGGAGCCATCCTGTCCGTGGAGGTTCAAAATTGTGATGGCATTTCTCCTGACCATCCATAGGGGTGAGTCACAGACTGTCGCCAATTGCCTATTGCGCAAAACTAATAAGACATTAAACCCAATCAACCCGGTCTTAACTCATTGAGCAAAAAATAACCATTTAGCAATATTTAAAGCAGATTTTTTTTTTTTTTTCCATACTGGAAAAAAGTGCTGTTACCATTTGCGGTAGATTACCTTAAAGTGTGCATAATATAATAAATAATTTATTACAAAATATAAGAATTTACAAATATGTGAAGAGGAAAAGTCTAAGTAAAAAATAGGACACGGGTACTAAAGAACATTATGTTTATTTATTTATTACTTCCACTAGACTATCCGACTACCGTAGGTAATGGAAGTATTGTATTCGGTCGAATAACTCGATATCGAGTTTTCACCTGTATTACGTATTTTAACGTCTCCTGAGTCCAAAAAAAGTAGTTTTTGGCAAATTATGTGTGTGGGGAATTTTCTGATTATCATATCTCTGAAGTTAATAAAGACAGAATTATGAAACTTCAGAATTGAGACAAGTCTGGTATACAGGTGATTTTTCCAATTTTTGGTGAAAATTGGATGATCAGAAGTCCGCACGTAAGTCCGTATCTCAAAAACAGCTCTAACGATTTTCTTCAAATTACTATATAATATAAATACTCTTTTAGATGTCCTTTCGTATGAATTAGTTGGTTAGTTCAGGAAAATTCATAGCCGTCCTGTATAAATAGCTCAATTTCAGGCTTCGCAAGTGCGTTCCTTTAAAAACGGTTGTACGGATTTTTTTCAAACTCGCCATATTAACCGTTTTTTAGATATCTTGTTGTATGTAATTGTTGTTTTTTGGTCAATAATTGAGTATGCCAAGTTTTGGTAAAAGACAGTGTCTCAACAACGGCTCTAACGATTTTCTTGAAAATTGTTACATAAACCCATTTTAGATATTCTCTCTCATGTATTACGTGGTTATTACAGGAAATTAACACTTATCCTGATTAGGTAAGTCAGTTTTAGATCTCGGAAATTGGTGTTTCAAAACATGGCTCTGCTGATATTTTTTTTCACCTCGCTGTGTAAACTCTGTTTTATATGTATTTACACGCGTATCAGCTTTTTCTTACTCAGAAATTTGTATGTGCCTATTTTGTTAGATCAATTTTATGTCTTCTGGTCACATTATCTCCAAAAAGTACATATAATACGTGCAATTGTGGGTAATGGAAGTCGTGTGTTTATTTCACACCAGATTTTTTTTTTTTTTTTTTTTTCCTTTTTACTTTCTTCTATATTCAATAGAAGAAAGTATTGGATTCGTAAAAATTTTCGACCTCGGGTTTTTGATGGATTTACACGTTTTGAGAGCTGTAGAACACGATTTGACCATTTTTAGAAAATGTCTGTCTGTCTGTCTGTCAGTCAGTCTGTCTGTGTGTGTGTGACAAAATTTTGTGGCAACTGTATCTCAGGAACTACAGCACAGAATTTCATACAAATTGGTATGTAGTTGCACCTGGACATAAATTAGTTCCTATCAACTTTTGGTAAAAATTGTCTTACAGGTTGCGTTGCCATCCCGCTTTTTCTAAATTTTTAACATGGTGATATAGGACAAAATTTTGTATAAATGTGCATAAAGAGAATTATTTTTTAGTAATCATTATGAAATTTACAAGAATTATTTATAATAGAGATAGTCAACTGGGAAAAAATTTTTGTATGTGTAGGACCCTCGCCACCCCCCCTGGGGGGAAGTCCCCCCTCGAGGGGAGTAAATTTTCAAGATGGATATCTTTCGAAAGGTCTCGTCAATACCTTTAAAACGAATGGTTGAACTATAAATTTGTGATAATTTAAAACAAAGTTATCGATTTTTTTTACTTTTAGCAAAAATAAACTTAGAAAAAAAATCAATTCTTTTTTTTTTAACGAAATTTAACCAAACTTGGTATTTAGTTGGCCCCTGACATAAACTTGTGCAGATTAGATTTGGGGATCAATCGCTCAACAGGTGGCGCTGTGATCGTATTTTTTCTAAATTTTTAACATGGCAGTATAGGACAAAATTCCGTATAAATGTACATAATGAGAGTTATTCTTAACCTGTGATTGTAAAATTAATATTAATTATTGATAATAGTAGTAGTTAATTAGTAAAAAAATTTTGTGCATGTGGGGGCATCGCTTCTACCCCCTAGGGGGAAGTACACCTGGGGGGGGGGGTTAAATTTTAAAGATGGGTATCTTTCGAAAGGTCTCGTCAATACCTTTAAAACGAATCGTTGAACTATAAATATGTGATAATTTAAAACAAAGTTATGGATTTTTTTGCTTTTAACGAAAAAAAAAAAAAAAAAAAAAACCTTGGAAAAAAAATTATTTCTTTTTTTATTGTTATTGAGTGAATTTGTATAGGAAAATATAGAAGAAAGTCTTGTGGTGGCCACAACATACTAGTTTTAAAATAGGCTCGTTGGCAAGCTCTGCGGAGAATTAAGGAACCACCAAATAATATGTGCTCTTCTTGTGCTCCATCTGGCATAAGCTACATTTGTAAGGATATAGCTCAGGTAGTGCCAAGCGCATTGATGTGTTTTAGAAGATTTTTGGTGTGCCCTGTAGTATTCCTGAGAAATATGTGTCCAGAATAAAAAAAAAAAAAAAAAAAAAAGTTATTATTGTTATACCATTTTACCAACACATATTATGTTAATTAACCGCGACTTTCCTTGTGAAAAAGCAGCGGATTTTCTTGTTGTGTGTATATTAAATAACGTACACTGTAAAAAAAAAAACGGTAGATTTACAGCATAATATGCTGACAATATGGGTGCATGGAGGAGGGAAATTAAAAAAGAAGTTATTTACAGCAGAAAGAGCGGTAAAAGAGTCTTTTTTTACGGATGTTTCCGCTGTAAATTGCCTTATTTAACAGCAGAATGTGCTGGCAATATGGGTGCCAGCACATTTCGCTGTAAAAGCTTCCGTTTTTTTTTTTTTTTTTTTTTTTACAGTGTATTTACTTATTTCAAAAATTTTGAAGTGAATGTTATGTGTATGATGATATGATAATTATTGTCCGATACATGTATCCAAATAAAATAGATAGCTTTCTCAAAAAGGAACGTTATATTGATCAATGCTCTTCTAGAAGTCAACAAAAATAAGAAAGAAAGATCGCAACCTATATTCGACAATATAATGACAGTGATTATGATAACCGTGATTGCGCGAATTGTGAATTAGGGTTTTTTGTCCTCATCACAATTAAGTGCAAAACAAGAATGAATAATCATGCGGTTCGCATTGATTATTAACACTTTCCGACTTTTTTGTATAGTTTTAATTTAATACAATGCCTTGCCTACGTGATCACACAATGGAAAACAAAAGGAAAAAAAGACAGACAGATAGATTAATTGAATTCATAATCACTTTTAAACATCGTTGGAAAGCGTTAAAAACGCTCCACAGCAACGGGAAGGCAGTTTCAGCAATTTCTAATTGTAGCCCTTAATGTATCTGAATATTTTAATGTAGCTTTGTCCTGTAACTCAAGACTAAACATTCGATATTCCACAGAAAACTTTATATATATATATATATATATATATATAAGAATGATAAATGTCAATTTCGTTTCGATTTGTGCAGTACAAAGTTACTTACATATGGTTGATAAAAATGCCTTTCATAAAACGCAATGCATTGGAATTCTTTTGGGCGTCCCTGTACGCACAAGCCCTTTGTACTATTTATACCATCTTTAATAGAGAACGGTGAACCTGAATAACACTTATCTGTTTATTATTTTAAAGAAATTCTGAAAATATTTAGGAATGCTAGAGGCTGTTGTGCCCATAAAATAACAATTTAAACAAATGGATGTAGCCTAATGTCTCTCAGCATAAAAGGAGAATTTTTAAAGCTAGTTTTTAAACGACGATAATTTAATAATGACGATAATTTAATAATGAATATATCTTTTTCGATATTGTTCTTTCCTATACTGATTATTATTAATTTTCTTTTTCGTTCAAAAAAAAAAAAAAAAAAAAAAAAAAAAAAAGATTTTCATGAAATTCTGGCAAAAACAGAATTTAGTTTAGTACGGACTATTATTTTATTATTTTATTTTTTTTTTTTTCAAATTATAACATCGCTTTCAAATTATTCAATTATATTTTCGATAAATGTCCAACTGGTATCGTAAAATTCCGCAGATTGAGACTAATAGTCAGTCCTCAGTCCTAATAAATATGAAGAATAATGGTTTAATAACATCGTTATTATTTGCTGCCAAATTCGATAAACAGACAGTAATTATTGATAGTCACATTAAATATTGATAATAAATGAGCTTTAATCATTATTGCATTATTTTGAAAATAAATAATTATAAGATAAAAAAGCTTTTTATATTTCTTGTTTCTAAATTTTCTGTTGAATCATAGCTATTAAGGCTCCTATATATTCTAGGCCTATTATTTTATTCAGGGGCTCTAATAGCTATATGCAAGCGAAGTGTGACGTCACTGACCGTCGTTGGGGGCCAAGTAAAAGATTTCTTATGTTAATCGTCCATTGGATTTTTTGTAAAAAATTATTAAAAATTGAGGAAAATTATTTTCCGATTTTAATCCCCATATTTGGGTATAATTACAAATTAGTTATCGTGCACATGTGTTAGATTAAGTTGTTTTGCTGTCAAATTGGGAAAAATTTAATTTTAAATTTCAAAACTATGCCGTCCTTGATGTTTTTTGTATTTGGCGATCTAAAACGTATTAAGATGTATATTTTCGTAATATGCATTGTATGAAATATTGTTTCATATTATTAATTGCTCTCTTAATATAAGTTGTTAATATAATCATGATTTTTGAAAGGAATTAAATATGTTCGCCAGATAATTTGGCGACTTTTTTTTCCCCCGCCAAGGATGACAGATTTCAAATCTCTTCCGCTGCAACATATTTGTATCTTATATCAGATACTTTATTTAGACATTTGAAAACAAATTTGACTTCAAATTATGATAGAATACTTATCATTTTCTTTTTAATTAGTATATATTAGTTGGATATTTATTGCGTAAATATCACCCTTTGAAATGAAATGTTTATGTTTTCAATCGAATATGGAAGTTAGCCATTTTTTTTCTAGAGTTTTAAATTTTTAAATTCAAATTTTAGCAATTTTACAGCAAAAATAACTCAATCTAACACATGTAGACAGTAACTTATGTATAACTATACCCAAATATGGGGATTAAAATCGGGAGATAGTTTCCCTTAATTTTTAATAATTTTTTACAAAAAATCCAATGGACAGTTAACATAGGAAATCTTGTACCTGGCCCCACAAACGGTCAGTGACGTCATCGGTTAGCTTGCGTAATAGAACTAAGACTGCTATATGACAGGCTGAATCATTCGCCTAAAAGTATTAAAAAAATGAATTTTCACAGTGTTCTGATCTAGTCTAAAAGTTTCAAATGTCTAGCTAGTCGGGAAGTTAGTTAAATAAATTTTCTGTTGAATCGCATAAACGCTGCTGAAGGCAGCAGGTATCGAAAACAGTTGGCTAAAAATATTTAAAAAATGCATTGTCAACGTGTTCTGAGCTTTTCTGAAAGTTTCAAAAAGTCTAGTCGAAAAGTCAGCTGAAAGCTAGTCGAAAAGTCAGTTAAATTGCAAGATTTGTCTAAACCGTTTTTGAGTTATTATCGTTTTTTGATATATTATGGCCAAAACCTATGTATTTTTGTCATTATGAACCTAATTTTCCTAAATATCTCCAAAACGGAAAATCGTACAAAGTCCAAAAAGGGAGGTGCACAACTAGATGTTATATCAAACCTATGTAACCAATTCGCAACTTTCTACGTCCAACCGTTTTTAAGTTATGCGACATACACAAACACACACAGACAGACACACACACACATACAGACGTCACGGAAAATCGTGTAAAATCCCTTATATCTCTAAAACGAGAGCTCGTGTTAAGACGACACTTGCAGGTGTGCAACTAGACATCATGACAGTCACGCGTATAAATTGGCAACATTCAGCGATCATTCGTTTTCGAGCTGTGAAATACAAAAACCATTTTGCAAATCGGGATTACTATACTTTGTATAAGGAAGTAAAAAGCGGCTCCCCCAGCGGCTTTTTTTTTTTTCCTCCCTCCCTGCTTAAATTCAAAATTGTTTTAATTTTTGTTGATCTCCGGTTTTTTCGGCTCTCAGCTAGTAAGTGCACTTATTCCAAATTCTATAACATCCAGGAGCGTGTCTGTGCGTTTCCACCGTGGCTATCTTGGAGGGTGTGGTGTACAAATCGAGCTATGTGTATAGAGCAGAAGTCAATACCCTGCAATTCCTGAGCTTTGGCGTTCTAGTTACATTGCTGCCCAACAGCTTCCATTCGGTGATCTGGCGATTTATTCGCACCGGCGGACGGCATCCAACCCGTTAAGCTTGGACGAGCCCAGGCAGGCAGGGGCCGTCCAAAGGTTTCAAAGGAAGTACAAACGACGCACCAAGAAGGAGTTAACCGAATGGGACGAAAATTGGTAAATGTGATGTACTGATTACTGTTTGAGAAATTTAGAAAGATTTAATCAAGAGAAAGAGCCTCACAAAGGGAACAAGTCGACAAGTGAACAAGTTGGCCCACTTCTGGCCCTTATGTGAGCAGTTATTCGGCTTGGAATTAATTGATAGAGTTGGCAGATGTCCTCCTGCGAGATATCGTGCCAAACTCTGTCCAATTGGTGTGTTGGATTGGCAAAATACCGAGCTGGTTGTAGGACACTTTTCATGATGCTCTAAACGTCCTCAGAGATCCGACGACTTTTCTGGCCAAAATAATAATGGGCAAGGAAGAAAACAAGCAGTAGAAACTATCTTCGTACGTGGGTGGGCATTATCATGTTGAAATATAAGCTCAAAATTTCGTGATATGAAGGACAACAAAACAGGACGTAGAATTTCGTCGACGTATCACTATTCACTCTGCATAAAGATGCTGCGGATGGCAACCAAAGGGGTCCTGCTATGAAATAAAATGGCACTCAAGACCATCACTCCTGGTTGTCGGGCCATATGGCTGGTGACAGTCAGGTTGGAATCCCCCTTTTTTTCGGTGCGTTTCGAGACGCGCCTTCGCTGGTCATCGGGGCTCAAATGGGAGCGGGACTCATCACTGAAGACAATTCTATTTCATTCAGTAACATTCTAGGTCGAACGTTCCCGATATCACTGCAAACGGGCTTGTCAGTGTAGAAGGTTTAATAGCAGTCGGCACAAGGGGCTCCGTGAATTCAACCCCATTTCTACGAGCCGCCTATTAAAGGTATTTTTAGTCACTGAAGTACCAGTTGCACGTAGGATCGATAATAACGACGAATTTGGGGCTTTGAGTACCGCTCTGATGATTGATCGGTTCTTACATTCTGTCGTATCTCTAGGCCGACCGCTTCCTTCTTAACAATATGTTCGGCCATGGTTCACCTATTCCTGAAAACATCATTGTTCCTATCCAAATGTCAAAGAATTCTCAGATTAAACGAACCGACTTATTTGAGCCCAACTACACTCCTCTCTCAAATTCTGATATTTGCGCATATTGTTTACGCACCTGTATGCCAGGCATAGTTACTGTCTATTTGAGTAGACGAAATTAAATTCTCAAAGAATTTGTGACCTGAAATCAAAATTTCTCATGTTTAATATCCTGCCAGTTGAACAGTTAAAATGCGCTGTAGCGTCAGATGTTCATTCATTGACCGCCAAACTTTAAAAATTTGCATTTTCCATCGAAACCTGTACTCATGTCAAATTGTGTCCAATTTGCATTACTCCTTCTTGGTGCGTCGTTTTTTTTTTTTTTTTTTTTTTTTTTGTCCTAGAGTGTATATGGTAGAGAAAGTATTGTTTTTGGGGTCGAATTTTTAAATTGTGTTTTTGTTATGTTTACACGTTTTGAGGTCCTATGAATCCAAAAATGATATTTTAGCGGTTAGTCTGTGTATCTGTTGTCAGCATATCTCAAGAACAAGTGGCAGGAGAAACTCAAACACGGCATTCGATATTCAGAATCTGGATCATATACTGATGTTACACTAAAATTTAGCATCAAGCAATTGCTTTCTTACAGGGCCATCGAAGAGAATTTAAATACATTACATCTATGGGAGACATTTCTGGCAAATACAATGTAACATCTACAGGCTGCCTAAAACAAATGATTTTTTTTTTTTTTTTAATGCATAATAGCATGTTTTGTGTAGCTTGTGGTAAGGAAACCATTCATCATTTGTTTACAAGAATACTCAAAATATTTGGATAAATTAGGGCTATGCATGGAAATTGCTGGAAGTGTATTTCATTTTGCCTTTTGCGTGCTTTATATAGGAGTGAATTTAAGTAAACTATGTAATGTGCATATAGTATGTAGACAATATACAATTCTTTCCAAAATTAAGCTAAATATTCTTTTCTATTGAATATAATTAATGGAAGTGCTTTGCTACATTTTACTATAGCGATGAACACTCTTAAGGAAGAAATATTAATCTCTCATACCCATACTGTAAACAGAAGTTTTTACTTTCTTCTATATTCAATAGACGAAATTATTGGATTCGTAAAAATTTTCGACCTCAGGATTTCGATAGATTTACACATTTTGAGAGCTGTAGAACATGATTTGATCATTTTTAGAAAACGTCTGTCTGTCTGTCTCTCTGTGTATGTATGACAAAATTTTGGGGCAATTGTATCTCAGGTACTACTGCACAGAATTTCATACAAATTGGTATATATTTATACATTGGCATAAATTAGCCTATCAACTTTTCGTAAAAATTGTCTTATAGGTTGCGTTGCCATCCCACTTTTTCTGTATTTTTAACATGGTGGTACAGGACAAAATTTTGTATAAATGTGCATAAAGAGAATTATTTTTAAATAATCATTATGAAATTTAAAAGTATTATTTGTAATAGAGATAGTCAACTGGGGAAAAAAAATTGTGTATGTAGGTGCCTTGTCCAGGGGGGACCCTGGGGAGGGGGGAATCCCCCCTTGAGGGGAGTAAATTTTCATGATGGGTATCTTTCAAAAGAGCTCGCCAATACCTTTAAAACGAATGGTTGAACCATCGATCTGCGATAATTTAAAATAAAGTTATCGATTTTTTTCATTTTTAACACACACACACACACAATTTTTTTTTTTTTTTTTTAATGTAATATTGAGAATAAAATTGACTTTTTTTTAAATATTTAGTGTTGTACTACTTCTCTAATATGGAAATCGTCTGCATTATCAAGGAAGGTAATTTTTTTTTTAAATAATAATTTTAATAAATTATTTTTACTGAGTGAATTTGTATAGGAAAATATAGAAGAAATTAATGTGGTGGTCACAACATACTAGTTTTTAAGTTAGATTTTCAGCTCTGTTTTTTGTATAATATTATGTTTTGAGGTAACCCTCAATACGAAAGTCAACTTTTTTGCAATAGATCTCTATGTATATTTGTTACCACTATAATTTAAGAACAAATAACTGCAGGAAATTCAAACTTGGTATTTTGAAGTATCAGGTTGCTACTTGATATTTTAATCAAGACTGGAAATTTCAAGGCATGTTAATAAAAGCCTTGATTTTTTTTTTTTTTTTTTTTTTTTTTTTTTCATTGAACATAGGCATTATAATTGAATGGGGTTTTATGGGCGCGACAGTTTCCTTCCCTACAGAATTATGTGTCAAATAAAACTATTCCTATAACTATTTTAGATTATTTTTAATGCAGATTGAACAATAATATTGATCTTACGTCTTAAAATGAAATCTGTCTTTATAATATTGGAAAGCAGAGTAAAAGAAAGTCTTGTACGTAACACACCACATTATTTAAAAATGCATTTATGTTTGAATATAGAAATTTCTTGGAAATTTTTAACATTTTCAAACATTTATATTATATATACACACAATCTAAGATTAAAAAAAAAAAAAAAAAAAAAAAAAAAAAAACGCATCAAGAAGTAGTTATTCGAATGGGACAATAATTGGTAGATGCGATGTACATGTGGAGAAAAACAAATGATTGCAGTTTCAGAAATTTAGGAGGATTTAATCAAGAGAAAAAGCCTCACAAAGTGAACAAGTCAACAACGCGTTGGCCGTCTTCTGGCCCTTATGTAAGCAGTTATTCAGCTTAACATTAATTGGTAGAGTTGGCAGATGTCCTCCTGTGAGATATCGTGTCAAATTTTGTCCAATTGGTGTGTTCGATTGGCAAAATCCCGAGCTGGTTGAAGGACCCTTTTCATGATGCTCCAAACGTCCTCAGTGGCAGAGAGATCCGGCGACTTTGCTGGCCAAAATAATGTTGGGCAAGGAAGAAAACGAGCAGTAGAAACTATCTTCGTACGTGGGCGGGCATTATCATATTGGAATATACGCTCAAAATTTCGTGATATGAAGGACAAGAAAACGGGATGTAGAATTTTGTCGACATACCACTCTACTTAAAGATGCTGCGGATGGCAACCAAATGGGTCCTACTATGAAATGAAATGGCACTCAAGACCACCCACTCCTGGTTGTCGGGCCGTATGGCTGGTGACAGTCAGGTTGGAATGCCCCCTTTTTTCGGGGCGTCTCCAGATGCGCCTTCGCTGGTCATCGGGGCTCAGATGGGAGTGTGACTCATCACTGAAGGCAATTCTACTCCATTCAGTAACATTCCACGTCGAACATTCCCGATATCACTGCAAACGAGCTTCTCAGTGTACAAAGTTTAATAGCAGTCGGCACAAGGAGCTCCGTGAGTTCAACCCCTTTTCTCCGAGCCGCCTATTAATGGTATTTGAAGTCACTAAAGTACCAGTTGCACAAAGGATCGATAATAACGACGAATTTGGGGCTTTGAGTACCGCTCTGACGATTGATCGGTTCTTACATTCTGTCCTATCTCTAGGCCGACAGCTTCCTTCTTAACACTATGTTCGGCCATGGTTCACCCATTCCTGCTAACATCATTTACTAGCGGCATTGCTCCTATCCAAATGTCAAAGAATTCTCAGATTAGACGAACCGGTTTCTTTGAACCCAACTACACTCCTCTCTCAAATGCTGACATCTGCGCATATTGTTTGTGCATCTGTATGCCAGGCATAGTTACAGTCTATCTGAGTAGACGGAATTCCGTTGAATTCCGTCCAGTCGTTCTCAAGTGATGCCCGTACAAGGAATTTGAGAAGTTTCCCGCCAAAAATAAATTTCCCCCCTCCCTCCGTTTAAAAATCGAAAATTTCAAAATCGCAGGTAGCGTTTTATTTGTACTCAACTCTAGTCTCCCCATGTGCAATTTCTTTACTGTGAAAGAATTCGGAGCCGAGTTATGCTTACAAACGTGTTTTTGACCTCTGTCCCCTCCAGGGGGGAACGGAGGGGAATTTCGAAAATATTGTTAGATATAATTTTAAATTGTGTAAAGGTCTAAGTTTCTGCCAAGCGCCGTTGAATTCCGTCCAACGGTTCTCAAGTGATGCCCGGACAAACGTGTTTTTGTTCTTTGCTCCCCCCCCAGGGGGGAACACGGGGAAATTTCTGTAAAGTTGATAGATATAATTTTAAGTTGGATACAGTCCTAAATTCCTGCGAAGCGCCGTTGAATTCCGTCCAGCTGTTCTCAAGTGATGCCCGGACAAAAATATCGGACAGACATGCGGACACCATGACACACAGACACACACACGCAAAATTTCCTGAAGTCATTTTCGGCCTTCATGGTGTGTGAAACGTGAAGATATCGCAAATTATTTTGATTCTGACAAATTTACAGACAAAAGTGTGATTTTATTAATATAGATGGGAGTAGAGGGTTGAAAATGGTATCATTCGAAAGGTATGGTTAGCCAGATGAGGAGAATACAAAAAATATTTTCTTACGATGTCAAGGTCAAGAAGGTATTTAAAAATACTTTTGTTTTTTATGCATTTTTCCCCTTCTTACACGTATTCTTTTACAATAAATATACCTAAAAGTAGAAAGTTGTTAAATCTGGCAATTTCATACAACTCAAATAAAACCAATAGACACAGTAATTTATATAATGCAGCATCACTATACGCAAGCGAAGTGATGACGTCAGTGGCCGTCCGTGGAGCCAAGAAAAAGATTTCCTATGTTAATCGTCCATTGGATTTTTCATAAAAAAATATTAAAATTTAACGGAAATTATCTCCCGATTTTAATCCCCATATTTGGATATCTGTATATATATATAAATTACGTGTCACGATGTTTGTCCGGGGTAAACTCCTAAACTAAGGAACCGATTTTAATGAAATTTTGCACACTGTGTGCAGTTTGGTCCAACTTGAGAGATAGGATAGTTTTTATCTCAATTTATTGTCACAATATTGTTTTATTGCAATTATTTGTTAATTATAGACCTTTATTAAAGTTGCTCCAAAATATCTGTGAGTTCCATAAGTTTAATTGTTGCCAAAAAGAAAAAATACGAGTTCATTTTCTTTCGACATAAAAGTAAATACATTTAATCAAACGTGAACGTTAAAAAATTATAAAAAGTTAAATTATACATCTCACGAAAATTAACGTCATAATCAATTTAAAGATTTTATTCGCATTGATAAAGTATGTAGTTATACACAAGCGAAGTGTGACGTCACTGACAGTCTGTGAAATCAAGAAAAAGATTTCTTATGTTAATGGCCCATTGTATTTTTTGTAAAAAATTATTAAAAACGAGGAAAATTAGTTCCGGATTTTAATCCCCATATTTTTGTTCAGATATGTATTATTTATCATGTGCATACGTTAGATTGAGTTATTTTGCTGTTAAATTGACAAAATTTTAATTTTAAATTTCAAAGCTCTGTCGTCCTTGGAGTTTTTCGTATTTGGCGATCAAAAACGTAACACGAAAATATACAAGCTAGATGTATATTTTCGTAATATGTATTGTGTGAAATATTGTTTCATATTATTCATTACTCTCTTAATATAAGTTGTTAAAATAACCATGATTTTTGAAAGGAATTAAATGTGTGCGCCAGATAATTTGGCGATATTATTTTTTTTCCGCCAAGGATGATAGATATGAAATTTATTCCGCTGCAACATGTTAATATCTTATATCAGATACATTATGTATATGCTACAATTTATTTCACGTGATGCGTGTGTTAAAAATTTATTTACGACATAACCTTGCTTTTTCAATTTTTGTTGCATTATTCTAATCTGTATCACTTCGTTTTCTTTAAGAAATTTGTGATCTATACATAACGTTCTAAATAAAAAGTAACCATTTCAATATTTTAAAACTTATTTAAAAGACTGTTTTATTTAACATTAAATTTTAAAACTTAATTTAAAACTTATTTAAAAGTCTGGAAGAGTTTAAGTCTGTTTATTTGTTTTGTAACGCTAATCTATATGATCGATGTTCGAAACTTTAATTATTTCTCTTATTTTTCTTTACTTTTTCTTTAATAACTTACCAATTTAACGTTCCTGATTAAATTTGTGATTTATATATGTATTTTGCATTAAATTTTGACTCATATTTATTGCTGAAAATGCGATCTTAAAATCTTGCAATTTTCTTATCTTAATCCTCAATGCTTTCCTTCTTGATTAACTTGAATTTACTATTAAAATTTTAACATACTCAGAATCTTCTCACCACTTCGTTAAAATATATTAATCTTTTCAGTAATATATTAATCAGTATATCCCCACAACGATATTTGGCAATTTTATTGTTGGCGATTATGGCTAAATCATAAATCTATAAATGATAAATGATAATCTAAATCATAAATCAAAAACATAAAATAATAAATCCAAAATAAACAACATATAGGCTGCCATATTATATCACAAACAGTCCAGAGCGACATCGTTATCGTTCAAAACGGCGCCAAAGAAAATCGCCAAATTCAGCTGTGGGGATATACTGATACTGAAGTTATAATTATCCGAATATAATTACTGAAGTTATATTATAAGTTATAGTTGTGGGTAACAACTATAGTATTTCCCCACAACTGGATTTGGCGATTATGGCTAAATCATAAATCTAAAAATCATGAATGATAAAATCATAAGCTAAATCATAAATCTAAAATAAAAGCATGCAGGTTACCGTATTTTATTGCAAAGAATCCAGAACGACTTCGTTATCGTTCAAAAAGGCGCCAAAAAAAAAAAAAAAAAAAAAAAATCGCCAAATCCAGTTGTGGGGAAATACTATATACCTTATCAAATTATCAACGTATTACTTAGCCGCAGCAACGCGTGGCCGGGTCTGCTAGTAGTTATATATAAGTTACTGTCTACATCATAGATATAGTAATAAGACATGGATTGATCATTGGGGTGAGGGGAATGATTCCTTTTTACTCGGAGAAAAGTCCACAATATGGACGTCTTTCTCCGGAGTGAATACACCACGGAGTAATATAGATATTAAATATTACTCCGTGGAATACACACAGATAATTTAGAAAATAAAATTTATGAATAATTTATGTACTAAAGGTGAATGAAAAACTGCAGATACAATTTCAAATTCATTTTTTCCCTTTCTTTTCTTTCTTTCTTTTTTTCTTTTATATATTTATTAATTTAGTTAATATTTAAAGTTAAACTCTTTTTACGTACTAAAACTAACGTTCTTTACCTACGCCGCTGCTAACTGTATTTAACAGAATTTTGAAAATTCTATATTACTTACTGATATAAAATCTTAAATAAACATCAAACTTTAAAAAACGTATTCCATTAAAAATCAAAACAGTTTTTATTTCATAATAATAAAAAAGCAACTGATTATAAAATATATATTTTTCACAATTTAGTCAAATACAATTTACTTTTATGATAACTTATCCAATTTCTTTTCATAAATTTATTAGAAGAATAAGACACAATATTTCGACATTTTGAAAATTCATCAACATTCTATTCTATTACAATGGGCTCTTCCCAGCGTCGTCTGCTCAATCACGTGATAGAGGAAAACGAATAATCGAATTCCGAGAATCGAATTCAATTAAATATTGTTCTTAAGAACAAAAATTTTAATATTTATTATAAAATAAAATAAAAGTAATATTGTGCATTTGTAAACAGTAGAATAATTGTATTTGTAAATTTAATAATTTTAAAAAAACATTTTATGTGTTTATTTATTTTTACGTATAAGAATCGATTTTTGTATATTGTAGTGTAACTGTAACATTAACTGATCTAGCAATAAATAATAGCTTCTTGTGGAATGTTTACGGATTATAAATTGAAATTTTAAAATGTTTTCATTTAATTTAATTGCATAAAGGTGTTACGACAAGTTAATTAACTTAGTTACTGGTCTAAATGGATTTACGTAGTACAATATTGCACTGTCACTGATTTAAGTACCAAAAATCAGAGTATTTAAACATGTCTTCATGAACATCAGTAACAGGTATAAACTAAATGATGATTGTAAATGTATACAGCAAACAAAAGATGATGAATAATGATATAAAATTGATTAAAAATGATGATGTATAAAAAATAACACAGATTAAATACGATTGATCAAAAATAAGAATAGAAAATATGTTATTTCAGCAATCGCTCTAGATAAACAAGACTTCGTCTGCTATTTGTTTTTCCTCTATCATGTGATCTCTGACGTCAGGTGGGAAGAGTCCATTGCCGAGTGAGTTTCAATGGTTTCAATACCACTGTATGACTGATGAAAAAAAAAAAAAAATTTCGGCATCAAAAATTTTTGCATTAAAAATAAAGAAACCAAATTTCAAGTGACGCTTTGCTATTAGTTTAAATATACATAGATTTTCTTATTTGATCATTTGCTTTTTTCTTCTATTTGCATTTGCAATGCAAACATAATAGTTTTAATTTCAACATAAACAGATATATAAAATATACTCACTGATGTTTTTTCATTCACATTTCAAATTCAAAATAATGAAAGTTTTAAAAGGAACAATATCAAAATTCCAGTTACGCCTTGGTGTTACTTTAAAAGATTTGTTTTTAGATTCCATTAAAATTATTTTTGTTTTGTTTAATAAAGCATATTTACACATTGAAACAGTGCTTTTAATTTTCAAATATACAGTCGAATAATCACACTTTCACTGAGTTTGCACTATATAAATTGAAATTATTTATTTCAATACATTTATTTGTCTTTTGCGCCACGCTATACAAAACTGCAAGTAAAATTTGTGTAAATGTTTTCTTTGCCTCACACAATCTCTTTGCACACATTTTCACGTCGTTGGATACTATGATACAAAGTAACATTTACATAAATTTTACTTACAGTTTTGGATAATGACTGAAAACTTATTAATATGCTTGTAAGTTTCTATAAACTAATGTAATTTTATTTTATAATTTATCTTTTTATCTCTCTCTCTTTAGATATATAAACACTTTCATCCTTAATATGTATCAACCTCCTGACGTCAAGAGTTTACCAAACGAGTTACAAGATTTATTTTTTGTTAACACCATCTGCCTGCATTGGCGATCTTAACGCTAAGCACCTTGTTTGGGGTTCTTCTTGTGCAAACTCGAGAAGAAACGAATTGCTCAACATGGCTGACATAAAAGGTTTCATAATCCTTAACGATGGTACTCCTACTCATTATTCATATAGTTATAATTCAAAAGAGGTTCTTGATATATCAATTGTTAGCTCTGATCTCGGTTCTTCTTGTAATTGGAATGTTCTGGAAAATATTGGAAGTGATCATCTCCCGATCTTATTGGAACAAAATAGGAGACAATCAGTGTATCTAATATTAAAACAGGAATAAACTACTACGTCAGAAACGCCAAAGAAAAATTATTGAGGTGCATACAGCTGTTTCGGTAGCCTAAAGCGTACCGTCTTCAGTGCAAAAAGAATTCTGAATCTGGAGAGGTGCTCGTATATATAGGAGAGAGACCGGATTTAGTTCAACCAATAGGATTACGGAAGAGGTGGGGAGTGTGGCCAATATGAATTAAGGAATGTGTAGGTGTGTGAACAGTAGAAAAATTAAGGAAATGTGGACTGAATGTAAAATTTTCAACAATCAGACAAATAGGGAACAGCGAAATCACAATTTACAAGGTTTTTAAAATTTTTATAAATATGAAAAGCTTCAAAGAAATCGAGTTCATGAATGGATTTAGGTCTGCAAATTATTTTAGCTGAATTAAATTTGAAATTATGATTTTCCTCCCAGCAATGTTTAGAAATAGCCGATTTATTGGTTTCTTGTTTGCGGACGTAATTCATATGTTCTTTTAGACGAAATTTAAGACTGCGTTTAGTTTGGCCAATATATGATAAACCACACTGACAGGAAATACTATAAATGCCTCAAGAATTATGCATATCAATAGGATCTTTTAACTGAGAAAAGGCGATTTTATTGGAAGGCGAAAATATTATTTTAAAATCATATTGTTTGAGAATTTTAGCTATGGTTTGAATGGTTTTAGAAAAATAGGGTAAAACAATACTGATATTAGATGTGACTGATTTAGTAGACGAAATACGAGGGAGTTGTAATTTTTGGATAGCTTTGTCTATAATGGAAGGGTCGTAACCTCTGTCCATTGCGATGGCTTTCAGGTATTTAATTTCAGATTTCAATAAAATAGGATTTGAACAAATATTAAGGGCACGGTTTACAAAAGTATAGAAAGCAGCCATTTTTTGGTTAGGTGGGTGACATGAACGCGCATGGGGAGGAAGGGAGACTGCAAAATTTTTACGATAGACAGTGGTTGAAAATCCATTTACAGTGCGAGAGACGAGGGTATCAAGAAAAGGAAGGGAGCCATTATTTTCTATTTCATATGTAAACTGGATATTACTGTCAATTGAATTTAAGGTTTTTAAGACATGGTCAATATTGTGATGAGATATGTCGATAAGCATGAAGGTGTCGTCAACGTAACGGGTCCAAAAAGGAAAAGATATTTTCTTAAAAAGCTTGCTTTCGAAATAGTGAATGTCTGCGAGAATTGGGGAGAGAGGGAAACCCATGGCTAAACCTTCAGACTGACGATAGAATTTATTTTGGAAACCACTTTTTCTTTCCAAAATAAATTCTATCGTCAGTTTTTCTACTGTTCACACACCTACACATTTCTTAATTCCTATTGGCCACACTCCCCACCTCTTCCGTAATCCTATTGTTTGAACTAAATCCGGTCTCTCTCCTATATATACGAGCACCTCTCCAGATTCAGAATTCTTTTTGCACTGAAGACTACCGCTTTAGGCTACCGAAACAGCTGTATGCACCTCAATAATTTTTCTTTGGCGTTTCTGACGTAGTAGTTTATTCCTGTTTTAATATTAGATACACTGATTGTCTCCTATTTTGTTCCAATAAGATCGGGAGATGATCACTTCCAATATTTTCCAGAACATTCCAATTACAAGAAGAACCGAGATCGAGATCAATAATTTTTCTTTGGCGTTTCTGACGTAGTAGTTTATTCCTGTTTTAATATTCCAACGCCAAGTCTCCTGGTATTATTTAGTGTATCTAATAGTTATAAACGCTGGAACTTTAAATGGGCAGACTGGCATTCCTTCACAACCTAATTACTGAGTCTTCGGAATTCTTGTCCCAATGACATTGTACTTTATGAGGCAGATCGGCAGCCACTGAGTCTTAGTGCATATCTAGTCAAATACTTTAACAAGCTGCGTAGTCTTGATACTCGAAATCGGACTTCTCAATACCTTAGAATTTGACACAACAATGAACGGCTTAAGAGAAATAGTCCATTTGGTCATGTAAACTCTTGTAATCGAACATCTAGTTCTGTGGAACAACATCACTTGACACAATGTATCGATCCTTCGGAGGGTCTTTCTAATGTATTTTTCCATACTGAACTATATGTACATGTACATAAGCAAAAATAACTTCCTGATTATTTAAGACTCTTGAAAGAATTAATACTATTCCAGCGGATGCTGTTCAGGTGTACACTGATGGTACTAAAAATGATAGTGATAGTACAGGCAGTGGAATTTACATCAAGTCACAAAATCAAGAAGTAAGGATTCAGAGAAGGGATCCTAACTATTGCTCTGTCTTTCGTAGCGAATTAATAGCCATAGATTGAGGCCTTGATTCACTTGGACTACTTACTGATGGTAAGGAAATCTGGTTTCTCTCAGATAGTAGAAGCTCTATCCAACACTTGGCCAATTGGCATAGTGTGAGAGATGATGCAGGAGTTAATATTCTTAAAGTGTTGAAGCGCCTCTCCTTGTCTCATCAGATTCACCTACAGTGGATTCCCTCCCATGCTGATATCAGTGGCAACGAGATTTCTGACACCCTTGCCAAGGCTGGTGCTGGGGAAGCCTTCATGTCTTCTTTGCCTCTCACCTTTATGGAGCTTTTTTCAGTGGTCAAGAATCAGAATAAATCTTCTTGGCGTGTTCCACCAGTGCACCATTGGTATGTGAGTCACCGGCCGAGTGGCTTTCTGGCACTTGATTGTAACAAGCAAGACCAAACCACCCTCACTCGATTCCTCAATGGTCATTTTATATCCTTAATATTTTTGGGTGGTTCCAAGCATTTTTTGAAGTCTGTGCGAAGTGTTCTATAGAACAGGTTTGCCCCGATTATATTCTTGAGTGCATGGGGCTTTCTAGGCTGGATCTTACAGACAATCCTCTTTTGGTTCTAGACTTCTTTAGAGTGCACAATTTCATGAACCTTATTTAACCCTGCTAGTCTTTGGGGATGAGCAGCGACAACACAAACACTTTTCTAAAAAAAAAAAAAAAAAAAAAAGTAAATAAATAAATAAAATAAATAAATAAGTAAAAATAGTTGTACAATAGTATTTGGCGAGGTATTTATAAACATAACTGTAAATATATATAAGAAAATACAATATATTTCATAGGATCACTTTTATAATATTCATACATATACATGCATTAATATAAATAATAAAATATACATTGAATTAACTGCATGACAACACTAAATCTCTCTGTCATGCAGTTAATTCGTAAATACCAAAAAAGAAATATTGCATCATTTTGGTAATTTATAAAATTTGAGTAAAGAGAGAAATTCTGATTTTTAAAGGACATATACAGTAAATCTTACACCTCAAAAATCCAAAAAAAAAAAAACTTTCCACCTAAAAGTTAATAGCTAACACTAATGCAAAATATATATGAATAATTCAATTTACCGGGTAACTGAAGAACAGGGTACGGTCTGCACTCAGAAATAATCCGATGTTGAGTCCTGGATGTAGGTAGGGTTTTATTACTAAATATAATAACTATTAAGCTTAATAACTACTTCCAAATACCTGAAAAAATATTGCCTTAGTATGTGACAAAATATTTAACAACCGCGTACGTAAAGCAATAATTATTCAGTCTGGGAAAGATTAAGATTTTACGAACCATCATTTCATAGAAAATGATTGGAATAAATATGCATAATGAAATAACAATAATAATAATAATAATAATAATAATAGTAATACTGTCTGAACGCAACTTGAAAAAATATTTGCAGATCACATCACAATCACAAATGCATGTTTATTACTATGTTTTTATTAACTTCTATTCTTGTTTGTTTGTGTGTGTGTTTGTTTGTCCGGTACAAATCTTGCAATCTATTTTTAACTAACTACCCTACTAGATAGACACTTGAAACTTTCACAGTAGCTCAGAACCCGGTGACAACACAATACTTCGAAGTCAGATTATCGAATTTTCGAATAGTTTTCTTTTAATTAAAATATGAAAATAATAAGCTCCTAATAGCAATATAATTATAAGATAAAAAACTTTTTATAAACCATGTTTTTAAATTTTCTGTTGAATCATAGCTATATAACTAACTACATTAGCACTTTATCAATGCGTATTGTTAAGAAATTGTAAATAATTGTATTTATTTTTGCATAAATTCTTTCAAAGAGGCTTAGTAAGTTGATAAAATGTCAATTTTCTGCATTTCCAGCTCTTTTTCGCGTTAAAATAGCTTAATTTTCCCTTTAAAATGCATTAAAAAGCTCCAATAGGCAGGTAATGGATTTGGCACCAAATTTGGCGACTTTTTGCCATTGGCGACTTTTTTGGCGACTTTTTGCGAGAAAATCCTTATTATCGATATTCTAAAAATGGACTTTCTAATGTGATTGGTTAAAGAGTTACGGGAAATTTGAATAATAAAAAAAAGAAAGTTGGTTTTAAAAATAAAATATTAATCCTTTCAGAATAACATATATTTGCATCATTAACTACATTAGCACTTTATCAATGTGTAGAAAATCTTTAAAGTGATAATGACGTCAATTTTTGCCAGATGCATAATTTAACTTTTTACGATTTTTTAACGCTCATGTTTAATTAAATGTATTTATTTTTATGTCGAAAGAAAATGAACTCGTGAACTTTTTTTGGCAACAATTAAATTATAGCTAATATTTTAATGACTATTTTTATTGCTATTATTTTAGCTTATTATTTTCCTATTTTAATTAATTAAAAGGAAACTATTCGAAAATTCGAAAATCTGACTTCAAAGTATTGTGTTGTCACCGGGTTCTGAGCTACTGTGAAAGTTTCAAATGTCTAGCTAGTAGGGAAGTTAGTTAAAAATAGATTGTAATATTTGTACCGGAGAAACAAACAAACAAACAAGAAAAGAAGTTAATAAAAATATGGTAAAAAATAGCCATTAAAATATTAGTTAGCTATTAATTTAATTGTTGCCAAAAAAAAAAAAAAAGAGTTCATTTTCTTGCGACATAAAAATAAATACATTTAATTAAACGTGAACCTTAAAAAATTAAACTTTTATTATTATTATTTCACTGAACTGAGTCCGCGTGCTTAAATATTGCTTAAATATTATTTTTTTATCCTCGCGTATTTTATTAATGATTCATCAGAAAATTTAAAAACATGGTATATAAAAAGTTTTTTTTTTTTTTTTTTTTTTTTTTTTTAAATCTTATAATTATTTTTGTTTAGTTATAGTCTCGGTCTGAAGGAAATCGTGCGAATGAATACACAGAAATTACAAATGTTCATCAAATAATCATCAGCATTATAACAAAATAAATGGGAAATGTATTTTCTCTCTAAAAAATTATAAACTCGTGATGAACAACGATGAAATAGAGTATGTAAAATTATAAATTGCTTTCTTAATTTAAAAAATGAATAGAAATATTTTTTGAATATATCCATAAATCTAAAATATTGAATTTTCTTCATAAACAAGTAGGTAATATATATATATATATATATATATATATATATTGAAATAGAAATTTGATTTAATATATGTACAATAAGTATTTTAAACATGTAATAAAGTATTTTTGCGTAAAAAGAAAAAATAAATATATAAATATAAATGATTTATTGGCTGTACAACTGTAAGCGACAAACAGTAAATTAACCTTAATTCTAAGCCTGGACCGCGTCACAGCGTTTTACCGAAGAAAATACGTGTAACTGGCGGAGTAATATAATCCCATTTTTAAATTAAATTATACAAAAAACAAGAGTTTTGCTGAAAAAATAACGAAGACGTTACTGGATTCAGAAAGATTCCATTAACATCATATATTAATAATAAAAAAAATATAAAAAAAACGCTCGTGCCGTTTTAGAGATATTTTCAGTCTATTACACACTGACACCCGCTTTTTACCCCATTTGACTTTAAATTGAGATTTCAGATCTCAAAAAATTTCAGGATAGATTAAGACCGAAGGTAAAAGACTATTTTGAAAAAATCAAAACAATATATCGCATATTTGTTGAGGTATTAAGTGTCGGCTTTTACCGATCTGTTTGATATCAAATTAGCCGTATATATGAGTTCGCCGCATTCCGTTTGCCCTCCCGCTTTCGTCACTCGAAAAACTGCCGTTTTTCATGATATTTAACATTGAAACACAAAAATAAATAAATAAAATTTTTATAATTTTCAAGGTTTGCTTGTGCTAAGAATGCATTGCTTGTGCTAAGAATGACCATGTATGAAATTAGATGGAAAGCAGCCTTAAGTAAATCAAAAACAAAAACAATTCCCATATCTATAGTCAGTGGCGGTTCGTCATTGAGGGCACCTAGGCCTGGGTCTGGCCCCGCTTGAATTTTTCTCTATTAAAAATCAAGCAATGTATCTTTCTTTCTTTTTATTTTTTTAATTCTAACGCTTGTAAAAATGTATCTATCAAGTTAATAACGTGCATCCAATTTCCTCTTATTCTTCTCGGACATAAAGTTTGCTTGTCCCTTTGTCCGCTTTTCTTTTACCGAATTACAGCTAGTTCCTACTCGGAGTTCAGCCGTTTGGGCACTTTGATTTGTACCCGATCTCGCGCATTAATTAGTATAGTATTTATTGCTTTGCGCATGGAACAGCGGGTTAACACATTTGGCGAAGTAGAGCTTTATCAGTGTTAATATTCCAATACTTTTAAAGTGTTAGGGTACGTGGAGAATTGGCCCATGTAACGTGTAGTTTAATGAAAAATAACTGTCTTCTTTAAAATACATTAACCTTAGGGATCGTGAAAAGAATTTGGCGACTTTCACAGTACTTTTTTTTTTTTTTTTTTTTTTCTACTGGTAGTGAAAAAAAGAGACTTTTGCGATTTTTTTTTTTTTTTTTTCTAAATAAGTCTATGATTGTTATCAGTGATAGAAAGGAATTCTGTTGAAAATTTATTGACAAAAGGTTTAAAACATTTTTGAGAAATTCTATGGGACAGGAAAGTTTAAATGAACTTGCTGTTTTTGCAATCCACAAAGACTTAATTTTCACAATTCCAGGATTTAATGAGAAAGTAAATGGAAGGTTTGCTCGACAGAAAACTCGGTGAGCAGAATATTTATTTTTGTATAGATAATAATCAGATTTAAATACTTGAACAGTTTTGGCTGCCTAAATTTGTAAATCTTTTTATTATATATTAAAAAAAATTTTTCTTTCGTGCGATTTAGTGTAATATTTTTTATAATTATTGTTTTTACAGTAAAATATTATTTGATTAAAGTATTTTTAATAATAATAATCGCATTTACATAAATTAATATTGATTATTTAAAAAATATATTTCTAAATTATTATTAAGAGATAAATCAATCCTTTTTAAATATGTATATATACCGGGTGATCCAAAAGTCAGGACAAACTTTGAAAATGAATAATTCGAAAACGAATCAAGATACAAAGATATGGTTTGCACCAAACGGATGAAAAAGAAACCGGGTTTTGAGTGGCAAAGGAAAAAAATTAGTTCTGTTGGCGACCAACAGATGGCGCTATAGTGTTTTATTTCACCTAAAGATGATTTACAAATGAAAAAAAAATGTTGACAACTTACAAGTCAGCTTAATTACAGTTAATTAGTACTACTACAGTAACTGTTCAATGCCCATCATTCAGAAGTACAGCTGTGAGATGATTCACCACATCACTCACAGCATTTACTACTCCGATTCAAAAAATTAGAATAATGAAAAGAAATATGGTCAAGGGAAATGAAAATCGAATTTATCAAATAAATAATCAACAATATCAAATATAAAGTACTATAATATGAATCTGCATATTTTGCAGATTATAAAAATGTAAACACATTACAATGAAATAGAAAATATATTTAAATCAGCTAACAACAAAAAATTCAAAATATTAGAATACTTTCTAACATGGTTCAAAAAATTAGAATAATGAAAATATATTGAACATAATTTAAACTCTAAGTATTTTTACTTGCTAATCAGCACTTTGTTGCATCACCCTTAGCTTTAATGACAGCTCTTAAACGTTTTGGCATGTTTTTAACTAAAGGTTCACAATCTTTTTTATCCAAATTCGCCCATATGCTCTTTATACTAGAAATAAGTTCTTTTTTGTCTCTAGGCGCAACTTCTTGAAGTCGTTTCTTCATAATTCCCCACAAATTCTCGATAGGATTTAGATCGGGTGAGTTTGCAGGCCAAGGGAGTACAGGTATGTCCTTCTCTTTGAGCCATTTAGTTGTTGATTTGGAAGTGTGGGGAGAAGCTGAATCTTGCTGAAACAAGAAATCGTCATCACATAAATCCTCAGCTGAAGGAATCATGAAATGTTCAAGAATTTCTTGATAGACTTCTGAATTGACTGTTGTGGAAACAATACACAACCTGCCTGGGCCTTCAGCAGTCATGCAGCCCCATACCATAACAGAGGTCGCAAATTTAAACGAACGTTTTAAACATTCTTTCTTATAAGCTTCATGTTTGAGTCTCCAGACACGTATGTGGCAGCACACCACAAAAGACTCTGGATGTGAACTGAACATTTTTCCTCCATGGTCAGTGTTTTCAGACTGATTGTTTCCCAGACTCGCTTAACTGTGTCTGCCAACCTGCCAACCAACCTACCTCGATCGGTAGTTGTGTAAAAATCTGTATGGTATGGTGTGCTAAATGCGAACCTAGCAAAATGTTTGTTAATTATAATTAAATCTAGATGTTATAAAAAATCCTTCTGAGTAATTGATTATACCACAATACACGAACAGTGGTGACTTCCGGACTCTGGATTATGTTTTTTTAACTGTAAATTTTCACGAACAGCGTGACTAGGCCTAACTTATTACCACACGTGGAATGAGAAATTACGAAAATCGCTGCAACATCTACAGGTAGCAATGTCTATGCAATCATTCTTGAACCTTGTTTTTTAGAATGATTTAATTATCGGCGGATATTATTATCCGTATTTTTGTCTCCAGGTATGGTCGTTATAATTTTTTTTGGTTCCCCATGGCTGTTTCCTTTTCTGATAATTTCATTTTATAAATAATCATTTTCTAAATTACATGCATTATTTTCATTTTATGTTTCTTAAAAACGCAATTAAGTGCATTTCTTAGCTAGTATATATGTTTGAATTTATTTTTATTTATCTCAAATTTGCATTAGTTATAATCATATAGTAATTTTATTCCCATTCATGTTGATTGTTCATTTATTGTCACAAAATAAACATGAATACTGATACAGGAATTCTTGCAGTGCAAGCAAAAATGCCTACCTTTTCCAAACATAACATAAAGTTATTTTTTGCCCAACTTGATTCTGCATTCATGCTGAATAAAATTACTGATGAGAAGGATAAATTCAATTATTTGGTTAACATTCTTGACATAGAAATTCTTTCCTCTGTTAGTGAATTTATATACACTCCACCCGCTGAGAACCCATTTACAATCCTCAAAGACAAATTATTAAAACTATATGAAAGCTCCATTGCTCAAAATACCAAAGCATTATTGCAAGAGCTTACTCTTGGTGATCAAAAACCTAGTGTCTTACTTAGAAAGATGAAAGAAGTGTCATCTGGGCAAGTTACTGATGACTTCTTAAAAAATCTTTGGCTACAGCGCCTTCCTAGTAACATTCAGACAGTATTGGCTGTAAGTGGTGATGAGTTAGATAAACTTGCTATACTTGCTGATAAAGTGTCCGAACTCAATACCTCTTGTAATGATAATGCAATTGCCGCAATCTCAGACAAAAATGAAATTAAAATTCTGCAGTTGCAAATTTCTGAACTTACCAAAAAGCTTGATGAGTTAACTGCATCACATGCTGAAAATCGCTCTCGCTCCCCATATCGCCCCGGAGGCGGCAGTTTTTCTAGAAATCGCAGTCATTCCAAAGGCCGTCGACATGACTCGGATATTTGTTATTATCACTCACGATTTGGTTCTCACGCTCGTAAATGTCAGAAGCCTTGTTCTTTTTCCCAAACGGGAAACGACAAGAGTGCATCACAGTAGCGGCATGTGATCGCACACTACCCTCACACCATAGTCGCTTATGTGTTTTTGATCCGGCTACAAAGACAAATTACCTAATAGATTCTGGCGCAGATGTTTCTGTAATCCCCAACACATCCAAATCAAATCCATCAACATTTTGTCTTTTTGCTGCAAATAATACTAAGATGGCTACTTATGGACAAAAACTTGTAGAAGTTGAATTAAACCTCAGACGTAGCTTCAAATGGGAATTTACTTTGGCTGATGTTAAGCGTCCTATTATTGGATCCGATTTTTTGGCTCATTTTGGGTTACTTATTGATCTAAAAAACAACTGTCTCATTGATCCTTTAACAAATTTAACAAGTAGAGGCCAGTTTATCAAAGGCATATTTACATCAATAAAAAGTATATCTAATGACTCACAGGTTCGCAAAATCTTAAATCAATTTCCAAATCTTACACGCCCACGCCCTTTTAATGGGAAGATTACTCATAATACTTACCATTTTATTGAAACTACTGGACCACCTGTTTTTAGCAAACCGAGAAGGCTGCACCCTGCACAACTCATGGCGCCTTAAAAGGAGTTTCAGTACATGCTAGAGCAAGGCATTTGCCGACCATCTAAATCCAACTGGGCATCCCCTTTACATCTTGTTCGTAAAAGTTCAGGTGATTGGCGCCCTACAGGTGATTATAGAGCACTTAATAAAATAACACAACCAGATAAGTACCCTATCCCACATATACAAGATTTCACACACAATCTACACGGCACTAAAATTTTCTCTAAAATAGATATTGTCAGAGCTTTTCATCATATCCCTGTTAACCCTAGCGACATTCCAAAAACAGCCATTACTACCCCTTTTGGTTTATTTGAATTTGTTTTTATGCCATTTGGGCTTTCCAACGCTGCTCAAACTTTTCAAAGGCACATTCATGAAGTTTTGTGTGACCTTAATTTTTGTTTCCCATACCTGGATGACATTTTAATTGCTAGTAAATCGCAAGCAGAACATGAGCTCCACCTACAGCAAGTATTAACTTGACAAGTATAATTTATCCATCAACTCATCTAAATGTATATTTTTCGCTAAAGAAGTACAATTTCTGGGGCACCTTGTTACAGAACATGGGTGTAAACCTCTTCCAGAGAAAGTCGAGGCAATCATAAATTTCCCTCGGCCAGAGACAGTGAAGCAACTCAGACGTTTCATCGGGGCCATCAACTTCTATAGACGTTTCCTCCCTAATATGGCTTCCACCCAAATGCCGTTAAATAGCCTTTTAAAAAACTACACAAAGAATGACAAGCGACCTGTCTCTTGGACTGACATTACCATAAGGGCTTTTGAGGACTCTAAAAAGACATTGTCCGAAGCCACTCTGTTATGTCACCCTGACCCTAATGCTACCCTAGTGCTACATGTTGATGCGTCAGACACAGCTATTGGTGGAGCCTTACACCAAAACATTGAAGAATGTCTTCAACCACTTGCCTTCTTTTCTAAGAAACTATCTCCTGCACAACAAAGCTATTCAGCTTATGACAGAGAGCTGTTAGCCATCTACGAGGCAATTAAATATTTTAGATATATGGTTGAAGCTAGAGCATTTACAATATTCACAGACCACAAACCTCTGTGTTATGCTTTTGCGCAGAAGCCAGACAAATGTACACCTCGACAGCTCCGTCACCTCAATTTTATAGGACAGTTCTCCACAGATATTCGGCATATTAGTGGGCAAGACAATAGCGTTGCAGACGCACTCTCCCGCATCAGTTCAATATCCTTTGATCTCAGTTTGAAAACCATGGCTGAGTTACAAAGAGACGATAATGAACTTTGTGACGTATTAAGGAATCCTTCCTCATCGAGTTTAGTGCTAAAGAAATTTCCTATTGAAAGTGATTCTTCAGTTGAACTTTTCTGTGATACTTCAACTGAGAAAATCAGACCATTTGTTCCTGAAATCATGCGTCACAAAATTTTTGACAGTTTGCATGGACTTTGCCATCCTGGTGTCAAGGCAACTATGCAGCTAATCAAACAACGTTTCTGTTGGCCTTCTATGCAATCTGATATCGCCAAATGGACTCGTTCCTGCATTTCGTGTCAACGCAGCAAGATTCATCGACACACATCTAGCCCTCCTGGACAATTTGCCACACCAACTTCTCGTTTCGAGCATGTCCACCTGGATCTAGTCGGACCCCTGCCTCCATCAAAGGGATTCCAGTACCTGCTCACCATGGTCGATAGATATACTCGTTGGCCAGAGGCTATTCCAGTGGCAGACATCACATCAGATACAATTGCTTTCACTTTTTATCGTGAATGGATCTGCAGATTTGGTGTACCACTCCGCATCACCACAGATCGTGGACGCCAATTTGATTGTCAGCTATTCCAAAGTTTGGCTAAAATACTTGGATCCCACCACATACGCACAACACCATATCATCCCGCCTCCAATGGCCTTGCTGAGCGATTTCACAGAACCCTTAAAGCTGCAGTGCGATGCCATGCAACAGAACGCTGGGTAGAAGTTTTACCTACCATTCTTCTTGGGCTTCGAACATCCATAAAAGAAGACCTACAAGCCAGCGTGTCTGAATTAGTTTATGGTGACACCTTAAGACTTCCAGGCGAATTTTTCTGCACCTCCAGAGACTATGTGGATCCAGCCACATTTGTTGGTCGACTGAGAGACCACATGTCAACAATTCAACCTGTCCCAACCAACTTGCGCACTGGCCGGTCTATCTTTGTCCATAGTGCACTCTCATCCTGCAGCCATGTTTTCCTACGACAAGACAGCACCCGTAGCAGTTTGCAGCCATTCTACACTGGGCCATTTAAAGTTTTATCCCGCAATGGCAAGACATTCACCATCCTGCAGAACAGCAAATCTTCAACGGTGAACATTGATAGACTGAAGCCGGCATTTATTGACACCATCCCAGATGCAGTTCCTCAAGAGCCGCTGTTCTTTCCAGTGCCCTCAGCAGATCCACCACAGCAATCTGACCCTCCAACTCAGCAACCACAACTCCCACAACCATCCACCAACAAGCCATATGTCACAAGGTCTGGTCGACAAGTTAGGTTCAACCCTCGCTACCTCAATGTTATTTCAACACTGGGAAGGGGGTGATGTGGCAGCACACCACAAAAGACTCTGGATGTGAACTGAACATTTTTCCTCCATGGTCAGTGTTTTCAGACTCATTGTTTCCCAGACTCGCTTAACTGTGTCTGCCAACCTGCCAACCAACCTACCTCGATCGGTAGTTGTGTAAAAATCTGTATGGTATGGTGTGCTAAATGCGAACCTAGCAAAATGTTTGTTAATTATAATTAAATCTAGATGTTGTTATAAAAAATCCTTCTGAGTAATTGATTATACCACAATACACGAACAACGTATACCTTGATTTCCGTGAGACACACAAAACACACTTTCATCGCTGAAAAGTATCTTTTTCCATTCGTCGTGATCCCAAAATAGCCTTTGTTTACACCATTTAACTCTAGCAGCCCTTTGCTTAGATGATAAGAATGGCTTTATCTTAGGCACACGTGATCTAAAACCTAATTTGCGAAGTCGTCGTAGTGTTGTAGATTTGGAGACATTTATACCCATTTCTTTCCATTTTCTATGCACATATCTCACACTCCGAAAACG
Organism: Salticus scenicus; assembly: GCA_963930645.1. Lineage (NCBI taxonomy): Eukaryota > Metazoa > Arthropoda > Arachnida > Araneae > Salticidae > Salticus > Salticus scenicus. The sequence goes on along the minus strand of OZ005650.1, from coordinate 285,843,654 downwards.
ATGTTTCTTCACAATCTTTTTCAATTGCCTTTCATCTCTTCTTGAAGTTACTGGCTTTCGACCACTTTTAAAGTGTTTATTTTGGAAACACTTATTATTAGAATATTCTCTCAAAACTCTACTCACACTTGCTTGAGAGCATTTCACTTCTTTTTCTATAAAAAGTTGTGTTTTTCCTATTTCGTGCAAGTACACAATACGATATTTCACAGCCTCAGATAAATCGCTCTTTCGTCCCATATTAAGCAAATACTACGCTACAATCAAATGCCAAACGACTTTTCATTTTCAACGGAGCACATTTTATAGTCCCACAGATGTTAATCCCGCAGCCGTTCTCTCAACTTATAAGAAAAATTTGAATATTCTAATTTTTTGAACCATGCTATCGAGGTATTCTATTTCTTTGAATTATTCTAATATTTTTTAAATAGTTAATTATTAATATATCAGATAAAAATAAATATTTATGTTATATTTATAAATGCTCTGAAGATAATTAGATACTTTTAATATATTTTTTCCTGGACGCAGTATGCAAATTGACGCGTTAGCAACATCAAACTCATTCTTTTTTACATTATTCTAATTTTTTGAATCGGAGTAGTAGTAGCACTTCTTGCGTTATGGCAGACACATTTTGGCGGATGGCATCTTTCAGTGCTGCTAGTGATGCCGGTTGGTCGCGGTACACTTTTGACTTCCAAGAATTCCCACAGCCAAACGTCACAGGGTGTCAAATCGGGATATCTTGGAGGCCATGCGTGATTAAAGTGGCGACTGAGAATGCGATATTTCGATGCATATAAGCTTCGACTACCATTACCTGCTGTAGTTGTTCCTTTTTATAACGTTTGTTGCTTTGCATAATCCTACATCAGAAATACGACAGCGCCATCTGTTGGTCGCCAACAGAACTATTTTTTTTTCTTTGCCACACAAAACCCGGCTTCTTTTCCATCCGTTTGGTGCAAACCGTATTTTTGTATCTTGATTCGTTTTCGAATTATTCATTTTTAATGTTTGTCCTGACTTTTGGATCACCCGGCATATATATACACTTTTTTCTTTTAATATAGCGATGGATTTTTAAAGTGTCTTTATTTGCGTATTTTTAACTCGACATTATGCAAAAAACTGCAAAGAAATAAAATGTCAGACATTAATTTTTTTATTGGGACAGTTATAAAATTTTGTATTGTTGAAGGAATACAAAATTTTAAACTAAAATTTCTGTGCAGGCTTAATTTTTAATTTTGATATACATTACAAAATCACCTAAAGTTTTTAAATTTTATATACATTTGTCCTACATCATTGTTTTTAATTAAGCTAGAATATAAAAAAGTAAAATCACAAACACTTTAATTTAAAAATTCGACATTTTAAAAATGTGTATACATTTTTAAAGTACCGTTTATGAAATTTCTAATTTTAATTTAATTTCTTATATTTTGGCTGTGCTTTTAAAAACAAACGTACAAGAAACATATATATTAAATATATAATGTTTTCGTTTATACTTAAAAGACTTAGAGTTGTTATGTAAAAAAAAAAAAAAAAAAAAAAAAAAAAAAAAATGCATGTAGAAGAATTTCAGTTTAAAAATTTTGACATTGTAAAATTTTATAATATTCACATTGAATTATAATAATAATAATATACATAGAACACCCCGAAAAAAAAAAAATAAAATAAAATAATAATAATAATTTTCCCCATTAAATAACTTATTTCTTTTGCGTTTGAATTATGAATATATTTCACATGTCGTGCTATGGACCGGGCCCCACCTGGGAAAGTTGGCACGAGCCGCCACTGTCTATAGTAATATCTTCAACTCTATATTGCAGTTCTATACTTTGTGCTGTGCATGTGTTTTGTAATACTTGTTAAAAAACTTCGATTACTTTTATTTCAGTATTTAATACTATTGTACATAAAAATATTATAAAAATTTCTTTAAGTAAATGAATTGCTATTTGAACCTGAACATAATACATAACTAGTGGATCTGCAGATCAGGAGCCTCAACGTCCTATTTACATCAGACATTATTCAATAGGTCATTTTTATTTATTCCTTATTATATAATCGTATATATTGATTCGATCGACTTGTTACCATAATCAGATACAACCCCCCGCTCTGTCTCTATTTGCATATCTTATAAAGTGTTACGGAATTGTAAATAATTGCATTTATTTTTGAAACAATTCTTTCAAAGAGGTTTAGTAAAGTTAATAAGATGCTAACTTTGTGCATTTCTAGTCGTTTTAGCGTTAAAACAGCCTAATTTTCCCTTAAAAACACTTTAAAAAAGCCCCAATAAGGGAAGAAATGGATTTGGCGCCAAATTTGGCGACTGTTTCCCTACTTGGCGATTTTTTTGGCGACCTTGGCGAGAAAATCCTTATTAAGGATATACCAAATATAGAAGCTCTAATCTCATTATGAGATACGAGAATTTTCCAGAACAGTCTGTGTTCGATAGAAAAGTATAAAAGGAGCATTTTTTCGCCAAGGCGGTCAGTCTCAGATCTGGGTCAGTTTCGTCAAATGCTTGCTTTGCTTTGAGCCTCTTTAGATGAGACTTTCTTTATGTGTTATTGCTAAACAGTTTGTACTGTTGTTTTGCTGTTAATGGCTGTTGTTTAAGTTGTGTTTACTGGTTGAATTGAAGCTGATAATTGGTTTATATGGTTTATAGACCTGTATTTTTCTGGAACTTACTGTGAATATATCACTGAATTTTTTCAAGTTTTGCCTTTCATTCTCGAACAACTTACGGACCCCCAAGTACGCAACAATATGTATTCTTAATAAACGACGGTCTTGTATTATTTCCCTGAAATTCATAAATACCAAATTTCATAACTACCAAATTTCGTACAAAAAAAAAAAAAAAAAAATTACATAGCATATCGGAAATATTTTGCGTAACCTTTAAACTAATTTCCAATTCTATGCCCACAATTATCAACAGGAAAACATGCTTTTAAAATTCTAATAAAATTTCATTATATTTTATGGGGTGTAACCATGTCAAAATAAACTTTTAATAAATATCGACTATAGACCGTAATAGTACGATATTATTTTATGTATCCCGGAAAAGTAGCCACAGTCATTATAAACGCCAATAATATGAATAAACCTAATTAATTATAACTCATTAATTTTTCAAACTAATTTGACATCATTTGGATGATTACAGTACACACTCGGAATTATTTTGTGTGGTCCCATAAATTATTTAGTCTATACATAACCTTTTTTAAAAGTAAACATAATTTTAAGCATCTTTATAATGTATGTTAATTTTATTAAGATCAATTCAGCATAAACGCATAAAAGTGTTCGCTTAAATAAAAGTTTGTCCATAGGCTCTATTGCTACGAAATTCTTTTGCGTGTCTCTGTAAACAAACCATAAACATTGTATACACCAGTAAAAAATATTCAGCTTACTTTGCGTTCAAAATTAATAATTGTTCCAAATTTAACATCGTTTGGATGACTACGTGACATCGTCAGAACACTTTTGTAAGGTCCTGTACATTAATTAGAAAGCTTAAGAGCACATATTTTCTTCAAACAAAATAAGTTTAAATATCTTACTCACGTACGCTAGTTTAATTTTCTTGATTGCAAAGTAATGATGTTAAAATGCGTTTAAACGCAATTCACATCATACGCCGTAATGTGAAGTATTTTGGCCTTACCCTGTATACAATCCATAAAAATATAGACCTAAAAAAATAAATAGCTATTTCTATACCGAGCCTGATAATATGTGTCAATTTGCAAGTCAATCGGAGAATTTTTGCGGCCGCTATTGCGGTACATACAAATTCTTCCCATAGGCCGTAATGATAAAAAAAACTTTGGCGTGTCCCTGTACACGAACTACAAGTGGAATGCACACCCAAAACTATACAGCTAATTTCGTGGGGATCATGAACATGCGTACCAAATTTCAAGTCAATAGCGTGATATTTGCGGCCGCTATCGCACGACAGACAGACAGACGGACAGACGGAACACAAAATCCTTTTGAGCTTCACCAGAGGGCGTCCACTGATGTTTCGGCAAAAATTTCAAGTCAATAGCTTGATTTTTGCGGTGGCTATCGCGGTACGTACAGATTCTTCCCATAGGCCGTAATGATAGAAAAACTTTGGAGTGTCCCTGTACACGAACTACAAATACAATACACACCTAAAACTATACAGCTAATTCCGTTGAGCTCATGAATATGTGTACCAAATTGCAAGTCAATAGAGTGATTTTTGTGGCCGCGTTCGCGATACATACAAATTCCTCCCTTAGGCCGTAATGATAAGAAAAACTTTGGCGTGTCCCTGTATACGAATTACAAATGGAATACATACCAAAATCTATACAGCTAATTTTATGGGGATCATAAACATGTGTACCAAATTTCAAGTCAATAGCGTGATTTTTGTGGCCGCTATCGCGATACATACAAATTCCTCCCTTAGGCCGTAATGATAAGAAAAACTTTGGCGTGTCCCTGTATACGAACTACAAATGGAATACATACCAAAAACTATACAGCTGATTTCGTGGGGCTCATGAACATGTGTACCAAATTTCAAGTCAATAGCGCTATTTTTGCGGCCGCTATCGCGCGACAGACAGACAGACAGACAGACAGACACAGCCCAAAACCGTTTTGAGTCTCAACAGAGGACCTCCACTGACGTTTCTGCAAAAGTTCGAAGTCAATAGCTTGATTTTTGCGGTGGCTATCGCGGTACATACAGATTCTTCCCATAGGCCGTAATAATAGAATGACTTTGGCGTGTCCCTGTACACGAACTACAAATGGAATACACACCTAAAACTATACAGCTAATTCCGTTGGGCTCATGAATATGTGTACCAAATTGCAAGTCAATAGCGTGATTTTTGTGGCCGCTATCGCGATACATACAAAGTCCTCCCATAAGCCGTAATGATAAGAAAAACTTTGGCGTGTCCCTGTACACGAACTACAAATGGAATATACACCTAAAACTATACAGCTAATCCCGTTGGGCTCATGAATATGTGTACCAAATTGCAAGTCAATAGCGTGATTTTTGTGGCCGCTATCGCGATACATACAAATTCCTCCCTTAGGCAGTAATGATAAGAAAAACTTTGGCGTGTCCCTGTATACGAACTACAAATGGAATACATACCAAAAACTATGCAGCTAATTTTGTGGGGATCATGAACATGTGTACCAAATTTCAAGTCAATAGCGTGATATTTGCGGCCGCTATCACACGACAGACAGACAGACAGACGGACAGACGGAACACAAAATCTTGTTGAGTCTCAACAGAGGACCTGCACTGACGTTTCTGCAAAAATTGGAAGTCAATAGCTTGATTTTTGCGGTGGCTATCGCGGTACATACAGATTCTTCCCATAGGCCGTAATAATAGAATGACTTTGGCGTGTCCCTGTACACGAACTACAAATGGAATACACACCTAAAACTATACAGCTAATTTCGTTGGGCTCATGAATATGTGTACCAAATTGCAAGTCAATAGCGTGATTTTTGTGGCCGCTATCGCAATACATACAAATTCCTCCCTTAGGCCGTAATGATAAGAAAAACTTTGGCGTGTCCCTGTATACGAACTGCAAATGGAATATATACCAAAAACTATACAGCTGATTTCGTGGAGCTCATGAACATGTGTACCAAATTTCAAGTCTATAGCGCTATTTTTGCGGCCACTACCGCGATACATACAAATTCCTCCCATAAGCCGTAATAATAAGAAAAACTTTGGCGTGTCCCTGTATACGAACTACAAATGGAATACATACCAAAAACTATACAGCTAATTTCGTGGGGCTCATGAACATGTGTACCAAATTTCAAGTCAATAGCGCTATTTTTGCGGCCGCTATCGCGATACGTACAAATTCCTCCCATAGGCCGTAATGATAAGAAAAACTTTGGCGTGTCCCTGTATACGAACTACAAATGGAATACATACCAAAAACTATACAGCTAATTTCGTGGGGCTCATGAACATGTGTACCAAATTTCAAGTCAATAGCGCTAATTTTGCGGCCGCTATCGCGCGACAGACAGACAGACAGACGGACAGACAGACAGACACAGCCCAAAACCGTTTTGAGTCTCAATGTAGGGCCTCCACTGACGTTTCGGCAATTAGAATGAAATGAGAAATGAATATTGGAAATGTTTATCGAATAAAATAAGTCCTTATTTTTTATATCGCCAAGCTATTCTTCTTGTAGCATTTACGCTCATAGTTTATTTGATCAGTTTTCATAGTAAATGGGTCAATTCCATATATTTGCAGAGGTTCGTAGAAAATTTATTTAATACTTATATGTTATGAAGTATAATTAAGTTCAAATAATCATATCATTCGTGAACATTTCAGTTTAATTATGTATATTTAATGATAAAAAGATATCACAAGCTGCTTTACAGAGTACATGGAGTCTGGAGTGACAAATTTAAATAACATGCCCTCTTGTTTGTCACACTGACTCTTACTTTTAGGTTGATTTCTTTAGAAATTTACCTATTGCAATCACTTCGTTTATCTATATATCTATCTATCTATCTATCTATCTATCTATAATGAAAATTTTGTCATCACGATAACTCCCGAAATAATACTCGAAATGGAACCAAATTTGGACAGTGAACTGATCTTATAAATATCTTGGATGAGTTCGTTAACCAAGTTGCTCCGACTTTTTGTTTTCAAGTGGCAGCCACTTGAAAATTTCAAACCGACATTGTAAAAAGCATATTTATAGCAAGATTTGCTTGAATTTTGTTGTAAATACAGGCCACATAAGGGTCTCAATGAAGTTTATTAATGAAGTTTATCCGCCATTTTTAATAAAGTGGCAGATATTTTAAGTTAAGTGGGACCACTTGAAATCAGGCTACCACTTGAAAATTTAAAATCACTATAACTTCCGAAATAATACTCCAAATAGAACCAAATTTAGACAGTCTTAACTTATCTTATAAATATCTAAGATGAGTTTATTAACCAAGTTGCTCCGCCATTTTGTTTTCAAGTGGAGACCACTTAAAAATTTCAAATTCAAATTGTAAAAAGCGTATTCCGAATTTGTTGGAAATTTGATGTAAATATAGACCACATAAGGGTCTCAATGAAGTTTATTAATGAAATTTATCCGTCATTTTTAATAAAGTGGTAGATATCTTAATTTAAGCGGGGCCACTTGAAATCACGTACCACTTGAAAATTTAAAATCACAATAACTTCCGATATAATACTCCAAATCGAACCAAATTTGGACAGTGTCTTAACTTATCTTATAAATAACTTAGATGAATTTGTTAACCAAGTTGCTCCGCCGTTTTGTTTTCAAGTGGAGACCACTTGAAAACTTCAAATTCAAATTGCAGAAAGCGTATTCTGAATATTTTTTTTTTAATTTTGATGCATACATAGATTATACAAGTGTCTCAAATAACTTTATTAATGAACTTTATCCGCCATTTTTAATAAAGTGGCAGATATCTTAAGTTAAGCAGGCCCACTTGAAATCAGGCTACCACTTGAAAATTTAAAATCACTATAACTTCCGAAATAATACTCCAAATCGAACCAAATTTAGACAGGGTCTTAACTTATCTTATAAATATCTTAGATGAGGTTATTAACCAAGTTGCTCCGCCATTTTGTTTTCAAGTGGAGACCACTTTAAAATTTCAAATTCAAATTGTAAAAAGCGGATTCCGAATTTGTTTGAAATTTGATGTAAATATAGACCACATAAGGGTCTCAATGATGTTTATTAATGAAATTTATCCGTCATTTTTAATAAAGTGGCGGATATCTTAAGTTAAGTGGGGCCACTTGAAATCAGGCTACCACTTGAAAATTTAACATCACGATAACTTCCGAAATAATACTCCAAATCGAACCAAATTTGGACAGCGTCTTAACTTGTGTTATGAATATCTTGGATGAGTTTCTTGGATAGGTTCGTTGACCAAGTTGCTCCGACTTTTTGTTTTCAAGTGGCAGCCACTTGAATATTTCTAACCCACATTGTAAAAAGCTTATTTAAAGCAAGATTTGCTTAAATTTTTATGTAAATTTAGACTACATAAGGCTCTGAATGAACTTTATTAATGAAATTTATCTGTCATTTTTAATAAAGTGGTGGATATCTTAAGTGGGACCACTTGAAATCAGGCTACCACTTGAAAATTTAAAACCACGATAACTTCCGAAATAATACTCCAAATCGAACCAAATTTGGGCAGCGTCTTAACTTGTGTTATGGATATCTTGGATGAGTTTCTTTACCAAGTTGCTCCACCATTTTGTTTTCAAGTGGAGACCACTTGATATTTTAAAATTCAAATTGTAAAAAGCGTATTCCGTATTTGTTTAAATTTTGATGTTTTCATAGACTATATAAGTGTCCCAATGAAGTTTGTTAATGAACGTATCCGCCATTTTTAATAAAGTGGCGGATATCTTAAGTTAAGTGGGGCCACTTGAAATCAGGCTACCACTTGAAAATTTAAAATCATGATAACTTCCGAAATAATACTCCAAATCGAACCAAATTTGGACAGCGTCTTAACTTGTGTTATGAATATCTTGGATGAGTTTCTTAACCAAGTTGCTCCACCATTTTGTTTTCAAGTGGAGACCACTTGAAAATTTAAAAATTAAAATTGTAAAAAGCGTATTCCGAATTTGTTTGAATTTTGATGTATACATAGATTATATAAGTGTCTCAATGAAGTTTTTATTTAACTATGGATTTTCTCGCCAAAAGTCGCCAAAAAAGTTGCCAAGTGGAAAACTCGCCAAATTTGGCGCCAAATCCATTACCTGCCATATTGGAGTTTTTTAATGCGTTTTTAAGGGAAAATTAGGCTATTTTTACGTTAAAACAAACTAGAAATGCTAAAAATTAACATTTAATCAACTTACTAAGCTTTTTTGAAAGAATTTCTACCAAAAGAAAAAAAAAATTGAATTATTTTCAAATTTGCAACAATATCTTAGATTAATTAGTTCACTGAGCAAATTTCTCTTCCATTTTGATGCAAGTGGCAGCCACTTAATTTTTGAACATGATGACTTTTGAGATTCCGAATTAATTCCAAATATATTTGTACAGTAGTCTTATCTCACAAATGCATTTTATATATTTGTCAACTTGGCCCACCATCTTGCTTCCAAGCGCCGGGCACTTGGAAATTTTAAATTGACATAAAAAGGTATTTATGAACCCATTTGCTTAAAACTCCATATGTAGATAGCCTACATCAATATTTCTACTAATTAGTTATAATTTGTAGCCACCATTTTGATACAAAATGACGGCTATTTGATAAGGAAAAAGAAATCAACCTACCCTTCCGAATAAGCCGGAAGGACTTGTTTAATTTAGCTTCAACTAGCTAAAGAAATATATAAACTTCATGAAAGTATAATAAAAAAATGCTACACATAGAAACAGATAATTGGAATAACATGAACATTGAATAATAATAATAAAAAAAAAATACAGTATTTAATAGATCTTATCCTTCTAATAAATAGTCTCTATAGTTATTGAACACACAAAGAACAGTGTATTCAGAGTCTTAAACTTTCAGTTCTGTAAAACAATCATACAGTTTGTTGAATGCCACATACAATAAATAAATAAATAAATAAATAAATAAGAATTTGTTGTCTTACCAGTGTCACTCCGTATTTTAATTTAAGATGTCACTCCGTATTTTAATTTGAGCAGTGCCGCTTTGGTTAACTTGTTTGGTCAACAAATCTGCAAGATTGTTTTCAGATTTAACATGCTCAAATTTCACTATATTTTCATTCACCAATTCACGCAAGAAATAGAAGTTGATATCTATATGTTTACTTCTTTCTGAAGTAACAGAATATCTAGCAATCAATATTGCCCCTTGATTATCAGTGTAAATAACTTGGGGAGTTGACACCAGACTTGTACATATTTCCTTGAGGAGGTTGTTCACCCATAAGACTTTTCTTGAAACAGGACGGACACATTGTTACATATTCTGCCTCGGTTGAAGATAAGGCGATGATCGGTTGCTTTTTGCTGAACCAAGAAATTGGAGCACTAGCAAGTAGTATTATGTAGCTGCTGAAGGACTTACGATCTGTCTTATCTGATCCCCAATCAGTATCAGAGTTAACTTAAAGCTTTTCTCCAGTTCTCATAAACTTTAGTTTCCTGTGCTTGGTCCCTTTTAAGTATCGAAGTATGTGTTTAATGCCTTGCAAATGTTCTTCACTATGAACTTCATTAAATTGACTCATGAAGGTAGATGGGTAAGATAAATCAAGGCGAGTGCCACAAGCTAGATAAAGTAAACTTCCAGTGGCTTGCCTATAAGGAAACTTGGCTTCTTTCACATTTTTTGATTGTACATAGTTTGTTTTTGAGTACTTTAAGTTCAGGTCAAGTGGTGTGGATACACACTTTGCATCAGACATTCTGAACGTCTCGAGTATTTCTACTATGTTTCTACATTCTGAACGTCTCGAGTATTTCTACTATGTTTCTACATTCTGAACGTCTCGAGTATTTCTACTATGTTTCTACATTCTGAACGTCTCGAGTATTTCTACTATGTATGTTGTTTGATCAAGGGAGATGTACCCATCGTTTTCTTTTGTTATCTTTATAGATAATATACGTTTAGCTGGTCCAAGATCCATAGCTAGAAATTCCTTTGTGAAATCATTCTTGAAATGATTAATCTGATCTAGTTTTCCAAGGAGGAGAAGGTCATATACATATACACCAACAATGAATGAGTTTTGAGAGTCATAGTAAATGCAGAGGTCTGCATTTGCCCTCTTGAGACCATATTGTGTCAGATATTTGTCTAAGCGAGTATTCCATACTCGACCGGATTGTTTAAGTCAATATAAGCTCTTCTTTAAATGGCATACTGCATGTTATTTACCCTCTTCTAAACATCTGTCAGGTTGAGCCATACATATATCTTCTTCTAACACTCCATTCAAGTAGGCTGCAGTGATATCCATCTGGTGAATTTCTGAATCCATTTCTACTACTATAACGAGTAGTAGACGTATAAATTTTAACTTGATCACAGGAGAAAAATTTTCTTGATAGTCTATACCGAATGTTTGCATATAGCCCTTGGAAACCAGCCTGGCCTTAAACTTAATATTTTTGCCTGTTTCACATTTCTTCTTTTGAAATATTCATCTGGAGGAGATTTGTTCGGTATTGGGTGGTTTCGCAACAAGTTCCCATGTTCCAGCACGCTGCATGTTTTGGATTTCTTCTTTCATTGCCTTTCTTCATGAGGTGGCTTCAGGTGATCCTAAGGATTCTTCCAAAGTCACCGGATCCCTGTCTTGTTGTCATAAATTTGTAAGACTTCTTCGGCATTATTCAAGACATAATCATTCAAGTGTCCTGGGGTTTTAATGATTTTTATGCTCTTGCTGGTCTGTTTATTGCAAATGAGTGCTTCAGAAAGTTGTTCAGATTGAATTTTTTCTCCGTTACATATGCTTTCATCCTCTTGCTGTTTGGTAGAGAGTGTACAATCATCACATAGAATTTCATCTTGGTAATTTTTAAACATCTATTTACTTCACCTGGATTCTCATCAGGCATTTTCTCGAACTTGTTAGTGTTTAGTGGATGACATCTTTCCTCATGTGTCTCCGAATTTTTTGGTGTATATTATTTTCAGCTTCTTCATTTTCAATTGAGAATACAATTCTATCACCATTTTCATATGGTTGATATTTCTTTGAATGAAAAGGGAAAACATTTTCTTCAAAGATAACATCTCTGCTAATGAGGAATTTTCTTTTCTTTAAGTTCCATAGTTTATATTCTTTGATGCCATCTGGATAACCGACAAAGATACTCTCAGGTTTTTCAAACTAATTTTCTTGTTTAACCATAGCTCTTCTGGAGTACTTCCCTCGATAGCAAATTTGATCCTCCTAGTGAGGGCGAAGAGATCTTTAGCTCTATGATATGAGAAGACAGGGCCGGCGCTAGGTATTTTGCCGCCTGAGGCAAACATTAATCTGCCGCCTATATGACGTCATTACTACTCAAATGTTTATTAGCATAAGAATAAGAAAATCAACATGCTAACTATAATTACTTCCTCTTACCCATATATATGGTAGAGAAAGTTTTGTTTTAGGGTGAAATTTTCGAAATTGAGTTTTTGTTCTTATATTTACACGTTTTGAGGTGTCCAGAATGTGAAAATCATGTTTTTAGTGTTTGATCTGTGTGTGTCTGTCTGCTTGTCTGTACGTCTTATCAGCATATCACAAGAAAAAATAATAGCAGGAAGTCCGCATTCTGTATTCTATATCTGTATCATGTAGTGATGCTACACTAAACTTTTTGCTGGGATCAAGCAAATGGTTAGTGTACAAGGCCATCCAAGAGGATTTAAATATATTACCTCTATGTGTATGGGATGGGGGGAAATTTCTGTTAAGTCCAGGGTAAAATAGCCTGCCCTACAGAAAATGAAATAAACTTATATATATATGCATAAAAACATGTTTTGTGTAGATTGTGTTATGGAAATCATTAAAGATTCGTTTGCAGGGCTACCCAAGTATATTAAGCATATTAAAACATACAGGATATTTTAGGTCTATACTTTGAAATTTCTGGATGTGTTTTTCATATAGGACTAATTTTAAGTAAACAATATGATGTGCACATAGTTTATAGAAAATATGGAGGATTACTCAAACAGAACACTATACGTTCTTTTTTACTTTCTTCTATGTGTAAAAGTATTGGATTCGTGAAAATTTTCGAATTCCAGTTTTCGACGGATTTACCCGTTTTGGGATGTCCTGAACACGATTTGATAGTTTTAAGAAAATGTCTGTCTGTCTATGTGTATCACAAATGTTGTGGACGCTGTATCTCACGAAACAACGAACGAAATTTAACCAAACTTGGTGTTTAGTTGGACCCTGACATAAATTGGTGCTGATTAGATTTGGGGATCACTCGCTCAACAGGTGGCACTGTAATCGCATTTTTTTCTAAATTTTTAACATGACAGTATAGGACAAAAATTCGTATAAATGTACATAATGAGAGTTATTTTTAACTTGTGATTGTAAAATTAATATGAATTATGGATAATAGTAGTAGTTAGTAGTTAACTAGGAAAAAAATTTTGTGCATGTGGGGGAATCGCTTTCCCCCCTGGGGGAAGTACCCCTCGGGGGAGTAAATTTTCAAGATGGGTATCTTTCGAAAGGTTTCATCAATACATAGAAAACGAATGGTGAAACTATAGATCTGTGATAATTTAAAACAAAATTACCGATTTTTTTTTTTTTTTTTTTACTTTTAATAAAAAAAAACTTACACAACAAAAATCGTAATTTTTTTTCTTTTTCTTTTTTAATATTGAGAATAAAATGGACTTTTTTTTTGGATATTTAGTGTTATCTTACTTTTCTAATATGGGAATCGTCTGCATTATCATGGAAGATTTTTTTTTTAAATAATAATTTTAATAAATTATTTTTACCGAGTGAATTTGTATAGGAAAATATAGAAGAAAATCTTGTGGTGGCCACAACATACTAGTTATTAAATGTAATTGATGGAACTTCTTTACCTGCGATTTATCTTTATAGCATTGAACTGAAGGATAACGAAAGTTGTGTGATCGACAAACCAGATTATTTATTTTTAAAAAGAAAATCTCAATGACTTAACCTTTGGTGAATGTTATTTATTGCAGCGATAATATAAATGTAAAAAAAAATATAAATAAATAAATAAAAGTAAAATAATAAATAAAAAACTTAAGTCTGATAAAAAACCAAAGTTTTTAAAAGGCATTAATGTAAAAAAAAAAAAAAAAAAAAAAAAATATTTTGGTGCATTAAAAAGCAGTCCTACATCGTTGTAAAATTTTAAATAACGAAATCAATATTATAAAAAAGTAAGTTATAGAGCTTTTCAAAATCTTGTAGTAGGCATAAATAAAGACTTCTTTGATAACCTTTTATTAATAAAAGCCAAAATTTTTCAGAAGTAACGCTCGAAACTGATGCCATTGCAAAACAATAAATTGAAATAAAGAAAAAAAAAATTATCCTTATTTTTGAGGTATTGTTCAAAAATTTAGTTAATTTATAAAATAAATGTTTATTCTTGGTTTGGAGGAATGAATAAAATAAAGGAAAAAGAATGATTTAGCAACATAATTTTTTTTTTTAATACATTGATGCTACTGTGTATTTTATTGAACAATATTTTTAACTCAGACTTCCTCGTACTGAATGTCTGATGTTATAAAATGTAAATGCTAATTTGAATGGCTGGTGTGATTCTATGTAAGAACTGCCAACTGGCGATTTTCTTTCTTGGCCACCCTTTCTTGGTCACAATGTAAATGATAATAAATTACAAACGGAAAACAATTATGGTTGTTTTCTCTGTTATCGGTATCGGATTCAGGTAAACTTAAAAAAAAAAAAAAAAAAGGCATTATACCCTCGGTCAAATAAACTAACAATGATATTGATGAATTTTCGCTCAAATTAATTTTCACAAATAATTAAATTTAAATTGCATATGACTCTAATTCTATTATTTTGAAAAAAAAAGTTAAATTTTAAATAGTCGTATTGTTTTAGATTTAGTGAATATGACAAATTTGAAAAAAGGTTTAATTTGAAAATGTCAACTGCTGGGGGTGCGAAGATCGACTAGTATAAAGAATGAAATAAAACTTTATTTGTTTTGCCTTAATTTTCTTTGACAAAATCATTTATTACAATATCAAACTAAACATTATCAAGCACTCATATTTTAAACCCAGAAAAAGACAATAAATGTGCAAAAACAAACTACGTATGAAATTTTTGCTATGATATCAAGAGAAATATTTGAAATTTTACACATGAAAATTTTCAAGCATCATATATTTCAAGCAATATAATCTATATTAATAGAATCAGACTTTTGTCTGTAAATTTATCAGAATCGAAAAATTTTGCGATATCTTCACGTTTCACGCACCATAAAAGCCGAAAATGACTTCATAAAAATTTGCCTGTGTGTGTGTGTGTGTGTGTGGCGCGCGCGCGCGTGTGGGTGTGTGCGTGTGTCATCGTGTCTGTATGTCGCTTTTTTTGTCTGGGCATCACTTGAGAACGGCTGGACGGAATTTAACGGCGCTTGGCCGGAATTTAGGTCTTCACCCAACTTAAAATTATATCTATCAACTTTTCAGAAATCCCCCCCCCCCGTTCCCCCCTGGGGGGGGGGGTAAAAGACTAAAACACGTTTGTCCGGGCATTTATTGAGAACGGCTGGACGGAATTCAACGGCGCTTGGCAGGAATTTAGGTCTTCACCCAACTTAAAATTATATCTATCAACTTTTCGGAAATTCCCCCCCCGTTCTCCCCTGGGGGGGTGAAAGTCTAGAACACGTTTGTCCGGGTATCACTTGAGAACAGCAGAACGGAATTCAACGGCGCTTCGCAGGAATTTAGGTCTTTAACCAACTTAAAATTATATCTATCAACTTTTCCGAAATTCCCCCACGTTCCCCCCTGGGGGGCAAAAGACAGAAACACGTTTGCCCGGGTATCACTTGAGAACGGCTGGACGGAATTCAACGGCATTTGGCAGGAATTTAGCTCTTCACCCAACTTAAAATTATATCTATCAACTTTTCAGAAATTCTCCCCTGGGGGGTAAAAGAGTAAAACACGTTTGTCAGGGTATCACTAACGACGCTTCGCAGGAATTTAGGTTTTTACCCAACTTAAAATTATATCTATCAACTTTTCAGATTTTTCCCCACGTTCCCACCTTGGGTGGCAAAAGACAAAAACACGTTTGTCCGGGTATCACTTGAGAACGGCTGGACAGAATTCAACGGCGCTTCGCAGGAACTTAAGTTTTTACCCAACTTAAAATTATAGCTATCAACTTTTCCGAAATTACTCCCCTTTCCCCCCTGGGGGAAGCAAAAGCAAAAACACGTTTGTAAGCATAACTCGGCTGCTAATTACTTCACAGTAAAGAAATTGCGCATGGGGAGACTAGACATTAGTACAAATAATACATTATGTGCATTTAGGAATTTTCGATTTTTAAGGGTAGGGAGGAGGGGATGAAAATTCCTGATTTTTGAGTAGACCTCTACTAAAAATGGAACAAATATATTGAAAAAAAGGTATGCGACTTTTTTAGGATATTTTCTAAAAACCATTTTTGATCTGCCATTTTTTTTTCTTTGGGGGGGGAGGAGGTGTATGTGTTTTAAAGGGCAATTTAGAGACATCCTTTTATAGCGCTAAATTTGTCCTGGGAAATTTATGAGAGCAGCGGTCACGAAGTTTGGTGCTTGGATTGTTTATTTGCATCCGGCACCTGAAGAAACGGGATTTATTGAAATACCCCCTTCCCCCAAGAGGGAAAGAAAGCAAAAATACGTTTGTAAGCACAACTCGGCCCCAAATTACTTCACGGTGAAGATATTGCACATTATGAGACTAGACTTGAGTATAATAAAAACATTATGTACGATTTTAGAATTCTTGATTCTTAAAGGAGAGAGGGGAAAAATCGTTTTTCTAGGGGGAAATTTCAGAAATTCCGGATTTTTAGTAGAGCTCTACTAAAGATGTTACATAGGTACTGAAAATAGCCATGTGTCTTTTTTAGAATATTTTCAAAAACATATTTTCGTTTTTTTGTGATTTTCAATTTTTTTTTTTTTTTTTTTTTTTTTTTTTTTTTTTTAAGGGAAAAGGGGGGAAGTTGCAATTTTTTTTTTTTTTTTTTTTTTGTGATTTTCGATTTTTTTTCTTTTCTTTTTCTTTCTTTCTTTCTTTATTTTTTGTGGGTGAGGGGGGGGGGAGTTGCAAATTCCAGACACCTCCCCTTTTAGCGCTAAATTTGTCTCGGGAAATCTATGGGATCTGCGGTCACGAAATTTGGTGCGCAAATTGTTTATATGTATCCGACATTTACTGTAACGAGATTTCACGAAATTCTCCCACTTATCCCCTTGGGGGTCGGGGGAGGGGCAATAAACACGCGTAAAAACACGTTATTCTGTCTGAATTCGCTTTGCATTATCTTAGAATGGTGAGTTTTGGTGTGTGGATGTTGAATAGGTGTACGCATTATGTACTTTGGTGAGATTTCGCAAAACTTCTAACTTAGTCGCTGGGGAAGGGGAAGTAAAAAGCGGGTAAGTTGTGTTGAAGGCAGTGTGGACCCGGAATCCTCACGTTGCGAGCGGGAAAAACCTCTACGGTATACAGAGGAAACTTTAACTTATGTTATTAATAATGATATGGAATTTTAACAACTCATTTAAGTATAATGCTCAGCGAAGCTGGCAAAGCCTGCTAGTATACTTGATATTTACAAGAACATATACATGAACAGTGAAATAAATAATTCAATATCTATTTCTCTTTCATTTTCTTGATCAAAATCGTTCTACTGCCACAAACAATACTTAAAAATGCGATTGTATTTTCATTTGCTATATAGAATATAATCTACATTTAATATGCATTCTTTGAAAAAAAAAAAAAAAAAAAAAAAAAAGATATTGCTATTATAATGGTTCACTAATGTATAATTATAGTTACACTGTTAATAATACTTACAAAAACAAAAAGTCAACCATAAAACAATAAAATACTTTTTTTAAATTTTAAATTACATGCTTTTATTTACAAAGTTCAATATTGTAATGCCATAAATATCATTGTATGCTAATTTTCAGATTGAAAATTTTTAAATGTGAAGAATAAGTGTTTTTCGTCAAAACACATGAAGGAAAGTGGTATCCATTTTCGCTTTATAAAAGTTTCAAATTATAAAATCAATAAAGAATTTTATTATAATTAAATAATACACACAAATATAATTAGACAGAAACAATAATAGTAAGAAGTAACTAACATAGGGCCTATAGTCTTCAGAATTTCTATGAAATTGTCACCACTATATTGGGTGGATTCTTTCATTTTCATATTTAAATTACAGAAAATAAACTTACATTATATAATGAAGGAAAGAATATGGTAAAACTCTCCAGAATTTGCACATATCCGTTTGAAATGATGAAAAATGCTATCATTTATGTATTTTTATTATTTACAAGAACATATACAAAACAAGTAAAAAATTTTAACAAGCCAAAATGTTTTTAGATGTTTTTATAAATTTATGTAATAAATATAATCGTATTTTAAAATTACGCGTTCATTTACAGTTAAATATACATATGCATTAAATATACGTATTCATTATTAATTATATTTACAAAAAATTAATATGACAAGAATTAAGCATTTTCTTTTAAAATTTGACACGCCTTGCCTTTAATTTTGCAAAATCATTAATTATATCATTATAATCAATATCAGAAGCAATTTCATTTTCAATTGCCAGTACAATTGCTAAATTTGAAAGGCGCTCTTGAGCCATCGTAGATCTTAAATAGTTTTTTATAATTAAAAATTATATAACTAAAAATTAACAATTCGTTAAATAAATTATTTAACTCAATATCATCGGTTAAATGATTATGCAAGACATTGCAGTAGTTAAAGATAGTGCTTGAGTTTACTTCAGTTAAGGAAGGAATATCATACAAAAACAGAAAAACATTGCTATGGTCGTTTAGTTGTTTAAACCTCTCGGTAACTGAATTTTGGCATATATGGACAAGATAATTAAACACCTCAATTTCAAAATTTTTTGATGGGTCTTCGATAGGAGTGTCGGTTCCTTCACAATCGAATAATTTACTTTTGCGTCTAATTCTTACCGAACACTATGGCTCAAAATCGTTACTTATTGCCATTTCATCTGCAATTTGTTTTTGCGGAAGTCATAATCTGTTGCAAGCCATTATCACGAAAGTATTTAAAAAATGATTTTAACGATTCTAAAACCTTAATAGATTCCGGTATGACAATTTTTGGACTTTCTAAATGTTTTGAAACAAAATTTATTTTGGTCAAAATTTCATTCCAAAGTACAACACTACAAATGAATTTAAATTTTGCTATTTTATTAGCCAGTGATTTACTCTTACAGACTGCCCCACTATCTTTTGACATATCTGGAGAAATTTCGACTAATGCGTCATATATTTTGGACAAATCATTCCTAAGCGGTTTTACAGTCTCAATCCGGCTTTCCCATCGAGTCGTGCTAACACTTTTTAAAGTTAAAGAAGTTAGGTATTTTTTAACACTGACCATCTGGACGTAGATGTCGAAAAGAAAACAAAGAGCTCTTGAATAAGTAAAACAAATTGCATAATTCACCGGATTTTTAGCAGCAACCTTAATTATAATAAAATTCAGAGAATGACATGAACAAAGTACACAAAGAGCTTTAGAGTTTTTCGCTAAAATTCTTTTTTGCACATCTGAATGTCATATTAGCGCCGTTATCGTAACCTTGACCACGAATATTCGTCATTTCGAGGCTTAGCAGTGGACAATAGATTGCAAAGAATTAAATTTAAAGGTTAAAGGGTATAATAGTAAGCACATGCAGTTAGAAAATGTTTCATAATCTATATAAACCATGAAATAGTTTTTTTTTCTTTCTCCTCGTAATGAATTCTATGCTCAATGTAAATGCGCCAAATGCCGCCCCTTGCACCATTGCGCCTGAGGCGGCTGCCTCAGCCGGCTCTGTGAGAAGATTTACGAAACTGCTTTCGTTACATATTTCCTTGTATACATACAGAACATGGTTTGGCTTTTTCATTTTTTATGGGTCCAACATCAGTTATTGTGCTCGGAGAAGGATGGCCCAGTCTGCGATGCAAAAGTTCACTGTCAGGTGTCTTTGAGGCATATGCTGCTGGCTGATCTTCCTCTACTATGTACAGCCTTCCTTTCCTTTTAGCTCTCAAAACTATTTCTTCATTTTTGATATTTTTGCTTCTCCATGAACAAATTCAACTTTAAAACCCTTTTCTTTGATCCTACCTATGGATAACAGGTTTCCTCCAAATTTAGGTACATACCGTACATTATCGAGGGTAATGCTCTTTCTGTCATCCGATTTTCAGAAACAGTAATTTTTATGTTGCCTGTTCCTATCACTTGAAACTTTTCAGAATTTGCAACTTCCACTTCTGAATTATAATCTATTAGGGTTGTGAATTTGCGTATGCCAGATGTCATATGCTCTGTCACACCACTGTCTAATAGACCTAGTTGAATTATTTTGCTTCTCTTGGTTTGTCAGCAGTGCCCAGTTTGTGGCTCTTCTGTTGTGCTTCATCTCAATTTCGGGAAATGTGGCCCCATTCACCACAGCTAAAACACTTGATAATTTTCTTTTGTCTTAAATTTGGTTCATTTATTTTTTTAATTTGCCACTTCTTGGCAAAATTTGTTTGTACAGGTTTCTTCTGACTGTAATTTTTCTCATGGAGTGAACGTTCTTCTGATATTCAGCAACACTTGCATTTCTGGAAATTCTTTTTTCTTCTATTAATAGTCTGGATTTCACTATTGTAGTTGTAAAGTTTGTTTCATCTTTTTCTAGGTTTAGAATTAGACTTTCGTATGATTTGGGAAGACCTATTAGCAGTGTACTTCCCTATTAATAAATGCATAGCTACCATTTGAAAATTTTCGGTGAATTTCTATAAGTCTGGTGAGATACAGTCAGTAACAAAAGTGTCCGAACACTAGCAAAAATTCCTATGTAAAAAAAGTACACTTTGTACGGTTTTGTTAAATAAATCCTTGTCGATTCCTGTGTTTAGTCAGTGTAAGAACATGATTCAATAAGGATTTATTTAACAAAACCGTATGAAGTGTACTTTTTTTACATAGGAATTTTTGTAATTGCTCGGACACTTTTGTTACCGATTGTACGATTGAACAGTTTCACCAGGTTTCATAACCATATTGAAGAAATCTTTCATTAATTGCAAAACATGAAGCAATCTAAATTTTGTATGCATTTCTTTCAAAGCTGTCCAAGCACCTTTCGCTGTGATACAGTCACCAATTTCATCTAGAAAGGCGTTTTCAACTATCCAGAACATCAAGGTGAATGCTTCATCATTCTTCTTTTCAGCGTCCATCATTTCTGCTCCGTATGGTATCGATCGCGACTCAGCATTTTTTCTGTACCATAATTGCACGCGCACGTATCACCCATGAATGATAGTTATCACCATTTAACTTCGTTAATTTATAATCTTCCATATTGTGTTGAGGAATAAAAACAATAATCAACAAGAATATTTCTTCTTCTAACATTTTAAAACTTCGGCAAAGTGCGATTAACATCTTCTCTTCATCGACGTGCGATGATAGCTACCGGCGATTAGTAAAACGCAATCTTCTTCAATTCCCGAAATTTACGATTATTTCTTCAGAGCTTCGTGCTGATAACGTGTCATGAAGCATAAATGAGTTGAAATAATCATACCATTCGTGAACACTTCAGTTTAATTATGCATATTTAATGATAAAAAAGATATTACAAGCCGCTGCATAGTGCAGCGCGCAAAATCAGTAGATGTAAACAACAACAGGGTGTTGCCATTGCGACGACTTAAACTTTAAAGAGTACATGGGGTCTAGAGTGACAAATATACAATAACAGCACAGATCCATAAAATATTTATTTAATACTTATATATTCTCTTCTTGATCTCTTTTTGATAATTGGAAATTACCAGCGCCTTTTTGTAGAAACTTCATAGGTATGTCTCCACAGTTATTATTCTTTCTTTTCTTTCTTTCTTTCTTTCTTTTTTTTTCTTTTTTTTTACCGTACGAATGTAAAATAAGTCTTGTTTATGGAACATAAGGAAATACAAATGCTCTTGAATGACTCTTTGTATATATTGAAATTGATGCCTTGAATGCAATCACTTCGATTTAATTGTTGTGTTATTATTTTGATTTATCGCTTTCTAAGGAACTGTGTGTAGAGATACTATCGCTATTCACATCAAATATATCTTTATCCTCTTTGGCGTGCTTGACAAATATTTACACAGCCTTCTCTTCTTTCCATTGTCACTACCTGGACATTATGCACTGGATCAAGGGTTGTAAGCAAATGCTGCACTTCTTGTTGTTTGTTTGTTCATTGTATTTTCTGATGTGGATCTGGATTTTGCACCAATTTGTATTTCTTATTTCATAAAAATGTTTGAAACGTATAATTTTCGTATTTAAGAGAAACATGTAAATTTTCTTTTTAGAAATACCCGGCATCTTCTAAACACATTCAGAATTGTGGTATTAATTTTCAGGTTTTTAGACTCATTTTCTGCAATAAGATATTTGCCATAGTGGATATTATAGGTTTTTCCTTATAACTAAAGCGTACTTGTGTAAAGTGCTGCTAATCTTGGTAAAGTTGTAAGTCCCAGCAATTAAGTTCATCGAAACTAATAAACTTTTGAACATAATCTATGCATCTGTTTATATTTCAATATGTATTATTATATACCTCTTTTTGTAATACATGAGATTCATATATTTACATAATAACAATGTATCAAGTATCGTTCCACTGAAAATTTCTCAGAGGAATGGTACTTGGTTAATGGAGTGAAATTACCATCAATAGAGTCACAGAGCCAAATTTATAACTGCCAAATTTATAAATCAAACAATGCAATTTTCTGAATTAATTTTTAAAACTTATAAAATTTGCATGGATTAATGAGATAGATATAAAAATGTATCATTTTTCACTTAATACTTTTGTAAACAACAGTTTTTTTTTCTTTTTTTCTTTTTTTTTTTTTTTTTTTAGCGTAATCCCAGTTGACGTTTTATCTCTAGTTTTCAGCCAAAATGTTCTAAATAGAAAATTTACTTAGAAAATATAGCTTAAATGTTCATACTACATAAATTTTAGTTCACAGCGGATGGTAAAAAAAACTCTAAATATGCTGCAAAAAAATTGTTAATTTTTGAAATTTTTAATATTTTTCTTGGGCCATTTTTAAAAATGGACTCATAGAACAGTAATTTATTAAAAAAAAAAAAAGTTTTTAAAGTTATAAAGAAATAATATATTGCTGACTTACTCAAAGCTGACTCACTTGTCTATGATACTTGCGAAAGGAAAAAAAAAAAAAAAAACTTTGACTGACATTGCCATGACAAAGCCCCCCCCTTTTTTTTTTTATGCACCCATCTCCCTATCTTCACCAGAAACGTACCAGTAATAATTCCTTTTCCTTCCTGACATCTTTATATATTTCAAGGCTGGTGCAATTATCGGCAATTTGACAGACGGTTACTGGCACATTTTCTCTACTGATACAACTTTTCACGCAACTAAATAACGATTTAATTCTTCAAAATATGATTGTGAGTTCTTACCTAAAAAATGAGGGTGATGTATTGTTTTTGCATACTGCTACAAATGTATGTATTTATTTAAAAGAATCAGGAAATGCTTTAAAAGTAGTAATAACACTTAAAATTAAATTGTAAATCTAAAAATTATTTTCATTTAACATAAATAATTAATTGTCATTTAACATAAACAATAATTCAATTCAAATTTATTTTCAGTAAAAAATCCGAATAAGACAGTGTGTCTACTAGCAAAGGGCAATAACAATCCGAGGAGCCAAAAAGAAAAAAGAAATTTTCATAAACACAAAATTGTGAGCAATTTAAGTTTATACCTCAAAACATCGCCCGTCAAATCATCGCTTGTCAAAACGTCGCCATGGCAATAACATCGCCATGTCAATAATATCGCCCGCAAAAAACATAGCGAGGCAAAAAATTTTTATACTGATTTGACTTGATATTGGAATAGATATTTTCTTAACTCTTTTTTTTTTCCCAACACGGATCTAAAGGTTGAAAATTAATGTGTGATGAATTAATTTCATGCCACAGCTATTTCTAACACATTTTTCATTAGTTTCTTCCGTACGCTAAAAAAGAAAATTGTGAAAATTTTCGATGTTCGTTTGTCAATGGATTTATACGTTTTTAGATATCCTGAACATGTTTTGACCATTTAAAAAAATGCGTGTGCGTCTGTGTGTGTGTTACCAAAATTTTATAGACGTTATATCGCACAAACCAGTGGACGGAATTTAAGTAAACTTGATATTTAGTAAAACCCTTGTCTTAAATTGATGCTGATTAGCTTTTAGGGTATATCGTCCAAAAGGTGGCGCCGTTAAGTTATGATTTCCTTACTTTAAAAAAATGTATATTTCAGCTTATATGGCATATAATTGCATTAAATTTGGCATGTGCTATGGATGTTGTGTAAAACTATACAAATTAAATTTGAATACATATTGGCCGATAAGTGGCTCTTCTATGTTGTAACTTAATATCTTTTACGAGAAGGCAGTATCTAAACTTTTATGATATGTAAATGCACCAAATTTGATATGTGAGATGTATATACAAAACTAAACTGATTGAATTTGGGTGCACATCGGTCGTCAGATGGCGCTGATAGGCTGCATTATTTTCTATTCAATTATATTTTATGTTATATAAAAGGACAAAGAGATACATATGTGATATGTATTACGAAAAATTTCGCTGATTGAATTTGGGTGTATGTCGGCCGAAAGGTGGCGCTGCTGTTACTTTTATCTCTATCAACATTTTGCCAATAAAATTTGGTGCAATTTTTACAAACAGTCGGAAATTTGCAGAAATTAAAAGTAGAACCACCTGTCGGACGATATATATCCAAAATGAATCGGCAAATTTGAATAATTTATGTATCACATATCAATTTCGTGCATTTATATAATATAGAAACTGGGATATAGCCTTTCTATGAACGAAATTAAATTGAAGTGTAGCGGCGCCACCTGCAGCCATAAGCACTTAATCTGAATTCTGAATCAGCACAGTTTTTTGTATAATTCGTCTCACATGCGAAATTTGGTGCATTTAAATATTATAATAACTGAATTAGTGCCTTCTCATAAACATAATTAAATTGCAGCACAACCTCCTGACGGCCGATATGCACAGAAATTGAATTAATATAGTTTTACATAATATTTATCTCATATACTAAGTTTGTTACGTTTGTATACCATAGAAGCTCAGATATAGCCTTTATTTAAAGGAAGAAAATGGCAGCCAAACAGCGCTACCTATAAGGCAATATATTTCAAAACCAATCAGCAACAATTATGTCATGGTCCAATCAAATACCATGCTTCGTTAAAATTTCATGTTTTAATTCTGGAGATACAAAGTTTGCTATCATATTATAAACACCACATACAGATATCTAAAAACGGGCGAATTATTTTCAGAACATTTCAAAATGTGTAAAATTATTAAAAACTGGAATACGAGAATTTCTACGAACAAAATTTATATATATATATATATGACCATCTCAAAACGTATTCTGTGTCATTTTATATAAAAGCGTCAATTACAACGTTTAGTATGCATAAAGATGTAATCAACATAGTTTCTCACAATTCTGTACTGATAAGTATAAAGGATTTAAGTCCAAAAATGTCGATTTTGAGTTAAGTACATAGTCAGACTGAGAAAAAAATTCTCCATCGATTGGTATAAAGGATTTAAGCCCATGTCATTTAGTCTTTCAGAAAATGCATTGGTAAAAAAGATTCAAGTGAGAAATTTAGCATTCATGTTTGGTATAGAAGGTTTAAGTCAATTTGTTCCCTTTATGAAATGAAATTTGATAATCACTTGAATGGTATAAAGGGTATAAGTCAACATAATCCCTTTTTCCTGATCGAGTCTTCTGATTAGTTTTAGGTATAAAGGATTTAAGTCCACTTTTCTCTTTTTGTGCTGTGCCATTTGGCGGTCAACAGGTTTTAATCCGATGCAATAATGATATTATAATTATTCAATTGCTTATTATTGTATTTTATGCTTTAATTTATAAATATAGAACTGGTATCGATAAAAAAATTACCCACTTTTCAATTGAAATTTAATATATATAAATAATTTACTGCATCATTCTTTACCAATAATTTACTACATTTAACAACAGTGAAAAGCAGACTTAGCCTATGAACAGAAAAGGCTTGGCAAAGCAGAAGCCAAAACTGATACCTCAAAACTGTGTTTAGTTTTTGATTTACAATAGTGTCTAGCAACTCCATTTCTGTCATCATTTGTAGCTTTCTACAAACGCCAACTTTGGACTTTTAATTTGACTATACGTGACAATGCCATGGGTAAGTCATGCCATTACATGTGGCACGATATCGTGAAACTAACGAAATTGCTTCATGTCTTTACGACTACCTACGAAATGTACCTGACACTGTTACAAGTGTAACTTTTTATTCTGACACATCAACACAGCAAAAACATCCATGTGTCAGCGATGTTTTTGAAGGCAATGGCTGACTTCCCTCATTTCTCCAGCACCAAACACAAATTTCTAATTTCAGGTGAATCGCACATGGAATGTGACGTAGACAATGCTCTAATTGAGAGAGAAAAGAAAAGTATGGCATTTCAAGTATTCCACCCACATGATTGGTATCAACTTGTTCGGTCTACAGGGAAGAAAAATAAATTCACTGTTAGAGAGATGACTCAAGAGGATTTTTTTGATTTTGCATTACTGTCAATAAATACTCTCGTTGTGAGAAAGAATAATGTTGATGGAGAGCTGTTCAAGTGGCAAGAGGTACAATGGTTGGTATTGCCAAGAAAGGGATCAGATATTTTATAGGGACAGTCTACTTGAAGGCTCTTTCAAAAAAATTAGTATTCTTCGACGAGGTAAAACAAATCTCCGAATTACCCAGATTCAAAAACGGTATAACAAATCTGTTCCAATCGCAGTGCAGAAGAAGAGAGATCAACTTACTTTGCTTCCTCTTGTGCCTCCAGTATTCCATAACTTTTACAAAACTTTACGAACATCAGCTATCACAGAAAACATTGACCCTAACTTAGAATTTAGTGATACTGATGAAAATGACCATTAATCACCATGACCCATGGTTCAGTGGAAGGAAACACGAATATAATATTGTGATGGTCAGTATTCTATTAATCCTAATTCTTTGTATTTTGTGCACTCTTAAAAATGGTTCCTTAAAAATGAGCTAAATTGTCTCAAAATAGCTCCGAAACAATATAGGGGAGACTGGGGCACAGTGGACCACTTTTACACTTTTAATTTTTTTTTCACAAAAAATAAAAAAGCAAGGTACCTGAAAAAATTAGCAAACATTCTTTAAACCTTTCTTGTCATGTCCTAATTTTTTTTATAACAATACTTTTAATATATTACGAATAAAAAAATAAATTGTGTGCACTCACAAAGTGGACCACTGTGCCCCATCACCCGGGCACAGTGGAGCACAACCCGGGGTACAGTGGACCAACCTCTGTTGTTCATGTTTAATTAATATAAATTACTAAATTTTTTTTTCTGAAATTAGTTTCTTATGCAATTCTAGTCTAAATAACATAATTCCAACATTTTCATGAAATAAAATTACCAAAATTTAAAGGAATACAAATAAATAAATAAATAAATAAATAAGAAATCAAATTAGAGTAAGAATTCTATATCAGATTTCCTTTGTCTTTTACGTGCTTTACTAAAAACAATAATATATATTTTTAATTTGTTTATTAATGTTATATAGTTAAAAGAATTACGAAATATATAATTAAACATTATGTTACTATTCAAACATTTTTATTAATTATTTTGAGATATTAATACTTTACATTATATTTGTGAGATAGGTTTAACTAAAATTATTCTACTTTTATCTTTTACATATAATTCCTAAAAACGACAACAATAAATTTATATAATCTACTATTTATTATATCACATAACCATTTTATTTATTTTTTTAATATTAAACAATTCAAATAGTTATTAAATTTATATATTCATAATTATTATACTACTATTCAACTATTTTCCCTTTTCAGAAATTTATATAATGTTCAGATTATTATTTTTTTATTAATTATTTTGAGTCACATTATATTTGTATATGTAAATTCAACTAAAATAAATAATGTGTTAAATATAATTTGGAGTTTTAGGCACATTGGAAGGTGGTCCACTGTGCCCCATGTCCAAACAAAACAAATAATAATATTAAAATACTATATCTACTATAAATATGCTAATAATTTTTATAAATTTAAAAACAAGAATAGCTTAGCTTTTCTTAACAACTATCCAATACTTGTAGTCAATAGTGCTGTCCTGATAAAATTAAAAAAAAAACTTCAAACTTGAAAAATTACTTTGAGCAGCTCAAAACATAAAAGTTGTATAAAATGGCTACCATAACATTTACCATAGCATTTACCATGTTTTTTTTTTTTTTTTTTTTTTTTTGATGTGTAGAAGTAGTACCATGCTTCCATCTATGAGTCTCAATATAAACTATAAGAGTTAAATACTAAGAGATTTAAATAGGGGTGCCCCTAGATCCCCAGTCTCCCCTATACTTAAATTTGAAAACCCATGTACTCCTCTTTGAGTATATTGACATGTCAAATATGTGGATATTGGGATTCTTATTGTTCAACCCTATTTTTGAATTTGTCAATATACTCAAAAATGAGTCATGGGTTTTCAAATTTAAGTATATTATATTGATTCGGAGCTATTTTGAGGCAATTTAGCTCATTTTTAAGGAACTATTTTTTACAGTGTGTTTTAACTTTAGTGTTTTGCTTGTGGATTATTAATGACGTAATTTGTTGCCATTTAATAGGGTGATACATATTATTGTTTTTTAATCTATTATTTTATTTTTTAATCTATTATTATGTTCTTTTTGGTTTATCATTATTATTATTATTATTAACTGTTTTCAACTACAGTATATCGTTTATTGTGATTTATATTCTTCTAATCTTCAAAAGTTTTATAACAAGAAAGGACAATGAAATTTTATATCAACAGCTTCTAGAAGTAAAATGCAAAAATATTTCATCATTTCTCAAACTGATTTATCTCTCAATCAGTTTAGCTTGAGTAGTATTGTACAACAGATATTTTTTTTATTTGGTATATATTATCAAGTGCATATTATCTTTATTTAATTACTTCATAGACATTGAAGATTTTTGAGCATTAATTTTCAATAATGGTGTAATAATTCCTATCTTTAATATGATAGTTTATAATATTGTATTCAATTCCTTGTTTGAGGTAATAAATTCTTTCAATAATGTTGATCGTTCATGTTTCACGAACCTGGATTTACCATGGACACTTACCTAATAACATTTCATTAATCTTAGATTTCTAAGATGAAAGCATTTGGTAATCCGACACAACTTTGTTCATATATCTTATTAAAGTCATGAATCAATATGTTGAGGAAGTTAGAATTGATAAGACCTTATTTTTATTAGGTTCAAATTATTTTGAACATCCACTGAGGTCATAAATCCAGTATTTTTTAATGCAGTATTTGGACTGTCAGCATAATCATAATGTTAAATGAATGTACAAGTCAAAGTGGTAAAAAGGAGTTAAGTCCTGGGTTGAGTGAGACAAAGGATTTAAGTCCTGCAGGCATTTTTTCAAAACTATATAAATCTGTTAAAAATAAACAAACTTCAAAATTAAATGTGTGTAGTTTATTCACAAAATTGTATATTATGATAATATCCTGGTTAAAACTGTATTGAACGGATAAGTTTTTATACAGAATTTTTTAAACTTTATTTTTCGTCTCCTGAAAAATCAAGAATATGGACTTAAATCCTTTATACTTATCAGTACAGAATTAACATTTCACATAAACAATTTCGTACAATTTTCCCCAATAGATGCTGAGATATATAGGCAACTAAGAAATTGCAGAAATTGATAGTAGCGCCACCTTCCGGGCGATATATACCAAAATCCAGTAAGCATGTTTTTTTATAATATATATTTAATACACCAAGTTTGTCACGTTTATATATCATAGAAGCAGAAATATAGTTTTCTCGTAAACAAGAAGTATTACAGCACAGCCGTATCATTTATCGTCCATTATGCAGCCAAATTGAATCAGCATAATTTTACATCATATTCATCTCAAATATCAAGTCTTGTGTATTTATTCACTATAGAAATTGAGATATACCGTTTTAATATGCGTTCCTTGAAACGGGATTAGATTGTAGCATATCAGCGCCACCTGTCAGTCGATATGCCCCCAAATTAAATCAATAGAGTCTTACACAATATGAAATTCATTCAATAAGCTTGGTACACAATAGAATCTGAACTCTAGCTCTTCCTCAACATGGCTGCGCCACCTGTTGCGTGATATGTCTGAAAAACAATCAGCGCCAATTTAACTTCCAACCAAATATTAAATTCGGTTAAATTCTGACCACTGTTTGGGGAGATACAGTATCCACAATGTTTAACAAAAGATACAGACACATATTTTCTACATTCAGCCGAATTTTGTTCTTGACATCTCAAAACATGTAAATTAATCGAAAATCTAAAATCGAAAGTTTTTACCAATCCTATACTTTCTTCCTACTTCCTATGTATGTAGATAAAAGTAAAAAGTCCATAAAATTAAAAAATAAGCAGTCAATTCCAGCTAACTGTAAGGCATTATGCTTTAAATAATAAATATGACAGCGAATTATAGCTGACAATCATAAAAACGAAAATTATAAAATAAATAAATCAGAGTATTCATTGGTCTATATATACACTCTATAACAAAAAAAAAAAAAAAAAAAAAAAAAAAAACGCACCAAGAAGAAGTGGGGACAAAAATTGGTAGACGGGGGGGGGGGGGAATGGGTGGTCCGAATGGGACAATAATTGGTAGATGTGATGTACATGTGGAGAAAAACAATTCATTACAGTTTCAGAAAATTTGAATGATTTAATCAGGAGAAAGGGCCTCACAAAGTAAACCAGGGGTTGATCTTATTTATTTGATTGATGGTTTATTTTTGTGAAAATCAAAATATTTTTGTGAAAAAAAGGATTGTCGCAAGAAACCTTTCCTTTAAGCAATTATTCTATCTAATATTTAATACCAAGTTAATAGCATTTTATTAAACAAGTATAGACACTCATTAAAAGTAATACTGTAAACATGGAAAAATTTTACAAAAGTATTATTTTTATAAAACAAAATTTTGTGAAAGGGCTGTTTTTATAAATCTGAATTTTGTGAAGGGGCCCATTTTCTGAATTTGAATTTTGTGAAGGGACCCATTTTAAGGATTTGAATTTTGTGAAGGGGCCTATTTTAGAGATTTGAATTTTGTGAAGGGGCAGCAAAAGGGTCCCAATTTTTGCCTGGATCGACCCCTGTAAACAAGTCAGTAACGCGTTGGGCCATGTACGCAGTTATTCGGCTTGGTATTAATTGATAGAGTTGGCAGATGTGCTCCTGTGAAGTATCGTGCCAAATTCTGTCCAATTGTTGTGTTAGATTGGTAAAATTCCGAGCTCGTTGTAGGACCCTTTTTATGATGCTCCAAACGTGCTCAGCGGAAGAGAGATCCGGGGACTGAGCTCAACCCCACTGAGCCGCCTATTAAGGGTATTTGAAGTCACTGAAGTACCAGTTGCACGTAGGATCGACGATAATGATGAATTGGTGCTTGATTCCATCAAAACCTGTATGTATGTCAATTTGTGTTCAGTTTACATTACTCCTTCTAAGTGCGTCACTTTTTTTGTTATAGAGTATATATACGTACAGTCGGTATCAAAAGTGTCCGAACACTAGCAAAAATTCCTATGTAAAAAATGTACACTTCATACCGTTTTGTTAAATCAATCCTTGTCGATTCCTGTTCTTAGTCAGTCTAAGAACATGATTCGATAAGGATTTATTTAACAAAACCGTATTAAGTGTGCTTTTTATACATAGGAATTTTTGCTAGTGTTCGGACACTTTTGTTACCGACTGTATATATATATTTTAAGTTAATGTTAAGTTTAGTAACGTAAAATTTCGATTTACTGACTGGTATTTAGAGAGAATGG
This sequence comes from Salticus scenicus, assembly GCA_963930645.1. NCBI lineage: Eukaryota > Metazoa > Arthropoda > Arachnida > Araneae > Salticidae > Salticus > Salticus scenicus. The sequence continues at coordinate 285,811,559 of OZ005650.1, read as the reverse complement.
CTACGAAAAAACTTTAAAATTAAATATTTAAATTGTAATATCTGCAATTTTTAACTTAGAAACTTGATTTTTACAGCGTTTGGTCAATTCACAGAGATAGCCAGATTTACAAATTTTTGAAAAAATGGAAACAGTTCTATGCTATTTACGGCGTTCTTAATTTTACCCCAATACCTTAAAGAGTAAAATGTAATTACCTTTTGTTCCGGACAAGATGTCTGTTATTGAAAAAGAATCATTTGCGAGAGGGAATTGGCAAGAGGTGCTGAGTCATAACATAGCCGGAAAAACATAAAACGAAGTCAGATTTAGATACGTTAACTTGGCCCCCCCACCTTCGAGTTTTTAAATTTCAAATACATCAGGAATTAGCTCTCAATTAGCTCTAATTTGCTCTCTAATATTAGAATTTGCTCTGGGTATGGAATCGAGATATAACAAGTTTAAAGGTGGGGGGGCCAAGTTAACGCTAGCCCCCCCACATTCGAAATTTTAAATTTCAAGAACGTCAGGAATTAGCTCTCAATTAGCTCTAATTTGCTCTCTAATATTAGAATTTGCTCCGGCTTTGTTAACGAGATATTTCAATTTAAAAGAAAGGGGGGAAGGAAGGGGGGGGGAAAGCAAAATTGCAGATATCGAAATTTCAAATACGTCAAATTTTAGCTCTCAATTAGCTCTAATTTGCTCTCTAATATTAGAATTCTATCTGGGTAAGTTATCTAGATATATCAGTTTGTTTGTGGGGTGGGGGGGCTAAGTTAACGCTGGTACACCCGACTCCCTATTACAAATAAAAAAATTTCGGTAGTGCCAATATTTAGCTCTCAATTAGCTCTAATTTGCTCTCTAATATCAGAATTTGCTCCGGCTTCGTTAACGAGATATTTCAATTTAAAGGAAAGGGGGGGGAAGGAAGGGGGGAAAGCAAAATTACAGATATCGAAATTTCAAATATGCCAAATTTTAGCTCTCAATTAGCACTAATTTGCTCTCTAATATTAGAATTCGCTCTGGGTTAGGTATCGAGATATATCATATTTTTGGTTTGGTGGGGGGGGGGGGGGCTAAGTTAACGCTAGTACACCCGACTCCCTATCACAACTAAAAAAATTTTGGTAGTTCCAATATTTAGCTCTCAATTAGCTCTAATTTGCTCTCTAATATCAGAATTTGCTCCGGCTTCGTTAACGAGATATTTCAATTTAAAGGAAAGGGGGGAAGGAAGGGGGGAAAGCAAATTTGCAGATATCGAAATTTCAAATACGTCAAATTTTAGCTCTCAATTAGCTCTAATTTGCTCTCTAATATTAGAATTCTATCTGGGTAAGTTATCTAGATATATCAGTTTGTTTGTGGGGTGGGGGGGCTAAGTTAACGCTGGTACACCCGACTCCCTATTACAAATAAAAAAATTTCAGTAGTGCCAATATTTAGCTCTCAATTAGCTCTAATTTGCTCTCTAATATCAGAATTTGCTCCGGCTTCGTTAACAAGATATTTCAATTTAAAGGAAAGGGGGGAAGGAAGGGGGGAAAGAAAAATTACAGATATCGGAATTTCAAATATGCCAAATTTTAGCTCTCAATTAGCTCTAATTTGCTCTCTAATATTAGAATTCGCTCTGGGTTAGGTATCGAGATATATCATAATTTTGGTTTTGTGAGGGGGGGGGGGGCTAAGTTAACGCTAGTACACCCGACTCCCTATCACATATAAAAAAATTTCGGTAGTGCCAATATTTAGTTCTCAATTAGCTCTAATTTGCTCTCTAATATCAGAATTTGCTCCGGCTTCGTTAACGAGATATTTCAATTTAGAGGAAAGGGGTTAAGGAAGGGGGGAAAGCAAAATTACAGATATCGAAATTTCAAATATGCCAAATTTTACTCTCAATTAACTCTAATTTGCTCTCTAATATTAGAATTCTATCTGGGTACGTTATCGAGATATATCAGTTTTTTTTTTTTGTGGGGTGGGGGTGAGGGCTAAGTTAACGCTGGTACACCCGACTCCCTATTCCAAAAAAAAAGAAAGAAAAAGAAAGAAAAATCGTAATGCTAATATTTAGTTCTCAATTAACTCTAATTTTCTGCTTAATATCAGAATATTCTCTAGCTTCGTTAACGAGATATTTCAATGTAAAAGAAAAGGAGATAGGGGGGGGGGGGAGAGAAAAATTGAAAATATCGAAAGTTCAAATGTGCCAAAATTTAGCTCTCAATTAGCTTTAATTTGCTGCATAATATTAGAATTCGCTCTGGCTTAGTTATAGAGATATATCAGTTTTATTGCGGGTTGAGGATAAATTGGGGGGGGGGGGGACTTTACGCTAGTCCCACCGAGACTCCTATTTCGAATGACGAAATTTCGAAAGTGCCAATATTTAGCTCTTAATTTGTTCTAATTTGTTTGCTAATGTTAGAATTTGCGCTGGCTTCGTTAACAAAATATTTTAATTTAAAGGAATGGGCGGAAAGCAAATTTGGAAATATGAAAATTTGAAACATGCCAAAATTTAGCTCTTAACAAACTAAATTAATAGTAATAAAATCTTTTAATTTTTTTTTAAATATGCAATGATCAGTTGAGTGAAAAAGCCGACAATGCGAAACTTTATTAATACCAATAAGGTTTTATATGCATTAATGTCTGCATAATTTTGCTGAAAAAAAAAAAAAATCCGTATCTAATATTTAATGACTTATTAATCTGAGAAACAGCATAATGTTACAATCCATTAGTTATAGCATGATAAATTCGAAAATGAAATGTACTTTGCACAAATTCTTTTACATTTTAAACATTTTTGTCTTTTACATTCAATAATTTAATTTGTGATTTAAAAAAAAAAAAAAAAAAAAAAAAAAAAACTTTTTATATTCTATGTTTTTAAATTTTCTGTTGAATCATATGAAATTGACACATTACCCGAATAATTACAAAAAGGCATTGTCATCGTGTTGTCAGTTATTAAAGTTTCCAGTGTCTAGCTAGTCGGAAAGTTAGCTAAAAATCGATTGCGAGATTTGTGCTGGACAAATAACAAGAAAGCGAGTTGAAAGCGATACAAAAAAAAAAAAAAAAAAAAACAAGAAAGAAAAATCATGCAAAACGCATTGATTAGTAACACTTTCCAACTGTACGCAATTGTATCGAATAACTTTTAATATTCTTTGCCTACTTTATCACACAACAGACAGAACAACTGAAAAACATGCAGATAGACTAATTTAATTTAAAATTACTCTTAGGCATTTTGGAAAGTGTTAAAAAGGCTTAACGCAAAAGAAAACGCAGCCGTCAGATTATAATTACAGCTTTTAATCTCTCTGAATATTTTAGTGTAGCCCTGTAAATCTGAAAGTTAATCATATCATGTTCTATACACAACATCATTTTAGAATATTAATAATGCGTGTCAATGTTTCTATGATTTTTATAGCAGAAAGATTTTTAATTATAACTTTTAAAAAATTCTGTCCTAAAACGTAATACATTGTTTTTTTTTTTTTTTTTTTTTTTTTTTTTTTTCTTTTTATTGTTGTTGTTGTTGTCCCTGTAAACAAACTAGTTGTACAGGACCAATTAATGACATTTTAAATAGGGAATATTCCATAGGGAACTTGGGTGTATCATTTTTTAAAAATTCTCAAAATATTCACGGATGATAGGAGCCGGAGACAAACAGATAGAAAGGTAGACAATCGGACAGACAGATGCACAAATTGAAATCATATTCACACTAAAATTATAAGAAAGTTTTAAAACGCTCATGTAAACAAAAGTGCAATTCCAGCAAATTTTTATTTATAGCTCTTAATGTAACTGATTATTTTTGTGTGGCCCTGTAAATCTAATGCTAACCATACTATATTACATAGAAGGCACTTTTTTGTGCATACGAATAATATATTTCAATTGCATTAAGCTTTGTGGAGAATAAAATTATTAAAATTTGGTTTATAAAAATAACTCTCATACAACACAATGCTTTGGAATACTTTCAAGTGCCCCTGTACACAAACCAGTTAGAAATGTACTCTGCTTTACATAGGAAACATCCGATAGGGAATTGAATAAAATGTTAAAATTTCATTGAAGTTTCTATTCATTAAAGGTATTAAAATATGGTTTGTAGGAACTCCTCCCATAGAACACAATGCTTTCGAATACTTTTGGGTGTCCCTGTACACAAACCAGAATAGGTATTCACTCCATTTTCAATAGAGAACATCCGATAGTCAACTTGAATAAAATATATCGGTTTAAAGAAATTCCATGAATATTTACGGGAATTAGAGCGCAGTAAAACAGACAGAGAGACAGATAGACGGAAAGAAGAACAGTCAGACAGATACAGAGATTGAAATTATATTCACACTAAAAAAATGATAGAAAGTTTCAAAAACGCGTAAAGTAAACGAGAGTACAATTCTAGCAATTTTTTATTAATAGCTCTTAATATAACTGAATATTTTTGTGTCACCCTGTAAATCTAATGATAACCATGCTATATTCTATGCAAAGCATTCTTTTGTGCATATAAATGACATATTTCAATTTCCTAAAACTTCGTAGAAAGTAAAGATATTAAAATTTGATTTATAGAATTAACTCTCATAGAAGGCAATGGTTTGGAAAACTTTTAAGTGTCCATGTATATAAATCAGTAGTGGTATTTCCTCCATTTTATACAGGAAACATCCAATAGGGAATCTGAATAACATATTTTAATTTAATTGAGATATGTCTACAGTAAAGGTAAGAAAATATGGTTTATCGAAATATCTCTCATAGGACATAATGCTTTGAAATACTTTCGGGTGTACCTGTACACAAATCAGTAGAGGTACAAACTCCATTTTCAATAGGGAACATCAAATCGTAAACTTGAATAAGATATATCAGTTTCAAGAAATTCCATAAATATTTACGGGAGTTAGAGCTCGGACAGACAGACAGGCAGACAGACAGACGGACAGGCAGATATACAAAACTGAAATCATATTCACACTTAAAAAATTTTAGAAAGTGTTAAAAACGCTTTACGTAAACGAAAGTACAATTCTAGCAATTGTTTATTAATAGCTCTTAATGTAACTGGATATTTTTGTGATTTTTGTGACACCCTGTAAATCTAATACTAATCATGCTATATTCTGTGCAAAGCATTCTTTTGTGCATATAAATAACATACTTCAATTTCCAAAAACTTCGTGGAAAGTAAAGTTATTAAAATTTGATTTATAGAAATATCTCTCATAGAACGCAATGCTTTGGAATAATTTTGAGTATCCCTGTACATAAACCGATGTTGGTAATTCCTCCATTTTAAACAGGAAACATCCAATAGTGAACTTGAATAACATATTTCAATTTCATTAAGATATGTCTTGAGTAAAGGTATGAAAGTATGGTTTATAGAAATACCTCTCATAGAACACAATGCTTTGAAATACTTTCGGGTGTCCCTGTACACAAACTAGTAGAGGCATAAACTCCATTTTCAATAGGGAACGTCCGATAGTGAACTTGAATAACATATATCAGTTTCAAGAAATTCCATAAATATTTACGGGAGTTAGAGCGCGGACAGGCAGACGGACAGACAGACAGACAGACAGAGAAACCGAAGTCATAAATACTTTTCAACCTTGTTGGAAAGTGTTAAAAATATTAGAAATTGTTAAAAACGCTTAACGTAAACGAAAGTACATATCTAGCAATTTTTTTATTAATAGCTCTTAATTTATCTGGATATTTTTGTGCCACCCTGTAAATATAATGCTAAACATGCTATATTGTATGCAAAGCATTCTTTTGTGCATATAAATAACATATTTCAATTCCTTAAAATTTGTGGAAACTAAAGTTATTAAAATTTGATTTATAGAAATATCTCTCATAGAACGCAATGCTCTGGAATACTTTTGAGTGTCCCTGTGTTTAACTCGATGGTGATATTCACTCCATTTTATACAGGAAACATCCAATAGTGAACTTGAATAACATATTTCAATTTCATTAAGATATGTCTACAGTGAAGGTATTAAAATATGATTTATAGAAATACCTCTCATAGAACACAATGCTTTGAAATACTTTCGGGTATCCCTGTACACAAACCAGTAGAGGTACAAACTCCATTTTCAATAGAGAACGTGCGATAGTGAACTTGAATAACATATTTCAATTTCATTAAAATATGTCTAGAGTAAAGGCATGAAAATATGGTTTATAGAAATACCTCTCATAGAACACAATGCTTTGAAATACTTTCGGGTGTCCCTGTACACAAACCAGTAGAGGTACAAACTCCATTTTCAATAGGGAACGTTCGATAGTGAACTTGAATAACATATTTCAATTTCATTAAGATATGTCTAGAGTAAAGGTATGAAAATATGGTTTATAGAAATACCTCTCATAGAACACAATGCTTTGAAATACTTTCGGGTGTCCCTGTACACAAACGAGTAGAGGTACAAACTCCATTTTCAATAGGGAACGTCCGATAGTGAACTTGAATAACATATTTCAATTTCACTAAGATATGTCTAGAGTAAAGGTATGAAAATATGGTTTATAGAAATACCTCTCATAGAACACAACTTTGAAATATTTTCGGGTGTCCCTGTACACAAACCAGTAGAGGTATAAACTCCATTTTCAATAGGGACCGTCCGATAGTGAACTTGAGTAACATATATCAGTTTCAAGAAATTCCATAAATATTTACGGGAGTTAGAGCGCGGACAGACAGACAGACAGACAGACAGACAGACGGACGGACAGACGGACAGACAGACAGACAGACGGACAGACAGACAGACAGACAGACATACCGAAGTCATAAACACTTTTCAACCTTGTTGGAAAGTGTTAAAAACGTTGGTTTTAATAATAAAATAATAATCCTTTAAGAACAACATATATTAATATGATAAACTACATTAGCACTTTACCAATGCGTAAAAATTTTTTTAAGTTATAATGACGTCAATTTTTGTGAGATGCCTAATTTAACTTTTTATAAATTTTTAACGTTTATGTTCAGTTAAACATTTTTTTTTTTTTTTTTTTTTTTGGCAACAATTAAATTATAGTTAATATTTGAATGGCTAATTTTAAAGCAAGTAGGAGAATATTATTTTCATATTTTAATTAATGAAAAGAAAACTAATAAAAAATTCGAAAATCGGGCTTCGTGGTATTGCGTTGTCATCGTGTTCTGAGCTATTCTAAAAGTTTTAAATGTCTAGATAGTCGGGAAATTATTTAAAAATCAATTGCAAGATTTGTACCGGACAAACAAACAAGAAAGCGAGTTAATAAAAACATGCTAAAAAAGAATCATTAATTTTGTTAGACTTTTTTTTAGCTTACCTTCCCTGTCATAAACCTTCTGCCGAATCCGGGTTAAAAACGGAAAAAGGGGAAAATAAATTAGAAATATCAGGCCTACCGTTACAAGTCCAGTACCAAATGAAAACTGCGATTTTTTTTAATCCAGGGGCGGAAACAGTTTTTCTACACGACAATTAGATTTTTAAAAATTAACTAAAGTATGAAATTTAAGTGGCAGCACTTCATTTTAATCTTTTCATACTTTTTAGTGCTAATCACGCAAATAGAAAAAATTTTTAATTTTTTAACGTATACTTTTACACGTATACTTAACGTATACTTTACACGTATATAAACGTGATTACTTATAATCCTATATATCTCAAACAAAAAAATAGATATGCGTGAAGTTTTTGCTCTAAAATCTAGCTGATGCAAATATCTAAAAACCAATTTCTGGAATTTTAGAAATTCAGCCCCCAGGTGGGGCAGCAGGGGGGGGGAGAGGGGGGGCAAAAAATAAAAAGAGAGTTAGATCGTTCAAAATTGGTATATAGAGGTTTTCGATACCTACAAATCGATTTCGGATATGACGTAGGCATCCACTAAGAAGCGATTTTACAAAATTCGCCCCCCAAGGGGGGGAGGGGGGGCAAAACGTGATTTCACAAAATCCTTCATATCTCAAACAACAAAAAAAAAACAGATATCCGTAAAATTTTTGCTTTAAAATATAGCTAATACAAATGTCAAAAAACCAATTTCTGGAATTTTCAAAATTCGGTCCCCAAGGGGGGCGGGGGGGGCAAAACGTGATTTCACATGCGTAAAAACGTGATTTCGCATAATCCTATATATCTCAAACAAAAAAATAGATATGCGTGAAGTTTTTGCTCTAAAATATAGCTGATGCAAATATCTAAAAACCAATTTCTGGAATTTTAGAAATTCAGACCCCAGGTGGGGCAGCAGGGGGGGGGGGAGAGGGGGGGGCAAAAAATAAAAAGAGAGTTAGATCGTTCAAAATTGGTATATAGAGGTTTTCGATACCTACAAATCGATTTCGGATATGACGTAGGCATCCACTAAGAAGCGATTTTACAAAATTCGCCCCCAAGGGGGGTAGGGGGGGGCAAAACGTGATTTCACAAAATCCTTCATATCTCAAACAAAAAAACAGATATCCGTAAAATTTTTGCTTTAAAATATAGCTAATACAAATGTCAAAAAACCAATTTCTGGAATTTTCAAAATTCGGTCCCCAAGGGGGGCGGGGGAGCAAAACGTGATTTCACATGCGTAAAAACGTGATTTCGCATAATCCTATATATCTCAAACAAAAAAATAGATATGCGTGAAGTTTTTGCTCTAAAATATAGCTAATGCAAATATCTAAAAACCAATTTCTGGAATTTTAGAAATTCAGCCCCCAGGTGGGGCAGCAGGGGGGGGGGAGAGGGGGGGCAAAAAATAAAAAGAGAGTTAGATCGTTCAAAATTGGTATATAGAGGTTTTCGATACCTACAAATCGATTTCGGATATTTTCGAATTTGTAAAATTATTAGGAGGGGCGGGAAGGGGGGGGGGCAAGGGGGGGGCTATGGGGCAAAAACAAATAGAAATACAGTTAGACCGTTCAAAATTGGTACAGTTAGGTTTTAGATGCCTGCAAGTCGAATGGGGATATTTTCGAAAGTGTAAAGTTATTAGGAGGGCCGGGAAAGGGGGAGGGGAGAGGGGGGGCAAAAAAATAAAAATAGAGTTAGATCGTTCAAAATTGGTATATAGATGTTTTCGATACTTACAAATCGATTGCGGATACTTTCGAATTTTTAAAATTATTAGGTGGGGCGGGAAGGGGGGGCTATGGTCAAAAACAAATAGAAGAAATACAGTTAGGCCGTTCAAAATCGGTACAGATAGATTTTAGAGGCCTGCAAGTCGAATGGGGATTTTTTCGAAAGTGTAAAGTTATTAGGAGGGCCGGGAAGGGGGGGCAGAGGGGCAAAAAAAAAGAAAATAGAGTTAGATCATTCAAAATTGGTACATAGAGGTTTCCCATACCTACAAATCGATTGCGGATATTTTCGAATTTTTAAAATTATTGGGAGGGGGGGGGGGAGTAGAGCGGTAAAAAAATAAAAATAGAGATATATCGTTCAAAACTGGTGCATAGAGGTTTTTGATACTTACAAATCGATTGCGGATATTTTCAAATTTGTAAAATTATTAGGATAGACAGGAGGGGGGCGAAGTGGGAAAATAATAGAAATAAGAGTTAGAGCATTTTGGGAATTTTTTCCGAAGGCAGTGAGAACCCGGTGCGACATTTTTCCTACTCAGATTTTGTTTCTCTTTTTTTTCATGTGATAAAAATTAATGCAATTTTGAGAATTCATTATAGTGATTCATTTAAAAATAGGGACCAGCGAAGCGGGCGTTGCCTGCTAGTTTATGTTATAAATGAAACCTTTAAAAACCAAATCCATATAAATCGCTCAAAAACTTGCTTCAGGTCCCAGCTGCCTTCGGTTGCGTTTTTTTCACCCACAATATTTCGAGCAATTGATAGGAATCCCACTCCAAATGTAATACTACTTATAAAATTTAATTTCCTGTCCAAAAAAAAAAAAAAAACGATCTATTAGCAAACGCACGGTATTTTATAGAGTATTCAATTAAGGAACAGCAGAATCTTCAGTTTTTCACCTCGCAGTCTAGTGTGAAAGGTGAATCATTGAGGAAGGTTAAAGCAGTGTGTCACTTCGAATTGATTCCTAATTAAAAGTATTAAAATTCAGTTTCGAGGTGCGCTTATAGACGTTGCAGACGGTATCGTGCTGTAGAGTTTTCTGGAGACATTTGACAGAGGGAAAGGCAGACTCTATTACGGTTTTATTAAAAATCTATTAGAATAAAGTTAATATGCATTTACATTAGAGAACAGCGATACTATAGGACCTCGTTGGCGAACTTAGAAATTTAAACAGTTGCTGGAACATTTCTAGCCAATGACATTGCTTATGCAATAGTGTCGTGACAGCTATATTTTTACTTCCATTACCCATCTACCGTAGATAATGGAAGTATTGTATTCAGTCCAAAAATTCGATATCAAGTTTTCACCTGATTTATACGTTTTAAAGTCTTCTGGGTAAAAACATGCACTTTTTGGAAACTGGACAGTGTGTGTGAAAAGGGGGGGGGGGATCTTCTGGCTATCATATCTCCGATAAAGATAGAACTACGAAACTTCAGAATTGAGGCAGGTCTGGTGTACAGATGATTTTTCTAAATTTTGGTGAAAATTGGAAAATCGGAAGTGGAACATAGGAAACCGGAAGTGGGATCGCAAGTCCGTATCTAAGAAACGGCTCTGACGATTTTCTTCAATGTTGCTACATAAACACTCTATTAAATGCCTTTTTCTATGATTAGTTGGTCTGTCCAGGAAAATTAATAGACGTCCTGTATAAATAACTCAATTTCAGGTTTCGCAACTGCTGTCTTTAAAAACGGCTGTTCGGATTTTTTTCAAATTTACCATATTAACTCCCTTTTAAATATCCTTCTGTATGTAATTATTGTTTCTATTTAATAATTGAGTATTCCAATTTTTGGTAAATGTTGGTACCTCAAAAAAGGCTCTAACGATTTTCTTTAAAATTATTACTTAAATCCGTTTTAGGTATCCTTTCTCATGTAAAACGTGGCTATTACAAGAAAATTAACAGTCATACTAATTAGGTAGATCCGTTTTAGATTTCAGAAATTGGTGTTTCAAAAAATAACTACAATTTTTGCTTTCTTATTTTATTACCATGTTTTTATTTAATTTCGATTCTTGTTTGATTGTTTGTTTGTCCGGTACAAACCATGCAATCTATTTTTAACTAACTTCCCTTCTAGCTAGACATTTGAAACTTTCACAGTAGCTCAGAACCCGGTGACAACACAATACTTCGAAGTCAGATTTTCGAATATTTTATTAGTTTTCTTTTAATTAATTAAAGTAGTAAAATAGTAACCTCCTGATAGCATATAAATAAGCATTAAAATATTAGCTATAATTTAATTGTTGCCAAAAAAATTACGAGTTCATTTCCTTTCGACATAAAAATAAATACATTTAATTAAACGTGAACGTAAAAAATTGTAAAAAAAGGTTAAATTATGCATCTTACAAAAATTGACGTCATTATCGCTTTAAAAATTTTATTTGCTGTAAAACTGATAAAAGTTTAATTTTAAATTTCAAAACAAAAAAGTTAGAAAAAAAAAATCTCTAACTTCCATTTTCGAATGTAAGCATAAACATTTCATTTCAAAGGGTTATATTTACACAATAAATATCCAACTAATATACTAATTAAAAGGAAAATGATATATATTGAATCATAATTTGAAGTCAAATTTGTTTTCAAATGTCTAAATAAAGTGTCTGATATAAGATATTAATATATTGCAGCGGAATATTTGATAGCTGTCGTCCTTGGCAAAAAAAAAAAAAAAAAAAATCGCCAAATTATTTGGCGAACATATTTAGTTCCTTTCAAAAATCATGAATATTTCACCAACGTATATTAAGAGAGCAATCAATAATATGAAACAATATATCGTAGAATGCATATTACAAAAATATACATCTGCTATGTATATTTTCGTATTACGATTTTGATCGCCAAATACAAAAATCGCCAAGGACGACACAATTTTGAAATTTAAAATTAAAAGCTTATCAATTTTAAAGCAAAACTAACTCAATCTAACACATGTACACAATAACTTCTATATAACTTTATCCAAATATGGGGGTTAAAATCAGGAAATAATTTTTCTTAATTTTTAATAATGTTTTACAAAAAATCAAATGGATAATTAACATAGGAAATCTTTTTATTTGGCCTCACTGATGGTTAGTGACGTCACACTTCGCTTGCGTATAGCTATGATTCAACGATTCAGCAGAAAATTTAAAAACATGGTATATAAAAAGTTTTTTTTAATCTCATAACTATTTGTCTTGTTTTTACTCACTATGTATACTATATTTTATATGTATTTAGATGTGTATAAAGTTTCTCTTACCGGAAAACTTTTTGGTGTCGACTTCGTTAGGTTAATTTTATGTCCTCTGGTCACATTATTTAAAAAAAAAAATGAATATAATACGTTTAATAGTAGATAAAAAAAGTCGTGTGATTGTTTCACACCAGATTTTTCCATCGCCCAAATGCCAAAAATTATTAAAACTCACCGACAAATTTCTAGACTAAAGTTGTAACCAGATTACTTTTTGAAGGATTAAATATATATATATATATAGTTGCGTACTTGGGGGTTAGTGAGTTGTCCAAGAATGAAAAGCGAATCTTGCAAAAGCTGGAAACTTTATTTACAAAAAATTCCAGAAGAATACAGGCCTACAAAATAGGTATCAACTGCACTTTCACCAGTAAACACAGCTTAGATGGCAGCTGTCAAAAACAAATTCACAGTACGAATTGTATTAGAGCAACACACAGCGAGGCATTAATCCAAAGAGACTCAGAGCTCATTCAGTAGCAATGATAGTAGTTGGCGAAACTCAACTCAGACTGACTGATTTCGCGCATTGGGCTTCATTTTATACCCCTGTATCAAACCCAGAATGTTCTGGTAACTCGTAGAATATTGCAGCTAGACCTTTTTTATATTTAGTATATCAATAAAAAGGATTTTGTCACCGAAGTCGCCAAAAAAATCGCCAAGAAAGAAAAAATCTCCACATTTGGCGCCAAATCCATTTACTGCCTTATTGGAGTTTTTTGATGCGTTTTTAAGGGAAAGCTAGCAATCTTAACGAGAAAAAGAGCTAGAAATGCAGAATTTACATAAAGATAACTACGAATTATTTACAAATTCGTAACGCTGCCCCCCTCTCAAGGACTGTACATCCCGGGAAGTACAACCGTTGGTCAGAAGGCGAAACTAAACAATCTAAAATACAAAAACTAAGTTGCATATAACAATAAAATATTAATACAGATTTCAAAATTAAGTGAGAAATATTTACAAAATTTACAAATAAGTACAAATATTTATATACAATTAGTTACATTACACATATAACAAATTTAACAAATATTTACATTTCAAATTTCAACATTACCGTTAGCTGTGGTATGTGGCTAACCGATCAAAATGAACCACCTTCGGTTTTGAGGAATGTGTTTCAGCAATTCTCACCACGACATCATTCAGTCATTTTATGACTGTGTAGGGACCGTCCCAGTTACACTGTAGCTTGAGAGTGAGTCCTTTGCGTCGAATAGGGTTCCACAACCAAACTTTGTCTCCTTCCCCGAATTTACGTTGTGTAGCCTTTAGATCATACCTTGTCTTCATTTTCTCCGTTGCCATGTTAATCCGCTACCAAGTAAACTTGTGTACGTCTTCAAATCGTGCCTGAAGATCTTGGATGTACTCCTTGGGTGATGAAGGCGCATCTGGTGGAAAACCAAACAGGAGATCACATGGGAGACGAAGTTCGCGTCCAAACAGCATCTGAGCTGAAGTATAGCCAGTGGCTTCATGGACTGCACTTCGATCAGCAGAAACAACGGCAACTTCAAGTCATAATCTTGCTGTTTCTTTCATACTAGAAGAGAGAGGTTATTCAGGATGCTGCGGTTAAACCTCTCGACCGTGCCGTCCAACTGGAGATGTAGGGGTGTTTTCTGAGTTTTGCCTAAGCCGAGTAATTGATACAGTCCTTTGAAAACAGCAAAGGTAAAGTTCGTACCTTGGTTGGTATGAAGTTGTAGGGGCGTGCCGTACCTTGATACCCATTGCTGCACTAGAACCTCTGCAACTGTGCATGCCTCTTGATCGGGAATGGGATACGCCTCAGGCCACTTGGTGAAATAGTCCATTACGACGAGGATGTACTTATTTCCACTGGAGGTCCGTGTTAGAGGACCCAAGATGTCGAGTGCAATCCGTTGAAATGGTGCTCCTACGTTATATCGTTGTAGTCTTCCTCGGCTTCGTTTCTTTGGGCCTTTATATGCTGCACAAGCATCACAGGATTTACAACATTTCTCCAAGTCCTCGCTTGCCTTGCACCAGTAGAAGCGTTCTCCCCGAACTTTCTGTAGAGTCTTCATCACCCCGAAATGGCCACCGGTAGGGCTACTATGCTAGAACATCTGAATCTTCGTTATTGGTAATAAAGTCTGCCATCTGAAACTCCTTCCATCGTCAGATTCCCATTTTCTGTATAGTACGCCATTTCTAATATAAAGAGAGTCCCAGAGTGCCCAATAAGTTTTTGTAATGGGGCTAAATGTGGAAATGTCCTTCCAGGTAGGTCTGTTGCTGGTCGTCTACTTCAATTGTAATATTGTCTTTATGTCAGGATCATCCAACTGCACTTCTCTAAGTTCCTGGTCACTCCAGTGGTCCAGTTTTGATAGTGTTGAGACTGTAGCTTGGCGAGCAACCGGATTTATCTGCTAGTATTTCTCTTCGGCTTGCAGCTTTCGATCAGGGCTTCCGTGACAAGGCATCTGCATTACTATGTAGAATCCCTTTACGATGGCGTATCTTGAAGTCATATTTCTGGAGGCGTATCTACCTGGTAATTTGGCCTTCCTGTTTCTTGAAATTAAGCAACCACTTTAAAGATTCGTGGTCTGGTCAGTCCGGAGCAGGAAGCTTCTGCTATAGAGGTAATGATGCAAATGCTCTATGGCTTTTACTATGGCGTGTAGTTATTTCCTGGTGGTACAGTAGTATCGCTCTGGTTTAGACAGGCATTTACTCCAATAGGTAATGAAGCATTCTTGGCCATCAACTTCTTGCGACAGAATAGCATCGACACTTTCATGGCTTGCATCAGTATCATGTATGAACTGTTTGTCTGGCTGTGGATACGTCAAAATAGGCGATGATGTTAAGGTCTCTTTAAGTCTCTTGAACGCTTTTTCACATTCCTCTGTCCACAGGAACCTCAGTTTATCTTCCGTCAGCTTGTGGTGTGTGGTCTGGCAAAACTCGAGAAACCCTTTATGAACTTCCAGTAGTATGTACATAACCCCAGGAAACTTCGTAGTTGATGGACGTTTTCAGGGTGACTCCAGTCCTTGATTGCATAGATCTTCTCGAAATCAGTTCTCACATCTTCAGCAGAGATGATATGGCCGAAATAACTTACTTCACGACGGAACAAGTTGCACTTGCTAAGAATCAATTTGAGGTTATCCATTTTGAGTTTTTCCAAAACCTTATGGATCTTTCTTAGATGATCTTCAAAGGTATTCCCCACAATGATAATATCATCCAAGTACACCAGACAGACTTCATAGGAAAGTCCTTTTAACACTGTCTCCATCAGGCGCTTGAAAGTTGCAGGTGCATTACATAATCCAAATGGCTTAACTTTGAATTGCCATAATCCTTGTCCCGTGGTGAATGCAGTCTTTTAACGGTCATCAGGATGTAACTCTATTTGCCAATAACCGCTCTTCAGATCCAACGTCGAGAACCATTCATTGCCAGCAAGTGTGTCCAATGTGTCGTTAATTCTAGGAAGAGAGTAACTATCTTTCTTCGTGATGTCATTCAAACGACGATAATCCACGCAGAATCTTCTTGTTGAACCATCCTTTTTTCGCACAAGAACTATAGCTCAAAGACTCGTTGCTAGTTCAATGATATCATTATGCTGCATCTCATTTAAAAGCTCAGCCATCTCTTCCTGCTTAGCAAATGGAAGTCTTCTTGGGTATTGCTTAATTGGAGAATGATTTCCTGTGTCAACTCTGTGCTGGGTGATGTTCGTTCTCCTGACGTCTTCAGATGTTCAAACAGTCTCTGAATTCATAGAGTAGCTTCTCCGCAGTACGTCTCTGTTCGATTCCTAACTCTGCATTCTTGAGTAATTCCGTCGTTGAAAACTCAGAAGACTTGGACTCAGTTGATTGCGTGTGCCGGTTAATGCATGTAACAGTAGTGCAAGTTGCTAGCACCTCATCCTTCTTCACGGTCCTTACTTTATCGTTTATGTTGGCGACTCTCACAGGAATAATGTTTTTTGTAAGGTCAAGCAGAAATGAAGCCACCAGAACTCCTCTTGTGCTATCGTCAGGATTCGGGTATTCCTTCTGTCCATAGCAGAAGTATTGCTCTTTAGGTGTCCCGAAAACTATGGTCTCGCTGTGTGAAGGGACGGAGATTTCGGACTTTGCTGTTATCTGGCAGATTTCTTGAATGTCTGGATTTTCATTGTTAAACACAGCTATGTCTTCTGAATGTGAATGGGCCGCGGTAGCACAGTCGGTAGAGCGCCGGACTCGTAATTGGAAGATTGCGGGTTCGGTACTCGAGCTGGCCAAAGACCGTCATTTACACTAATGGTGGCTGGTGCACGTAAGATCTGTCGTGGCCGCAAAATCCTCCATGTTCCCATCAAAATTATACCTCTGGTGATTACCGAAGCGGGGGAGCTATCCTCTCCGTGTAGGATCAAAATTGTGATGGCATGTCTCCGGACGACCTCAAGGGTCCCAGACCGTCGCCAATTGCCCACTGCGCAGCACTAGTGTGACATAAAACCCAATCAACCAACCAACCATCTGAATGTGAATGCAGTTCATTATTTTTAAAATCGAATTAAAAATTATACTTTCTTAGGAAATCAAGTCCAAGGAATAGAGGATCTCCTATGTCAGCTACATAGGCCATATGATGGTAACTGGCATTTCCAAATGTGAATTTCAGAAGATTACAGATCTGGACACCGTGTATCTATTAAGGTTATCATTAATTAATGGGCTAAATAACGAAAAGCTAACATACAAATAAATAATTAGAATGCATTTTCAAAACAAGCAATATAACCGCTATTATTATTGCATACTACAGTCGGGTAATACAATTTAGACAGTGACAGAGTTCAGTTGTAGCTTGTCAATTACAAGAGTTGATTTGTAACTTACCATAACAGTATCAACTTCAGTTTCACCAGAAAATACAGCTTAAATTTCAAATAACAGCTGGCAACATCAATTTCACAGTACAAACAGTAGCATAGCATTAACACACAGCAATTGGCTGCATTCAAGAAGACTCAGTTAGGAGCACCTTCCAGTAAGGTAATTGGCGTGAAATCTGTCTGAAGGCCGAAATCCGAATACTTTATAATATACTCTTCTATTAATCCAGAATTTACCCAATTTACTCGTAGAATATTCAAGTTAGAGTTTGGATAATTGGTATATCGATAGCAAAGATTTAGTCGGCAAAAAAAGAAAAAAAAAAAAAAAAAGCCAAGAGCAAAAAAGGAGGCAAATTTGGCGCCAAAGCAATTATCTGCTTTGGTGAAGATTTTTAGCGTGTTTTTAACGGGAAATGACCATTTTTAATGCGAAAACAAACTAAAAATGCCGAAAATTAATATTTGGTAACATGACTAAACCTCTTAAAACGAATTTACACAAAAATAACTATTATTACCAGTGTTGCCAGATCTGGTGGATTTTTTATTCAATAATCACGAATAATTTTTAATTGTAACGCTTGCCTAATCACTTCGAAGATTGACAGTCTATTATGTATATCAAATATCACATCTCAAAGTTATAGATGATTATTGAATAAAAAATCTGTCAGATCTGGAAACACTGACTATTATTAACAAATTCGTAACAATATGTGTATGTTGCGTGCTCGGGGGTTCATGAGTTGTCTGTATATAAAAGGCGGATATTGCAGAGATTTAAAAGTTTATTTACAGAAGTTTCCAGAAACTTATGCCTGTAAACCAAGTATCAGTTTCAGTTTCGTCAGAAAGCCTAGCTTAAATAACAGCTGACAACATAAAATTCGCAGTATGAATTATTCTGTAGCGGTAGCGGAGCCATTTTCGGGTAGATTATGCTAACTTACAAATGGACAACGGGTTAATCTTTTGTCCAAAGGTACGACGCCGGATTTCTATCACGATAGTCCCATGTTCAAATACAACCTATCGCCACACGCACTTTCTGTATTGGTGACCCGGACGTGCGAATAAACGACACAACTAAGTTTCATCTCGGACAACAGATGGCAGCATCAGACACTGTGAAACGCTCACAGCATAAAGCATTTCACACCGCACATCAACTTTACACGCGGACATCTGACAGCACAATCTGGCCACAGCTACCGTCCAAACGAGTGACATCGCTCGTACGATTTCGTACTCACTAGGGAGGGGAGTACTGTAGCGGCGCCATTCTCGGGTAGATTATCCTAACTTACCGATGGACAACGGGTTAACCTTTTGCCCAAAGGCACGACGCAGGATTTCTATCACGATAGTCCCAGGTTCAGATACAACCTATCACCACATGCACTTCTGAAGTACCATCGCGTTAACACAAAGCAACAGACTGTAAACAAACAGCAAAAATGGTCTCAGTTAGAAGCTCTTTGAAATAAGCTGATTCGGGGACGAATTTGGGGACTTTTTTTTAGCGACCTTCACGAGAAAATTTTAATTATCGATTATCTAAGCTGTAACTAGACTATTCTGCTAGATATTGGAGAAGGATATAACTAAATGAAGGGATAAATATATAAAAGGATCACGTTCCGACCATTTAGTCAGTTTTTCGCCAATATATCGCGGTATAAAGATCTCTGCTTTACAAAGCCTCTGCTATCGATTACAGCTCATTTGCTGTGTGTTTTGCTTCTGTTACCGTATATGCTATGATTCTTAAGTTGTCAGCTGTTATTTTAGCTGTGTTTTCTAGTAAAATTGAAGCTTATATTTGTTTAACAGTCCTGAAATCTTCTGGAATATTCTGTAAATAAATTTTTAAGCCTGTGGAAAACCTGTTCATTCACCGACAATTCACGAACCCCGAGTTCGCAACAATTCTGGTGTCAGAAGTGGGATTGTCTGCTGACTGATCAAAACTCGATATATGGAACAAGAAATGAAGAAACTTCTGGAAAGGTAGTTCGCCCAAATGAGCGGATTAAAACCAGATTGACGAAAGAAATGTGTGCAGCACAAGAAAAGATGAAAACTGGATTCCATTCAAGAAAAAGTGGGAGCTGCTCAGGAATAAGTGATATCCGTCAAAGAAGAATAAGAAAATAAATTGTGGAAAAATAAATTGGGAAAGAAGTTAAAGTTATGAAGATAAAAGATAAGAATAGAAGGATGTATTGAAGAGAAAATAGAAGAAAACTTTTATCAAGAGCTGAAAAGAATATTTTCAAAAACAGATAGCAAACTTTAAAAAACAGATGTAGAATTTTTGAGGAAAATGGAAGAAGAATGCAACAAAGAATTGATAGGAAAACATGATAAGAAATTTCAAGAATGTTTAGGTGATGAAGTGCAAAAGAAGATCCGGAATCTGGAAGGAAAGTTAGCATCCATGACCCAGGAAGATGAAAAGAGATATAAAAGAATACAGAATCAAGAATCAATTAAGCTATCCATCTATGATGGCAGATCAACTTGGCAAGTATATAAGACACAGTCTACCATTGTAGCTGAAGCTAACACCTGGGACACAACTGCCAATAAAGTTTATTTAGCAGCAGTGTTACGGGACGATGCAGTCGACATACTAGAAACTATTTCGAAGGAAGAACGGTATAACTTCGAGACCCTGTCCAGAGCACTGGAGCTGCGTTTTGGAGGAAAATGTGTGACGTAGACGTAACGTCGAGTTAAGGAAATAAAGGTCGTCGAAGGAAGTCAGTATTGAAGGTGATAGCGTCGATTTCGGATTAAAATGTTGGTTGAGGATGCAAAAGTCTAGCTGGATCCAGCATAGTTTGGCGACGTTAAAGGTGAAATTGCTAGATTGAAGGTGTCGAGCAGAGGGAATTTTAGGTAAGCATGGAATGTCTAGTTATTGGAACGTAGTTAGATAAATTGAAATTAGGATCTACGTAGATTGTGAAAGATGATTGAATATGGTTAACTTTAAAGAAGTAGCTGCGGGAAATGAAGTAAATGGTGTTGTATATTTTGCAGAAGTTTAAATAGTGTGATAGTTGCGTCGTGAAATGTGGTGTATGGTGAGTAGAGCTCCTCCAATACAACCTGGCTCATCAGGCATTTTGTTTCCCACTCAGTGATTGTTGCCCATCCGAATTCCCGAGTTGCGCGGTCTGAATTTCAAGTGTTATCAAATCACATAAAATGGAGGTTTTGCAGCCGAAAATTGCTCAAATCATACCAGAACTGCTTTAAGAACGTTTAGATTTCCAACAGATGAAGAAAGGCAAAAGAAATGGGCTATTAATTGTCCAAAAGAAAATTGTACGCTTAGCTTTCAATCACAAATATGAAGTGTAATTATGATATGTTTTCTTGCATTTTTTGTATCAATTATTTCTTTTTATTGCTGTTCGATTATCTAAATGTTGTATTTTACAACCTACACTACTTTTCAGTGTATATAAATATTTAAAATTAACTAATTTAATAGCAACAGTGATGGCTACTTTTTACAAAGGTTATAAGAAAATTTCGCCAAACTTATCAAGTACGAACAATCATTCGCTCTTCTGTTTAGGCAAACTCGCCATTTTAGGCGATAAAGACGTTGAGTAATCCGTCTGTAACTAAACGTCGCCAAGCTATATTTCCGCTGGGCAACAATGATCAGCTGTGAGTCAGCTCGTATTACAGGAGTCTTAATGATGAGTAGAGTCTCTTTGTAGCGGAAAATCCCTATGGAGCTAAGTGAGTTTGGCGAGAATTCACGCTTGGCGTTATGCGCATAGCAGCCAAAAGCATCTTTTAGAGTTTGCTCTTATTATTTTTGTTATTTCTGTTTATTTTGCTCTTAGTTTAATTTTAATATTTTATTTTGATTATTTAATTTTAAAATGCATTTTTTCATGTACACGAAGCGTACAGACGTGCGTATTACTAATTGCAACAATATGTAATTTCATGCATATTGTTGCATTTTGAGATAGGGGTATTCTGTGATTTTTTTTTAGCTTTCACGTACGCGAAGAGTACAGACGTGTGTATTACTGATTGCTGCAATATGTAATTTCATGCATTTTGAGATATAAGTATTTTTTTTAATGTACGCGAAGCGTACAGACGTGCGTATTACTAATTGCTGCAGTATGTAATTTCATGCATATTTGATATTCATGCATTTTAAAATAGGGGTATTCCGTGATTTTTTTTCTTTGTTTTCATATACGCGAAGCGTACAGACGTGCGTATTACTAATTGCTGCAATATGTAATTTCATGCATTTTTGAGATAGGGGGTATTCCGTGATTTTTTTTTTCATGTACGCAAAACGTTCATGTACACTAGTTTTCATGCATACTAGTCTAATGCTTTGTCTGACTGGTTCCCTCATCAGATATGTAAAGGACACTGAATGAGGGTTTGGAGGTCAGCTAACGGCAAATTGGATTTTTTTTTTTTTTTAATATTGTAAATAATGTACAGGGTCATTATAAAAAAAAACTACCCCGATATATGAGACCATAGCTACCATACCGTTCCGAAAAACTGAATAAAAATTTGGTAGAAGGTATTTTAGGGTATGCGCTCAAGAATTATATAAAAAACAGCAGTTAAATTCTAACAGTTACGTTTACAGTGACAAAATTTCGAAAATTTAAAATGGCAACACCATTTTTTTTATTGGAATGGGACCTCTATAGCAAAAAACCATAAATAGTGTTGGAACGGTACCTCTAGCATGAAAATCACCACTAAGAAAAAAAGAGAAAACAGCTGTGATGTGCCTACCAGAGCACGACTTTCATTTTCTTAATGACATCAAATTTCACGCTGTGTCTTCGTCTCTCACTAAAGTCTACTGATTCTACTTCGAAACGAGAAGAAGAGACCATGGTGCAGCGTCTAGAATAAACAGTGTGGAAAGCGGCGAATAAAATTGTACTAAAAAAATTAAGCCTGCCACCAGATGTCATTGTAATCGAAGCTAGGGTCACGACAACAAAACCGAGACTCCCTATTGGTTAATTATATGCTTAGATCACGTGATTAAACTGACGAAACTGGGAAAAGCCAATCAGGTCTTCGATTTGAGCAATAGCTTCGATCACAGCGACATCTGGGTAAGCTTAATTTTTGTAGCATCATTTTAACATCACGGTTATAGGCGATTGCCACACTGTTTATTCTAGACGCTGTAACCATGGTATCCTTAATTTAATGTAGGTCTACTGAATTAGGGTTTTAATTTCTTTGTTAGTCGTAAGACACCGTCATGACTGACGTCATTCCACTAAGTGAAAAATAAGGCATTGTGAAATGCGTGATGTTTATCTTGCTTTCTTGCTCTGTGAACAATATGCCGCTTACTGGGAAACATTATTATCATCATCAAAATCGATTTTGATTGCCATTTCACAATGCCTTGTTTTTCACGTACTGCAATGATGTCAGTCATGACGGCGTCTTACAACTAACAACGAAATTAAAGCCTTTATTCAGTCGCCTTACAAGAAATTAAGGATACCGTGATCTCTTCTTTTCGTTTCGAAGCAGAATCAGTAGACTTTAGTCTGATCCAAAGACTCAGTGTGGAATGTGACGTAATTAAAAAAAATGAAAGTCGTGCTCTGGTAGGCACATAACAGTTTTTTTTTTTCTCCCTTAGCCTGCTAGCGCTGACGATTTTCATGTTACAGGTACCGTTCCAACGCTGTTTATGGTTTTTTGCTATGGAGATTCCATTTCAATAAAAAAAAAGTAGGTGTTGTCATTTGAAATTTTTGAAATTTTGTCACTGTAACCGTAACTGTTAGAGTTTAAATGTTGTTTTTTATATAGTAATTCTTGAGCGCATACCTCAACGTACCTTCCACCAAAATTTTATTCAGTTACTGTTGAATGGTATGACAGCTATGGTCTCATATATCGGGGTAGTTTTTTTTTATAATCACCCTACCATGTATATAAGAAAGTACCATGAATTTTATGTGTAATTCTACTTAGTAAATTATATGTTGTTGTTGTTTTTTCCCTTAATTAATATGCACATTTTTCTGTATATTCTTAGTTTTGGTACTGTGTCATTTCATGATACGAACGGAATAATTTGTAAACAAACGCTTTTTCCTAATTTATAAAACTCGCTAAAGGAGCGATAAATAACCAAACAAAGTGACTTTAAGGTAGTTTTCTATAAAAGCGCGAAGGGAGCGTTTCCTCTATCTAGAAGGCAGTGGAATTTCTGGGTGAGTTTTAATCGTTTTTGTCATTTTGCCATGAAAAAAATCTGGTGTAAAACAATCACATGACTTTTTTTACCTACTATTAAATGTATTATATTCATTTTTTGGAAATAATGTGACCAGAGGACATAAAATTGACCTAACGAAGTTGACACCAAAAAATTTTCCGGTAAGAGAAACTTTATACACATCTAAAGACATATAAAAACTAGTATGTTGTGGCCACCACAAGACTTTCTTCTATATTTTCCTATACAAATTCACGCAGTAACAATATTTTAAAAAAAAAAAAAAAAAAAAAAAAAAAAAAACGATTTTTTTCAGATTTTTTTTTTTTGTTAAAAGTAAAAAGAATCGATAACTTTGTTTTAAATCACCACATATTTATAGTTCAACCATTCGTTTTAAAGGTATTGACGAGACCTTTCGAAAGATACCGATCTTGAAAATTTACACCCCCCACTGGGAGGGGGGTACTTCCCTCTAGGGGGGAAGCGATGCCCCAAATTTGTTTCCTAATTAACTACTACTATTATCAATAATTCATATTAATTTCACAATCACAGGTTAAGAATAACTCTCATTATGTACATTTATACGAAATTTTTTCCTATACTGCCATGTTAAAAATTTAGAAAAAATACGATCACAGCGCCACCTGTTGAACGATTGATCCCCAAATCTAATCAGCCTCAGTTTATGTCAGGGGCCAACTAAATACCAAGTCTGGTTAAATTTCGTTTAAAAAAAAAAAAAAAAAACGATTTTTTTCTAAGTTTTTTTTTTCGTTAAAAGTAAAAAAAATCGATAACTTTGTTTTAAATTATCACAGATTTATAGTTCAACCATTCGTTTTAAAGGTATTGACGAGACCTTTCGAAAGATACCCATCTTGAAAATTTACTCCCCTCGAGGGGGGACTTCCCCCCCAGGGGGTGTGGCGAGGCTCCTACGCATACAAAATTTTTTTCCCAGTTGACTATCTCTATTATAAATAATTCTTGTAAATTTCATAATGATTACTAAAAAATAATTCTCTTTATGCACATTTATACAAAATTTTGTCCTATATCACCATGTTAAAAATTTAGAAAAATCGGGATGGCAACGCAACCTGTAAGACAATTTTTACCAAAAGTTGATAGGCACTAATTTATGTCAAGGTGCAACTACATACCAATTTGTATGAAATTCTGTGCAGTAGTTCTTGAGATACAGTTGCCACAAAATTTTGTCACACACACACACACAGACAGACAGACAGACATTTTCTAAAAATGGTCAAATCGTGTTCTACAGCTCTCAAAACGTGTAAATCCATCAAAAACCCGAGGTCGAAAATTTTTACGAATCCAATACTTTCTCTATATTACATATAGAAGAAAGTAAAAAAGTATACATAGTGAGCAAAAAAATAAGAAAGCAAAATTTGTACAGTTATTTTTTGAAACACCAATTTCCGAAATCTAAAACGGATCTACCTAATTAGTATGACTTTTAATTTTGGTGTAATAACCACGTAGTACATGAGTAAGGATATCTAAAATGGATTTTTGTAATAATATTCAAGAAAATCGTTAGAGCCGGTTTTGAGATACCAACATTTACCAAAATTTGGCATACTTAGTTATTGACAAGAAATCAATAATTACCTACAAAAGGATATTTAAAAGGGAGTTATTATGTCAAGTTTGAGAAAAATCCGTAGAACGGTTTTTAAAGAACGCACTTGCGAGACGAGAATTTGAGCTATTTATACAGAACGGCTATTAATTTTTCTGAATAAACCAACTATATCATTGAAAAAGGCATCTAATAGAGTGTTTATGTAGCAACTTTGAAGAAAATCGTTCGAGCCGTTTTTTAGATACAGACTTGCGATCCCACTTCCGGTTTCCTATGTTCCACTTCCGATTTTCCAATTTCCCCCAAAATTTGGAAAAATCATCTGTACAACAGCCATGCCTCAATTCTGAAGTTTCGTAGTTCTATCTTTATCGGAGATATGATAACCAGAAGAACCCCCCCCCCCTTCACACACACACACACTGACCAGTTTCCAAAAAGTGAATTTTTTGACTCAGAAGACCTTAAAACGTATAAATCAGGTGAAAACTTGATACCGAATTTTTGGACCGCATACAATACTTCCATTATCTACGGTAGATGGGTAATGGAAGTAAAAATATAGCTGTCACGACACTATTGCATAAGCAATGTCATTGGCTAGAAATGTCCCAGCTATTGTTTAAATTTCAAAGTTCGCCAACGAGGTCCTATAGTATCGCTGTTCTCTATTGTAAATGCTTATTTAGATTATTCTAGTAGATTTTTAATAAAACCGTAATAGCGTCTGCCTTTCCCTCTGTCAAATGTCTCCAGAAAAATCTACCGCACGATACCGTCTGCAACGTCTATAAGTGCACTTCGAAACCGAATTTTTATACTTTTAATTAGGAATCAATTTATTAATTCAAAATGGTTAACTATAGACCTTTTCGTAAGACATTTCTTTTCACACTGCGAGGTGAAAAACCGAAGATTCTGCTGTTCATTGAATACGCTATAAGGTGCTATAAAATACCGTTCGTTTGCTAATGGATCTTTTTTTTTTCTTTTGACAGGAAATTAAACTTCATAACATATTGTACCACTACATTTGGAGTGGGATTCCTATCAATTACTCGAAATATTGTGGGTGAAAAAAACGCAACCGAAGGCAGCAGGGACCTGAAGCAAGTTTTTGAGCGATTTATATGGATTTGGTTTTTAAAGGTTTCATTTATAAAGTAAATAAAATGTAGGGGTGGGAATCGATTAAGAGTTTTAACTGGGTTAATCGTAGTTCATTAATCGATTAATCGGATTTTTAATTGGTTTTCATTTTTCTCTTTATAATTTTATTTCAATGATGAATAAAACTCTCATATTGTGTATTATTCATAAGTTTGATTGAGATTTTTTTTTTTTTTTTCAAATTAATTATATCTGTTTTACAGCTGAAATTTAAATCAATTTTCAGAGCAATAATTAATGATTTTAAGTGTTAATTTTATATAAATATTTTCACTTATTCATTTTTTTTATATAAATTAATTTTTCAATTAATTTTGAAAGAAACATTAAATGAAATTACACATATTTTAGTTTTATACTTGTAGACCTTGTCCATCTCGCTAATCACTATTTTTAAATGAATTCTCAAAATTCCATATCATTATCTTAAAAATCTCAAATTCTTATATTTTGGTTCTTCCTTGTCACTTTGAACTAGGAAACAGAATGTTATTTTCTGTTTTTACTTCAATAGTTACTATCAGCAATTCTGAACAGACATTAAACGCTTGAAGATATTCTGAAACTCTGTTGATATGTCCCCCATCACAAAGATAGTGGAAATCTCAATTCCTTCTTTTCGTTTTTTTTTTTTTTTTTTTTTAAGCATTTCTATTTTTTGAAAGCTTCTTGTTTCTGAGAATACTATTACCCTAGCCAATACTTTCTGTAGAAGGCTACAGACAGGTGGTGTTGCTCCAGCATGCACATGGAGCGGCATTTTGTTTAATAACTGTCCTCTCCCTTTTCTTTATCAACAAAAGTGCAACAACTTCTTTTGAGAGGTTTTATTTATTTTTATTTATTTATTTATTTCATTTTTTATTTTTTGCTTTTTCATTATTTGATGGATGTTTCTTAGAATGTTTGTTAGCAAAATATGCGAAAGAATATTTGCAGAACAGCATTTTTAATTTAATTCGTAGTTTGAAAATTTTAATCGGATTTTGAAAAATTTTAATCGAATTAATCGATCCGATTAACTCGATTAAAAAAATTGATCGGTACTAAGCATTGATCGATTAACCGAACCGATTAATCGATTAATCGACACAGCCCTAATAAAATGTAATAATAATAATAATAAAAACTTTTTCTATTCGCGTGATTTGCACTTAAAAGTATGAAAAGTTAAAAATGGAGTGTTGCCACCTAAATTTCATACTTTACTTAATTTAAAAAAAAATTAATTGTCGTGTGGAAAAACTGCTCCTAGATTCAGAAAAAATGCCCCTTTCATATGCTATCGAATTTGTAACGAGCCACTTACTTTTTAAAGTGACTGAAAGGAATTAAAATGAAGCTTTGTAGCTTACATTTCATAGTTTAATTAATTTAAAGAAAACTAATTGTCGTGTCAAAAGACTGTTTGCACCCTTGGATTCAGAAAAATCGTTCCTTTCATTTGGTACCGAATTTGTAACGATAGAACTGATATTTCTAAATTATTTTCTACAGACTTGAGCAATTATAACGTAACATCCAATTAATATGTACAAATAAAAATATATTTTATAAGAAAAGTCTTAAAAAAAATGAATTAGATGAGAGCAACATTTTTTATTAACCCTTTTTTCATTTTTAACCCGGATTCGGCAGACGTTTTATGGCAGAGATGTAAGATTAAAAAAAAAGTCTTTAATAATAAAATATATAAATAAATTTTTAAATTAAAGACTTTTTTTATTAGCGTGATTCGCACTAGAAATTATGAAAAGATTAAAATGAAGTGTTGTCACTTAAATTTCATACATTAGTAAATTTTAAAAATTCTAATAGTCGTAACGAAAAACTGTTTCCGCCCCTTTCATTTGATACTGGATTTCTAACGGTAGGACTGATATTTCTAATTTATTTTCCCCTCTTTCCGTTTTTAACCCGGATTCGGCAGAAGGTTTATGACACAGAATGTAAGCTAAAAAAAAAAAAGACGAACAAAATTAGTGATTCTTTTTACCATGTTTATATTAACTCGATTTCTTGTTTGTTTGTCCAATACAAATCTTGCAATCGATTTTTAAATAACTTCCCGACTAACTGGACATTTAAAACTTTTAGAATAGCTCAGATCACGATGACAACGCAATGCCTTGAAGCCCGATTTTCGAATTTTTGATTAGTTTTCTTTTCATTAATTAAAATATGAAAATAATATTCTCCTATTTGCTTTAAAATTAGTCATTCAAATATTAACTATAATTTAATTGTTGCCCCCCCCCCCCCCCACAAAAAAGAAAAAAAGTTCTTTTTTTTTTTTTTTTTTTACGTAAAAATAAATATGTTTAATTAAACATGAACATTAAAAATTTATAAAAAGTTAAATTAGGCATCTCACAAAAATTGACGTCATTATAACAAAAAAAAAATTTTTTTTACGCATTGATAAAGTGCTAATGTAGTTTATGATGCTAATATATGTTGTTCTTAAAAGATTATCATTTTATTTTTAAAACCAACTTTTTTTTTTTTTTGTATTGCTTTGAACTTGCTTTCTTGTCTGTCCAGCACAAATCTCGCAATCGCTTTTTGGCTAACTTTCCGACTAGCTGAAAATTTGAAACTTTAAGAATAGCTGAGAACACGATGACAATGCATTTGTAATTATTCTGGTAATGTGTCAATTTTATATGATTCAACAGAAAATTTAAAAACATGGTTTTTAAAAGTTTTTTTTTTTTTCAAATCTTAGAATTATTATTGTATGATTTTTTTTTTTCAAATCACATATTAAATTATTGAATGTAAAAGACAAAAATGTTTAAAATGCAAAAGGATTTGTAATAATGTGCATGTGCAAAGTACATTCCATTTTCCAATTTACCATGCTATAGCTAATGGATTTCAACATGATGCTGTTTCTCAGATTATAAATCATTAGATATTAGATATGGAATTTTTTTT
Organism: Salticus scenicus; assembly: GCA_963930645.1. Lineage (NCBI taxonomy): Eukaryota > Metazoa > Arthropoda > Arachnida > Araneae > Salticidae > Salticus > Salticus scenicus. Next base: position 285,782,237 of record OZ005650.1, on the reverse strand, counting down.
TTTTTTTTTTTTTTTTTTTTTAACTAAATTATGCAGACATTAATCCATATAAAACATTATTGATATTAATAAAATTTCGTATTGTCGGCTTTTTCATTCACCGAATTATTGCATATTTTAAAAGAATTAAAACATTTTAATTTTATTAATTTACAGTTTGCTAAGAGCTAAATTTTCGCATGTTTCAAATTTCCATATTTAAAAATTTGCTTTCCGCGCTTTCCTTAAAATTAAAATATTTTGTTAACATAGCCGGGGCAAATTGTAACATTAGAGAGAAAATTAAGACTAATTAAGAGCTATTAAGACTAATTAAGCCTAAGAGCAAATTAAGACTAATTAAGATAGGGAGTCGGGTGTACTAGCGTTAACTTAGCCTCCCACAAAATATGATATATCTCGATACCTAACCCAGAGCGAATTCTAATATTAGAGAGCAAATTAGAGCTAATTGAGAGCTAAAATTTGGCATATTTGAAATTTCGAAATCTGTAATTTTGCTTTCCCCCCTTCCTTCCCCCCTTTCCTTTAAATTGAAATATCTCGTTGACGAAGCCGGGGCAAATTCTGATATTAGAGAGCAAATTAGAGCTAATTGAGAGCTAAATATTGGCACTACGGAATTTTTTTTATATGTGATAGGGAGTCGGGTGTACTAGCGTTACCTTAGCCCCCCCACAAAACAAAAAATATGATATATCTCGATACCTAACCCAGAGCGAATTCTAATATTAGAGAGCAAATTAGAGCTAATTGAGAGCTAAAATTTGGCATATTTGAAATTCCGATATCTGCAATTTTGCTTTCCCCTCCTCCTTCCCCCAATTTCCTTTAAATTGAAATATCTCGTTAACGAAGCCCGAGCAAATTCTGATATTAGAGAGCAAATTAGAGCTAATTGAGAGCTAAATATTGGCACTACCAAAAATTTTTTAGTTGTGATAGGGAGTCGGGTGTACTAGCGTTAACTTAGCCCCCCCACCAAACCAAAAATATGATATATCTCGATACCTAACCCAGAGCGAATTCTAATATTAGAGAGCAAATTAGAGCTAATTGAGAGCTAAAATTTGGCATGTTTGAAATTTCGATATCTGTAATTTTGCTTTCCCCCTTCCTTCCCCCTTTCCTTCAAATTGAAATATCTCGCTAACGAAGCCGGAGCAAATTCTGATATTAGAGAGCAAATTAGAGCTAATTGAGAGCTAAATATTGGCACTACCAAAATTTTTTTAGGTGTGATTGGGAGTCGGGTGTACTAGCGTTAACTTAGCCCCCCCACCAAATCAAAAATATGATATATCTCGATACCTAACCCAGAGCGAATTCTAATATTAGAGAGCAAATTAGAGCTAATTGAGAGCTAAAATTTGGCATATTTGAAATTTCGATATCTGTAATTTTGCTTTCCCCCCTTCCTTCCCCCCTTTCCTTTAAATTGAAATATCTCGTTAACAAAGCCGGAGCAAATTCTGATATTAGAGAGCAAATTAGAGCTAATTGAGAGCTAAATATTGGCACTACCGAAATTTTTTTATATGTGATAGGGAGTCGGGTGTACTAGCGTTAACTTAGCCCCCCCACCAAATCAAAAATATGATATATCTCGATACCTAACCCAGAGCGAATTCTAATATTAGAGAGCAAATTAGAGCTAATTGAGAGCTAAAATTTGGCATATTTGAAATTTCGATATCTGTAATTTTGCTTTCCCCCCTTCCTTCCCCCCTTTCCTTTAAATTGAAATATCTCGTTAACAAAGCCGGAGCAAATTCTGATATTAGAGAGCAAATTAGAGCTAATTGAGAGCTAAATATTGGCACTACCGAAATTTTTTTATATGTGATAGGGAGTCGGGTGTACTAGCGTTAACTTAGCCCCCCCCCCCCCCCCACAAAATCAAAAATATGATATATCTCGATACCTAACCCAGAGCGAATTCTAATATTAGACAGCAAATTAGAGCTAATTGAGAGCTAAAATTTGGCATATTTGAAATTCCGATATCTGTAATTTTGTTTTCCCCCCTTCCTTCCCCCCTTTCCTTTAAATTGAAATATCTCGTTAACGAAGCCGGAGCAAATTCTGATATTAGAGAGCAAATTAGAGCTAATTGAGAGCTAAATATTGGCACTACCGAAATTTTTTTATATGTGATAGGGAGTCGGGTGTACTAGCGTTAACTTAGACCCCCCCCCCCCACAAAACCAAAAATAGATATATCTCGATACCTAACCCAGAGCGAATTCTAATATTAGAGAGCAAATTAGAGCTAATTGAGAGCTAAAATTTGGCATATTTGAAATTCCGATCTGTAATTTTGCTTTCCCCCCTTCCTTCCCCCCTTTCCTTTAAATTGAAATATCTCCTTAACGAAGCCCGAGCAAATTCTGATATTAGAGAGCAAATTAGAGCTAATTGAGAGCTAAATATTGGCACTACCAAAAATTTTTTAGTTGTGATAGGGAGTCGGGTGTACTAGCGTTAACTTAGCCCCCCCACCAAACCAAAAATATGATATATCTCGATACCTAACCCAGAGCGAATTCTAATATTAGAGAGCAAATTAGAGCAAATTGAAAGCTAAAATTTGGCATATTTGAAATTTCGATATCTGTAATTTTGCTTTCCCCCTTCCTTCCCCCCTTTCCTTTAAATTGAAATATCTCGTTGACGAAGCCGGAGCAAATTCTGATATTAGAGAGCAAATTAGAGCTAATTGAGAGCTAAATATTGGCACTACGGAATTTTTTTTATATGTGATAGGGAGTCGGGTGTACTAGCGTTACCTTACCCCCCCCACAAAACAAAAAATATGATATATCTCGATACCTAACCCAGAGCGAATTCTAATATTAGAGAGCAAATTAGAGCTAATTGAGAGCTAAAATTTGGCATATTTGAAATTCCGATATCTGCAATTTTGCTTTCCCCTCCTCCTTCCCCCAATTTCCTTTAAATTGAAATATCTCGTTAACGAAGCCCGAGCAAATTCTGATATTAGAGAGCAAATTAGAGCTAATTGAGAGCTAAATATTGGCACTACCAAAAATTTTTTAGTTGTGATAGGGAGTCGGGTGTACTAGCGTTAACTTAGCCCCCCCACCAAACCAAAAATATGATATATCTCGATACCTAACCCAGAGCGAATTCTAATATTAGAGAGCAAATTAGAGCTAATTGAGAGCTAAAATTTGGCATATTTGAAATTTCGATATCTGTAATTTTGCTTTCCCCCTTCCTTCCCCCTTTCCTTCAAATTGAAATATCTCGCTAACGAAGCCGGAGCAAATTCTGATATTAGAGAGCAAATTAGAGCAAATTGAGAGCTAAATATTGGCACTACCAAAATTTTTTTAGGTGTGATAGGGAGTCGGGTGTACTAGCGTTAACTTAGCACCCCCACCAAATCAAAAATATGATATATCTCGATACCTAACCCAGAGCGAATTCTAATATTAGAGAGCAAATTAGAGCTAATTGAGAGCTAAAATTTGGCATATTTGAAATTTCGATATCTGTAATTTTGCTTTCCCCCCTTCCTTCCCCCCTTTCCTTTAAATTAAAATATCTCGTTAACAAAGCCGGAGCAAATTCTGTTATTAGAGAGCAAATTATTGCTAATTGAGAGCTAAATATTGGCACTACCGAAATTTTTACTTTCTTCTATATGTAATATAGAGAAAGTATTGGATTCGTAAAAATTTTCGACCTCGGGTTTTTGATGAATTTACACGTTTTGAGAGCTGTAGAACACGATTTGACCATTTTTAGAAAATGTCTGTCTGTCTGTCTGTCTGTGTGTGTGTGTGTGTGACAAAATTTTGTGGCAACTGTATCTCAAGAACTACTGCACAGATTTTAATACAAATTGGTATGTAGTTGCACCTTGACATAAATTAGTGCCTATCAACTTTTGGTAAAAATTGTCTTACAGGTTGCGTTGCCATCCCGCTTTTTCTAAATTTTTAACATGGTGATATAGGACAAAATTTTGTATAAATGTGCATAAAGAGAATTATTTTTTAGTAATCATTATGAAATTTACAAGAATTATTTATAATAGAGATAGTCAACAGGGAAAAAAATTTTGTATGCATAGGAGCCTCGCCACTCCCCCTGGGGGGGAAGTCCCCCCTCGAGGGGAGTAAATTTTCAAGATGGGTATCTTTCGAAAGGTCTCGTCTATACCTTTAAAACGAATGGTTGAACTATAAATCTGTGATAATTTAAAACAAAGTTATCGATTTTTTTTACTTTTAACGAAAAAAAACTTAGAAAATCAATCGGTTTTTTTTTTTTTTTTTACGAAATTTAACCAGACTTGGTATTTAGTTGGCCCCTGACATAAACTGAGGCTGATTAGATTTGGGGATCAATTGCTCAACAGGTGGCGCTGTGATCGTATTTTTTCTAAATTTTTAACATGGCAGTATAGGAAAAAATTTCGTATAAATGTACATAATGAGAGTTATTCTTAACCTGTGATTGTGAAAATAATGTGAAGTATTGATAATAGTAGTAGTTAATTCGGAAAAGAAATTGGGGCATCGCTTCCCCCCCCGGGGGGGGTGTAAAATTTCAAGATCGGTATCTTTTAAAAGGTCTCGTCAATACCTTTAAAACGAATGGTTGAACTATAAATATGTGGTAATTTAAAACAAAGTTATTGATTTTTTTTACTTTTAACGAAAAAAAAACTTTTTTTTTTTTTTTTAAATATTGTTACTGCGTGAATTTGTATAGGAAAATATAGAAGAAAGTCTTGTGGTGTCCACAACATACTAGTTTTATTTGTAATAGGGAGTCGGGTGTACCAGCGTTAACTTAGCACCCCCACCCCACAAACAAACTGATATATCTAGATAACTTACTCAGATAGAATTCTAATATTAGAGAGCAAATTAGAGCTAATTGAGAGCTAAAATTTGACGTATTTGAAATTTCGATATCTGCAATTTTGCTTTCCCCCCCTTCCTTCCCCCCTTTCCTTTAAATTGAAATATCTCGTTGACGAAGCCGGAGCAAATTCTGATATTAGAGAGCAAATTAGAGCTAATTGAGAGCTAAATATTGGCACTACGGAATTTTTTTTATATGTGATAGGGAGTCGGGTGTACTAGCGTTACCTTAGCCCCCCCACAAAACAAAAAATATGATATATCTCGATACCTAACCCAGAGCGAATTCTAATATTAGAGAGCAAATTAGAGCTAATTGAGAGCTAAAATTTGGCATATTTGAAATTTCGAAATCTGTAATTTTGCTTTCCCCCCTTCCTTCCCCCCTTTCCTTTAAATTGAAATATCTCGTTGACGAAGCCGGAGCAAATTCTGATATTAGAGAGCAAATTAGAGCTAATTGAGAGCTAAATATTGGCACTACGGAATTTTTTTTATATGTGATAGGGAGTCGGGTGTACTAGCGTTACCTTAGCCCCCCCCACAAAACAAAAAATATGATATATCTCGATACCTAACCCAGAGCGAATTCTAATATTAGAGAGCAAATTAGAGCTAATTGAGAGCTAAAATTTGGCATATTTGAAATTCCGATATCTGCAATTTTGCTTTCCCCTCCTCCTTCCCCCAATTTCCTTTAAATTGAAATATCTCGTTAACGAAGCCCGAGCAAATTCTGATATTAGAGAGCAAATTAGAGCTAATTGAGAGCTAAATATTGGCACTACCAAAAATTTTTTAGTTGTGATAGGGAGTCGGGTGTACTAGCGTTAACTTAGCCCCCCCACCAAACCAAAAATATGATATATCTCGATACCTAACCCAGAGCGAATTCTAATATTAGAGAGCAAATTAGAGCTAATTGAGAGCTAAAATTTGGCATATTTGAAATTTCGATATCTGTAATTTTGCTTTCCCCCTTCCTTCCCCCTTTCCTTCAAATTGAAATATCTCGCTAACGAAGCCGGAGCAAATTCTGATATTAGAGAGCAAATTAGAGCTAATTGAGAGCTAAATATTGGCACTACCAAAATTTTTTTAGGTGTGATTGGGAGTCGGGTGTACTAGCGTTAACTTAGCCCCCCCACCAAATCAAAAATATAATATATCTCGATACCTAACCCAGAGCGAATTCTAATATTAGAGAGCAAATTAAAGCTAATTGAGAGCTAAAATTTGGCATATTTGAAATTTCGATATCTGTAATTTTGCTTTCCCCCCTTCCTTCCCCCCTTTCCTTTAAATTGAAATATCTCGTTAACAATGCCGGAGCAAATTCTGATATTAGAGAGCAAATTAGAGCTAATTGAGAGCTAAATATTGGCACTACCGAAATTTTTTTATATGTGATAGGGAGTCGGGTGTACTAGCGTTAACTTAGCCCCCCCCCCCACAAAATCAAAAATATGATATATCTCGATACCTAACCCAGAGCGAATTCTAATATTAGACAGCAAATTAGAGCTAATTGAGAGCTAAAATTTGGCATATTTGAAATTCCGATATCTGTAATTTTGTTTTCCCCCCTTCCTTCCCCCCTTTCCTTTAAATTGAAATATCTCGTTAACGAAGAAGGAGCAAATTCTGATATTAGAGAGCAAATTAGAGCTAATTGAGAGCTAAATATTGGCACTACCGAAATTTTTTTATATGTGATAGGGAGTCGGGTGTACTAGCGTTAACTTAGACCCCCCCCCCCCACAAAACCAAAAATAGATATATCTCGATACCTAACCCAGAGCGAATTCTAATATTAGAGAGCAAATTAGAGCTAATTGAGAGCTAAAATTTGGCATATTTGAAATTCCGATCTGTAATTTTGCTTTCCCCCCTTCCTTCCCCCCTTTCCTTTAAATTGAAATATCTCCTTAACGAAGCCCGAGCAAATTCTGATATTAGAGAGCAAATTAGAGCTAATTGAGAGCTAAATATTGGCACTACCAAAAATTTTTTAGTTGTGATAGGGAGTCGGGTGTACTAGCGTTAACTTAGCCCCCCCACCAAACCAAAAATATGATATATCTCGATACCTAACCCAGAGCGAATTCTAATATTAGACAGCAAATTAGAGCAAATTGAGAGCTAAAATTTGGCATATTTGAAATTTCGATATCTGTAATTTTGCTTTCCCCCTTCCTTCCCCTTTTCCTTCAAATTGAAATATCTCGCTAACGAAGCCGGAGCAAATTCTGATATTAGAGAGCAAATTAGAGCTAATTGAGAGCTAAATATTGGCACTACCGAAATTTTTTTATATGTGATAGGGAGTCGGGTGTACTAGCGTTTACTTAGACCCCCCCCCACAAAACCAAAAATAGATATATCTCGATACCTAACCCAGAGCGAATTCTAATATTAGAGAGCAAATTAGAGCTAATTGAGAGCTAAAATTTGGCATATTTGAAATTCCGATCTGTAATTTTGCTTTCCCCCCTTCCTTCCCCCCTTTCCTTTAAATTGAAATATCTCCTTAACGAAGCCCGAGCAAATTCTGATATTAGAGAGCAAATTAGAGCTAATTGAGAGCTAAATATTGGCACTACCAAAAATTTTTTAGTTGTGATAGGGAGTCGGGTGTACTAGCGTTAACTTAGCCCCCCCACCAAACCAAAAATATGATATATCTCGATACCTAACCCAGAGCGAATTCTAATATTAGAGAGCAAATTAGAGCTAATTGAGAGCTAAAATTTGGCATATTTGAAATTTCGATATCTGTAATTTTGCTTTCCCCCTTCCTTCCCCCTTTCCTTCAAATTGAAATATCTCGCTAACGAAGCCGGAGCAAATTTTGATATTAGAGAGCAAATTAGAGCAAATTGAGAGCTAAATATTGGCACTACCAAAATTTTTTTAGGTGTGATAGGGAGTCGGGTGTACTAGCGTTAACTTAGCCCCCCCCACCAAATCAAAAATATGATATATCTCGATACCTAACCCAGAGCGAATTCTAATATTAGAGAGCAAATTAGAGCTAATTGAGAGCTAAAATTTGGCATATTTGAAATTTCGATATCTGTAATTTTGCTTTCCCCCCTTCCTTCCCCCCTTTCCTTTAAATTAAAATATCTCGTTAACAAAGCCGGAGCAAATTCTGATATTAGAGAGCAAATTATTGCTAATTGAGAGCTAAATATTGGCACTACCGAAATTTTTACTTTCTTCTATATGTAATATAGAGAAAGTATTGGATTCGTAAAAATTTTCGACCTCGGGTTTTTGATGAATTTACACGTTTTGAGAGCTGTAGAACACGATTTGACCATTTTTAGAAAATGTCTGTCTGTCTGTCTGTCTGTCTGTCTGTGTGTGTGTGTGTGTGACAAAATTTTGTGGCAACTGTATCTCAAGAACTACTGCACAGATTTTAATACAAATTGGTATGTAGTTGCACCTTGACATAAATTAGTGCCTATCAACTTTTGGTAAAAATTGTCTTACAGGTTGCGTTGCCATCCCGCTTTTTCTAAATTTTTAACATGGTGATATAGGACAAAATTTTGTATAAATGTGCATAAAGAGAATTATTTTTTAGTAATCATTATGAAATTTACAAGAATTATTTATAATAGAGATAGTCAACAGGGAAAAAAATTTTGTATGCATAGGAGCCTCGCCACTCCCCCTGGGGGGGAAGTCCCCCCTCGAGGGGAGTAAATTTTCAAGATGGGTATCTTTCGAAAGGTCTCGTCTATACCTTTAAAACGAATGGTTGAACTATAAATCTGTGATAATTTAAAACAAAGTTATCGATTTTTTTTACTTTTAACGAAAAAAAACTTAGAAAATCAATCGGTTTTTTTTTTTTTTTTACGAAATTTAACCAGACTTGGTATTTAGTTGGCCCCTGACATAAACTGAGGCTGATTAGATTTGGGGATCAATCTAATCCTGTTGAGCAATCAATCCTGTTGAGCAATTGCTCAACAGGTGGCACTGTGATCGTATTTTTTCTAAATTTTTAACATGGCAGTATAGGAAAAAATTTCGTATAAATGTACATAATGAGAGTTATTCTTAACCTGTGATTGTGAAAATAATGTGAAGTATTGATAATAGTAGTAGTTAATTCGGAAAAGAAATTGGGGCATCGCTTCCCCCCCCCGGGGGGGGGGTGTAAAATTTCAAGATCGGTATCTTTTAAAAGGTCTCGTCAATACCTTTAAAACGAATGGTTGAACTATAAATATGTGGTAATTTAAAACAAAGTTATTGATTTTTTTTACTTTTAACGAAAAAAAAACTTTTTTTTTTTTTTTTTTTAATATTGTTACTGCGTGAATTTGTATAGGAAAATATAGAAGAAAGTCTTGTGGTGTCCACAACATACTAGTTTTATTTGTAATAGGGAGTCGGGTGTACCAGCGTTAACTTAGCCCCCCCACCCCACAAACAAACTGATATATCTAGATAACTTACTCAGATAGAATTCTAATATTAGAGAGCAAATTAGAGCTAATTGAGAGCTAAAATTTGACGTATTTGAAATTTCGATATCTGCAATTTTGCTTTCCCCCCCTTCCTTCCCCCTTTCTTTTAAATTGGAATATCTCGTTAACAAAGCCGGAGCAAATTCTAATATTAGAGAGCAAATTAGAGCTAATTGAGAGCTAATTCCTGACGTTCTTGAAATTTAAAATTTCGAATGTGGGGGGGCTAGCGTTAACTTGCCCCCCCCCACCTTTAAACTTGTTATATCTCGATTCCATACCCAGAGCAAATTCTAATATTAGAGAGCAAATTAGAGCTAATTGAGAGCTAATTCCTGATGTATTTGAAATTTAAAAACTCGAAAGTGGGGTGCCAAGTTAACGCATCTGTCAGATTTTATATTTTAATAGTATAGAAGATAATTTTTATAACTGTAATAAAAAATTCGAAAATCAAGGTCCGAGGTGCATCATGAGGAGTCAAAACAGACCTCTGTGAATTTTTTTTTAAATATTTTTGCTGGCATCCGTTTGTCCACAAAGCGACCGACACACACACACACACACACACACACACACAAGGACACTTTTTATTTTACGTAGAAATAAAACTTATTCTTTGGCAATGTTTCTGTCAGCGATGTTTTTGGCCCGGCAATGTTTTGACGCGCGATGTTTTTTCTGGCGATGTTATGACGCGATACCGCCATATTCAAGAAGAAAAAAACGGGACGACATCGTCACCTGTTTAGCGGTACGCGCAAAAGTGATGGACATATTAATTTATATCAAGGTGTAACAAATGTCAATTTTCATGAATTCTTTTGCATTTGTTCTTATTCTAGAATTGCTACAAAATTTTTGTCACATCCATACACGAAGAAGATGAAATTGTAGAATGTGATTGCTGTGGAATATCTGTACATGAAGGCTGTTACGGTATTAGTGATGTTGAAACAGCCGTAAGTACAGGCACACTTATCCATAGTACATCCTGAGGACGTCCCTTGAATGTATTTTCATCCATAGGATATCCTGAGGATGTCTCGTGGATGAGATGTGCTGTTAGGGACACAAAATGACATAGAATAGTCATTTTGAAAATGATCAAAACGCTTTCAGGATCTCTTGGACCAACGTATCCCGGACTTGGGGCACATTGATTCACATTGCAAGGTTCCGTTAAAAGAAGGAAAAAAAAAATCTCTTAAAAGCATCGAAAACCAAAACTCCAAAAAATTTTATGAATCCAAGTTTTTTTCTTGGGAGTAGAGAAAAAAATGTACTGATTCCCCCCCCCCCCCCCCCCAAAAAAAAAAAAAAAAAAAAAAAAAAAAGAAAAAATCTGATGGTATTTAAAGACTGTTTAAAACAAGTTATTTAAAGGCTAGAAGAGTTTTTGTGAAACAGTTTTGTTTTACGACGCATTTTACAAAGATTATTTATTGCACCACTCTTGAAACTTAGGTTATTAAAAACAAATTTTCTGCATTTACAAAGAAATTTTTACAATGATATTTTTTTAAAACATACTGAGCGATGTTTATATGGAAATATTTAATAGTTTTAATACTGAATTATAATTTATTATAATTATTATCATTTTAGTATAACTTTATATATATTTTTTGATAATCTGTAAACTTTTGTACATTATTACTATTATTGTTATTGAGTATTTTATCATTTTTAATAAGGTAACATATAAGATTTGAAGATCTAAAGGTTGATGGTTCAGGTTCCGTAAAAATTAAACTAATATTAAAGTTGAAAAAGCCTAATATCCGGTTCCTGTTCTTATTAGTTTTAATAGCTTTCAATAGATGGCAGCACTACATTAAAAATGCATTTTCTATATTTCGCAGAAAAGGGAAAAGATGCTTAAAAATTTTTCTATTTTCAGTTCGTTATTTTCTGTAAATAACGCGTAAATCTGTAAATGTAAATAATATTTGAAACTTACATCTATAAAGTAAAATAATAATAATAATAATAATAATAATAATAATAATAATAATAATTTCTCATCTAAATTATTGCGTGGGTTTATTTTTTCTTTTCATTCTGCATTGATCTGTACAAAAATATGTAACCGTAATTCTGAATTTAAGAATGTCATTCTATAAAGGGGGTGTCCAGTTTGGACAGAATTAAGAAAATGGTCGAATTCAATAAATTTAATTGTTTTCCCCTTTGAAAATTTTGCGTTGAAGAATTCTTTGTTTTTCTAATTATAAATATTTTGTAACTTTAATTTCTCCCTCTGCCTCAATCTCTTTTTCTTTCTTTCTTCATCATCTTTTCTTTACTTTCGTCTTGAATTTTAATTGTAAAGAAGATTTCAGTGACATTTTGTATAAAATTTTTGAATGCTGAAATGAATATTGCCAGAAAATTTTAAGGAAAAAATGTGTTTGGGGTTGAATTTTAAAATTTAAAGATCAGATTTCTGGAAGAAGAGGAGAAAATGCAGCGAAAAATTTTCATATTATAGTCATTCATTTCTCCCCCTCCACTCTATTACAATAGCTAAGAAGTATTATCCTCAGTATTTGCGGAATTCAGATGAATATTTTATTCACTACTGAGCCTGAGCAACTGTTACAAGAATACGGGCTAGAACTAGAACTCCTTAAAAGCCCCCATGGAAGTACTTCACCGTGGTCTAGGAACTTCGCGTATTCAATTACTATTGGCAGCTATAGAGGGCCCGGGAGGCGCCGGAGGATCAAGTAAAATATAATTTTATAATTCAGAAAGTTTTTTACTTTAATATTTCATTGTACCCGAAGTAGATAGTTCAAAATATATATGTCAAATAAATCAACTGTAAAATTTTAATAAGTTTTATCTGCGAATTTAAAGTATAATAACGTTCCTGATTTAATTGTACTTGTGAATTTAAAGTATAATAACTTTCCTAATGTAATTATATGTTTCTTAAACGTACATTTCGAAAGTTATAAATAGCTGGGACTAAACTATTTGAACATGTCAGGTTTATTTTTCAAGGGGGAGGGTCTATAAAAAACTTTTATGGCAGGACCCTCCAAGTTATTATCGCTGCTGTTTTGAACCTAGCACACAGATGCTTGAGGAAATCTCTAATGTTTATCCTCAAAGACATCAATAGCATCATTTCTTGAGCAATTAGAACTAAAATTGAATAAACATTGTTTTACACAGTAAACAGCGTACAGTCGGCAGCAAAATTATTGAAGCACTCGCAATAATTCCTGCTTCGAAGATGGGCACCTAATACTGTTAAGTAAATATTTGTCGAGTCATGATCTTTGTCTTATACTGTTTAAAAAAAGTAAGTTGATGATAACAGTTAGCGATCAAACTAAAATAAGGACTGTGACGAATAATATTGGTCAATTTTAAAAATGTATAATTAATTTATTTCTACATCTATGCATCTAAAACAAATTTCTTTTTCAAGTATCAACCTTGAAGAATGCAATTTAATGATATTTATACTATAAATTACAGTAGTTTGAGAAAAAGAAATGAATGAAGGTGGACGTAGTGAAAAGATTGTTGCCGAATTCTTAAAGAATCCACAGAAACCATGACATAACATTGCTATAAACTTAAAAATTCCCAGAAGTACTGTAAATAGAGTATTAAATAGATTTAATGAAACATTGCCAACGAAAAGGAAATCTCGTTGTAAAGAAAAATTTGGAGCTCATGACATGATATTCAACTTGACAAAAATATAGAAAGAACAGTATGTCGAAATCGAGGAATGTCAGTCAGAGATGTGGCAAAAAAATGTGGAACAAATATATCAATCGTTCATACAGCTAAAAAATGATTGAACTTAAGAACGTATAAATAATAAAAAATGCCTAAAAGTGACAGAAAAACAAAAAATATCTATAAAACTAAAAGCTAGAAAATTGTATGAATATACAAGCAAGAATAAGTTTCATTGGATTTTAGACGATGAGACCTACGTCAAAGCTGACTTTTCTACTCTTCCTGACCCTCAGTATTATACAAAAAAGAACTTTGAACATCTGCCTGAATCAGAGACATCCATTAGTTTGGAAAAATTTTGAAAAAAATATCTTATTTGAATCGCTATTTGTCAGTGTGGAGATAACAGTAAGCCATTTGTAACGGAAAGTACAATTGGTCATAAATTTATGTAAATGAATTCCCCAGGAAACGTTTCATGCATTTTTTAAACAAACGCGATATGCCTACATTATTTTGGCTCGATTTAGCCACAGCTCATTATTAAAAAAAATGCAATAAATTTTATGAAACAAAATTCCATCAATTTCGTGCCAAAAACCATAAACCCACCAAATGTCCCACACTGTCGCCCCATTGAGAGATATTGGGCTCTATTAAAAAAAATAATAATAAAAATAATAAGATCCTCAAATAAATGTGCCACCAGTAAAGAACATTTTACTCGTTTGATCGAAAAAGCTCAAAAGGAGGTCCCAAAAGAGACCGTCAAATCACTAATGAAAGGCATTCGTACAAACCTGCGAAAAGAATATGAAAAACTGTAAAAAATTTTTGTTTTCACTACTAACATATTTTTGTACACCCAATTCATCATGTTCATGCAAAGATTGCTGAATAAATTTAAAATTAATAAGCGGTATATTTATTTGAAAATGACCAATATCATTCATCACAGTCCTTATTTATATATATGAAAAATGTGGATGTGTGCTTCAATAATTTTGCTGCTGACTGTACATATTAAATCTCATAAAAAACAATACTATTATAAAAGTCACCCCTCCCAGCAAAAACTCTTACCTTTCTTAAGCAGCCCAAAAAAGGATTGATATCAAATTTCGCCGCCACTATTGAATCCCGGATACTCAGTGGGTAGCTTAATGAAGATCTGCCAATAACACTGCATGCATCTTTCTAATAAATCCTAATTTCTTTCAGTATTCTTGTTCTCTGTGTTAGTTTTTTGGATGCATTATGAAGTTATAATTTAAAGTATTTCTACGGCGGGGTGCGTCCCCTATGTAGACGTTTTAATTAATAAAAAATTTAGTTAGTAAAGATTAAAACATTATTACGCACCCCGCCGTAAAAATACTTTAAATTACAACTTTATAATGCAGCCAAAAAACTAACACAGATAAGAAGAATATTGAAAGAGATTAGGATTTATTAGAAAGATACATGCAGTGTTATTGGCAGATCTTCATTAAGCTAGGCCATTGAGTTCCCGGGATTCAATAGCGGCGGCGAAATTTGATATCAATCCTTTTTTTGGCTACTTAAGAAAGGTAAGAGTTTTTGTTGGGAGGGGTGACTTTTACAATAGTATTGTTTTTTATGAGATATCACTTCTTTTTGCAGGTTTTGTATGTGCTTTTATAAATATAATACGTATGCATAAGAAAGGTAAAAGTTTTTGCTGGGCGGGGTGAGTTTTACAATAGTATTGTTTTTTAAGAGATATTACTTCTTTTTGCAGGTTATGTACATGCTTTTAAAAAGTATAATACGTATGCATAATGAATATAATTGTGTAATAGATCAATAAAAATCGTGTGTGTTGTGCATAGATGTAACTATAATGTTACGAATATAAATAGTACTAGTTATTTTTATGTGATTTCTTTCTAAGAGACTTAGTCAGATTATAAAATGTCAATTTTCCGCATTTCTAACTTGTTTCCGCGTTAAAAAAGCTCCTTCTCCGTTAAAAACACGCTTTATCAGGGCACATAATGGACTTGGCGACGAATTTGGCGACTTTATCGCTCCCTGACAACTATTTTGACGAACTTGGCAAAAAAAACCCTTTATTATCGATATACCCATTGTCCAAGCTGTAACTCGATTATTACGGAAGTTACTGTAAAATTCTGGATTAATGGCAGGCTATAAAAGGGGTCTCGTTCCGACCACTGAGGTGAGTTTCTCCTTAAGACTTTAGCTATAATTCCTATTTCGAGTGTAGGCACCTAATAGTGTTTTGTTAAGTTAATATTTGTCGAGTCATGATCTTAGTCTTATACTGTTTATAAAAAAGTAAGTTGATGATAAAAGTTAGGGATTTAAAAAAAAAAAGAAAAGAAAGAAAAGTGCGGATGTGTGGATGTGTGCTTCAATAATTTTGCTGCCAACTGAATTGAAATTGAGAAGCTTGTGAATTTAGTTCATTTATGCATCAGATAAACTGCCTTTATCTTTAATGATACTTATTATTCTCAAAATGAGGGTATGTCAATGGACAGTTTTCTGTCTCATTTACTTTGCGACATTTATATGCACTATTTTGAAGAAAAACTCTTCAGTGTATATAAATTTCCTCACCGGTTTAGGTATGTTGATGACACTTTCGTTCTTGTCCCCTCTGATGTCGATTTTTCCAGTTTACTTTCTTTGGTCAATTCGATTGACCCATACATTCAATTCACTTTTCAGATTGAAAAAGGTTGCTCTTTATCTTTTCTTGACGTTTTTATGTCTAAAGATAAGGATCGTTTTCCAACCACTGTCTTTAGAAAACCATTCTCTGTCTCTCTTTCGCCGTATGCTCTCTCTAACCACGCCCCTCAACAGAAAATGTCTGTTTTCTATACTTACGTTTTTCGTGCCTTACACATTTGTTGTGATCCGTCTAGTCTTTCGAAAGAAATGAATTATTTCAAATCGCTTGTTCTTTCTAGTGGCTATAATCCCTCTATTATCGCTAAAACTGTTCATAAATTCAAGTATCCTAAACGTTCTGCAACCAAATTGAACGATCACAACCTCATCTCAGATGTTTTACCTTTTTATTCACCACTTTCTCTTAAAAGTTCTAAAATTATTTCAGTATTTGGTTTTAAAGTCATTTAAAAACCGTCAACAAAATTAAATTATCTCTCTTAAATATCCCATTCCTACTGAAAACCGATCTAGCATTTATTAAATCCCGTGTTCGTCGTGCAATTTCAGTTACATTGGTCAAACTAGGAGGTATTTGAAATATAGAATAAATGAGCACAGTCGAAATGTTCGTAATGAAGAGATTTCCAAATCTTCCATTGCTTCCCACTGCTGGGCTCATGGTCATTGTTTTGATTTTTCTAAAACTAACATAATTTCATCTCCTGTCTCCTCTCACCATTTGGATATCCACACTGTTAAAAATTTCAACAGAAAACTCTGTTTAATGTATTATCCTAAGTCTTACGTAAAATTACAGAGAAAAATAAACGGAGATGTTAAAAAACTTATTTTATATATGCATTTTAATAACTAATATTAATTTAATTAATTATTTGTGAGAATATATTTCGGACTTGGAATGCTTTTTCTAAAGTAGAAACAGTCATTTTTAATTTTCATTAAATAATAAAATTAGGTAAAAATACAGAATAAAGATTGAGAATCTCGATTATTCACTTTTAACTAAGAATTACTGTAAATTTACAGAGAATCTGGATAAATTTTTACATTAAATTTACAGAAATTTTTAAAAGTGCATGAAGCTTTTTACATATTTAAAAATTCGAAAAATCTTGTCAATGATATTTCTTACACCCCGTTCTTGTCTGATGCTTGAAAATTACGCATTTAACTCCGATTTTCGTTTAATTTTGATACAGATTTTGTTTTATTTTTTAATTTTATTTATTTACTTTCTTCTTTCATTTGATAATTCTGATCACCAGCATTTATATTTATATTTGTCTTTATATATTTTTGCTCTTCACTTAAAACCGTTTTGTGCGTTGTCGCTTTGATTGCAGCACTCGTGCCTACTTTGTCCGCCTGACGAAGGGTCGTGTGTTCTTTCGACCCGAAACAATTATTTAACGAGTTTATAAGGCGATATATCACAAAATTTAATCAGCACCAGTTTGAATCAAAATCTAACCAAATATGAAGTTTTGTTGAATTTCGTTCATTAATTCGTGAGATATACAGTCCTAAATTTTGTTAATACACATAAGGGATGTGCCGGATTATCACAAAAATTGGGATCATCGGATACGGATATGAGTACGGATATCACATTTTCTGTATCCGCAGATACGGATACGTATCTTTAAAAAAAATATTACTTTTATAAACGTAGCAATTTTTTTGTAACTTATATTATCAACATTATTTTGTGACTTATATTATTTGTAACAAGACATCATATGACGCAAAGACAACATTACTTTACGATGAATTTCGAGCGGAACATTGCATCGGATCGAGTTGGGGGGGGGGGGGCATAGGACAACTCCGTCGAAGCATAGGACAACTCCGCCGAAAAATTTATCAGCTGTTTCCCCCAGCAGGACAACTCCGCCGCATTCCTTTCTGCCGTTTTCCCTCGATAGGACAATTCCGCCGAATGAGGGGGGAAGGCATTACCTTTGGCGAAATAAAAGTTGGCGAGAATGCTAAAACTTCAGGCATTCAACTTTTGTTAAAAATAAATACACAAAAGAATGGTAATAATCTATATATTAATTCGCAAACATGAAATTTGTTGTACGTTTTTAACATATTAATTATGGGGGTAGAGGATTGAAAGTAGCATTGTCAGAAAGTTATGGTTAATGAGAATTTAAGGGAAAAGAAAATCTCTTATTAGAATCTCAAAGCGGCATTCAAAAATACCTTTATTTTTATGCACTTTTTCATTTTATACACGTAATCTTTTGTATTAAAAATTTTTATAGTAGAAAGTTGTTCAATTTGTCAATTTCTTAAAATTCAATAAAAAGCATAGGCACAGTAATTTGTATAGATGTAACTTCCCTATATTTTCAACTACAGATTTTTCATTTTATAAGGCAACAACCTTTAGAGTGTTAGAGATGCTTATTGACTAAATGAATGCAAAACCGTAATTTAATACTATTGAACATGGAGGCAAATTAAAAAAAAAAAAAAAGATTTAATTTCTGATTTATTAGTTTTTATTATTACTATAATTGGAAAATATTTATTTATTTATTTATTTATTTTAATATAAAACGTAATGCATTTTAATTAACTGAAACTTGATTACTTATTTTTGAAAAGTGTATTTATTACTATATGCTGATTCATTATGAATGCATATTGGACGAAAAACGACACTGCTATGTACTGCAATTTAACTCTATTTACGGAAAGACCATATCAGCTTTTATGCTATATACCGGCAACAAAGTTGCTATATAAAATAGATATCATGAAAGATAGTAGAGAAAATACTGTTTTTGGGTCAAATTTTTGAAATTGAGTTTTTGTTATATTTATACGTTGTGAAGTCCCTTGAATCCGAAAATCATGTTTTTGCGGTTGATCTATGTGCCTGTTATTAGCATATTCTAAGAACAAATAACAGCAGAAAGATCTAACTCGATATACTAAATCTGTATCATATAGGAAAGCTGCACTAAAGTTTTCGTTGAGATCAAGCAAATGATTCGTGTTAGTATTCCAATTAGATTCCAATTAGTATTTCTAGTATTAAATTGTACGGTAAGTCGTGTGAGTAACATACCAAACTATTATTAAACTGTTGACATATTATTTCGATACAGACAGTATTATTTGCTATTGAAATGATCAGAAGAAGAAAGTAAATGGATACAAACGTTCATAGGTATATGCATCGTTACGCAAATAATAATCAATGAAACTATAATAATCAATTTATAATTCTTATTACTAAAATTCGTTCATTTAAGCGAGTTATTTGCGGACATTTCTGTTTCATAATTATCTTCTGTTCCATAAAAATCTGTCTTCCATCATCGACCCAGAATACTATAATAAAATTCTATATACATTAATATGTGGGCTCATTTTTTTTTTTTTTTTGGGGGGGGGGTATTTTTCGTGGTAAAATTTTCTGTTTTTTTTTTTTTCAGTCTCCCAAAAAAATCAGCTATGTTACTAAAAACTATCTTCTGAATGTTCCTCCAATATCAACTAGTATGTTGTAACCACCATGAAACTTTCTTCTACATTTTTTCCATACAAATTATTTAATAAAATTAATATTAAAACTATTTTCCACGATATGTACAGATGAAGATGATTTTCATCGCACAGAATTATTACTGTTGTTATTACTGTTATTTATCACTCTTGAATAAAAAATTTAAGAAATTAAATTAAAGAAAATAAGTAAAGAAAATTTAATATAAGTTAATATAAGTTAAGTAATATATATTTGAATATTATGTTAAGTAAAGAAAATTTAATTTCTTATTTATCCTTTAATAATTTTGTAAATGTAATCGGAATAATTTAAACTAAGATCTAATTCTTAAGTTAATTTTTACTTGAATTTTATGATATTCAAGTGCTACACGAAAATTAGAAATAAATTTATTAATAGCGGAATTTATTAATACGATTAAATAATTGTCAAATAAAAAAAAGTATAATAATAATGAAAGATAAAATTAAATGCATGCTTATGAGTAAAAATTTTTACTCATAATTTGGTTAAAATCTATTTTACTTTTACTCATCTTTCCAAAGCGAGGGGGGAAGGGCTCTTATATAATGCTTGATGTGGCGCCAAAGTGCAATGCGTCGCCAAAAATGGAAATACTGCTGCAGACCCCCTCTTCTCGCCTCAGGAAAATGGCGCGGCGGAGTTGTCCTCTGTGGGAAAGGGGGGGTTAAAATTCTCGGCGGAATTGTCCCATGAGGGGAATAGGGAATTAAAATCTCGGCGGAATTGTCCTGTTCCGAGTTGGGGCTAGTTCTTAAAAAAACTTCTGTATTAAAATGTTGAAATGTTAATTTTTATAATTTATCTTTATTTCTTTCTTTCTTTTTTTTTAAATAATATATAGTCTCATAGATAATGCATTATCTATCTTACAAAAATGAGAGATTCAGTTCATATATCAAGATTTTAATTTTACAGCTCAATTTTTTTTAATGATTTCCATACCTTTTATCTGTCTTTTTAATGCTCATTTCCTACAACAGACATTTTCAAAATAAAAATTTCGTTTATGCTCCATATTTTGTTTAGGTAAATATTTTTACTTTCTGCTGCATACATAAAAAGAAAGTATCGTATTTATGAAAATTTTCGATAGGTTTGAACTTTTTAAAACATCTTAAACACGATTTGACTATTTTTAGAAAATGTTTGCATGTCTGTGTATGTGTGAAAATTTTGGGAACACTGTTCCTCACAAAAAAAGTATGGGGTTTCACGGAACTTTATATGATTAGACGTCGATATAATCTGGAGTCGATTTGGTTTTGGCGTATATCGTCTTATAGGTGGTACTGTTATATTGCTATAACTCCCATTTATTTAAAGGCATATTTTTGTTTCTATAGTGTAAATGTGCATGAAACTTCATATGTGAGATGGTTATTATATATATTTATATATATACAATATTTATAAAAAAAAAAAAATACCGTGTACGTTGGTTTATAGTTGGCGCTATTAAGTTGCAATTTTCCCTATTTAAAGAAGGCAATATCTTAGTTTCTATAGTGTACAAGCTCATCAATATAGATGGCTGATATGAAAAGCTACGGTGAATCAATTTAAATGCATATTGATTGATAGGTGACGCTGTTATGCAAACCTCCATGTTTTAGGCAGTTTTCCGACCAGTTATTATAACTATGCAACAGGAAGTTTTGTGTTGGACACAGCATATTAGTTACTTTCTCTTGCACGTATAATGGTAGAGAAAGTATTGTTTTGAGGACAAGTTTTCGAATTTAAGATTTTAATATGATTGCACGTTTGAGCTCGTCTGAATTTGTTATTCAAGTAAGTGATTGTATTTTATATTAGACAACTAATTAATCTTAAACAGGAGTATTGAGAAGAGACTATTTATGTCTCAGTACTCAGTATATATAAAATAATAATAATAATAATAATAAAGGTGCAAACACATAACCATAAAACATACGTACTTAAATACTCCCATTATCTTACAGGCGGCAGCAAAATTATTGAAGCACACATCCACATTTTTCATATTTGTTTTTAGTTTGATGTCTAATTTTTATCATCCACTTACAGCATAAAGACTAACAAGGAAACATTCAAAAGGTGCCGTCGTCAAAAAGTATTGAAAAAAAATATATGTGATTCTACTCTTCAGGAAACACCAGAAAATGAAAAAAATATCGGCTGAAATTAATTACAGCAACCACAAAAAATTATTAAAATTAAGCATATTTGGCGATTTAGCGCTGTTAGGCGATACATTTGCTAGCACCGAGATTGCCGTGTACGAACAGAACCGTGTTTTGCTTTTCCGCCAAGTACTCAAAATCAATCGCCTAGCAGTGTAAAATCGCCAAATATGCTTAATTTTGACAATTTTTTGTGGTCGCTGTAATTCATTTCAGCCGATAATTTTTTCATTTTCTGGTGTTTTATGAAGAGTAGAATCACATATATTTTTTTCAATAATTTTTGAAGATGACACCTTTTGAATGTTTCCTTGTAAGATCATGACTCGACAAATATTTACTTAACAAAACAGTATTAGGTGCACGAAACCGGCATACGAATTATTGATTTAATAATTTTGCTGCCGACTGTATCTCATTATTATTATTTTATTTATTTATTTATTTATTTATTTATTTATTTATTTTCATTTACATAATCCATAATTGTTTTGTGCTTTACTTTTTCATTATAGATGGTTTGTTTTTTATTTACTACAACTTATAAAACAACGAGAATGCAACACATGGATAAAATTCGCAGGCAAATATCTATTTTCACACGGTCAGTTTAATTATATATCGGCAAATCAGCTTCCTCCAGTTGCAATGATGCATCGTTTATTTGTTCCAGAGGAGATGATAAAGAATATTACTTGCCTTGATAGAATCCGTCTTCTAAAAATTTTTATTTTATATTAGTTTTATTAATTAAATTACAACAAGTACTTCCATCATATTTGCTGTATATATAAGTATACATGGAGGAAGATTCAAAATTTCGTTAACATAAAAGCGAGAATGGAAATTCATTGTAAATATAGAGAAAATGAAGGTATCTAAAAAAAAAAAATTTTAATTGCGAGAACGCAAAAGCGAGGTTATACTATATTTCTTTTATATGAGCATTAAAGATAGTCATTAATGATTTATAGAAGTTTCTTTTTAATTTTTATACAATTTCTACAAAAGATCCGTATTAGATCCGTTGAAAAAAAAAAAAAAAGGATCCGGATCTTTCATTTCTGGCGGATATCCGCGGATACGGATACGGAGCACATGTCTAACACACACATAGAGACATAGACAGACATTTTTTTTTAAAACGGCCAAACCGAAATATCTCAAAACCTGTAAATCCATTAAAACTGAAAGTCGAAAAATTTCACTATTTATTTTTTTTTTTATTTATTTATTTTTTTTTTAAATTTAATATAGCAAAAAGCAAAAATATCCAAATTCGTTTTCTCATCGATTAACTTGTACCGTCCCTTTAAATACAATATATATTTTTTAATTATTATTATTAATCGATCTATATAGAATATAGTATAATGCATTAGATAAACGCTTTAGATGAATTAAATTAAAAAAAAGATTTTAGATCAACAACAATCTAGGAAAGACAGCGTATGCATCTCTTTTCTAACTGCCACTCAGTTACATTTGAAAAATGAGGGTCTTTTTAACTTTATTGTAAGGAGACACAACAAGAAATGACCTTTGAAAAACCGACAACATTCTATCGTTTTTCACTCTTTTATGTAACACTGTAAATTTGTCAGGTTCATATATTATATAAAGTACTTTCTGTATTCGTATTCTTCCAGAGAACGAAAATATTTCATCCTGTCTAATAACAACGATGCATGGCAACTGAACAAATAGGTTTTGTGCATTAAAGGTTTGATATACTTCATCTGATTAATTCCTTATGAAAGTAACTTATTCCTCTATTTAATAATTTTATTTTAAATGAATTTAAAAAAAAAGAATGCAAAATATTTTGTTTGCTTTACTTTTTCATTACATAGTATAAAGGAATACATGCTAAAAGTATCAATATAAATATAAGATCCAATACTTATATAGTATTATACTATTTTTACTCTTATTAATAATAACGTATCTTTTAAAATGTATAGATACAATAAAACAATAAGAAAGAAACAACAGTTATCACCCATTGATTATCATTTAGTTTGAAATATTGTGAGATACCGTTAAAAAGATGTCTGAATAAAAAGTAAACTACCTCTAGATAAACGTAACTTCTATAAACGTAAACTATAAACGTAAACTTCTATAAACGTAATTTTGGGTATATTCAAATAAAAAGATGTTACAACATTAGGCACTTTAGATGAATACTTACAGAATGTTGGGAAATGTGTTTTTGTTTCAGCACAATGCCATTTTTTGAATTCGAAAATATAAACACAGCAAACCAATAAAAACCACTTTCTTCTTTTATTGTTAATTTTCACAGACTGTAACACCTGTTTCGAAGGGTAATCATTTAAACTCACAGTTTCCATTCTTTTGTGAGTTTTTCATATAAGCTCACAGTTTCCAGTAATCGATTTAGTGACGAGTGCAATTACGGGACTAAACACAAATTGAGAGGAAAACAAACAAACACACACACACACACACACACACACACACACAAAAAAAAAAAAAAAAACATATTTATGGTTGGTTCCCTAATTGCCCTCGTGACTAAATTGATGCTGGAAAGTGTAAATTTATGAATGTCCTCTGGATGTCTGAAGTTCAAGTTCCTTTCGTCCAGTATTTTTTTTTTTTTTTTTTTTTTTTAAAGGGGGAAAAAAATCCAATAATTTGATCACTCACTGTATCATTGCTTTCTCTTACCCATATGAGAGAAAGTATCATTTTCAGGTCACTTTCCTGAAATTAAGTTTTTGCTATATTTATCCTCTTTGAAGTACCCTGAATTCGAAAATCAGGTCTTTAGAGGTTGGTCTCTGTGTGTCTGTGTATTTGAGATATTATGAACATGTTTCAAAAATAAATAACAGTAGGAAGTCTAAATTCGGATTTCTAAATCTGCATCATATAAGGTTGCTAACTTTAATTTTTTCGTTGAAATCGAGCAAATGGTTTGTGTACATGGGACATACAAAAATGTTCACATATATTACGTCTATGTGCGAAATTGCAGCAAGTATAGTTCAACATTTTTAGACTGCTCTAAACAATATGAAATTGATTTTTACTTTGCGAATACTAAAGTGAGGAAAGTATTGTAATCATGTCAAAAATCCGAATTTGAGATTTTGATGTTTCTATAAGTTTCGAGTTCACCCGAGTCCGTATTCACTATTTTTACGATGATATATGTATGTGTGTGTGTACGTATGTGTGTGAGTGAACACGCTAGCGTCTAAACGCTTAGCTCGAATGAGCTGTAAGTTGGTACGCATGTTGCAAGTCACCGTAGCACGAACCTATTGATTTTGGTGAATCTAGCACTTATAGTTTTTTTACAGGGACACAGAGAAAAATTCTTTATCATTATGGCCTATGGGATGAAATTTTTAAAAGTGCGATAGCATCTAAACGCCTTATTCAATTGAACTGAAAATTTATAAGAATATTATATATCACTGTTGCACTAACTGTAAGCCTTTTGGTGAATCTAGCATTTATAGGTTTTTACAGGGACACAACGAAAAATTCTTTATCATTATGATCTATGGGCTCAAAGTTCAGTAGCGTTAAATAAAACATCGTGTAATATATGGAGAAAAATACTCAAACGCTCTATTATGGTTTTCTTTCTTTTGTTTGTTTAACAACTCCTTTCTTTACTTTATCTACAAAACAGTTAATTACTCAATGTTCGGAAAGTCGAGTGGAGTCACTCCAGATTTTTATTTTTATATGCGCAAAAGCATATTTCACATAAATTCGTTTACGTAGCCATACATAGGAACTTGGATATAGTAATGTTATGTCCAGAAATAATTTGAAGGGAATTTCAATTCGTGTCAGGATTCTATTTTTCTTCTCTACTAAATTTAAGCATACTGTTTGGTACGTATATAATTTACAAGTAATAATGCAGGCCTATTTAAAATTAGTCGAATGATTTTAAAAGAGTTGTGTAGACGGCGATTTCTTAAAAAGTTTTTTTTTTTTTTTTTTTTAATTACAACTGAATAACAGCTTTAAATGTTTTAGGAACATAGTGACACTATTAAAACGGGGGGCTGAGGAGTTCCCTTTACATAGAAATATTTTCCAAGTAAAATTGTTTCTAAAACAATTGTAAAA
Source organism: Salticus scenicus (assembly GCA_963930645.1). NCBI lineage: Eukaryota > Metazoa > Arthropoda > Arachnida > Araneae > Salticidae > Salticus > Salticus scenicus. Next base: position 285,756,613 of record OZ005650.1, on the reverse strand, counting down.
TGTTACTTAATTTACTTTGTAAATGTTCAAATGTTATCTTGCATCTTAAGCTGTATTAATATGGTATATATGATCTGGTATATGGATACAGTAATGTAGGATAAAAGAAGTAAAAGTATGTATGTGAACAAAATATTTTTTCTTAAATATAGAGCGTTTTCAATTAATATTTCAAAAATTGTCTTAACATTAATCAAATCTTTTTAAACTATTTCACTTTCTCAATCTTTTAAAGAATGGATTCGTTTGTTAATTTTTCATAAAAATGCCATTTATATAAAAAATAAAAATAAATAAATAAATACAATTATTGTTAAAATATTTACTTTGTTAATGTTATTATGAATAATTCCATTGAAAAATAAAATTTTGAATAATAAAGAATTATTGAAATGAAAGATTTCTTCAATATTTTATAATTATTGAATAATAAAAATGTTATTTATAGCTTAAAAAAAAAAAAAAAAAAAAACTATTGTTAAAATATTTACTTTTTTAATCTTATTATGAATAATTCCATTTTCTATTTGTAAATGATTTTATAACTTTACTTTTTTTTCATAAACGAAAACATTTATTAAACTTTTGGTTAAAAAGTAAGTTTTTAAAAATTTGCTTTACACTTTTTTTCCGAAAAACTTTATTTTATTTTTTAAGTTTACTTTTATTAGCGTAGGTTTTAACTTTTTGTACTTTTTATACATACTCTATCATATGAATGTCTAGCATTTGCTTAATGTGAACAGTTTTTTCATAAACTCTTTTCTTTGTAAACAACATTTTTTTATTTATTTACTTTTTTGTAGTATCGATATCTTTATATATATATATATATATACATATTTTCCTGCCATGAATAAATTTATTTGTTAAAATTTTCATAAACATATTGTAAATAGTTATAGATATCAGGATGCTTAATTCTTTTCTTCTCGCAATCTTTATTCATATTTTTTTGTGGTTCTTCATGTGATGCTTGGTTTCATATAGTGCAATAATATTTGAAAAGGTTTTCAATATACGTATATATACTATTTAATAAGATTTTCTAAGGTATTTAGTCTCAGAAAATTAAAATATATAACTTTAGTTACATTTTACATTGTTTGAATTCTGAATTAGCTCTTTTAGTTCACATTTATTTAAAAAAAAAAAAAAATTGAAAGTACATATAAAAAATTAAACATTTATTTTTAATTAAAAATTATTTTTATTTTATTTTATTTATTTATTTATTTATAGTTTTTCTGGTTGAAAGATATTGATTTTCTGATGCAGATCATCATAGTCTTTTAGAACTTTTCGTATTTTTATACATGTTCATTACCATTATGAGATATTTTTGATAGATTGCTTTTATTCATACAGCTCTTACTCAGTTTATTATTCATGAGAGTATAATGGGATATAACGCTATTTTATTTTTAAATTTATCTCGATATAATGATGTTGTGATTTTTTTCTTCTTTTTTTTCTAACTTAAAAATTCTAATGTTTATTGAATAAACTGTTATAATTTGAAGAATTATATGATACATTCAAATTTTAAATAGATGCATATACGCATTGAATTTGGATATATTTGCCTGTTTCTATATCTTTGCATTGATATCCCCCTCCCCCAGTTTTTATCAATGCACATTGCTTTATTATACATTTGAGATTTAACCAGATTCTAGATAATCATTATTTTATATACGTATATTTATATTAATACAAATTTTATCAAAAATATTTCATAAGGTCAAAATGAATATATATATATATATATATATATATATATATATGTATAAACATTCAAATAATATTTTAACATTATTAATAATAACACAGTATAATCCTGATTATTCGCGGAATTGTGACTGCCACGGGTATCGTGGATAATGAAAATCGCGGATAAATCGCAAAAAGCCTGGAAATGAGGGGTAACATACAAAATATTCCACCTAAAAAATGCGAATGTATTGTATAGAAAACATAATACAAATAATTCTAATATTCACAATTAGTAATAATATTTGTATTTTTTGTACTATAGGATGTAAAAGCAATAAACAAAAAAGTATGCGCTTACGATGAAACCAATCTTTGAGCTATAGCTAACTTATTGTACTTTAGTACATAAATTATAATTTATGCAATAAACTAAAAGTATCGCAGGCATGTCAACATTTTTATTTATTCCGATATTCATTATAAATACCCACACTTCTTACACACTACTTTATTCGTAGCAAAATTTTCTCCAATATGTAATTACAATTAAGTAAGAAGAAAAATAACCTTTAAAAAAAAGTGGTGTGAAAAAAAGAAGAAGAAGAAGGTACGTATTTACAATGCTCCGAAATAAATTAAAATGTCATCATGTTTGGTAGCGTACTGTAGTGTGCAAAAAGTAGTACAAAGCAACGCATTTCTTTAAATTTACATTTTTTTTCTTTAAAAAAGCAATGATTTGTTTTGTTCAATCCGCAATGCGTATAATCCGATGGCGGATTATCGGGAGTTTTGTATTCTAGTTATTTCAATCACGCTTCAAAAGCACTTTTTTGTGAAAAACTCTTTATAACCTTGTAACTATAACATATTTTTGCTTATTTACTAAGATTCATGAGATCATAAGGAGTTTTTCACAAAAAAGAATTTTTGTGAACTGGTTGAAATAATTGGATCTTCAAATTAATTACGTGAATGTGAAAAAACTCTTATAAAATTTCAACTCTAGAAAATAACCTAAAATATAGCTCGTTCTTTTTACTCTATTCAAATGAACTTTTGACAGAAGTTGCTAGCTTTTAACCTATGTAATAAAAATATTTCTATCTTTCGCGCATGCGCAGTGAAAACATTTTTCATAAAAATGCTCATATTTTATGAGATATTTAAGATATTTGTGGTCCGATTACCGTGTATTGTTTCAAAAGGGTTTTTTCAGTTTATCTGAAAGTGGGAATAATTTTCGTTTAAAACTCTGTATATTATAAATAAAAAACATGCTTTTTTTGTTTGTTTTTTTAGTTTCAAAATAAATGCTTATATCTCCGTTATTAACATGCTATCATGACACAAACTCATCCACAAATTGTACTGGATCTATATTAACATATCCTAAAGTTACAGACCATTTCGATCATTTAATGATACAAGGTGATCACGAACATTACTGATTTTCCTCAGTCTGTTACTGGCCCCCTAAATGTTGTCTTAAACCAATCTTCACTGAAAAACATGAGACAGACCCAGTTCTTTAAATACCGAATGTTTGAAAACATTTCATAGAGAGATAAGTTTTTAAACTGAAAAAAACTGATCGTTTGCAAATCTTGCTAAACTTTTGAGCAGGAGTATATCTACATAAATGTATAATTTTTAAATAAATATTCATACAATTATGTATGTCATGGCTAACGTAATGTTATAAAATATACAAAAGTATAATACAAATGTATAATTTTGAACACTGAAACTATCGATTAACGGCACAAGTATATATACTCGAATATTTCTGCTAAGAGTTAAAACTTTGTAAAAATATACACATTAAATTCTTAATCCTAAATAATTGATTACTTTCAATTAAAACTGATTAAAATAATGAAAATGTTTCTATGACAATCCTCTTACCTTAAACATCTCACATATTTTCATACGTCTGGAAATAATAAGCAGTCATTTTATAAAATATTCTCTTTTTGGCATATATACATATTGCTAACTGCGTTTGAAAAAAAAAAAAAAAAAAAAAAAAAGACACCTTACCTATTAATCTTGTGACAGTTGAGCAGCACATTAATATTGCTAATTTATATAAGTTATCTTAAATCAATTTTCTTTTCTTACAACTCAAAGTATTGGCAAATCTATTTATGCATGTAATGTAACGATTATGTATTAAATAATGTATCTCCTAATGTTGAATGACCCCCGCAAATCAGGATTGAACGAAAAATTGCATGGAAAAGCTCAATAACAACAAAAAGGAAATATTTACCAATAATATTAACTGAAAATTAGCATAAGGTAAACGAATTTATCGCAGAAGGGTAAGAGTAAAAACACGGTCGAGAAATTTAAGTCTTGGTCACATTTTGAACAGACTGCAATGACCGCACATCAAAATTACACAAAAAATTGCGAAAATAATTCAGAAACAACAAAAAAGGAATCTTACATCAATAATACTAACATAAGTAGGAAATCAGCGTAAGGGGAATGCATCGAAACAGGTGAAGAGTAGGCCAGGCCCTGGCTATCACGAAAGAGGACTGCGCCTGGGGCGATTACACACCAAAATTTCACACACACACACACACAAAAAAAAAAAAAAAAAAAAAAAAAAAAAAACTGCGTAGAATGACGCTAAAACAACAAAAAGAAAACTCACATCATTAACATTAAGCGAACAATACAATTCTTATAATACACCAATACCTTGTATTTAAAATCTGCACAGAAAAAAAAAAAACTTTTATTAGTTTTCCAATTAGCATCTACTGCAACTTTCATCATTAAACATCATACATTTTTCTGAGTTCTATTTAAAAAATTGTGAAAATTAAACATTTTCATATTTTTTAGTTACATTTAAGCATTTTTAGAAAAGAAGGAAAAAAAAAAATGCTTAAAGATAATTTTAAAGTTATAGTAATCCGTTTCTCTTTTTGAATAAATAGCGCATATGATCGATTAAAATATTTGAAAACAAAGACGATTTCTTTTTCTTATTATTATTACTATTTTTAATTATTCTGTTTCACTAAAAAACATACTTATATGTTATCGAACTTTAGTTCCCAAATTATTACCGTTAATTTTTATGAATTTTTTCATTTAAATACACGATAGCAAAAAATATTAAATTTTCAATGCTAAATGCGCACATTAACCTCCAAAATCAGGAAATTTGTTCATTTTGTAAATTGCCCCATTTTCCATGTAGCAATGTCGTTTTCTTTAAAATAATGTCACATCAAAATTTCATGCAAAATGTGTACTTAGAAAAGAAAAATATTTGATAAAGGTGTCTGTTTTCATAAGAACGACATGAATAATGGAAAACAGTGTTTAAACCACAATTATATAATTCTGTTTTTAATTTGTTAATATTGGTTTAGGTTTAGAACTAGGACAGCACAGTGGGTTTAAAACATTTAATTGAGTTTCCACTTACATGCCAAAGAATTTAAAGGATTTTGTAACAAATGTCCAAAGACTATAAAAAAAAAAAAATTACGGTAAAGAATTAAAAACTCTTAAAATTATGATAAAGAATCATTGATAAATGTAGATAATGCTGCAATAAAACATAATAATATAAAACATTTAAAAAAAGTAAAGGCAAAAAAATTAAAATACATATGCTTATATTGAAAAGCTTTTCAAACATTGCAGAAGATGAAACCAAGTATCACATAAACAACTAGAATGAACTTGAATAGAGATTTCTGAAAAAATTAAGCATCCTTTAATTAAATTACTATTAAAAAATTATATAAATTTAATGGAAATATTTATCCAGAGTCTTTGTAAATTTACAGTAATTCTTAGTTAAAAGGGAATAATAGAGATTCTCAATCTTATTCTGTATTTTTACTTAATTTTATTATTTAACTATTAAATTAAAATTAAAAATGACTGTTTCTACTTTAGAAAAAGCATTCCAAGTCCGAAATATATTCTCACCAATAATTAATTAAATTAATATTAATTATTAAAATGAATGTATAAAATAAGTTTTTTAACATCTTCGTTTATTTTTCTCTGTAATTTTACGTAAGACCTAAGATAATAGATTACACAGAGTTTTCTGTTGAAACTTTTAACAGTGTATATAACATCAATACTTTTTCAAGGACATAGATTGAATGTTGCTTGCAAATTAGGTGTTATTTCTGTCTTACTGTATGCAATTAGTCAAACTCAATGACAAAAAAGGAAAAACCAAAAGACAAACATATTTTTTAATTCTACAATCAGCTACATCACTTAAAAATAAAATTAATCTTATGAATAATTAGTAAAACTAAAATTATTACTTACTAAACAATTGTAAAAAATCGTCGATAACGTCCCAAACATATTAGAATAGCCACGAGGCTAACTAGAGTTAAATACATAGTGAGATGAAGAGACGTAGTTAACTTCTATACTAATGAGTAAAAATAAAATTTATGCTAATTATAATTGCAACTAAACCATAAAAAATAAAATAAAATTTGATTAAATTTTAATTTAATACATACAAAATTATGAAATTCGTAAATTCGCAATACAGAAGTAACGTTCGAATGTCAAGGTTTTTCCAATGGATTGAAAAAGAATGGAGAAATGATGGAGAAATGATGACGCCCTCTATTAGTGTAAAAAAAAAAAAAAAAAAAGCAATGACCCGCATTTTTTTTAAATGTTTTGCGCGTGTAAACCTAAACAAATGGTTGCTGCTTTAAAAATCCTATTACAAAATCGGAGACTTAATAAAAAACAACATTTAATTAAAAGTTATTATATACAACACGCTATGAAGTTTAACAAAGGTTTTGCTGTTGTATTCCTCTTCAAAAGGAAGGTTATAAAAATTCTTTATAAATTCAGGCAAACTAAAATCACCATAATTAAAGTAAATAAAAAGTTTATGTATATATTATTATCATTATTATTATTATTATAATAAATACATAAGGTTGGTTGGTTGGTTGGGTTTTAAGTTGCATTAGTGCTGCGCAATGGGCAATTGGCGACGATCTGGGACTCACCCCTAGAGGTGGTCCATAAATACATAAGGAAAAACATTGATAGAAATTTGATAGTTAATTGTGAAATATAAATTATTAGAAGTTAGAATTTGTTAAAATTTAACTTTTAGAATTTAAATTTAGAAAGCGATAACTTTTTTTTTTTTTTTTTTTTTTTTTTTTGTGTGTGTGTGTGTGTGTGTGTGTGTGTGTGTGTCAATCACCATATGTAATCACCAGAACTAGGTTTAGAAGATATTAAAAATAAGATTCAATTATTGCTTTTACTAGATATTTAGGATAACCTTAAAGTCTAGCCTGAAAACAGATACATTTAACGTTTTTATTTATATATTTATCAGAACAAATATTTTTCATTCTATATAAGAAATTAACTAGAATATTTTTATAAATAGTTTTATGTAAACATAATTTGAACTGAGTAAATAAATTAACTTTAAAAGAAATTTTTTTTTCTCTTATCAAAAATATTAAAATCTAAGTTTCCAATGTCATTATTTATTTTTAAATCTAGAAAGTTTATTTTTTTATTTATCATATCATTTTTAGTTAATGAAAGACTAATAGGATAGTTATCTATGAAGGTATTAGTATTGCTATCATTAAAGTAAAAAACTATAATATCATCAGTATATCTGTAGAACATTAAGTCATTACATAAAGAAAAGTTTTTTTTCATAATAATAAAGATATAAATCAGATAATAAACTACTAGCAGAACCACCTTGTGGAATACCTTTAATACTCTGGTAAATATTATGATTGTATAGAATAAAATTATTATGTAATAAGAAATTTAGTAAAGTTTTAAAGTAATGAAAGATATTTTTTCTTTAATACTATGTTTATGTTCATTAAAAAAAATTACATAGTGTTATGTAAGTCATGAATGTCAATATTATTAAATAAATCATTAAAATCAATTGTATTAATTTTTGTAATTTGTTTGAAATTTTTAATTTTATGTAGAAGTTGAAAACTATTTTTAATACAATACTTATTGCTATTGCCATTATTTAAAGTAAAGCTATAAATTTATTTTAAAATTTTTATAGAAGATCACAAGCAACATTACTATAAGCATTACATCCAATTGTTATAGTGCGAAATTTTACAGGAGTTCTATGAAATTTGAGAATAATAACTATATATGGATAGTTGGAATTTTTACATACGAGTTTTGATAATTTATGAAAGCTTAAAATTTTTTTATTATTAATTTCAGTTTTTAAGGTGGTTTGCTTAAATATATTACAATTTAAATAGAGTTGTTTAAGATCTGTTTATATAAGTCTTTACAAATAATGGCATAATTATTAGGTGATTTATCTACATAAGTAATAATAAATTTATTTTGTAAAAGATTGAGAGATTTATTTAAAGTTTTATATTTTTCATATCTAATAAATGTCGATTGAATAATAAGCTGATTTTTTAGAATTTTTGAATCATTAATCTTCCAAACATTGAAAAATTCTAAAGGTTTGTTATAATCAATTGCAATTTTATAAATAAATAAATCTAAATCTAGACAAAACTGACTTAAAATTTGATTTATGTTAATTTTTAAAGGAAGTCTAAATTTAGTGCCATAATTCATAAGTTTATATAAATTAAGATCATTAACTGTACTAAGATCACCAGTAATAATATGTTCATGCGTGGTGCCAACATATTTTTTTTTAACTAGGGTCGTTACAGTAAGTAATAACAATATTTGAAGAAAGTGTACTTTTAGGAAAATTATTGTAATTAAAGATATGTCGACCTAAAGTATGAGTATATTTAAAAGATTTGTAAATATAAACACTTTTAATTGGGAAGACATTATATTCATTATTAATAATAGACTGACACTTGATATAATTAAAAACATATTTAGTAAAACTGATAATTAATTGAGTATTGTGAGATTTATAAGAAGGCTTAGTGGAAATTTTTATATTTAATAATGAAGTACGATAATGCAAAATGTCAAAAAATGTGTCAGAGAGTTGTCTGGAATATTTGTATTTAGTAAAAATTTTAAAGCAAACATTAATAAATTGTTTCTAAATGTTAAAGATAAATTTTCTTATTTTTAACCAATTATAATTTAAATTGTAAGAAGTAGCAAGTTGATCAATTGAATTTTTTATCATATCCCAGTCTGGAGATTTAAATTTGTTATTCTTAATACCACGTTTTTATCTAGACTTTTTTGAAATTGCATAAAATTTAAACGAAAATAAATTTTGTTATAATTATCAGACTTTGCTAAGCCAGAGTACACCCGATTAGACTTCTAATGTACTTGTTGGTTTAGACCATATACGGGTAAGTGGTATTGAAATATGAGATAAATTTAGATTCCATTAGTAATCTAAGATTAACATTTTTAATTATACCTAGAATTTTAACTGTTACATTCCGAAAATCATGTCATTTAAAATGTGAATATTCTACATTATGTATCAAGTTAAAATGATAATTTTGACATTTAATATTGGACCTGTGGTCATTAAGTCTGATATGTAATGGGTTACTAGTTTGACCAATGTATTCCATGTGACAATCATTACATTTCAAAGAATAAATAACTTTAAAAGCCTTGGAAAAAATTACCAAATTAGAAGAGTTTTTTTATTTGTGATTTATCAGCATTAGGACAAGTAAGACACCTAGAGGATTTACAGATCTGTAAGAACAATCTACGATTGGGACTAGAAAATATTTTTTTTACCTTTATCGATTCAGGGAAATCCCTATAAATCTCCCTGTACCGAGTAACAGGTCTAGTATTACTCTGGACTAATTTTCCAGTACCTAAAATTTTGCTAAGTACTGCCGTTATTAGTTTTTTTTTAAGAACACATCTAAATACAATATAATATCAAAGAAATATAAAAATTATTTAAATAAATAAATAAATTCTAGATTAGAAATTGAATTTATAGAAATAAATATATCATAATAATAATTAACGAAATAATAATAATAGAAGTTATTAATCTATAAATAACATAATAATTACCGAAAGAAAGAAAAATTCAAATCTGGATTAAAATAATATTAAAAAGTAGAGAATAATAAATAACATTAAAAATTGAAATCTAAATTAAATATATTGAATCATAAAAGCTAAATAGTATAATACATATTTATAAAAGTCCCAGGATAATTAATCCTAAGCAGGTCTAAATCTAGTGATAAATAAAAGCTAAATCACTGTTTAACAAAAACTAAAACCATAATAAAGTAAAATCCATGAGGCAATTAATTTATAATATTGAAAGGCTAAAAGTAATATGATGTAAAAACAATGCAAGAAAAGGAAATTCAAACCAACATGAAGATAATATTTTTTAAATAAGCAATAATACATGAAAGTTGCACAAAATGTAGTATGGCAAATCAAGTGTTAGCGAACTTAATTAAATAATTAAGAAATTGCCAAACAAGGGCATACCCAAAATAACAGAATATGCAGAATTTTGCAAATAGAAATTTCTATTTATTTTCTTTATTATTTAATTATATGCACTCTTATATACACATACACACATAAACATAAATACACCTACACACATTCATATATATACATCGTAATGAATATTTATACACATATGTACACACATACCGCTCATATGTATATTTTATTTTGTATATTTTTTATATTTCCTCAACTATTCCCTTTATATTTCATTTATTAGAAAGTATACATATGTATATGTGTGTATATATGTATGTATGTACATAACGTGTACATAAATTCTCTCCATGAATAAATTAATCATCTCAATTGTATTCTGTTATAAATTAAATTTTTCATATTATATTCTTCCTTTCTCTCGTTGCATATTATGTACATGAATTTTTGAGAGTAAGTTCTTCGTAAAATATACATAAAAACGTTTCTCTTATTTCATTTTCCTTGAGAAGCAAAATGAAGTCAGTTATCTTGACAAATACCAGTCTATCACATCCCCCCCCCCCCTCCCCGTAGGGGAAAAGATAGAAATTTGCAGGTACAGGTGTGTACCTGCAGCAAAGAGGAATCGTGCCCTCGTTTTTTATGTCAAGGTTATTCGGAGTAGGGAGTTTGTTGCTGAAAAGATTAAAAGCCCCTTGAAGCTGTCAAGGTATTGTGCTATTTCGGTGACCATTTAAACCTGTATATGAATGAATATGAATTACTCAATTTCTTTATGCTAAGTATTTTTATAACTACACACTACATATGCAACAAAAAAGCATTTTTGGTTAAAAATATTAAATTTTATAAATGTGATGTCAGAAAGATTAGACTTTAGACTTCTTACCAAGGTATTAATTTCTCTCTCCTTTTGAATCTATATAGATGAATCATTCTATTTGGAACTACCAAGTATGTTTATTATTGAACCTCACACATGCATATATTATAATCATTTTGCTAAAAAATGTTCAACGTCATAAAGGTAATTAAGCTTTGTTTATACGCAAAAAAAAAAAAAAAAAAAAAAATAAATAAATAAAAATAAATAAATAAATAAATAAATAAAAAAAGAATAAGGGATACGATATTTGCTCGTTATAGCAAAATTCAGATAATAACCTCGTTTAAAATCTAACAGGATAATATGATTACAAAAACAAAAATTTATTAAAAAGACAGGATGTAATTGAAATTCTATTATCCAATAACACTATTTTTAAAACATACATAGAAATCGAATGACTGAGTTCCTATCTGTCAAGTATGTTTGTGTTATTGTGCATCACACATGCAAATATTAAACTTTTTTGTTGAACGCTGTTTTTAATTTTTTAAAGATAATGTTAGAAAGATTAGACTTTATATTAACCCAAAGGTGCTAAGTTATTAGGAATTGTCCGTAACCTTCATATTGAAAAATTTTTTAACAGCAGTCATTTGTAATAACTATCTGCGATTAAATAAGAGGACGACACCTGTTCTTAAATAGTGGTATAAAATTAACCCATTAATATTTCCTTCCGTTTTTACATTTATTCTAACTTGTTTTCAAATACAAAGCCTTCCTCGAAGAATTTTTTCTACTTTTATTTATTTATTTATTTTTTAAAATAACAATTGAATTTTGTTATGAAGAGTTGTAAAAAGATACAGTATTGCTCGTTATAACAAAATTCAATTAATAACCGATTTTAAAGAGTAACATAACATAATGAAACATAATAAAAGAACTGGAAATTATATAATTGTAAAATGCTCAATAACCATTTTTATATGAGCATTTTTGTTACATTTAATATTAACTTAATACTTATTTTAATAATAAAAAGATACACAAAGAAAATATTTGATTGAAACTATAAAACGTGTTTCATTGAAATCGAGTATGGTTGATGCTATAAATCTATTTTTCTAAGTTACTGTCTTTTATACACAGACATTGAAATATAACGCTATTAACTATGTAAACATTTCTCGAAAACTGGTTAAATATTAAAAGAGAAAAAAAGCTAATTTGAAATTTTTGAAAGATTTTAAATTGTTTCCTGCTAACTAATCTTTTTCTCGAATTAACCGTATTATAGTTTAACAATATAGTCTAAACATATTTGAAATTCATTACTAAACTATTAAAAAAAATATTCGAATGTTTAAATATAAAGCCAAAATTTAGCTTTATGTTTTTTTAAATTAAATTATCAGTATCACTGAATCCACAAAGTAGAAATTCAATTCTGTTAAAACAAAAAAAAAAAATACATTTGTCTTGAACTATCAAAATCTTTTAATTAACTTTTAAGATAATTCTTATTATTTTTTATTATCAGAACTCTTTTTTTCTAAGAGAAATATATATATATATATTTTTTTTTGTTAATCTGAACAAAATTATTATTGGAACACTTTTAAACCGATTTTACTTTTCAACCAAATTTTTGTTAAACCAATAAAACATTTCTCTGAGTGTAACTGCTTAAAATTGCATTACTTTTTACAGAAAACTTTAAAAAATTTGAAATAAAATTAATTTTATGTTGCATCAGGATTAAAGGTTTAATTTCAATATTATATAAAGACTCTAATTTAAAAAGATATTTTGTAGAATGTTTTCTGTATATTAGTTTATACATTATAATATCATATTGTGCAAGGAAATAACATTCACTTAACCCATTAACCGCCAAAACTCGAGATAATGATTTTTTTCTAAATACAAACAGTAATACTCACTATTTTCATCATATATAACAATAATTTAAAATAAAATTATTAAAATTAGCCCTATCTTACTAAATACAGGGTGTTGTATTTGTACAACTTCAGTGGAATAAGGGCATAGAATTTAATACAAATAAATGTTTACGGAAATTTTCTTGAAGAAGCATAAAACAGAATAAACTACAGATAACTACAAAAGAAATTATTTTATTACGAAAACATTTTTTTTTACAAATTATGTAAACTCAGTCAAATATGAAAATTTTCAAAACTTTTAATTTGAAATGTGTTTCAAGTTTGAAATCTATTTTTAAACTGAAAGCTTTTTTTCAGATCAAATTTTTTTGTAATAAAATAAACATCTATCCTTTTTTTACTTAAAAGCAATACTTAATATAAAAAACCTTTTTCAGTTAACTCTTAAACGCGATTATTTCTGAGTTGAGTGAACGCAACATGAGCGGGTAATGGGTTAAACAGGAAAAGGTTGCTGCAATAACATGCATTGCGAGTAATACAAGAAATTATTTTCAATTTTAGTTGAGTCTTATGACATTTTACAAGTGCATTTTAAAACGTAGAATAGTAGTTACCAACTGAATTATATTTTTCGTGTATAGTATGTTATTTTCCTTGAGCGCCATCGCCCAGGGATGAAAGATTTCCGTTCTTTTTGCCAGCAACATTCTTCTACAAAAATTTTTAACCTAAAAAATTACAAAAGTAACTGTTAAAATGTGGTAAAAGTTTTTGGATAGAAATACCGGTGGCAGAAAATGCAGAACCCTTTCATCTCTGATTGCCCATCTGGTAGCTAAATAGTTAGTGTTCTAGCCTTCCGTTCTCAGGTTCTGGATTTTGGTTCGGATTCAGACATAGATATGCAGAGTAGTTCGGTCGTAATACATTTTAATCCACTGGTACCATTCTAATGAGTCTCAATCAGGGTTTAAACTGCCATTAGTTTTTTTAGCATTTTGCTAAAAGGTATCATATTTTGCTAAAACATGTTGGTCAGAATTTCGCTAAAAAGCTTAAACTGGATAACTGTATAAACTATCTCTATATAATAACTCAGATTTTTTTTTTCTTTTGTAATATTTGCTGGCAAAAACTACGAAAAGACTGAAATTTTTGTATATGATTATTTATATAGTAATTTGGATTTATTTTTAATTTTTAATGAATGAATTTAATTGCAAAAATATTTAAAAGTATGTCAGAATTCAGAATTTGATTCATAGAAGCATTCTTAGCACTAGTATTTCACGATTATCTACCACTACACTTTACTTAATTTTTCAATTGCTTTTTCATTTTACACATATGAGTACCTCTTTTTCTATTGTTAAAATCAAAAAATAGTTTCCCTGATTCATATTTTTAAAGTCACAAATATGGATACTTGGTTAAAATCATCAATGAACAAAAGAATAGAAAATAAAACTGAGGATAACAAAGCTAAGTAAAAAAAATCAATGGAATCCAAAGAATTAACTTTCGAAAAAGCTAAAATAGGGCTTGCCTATTTTCGCTAAAATGCTAAAGTAATTTTTTTTGCCAGGTTAAACCCTGGTCTCAATGTTTTTTTTTTTTTTTTTTTTTTTTTTTTTAATATATATATATATATCATGTTTTTATTAACTTCTATTCTTGTTTGTTTGTCCCGTACAAATATTGCAATCGAATTTTAACTAACTTCCCTACTAGCTAGACATTTGAAACTTTCACAACAGCTCAGAACCCGATGACAACACAATACTTCGAAGTCCGATTTTCGAATAGTTTTCTTATAATTAATTAAAATATGAAAATAATAACCTCCTAATACCTTATAAATAGCCATTAAAATATTAGTTATAATTTAATTGTTGCCAAAAAAATAAAAATAATAAATGAAATAATAAATAATTAAAAAAAAATAAATAAATAAAAAAAATACGAGTTCATTTTCTTTTGGCATAAAAATAAATACATTTAATTAAACGTGAGCGTTAAAAATCGTAAAAAGTTAAATTATGCATCTCACAAGAATTGACGTCATTATCGCTTTAAAGATTTCATACGCATTGATAAAGTGCTAATGTAGTTAGTTCTATAGCTATGATTCAACAGAAAATTTAAAAACATGGTTTATAAAAAGTTTTTTATCTTATAATAATAATAATAATAATAATAATTATAAGTAGAGCTACAACTTCAAAACCAAAATCAAACTTGCGAACCATTTTATTTTCTAAATGTAACATGTTGATTTTCAAATACGCCATTAGTGTCAACAGTACTCTGAGCTATTTTTTATAACTGGAATAAATACCATACTAGAATAATACCATTCATATTATTACTTTACTTTATGTAGTCTATGTTCATTTCTTTCGTAAAATTTTTATTTTATATAAAATTATATAGTTGCATGATAAAGAATTTCTTGCAATTCGAATTAAATGCTTTAGCACATAATTTGCTTTTTTTCATTCTAGGGGCCAGATTTCAACCACTAGAGTCTTTTTTTGCTCGTTTTCTCATTACGTTATTTCTGGTTGGGAACACAAAAACTACATTGTTAGGATTTTATGATTTTTGACTTTATAACCATAAAAATTTGAAGAACTACTGTTACTTTAAATAATTATTGTTATTAGCTTCAACTTTTAAGATGATGATGATAAACCTTTTCTGTAATCAAATGAAAAAAAAAAAAATAAATAAATAAATAAATAAAAAATAAATAAATAAATAAAAAATAAAGTTATTAGATTTTTTTTTTCAATTTTAGTGTAACTTTAAAAGGAACAAATATTTTCCTCTGTTCTGTCGAATTTCAATACATAAAAATTTAAAAAGTTATAAATATTACTCCTAAACTAGAAACCAGTTTTATGAACCTTAAAGTTTAAAAAAAGGACCGTAGAGCGACACCACAAACCCAAACTTTGATTAAGAAACGATGAAAAATTAATGATTAAAATTATATAATCGGTGAATTCGTTACAGCTGCTCGAGAAAATTAAGTAGACTAGAAGTGCAATTCACTTATGCCGAAAAATACAAGAAAAGAAATTCGATTTTGAAACCGATCTGTAACACAATTAAGACGAAACGGTAATGTAATTTATTCTGCTTTAACAAGATAGCTGAGTCATGAAAACATTTTATTTAAGTGAAGTAAAAAAAATAATACCAGGGAAATGTTAAAGGGAAAAAAAAAAAAAAAAACTATTTTTAGTTGTAATAAATATATATTTATTGTTGTTGAAAGGAAAGGTAATATTCCACATAAAAAATAATTACTAATGTGAAATGCAGATTAAAATTTTTAAAAATATATTGCAGCTTGAAAAGACAATTGAATTTAATTGTAAATAAAGCCTTCATTAATTGTTAGTTTTCTTTCTTTTCTTTTTTTAAAAGTATGTTATGTAATATTATTTCACTATGAGGAAACTCAAAAAATTTTCCACTGCATAAAAAAAAAAAAAAAAAAAAAAAAAAAAAAACCCTAACTGTTTGCACTTTTTTAAAAGTATTTTAATATGTTACTTTAGTTATATATAACTTGCAATAGACTGTAATTATTTATTTTAACACATTATGAAATTATTTTGATCACTTTACAAAACATTTACTGAAAGAGAATAACCTTTTTTGTATAATTTTTATGTATCGAGTTTAAAAGTTTAAATAAAATTCTATTTTATTTTTATATTAAATTTGAAAACTGAAATCTTGAAATTATTCCAGTATCGAATGAAAGGGGATAGGGTAGAGGTGGAGGACCCGGTTTGTGAATGAAATCTTTTTTTTTTTTTAAATCGAGACAAGTCTGCAAATCTCACTTGTCAGTAAATACTTTGAATTTTCTTCATTACAACAGAGTTTTAGGAAAAAGCCGTAAATGCAACAAAATTTCTTTTCTAATCTTCTATCTTTTCAACTTTAAATAGGTTTGAATGTAATTATAAATTTTAAAGACTGTGATATATTAAGAATAGTTAGTCATTGTAATAAAATTAAAAATCAAATCAAAAATGAATTTTGTTAAATGTTACCAATTACAGAAATCCCGTGGAACTTCATACTCAACTTTTATGCTATAAAGAAACGTCGGGTGTTTTAAATCTTAACTATTTTATTCGCCAAAGAAAGCGATCATTTGCCAACTCACATGCACCTGTCCGCTCACCTTTAAATAATAATAATAGAAAATATTTATGCGGGGCGCCACCTATCTGGTCGCAAGGAAAGTTCGTCCATCCTGGAGAAAAGCAGCTGACACAAACGTCGCGTCTGGCGTACCGCGCGTGTTTCTTGCTTTTGCCCGCTCTTTCTGAAAATCGTGAAGGCAAAGGGAATCGAGAAAGCGTGATACGCGTTCTGTGTTTTCACGTGTTTGTCCCGTTGACTGGATAATTTTTGTGTTGGTGCTTCGCCCTGGATAAAGAGTGGGTTGAAGGTCCTCTGGAGAGTTGTTGTCGTGTCGGCATGACGTCTAACATGGCGAGGTCGAAGACGAAGTCCGCACCCCCCGTTCCCCCGAGCCGTCGGCCAGTGGCGGGTTCGGTGTCCGACGCACGGGCCAAGACTATCCTCAAGGAAGCAGTCGACGCCGTTGTCAACAGCTTCGCCAAGTACACACATGGATATGGAAGAGGTAAGGTTCATGCCGATAGTCTACATATAATTGCCCATTTATATATCTCACGATACTGCCCCATAACACAACCAATTTCACTTACCGGTCTGCTCCATGCAAAACCCCTTTCGAAGCAAACTGAACGATGACTTCATTAATGCAATTTAAGGCGATCAGAATACATAGAAAAAGAAATGAAATTCAAGGACAAGCCAGTGCGACGTCCTCAGGTTTCTTTGTCATTAGAGGAAAAACGAGAAATTAAATCAGTAAAAGAGAGCATTAAATCTGTGATCAGCATTTTACCATGATTAAAAACTTATTCTTAAATGTAATGCTCACAATTGTATTCACAATCATTCACCATTCTTCTTTTAACGATTATAATACAAAAGCACATCACAGAACTGTAACAGCATTTTTTTTTTTTTTTTTTTTTTAATTTAAAAAGTGGGAGAATTTCACCGAATTGTTTCTTGATTGAATGTGTTATGCAACCTTTACTGATTTTTACTTTTTAAATTGTTTAAAATTATACACAGCCCAGATAAACCTTTTAAATTTTATGAAGACCTGTTGATCAGGCCATTATCTGTTAATTTTCATACAAGCACTCGAATCGTATAAAAAATTTGAACGCATTCAGATAAAATACTTTAGTTTTATATTTAAAC